>CM057340.1:710444567-711715149 GCA_030015575.1 Agapanthus africanus | reverse complement strand
TCGTTGTAATCCTTCAACGTCTTCAGAGAGGTGACGGGTCCCGACAACTACACATTATACGGATTGTGGAGTCCTTAAACTCATGGACTATGATGTCCTTAAACTTTACAGACTATGATGTCTCTAAACTACCATGGACTGTGGGATCCTTAAACTCATAGACTATGATGTCTTTAAACTTTACAGACTATGATATCTCTAAACTCCATGGACTATGATGTCCTTAAACCCACTCGAACCGCAAAGTCCCTAAACTAAAACAATAGAGCCCAAATGCTCTTTTGTTGGATCTAAATGATCCTGTTAAGTAGATCTTAGTCTAAAATTAGACTAACGTATCCTTAACAAATGTTTAAATTGATCTTAGTCTCAAATGAGATTAACGATTCCTAAACCCAACCCAAACCCAAATCTAAGAAAATACGGATTTGAACTAATCCACGCCCTACGTGCGACAACACAAATTAGTCTACGTATACAATCCACGGGCAACCAGAAATAAAACAAACATACACGACACGAAATGACCATCTGGAGAAGGAGAAAGTTGTTACCGCGATGCGGTAGCGTAATTAACTGCAGGGGCTTGCGCCTGCAGGGAAGAGCGTCCCCACAATAAAAACTCCTCAAATGAGGGGGAATCTGATGAAGTCTGCTACAACGGCCGCATCTGTCGAAACCTCCGATACATGGTTGCATAAATCAACTTGGCATCTTCGGAGAGGTGGACGGATAAAACCCAAATAGCTTCTGCCCCCAAATTCAGGCAAGACGTTAGTCTTTCCTGGTCTTTCGGCGGAGAACAGATTCTGGCACGTCCGATGGGATCTTTTCCTCTTTCCATTCCACACTTCATGTGTCGTGTTTTTCCGTGATCAAATAATCGCGGTATATATGTTTGTGGTTGCTCTTGGGTGATGGGATATTGAAACCGACGTTTTGTCTTTACGAAGAATGGCGTTTGCTTCCACCCTAGCAACTCAGGCTTTATCATATCCGGCGGAGTCAAGTATGAGTCACTTGCAGGCTCAAATCTCTGCAATCCGGCTCTTCAAGAAATCAACGGGCTTCTCTTTGGGTCGATACTCCCACTTCCCGCTCTCGGTGCCTCAACGCCGATGGAGGAAGTCCAGAGGAAGTCTGTCTTCCACAGGATGGCTCCCCAAGTAGCAGCTTTTCCGACAGAATCAGTTCTCAAACAACTGGCACATGCCAAGGACCAAGGTCGACGCAGGGGGCAGAATATTCAAGCTCTCAAAGGAAAAAGGGGGCGGGCTCGGAAAAATCCTGAAGTTAATCAAATCCCGGCCGTAAGAAACGGTCAACATCGATATCGGCATCATACAAAATGAGCTGGGGGCAGTTCTCTGCATGGTCCTGTTTCAACCCAGTGGTGAATGTTGTTGTTCCAACTGGGGACAACTTCAAATTGTTGCGAAGGGTCAGACACAATTCTCCTACCGCAATATTGAAGAAGTCTCCGCAGCCCATGGAGATCCCACAAGAGCAGAAACCGGTTCGCTCCCTGAGGCAACATTCCTCATCTATATATAAGGTGTGGAAGCAGGTGAAGGGGACTCATCCCAAGACGGATCCTGATACAGCGGTTCCTCCCAAAACCAAAGCGGCTTCTCAAAAAAAAGGGGTCTATTAAAGCTTGAGTGTCCGGAGCAAACTCCAAACACCCTAAGCCTGGGGGCGTGATAGTTCACATAGTCTATATGGTGAGTTCCAAAGACGAAGTTCGAACTTCTATTATTTAGGTATCGCTTTCTATTCATGTATTTACATTTCAGTTGTATCTGTAAAAGAATGTTTAATAAATAAAGTTGATATTCATTTACATTCCTGTCTCTTGTGTACTTTATTTTATATTGTTTAGATACGCTTAGCGTGTTTACTTCTGAGTAAATACGTAGCGGGTCTCGCCGCGCACTGTTGCCGTACATCGAGAAGCGAGACGTGACAACAACCACCACCACCACCACAATCACCATCATCAACAACAACATCATCTCCAAATTCTTAGAGCAAAATAAAATTCCTTAAAATTTTTTGCTTCGCCGCCGCCGCGCCGCCATCAAGATCATGGCCATCGCCGTCCTCATCGTGGTCACCGCACCGCCCTCGTCGTCGAAAGAGAGCGGAAGGAGGTTGAGGACATGGGATCGATGGGGTTTGAGTTTGGCTCTGGAGAAAAGAGAGAGAGAGAAAGAAAGAGAGAGTGGGCAGTGGACTCAGGAAATATCCCTATGCCTGAGTCCAGGGCCCATTATATATATATATTTATATATATATATATATATTATCGTTAAGGGACGGCCAAGAATATAAGACAGGTATTAATGGCAATGACAAATCAATTGTTATTGTTGTTGTTAAAGCATGACCAAGAATATGAGATATGTATTAATGACAAAAACCTAAATTTATATATAGATATATAGATTATTATTTTATTGTTATTGTTAAATCATGGTCAAGAATATAAGGCAGATATTAATGGCAAAATTCTAAATTTATATATAGACATGGATTATTATTATTTTATTATTATTAATGACAAATCAATTATTATTATTATTAAAGCATAGCAAAGAATACAAAGCATATATTAATGGCAAAAAAAAAACACACACACATGCATAGAGAATAATGGAGGAAAGATGCCATAGAAAGGAATTTCCTACTATGGCGTCGAAAAAATACATTCTCTCTTATTTTTTCCGTCGATCGGTACCCACGTCTTCATCGTTATCATCTAAGATGTGGGTATACCAAATTTCATGTGATTCTACAACCATTTCATCGTTGATTTAGCAATGTAAAAAGTTCTATTGTCGGTAAACCGTCAATTTTAAATCCACTAAATCAACGGTGAAAAGGTTGTAGAATCACACGAAATTTGGTGTACCCACATCTTAGATGATAACGATGAAAACGGTGGATGCCAATCGTCGGAAAAAATGAGTGGTGGTGTATTTTTTCGACGCCATAGGAGGAAATCCCCTCCTATGGCCTCTTTCCCCTGTTAACAACACACACACACACACATATATATATATATATAGAGAATAATGGAGAAAAGATGCCATAGGAGGGAATTCCCTCCTATGGCGTCGGAAAAATACCCCCTCCACCAATTTTTCCGACGATCGGCCCCCATCATCTTCATCGTCATCGTCTAAGATGTGCGTACACCAAATTTCATGTGATTCCACAACTTTTTCACCGTTGATTTAGTGGGTTCAAAATTAACGGTTTACCGACAATAGAACTTTTTACATTGCTAAATCAACGGTGAAAAAGTTGTAGAATCACATGAAATTTGGTGTACGCACATCTTAGACGATGACGATGAAGATGATGGGGGCCGATCGTCGGAAAAATTGGTGGAGGGGGTATTTTTTCGACGCCATAGGAGGGAATTCCCTCATATGGCCTCTTTCCTCCATTATTCTCATATATATATATATATATATAAAAGGCAGTTATTAATGACAATGACACATCAATTGTTGCTGCAGCTGTTGTTAAAGCATGACAAAGAGTATAAGGCATGTATTAATTAAGAAAAGAGAGAGAGAGAGAGAGAGAGAGAGAAGTGATTTTTATAAATCCAAACCATAATCTAGATAAAAGTCATCTATCTTAGCAGCTGTGGGTTTTAGTTTTAAGTTATCTTTGCAGCCGTGGGTTCTATATTTTTTAATTATATATCTCATTTGTTATAGATTTTGGTTTCCAGTTATTTAGAGGTGAATTATTGGCAGCCGCGGGTTCTATATTTTTTAATTATATATCTCAGTACTTATAGATTACGGATTCCAGTTATTTAGAGGTGAATTATTGATCACATACAAATTTGACAAATGGTTATACTCAATTTTCAATTATGTGTTCACTTTTGAAATTTACCTTGTAAGCTTATAGGTTATAAGGACGCATATGTAAAATTACGAAGTAGATAAATGGGCCCAGAGAGTCTTATCATATTTTTAGTGGGTCTAAGACTGAGTCCATTTCGTATAGACCCGTTCAGTAAATGAGCCGGTATGATCTACAATTTTCTTTATTTTTTCCCTTTTAACAATGATGTCAGGCCTGACAGGATAATCAAATAGATAATACACAATCCAAGTTATATAAATTTTCATCTAAACAAAAAATTAATTAGATCAAATGAATCAAGATTTCTTTTATAATTTTATTAAAAGAAAATTGGTGCATGCACCAAGTAAGATGTTGCTTGGATATAATTGGGACATTAAAATTGGATACCAGCAGCCAGAATCATTGTCCTACACTCCAAAAACATACCACCGTGCTTGTATCTAGACACAAGCATGATTTAATTTGGTCAATACCTACACTCCAAAAAAATTTATTTATGCAACTCCACCGCAATGCTAATTAGTTTTGCCACATTTTAGTATTTTTAATACATTGCTTTCATATCATCATGGGCTGCTAATCTTGGTGGGACAATTGCATCACCTCTTCAATCCTATCTACAAACGTATACAATAATTAATTAACCATCCAAGCTTCTTAATCGTCCTTTTTTTTCAACTGTCTCTCGCAAATAAATAATAATTATGGACCTATCAGGGTAGAGTTTTTAACAACGTTCAAAGTTACTGTTTCTCTTATGAGAGTGGCCACATTAAAAACACGTCTCATGTTTCTCAGCTCATTGTTGTAGACCAGTTATATCATATGATAGCCGCAAAAGGTTTTAATGAATATCCACATTAAAAAAAGGTGGGATAATTATCCCCTTAGACGCTATTTGCAAATGGAGTTTAGATAACCATGGTTTTTTTTAAGTGGAGCTAAAGAGATTCAAACTGTGGTTTGCTAATCTCAAACCTAAAAAATGGAGTTATCTAAACTTTGATCTGGTTGGAATTTAGATAACTGCAGTATTTTCACTTTCAAAGCTGAGATAATTGTAGTTATCTCAACTTCAAAATGAACCCCAAACAAGTCAATGTTAGAATTTTAGAGTTAAGTCTTTATGAAACCACAATTTAGAAAACTTTAACTCCATTCCCAAATATGGCCTTCAACTTCGTAAAAAGGTTTTAATGAGGTCAAACACTCCTTGAAAACTCTTATACAAAAGAAAAATAAAAAATCCTACTATAAGCACACCACAAAAAAATGCCCACTAAACCACAACTTCCATTCTCTCATTGTTATCCCCATAAAATAATAGTCCTTAACCATAAACAAATAATTTATTATCATCACAAGTCATAAGTCATAAGGTTAAGAAAATTCTCCGATGTGCCGCGCTGTATATTTCCGTTCATAAAAAATATATATATAAGCACATGAGCTCCACTAATCTGGCCAAAGGAAAAATGTGGGATAAGTAAAACACCACATTAATGAGAGTTTAATCATTAAAATATAGCCGAAATGTGGAAAAATATAAATTTATGGTTTCAAAATCTTGAGCATCACAACCCCACATGTGAAAAATATTAAACTTAAGGATGGTATGGAAGGATGTGTGGGAAAGCACAATAAGCCAAGCCAACTTGCTCACAAGCAAACAAAAAACTCTGAAGGATTTGAAAGGGAAAGGCCTTGAACACCTTTCTAATGGATCAAATCAGATCAAGGAGAATATGAAGATAAGAAAAGGAAGAAGGAAAGGAAGAGAAAATACATAAGAAAGAGAGAGAAGAGAGGGACGAAAATGGCAGTGTCTGGACCGCAAGCCGTGTTAGGCCCAGGGGCTATGTATGAAACAATATATGGGCCTCATGAGACATGCGGTCTGTACATTGTAGTTATAGGCCTGTATTATTCCTGCAGGTCCCGTTTCTTCTTTATTTAAAGTCTTTTTGCAGCGTCGATAACATGTTGCATGGCCATTTTTATGTAAAAAGCTTAAACGTCCGAATAATATAATTATTTCAAGTGCTTTGATAAATTAGAGTTGTTTAGGACAATAGGAGTTATTAATTCACCCCACTAGTTATGGGAATATATTACCTAGTAAACTTCAAAATGATTGATGATAAGTACAAGTGAGAAAGGCCAAACTAATAAGCTTTTAAATGATGTGTTGAACTAATCTAATGATAAAGCAACCACCTAATGACAGCACCTAAAAGTTCTCCCTTGCCAGCATGAGAACTCAAAGCAACGGACAACTTGCCACATAGAAATCGTAGAAGAAACAATATGCACATGTCCACTTGCCAAATGAATTTCCTACTCTTTAATTTCATTTACTTCTTATCCCCAAAATAAAATAAAATAAAGGACTTTATGCATTGGATAGTTGAGTTAAATTTGGAGCAATAATTATGTTTTAATTGTGGGCATTGGCATTGCCCCAAAAAAAGAGTGCATGAAAATTTTCAACCAGCACTGCAAAAGTTGATTATTCAATAAGCATTGCCGCTCTTGATAATCCAATTAAACGAGAAGATACTTCAAGTTGTGCATCATGTAGTGAATAAGTCAATAATATGAGCCTGCTTTCTCTCCTGGTAGTTAAATTGCTAGTGGGTTTGTTTCTTGTATTTAGTGTATTTAGTGGGTTGTTAAGCCCTTCCTATTTTGTAGCAGAGGTTTGAGAGTAACTCTCGAGGAGTAGTGATGTGTTTTGTAGGGAGTCATATAAAGCATTTCAGTGAACAATAAAGAGTCAAGTTTTATTTGGTCACATTAGGGTACCTTGGAGACTAGCCCTCTTGGAACCCGGCTACTTAGGAGATTGGTCATCTTGATATGTGAGTTTTATGTGATTTTTTACGAGAATAATAATGGGCGAAGGTTGGAAATTGGAGTTTTGAATCTATGGTGAAAGATAAGATGGATAGCCTGTTCGAGACGGCCAATCTTCTAAGCACCCGGGTTTGAGAGCTCTAGTCTTCTAGATACGCTAATGTGCCAAAATGAATTATTTTTTCCTGAAATGCTTTATATGACTCTCTGCATAACACATCACTACTTGAGTAATACTCTCCAACCACTACTATAAAATTGGAACTGCTTAACAAGCCATTAAATAGAAGAAACAAACCCACTAGCAATTTAACTACCAGGCACTACTGGAAAATGGGCCCAGTTTCCACGGCGAAGTTGTTGAGGTTTATTTCGACGGGATATTTCCGTCGAAATAGACCACCTCCCGTCGAAAAGAAATGAAATTTTGTTGATTTCGGTCAACAGTTATTTCGACAGGTAATTACCGTCGAAAAAATTGTTGACCGAAGTCAACAATTTTCCGTGACCTCCCCTCTCCTTTTTTCCTCTTAGTAAATTCTCCTCCCTACTCCCAACAATTTATTTTCCATTTCTTTCCCTTCTTAAAAATTCCCCTCTTCTCTCCTCCTCTGGGTAACGATTCTGAATTCATCATACAAAATTTTTCAGTTTAATGTACAGAAAGGAGTTTACAAGCCTGAAAACAAATTATAAATTAATTTTTGTTTAAAAACAGCAAGAAGTCATTTGTAGCTCACTGGTAAAGCCATTGTACTGCCGTGACCTAACCTTTGTGTTCAAATCCCGTCAAACACATTATTTTTTCTGATTTTATTTTTAAACTTTTTGGAAGCCCAAAAGTTTACACGTGCAATACACACAAAAATGAAAACCCCAGCCTTTCATCTTTCTGAAATTCCTATCCAAAACTCTCAAAATTTTCTAAGTACAACTGGAGTAGAAGAGGAGTTAGCAAGCGATCAACTTCCGGCGAAAAATCGAACCTTTTCCGACGATCCCGCGACGCCACGATGTTCAACCCTCTCTCTTCTATCTTTTCATAGGCTAATTAGCTTGTAAGTCCCTCTCACTCCCTCTTCTTCTTTCTTGAAAATCTTATTTCAAAATATATGTTGGTAAGTGGAGTTAATACCAACATTTTCTTCTAAACTCTAGAAATTCCACTTTTTCTTAAATATTGCTCATCCATATTCTTACACCATACTTGTTATCATAAAACCAATGTTTAGAACCAACTTTTAATCAAAAATATCATGCAAAATAACTTTAGCTTAACTTTTACATTAAAATATCATGAACTTTGTATATGTTATCTTTTATTGTTTTGCTTAGGTATACCTTTAGAAAAATTCACGAGGTAACAACCTACCTCTCACATACACACATGGTTCCATAGCACGATACATCTTTGTTGGAATTTTTGTTACGAGTACAATATTACATTAAAATACTATTTACTATAATAAAACTGGATTTCTTTTAAATTGTATTGTAAATTTCTTTGCAAATATATCTCTACAACCCTCTTTAGGGGACTCGCTATTGGATGATGCGAATTATCGCACATGCTTGGGCTAGTAGAGCAAATGCAGACTTTCTCACGGAGCATTCGGTCTCGAAGGGTTTTTAATACGGTTTTTAAGAAAAACGCAATTTTCTACTTAAATAAAAAAATTAAATTTTAATAATTATATAAAATATTGCAAATCCATATATTTTCAAAATATAATAAACTTACATTTTTTATAAAAGAATTACAAGTTTCATCAAAATACCATCAAGATACCAATAAAAGACAAGTTTTACAATAAACTACCATGAACTGTCTAAGCTAAGCCATTATCACTAAAATACCTCAAATTCTTAAAATTCACATTCATGGAAACCCTAAATAATATAAATAACTTCTCGAGATTATTTTGAAACTATATTAAAAATATTTTTCATAAAACCCCATCGAGTTATATAAAACAATATTTAAGAACTTAGTAAATATAGGTCTAAGCAGGATTAATTCTCTTGAGCCTCAGGGAGCCGGAGAAAGTGAGTGCTTGCCTATTTAAGCTAGAAAACTTAACAGAGTTATCAATGGTAATTGTCTTGGAAAAATACACAAATCCTGCCGTCCATGTGCAGCAGTTACCGATAATTGCCGAACCTAATTCAAAATCTAAATCAGTTATAAGTGTCTGACTCAAGTCTGAGTCTAAATCTAAACCTGAATCCAAACTCAAATCAGAGTCCAATTCAAACAGGAATCCAAACTCTAACATGTATACTTGAACTTGAATCTGAATACCTGAATTCAAACTTCAATATCAAACCTGAATACATGACTTGATTTGATCGAACAATGGCTATAACTTAATATAACTACAAGAATACATCCTGAACCTGACTACTTGAACAACTTGTATCCATGGTTTCGGCAAGACTTGTAAATATAACTCTATACAATACAATACGTAGGGATAACGGGGTAGATTGATACGGAACGTATTAACGTGGCACGAGATGGTCATTAAAAGACACTTACATGAACTCTCGTGTCGTTGTCCCGTGGGTTTTGACGGGGCCTTATACTATATGTTACCATAGTCCACGGGGTAAGATGGACTCCTCTCGTATATATAAATACCTTCTGTACCAAACTACAAACAACTACGTTTGAATAAAAAGTATATACCGGTACAACTTACCAGTTCTATTTTACATTACTTGTTATATTCTATTTTTTCTTTTGGGACTTACCGAGCGCTAGTTCGGTGACGACATTTCTGTTTATTTCTTTCTTTAGAATGTTCGTCAGGAGGACCGGACTCTCAGGAGATCGAGCCGAGCCAAGAGGACTTGGACCAATTCACTGCCCAGCCGGACTTTTAGTTCATCTTGTACTTATTTCAGTTTGCATGCCACTGTTTAGGCATTGCTTTATATCAGTGTATCTTTTCTATAAAAAACAGTTGTATTGTAAAGATAAATATTAATAAAAGTTGCTGTTCATTTTAATTCTCTTATAATTCTTATGCATTTTTACATATATTGCTTAATTACGCTTAACGTATTTATTTTTTAGTAAATACGTTGTGGGCTTGCTACGTCTCCGCTTCCGTACACTGAAAAACGGGGCGTGACAAGTTATGTTGGAGGACCATTGTAACGACCCTGAATTTTCTGTACAAAATTTTTCTTCTTAAAGTACATAAAAGAGTTTGCAAGTCTGAGCACAATTTAAAAGTTATTTTGGTTTAAGAACAGTGCAAAACAACTTGTAGCTTATTGGTAAAGCCTTGCACTGCTGTGACGTAGCCCCTGTGTTCGAATTATTTTTCTGAATTTTTCTTTTAAACTTTTTGGAAGCCCAAAAGTTTACATACATGTGCAATACACGTAAAAATGAAAAGACAGAAAAAATAAACATGTGTAAAATGTTGTATGAACTGAGAGAGACACATGGCAGAGATCCAACGGCCCAACTCAAACATTTGGCCGGCGAGATGAAGGTTTAGGCCGGCGGCGACGGGTCCTCCGTACCTAATAGTCCTCAAACTCTGTACACTAGACTCTTTGCCTACCCCCATTACCCTCATACTGTTTTTTTCCTCTGCAATTTAACAGCGAATTAAAATTCATTTTTAATCTCATTTTTATTACTTTTTAATTCAATATTTCAATTCCAAAATCCTAATTCCATCCTATAAATACAACCCCATACCCTAGCCCCTCCTCATTCTGAAAATCCTAGTCAAAAATATTAAAATTTTCCAACTCCAAGAAGAGTATAAGTGGAGTTAGCCCAAGGTCAAAATCCGGCGAGGATCTACACAAGTTCCGGCGACCCCTCGACGTCATAAAGGCTACCACCCTAATTCTCTACCTCTCTTCTTTCCTTTTTTTGCTTGTAAGTTCCATTTCTTATTCTACGTTTTCACCTTAAAAAAGTTCTCTTTTCAAAACACGTCGGTAAGTGGAGTTACCATCGACATTTCTCTCTAAAATCTAGAAAATTTTATTAATTCTTTCATAAATTACATTCAAACTCTTACCCTACAATTATAATCTTGAATCTAATGTTTAGAATTTATTTTCACTCAAATACAACATGCTAGATAGCTTTAAATCAACTTTTACTTTTAAATACCATGTACTTTCTATGCGACATCTTTTAATTGTATTGCTTAGCATATCTTTAGAAAATTTCACGAGGTAATGACCTACCTCTCACATACACACATCTTGACATAGCACGATTCTCTTGAAACATAACTTTTGTGGCAAAATACGACTTTTCATCAAAATACCTTAAACTATAAAAACCCATTTTCTTTTAAATAGTTTATCAAATTCTTTGCAATTATGCCTCAACAACCTATTTTGGGGAACCCGCTATTGGATGGTGCAGATTGTCGCACATCCTCGGGACTAGTATAGCGAGATGCAGACCTCCTCACGGAGCATACGATTTCGAAAGAATTTTAATACGATTTTTAAGAAAAACGAGATTTTCTTCTTAATAAATAAAATTAATTTTTAAATAATTATATAAATATTATCAATCCATATATTTTTAATATATAATAAAATTCCATATTTTCTAGAAAATAAAAGAATGACAAGTTTCATTAAAATACCATCAAGTATCAATATAAGACATGTTACACTAAAATACCTTGAACTATTCAAGCTATGTATATTTTCACTAATATACCCCACTCTTTAAAATTCACATCCATGTAAATCCTAAAGAACATAAATAATTACTCGAGATTTATTTTGAAAGTATATAAAATATTTTTCATAAAACCCCCTCGAGATATATAAAATTACATTAAGGACCCTAGTAAATATAGGTTTAAGCAGGACCAATTCTCTTGAGCCTCAGGGAGCCGGAGAAAGTGGGTTCTTGCCTATTTAAGGTAGAAAACTAAAATGGGGTCATCAATGGTAATTGTCTTGGAAAAAGACACAAATCCTGCCGTCTATGTGTAGCAGTTACCGATAACATCCTAAACTTAATTCAGGATCCAAATTCTGTTTAAAGTGTCTGACTCAAGTCTGAGTCCAAATCAATCTGAATCCAATTCACATGAATCCAATTCAACATGAATCCAATATACCAAACATAAACTTGAATACCAGAACAATACCAAACATGCAACATGACTTGACTTGACCAAACCATAACTATGACTTGACTTCATTACATGACTACTTGATACATCCTGAAACCGTTTACATGAACAACTTGTACTCATGGTCTCGGCAAGTCTGATAACTATAATCAATACAATATACATTACGGGGTTTAACGGGATAGACTGGTACAGAATGTGTTAAAAGTGGCATGGTGATGGACACTAAAAGGCACCTACATGAACATCATGTATCGTTGTCCCGTGGGTTTTGACGGGCCTTGTACTACGGGTTACTATAGTCCACAGGGAAAGTTGGACTCCTCTCGTATACACTGATACCTTCTGTACCAACTTACAAACAACTACGTTAGTATAACAAATATAAACCTGTACAATTTACCAGTTTTATTCTCTTTACTTATATATTCTATTCTATCTTTTGGGACTTACCGAGCGCCAGTTCGCTGACGATATTCCTGTCTCTTCTAGTTCGCTGACGATATTCCCGTCTCTTCTTTTTTTGAAATGTTCGTCAGGAGGACCTGACTCTCTGGAGACTGAGCCCAGTCAGGACGATTTGGAGCAGTTCACAGAGGCGTCAGGCTTTTAGGTCTTTACTTGTACTTATTTCAGTTCATATGCCACTGTTTAGGCATTGCTTTCTATGATTATACTTTCCTTTTCAGTTGTATGTAAAAAATAAATGTTAATAAAAGTTGCTGTTATTATTACATTTCTTATTATTCTTGTGTATTCATTTATATTGCTTGTTTACGCTTAACGTGTTTACTTCTAAGTAAATACGTCGCGGCCCGTCACGTCTACTTCTCCGTATACTGGGAAGCGGGGCGTGACAGGTTTTGTTGGCGGCCCATGCAGGTCAGTTCTGCATGGAAACCTAAGCAATATGTCACAAGAATTATAAGAATAAACAACTAAACATTCCTTACATTTCTAAGCTCTTGAATCTATCTTAACCCTTCCTTTTCTTTCAAGGTTATGAATTCTCCGAACAACACCGGCACCAACGTGAATGGAAACACTCCACTTTATCTACCACCACCACCTACCGTAGCAGCTCCTATCAATGAGCAAACGGTACTGCTTGAGGCAATAAAGAGCCTCTTGGAGGGTCAGCAGCAGCAGACTGCTATCCTCTTGTACTGCCCAGAGACCGAGAGACCCCGACATTGCATCCTAAGAACTTTTCTGGGAAAGAGAGCCCACTAGAGGCAGAGGAATGGGCTTAATCCATTGAAGATGACTTGGCAGCAGCACAAGTGCCAGACATTGCTTGGGTGAGAGTTGCAAAGTTGCAACTAACTGGCAACGTCAGAGTATGGTGGAAGGCTGAAGAAAGCCGTCTTACCCAGCCGATTGAATGGAAGACTTTTCGCGACATGTTCGATGCGAAATACTTTCCCCGACATGTTCGACGCGAAATACTTTCCCGAGACTGCCCGTTTCGACATGGAACAACAGTTCATCCACTTGTTGCAAGGTTCAATGTGGAACAAATCTGTAGATGAATACGATGCTTAGTTTACTATACTCAGCAGGTTCGCTGCACACCTCATCCCGACTGCTGAGATCCGGGCAAGAAAATTTCAGCAAGGGTTGGACCCAGAAATCCAAGCTGCACTAGCTACAGGGGATTTCCCAACCCATGATCTTACGCTAAAGGCTGCAGCCGCTATGAGACAGTGGTGAAGAAAAAGAGCAGACCTCAGACTGCCGGTGTGAAACACCCTGCCACTCAGATGGCAGGAGGAGTCTCTTACAGGCCACCTTTTGAACCCAGGAGACCGGAAGTACCATTTAACCGGCCAAGTCCAGATTTTTGCTTCTACTGCAAGAGGGATGGACACCTGCTAAAGGACCGCAGGCGTGCAAACGGCCTGTGCTTAGTTTGTGGCGCATCCACTCACGACATTAGAATATGTTCTCATAGACGCAACCCAATTCCAGCACACATCACCTTTCCGCAGCGGCCGGCTATTCAGGCTCTTGCACCTCGTCTTGCCCTACCTGCTCCACTTTCTCGTGGACCTCCTGTACAGCCTCCTCGTCAGTTCTATCAGGCAATGAGGAATATACCCCAAGGACAGAAGAATGTGCCTACAGCTAGGAGGAATGTACCCCGGCGTCAGGCTTTCACTTTAGCGGCCGTAGAATCCGAAGCTATAGGTCAGGGTAACACTGGTAATCTTTCATCTTTCAAAACCCCTGCATCTTTTCGTTCTTTCAAACATATTTTTCATGCACTTTCAGTAGCTCTTTCACCACCACTGTAATCGATTTTTTCTTGAATCTGCTACAACTTCCATCTATAAATTTCGAGGATGAAATTTTTATAAGGAGGGTAGAATGTAACGACACTGAATTTTCTGTACAAAATTTTTCGTCTTAAAGTACAGAAAGGAGTTTGCAAGTCTGAGCACAATTTAAAAGTTATTTTGGTTTAAGAACAGCAAGAAAAAATTTGTAGCTCTTTGGTAAAGCCTTGCATTGCTGTGACGTAGCCCCTGTGTTCGAATCCCATCAGCCACATATTATTTTTCTGAATTTTTCTTTTAAACTTTTTGGAAACCCAAAGTTTACACGTGCGATACACGTAAAAATGAAAAGACAGAAAAAATAAACATATGTAAAATGTTGTATGAACTGAGAGGGACACATGGCAGAGATCCAATGGCCCAACTCAAACATTTGGCCGGCGAGATGAAGGTTTAGGCTGGCGGCGACGGCCCCCCCGTACCTAATAGTCCCCAAACTCAGCACACTAGACTCTTGGCATACCCCCATTATCCCCATACTGTTTGTTTTCACTGCAATTTAACAGATAATTAAAGTTCATCTTTAATCTCATTTTTAATGCTTTTTAATTCAATCTTTCAATTCCAAAACCCTAATTCCACCTTATAATTACAACCCCATACCCTAGCCACTCCGCATTTTGAAAATCCTATTCAAAAATATCAAAATTTTCCAACTTCAAGAAGAGTATAAGTGGAATTAGCCCAAGGTCAAAATCCTGTGAGGATCTACACAAGTTCCGACGACCCCTCGACGTAACGAAGGCTACCACCCTAATCCTCTACCTCTCCTCTTTCCTTTTTGCTTGTAAGTCACACTTCTTATTCTACTTTTTCACCTTAAAAAAGTTCTCTTTTCAAAACACGTCGGTAAGTGGAGTTACCACCGACATTTCTCTCTAAAACCTAAAAAATTTTATTAATTCTTTCATAAATTACATTCAAACTCTTACCCTACAATTATAACCTTGAATCTAATGTTTAGAATTCATTTTCACTTAAACACATCATGCTAGATAACTTTAAATCAACTTTTACTTTTAAATACCATGTACTTTCTATACAACATCTTTTAATTGTTTTGCTTAGTATACCTTTAGAAAACTTCACGAGGTAATGACCTACTTCTCACATACACACATCTTGATATAGCACGATTCTCTTGAAACATAACTTTTGTGGCAAAATACGATTTTCATCAAAATACCTTGAATTATAAAAACCCGTTTTCTTTTAAATAGTATTATCAAATTCTTTGCAATTATACCTCTAGAACCCATTTTGGAGAACCCGCTATTGGATGGTGCGAATTGTTGCACATCCTCGGGACTAGTAAAGCGAGATGCAGACCTTCTCACGGAGCATATGATCTCGAAAGAATTTTAATACGATTTTTAAGAAAAACGAGATTTTCTACTTAATAAATAAAATTAATTTTTAAATAATTATAAAAATATTATCAAACCATATATTTTTAATATATAATAAAATTCCATGTTTTCTAGAAAATAAAATAATGACAAGTTTTATTAAAATACCATCAAGTATCAATACAAGACAAGTCACACTAAAATATCTTGAACTATTCAAGCTATGTATATTTTCACTAATATACCCCACTCTTTAAAATTCACATCCATGTAAATACTAAAGAAAATAAATAATTACTCGAGATTTGTTTTGAAAGTATAAAAAAATATTTTTTATAAAATCCCCTCAAGATATATAAAGTTACATTAAGGACCCTTGTAAATATAGGTGTAAGCGGGACCAATTCTCTTGAGTCCCAGGGAGCCGAAGAAAGTGGGTGCTTGCCTATTTAAGGTAGAAAACTAAAATGGGGTTATCAATGGTAATTGTCTTAGTAAAAGACACAAATCCTGTCGTCCATGCGCAGCAGTTACCGATAACATCCTAAACCTAATTCAGGATCCAAATTCTGTTTAAAGTGTCTGACTCAACTCTGAGTCCAAATTAATCTGAATCCAATTCAACATGAATCCAATATACCAAACATGAACTTGAATACCAGAACAATACCAAACATGCAACATGACTTGACTTGACTGAACCATGGCTATGACTTGACTTCATTACATGAGTACTTGATACATCCTGAAACCGTTTACATGAACAACTTGTACCTATGGTCTCGGCAAGTCTGATAACTCCAGTCAATACAATATATATTACGGGATTTAACGGGGTAGACTGGTTCGGAATGTGTTAAAAGTGGTATGGTGATGGACACTAAAAGGCACTTACATGAACATCATGTGCCGTTGTCCCGTGGGTTTTGACGGGGCCTTATACTACGGGTTACCATAGTCCACGGGAAAAGTTGGACTCCTTTCGTATACACTGATACCTTCTGTACCAAGTTACAAACAACTACGTTAGTATAATAAATATAAACCTGTACAATTTACCAGTTTTATTCTCTTTACTTATCTATTCTATTCTATCTTTTGGGACTTACCGAACGCTAGTTCGCTGACGACATTCCTGTCTCTTCTTCCTTTGGAATGTTTGTCAGGAGGACCCGACTCTTAGGAGATCGAGCCCAATCAGGACAATTTGGAGCAGTTCACAGAGGAGCCAGACTTTTAGGCCTTTACTTGTACTTATTTCAGTTCATATGGCACTGTTTAGGCATCGCTTTCTATCATTGTACTTTCGTTTTCAGTTGTATATAAAGAATGAATGTTAATAAAAGTTGCTGTTATTATTACATCTCTTGTTATTCTTGTGGATTCATTTATATTGCTTATTTACGCTTAACGTGTTTACTTCTGAGTAAATACGTCGTGGCCCATCACGTCTACTTCTCCGTATACTGGGAAACGGGACGTGACACCTATGCAGGTCAGTTCTGCATGGAATCCTAAGTAATATATCACAAGAATTATTAGAATCAGCAACTATACATTACTTATATTTCAAATTCTTTGAATCTATCATAATCTTTCTTTTTCTATCAAGGTCATGGATTCACCGAACAACACGAGTACCAACGTCAATGGCAACACTCCACCACCTACTCTACCACCACCAGCAAACGGTACTGTTTGAGGCAATCAAGAGCCTCTTGGAGGGTCAGCAGCAGCAAACTGCTATCCTCATGCACCGTCTAGAGGTTGAGGCACCCGGAGTCAAGCAATTCCGGGCACTACACCCGAAACATTTCTCTGGGAAAGTGAGCCCACTGGATGCAGAAAAATGGGCTCAGTCAATAGAAGATGACATGGTAACAGCACAAGTGCCGGAGATTGCTTGGGTGAGAGTTGCAAAGATGCAACTAACAGACAACGCCAGAGTCTGGTGGAAGGCTAAAGAAAGCCGTCTCGTCCAACCGATTGAATGGAAGACGTTTCGCGATATGTTCGACGCGAAGTACTTCCCTGAGACTACATGTTTCGACATGGAACAATAATTCATCCACTTACAACAAGACTAGATGTGGAGCAAGCTCGTGGATGAATACGATACTGAGTTTACCATGCTTAGCAGGTAAGAGATTGTCTCAATATTCAAATTCCTGATATCACTTATTACACTTCTAAAACAAGACTGTAACAGGTTCGCGGCACACCTGATTCCTACTGCTGAGAACCGGGCACGACGATTTCAGCAAGGATTGGACCCGGAAAGCCAAGCTGCACTCGCTACAGGGGATTTCCCAACCTATGATCTTGCTCTGAAGGCTGCCAGACGCTATGAGGCAGTGGTGAAGAAGATGGTTGGACCTCGAATTGCCGGTGTGAAACGCCCTGCCACTCAGATGGCAGGAGGAGCCTCTTCCAAGCCAACTTTTGCACCTAGGAGACCGGGAGGAACATTTACCGGCCCAGTCCAGACTTTTGCTTCTACCGCAAGAGGAATGGACACTTGGCGTCGGACTGCAGGCGTGCAAATGGCCTGTGTTTGGTTTGTGGCACATCCACTCACGCTATAGGAGCATGTCCATTGTTCATATCAGAATTTTGCATTATTATATTCCCCATTCTTAATCATATTGCAAATAAATTGGTGCTTTTGATCCATGTCTGTTAAATAGTTGCATGTTACAGGTTCTCGGAACAATACAGTGAAAATGGTGAAAATACGCTACAAAAGTGAGACTACGACCAACAAATAGAAGAATCTTTATGATGCCGCCTACAATTTAAGGAACAAGTGAAGATCAATGAACAGTTCAATTGCACAAGGTACGAAGACAGCACAAGATTCAAGACTTCAACACGAAGCGAACGGTAAAAGTCCACAACATTCTGCACTGTTGAAATCTGGAAGAAACTAGAAAAGATTCTGACGAACCAAGTAAAGAAAATAGAAGAAAAAAGGCAACAGAAAGCAACCCTGGAAAATTGAGACAGAGAGCCCCCAAGATGGCCGCGGATCCGCGGCCAAACAAGGCTTATGGCCGCGGATCTGCGGCCGTGCTGTGCACGTGTCGGCGCGTGTCGGTGCGTGTCGGTGGAGTCGGTGTATTGACCCGGTTTTCTTAAGGTATTTTTGTAATTCTAGTTGTGGATCATATGTAAACCCTAGGGTTTCTATTATCTATAAATAGGAAGCCTACAGCTCTTTTTGGAGCATGCCTCTTTTTATTTCTCAAGTTTAAAATTTTCATTCCTTATAATTGTCGAAGAGTGCATCAATAAAAAGTAAGTTTTTTATTTTGAATTTCTTATCTGTAAATTTTATTTCTCTGTAATTTTTATCTTCCGTAGTTATTTTCCGCAAGTTAATTAGATTATTAAAAGAAAAAAAATGAATTCATTTGTTAATTCCCTAATGAGTGAGTAGTTTCTCACTTGTTAGGGTTAGGTTTGGGGAAGGTTTGAGAGATGAAAATCTCTCATCCCTTTCTTGCCCGTTCAATATTTTAAAGTAGGACTCTATGCAAACCATACACACACCGCTCACTACGGCACCTTATCCCACGAGGTAGCGGTGATTCCTTAGTTAAGACCGGTTGTGTTTGATTTCCATAGAGGTTAGGGCTAAGAGTTAAGAAAGGACGGATAAGGACCAAAGGGAAGAAACTAGGTTTCTTCCTGATCGTGCTAATCCCCTTTGTTAACTATTACCTTAATACCTAAAGTTCTTAATTAGGGCAAAGAAAGCGGTGAGAATAATTGACTTTCCAAACTAACCTAATCCTAACCATAGCAAGGTTTTAATCCAAATCAATTTCAATCTCAGTTTTTATAGAAAATCAAAACCTACCACAAATAGGAATTGACTCGTTAGAACAACTAGAAAATACACGTTTTCCCTGTGGACCGACCCGTACTCAACCGGCTAGCTACCAAGCAACACCGTTCTTGATTGCGGTTAATTCTTTGATTTCAAAACGCATAAGCAAAACAACTCCAACGCTCAATCAAATGGCGCCGTTGCCGGGGATAACGGTAGTTATTTTCTTTTTGTAATTTCGGGTTAGTTAAAAAAATTGAAAAAAAAATCATAAAAATTGAAAAATATAAAAATATAAAAAATCATCTTGTTATTTTTTGAAGAGTTTTCGTGCTAATTGTGCAGGATCGGAAAGACGAACAGATTTAGATCTGGAAAAATTCAGTGAATAAAACAACAAACAGCAGATCTGAACATACAGAGGAGAACAACAACAGAAAACAGAAAGATTTTGGAGATCTGAACCGACTATTCAACTGCGGATCCGCCGCACTTGCCTGCTTTTGACCGCGGAACAGCCGCGTGTTGGTGACATCAGCAAGTGGAATCTTCTTTGTAAGCATTCTTTTCCTCTCCTCTGCCCTCTGTAGTCCTCTAAAATTTTTTTTCTGCAGGGTTCTTTGTGCAAAACTTCTCCCCCTTCTCCAATAACTTGATTTTGTGCAGGATTCTTTGCGCCACAAATAAAAGAAATTTTTTTTGGCAAGTGTTTTGGATTTTTGAGTGTTTACTGCTTTGCATTTTTTAAAAACAAACTTTTAAGGGGCTATAACACCAATCCAGATTGGGTGGGGATTTCATTACTCTTCCTAGGACCCCAAAAATCACAAAAAGTATTTTGCATCAACCCTCGAGTTAATTAAAAAATATTAGACTCAGCCAATAAGGACTGTCGTGCTCATTAGGACAAAGGAAAAGTTGTAGGCATCGGTCGTTTATCTAAACCTGATTTTGTGGTGCCTAGGCTAGACAAGTGGGAAAGATAATTTTAAAAGGCCCGTCTCACGGTAATTCATGAGCGGATCCCTCCTTTCTTTACTTGTGCTTACCTGGGCACAATTGGCGGTGAAGAGGCGATTTGAGGATCTCACAACTTGCCCTCTGGAATAGTTACGAGCAGTCTAGTTGACTTAGGAGACCCTAGCTCTAGGCTTGATTGTGCATATTGTGATTGCTTGAAAGTGTGTCTAAGCTTCTTATAAAAATCTTTTTGCAAAAAACTCCTTATAAAAAAAATCCACAAAACAAAATTTTTACAAAAAAACTTGCCATTTTTGTCGCTAGAAATCCATTGCACCACACATTCTCTCATTGACGTTTTCTTACCCCCACCTTCTATTTTTTTTACTACACCTCTTTAGTGTATGTCCAGTTGGACTAGGGACACTAGCGCCCGTTTAGTCCGTGTCTCGTTAGTGCCGACTGACGACGCTTTCGACCCCGAAGTCGAAATTTCCTCCACTTCTTTACCTTCATCTTCAAATTCACCATTTTCTAAGGAGATGTCGGGATTCAATCCTAACAACCCCTTACCTACGGGACTGATTCCACCTCCACTGGGTGCGAATAACCCACTACACCCTCCTGTTGAAGCTCCCCAACGAATCGCGCTCCAGGATCTTTTCTATCCCATCCGCACCGCACTTCCCACTTGTCTTTCACTTCCACCGACTAATGGGGATAACTTTGAAATTAAACCCCACTTCATCAATATGTTGCCTAAATTTTACGGGCTGGAATCTGAAGATGCCTACATCTTCATTAATAAATTCCAGAATGTTTGCGCAATGATGAAGACCACACAACTTTCGGATGATGCTATAAGACTACGTGTCATTCCATTCACTTTATGTGACCTAACTGAAAAATGGTTATATAGCACATCATCACACTCCATAAAAAATTGGGAAGAGTTTGTTAAGGCTTTTCTAAAAAAGTTTTACCCACACCACAAAACCGCGAGAATTCGCAATGAAATTATTCAATTTTCCCAGCTTCCTTCCGAACCTTTTTGGAAGTGTTTCGAAAGATTTAAAGACCTTCTTGTTCAGTGCCCTCACCACGGTATCGAGAATTGGCAACTTTGCCAAAATTTATACGAAGGACTGAACCCAGCAACTAAGCAGTTGTTGGAAACCATTTGTCAAGGTCACTTTCTTACAAAATCAAGCGAGGAAGCTTGGCAATTTCTTGACGATCTTGCTGAACAAACACTTCAGTGGGAAAACACTAATACCACTTCATCTACTTCATCAGGTCAGTCTAGGGCAGGCATACATCAACTTGATATGTCGATTGCAATGAAGGCCGAAATGGCTGCACTCACTAAAAAACTAGAAGCAATTGAGAGCAAATTCTCACCGCCTTCTCCTGCCCCAGTTTTACCCCCACGCACTATTTGCGCTTATTGTTCGGATTCGTCCCATCTAACCGAAGGGTGTCGTTACAATCCACCTGTTCAAGGACAAGATCAAGTCAATACTGCCTTTCAGCAAAGACAAAGAAATAATCCATACTCTTCAACTTATAATTCTGGTTGGAGGAGCCACCCAAATTTTGCTTGGAATCAAAATCAACAACAATTCTAAGGCAATAACAACTTTCAAAGGCCTCCTCCACAACAACAAGTCCCTCAACAAACTCAATATCAGCAACCTTTCCAACCCCAACCTTTCCCAAACCAAATGAACAATTTTGTACCAAACAATTCTTATCCTCAAAACAATTTTGTTCAGCCGAATAACGATAAGGTTTTCTCGCTAGAACGAAGTCTGGATGCGTTTTTAAAACAATCTACGCAATCTTCAGCCAGCATCCAATCGTCCATTCAGTCTTTGGTGCAACACACTGCTTCACATGATCAGAGCATCAAAACAATTGAAGCCCAAATTGCACAACTGAATGCTGCGTTAAGTGAGCGAGAGAAGGGGAAACTTCCATCTCAACCATTGCCAAATCCCGGTCACAAACAAAACACTTATGTTGCTCATGAACAATAAAATCATAATGTGAGTGCCATGACTATACTGAGATCTGGAAAGGTATTGCACAACAATGTTGGCGATAATGACACCCCAGCCGCCGCTTCTTCTTCTTCTTCTTCGTCTTCTTCAGAGCATGTTCTTCATTCTTCACAAGGCTCTACTTCTTTTACTAATTCGAACGGACCCACATCTCACTCCACGAAAACACAAACACTGGGATCCGTTCCAACTCCGCAATCTACCCCACAAACATTGGACTCAACGAATTTCCAAAATGTTCCATTTCCAAACAGGTTGAGATCCAATAAACCTACTCCACAAATAGAGAAGATTGTGGAGTTATTTAAGCAAGTTAACTTTAATATTCCTCTCTTGGATGCAATCCAACAAGTCCCTTCTTACGCTAAAATCTTGAAGGACTTATGTACCAAGAAGAGGAAATCGCAGGTACCTAAGAAAGTTTTCTTAGCTAGTGTCGTGACCAATGCTCTTACCCAACCTTTGCCCTAAAAATGAAAGGACCCTGTCCGTCCTACAATTTCAATAACTATTGGGGATAAGAACATCAACCGCGCACTTTTAGATCTTGGTGCCAGTGTTAACCTGCTTCCCTATTCCGTTTATGAGCAATTAGGCGTTGGAGAGTTGAAACCCACTCATTGTACTCTCCAAATGGCCGATCGATCCATCACCCATCCTAGGGGTAAGTTAGAGGATGTGTTGATTAAGGTAAGGGACTTCATATTCCCTGTTGATTTCATTGTTATTTACACATAGCCTGTGGCTAACCTACGGAACCAAATTCCGGTGATCCTCGGTCGACTATTTTTGGCCACTTCCAATGCCGTTATCAATTGTCGTAACGGCTCTATGATTCTATCCTTCGGGAAGATGTCAAGTGAGTTTAACATTTACAAGATGGGAAGTCTACCCGCCGAACCTTCTGCTCATGCATGTTATGTCGAATTAATGGGTGTCGACAGCAGCGAATTTGATCAGCTTCAGGATACTGATCTAGACTCTTTTCATACGTTGTTTGATCCAACTATGTATTATACACATACGGACTCTTCCATTAAGTTGTCCGGGTCAACATCTACTGCTGTTTATGAATCTTTCATGGAGTCTAAAGATCGCCCAACTCTTTCGGATGACATTATTCTTCGGGGTATCGATGAAAGCTTTGAGGAAATTTTCGCTGATGAACTCGCATTTTTAGAAAACACGAGTGTTGAGATGAATCAACTCCAAAAAGAAATTGAACCTCCACCCCTTCTTCTTGACAATCACAAAAATGCGAGTAATCTATCGTCACAATCATTTTGTCGTCTCTTCAAATTGAGATGTAATCCATTTCTATTACACCACTTATCTCTTCCCCACTTCTTCGTGATTCTAGACAACATACTCTTCCACCAACCGCTGTGTTTCATTGATAAATTCTTCGAATGGTTGGTATTGACTTTTGGCCTTTGTAAAGCTTGGCATTGACTTGTAACTTTGTTTAATTCAAGTTTGGGGGAGATTATGTTGGCTCTAGAAAGAAAATGATTTTTAGCCAACCGTATGATTGGAGGTACGTTTACCACTTGTAAATAAAAAAAAATATTTTGGGTATTTTTGTAAATTTGCAGTTTTAATAAAATAAAAATATAAAAATAATAAACAGGGGAGTGCCGACAATTTTGACCCTCTTGGTGTAGTCTGACAGTGAGGACACTGTCAAGTTTAAGTTTGGGGGTGTGCTCGGTAAGCTTTCTTCCTTCGCATTCATATGTATAATTCTGCATTTGCATACTTATTTTTTAAAACCCATAAAAATTGAAAATTTTTAAAAAATTATAAAAATTGAAAAGTTCAACTTTGGCCATATTTGACTTAAGTTCAACATGACGGTTGAATAGTAGGGAAAAACTAGATCCTAAACTTAGTAAATTAAAAACCCTAAAAATAACCTTTCTTAAAGTTTAACTGTAGAAAATATATGTCCTTATAGTTTATTTAGAAATAGGCAAATTTTGAGTTCAGTTCTTGGATTAAGTCAAAATAAGGAAAGAGTATTGAAATTTTTATTGAAGTGTAAGTCTGAAAAATAATTCCAAACTTTAAGTCTAAATTCTGAAAATATATACCCTACAACTTGCACAAACACGCACCTTGAAACTTGGAATAGTAGAGGATACCTTGAAATGCTCCTGTCTAAAATCCTTAGTATGAGAAAAAATTAAATAAAATTATAAGTGTGAATAAAGAGATATAAAAAAATGAACACTGGTTTTGTAATTACTTAAGGCTGCGTAAAATAAAAAAATATATAGCGAGGGTACTTTATCATCTAGTGCCTTAGACCAACTGGTTTGGGAGTCACTGCTAAATCCTTAGGTATTACAGTACGAGGAATTACGCCTTAATGCGCAAACACATTTTGTAATCGGTCGTTAGTACCTCAAGAAGTATTAACGGTCGCATGAAGGATGTGTGAGCAATTTCATCTAAAATTCACCAACTAAAAGTACTTTGGACATTGGACAAGAGTATGATAGCTTGAATTGAATTTCCAAGTGTAGGGGTGATACATACACACACGTAGGGGTATATGATTGGGGTTTGGATGAGAGATAGGAATGAAAGATAGGGCTTATACATTCAGTAGAGATGATAAAAATTCCTAAGTTGAGATGGAACCTTAGAAGAAAAATTCAAAAGATGCTAAAAGCTAAATAAATTACAGAACATATACAATTTTAAGTTAAATGATAAGGAAGCGTGAAAAATACGGGTTGATAATTTCTGAGTTGAAGATAATAGAATTTCTTGCTAGAACACTGAATTGAAAAATGAAAGTCAATAGGCCAAATTGATCGGATTTTGTGGGTAGTATCCGCTGAAAAACCCCAAGAGACAACACTCCTCCTACTAGGGACACCTAGAGGTTTAACGGCTTGTTGCACGAGCTCAGTGCAATCGCGTTTCCCTGCGAAAGTGAGGTTAGTTTTTTTTCGAGAATAAACTAGTTTTGCTCGGGACGAGCAAAAGATAAGCTTGGGGGTATTTGTTCATATCAGAATTTTGCATTATTATATTCCCCATTCTTAATCATGTTGCAAATAAATAGGTGCTTTTGATCCATGTCTGTTAAATAGTTGCAGGTTACAGGTTCTCGGAACAATACAGTGAAAATGGTGAAAAGACGCTACAAAAGTAAGACTACGACCAACAAATAGAAGAATTTTTATGATGCCGCCTACAGTTTAAGGAACAAGTGAAGATCAATGAACAGTTCAATTGCACAAGGTACGAAGGCAGCACAAGATTCAAGACTTCAACACGAAACGAACGGTAAAAATCCACAACATTCTACACTGTGGAAATATGGAAGAAACTAGAAAAGATCCTGTAGAACCAAGTAAAGAAAATAGAAGAAAAAAAGTAACGGAAAGCAACCCTGGAAAATTAAGACAGAGAGCCCCAAGATGGCCGCGGATCCGTGGCCAAACAAGGCTTATGGCCGCGGATTCGCGGCCGTGCTGTGCACGTGTCAGCGCGTGTCGGTGCGTGTCGGTGGAGTCGGTGCATTGACTCGGTTTTCTTAAGGTATTTTTGTAATTCTAGATGTGGATCAGATGTAAACCCTAGGGTTTCTATTATCTATAAATAGGAAGCCTACAGCTCTTTTTGGAGCATGCCTCTTTTTATTTCTCTAGTTTAAAATTTTCATTCCTTGTAATTGTCGAAGAGTGCATCAATAAAAAGTAAGTTTTTTATTTTGAATTTCTTATCTGCAAATTTTATTTCTCTGTAATTTTTATCAGCCGTAGTTATTTTCCGCAAGTTAATTAGATTATTAAAAGAAAAAAATGAATTCATTTGTTAATTCCCTAATGAGTGAGTAGTTCCTCACTTGTTAGGGTTAGGTTTGGGGAAGGTTTGAGAGATGAAAATCTCTCACCCCTTTCTTGCCCGTTCAATATTTTAAAGTAGGACTCTATGCAAACCATACACACACCGCTCACTACGGCACCCTATCCCACGAGGTAGCGGTGATTCCCTAGTTAAGACCGGTTGTGTTTGATTTCCATAGAGATTAGGGCTAAGAGTTAAGAAAGGACGGGCAAGGACCAAAGGGAAGAAACCTAGTTTCTTTCTGATCGTGCTAATCCCCTTTGTTAACTATTACCTTAATACCTAAAGTTCTTAATTAGGGCAAAGAAAGCGGTGGGAATAATTGAATTTCCAAACTAACCTAATCCTAACCCTAACAAGGTTTTAATCCAAATCAATTTCAACCTCAGTTTTTATAGAAAATCAAAACCTACCACAAATAGGAATTGACTCGTTAGAACAACTAGAAAATACACGTTTTCCCTGTGGACCGACCCGTACTCAACCGGCTAGCTACCAAGAGACACCGTTCTTGATTGCGGTTAATTCTTTGATTTCAAAACGCATAAGCAAAACAACTCCAACGCTCAATCATCCATATCGACTCAACCTAGTTCCAGCACCCAGACCCGCAATCACAGTTTCGCAGCAGCCAGCTATTCAGGCTCCTGCACCTTGTTTAGCCTTACATGCATCACCTCTACGTGGACCTCCTGCACAGCCTCCTCGTCAGTTTCATCAGGCACAGAGAAACATGACTCAAGAGCAAAGAAACATGCCCCAAGGATAGAGGAATGTGCCTCCAGCAAGGAGGAATGTACCCAGACGTCAGGCTTTCACAATGACAGTTGAGGAAGCCGAAACCACTGGCTAAGTTATCACTGGTATTTCCCAATCCTTTTATCTTTTCTTGTATACTTCTATATTTCTCCTGTATCTAAAACCAACCCCACACAACTTAGATACTATACTAGTAGCCACCCTTCCTGCACTCGCACTGTTCGACACTGGAGCATCACACTGCTTCATGTCGCAACGATTCATGAGAACGCATGCGATTCCCGTGAAGCCACTCATTTTAAGCTGGAATGTCAGTTCCGGGAATGGAGTATTGAAGGAAACTATGGGATTTGATCAGTGTCCAGTTATAGTTTACGGACGAGATCTATACGAATTTCAAAGTACTGGAGATCCCAAACTTCGATGTTGTATTGGGAATGAACTGGCTGGGAGTTTTCTATGCTACGACCGACTGCCGTCAAAAGAGAGTAGTATTTGAGATACCAGATCATCCAGTCTTCTAATTCAAGAGTGAAGACAGAACATTGGTGTTTCCCCCCAATAATAAAAGAGTAAGGCTCTGTTCAAAATTTGAAAAGAGGGAGCGTCTCACGTGCCCTGCACGAGGCCACCAGCGCCGAGAGTTAAAAGCTCTGATGCAGCGCCTCACGTACCCTGCATGAGGGCGCTGACGCCGAGGGGTAAAAACTCTGAAGCAGCGCCTCACGTGCCTTGCACGAGCGCACCGGCGCCAAGAGTTAAAAGCTCTGAGGCAGCGCCTCACGTGCCCTGCATGAGGGCGCCGACGCCGAGGGGTAAAAACTTTAAGGCAGCGCCTCACATGCCTTGCACGAGCGCGCCAACGCCAAGAGTTAAAAACTCTGAGGCAGCGCCTCACGTGCCTTGCATGAGGGCGCCGGCGTTAGAACTAAAAGTTCTCTGCCATTGGATTAAAAATCCAACGGAGATGATAAATCATCAAAATACAGAATTAAATTCTGTTAAGGAAATATTTCTCGAATCTTTCTAAACAAGAAAGATTATTCTCTGTAAACAGAGCACCATTGGATTAAAAATCCAATGGTGATTAAAAATCACCAAGCTACAGAATAAGCTCTGTATGGGAAAATATTTCCCAATCTTGTTAAAAACAAGAGAAACATCTTCTATAAAATAGGAGTCCTTAGATCAAAGATCCAACGGTGGATAAAATCCCCAGATCAATTAAGGATCTCTCAATGAGATATTTCTTCAACTAAATCAACAGACTTGCCTCTACTATATAAAGGACCCAAGACTTCAAGTCTTGCACAGAGAAACCCCCTATAAACTTCAAGTTCAAAAAGAAGAGCAAGCAAAAACAAAGATTTAAGAAAGAAGGAAGTAGAAGAACTTTCTTCGAGGTAAATACAAGAATTAGAGATCAGAGCAAATCATTTGCATATCCAAGGGTTTAACCCTCATATAGAACATAGTTCTTTCCCCTGGATCTGAGATCCATGAGACAAGTCTCCCACAAATGAGAATTTAATTCTCATGGGGATGAATTTGTTCTTGGGGATCGAAGATCCAGGGGAGAACAAAGAATTGAACTCTTCAGAAAATAATGCACAAAGAAAAACCAGCGCAAAGCGCCTTACGTGCCCCTCGCGTGGGCACTGCTTAAATAAAGAGTGCTTAGCACTCAATGGTTGGCACTCAACGCCAAGTGCCTCACGTGCCCCTCATGTGGGCGCTACTCAATAAGAGTGCTTAGCACCCAATGCTTGGCGCTCAATGCCAAGCGCCTAGCACTCAGTGGTTTGCGCTCAGTGCTATGCTCCCCACGTGCTCCGCACGTGGGCGCCATAAAGAGTGTTATCACTCCATAAAAAAAATAAAAGAACAAAAAAGATGGGAAAGTAAAGAAAAACATTATTTACACAGAAAAAGGGACTGAACCCAAGCAAGTGTTTAACACTTTATTCAAAGACTGAGTGGATTGAGTCTAAGTTGACCAAATCCCCCAATTCAGATCAACCGAGCCCTTGTGCTCATCATTTTCCAAATTGGTCTTAGTCTCAAACACGACTACAGATCTTCCAACAGACATTCGTTCAAGGGTACATCTTCTCACACCTCTGATACATGTCGTCTTAATTTTTCAGCGTCTTCAGAGAGGTGGTGGGTTCCGATAACCAACAACTCTTCGGTGCACTCCCAAATTGACGGGCACATCCGACTGTGGACCGAAACATTCTTAAACTAAAACGATAGAGCCCAAACGCTCTTCTGTTGGATCAAGATGATCCTAAACCCTTGTTAAGTAGATATTAGTCTAAAATCGGGCTAACGTATCCTTAACAAATATTTAAGTTGATCTTAATCTCAAATAAGATTAACGATCCTTAAATCAACCCAAACCCAAATATAAGAATATACGGATTTTGACTAATCTACGCCCTACGGGTGACAACATAAATTAGTCTCCGTATACAATCCACGGGCAACCAAAAATAAAACAAACACACATGACACGAAGTGACCTTCTGGAGCAGGAGAAAGTGGTTACCGCGACGCGGTAACGTAATTAACAGCAGGAGCTTGCGTCTGCAGGGAAGAGCGTCCTCACAACCAAAAACCCCTCGCAAACGAGGGGGAATCTGACGAAATCTGCTACAACGGCCGCATCCGTCCAAACCTCCGATACCCGGTGCCATAAGTCAACTTGGCATCTTCGGAGAGGTGGACAGATAAATCCAAATAGCATCTGCCCCCAAATTCAGGCAAGACGTTTGTCTTCCTGGTTTTCGGCGGTAAACTGATTTTGGCACGCCCGGTGGGACCTCTTCCTCTTTCCACTCCACACTTCGTATGTCGTGTTCGCGAACGAATCGCGGTTTAATATGGTTGCCCCTGGATTCGAGGTACTAATATTTGGTGTCTTGCTCCATGCAGAAAAGGAGATAACATCGATGGCCTCCAGCTGCACTACCTGCAACAGCAACTCCCACTCCGTACCCGCCGGAGGAGTGACTTACGGGCCCCAAGCGGCCTCCATATTTGCAATGCCAGTGGAGCAGGTGACTCAGGCCACCACTGGATTGTTCTTTAGGACTATGATCCCACCAGCAAGCTTCAGCGCTCCGGTGCCATCATAGGAAGCTCCGAAGAAGTCGGTCGTCGATCGGCTTGCAACCACCGCAGCCCCTCTCAACGGGTCGTCCAAGTCTACTACCTCAGTCTTTAACAGACTGAGCCAAAGCTCCAGTGGGCCTGTAAAGAGGCTCGCAATACTTGAAGGGGTTATTCCGAAGCGGATAGCCATTCCAATTCCGACAGATGAAGTCGTCAAAGTGGCTTCTCCTGCTAAAGGACCGGTCTTCGCAAGACCGGCCATTCCAACTCCTGCTACGGGTGAAGTCTTCAAAAATGCTTCCCCTACCAGAAAGTCGGCCTTTGAAAGATTGACCGTCCCCTCCCAACGGACGTCAGTCTTCGACAGGCTAACACCAGCTGTAGCCCTTCATCAGAGCAGGGGGCATGACGGAGCCATCCCCATAATGGACGCAATCCCATCTGCACGACATGCTCGACGTTGCCACTGGCGCCGGGTGAGAAGAGCTGGGGGCAACTCCCCCTCTGGACTTACCCTACCAGCTCCAATGGTGGAAATTGACGTTGCTGTTCAAACTGGGAACAGATTTGATCCGCTCAGGAAGGTGCGAAAGATCTCTCCAACCGCTGTACTGAAGAAGTCACCTCCGCCTGCTGAAAACATGACACAAGTGAAGCCGGAGCAGCCCCCTCAGCGGCTGTCCTCCAAAATCCACAAGGTCTGGCGGAAATTCCAAGACTCTGTAATTGACAAAAATTACTCTCGCCGACTAGAGAAAAAGAAGGTTCGGCAGGAGGAGGACCACCCTGTCAACCCACGGAAGGTATCATCTGCATAAGTGCCTGCTGCAACGGCCCTCTCAAATTCGGCCTTCCACAGAAAGAGAAGGCTAGAGAATCAACCACCACCTACGGCAAATCTCAAAGGCAGTGGACTCAAATGCCCTAAGTCTGGGGGCATGGTAGTACACACGGTGTACATGGCTTCCGGGAAATAGGAAAGCCGTACTTCCATGGGTCATCGACCACTTACACGGTCTATGACAAAAGCTCATGAGCAACAATAAAAGCTCTATGAGATGTTGACAAAGATGGCTGCACTTGCTGGGCAGAAAGAAAGCCCGGAAGTATCGTCTAAGCAGCGCCAGGATCAGGAGACCGATACGGAGTTCCTGTGGAGGGTACTAGAAAGAAAGGATAAAGAATCCGCGGAACAAGCCGCTAACATGAAGCAGATGGCGCTCCTGTTCTAAGATATGGTCGAGATGATGATCCAGCCGGACTCTCCAACCGAAGACCCTCCGATAATCATTGAAGATGACAGAGGGGAGACATCAAACCCTCCTCCGGCTTTATCAGTAGCCAGGGAGGAGACAATCTCTAAAGCGGCCCTTGATGACTACATAGCTCAACAAATACGAGTTCATCAAGCGAGTGATGCCAAGTCGTCAGGACTGGGCGATCTTATCCAGGCTGGTACGATCAAATTAAGTACTTGCCAGGATATACGATCCCCAAATTCCATGTGTATAAGAGGACGGGCAATCCACAACAACACGTTACTCAATCCCGAGCTTTGTGCGGTAATACCGGGGGCGATGACAAACCGTTGCTTCGCCAGTTTGTTGGCAGCTTGTCGGAGACGGCATTTGAATGGTACTCTGAGCTCCCAAATGATTCTATCAAAACATTCACGGAGATGGAATTACTATTCACACAGCGATTCGCAAGCGCACCCCAATCACGACATTGATCAATACCAGGGTGAAGCCAGGAGAGACCTGGGTTCAATACGCAATTCGGTGGCGTAACCTATGGTCAAAATGTGAACAGCGCATAGAAGAAGCTCCTGCCATGGGCATGTTCATGGGAACCATTGATCCTCAGGCAACTATATCCCAATTTATGATGTTCTTCAAGCCGACTACCTTCCAGGACTTGATTGGCAAACTGGTCCAAATGGACCAGATGGGCCATAGGCCGTCCTCTTCAAAAACGGATCTCCAGAATGAAAAGGGCAAAGGGAAAGCGACCTTCGTCGCCAACGCTCAACAACAACCGAGTGACCCGAAACCGGTTGCTTGCCAAAGCAACAAACCACGATCTCTCGAAGAAAAGTTGAGACATCCCTATTCGTTTCCCCGGGATAAAATGAGGAGGTTGTTCGAATTAGCGGTATGCAACAGGTTTATCACTCTGCCGGATCCGAGACGCCCACTGCAACCTGGTGACATCAACAATCCCAACTACTGCCCCTACCACAGAATAGTGGGCCACCCAATCAAAGATTGCTATGTCTTCAAAAACTGGGTTGAGGACCAATACCAATAGGGCAAGTTCCCGCTGTCCAAAAACTGGAAGGTAAACCCTCCACAGCAGTACGCTCCTAAAAAGGTGGATACGCCAGGGGCATCATGCTCATTTGTAGAGGAAGCTCCGTAGGAAGTTGGCCTTTCGGCTAAAACTAAAAAAATGCTGAAGAATCTTCAAGCGTGTCCGGTGATCAAATGGAAAAGCTCGCTGGAGTCCGAGATTATTGACGAGATGCTAAAACCGCGCCCAACGCCGAAAGTTGGTAATGATTGGCAAAACCTCTAGGCCAAGCCTTCGAAGTCTTCAAAGAAAAAGAAGAGGACCAAGAAGCCCGTGCAGCTTGACGACAATCGTACGGGTTTGCAAAAATACATCGACGCACTGGAAGAATACAACCAAAAGGCACAGACCCTAGTCACACTGGAAGAATTCCTCAAGCATATTCTTGAGAATGGAGACAATGACATTGATGAAGGAGACGACTCGTCAGAAGAACCCGAGGATTATGGGGCGAGTTGCCATATGATCTCTCACTCGTCAGTAAATGGCAAAGAAGCTCCTGACGTAGAGAAACTGGGGGCAGAACCAGAGCTAAAATCCCTGGAACCATCAGACGACCTGATCGACAGGCTGCTGAGCGAAGTTCTTCAAAAGAGCAAAGCTGACCGAGAACGTGAAGCGGCCATATACAAAAAGGCCAAGCGTTGACGTCAGGCTGAAGAAGCTCCGGTAATGAGAAGCTATAAAGTACCTCAACCGGATCGAAGCCCCCCTGCCACCAGCAAGAGCAGAATCAAGATAAGGAAGAAGTTCGCCAAAGCTCTGTCAATGGAAATGAAGCTGCCACCTTTCAAAGAAAATACATCCGGGAGTATGTGCCCCGAAGAAGCGGATGTACATCCGAACTACTGCTTGTACCATCGGAGGGTCACACACCCTATGGAAGAGTGCAATGCTTTCAAGAAGTGGTGGCAGGGATACATTGCCCACCGACAACACTTCAAGCGGATGAAGCGCAAAGCTCGTCGGGAACAGAGAAGCACGACAGATGAGCATAAAGGAACAGTCGGTAACTGTCATATGGTTTATGCCATTTCGACAAAAGGAAAATCTCAAGTTCTTCAAGAGTGATTCTGACGAAGAAATAGCCTTCGGCCCTCTCTTCGAGGAATCCACCTCCGGAAAAGAAGAAGAGATGAAGAACTGTGAGAACATTCAGCTGCGTAATCGTACGTTGCCTGAAAAGAATCTTGGACCCTCAAACAAAGGTTCGGGCAAAAGAGACAAGGGGAAGGAAAAAGTCCTTGAGGAGATTGCCCTCGATAGAGTCATCGAAGAGCTCACAGCCAAGGACCCGTCTAAGAAGAACAAGGTGGATTACAATGTCCTGGCACACCTGAGAAAGATACCCTCGCAATTGAGCATTTTGGTTGCCTTTCTCCTGTCTAAAGAGGTACAAGATTCTCTGATCAAGGCGTTACAAGAGCCCGATCAGTTTCAAGCCTTTCTTGCAGAAGAAAAGGTGAAAGACGAGCTGGAAGAAGTTCACACAGCTAACATCACCTTCAGCGATGAAGACCTCCTCCTCGGAACGTGCGAACACAACCGTCCTCTGTATGTCACGGGTACTGCCATGACATCAAGATAGGGAAAATCCTGGTTGGCAACGGATCCTCCGTCAACCTTCTCAATGTGAGGGTGCTGAAGGAGATTTGCATGAATGTGCATCACCTAGCTCGAGATAAAATTACCATCTCCGGTTTTGACTCCCAATCGTCACGAATGCTCGGGTCTGTAATACTGACATTACGCTTTGGGCTGCTCGTCACTGACATCAAATTTCATGTCATTGATGCCAAAACTTGCTACAACGCTTTGCTCGGCAGGCCTTGGTTACATGAGTACAACGTCATCCCTTCTTCACAATATCAGTGTATGAAGTATTTCAAAGACGGCCTCGAGTACACCGTGACGGGGGAACTAAACCCATTCCCTATAAATGAAGTCCGCAAATATGAAGACGCCATGTACTTCCTACCAGACTTCGAAGACACAGAAAGATGTCATAAACCGGAGAACCGACAAAATACCGTCGCCACTATCCCGGTCTTCGGGAGTGATACCGAGGAGGATGAAGAGATGGCTTATTCAGGGAAACCCCAAGGCAACAGGCCAGGATCATCTACTCCTATTTTGGTCTTTGGCAGCGACTCTGAAGACGAGGTCAACGCAGTATTCTCCGTCCGCCCGTCAATGCAAACCTTCACTGGAGATGATCAGAGTTTGAAAATTGCCATGGTTCTGCAGCGGCATTATAAAGAACTCGATGCGCTTGATACGTACAACGTGCAAGAGCTGCAGACCTTCTACGTCCCTTCTAAGCGGAGAGATGAAAAGGCGATCCTCTTCTACCAATCCATGGAGACCAAAATGGAAAGAGAATTCTGGCATGGTGCCGAACCTACGCTCGACATGCTTCAACCAATCTGTCTGTCTAGATACTACGCAGATGGACTGAAAAGGCTATTGAGATGCCAAGGCGTACCCTTCAAACAGATTGCTCGACAAGCCCAGTTCTATAACAAGATATGGGACGTTCCCGGGACTCGGCGAAAGATACCCAATGGAAGGATGGAAGTGACTGGGCTTAGATACGACTCCGGTGGAGAGGGGAATGCTCGTCCAGATAGTGTTGGGTTTCCTTAGCACCATGCCTAGGGTTTGGAAGTATCATATATGCCACTATAAAAATTTTGGGAGGTGCTAAGCAAACTAACCATGAATCGGACTAGAATTTTAGGGTAACATCAAAATAATATCGCATACTAGTGGTTATCTAACATTAAGAGATAAGTAATACAACCTTTGTAGACCTGCCTCCTTGACTCCTTGGACCTTTGAGAGTTTGAACTGGCTAGCTTGAATTGTTCCTTGTCCATGACGATCCACCCGAAGTCCCTTTGCCAAAGCTCCAAGCTTCACTTGATCAAGGATGAAGATGAAGCAAAAACTTTACACTAATGGGCTAGAGTAGTGTAGAATGGTGATGTGGTTTGTTTTCTCACTTCAAAACCTTTTATTTTATCTATCTCACTCAATAGAAAAACTCAAGAGAGCTTGAGAGAGGAGGAAGATGAAGATGGCAAAGCTTTTCTTAATTTTTGATTATCTTTTTATAAAATGAAAAAGAAAAGAATATATATGTGAGACACTCTCTCATCAAACCATGGTTAAACAAATATCTAGATATTTTTGTAGATGAGTCAAGGATCAAAGGAAATCAAATTAGGGTTAAAGTCAATGGTCAACCCAAGAAGAGCGTAGAAACAATAAGTCATATTTAATTTTCTTTTTCCTTATTCTCAAAAACAAAAATATCATATATTCAAACCATGTGAGTCTTGCATTGCCATCTTCTATGTATCAACAACCATGATACAAATGTATGTATGTATGTGTGCATGCACATCAACATGTACATACATCCATGCATACATCAAAAAGAAAAGGTTTATGTAAATGAGCTAAAATTCAATATTAAATCAACACTTGATTTAATAAACCGGTCATATCACATACGACCCGACTAATAGAAAAACGCCCGATTAAAATACGGTATCATATACACGCATTAAATCGAGCTCCCGCGCATATCTCATATGCACACCACATCGTTTCGCCTGAGCTAGGAAACTTCTGTGTGGGATTCTAAGATTCGTCAATACGCTGGAAGTAGGTGATGATCATATCAATCACCCACAAGCCGCAAGCGGTTAGCTAAACGTAACGGCTACCCTGGTATTGAGCGATCAGAAGAAAAACAAGCGAAGCTGTCAAAACTCCCGTCGAGCCAACCGGCAACACTTACCGTACAGTCCGGTCTCTTCGTCAGATATGTCGCATATCGAGTCTAGGGATGGTATCGTCGACCCTAATAACTCAATAAGTCATGCCGGTGTATGGCTCATAACAGATCGAGAAACTACTGATAACACTTATCAGTAAATCTCAGCAGCCCTGACCAGGGATTTCCTGTTATAGCCAATCGAGCATAGCGCAACATCAACCCCCAATACCGGGAGAGACGAAACCCCTCCTATCACTCATTGCCTCCATGCGCCTCGGGACTGTACCCAAAATCCACCTGTTTGCACGACTCAGTAGAGCCGTGGTAAGGAGAAGATCAAAGTACAGTGGGAGGACACACAAGACTCTATGACGATCTCGAGTCTACAGACTAACTGTAAGTCGACGTTAGACACCCCATGAGTTGCGGGGAGGCGGAATAGGTAAAACAATCATTTTGTTTAAAACAAACATCGACTAACTTACGGATCTTTGCCAAACCTTAACTAACAACATCATAGGAGGGATTAGCTACTATGAAAGAAGATTATACCTAATGAACCAAGTCCTTCTTCTTCTCGATGACCACCTCCTCGTCGACCTCCTCTTTGTAATAGAAGATCCACCCGAGAGCTACTACTCCAAGCTTGACCTCTAACTTGAGATAACTAGGTTACTCAAAGTGCTAATCAAAGCAACCTAGGGAATATATAGTGGGATTATGGATCAATAAGTCTTGCTAACCCTTGATCTCAACACATGAGAGGTTAGGGTTAGGGTTTGAAGAGAGAGAGCTTGAGGAGAGAGAAGGTGAGAGTGAGAATCCTTTTGGAATAATGAAATCATTTTGAATATATATGAAGCATAACATATTTATTAAATGAATAACAAATAAAAAATATCTTCATGCTTCATTAACTCACATAGTGATTCATCTCACGAGTCATTGAAATAATAAATGCATCATTAACTCCATGGATGAATCACACCATGACTCATTAAACCAATTAATGCAAATGCCACCTTAGCCTCCATGTCATCAAACTTCTAGAAGCTTCTCGACAAATTACGAGAACGCCCCTCTTATCCGTGAAAACATGGAATACTTTAGACTGTATAAATCCAATAATCCGATACTAGAATCTGGCTTAAACCAAAGCCCGCTAGTAAAAACTGTCCGAACATCGTATGTGCATAAATGCACGTGCGTGTCCGAACCCTGTCGTAAAACCATACGACCTCTATATCGTTTCGCCCGAAGCAGGGAAACTCTCTGTGTGGGACTCCAAAGACTCGACTACTACGCTGGCAGTGGGTTTAACCACAGACCGCAAGCGGCACTAGCTGTACGTAACGGTCCCAAGGTAGATGTCGATAAGAAGGCCGATGAGGAAACCCATCCGAACTCCTACTGAGCCTGATGTGACAATCTCCGTACAGTCCGGTCTGTTCGCCTAGGACTATCGCATATCGGGCCTAGGGGGCGGCAAGCGTCAGTCCCCTAAAAGCGGTATAAGTCGTGTCGGAGCGAAGCCCATTACACCTTGAGAAACTACTGGAAAACCTACCAGTAAATCTCGCTTGCCCTGGCCAGGGACTTTGCGTCATGGCTCTCCAGACACAGCGCGATATCAACTCCCAATACCGGGAGAGACGAATCCTGTCTAACCGCCACTGCCTCCAAGTGCTTTGGGACTGCACCCAACTGCTACCTGTTTGTACGACTCCTTTGAGCCGTGGTAGGGTAGCAATCTAAGAACAGTGGGAACACACTCGAGGCGAAGTAGCAGTGTCAAGTCTGCGGACTATGCTGTACTCATGTCACCTGGGAACTATTAACTGACGACGGGTATAATACCAACCAACAGTTCCCTGCGAGTCCTGTCCGGTGTACCCGTAACCCAACGAGCACCTGTATACTATCTCCAGTACGACGTACTGACGGCTGTGGGACAGACCATCTCCCCAACTGGGATGAGAAGTGTACACACTAGTCTACTCCGGAGTATCGATGCCCTGTCTCGATAATCCTACGACTAAGGACCTGAAAAAAGATGTGCTTGTAGACTATCCAGCCCCCACTAGTGTGACTGCCATCACAACGCTGGTAGTCAAGCAAGATCCTATGGGCTCTATCAATACGTACACATATATTAAGATAGATATAAACCAAGTTGTATACTACCATGATTAGCAAGACTGTTAATATAACTGTGAATATCCCAAGCTTCCATTAAGTAATATACAAGCCAGTATGATACAATAATGGTCCCTAGGGCATATACACTAACAATCTCTCACTTGCACTAGGGCCATGTACTGGCATATCGAAGACCGATCATCTCGAGTAGCCTCTCGAACTGAATCTGAGGTAAGGCCTTAGTGAATGGATCAGCAGTGTTTCCTCTGTAGCAACTCTCCGGACCTCGATCTCCTGGCGATCTATGATCTTCCTGATCAGATGATACCGCCTTAAGATGTGTGTGGACTTCTGATGGGACCTGGGTTCCTTCGCTAAAGCTATTGCTCCGTTGTTGTCAAAATACAACGGTATTGGATCAACAATGGTAGGAAACACCAGAAGTTCTGTTAGGAACTTCTTCATCCAGACCGCTTCTTTTGCGGCATCGCAAGGAGCAATATACTCCGCTTCCATCGTCGAGTCAGCAACGGTGTCTTGCTTGGAACTCTTCCAGCACACCGCCTCTCCATTGAGGTTAAAGACATAACCTGACATGGACTTGGAGTCATCCTTGTCACTCTGGAAGCTGGAATCAGCAAAGGCCTCGATCTTGAGGTCTTTTCCGCCGTAAACCAAGAACATCTCCTTAGTTTTTCTCAGGTACTTGAGAATGTTCTTTACTGCTATCCAGTGCTTCTCCCGTGGGTCTGACTGATACCTGCTTACCACGCTCAGTGCGTAAGCTACATCTGGTCTGGTGCACAACATCACATACATTATAGAGCCTACCGCAGAAGTGTATGGTATAACTGACATGCGATCCCTTTCCAAATCAGTCTTGGGAGACATCTCTTTGGATAGGGTGATTCCATGACAAGCCGGTAAATTACCGCGCTTAGAATCTTCCATACTGAATCTTTTCAGTACAGTGTTGATATACCTTGACTGCGAAAGTCCCAACATCCTCTTGGATCTATCACGATAGATCCGGATCCGCAGAATGTAAGAGGCATCACCCAGGTCTTTCATGGAAAACCTGTGTGATTAGAATCCTTTAACAGATTGTAGCATAGGAATGTCATTTCCTATCAATAGAATGTCATCCACGTACAAGACGATGAATACGACAGTTCGTGCTACAATTTTACTATATATACATGGTTCATCTGGATTTTTGATAAAGTCATATTCTTTGACCGTTTCATCAAAACAGATGTCCCAACTCCGCGATGCCTGCTTTAGTCCATAAATGGACTTAAGCAACTTGCACACTTTCCCGCTGCTCCCACTCTGATTGAAGCCTTCTGGCTGATCCGTATAGACGCACTCTTCCAAATTACCATTTAGAAAAGCCGTCTTTACGTCCATCTGCCAGATCTCATAATCATGGAAGGCGACAATAGCAAGAAGGACCCGAATGGATTTGAGCATAGCCACTGGAGAAAAAGTTTCGTCATAGTCCAAACCAGGTCTTTGACGAAAACCTTTTGCAACAAGTCTAGCCTTATAGGTTTCCACCTGTCCATCTACACCAATCTTTTTCTTGAAGATCCATTTGCATCCTATGGGTTTTACCCCATCTGGAGCAAAGTCCAAAGACCATACTTTGTTGGTGTTCATGGACTCCATCTCGGTCCGCATTGTATCTCGCCATCGTACCGAGTCGCCGCTCTGGATGGCCTGCTGGAAGCTAGGAGGTTCATCATCATCAATGATGCAATCCTCTCTATCCCCATCTATGAGAAAACCGTAGTATCTCTCAGGTGGATGAGACGGCCTACTACTCCTATGGAGGGGTGCGGGAATGTCCTGTTCTTCTTGAACTACTGGTTCTACCAAACTTTCAGTAGTAGTTTGTGGTTCTGGAATTTCTTCCAGTTCTATTTCGCTCCCACTTGTTTCCTTTTCTAAAAATTGCTGTTATAGAAAATGGGCATGACGAGAAACAAAAACCTTTTGTTCCTCTGCGTAATAGAAGAAATACCCCTTGGAGTTCTTTGGATATCCCACAAACTTATACTGTACCGATCGTGCCTCGAGTTTGTCCGCATGCTGCTTTTTAACAAAAGCTGGACATCCTCATATCTTCAGATGCTGAAGATAGGGTTTCTTCCCACTCCACATCTGATATGGCGTGGTAGGCACAGTCTTGGTAGGAGCCCTGTTCAAAAGATATGCCGCTGATTCTAGCGCATAACCCCAGAAAGATCGCGGTAACTCGGTATTACTCATCATGGAACGTACCATATCCAATAGGGTTCGATTCCGTCTCTCCGATACACCGTTGTGCTGTGGAGTGTATGGAGGAGTAAGCTGAGAGAGAATTCCTTTCTCTTTTAGGTAACCTAGGAACTCGGCACTTAAGTATTCACCACCTCGATCAGATCTCAGTGTCTTAATACTTTTGCCGGTTTGGTTTTCTACTTCATTCTTATACTCTTGGAATTTCTCAAAAGCCTCGGATTTATGTTTCATCAAGAAAATGAATCCGTACCTAGAGTAATCATCCGTAAAATTAATGAAATAGGAAAAACCACCTCTTGCATGTGTAGACATTGGACCGCGTACATCGCTGTGTATGAGTCCTAAGAGCCCGCTCACTCTTACTCCATGTCCAGTGAATGGAGTCTTTGTCATCTTTCCTTTGAGACATGATTGACAAGTGGCATAAGATTGATATTCGAACGGATCCAAATATCCTTCTCTATGTAACTTAGTTAACCTTATCTCATTGATGTGACCTAGTCTACAATGGCATAAGAAAGCCTTATTTAAATCTGGAGACTTTCTTTTTGGTGTGTTCTGGACATTGAAAATCTGTAATTGGTTTAAGACATATATACCGTTATCTAGTGTACCGGACCCAATCAAACCATGATTAAGGTGGATGTTAACAACATCGCTTACAAATGTGAAATCATAACTTTCTTTTGATAACAAAGAAACCGATATGATATTACACGTTAAACTGGGTACACAAAAACAGTTATGCAAAACTAAAATATGTCCACTCGTCAATCCAAGGTGATAATCCCCTACGGACACAGCATCCACGCTAGCTCCGTTAGCAACCTGGAGGGTCATATCATCAACCTTCAGCACTCTACGGTTTTTCAGTGCCTGCAATGAATTGCATATATGAGATCCTGATCCGGTATCCAATACCCAGGAAGTCGAGTTGATTGACAGACATTTTTCAATTACAAACACACCTGAAGTCGAAGCCACAGCTTACTTCGGTTCCTGGTTCTTGGCATTCCAAGCTTTGCAATTCTTTTTCCAGTGCCCTTTCTTACGACAGTGGAAGCACTCGTCCTTCGCCACTACTGGCACCGTAATCTTTTTCTTTCCCTTGACTCCCACCTTACTAACACCTCTTCTAGGTTTGGTAGCGGCCTTATTCTTCCTTCCTTTGGCCCTAGCCTTGGACCCGGAAGAAGAAGCACCGCGAACAAACATAGCGGGTGTTTTCCTTGCCTTCTGCAAGGTGCCCTCTGCACTCCTCAACATGTTAAGGAGTTCTGGAAGTTCAACTTCTTTTCTTTGAATTTTGAAATTCAAAATAAACTGGGCATAGGTGGAAGGAAGGGACTGGAGAATCAAGTCTGTACAGAGCTCGTTCTCCAAAGTCGTCCCAAGGTCTGCGAGCTCTTCTATATAACTAATCATCTTTAGGACATGTTCTCCTACAGACGATCCGACGGCCAACCTCGACTGAAACAAGTTCTTCGAGGTCTCGTATCTTGCTATACGAGATTGCTCCCCATACAGATCCTTTGTATGGAGAAATATGGATTCAAGATCCATATCCTCGTGCCTCCTCTGATGTTCATTATTCATAGAGGCAAACACGATGCACTTGGCCTTCGCGCAATCTAACTCCCAGGTCTTGTGGATTTCCTTATCCGCAATACTGGATTTTGGACCAGGGACAGCATGTGCCTTAGTGGTAAGGACATACCCCAATTTGTCATAAGTCAAAGCCATCTTGACATTCCGCTGCCAATCTTTATAGTTTGGCCCTGTCAGTATATTTTTCTTTAATAGTAACTTAAGGCCTGTCATGTTTTGAGTCGCTGCAATGAGAGAGAGAGGGAACACTTTAGCATGATGCTCTTGCAAGTTTAGAGTGGTTTTTAGTTTATCTAAACTGGATGGCTCCCACTGTTTCTCGAATCCCTCCTCAAACCAAAAAGGAAGAACTAGCCAGGACATTCTCACCGTACAATACTTGCTTAACCGTTCAGTCAGGCCGGTGTCGGTACTTCGAGGGAGGTTTTCCAACTCTTTCGCGAAGTTCTTTAATTAAATAACCTCTTTTCTCTGGGGGCGTAGCCCCGCTGACACCTTTCTCGGCACCACTTGGTTTATAGCATTGATCGTTAAGTGACGAATCTCCTGATGAGTAGCGGATACTTACAGTAGGATCGGGATCCAAATATCATCGTGTGATTATGCTGAAGGAATCCTACCAACATTCATCAAACTCTAAATGGTATGCATCTCTTTGTAAATTTCAGTTTCTTTAGAAATTCCCGATATAAATTTTTGCCCCATGCTCTTATAACCTTGGCTTTGGTCAAAATGTCATAAGTCACATGTCAAGTTCTACCCATCATTATCTTGTTAATTTGAACCCATCCGTACATACCCCTGACTTTGGTCAAATGATAATACGACTGTCCCAAACTAACTCATCTATCTATGCAACAAATGAATACCCAGCAGCTACCAAACACTATGCCTTGGTTTTGGTCAAAATACATAGCTTGAATACTACTGAATACCCAAATGAAATGACGGAGGGCTACGAATGGTTTTGGCGAAACCGTGAACGTAGTGAACTTGATATGACCGAAGGAACCTGATAGCTTTTAAAAGGAGTGGTTAAAACTCCGCAATTAAAAAATATCTTCTATTTTAAAAATAACCGAGTGGTTTCTTTTAAACTGTTCCAACGATTCATCTTTGGTTTATTTCTTTGCATTATTATAATGTGTCCCATCAATTAACCTATCATTGCAGAAAACAACGAAAATACAACGTCCTCTTATGCCATCCGCATTCGCCACTGGGTCTCGTCATCACCCGTTAGGTTACTTAACTAACGACAGAGCGGGGGCTGGGCTAGCGCGGGTATAAAACATAAGTGACATCTAATAGCTCTCATATATAGATATTGTACATTCGTCAGACGCAATAATAGTCATTCCAGATCACAGATGAACATATTGGATTTTCTACGAATCCGCATTTCTTTTGAGCCTGCAAAGAAAAACGGATTACACAGTCGTGATAAATAGCCAAAATCCCACCCTAACTCCTATGGGTACGGCAAACTACCCGCCAAGTACCCGAAGTGAAGCGGTCTCCCGCAACAACGTGAGTAGGCCACTAAACACTTCAAATTACCCGGTAGTTTGTGCACCCCACCTTGGGTCTATCCTAGGAGCAAAAATCAGTAAATGAAATAATACAACGGTGGCTACAACCGCAACCTGAATGTGCCCCGCAAAAGAATATTACAACAATTTACAAATTACATTTGAATGAAAGAAACGCTCGTCTCACATCGCCGGCTATCCATTCACGACAATCCAACAAGTCCACAAACACAAACAGTAAAAACCATTACAGAAATATGCAACCCTTCGCCAACCGACATCCTAGCAGTTAGGGGAGGTTTACGAACACATTATACAAATCACAGATATAATCTAATTAGCCAAACATCGTAGAATTACGATCGAGCAAACGCAGATGATTCTACTCCAAAAACTTCTCTGTGCACCTGAGACTTGAGCAGAAACAAAATATCCCAGAAATACCAAAATTAACACAAAAGAGTTACTGGGGAATTTTGGGCCGACTCGGCTTCAACTCGGCCAAGGATCCGCGGCGGATCGCTTGGATCGGCCGCGGTTCCGCGGCTGTTTGGCCGAGTCAGGAACCCAAATTTCTCCAGTATTCTTATATTTTCTTTCTTGTAATTTAAGGGTTCCTGAAAAATTTTTAGACCCCGTTTTAAAAACGACAGAAACTATGTGAAAATGATGATTTTTCCGGTTCGTTTCGCGATCGAATTTCTAACGACTTTGCTAACAAATTAGTTATGGTTTAGTGAGGCTCTGATACCACTGTAAGTCGACGTTAGACACCCCACGAGTTGCGGGGAGGCAGAATAGGTAAAACAATCATTTTGTTTAAAACAAACATCGACTAACTTACGGATCTTTGCCAAACCTTAACTAACAACATCATAGGAGGGATTAGCTACTATGAAAGAAGATTATACCTAATGAACCAAGTCCTTCTTCTTCTCGATGACCACCTCCTCGTCCGCCTCCTCTTTGTAATAGAAGATCCACCCGAGAGCTACTACTCCAAGCTTGACCTCTAACTTGAGGTAACTAGGTTACTCAAACTGCTAATCAAAGCAACCTAGGGAATATAGAGTGGGATTATGGATCAATAAGTCTTGCTAACCCTTGATCTCAACACATGAGAGGTTAGGGTTAGGGTTTGAAGAGAGAGAGCTTGAGGAGAGAGAAGGTGAGAGTGAGAATCCTTTTGGAATAATGAAATCATTTTGAATATATATGAAGCATAACATATTTATTAAATGAATAACAAATAAAAAATATCTTCATGCTTCATTAACTTACATAGTGATTCATCTCATGAGTCATTTAAATAATAAATGCATCATTAACTCCATGGATGAATCACACCATGACTCATTAAACCAATTAATGCAAATGCCACCTTAGCCTCCATGTCATCAAACTTCTAGAAGCTTCTCGACAAATTACGAGAACGCCCCTCCTATCCGTGAAAACACGGAAATACTTTAGACTGTATAAATCCAATAATCCGATACTAGAATCTGGCTTAAACCAAAGCCCGCTAGTAAAAACTGTCCGAACATCGTATGTGCATAAATGCACGTGCGTGTCCGAACCCTGTCGTAAAACCATACGACCTCTATATCGTTTCGCCCGAAGCAGGGAAACTCTCTGTGTGGGACTCTAAAGACTCAACTACTACGCTGGTAGTGGGTTTAACCACAAACCGCAAGCGGCACTAGCTGTACGTAACGGTCCCCAGGTAGATGTCGATAAGAAGGCCGATGAGGAAACCCATCCGAACTCCTACTGAGCCTGATGTGACAATCTCCGTACAGTCCGGTCTGTTCGCCTAGGACTATCGCATATCGGGCCTAGGGGGCGGCAAGCGTCAGTCCCCTAAAAGCGGTATAAGTCGTGTCGGAGCGAAGCCCATTACACCTTGAGAAACTACTGGAAAACCTACCAGTAAATCTCGCTTGCCCTGGCCAAGGACTTTGCGTAATGGCTTTCCAGACACAGCGCGATATCAACTCCCAATACCGGGAGAGACGAATCCTGTCTAACCGCCACTGCCTCCAAGTGCTTCGGGACTGCACCCAACTGCTACCTGTTTGTACGACTCCTTTGAGCCGTGGTAGGGTAGCAATCTAAGAATAGTGGGAACACACTCAAGGCGAAGCAGCAGTGTCAAGTCTGCGGACTATGCTGTACTCATGTCACCTGGGAACTGTTAACTGATGACGGGTATAATACCAACCAACAGTTCCCTGCGAGTCCTGTCCGGTGTACCTGTAACCCAACGAGCACTTGTATACTATCTCCAGTACGACGTACTGACGGCTGTGGGACAGACCATCTCCCCAACTGGGATAAGAAGCGTACACACTAGTCTACTCCGGAGTATCGATGCCCCGTCTCGATAATCCTACGACTAGGGACTTGAAAAAGGATGTGCTTGTAGACTATCCAGCCCCCACTAGTGTGACTGCCATTACAACGCTGGTAGTCAAGCAAGATCCTATAGGCTCTATCAATACGTACACACATATTAAGATAGATATAAACCAAGTTGCATACTACCATGATTAGCAAGACTGTTAATATAACTGTGAATATCCCAAGCTTCCATTAGGTAATATACAAGCCAGTATGATACAATACTGGCCCCTAGGGCATATACACTAACACTAACCTGTACCAGTTTCACCTGAGAACTGCTATCCGACGATAGATATTATACCACATAGGAGTTCTCGGCGAGTCCGTTCAGTGTACCCAGTTTCCACTGAGCACCCGTATACAATCGTTGGTGTCACCACACCAGATGGATATGGGATCATCCATCGCCCATCATATGGAATGAGAATGGTATATGCTAGTCTACTCTGGAATATCAATGCCTCGTCTCGATACACCCACGACTAGGAACAGTTCAAGGATATGCTTATAAACTACACGTGTCCCACCAGTATGATCCGCATCATAGTCTCAGTAGTCAATCAAATATCCTAAGGGCTTTATCAACATGTACCAAATAAGTAAGATGCATGATCAAATGAACATGTCAAGATAAAGTACAACCAGATAGCATACTATCATGTCGAACAAGAAAGTCATCTATATATATATACATGTCCAAGCATCCACTATACATATAATGACCTCTAGGGCATACATATATCCAACAGATAGCGCTGGTATTGAACCAGAGCGAAATCCCGCCGTAAGAATACCAAGTCCGTCATTCGAAGAACATATCGACAAGCTAATAAGGGAAGCGGGTCAAAAGGTTCGGGATAACTACAGCCGCGAAATGGCCATTTACGAGAAAGCCAAAATGCAACGTTACATTCAGCAGACTACGGAGGATGACGATGCCCTTCACCCCCAACCCGCTGTGCACTCTCGTGGCAAGAAAAAAGCCCGATATAGAAGCAACAACAAGGTGAAGAATGAGAATGACGTCCTAAAACAGCGAAGCGGATCCAAGAAGCCGTGCGGTCGAGAAAAGGTCTGCTGGAATTCATCGCTGATGAAAAAGATGGGTCGGAAATATTCTTTCCCCCAAGACAAGACAAGGAAGATATTCAATCTTGTCATGAAGCACCAAATGATGACGCTCCTGGAGTCTCAGCACTCTGAGCAAATAAACGAGGTCCATCATCCGGCTTATTGCTTCTACCACCGAGCAATAGGACATCCTCTTGAAGATTGCTTCACCTTCAAAGACTGGGTCGAAGACCAGTATCAGTAAGGCAGGTTCACTCTGTCCGACAATTGGAGGGTAGCCCCACGACGAAAGCATGAGCCAAGAGCAACCTGCACTGCGAAAGAAAGTCCAGATCAACATCGAGCTTGGAAACGAGCTCGTATCTTCCACATGATAACATTCTCAAAGGAGGGAGAGCATGAGAATGTGGACGACCTCTCCCAGTGCTTTGCAAATGAAGATGAGGACGAGGTGATCTCAGAATTTCCACCGGCGCCAAAAGTGGTGGAAGACGGGATACACACCACAACAGACAATCTGAAGAAAATCGACTTGGGGACGACAAATGAACCAAGGCCAACGTTCGTCAGCGAGCTGCTGTCCGAAGAGCAGGTGACTACACTAAAAGACATGCTTATGCAGTATAAATACTACTTCACGTGGAACTATTCCGAGATGCCGGGACTAGATCCAGAAATAGCTGTGCATAAACTGGCTATATCGCCGGACGTCAAGCCAGTCAAACAGGCGCCAAGAAGAATGCGGCTCGAACTCGAGATGAGCATCAATGCCGAAGTCAAGAAGCTAATTGACTCTGGCTTCATCCAAGAAGTTCAATATCCCAACTGGATCGCCAACATTGTCCCAGTGATGAAGAAAAATGGGACAGTACGCCTTTGCATGGAATTCCGGGACCTCAACAAAGCTTGCCCGAAGGATGACTTCCCAGTACCGGTTACTGAGCTGATGATAGATAACACGTCCACTCATGAAGTCTTCTCCTTCATGGATGGATCATCAGGGTATAATCAAATAAAAATGCATCCTGAAGACCAAAAGCACACTGCCTTCTGGACTCTGCTAGGCATATTCTGCTATAAGGTGATGCCTTTCGGCTTGAAGAATGCTGACGCTACCTACCAGAGGGCCATGGCGAAGATCTTTGATGACCTCATACAGGAGATTGTCGAATGTTACATTGACGACCTCGTGTTGAAAAGCAAATCGTACGAGGAGCACTGGGAGAATTTGAAGGTAGTGTTCCAGCGTCTTCGGAAATATAATTTTAAGATGAACCCTCTGAAATACGCGTTAGGAGTTTCTTCAGGAAAATTCCTGGGATTCATCGTACGACGTCGGGGCATCGAAATAGACCCGTCAAAAAACAAGGTGATTATAGAAATGCCTTCGCCAAGAACTTTCAAGCAACTGCGGTCTCTCCAAGGAAAGCTCGCGTATATCCGGCGGTTCATAGATAACCTCTCCGGCAAATGTCGTCCCTACAACCATCTAATGAAGAAGAGGACCCCATTCGTTTGGGATCGTAGATGCCAAAGTGCACTGGACGAAATTAAGCAATATCTGCAGAACCCGCCAGTACTGACCGCTCCGGTCAAGGGAAAGCCCCTCTTCCTGTACACCACAGCCTTTGAAGGTTCTCTAGGCGCGCTATGGGCACAGGAGAATGACTAGGGGAAAGAGAGAGCTCTCTATTATATGAGTCGAGTCCTTCTGGGAGTAGAAAACAGTTACTCCCCTATTTAAAGGCATTGCCTGGCACTAATCTTCACGATAATGAAACTCAGGCACTATGCCTTGGTACATGAGGTCCATCTCATATCAAAGGTAGATCTTCTCAAATATTTGATGTCAAGAGCCATACTAACAGAAAGGCTTGCCAAATGGGCCCTCCTCTTAATGGAGTTCTCGATAATATATCGACCCCTTAAGGCAGTAAAAGGTCAGGCTATTGCCGATTTTCTTGCCGAATATCCAATACCAGCCGACTCTCCCTTAAATTGCTAGTTGCCGGATGAACACGCGTTCGATGTAATCGAAAGGAAGATGGAGGAAAATAATGTCCAATGGGAACTCTACTTCGATGGAGCGTCTTTCATGAAGAAGAGAAAGCAAAACACCTCCGTAATCAAAGCTGGGGTGGGCCTTATCTTCATGACTCTGCAAGGAGGGATAATGTGTTTTGCCCTTTCCTTGACGGAGCCAAGAACAAACAACGAAGCGGAATATGAAGCATTGATAGTGGGTCTTGAGATCGCTGTTGACATAGGAATCGAAAACCTCCTCATATATAGAGACTCCCAGCTGGTCGTTAGCCAAGTAAATGGTGATTATCAGACGTGCAAGCCAGAGTTGGTAAAATATGGCGAAAGGGTGCAGCAACTGCTAACTCGAATTCCATCCTACATCCTGGAAAGCATACAGCGGGCGGAAAATAGCAAGGCGGATGCGTTAGCCAAACTTGCTAAAGAACTGGCCGATGAAAATCTCGACGATGTAAGGATCACTGTGCAAAGCCGCCGGATTCTCGCACCAGCAGAAATATCTCCGGAGTCGTCTGAAAGAAAGGAAGCGACCGAACAAGCGGCCTTCCGAATAGAGGGCGAAGAAAAGGCTAAGGATTGGAGAGAAGTCTTCATAGACTACTTCAAATTCCATCGAACACCCGAGAATGCATCTTCGAGACATCAGCTCATGAAACAAGCTCTGTCTTTCGCCTTCGTCAATGATACTCTATATAAGAGATCGTTCGACAGTCTGTGGTTGAGATGCCTAGGACCAGAAGAAGCAAAAAGGGTCATCCAAGAAATTCATGACGGACTCTGCGGTACCCATCAAACCGTGCCGAAGATGAAACTGAAGATCAAAAGGATGGGTTACTATTGGCCCACGATGATTCAAGACTGCCTCGAATATGCGAAGCGGTGTCACTCGTGCCAAATTCACTTGTACTTCATCCACCAGCATCCGAATCCGCTACGCCCAACATTGGCAGCTTGGCCGTTTGAGATGTGAGGAACCGATATAATCGGGCCTATCGAACCAACATCATCCAAGGGACATCGGTTCATATTGGCGACAACCGATTACTTCTCTAAATAGGTGGAAGCAGTACCGCTAAGAGAGGTGAAGACGAAGAACATCCTCTATTTCTTCAGGACACATGTCATTTACCGGTTCGGCACTCCGCGACGGATCATCTCGGATAATGTGCCGGCCTACAGAAGCCATAAGATTAGCCGCTTCGCGCAGCAACATAATATAAATTGGAGATACTCTTCAGTCTATAATCCCTGAGCTAATGGTCTAACTGAGGCTTTCAACAACACCTTGATGAAGATCATAAAGAAGACGGTGTCCAGAAACAGAAAGGACTGGCACGAGAGATTGCATGAAGCTCTCTGGGCTTATTGAACCACGTTCAAAACATCCACGAATACCACACCATTCGCATTGGTATTCGGAACGGAAGCGGTTCTCCCCTTAGAGATAGAACTACCCTCTTTACGAGTGGCGGTCCGACATGAGCTGACGGATGAAGAAAATGCCCACCTTCGGCTTGAGGAGCTCGATGCTCTCGATGAAACTCGTCTTATGGCGCAGCAAAACCTAGAAGCTTACAAAGCAAGGATGACGCGCTCATACGAAAGACTAACTAGGCCGAGAGCATTCCGCCAGGGCGAACTCGTGCTAGTTTTCAAAAGACTTATGATCCCCAACCGTGCCAAACAGGGGGAATTCGAGCCGAACTATGAGGGCCCATACGTCATAGACAAGGTTTATCAAGGTGGTGCCTGCTTGCTCATGGATATGCATGGCGAAAGACCCTTCCGGCCAATAAACGACCGCTTCTTTAAGAAATACTACCCCTGACAAGTCACAACTCAGGTTAACGATAGATGACGACGTCCGTGTCCGCTCTCTATCTCCTGAGTCAGCACTCTGTAAGTAGTATCCGACAAAATTTCGCTTCGAAGCTATGGACCGAGATGTCCCTAAACTAACAATGGACCGTAATGTCCTTAAACTAAGTACGTCGCTTTAAACACAGCGATAGTGGAACTCAAGTCCGCGAGTCTCAGCGGTGAGGACTGCAACTCAAATCCCACCGGCAAACAGATGGGTCACATGCGGCGAAACTATTCTCGAGAGTTTCATTGTGCAAAAAAAAATGGTACGTCCACAAGAGAAATGGGCACGGATAAAAATCTGAAAGGGCCCCGTGAGTAAAAACAGCAGGACTGCCGGCGAGTTTGTGAAAACCCGCAAGGACGCAGACTCGTAAAAAAATTCATGCACACTTGTAAGGTCCTCTCGACCTTGTAAGAAGAAAATACTTGCGTGAGATCCTTATGACTCACAAAAGGGAGTGACACACTTAGGAATCCCCACGATTCCTAAAGAGAAATTGCACTTACGAGATCCTCACGACTCGTAAGGAGAATCCCCCCTATGAAACCCTCACGGCTCATAGGATCCGAAAGTCTTAAGTTACAGGGATCTGAACCTGTTCTTAAGCCATCACATTTCCCAAGTTGCCCTACACGCGGTCAACATCGATCCCTTGTATACAATCCACGGGCATAAATAACCGTTCCCTCACCCAGTTCCACCCATGGCGCGAAATTTTCCTATTCGGTGAACAACACTTATAGGTCCTCTCGACCAGAAAACACTCTTGTGAGATCCTTACGAATCACAAGAGAAAATATCACTTAGGAATCCTCATGACTCCTATGGAGAAAATACACCTACGAGATCCTCACGACTTGTAGGGAGAAATACCTTTATGAGACCCTTACGGCTCATGAAATCAAAAGCCTCAGTCGGCAGGATCCTAACCTTGTTTGCTAAGCCACCTTTGATCAAATCGTCAAAAGCAAATGATGATTCGCTCCTGGCATCATTCCAGTCGTAGCGATGCAGATGCCTAAATTGGTAGCAAATTCCAAGTCTTTTCAAGGTAAATGATGATTCGCTCCTGGCAATATTCCAGTCGCAACGATACTGATGCTAAGATTGGTATCAGATTTCAAGTTCCATACTTGCAACCAAAAAATCAGCGAGACAAAAATGTATATGAAATAGCCGAAATGATACGGCAGCTCGCAACAAAAATCAGCGACTAAAATATATGCATATAAAAATAGCCAAAATGATTGGGCAACTCGCAATAAAAAGCAGCGAGTAAAGAAAAAGAAAAATAGCCGAAATAATTGGGCACCGCGAAAAATAGCCGAAATGATTGGGAAATCGCGACTTTCGCGGTATAAAAAGCTGAAATGATAGAGTATTGCAGAAAGAAATAAAAAAAATGAAATGAAACTTTAGCACTGCATGTGAGATCACATTGACCCCCGTATACAATTCATGGGCACAAACGAAAAGGGAACCATATTGCCCCACCGGGCTTCGTCAAAGGGAAGCCAAGACTTGATGGCTACATCTACGGCCTAGAAATCGATAATGGCATTCTTTCTCGTTCCTACCAGAGGCAGATACCACGTCAGCAAATTGGAGCCACGTCAAAGTCCCTTAGTTCCAAATCTCGATGGTTCACAGACAACCTAGAGACTACCTCGGATCCATGACAAAGTTCCCTAGTTCCAAATCTCGATGGTTCATGGACAACCTAGAGACTACCTCGAAGCTATGGCAGAGTCCCTACTTCCAAGTCTCGACGGCAACATCTACAGCCTAGAGATCAACAACAGCGTTCTTCCTCCCTCCAGCAGGATGCAGACGCGACATCAACAAACGGAGCCATGGAAAAGTCCCCTAGTTCCAAATCTCGACGGTTCACAGATAACCCAGAGATGACCTCGACATTCGTCGCAATATTGCAGACACAATGTCAACAAACAAAGCCAAAGAAAATCCCTCGCTTCAGGGTCTCGACGGCAACTCAAATGAGACCAGAAAGACTATCGGATCCCACACCAGCGCGGAGTGGTCGTGACTCATCGGGGCTCCCCAAACTGAGCCTAACCTCAAGTAAAAAGCGGTATGGAATATCCCTAACGCTTGCTCTTCCGACGGCAATATCACCAGGAAGATTACTTGAAGATGTCACGACCTGAAATTGGCACGTGACGGCCCTTAAACTACGCAACGTCTACAGGCGTAACGCAATTTAAGTAAGCCGAAAACCCAGCAATCTAAACCATGAAAAGTAGTAAGAAATAAGAACAATTTTTAAAACCTTTAAAATCTCAAACCAAATTCTTTAAAGTCCAACTTTTCTTCCTTTAAAATTTTGGCAGCACCTCCTTTGTAAAAACTAGCCCCAGAAATGGGTACAACAAAGATATAAGTAAAGCATCCCCAAACGGGAGTAAAAACATGTCCAAAGACGGAAAACAACCACCACAACAGATATACGACGCCGTAGCGAAGAAATAAAACGATATAAATAAAACTGCATAAAAGACCTCCAAGCCACAAAATAATATACAATATCACATCAAGTCTCTAAGTCATACATGATAATGGTAGATGAAGAGTACAGGATACAACGAATATACAATAAACATGAACGGATAACCACAAAACCCACCGAAAGCAAAACTGCACACTGTGAGCCGAAGCGGTATCCGCAGCAAAAGATGATATGATAGATGAATAGCCTGCCTCGACTACTCTGGAGAACAACCTGCAAAACACTGTGGCACAACGGGGGTGAGTTGCCAACTCGTGAATAGTAAATAACATATGCAGGTAATCACAAGTATGCACCTACAACGCGAATCTAACAGATGTAAGCTAATATCAATAAATGGTCATATGTATGCAATAGTCATGAAAGGTACTCTAGCAGGTACAACTAATACATGAAGCAATAATATGACAATATATATGCAACAGTCATGTAATATACTCTATCAGGTACTACTAATACATGAACAATTAACGGCAATATGTATGCAATAGTCATGTAAGGTACTCTATCAGGTACTACTAACACATGAACAATGATATGGCAATGTATATATGCAGCAGTCATGAAAGGTACTCTATCAGGTACTACTAATACATGAAGCAGTGCATAAACAATAAATGCAGAGTATGGGATAAAACATGTCATTCCCACGGAATCCTGACCTCGTGGTAAGACCAAAGTCCAATAAGACAATCCAAATCCTAATTTCCTCAAATCAGCCCCCAAATTGGCTCTCATATCATGTAAGTCTTATATATCCTGAATGTACAATATCAAGTAAAACTCATATATCCTGAATGTATAAAATCAAGTAAATCTTATATATCCTGTATCCAATATCAAGTGAATCTCATATATCCTGAATCCAATATCAAGTGAATCTCATATATCCTAAGTATATTTGCATGAATAATTATGATGATGTATAAGAATTGATATGTATACATATATATTAGCGTCTCATTCCATTAATATAAATATATATATATGCATATATAACAGCGTCCCATTCCACTGCTATATATATTTAGGAGTAAAAATATTATGAAAACCTGTGTCAAGCATCGACATATAAATACTGATCTTGTCACGCCCCGCTTCCCAAAAGAAGGTGAAGGATGATATGGCAAAGTCCGCAACCTAACTGTATTGAAGGTGGTCTATTCAATATAGTTACGTTAAGCGTATGAATATCTAACATACAGGATTGTGTACCAAAATCAAAATAATAAAAGCGGAAGACATTTATTTCCATTAACCAAACTTTATTACATCCCAAAGGAAAGAGTAAAATAAACTAAGTGGTTTAATTACGTCAAAGGAGAAACAAAAGCCCTAAACACGTGGGCAACAACAAAAATTAAATCTAGCTAATCTTCCATCGCCAAGTCTACATAATCTTCATTAGTTGGCTCCACACCTTGATCCTCGCCATAATACTCATTCTCATCTAACGGACATTCCAAAGATAGAGGAAGAAAAGGAAAGTCCGTCAGCGAGTTATACCCGGGTAGGATTGCGTCATAAGGAAGTAAAGGTATAGAAACAGACATGTGTGTATAAATGTAATGAATGTGATATACATGGGTATAAAGGTATGAGGTTATATACAAATTAGATATGTTGACAGAGGTATATGTGAATATAAGTAGGTTGTGTGAGGTATATGTTTGGTAAAAGTTCAAGTCAAGTCAAATGGATATTCATTCTAAGAGTTAGATCAGGTTAAACAAGGTGTGTATGGATAGAATTGACAGGTGAACATACTCGTATCCTTGAGATATCCTATGACTAGCTGGAAGCAGTATGAGCTGGTGCTCGTGCCTGGGGTGGCAATCAATGCGGTAGCGTGAACATCCCCGAAAGGTGTTCCATAACTACGATGGAGCTTTGTCTAGCGTGAATATCACTCAAGTGCACAGGTATTACCACACTTCAGTTCCATAATAAACAACAAGTCTAAACTGGTAAAATATCCATATCCAAGATACTGAATAACTCGTGTCTCATAAAGAAAGGTAGATAAGATAACAGGTAGGTATGGCACATGATGTGAGTTTAGTGTTGAGTATCAATAGGTATTGTAAACGTTTTAGTTTATTAAACAAGGGTCCGGATACTCGTGATTATTCCGTTGTGGCCACGGAACAACAAATGGGGAAGTGAAATGTACCGTTTCACTTCCCGGGATCATGATTGAGTAGTAAGGGAATCCGAGTTCCGAATCTCCTTGCCTAATCAAACTACTCATCCCCGTGGTTCAGTATAAAGGTTTTGACGAATTAGAGTTAGTGCGTATATCTCTAGGCATGGAATTTCCACATTGTATGTCATCACATATTGGATCATTCGCCCTCAAATAGGGTTAGTATTCACCCGAATATCGGGTTAGTATTCGCCCGAATATCGGGTTAGTAGTCGTCCACACATTGGACTGGTCACCCCTCCTGCAAGGATCTTCATATATAAGTATTCCATACTTAGGTCCGCGCATTCTAACCCTAACCGTATCATGTGTCATGTATGTCATAAACTTGAAATCAAGAAGTTGATCTCATTTAATATGGCCTTCCACAACCGCTCGTTTTATCTTGTTATCTTCTAATGTTTGTAATGTACTTCATGTCATCTTATAGAATGCTTAGTGAAAAAGAATAATAGTGTTTAATTAAATTTATTTATTTATTTTATAAGAATACCATGATGTTTGGAATATTTATCATTTTGGAACACCCATAATATTTTACCGAGAAAATATCCTTTTAATAAAAGGTTCCGGTATTTATTTGAAAATTATCTTTTAATAAAATTTTAGATATTGTTTTGGAAAATATCTTTTATAAAGGTTATGGTATTTGTTGAAAATAACCTTTTAGTAAAGGTCAAGTTATTTAAATGAAATTATATCTTTTTAGGATGGATTGCGGTATTTTATTGTAAATAATAATTTTATGAAATTATAGTCTTTTAAGTTTGAGGTAACGTTTTAGAAAATACTTTCGTGTTGGCAACCGCTGCACGTGGACGGCAGGATTTGTGTCCTTTTCAAGGACGATTGCCTATGAATCACGAGATACTCGCGTAAAACATTACCCCATTATTAGGGTAACTCATTAAACATTAGTTAATATTCTAAGAATAATTAATATAAAAATACCCTTTCGAGTGAAAGGGGCTACATTGGAAAAACCAGATGCCGTTATTTAAATTTAGTATTATCCCCTTTCAAAAGGTGCAGGGATTTAACAACATTATAGTGGTTGAAGAAAAAGCGTAAGTAAAATTATATATCTATATCGTATCTAAAATAATTATTCCAAATATCTTAACTCATGTGGATATTTTAAACAAATACAACATTTTAATGAAACGGGGGTATTTTTGTGGAAGAAACCTATTTTGAGACCACAAAAGTAGCATGGGTGAGTATGGGTATGTATGGGGTGAATTAATACCCGTGAATTATAACTTTAAGCCCGTCACCTTCCATGTAGTATGAAGGTGCAATATTATTTGACATATAGGAGTGATTAAGGAAACCATTTTAATCATGGGTTAAGATTATCATCATTAAGGGGTACAAAAGTATAGGCATGCAAGAATATTGTAACATCATTTTAATATGGGTTGATGATTAGAAGATGGAACTAAGGTTATTGAAAAAGAAGAAGGCGACAGATGAGGGGAGAGAGGCGGATCCTACCTTTGATTAGAGTTTGATGTAGATGGGTTGAAACGTAGGCTTGTACAAACTCCTCAATTGCTCCGCGCTTAGATTTTTCCTTGGTGATTTGGTGGAGCCGTAGCGTCGGTGTCGTCGATACGATGGCATGGGTATTTTTTCCAGAATTTTTGGAGTTCTGAAGAGTGAGAAATCAATGTTTGAAGTGCCTATTTATAGGGTTTTTTTCAATAACCATAAAATCCAAAAATCTGTTAAATTAACCCAAAAATCCGCGCCGCCAATGATTGTAGAATCATCTGTTGATGATTGCACTGCCGCCAAGGTTTTGTAGCCGTTGGATGTTGATCCGACGGCCTAGATCGCGCCGCCGCGCGCCGCTAGGCTGCCACGTGCACGCGTGGCTGGGGATCACGCGGTTTCGCATGGTCCCCACCACGTGGGCGCCGCCGCGTGTTCTGGGCCATTGGATCTTGTATCCAACGGTCCAGATTAAGGGTATTTAAATATTTTTTTAAAATAAAAATAATAAACTGTTTATTATTTAATATTTGAATTTGGTTTTAAAAAAATTGTTAAAACAGTTAAAAATACGGGAAAATTATGGAAAAATTTCAAAAAATATATTTTATTGATATCTTTAGTATAAAAATAATTTCGGGCTAAAAAAAATAATATATCCATTTCTATGGTGTTAGCTAGTTATTATGATTATTTAAAATCTGGTTTATCCTTTAAAATATTTTTAATTATGAATTAATTATTTTAATCGATAATAAAAATATATAGATTATTTTAAGGCATTATAAAACATTTTAAGCCTATAAAAATAATAAATAGATTTTAGAAAATTCCTTTAATTATTTTCAATGCTTTGAAAATTATTAACATTACTTTAAAAAATTATTCTTCCATCAACGAAACACGTAAATAATTATTTGATAGTAGAAATTTAAATAAAATATATTTTATTAGGTATTAGAAAACACGGTCGTTACAATCTACCCTTCTTAAAATAATTTCGTCCTCGAAATTTCAGAAGGGAGGTCAAGAAAAGAAAAAAAAATCACCAAGAAGGGTTTATCGTGGTTGAAAATTTTGGGTCTCGCTCTCTCGTCCCGTTTCCTCGCTTCAGTGCATGTCTGCCTAGTAGTTCTTTCTCCACATAACTCTAGCCAGCTGGATTGTCTTGTCCCTCAAGGTTTCATCCGTCTATTATCCCGACCGGTTGCTGCTCGTAGGTTACGCCAATCTTTCCGTGATCTCGGAACGATCAAAAGTACGACTAGGGTTGCCAGCATACCCTCCAAGGAAAGTAGCAAAAGTAGGCTATACACAAACCCACCGTCTCCTTCCAAGATGTTAAACAGCCGATGAGTTGTGGGCTGAGCTTTCCGTGCTCGCTGCATTGTATCACCATCTCCACTTTTTTTTTTATTTACAATTATGTCAATCTTACAAATTCTCCATTTTCAAGGTCGTCCCAATCGATCGGCACTTCTCCCATATAAAACTTGACCCCTCTCATCCGCTTCATGTGTTTCAACCATCCGTGTTCCCATATTCTCCTTAGAGTAGTGCCTCTATATCTTAAAGACGAACATCAGAATTGCCAGTCCTAGATCTGGACAGGACGGTTGCATCCACAAGTATTTAGTTGTCTTGACGCATATGCAACTATAACGCCGCGCTGATATATCACACCACCAAGTCCCTTCTCCGAAATATCCTAGTGGATGTTAAAACTTCCGGGTCTATTAAATATGGCAAGGATGGGTGCAATAGTTACGATCTACCCTCCTTAGAATAATTTCATATTTGAAATTTTCAAAGAGGTAGCCACTACTGGGCCCGGAAATCAGTAACGCTGTCAGGAATCTTCTTTGCTGCATGTGTTGCTCCCGAGAGTAGGTGTATCACTTGACGCATGTAAAGTCTCTGAAGGGTTTAGGTATTAGGAATCAGAAAATGTAAAATCAGTAGTTGCTTCCTGATAGGAAAAGTTTGAATGTTGAAAGAAGGTTGTGGATTGATGGAAGACTTGAGAGATATAACATAAAGGCAACTTTACGAAAACTAGAGGAATTATGGTGAGTTCAACTAAGATTTGAATCGAAAGATAAATAAGTATGGTATCGAAAAGGAAGGTTGAAAAAGGAAAAGAGTACCTCTGTTGTCTTGCTACGTGGCATCAGACTTCTCGGCTGTCATGGTGAAGGTCTGGCGTTTGGGTCCATTCCTTTGCGCTTGCTTAAAAACACGCTCCTATGATGGAAAGGGTGGTGTCTTTGGTGATGCCTCTTGACCGGTTGGTTTAGTGGCGGAAAGTGGCCGGTTTCCCTGTATTGGTGCCCCATAATTAGCCGGCTTGTTGACGGGGCCTGATTGTCTCCCTCTCTGAGGACAGTCCCTAATAGTATGATCCGGAGACCCACAGACTATGCAAAGTTTGTTCAAAATGCGACAGTCTCTCCTGTAGTGTCCGACCCTACCGCAATGGTTTCATATAACGGCTGGTTTTCTGAAGATAGTTGGTCCGGCTGGTCTCTTGGGTTGTTGTCTCCCGTTGAATCTGGAAGATGATCCCTCAAGAATTTGATTGGCTGGTCGCTTAATGCCAGACAGTCGATCATCCTTCCTTATACATCTATGAAGATCTTAAAAGTTTCGCGCCGCCTCTAAGATTTCATCATAAGTCAAAAGGGTGGCAGAAGACTTGGAGGACTGCGTCTTCAGGTCCAACCCTTGTCGAAATCTCTTAGCATAAAGTTCTGGGGTTGCCACCAGATAGTGCGCGAACCGACTTAACCTGACGAACTCCGAAGCGTACTCGTCCGCCGTCGTATCCCATATGCTCCCTTGTTGGAGTTGTATAAACTCTCTCTCCATCTCTATGTGTGCTATGGCTGGGAAGTACTGGGTATCAAAATGCTGTTTGTACGTTTCCCAGTCGATGGGCTCCTTCAATCTACTTTCCTCTGCCTCCCACCAAATCCTGGCATTATCCGTAAGTTGTAACTTAGCGATGTTCACCCACGCGTCCTTCGGAATTTGGGCGGCACCGAGATCGTTGACTGTTCCTTTGAGCCATTCTTCAGCATCTAAGGGCGTTTCCTTCCCCAAAAAAGTCTTAGGGTGGAGTGATCTGAACTGCTTCACTCCTGCCGAATCTTGAGGAACCGGGGCTAGTGCTTTACTTAATATCTCTGCTTGCCGCCTACTTTCTCATAGCTCCTGATGAAGGGCAGCTGTCTGCTGCTGCTGTTGCTCCAGTAGTCCTTGCATCATTTGTAGCATAGCTGCTTGCTGAGCAGCGGCTTCATTGACTCCATTTTCCCTTCGGTTGCGGTTATGGTGTCGTCCGGCCATTGATGATCAGAATAGGTTAGGTTACAAACATGCAGAGAGGTGAGACAAGATAATAACTTGCATGGAAGAACAATAATTAATGCAAGAGAGACTAATAAGAAGAGCAAGAGACACAAGAGAGACTTTTGCTCGAAACTAAGATTTTATTATCCAACTTCAATAAGAAGAGTACAACCAAAAAGTAAGGACATGCCCCTACTATTCTACATCGTTTTATTCGTCCAAAGAAAAGGAAAAAAAGTCTTATTAATCTCGATTATGGGAGTTCAACAAGTTGCGATAGGCTCTCGCACTAAGAAAGGTATTGTCGTTCCCATGGTGTCTTGCGGGGACAACTGCCTGAGTTTCTTCGGCCTCGAGTTCCTCCTCACTCGAAGTTTCGTCCTTCGACTCATCTTCAGCAGGAGCCTCGCCCTCCGATTCCCCCTTTATAGGGTCTTGTTCCTTTGCAAGAGCATCCTCATCCGGATCATATTCCATAGGATTCTCTTCCGCCGCAATAGCCTCTTTTTCTGGCCCCGCCTCTATATGCTCCCCTTCCATGGTATCTTTATCTTCGTCTTCGGAGTCATTGGCCATCATAAGCTCCGGAGTTGGAGCATCGACTTCTTCGTTTTCCGAGTCGCTATCGGAAATAACCGCCTGAGAGTCTACGACTTCGTCGTCTGAATCTCCAGATGTAGCTTCAAAAGTAATATCGGACATGTCATCCTCGTCGGAAAGATTTGCCACGACATGAAAGGAAGGTCATGGACAGGGTACAGAATGTCAAGGAAGGAACAAGGGACATAGAAAAATTATGAAATCGGTATAGATGGATGAGATTCACAAATATAATAAGTTAGTTAACGGTTTCATTTTAGTACACAAGATGACCTGCATGGGCCACCACTAAATCCTGTCACGCCCCGCTTCCCAAAAGAAGGTGAAGGATGACGTGGTAAAGTCCACAACCTAACTGTATTGAAGGTGGTCTATTCAATACAGTTACGTTAAGCGTATGAATATCTAACATGCAGTATTGTGTACCAAAATCAAAATAATAAAGGCGAAAGTCATTTATTTCCATTAACCAAACTTTATTATATCCCAAAGTAAAGGATAAAACAACCTAAGTGGTTTAATTACATCAAAGGAGAAACAAAAGCCCTAAACATGTGGTCAACAACAAAAATTAAATCTAGCTAATCTTCCATCGCCAAGTCTGCATAATCTTCATTAGTTGGCTCCATACCTTGATCCTCGCCATAATACTCATTCTAATCTAACGGACATTCCAAAGATAGAGGAAGAAAAGGAAAGTCCGTCAGCGAGTTATACTCGGGTAGGATTGCGTCATAAGGAAGTAAAGGTATTGAAACAGACATGTGTGTATAAATATAATGAATGTGATGTACATGGGTATAAAGGTATGAGGTTATATACAAATTAGATATGTTGACAGAGGTATATGTGAATATGAGTAGGTTGTGTGAGGTATATGTTTGGTAAAAGTTCAAGTCAAGTCAAACGGATATTCAGTCTAAGAGTTAGATCAGGTTAAACAAGGTGTGTATGGATGGAATTGACTGGTGAACATACTCGTATCCTTGAGATATCCCATGACTAGCTGGAAGCAGTATGAGCTGGTGCTCGTGCCTGGGGTGGCAATCAATGCGGTAGCGTGAACATCCCCGAAACGTGTCCCATAACTACGATGGAGGTTTGTCTAGCGTGAATATCACTCAAGTGCACATGTATTACCACACTTCAGTTCCATAATAAATAACAAGTCTAAACTGGTAAAATATCCACATCCAAAATACTGAATAACTCGTGTCTCATAAATAAAGGTAGATAAGATAACATGTAGGTATGGCACATGATGTGAGTTTAGTGTTGACTATCAATAGGTATTGTATACGTTTTAGTTTATTAAACAAGGGTCCGGATACTCGCGATTATTCCATTGTGGCCACGGAACAACAACTGGGGAAGTGAAATGTACCGTTTTACTTTCCGGGATCATGATCGAGTAGTAGGGGAATCCGAGTTCCGAATCTCCCTGCCTAATCAAACTACCCATCCCCGTGGTTCAGTATAAAGGTTTTGACAAATTAGAGTTAGTGCGTATATCTCTAGGCATGGAATTTCCACATTGTATGTCATCCACATATTGGATCATTCGCCCTCAAATAGGATTAGTATTCGCCCGAATATCGGGATAGTATTCGCCCGAATATCGGGTTAGTAGTCGTCCACACATTGGACTGGTCACCCCTCCTGCAGGGATCTTCATATATAAGTATTCCATATCTAGGTCCGTGTATTCTAACCCTAACCGTATCATGTGTCATGTATGTCATAAACTTGAAATCAAGAAATTGATCTCATTTAATATGGCCTTCCACAACCGCTCGTTTTATCTTGTTATCTTCTAAAGTTTGTAATATACTTCGTGTCATCTTATAGAATGCTTAGTGAAAAAGAATAATAGTGTTTAATTATATTTATTTATTTATTTTATAAGAATACCATGATGTTTGGAATATTTATCATTTTGGAAAACCCATAATATTTTACCGAGAAAATATCCTTTTAATAAAAGGTTCTGGTATTTATTTGAAAATTATCTTTTAATAAAGTTTTAGATATTCTTTTGGAAAATATCTTTTATAAAGGTTATGGTATTTGTTGAAAATAACCTTTTAATAAAGGTCAAGATATTTAAATGAAATTATATCTCTTCAGGATGGATTGCGGCATTTTATTGTAAATATTAATTTTATGAAATTATAGTGTTTTAAGTTTGAGGTAACATTTTAGAAAATACGTTCGTGTTGGCAACCGCTGCATATGGACGACAGAATTTGTGTCCTTTTCAAGGACGATTGCCTATGAACCACGAGGTACTCGCGTAAAACATTACCCTATTATTAGGGTAACTCATTAAACTTTAGTTAATATTCTAAGAATAATTAATATAAAAATACCCTTTCGAGTGAAAGGGGCTACGTTGGAAAAACCAGATGCCGCTATTTAAATTTAGTATTATCCCCTTTCAAAAGGTGAAGAGATTTAACAACATTATAGTTGTTGAAGAAAAAGCGTAAGTAAAAATATATATCTATATCGTATCTAAAATAATTATTCCAAATATCTTAACTCATGTGGATATTTTAAACAAATACAACATTTTAATGAAACGAGGGTATTTTTGTGGAAGAAAGCTATTTCGAGACCACAAAAGTAGCATGGGTGAGTATGGGTATGTATGGGGTGAATTAATACTCGTGAGTTATAAATTTAAGCCTGTCACCTTCCATTTTGTATGAAGGTGCAATATTTTTTGACATATAGGAGTGATTAAGAAAACCATTTTAATCATGGGTTAAGATTATCATCATTAAGGGGTACAAAAGTATAGGCATGCAAGAATATTGTAACATCATTTTAATATGGGGTTGATGATTAGAAGTTGGAACAAAGGTTATTGAAAAAGAAGAAGGCGACAGATGAGGGGAGAGAGGCGGATCCTACCTTTGATTAGAGTTGGATGTAGATGGGTTGAAATGTAGGCTTGTACAAACTCCTCAATTGCTCCGTGCTCAGATTTTTCCTTGGTGATTGGGGGAGCCGTAGCGTCGGCGTCGTCGATACGAAGGCGTGGGTATTTTTTCAGAATTTTTGGAGTTCTGAGGTGTGAGAAATCAATATTTGAAGCGCCTATTTATAGGGTTTTTTCAATAACCATAAAATCCAAAAATCTGTTAAATTAACCCAAAAATCCGCGCCGCCAATGATTGCAGAATCATCTGTTGATGATTGCGCCGCCGCCAGGGTTTTGTAGCCGTTGGATGTTGATCCAACGGCCTAGATCACGTCGCCGCGCACCGCTAGGCTGCCACGTGCCCGCGTGGCTGGGGATCACGCGGTTTCGCGTGGTCCCCACCACGTGGGCACCGCCGCGCGTTCTGGGCCGTTGGATCTTGTATCCAACTGTCCAGATTAAGGGTATTTAATTTTTTTTTTAAAATAAAAACAATAAACTGTTTATTATTTAATATTTGAATTTGGTTTTAAAAAAATTGTTAAAAACGGTTAAAAATACGGGAATATTATGGAAAAATTTCAGAAAATATATTTTATTGATATGTTTAGTATAAAAATAATTTCTGGCTAAAACAAAATAATATATCCATTTCTATGATGTTAGCTAGTTATTATGATTATTTAAAATCTAGTTTATCCTTTAAAATATTTTTAATTACGAATTAATTATTTTAATCGATAATAAAAATATGTAGATTATTTTAAGGCGTTATAAAACATTTTAAGCCTATAAAAATAATAAATAGATTTTAGAAAATTCCTTTAATTATTTTCAATGCCTTGAAAATTATTAACATTACTTTAAAAAATTATTCTTCCATCAACGAAACACGTAAATAATTATTTGATAGTAGAAATTTAAATAAAATATATTTTATTAGGTATTAGAAAATACGGTCGTTGCAATCTACCCTCCTTAAAATAATTTCGTCCTCGAAATTTCAGAAGGGAGGTCAAGGAAAGGAAAAAAAAATCACCAAGAAGGGTTTATCGTGGTTGAAAATTTTGGGTCTCGCTCTCTCGTCCCATTTTCTCCCTTCAGTGCATGTCTGCCTAGTAGTTCTTTCTCCACATAACTCTAGCCAGCTGGATTGTTTTGCCCCTCAAGGTTTCATCCGTCTATTATCCCGACCGGTTGCTGCTCGTAGGTTACGCCAATCTTTCCGTGATCTCGGAACGATCAAAAGTACGACTAGGGTTGCCAGCATACTCTCCAAGAAAAGTAGCAAAAGTAAGCTATACACAAACCCACCGTCTCCTTCCAAGATGTTAAACAGCCGATGAGTCGTGGGCTGAGCTTTCCGTGTTCGCTGCATTGTATCACCATCTCCACTTTTTTTTTTACAATTATGTCAATCTTACAAATTCTCCATCTTCAGGGTCGTCCCAATGGATCGGCACTTCTCCCATATAAAACTTGACCCCTCTCATCCGCTTCATGTGTTTCAACCATCCGTGTTCCCATGTTCTCCTTAGAGTAGTGCCTCTATATCTTCAAGACGAACATCAGAATTGCCAGTTCTAGATCTGGACATGATGGTTGCGTCCACAAGTATTTAGTTGTCTTGACGCATATGCAACTATATCGTCGCGCTGATACATCACACCACCTAGTGTCTTCTCCGAAATATCGTAGTGGATGTTAAAACTTCCGGGTCTATTGAGTATGGCAAGGATGGATGCAATAGTTACGATCTACCCTCCTTAGAATAATTTCATATTTGAAATTTTCAAAGGGGTAGCCACTACTGGGCCCGGAAATCAGTAACGCTGTCAGGAATCTTCTTTGCTGCATGTGTCGCTCCCGAGAGTTGGTGTATCACTTGACGCATGTAAAGTCTCTGAAGTGTTTAGGTATAAGAAATCAGAAAATGTAAAATCTGTAGTTGCTTCCGGATAGGAAAAGTTTGAAAGTTGAAGGAAGGTTGTGGATTGATGGAAGACTTAAGAGATATAACATAAAGGCAACATTACGAAAACTAGAGGAATTATGGTGAGTTTAACTGAGATTTGCATCGAAAGATAAATAAGTATGGTATCGAAAAGGAAGGTTGAAAAAGGAAAAGAGTACCTCTGCTGTCTTGCCACGTGGCATCAGACTTCTCGGCTGTCATGGTGAAGGTCTGGCGTTTGGGTCCATTCATTTGCGCTTGCTGAAAAACACGCTCCTGTGATGACAAGGGTGGTCCCTTTGGTGATGCCCCTTGACCGGTTGGTTTAGTGGCGGAATGTGGCCGGTTTCCCTGTGTTGGTGCTCCATAATTAGCCGGCTTGTTGACGGGGCCTGATTGTCTCCCTCTCTGAGGACAGTCCCCAGTAGCATGATCCGGAGACCCACAGACTATGCAAAGTTTGTTCAAAATGCGACAGTCTCTCCTGTAGTGTCTGACCCTACCACAATGATTGCATATAACGGCTGGTTTTCTGAAGATAGTTGGTCCGGCTGGTCTCTTGGGTTGTTGTCTCCCGTTGAGTCTGGAAGATGATCTCTCAAGAATTTGATTGGCTGGTCGCTTAATGCCAGACAGTCGATCATCCTTCCTTACATCTCTGAAGATCTTCAAAGTTTCGCGCCGCCTCTAAGATTTCATCATAAGTCGAAAGGGTGGCAGAAGACATGGAGGACTGCGTCTACAGGTCCAACCCTTGTCGAAATCTCTTAGCATAAAGTTCTGGGGTTGCCACCAGATGATGCGCGAACCGACTTAACCTGGCGAACTCCGAAGCGTACTCGTCCGCCGTCTTATCCCATATGCTCCCTTGTTGGAGTTGTATAAACTCTCTTTCTGTCTCTAGGTGTGCCATGGCTGGGAAGTACTGGGTATCAAAATGCTGTTTGAACGTTTCCCAGTCGATGGGCTCCTTCAATCTACTTCCTCTGCCTCCTACCATATCCTGGCATTATCCGTAAGTTGTAGCTTAGCGATGTTCACCCACGCGTCCTTCGGAATTTGGGCGGCACCAAGATCGTTGACTATTCCCTTGAACCATTCTTCAGCTTCTAAGGGAGTTTCCTTCCCCGAAAAAGTCTTAGGATGGAGTGATCTGAACTGCTTCACTCCTGCCGAACCTTAAGAACTGGGGCTAGTGCTTTACTTAATATCTCTGCTTGCTACTGCCTACTTTCTCGTAGCTCCTGATGAAGGGCAGCTGTCTGCTGCTGCTGTTGCTCTAGTTGTCCTTGCATCATTTGTAGCATAGCTGCTTGCTGAGCAGCGGCTTCATTGACTCCATTTTCTCTTCGATTGCGGTTATGGTGTCGTCCGGCCATTGATGATCAGAATAGGTTAGGTTACAAACAGGCAGAGAGGTGAGACAAGATAATAACTTGCATGGAAGAACAATAATTAATGCAAGAGAGAGACTAATAAGAAAAGCAAGAGACACAAGAGGGATTTTTGCTCGAAACTAAGATTTTATTATCCAACTTCAATAAGGAGAGTACAACCAAAAAGTAAGGACATGCCCCTAGTATTCTACATCGTTTTATTCGTCCAAAGAAAAGGAAAAAAAGTCTTATTAATCACGATTATGGGAGTTCAACAAGTTGCGATAGGCCCTCGCACTAAAAAAGGTATTGTCGTTCCCATGGTGTCTTGCGGGGACAACTGCCTGAGTTTCTTCGGCCTCGAGTTCCTCCTCACTCGAAGCTTCGTCCTTCGACTCATCCTCGGCAGGAGACCCGCCCTCCGATTCCCTCTCTATAGGGTCTTGTTCCTTTGCTGGAGCATCCTCATCCGGATCATATTCCATAGGATTCTCTTCCGCCGCAATAGCCTCTTTTTCTGGCCCCTCCTCTATATGCTCCCCTTCCATGGTATCTTTTTCTTTGTCTTCGGAGTCATTGGCCATCATAGGCTCCGAAGTTGCAGCATTGACTTCTTCGTTTTCCGTGTCGCAGTCGGAAATAACCGCCTGAGAGTCTACGACTTCGTCGTCTGAATCTCCAGATGTAGCTTCAAAAGTAATATCGGACATGTCATCCTCGTCGGAAAGATTTGCCACGACATGAAAGGAAGGTCATGGACAGGGTACAAAATGTTAAGGAAGGGACAAGGGACATAGGAAAATTATGAAATCGGTATAGATGGATGAGATTCACAAATATAATAAGTCAGTTAACGGTTTCATTTTAGTACACAGGATGACCTGCATGGGCCACCACTAGAACTTGACACGCTCCGCTTCCCAAAAGAAGGTGAAGGATGACGTCGCAAAGTCCGCAACCTAACTGTATTGAAGGTGGTCTATTCAATACAATTACGTTAAGAGTATGAATATCTAACATGCAGGATTGTTTACCAAAATCAAAATAATAAAAGCGAAAGGCATTTATTTCCATTAACCAAACTTTATTACATCCCAATGGAAAAGGTAAAATAAACTAAGTAGTTTAATTACGATAAAGGAGAAACAAAAGCCCTAAACATGTGGGCAACAACAAAAATTAAATCTAGCTAATCTTCCATCGCCTAGTCTGCATAATCTTCATTAGTTGGCTCCACACCTTGATCCTCGCCATAATACTCATTCCCATCTAACAGACATTCCAAAGATAGAGGAAGAAAAGGAATGTCCGTCAGCGAGTTATACTCGGATAGGATTGCGTCATAAGGAAGTAAAGGTATAGAAACAAACATGTGTGTATAAATGTAATGAATGTGATGTACATGGGTATAAAGGTATGAGGTTATATACAAATTAGATATGTTAACAGAGGTATATGTGAATATGAGTAGGTTGTGTGAGGTATATGTTTGGTAAATGTTCAAGTCAAGTCAAACGGATATTCAGTCTAAGAGTTAGATCAGGTTAAACAAGGTGTGTATGGATGGAATTGACTGGTGAACATACTCATATCCTAGAGGTATCCCATGACTAGCTGGAAGCAGTATGAGCTGGTGCTCGTGTCTGGGATAGCAATCAATGCGGTAGCGTGAACATCCCCGAAGGGTGTCCCATAACTATGATGGAGCTTTGTCTAGCGTGAATATCACTCAAGTGCACATGTATTACCACACTTCAGTTCCATAATAAACACACTACTACAAATAAGGGTTGCCTCTATGGATTTACCCGTAGGGGCAAACCACTGCCCCTACGGATATATCCGTAGGGGCGAAAATATAACCTGTAGGTGCAAACGCCGTAGATGCAAGTTGAAGCCCTGAACTTGCCCCTACGGGCAAAAACTTGCCCCTACGGAGTTCTGTGTAGGTCCTTTTGCACCTACGGAGTAGGCCGTGGGGGAAAAAAAGTTATTTTATTTATGGTTTTTTTAAATATATTAAGTGTACCTACGGATTTATCCGTAGGGCCAAGTACTATCCCCTACGGATACATGCGTAGGTACTTATCCGTAGGGTCAAAATATCAGAAATCCTGATATTTTGCCCCTACAGATAACTCCGTAGGGGTGTTTGTTTTCCCCTACGGATATATCCGTAGGGGCACTCCCAACCCCCTGATACTGAGATCAGGGAGGAATATCAGTTAATGCTGATATTTTGCCCCTACGGTTTAAACCGTAGGGGCAACATGTGTACCTACGGATTAATCCGTAGGTACACATTATCTGTTTTTTTTAAAAAAAGGGCTGCCTGATTTTTTCTCGCCCTGTGCACAATAATATATATATCAATCAAATATAAAATTAATCATCACACAACATATATCGCAGTATTCATAATCACATCTCACGCATATAATATACAAAAGAAACCCAAAAACTGAATATGATATAAATATAAATCAATATCAATATCAATATCGTTTCAAAATGTAGTACAATATGTATCATATAAATAAATACATGTTTCAAAAAATAAGAATCAAAAAGCTACCCTAGCTCGGTCCAGCTCCACCTCTGATAAACGATAGAATCTGGCGCGCCTGCTCCTCAGTCAATAAACCATGCAATTCGGCGCGTGCGGGAGTCTGAGCGGCCTGTGGAGCTGGCGATGTGGTCTGCGCAGCCGTCGTCGAGGTAGTAGCTTGCGGAGCCGCGGCTGCAAGAGTCTGAGCGGGCGGTGGAGCTATAGGAGCTGTCTGCGGAACCGCAGCCGATGTAGTGGCTTGCGGAGCCGCAGCCGAAGGAGATGCATGTGGAGGCTCGGCCGATGTACCCTGTCGCGTCTGGACCTAACGTGTGTAAGAAGCGTGTAAGAACTATGTATTATTCGAATTCGTATCATTATCAAGTTATTTCGAAACCCCATTTGGATATCTAGTTTGGAAAACCGTTGTTTATTTTAATTACATATGTATGTATGATTAATCAAACCTAAGCCTAAAACCAAATAAGCTCAGGCTACGTACTAATTATGGATATGTTGATATCTATAATATGACATGACATTTTACTATAAAGTAGTATACATACCAGCATCTCCTTCAACTCCTGAACGGTGGCCCTCAAGCTCTCCAGTTCCTACTGGACACGTCGCTCACTGGAAACGGAGGAAGTAACCGCCGGGGTGGAGTCCAACCTCATATGGGCCCTGCTAGGGCCCAGTCCCCGGCCTCTCTCCCAACCTCCGTGGTGCCCTCCGTGTGCGGCGTCCAGGATTGGGGTCAGCAGCCTCGGATCGCTCTGTCCGGTAAAATCGATCCCCGAGGCCTCGGCCTGCTCAACCACCCGCTCCTACACCCACATTAAGCAGTAAAGTATAAGTATAAAATTTAAATTTGAACCTTCCAAAACTAAAATTTCAAATATGGGTAGAATAAATATTAACACTTACGCAATACTCCTGGGTAGCGACGTCGGGATATCGAAGCTCGCCTGTGGCGGGATCTGTCGAGGTGCCGTGGACGGCAAGATATGCGGACAGCACGCTCGGTGTACCACCTTGCGCCACGGTCTGAGCTGTCTGCAATATTAGAAAATAACTCTTAATATTAGAAATATTAGAAAATAACTCTTAATATTGCAGAATATCACAAAGGTCGGTCTATTGTAATTTACCGATAACTCCATGGCTCGAGTAATATTCCTCGAGCCACCTGTGTAAGTGGGGCGACCCCTCTTCGCCGACTTCCTGTTCTCTGTATTCTGAGCGGCCTGTTTCTGCACAACGCATTAACATTTAGTTTTCTAATTAAGGAACACAAAAAAATAAATTATATCCTAAACAATGAATTACATTTAAAATACATACCTGTTTGCGTTGGGAGTCGAAATATTCGCACAATAGAGGCCATGTCTCTACGTCGACTCTCGCAAACGCCGGAGTAGATAGGAGGGCCGCTCTCTCTGCCTCGGGGGTCGCCATCCACAGGGAGTAGCAGTCGGCCTTCAGCTCATTCCTGTTGTATCGGACCTTGGTCTGCATGTTCTTCATCAGGCCATTGTACAGAGCATGAAGGTCGAGCACCCTCCCAGGGTGATCAGGGTCGGGTACAGGCTGAAAATCGTAATCCGACTGAAAATACAAAAAAAATATTGTTATTATATTGCAAGTGTTAATAATAAATATATTGGATAAATCAAATGAAAATATATATTAATACGTACCCGAGCCTGATCAAAGAAGAGGGCGAATGAGCGTCGGTGTTGCTCGCCCCACTCAACGTGAAGTTGATAGTTCTTCACGAGCCGGCTCTCGTCCCCCATATACCGGCCGAACCTCTCGGCATGAGGACCGGTATAGCGATAGTCAAGGGTAAAAAAGAGGGGGAATGGTGCCTCTCTCCTAGCTCTGTCAGGCCTCAGCCTATGGGACTGATTCGGGCATCGAGTCCCCCTCTGGGGATGGGGAGGCCCTACGTCTGCATGAAATATCAAGACAATCAATATTAAGACAAAGTTGTATTAAGAAATCAAGCTTAAACGAAAATTGAAGTGTGATATATACCTCCGATGACTAACGCACGCGCCTGGGCCCGGGCAGCAGCACGAGCGGGACGATAGTTCCTCTGGTGAGGAACAGCCGGGGTCCCGGATGCGGACGCATCCCCTCCAACTAGAAAATAAACATTGACGCTAAATTTCCATGAAGTTCATATTTATTCTATAGAGCATATGTAAAATGAATAAATATGTTATATTTATTCATACTAACCTGCAGACGATACGGAGGGTATGGAAGCGGCAGGAGTGGCCCCTGCGGAAGATGTGGACGCACCACCTATAATTAGACAATTAAAAACAGATTATATAAGTAATTGCAAAAAGAATGTGTAGATCAATAATATAACGTTCTAAATCAATATGCATGCACTATAGGATATATAAATATACCCGCAGGTGCGGTGGTGTCACCACTTACAGCTAGACAATAATAAAAATTGTTAAGTAAGAGCAAAAGGAATGTGTGTATATTTATGATATAGTATTATAAATCAATATACATACACTATATGATATATAAACATACCTGGAGGAGCGGGAGTGGCCTCTGTCCCAGATGTGGACGCATCTCCAACAACTAGATAATCAAACATTGACAATATAAGTAATTTTGACATAAACAGGCATGAATACCTGTAATATTACATTCAAAATGGATATGTGTGCAGTATACCTGGAGGTGTGGCAAAATCCACACGGAAGGAGGCATCCGAAGGGGTCTCCAATCTGGGTGCAAGACCAGCCCTCTGAAGCTCCCTACGCAGCTCTCCGGGCGGCAGAACCGCTCTGCCTCTGCCTCTGCCACGGCTGGAGCTCCTGCCGCCCCTCGCTGCTCCCGACATCGTCATCAAATCAAGATAAACGGTTCGTGGACGCATTAGACAATCATTAAAACTATTGACTATATATGTATAGATCGTAAAATGAGAAGTAATAATATAACATTACTGATAACCTTTTTCGTTTCGTGGGCGCATTATACATATCTACTTGGATTTCATCGTCGATGTCATTTCTAACCCACGTAACTTCATGATCGGTCGAAGACAACCCGTCCTTCGAAACAGACGGTCGGAGCACTCTAAGCCTTCTCTCTTCTTCGTCCTCATCGCTGTCCTCGAATTCTGGGACATCGTAGACATCTCTGGGTTTCCATCGGCATACAACACTCCATCCCGGATGCTTCAAACACTGTGAGTAGTATACTTGGAACGCTTGGTTCGGAAAGATAAACGGATCTTCCTAACCGTAAAATCGAAGTGTGTTCACACAGGTCAATCCATATTCTTCTTTCCAAGTCCTAAGATTGCTTCTCCACTTGTCCGTATCGATTCGCGTATCGTACCAAGTACACTGGAATATATAAAAGGGTTCTGATCATCCGGGATAGTGGATGCCGAGTATACAATTTAAGTACCCATAATAAATCACACCGTCCGATCCTACCGTCACAATCCCACTATTCTGAGTGGTTCTAGATGTTTCTATTTCCTTAACTTCGAATTTGTATCCAAGGACACCAAATCCTTTGTAATATGCAACCTCCATACTAGGAAATTGAGCTAAACACCTTGAATCACTCTCAAATGATGCAGACAAAATCGGATCGTGGATCTAACAAAACAAATTTTACGATAAATACATAACGATACAAGTTTAGATTAAAACTGATAGCAATAAAATGTTATTCGAATAACTTACATGATCTGTGACCCAATCACAAAAATTATCCTGATGATATTTTTTCAATCGTTCTTCGTTCCAATCAGGATGCCCCTCACGTACCTCGTTAAAATGAATTCTGTTTTCGACAAATAATGGCGACATTAATATTATATCATTTCATACACACATAAACACAGATATAACAATTAATCCAAAAAAACTTACTCTCTAATTGGTTCAAGACATGCGCAATTAAGCAAGATAAACCGGTATATCTTGTTGATAAACATAGTGTCTACCCTCTTATACTCGGCTTTACCATATGGCCCGTCTTGAATTCTTCGTGGCCGGTTAAGTCTTGTCTCAATGTTCTCCTCCAGATAGCGGGAACAAAATGTGGTTCATCAAGAAGATAACCTTGCATGGTAGAACCCTCTGGTCGATTTTTATTGCGTATATACTTCTTAAGAGTGTAGAGCTACCTAAAGAAAATATGTTAAATAAATAAATACGGGCATACAGGACAACAATAAATTTATAAATTGCGCGAAACGAAAAATTACACGTACCTCTCGACGGGATACATCCATCGATATTGTACCGGTCCGGCTAACTTAGCCTCAGTTGCAAGATAAACCGTCAAGTGTATTATGATATCGAAGAATGACGGTGGGAAAATACGCTCAAACTTGCAAAGTATCAACGCAATAGAATTTTCTAGTTTATCCAGCGTCCCAACCTCCAATGTTTTAGCACACAACTCCCTGAAAAAACAACATAGGTCGTTGATTACTAGACCAACCGATTCGGGGAGAGAAGTCCTGAGGGCTAATGGAAGAAGGTGCTCCACGATAATATGGTGATCATGACTTTTCAGCCCATCGATCTTGCCCTTCACAATTTTTATTTTCTTGTTGAATGATCCTGAGAAACCTGTAGGAACTTTCAAATCATGCAACACCTGCAGGAATCTTTTCTTCTCCGGTTGTGACATATGATAAGCGGCATTGGGAAGTACAAACTTGCCCGGTTTACCCGCTACCGGTCTAGGGTGCAATTCACTTCTTATTCCCCACTCTTGTACATCCATCCGAGCATTCAGGTTGTCTTTCGATTTCCCGTCTTTACAAAGAAGCAAGTTAAGTATGTGCTCTGATACTCCTTTCTCTATATGCATGGCATCCAGACAATGACGCACTAAATTTGTAGACCAGTACGGAAGCTCGAAGAAAATGCTTAACTTGTTCCAAAATGGTGGTTTGACCTGTTTCGTCGGATTCATCCCGAAAGTCACATTATTGTAACCATCCCATTTAGCAGTCACGTCCTCTCCGGACAATGGGGATGGAGGTCCAAGAAGCTCCTGATGACCATCAAAGTGAACCGTGTCTAACCTATAGGGGTGGTCTGGAGGCAGGAAACGTCGATGGCCGCAATAACAAACCTTCCTGCTAAAATTCAAGAATTTCGATATTGTGTGTTCATGGCAATGAGGACATGCTTTGTGACCATGTACGAACCAACCTGATAGCATTCCATACGCAGGAAAGTCATTAATTATCCACATTAGAGCCGCACGCAGTATGAAGGTTGTATTTGTGTTTGCATCATATGTCTCTACACCATCAATGAACAAAGATTTCAACTCCTCGATCAGAGGTCGGAGATAGACGTCAATATTGTTCCCCGGTGAGTTTGGTCCGTCGATAAGAAGAGGCATCATAAAGTATGATTGGTCCATAGCCAACCAAGGCGACAGATTATAAATTATCATTACAACGGGCCATGTGCTGTGACTTCCAGCCATATAGTTGAATGGACAGAAGCCATCAGTAGCCAGTCCGAGCCGGACATTGTGAGGATCGCTACTGAATATTGCGTGCCTCCTATCGAAATCCTTCCATGCCGGTGAATCTCTTGGATAGCTCATTTTTCCATCTTCACTTGGAGGAGCACGGTGATGCCAAATCATTGCCTCGGCTGTTTTCTTGCACCTGAATAGCCTCTGTAGCCTCTGTGTTATGGGAAAGTATCGTGCTATCTTGACAGGTATATCAGGCTTCTTATCAGAATCTTTCGGCTTATACCTGGCCTCTCCGTATGTTAGACACTCTTTCAAATCTGAATTCTCTTTCCGGTACAACACGCAATTTTTAGGACATGCTTGAATCTTCTCGCACTTTAGACCCAAATCAGACATCATCTTCTGGGCTCCGTACCAGCTGTCGGGCACGTTATTTCCCGGAGGCATAGAATCTTTCAAGAACGAAAGAAGCATTGTGAATGACTTGTTGCTCCATCCATTTAGGCACTTAATCTGAAAAAGTTGGACGAACCATGAGAGGGTGGAATACTTCGCATTCTCATAAATTGGTTTCCTAGCATCATTCATGAAATTTTCATATTTATCCGCACGCGGTCCTTGACCGGAAGGAATGTCATCTTCGGTACGAATAGATTCACCTAGGGCAGCCTCTACCATATCCTCCATTTCTTCTGATGGAAATAAATTACAGTCTTCTCCTTCTGCCGCATTACCGAATTCTTCTTCTTCTACTGCCGCATTATCGTGTTCTCCTTCTTCTTCTGCCGCAGTACTGCATTCTTCTCCTTCCTCGTGATATTTCCAAGTTGTATAAAGTCTAGTAAACCCATATTTTACAATATGAAGCTCTGCCAATTCTACCTTCTGCCAGTACTTATTGCCACATCCATCGCACGGACAGAGAATCTTCTCTATTATGATCTTATTATGTGCGCGTACAAATTCAATGAAAGCAGCAACTCCTGCGACAAACTTAGGTTGCATACGTTATTGCCAATCCACATTCATCCAGTCCTTAACTCTGACGTACTCATGGGCCATGTTAGACTGTATAACATATAAATTGTAGGTTATGGTGACTATATTGAGAAATATAAGAATGTGATAGTTACCGACAAAGGAGAAAATCCGTGTATATGCTTTGTGTGTGCGTTTGTCGTTGAAAAGAATAAATTATCGCACGTATACGACGGTTGTTAGTATTGAGCTATATCGTCCGATATTTAACAACCTTCGTATAGTTCTATGTCACGACGAACATCGCACGTATGTTAACCGATAGACGGGGACTAAGTGGCGCTTTTAGTTTCATATATGAGTATCGATGAGAATATGGAGGTTTCATATTATCATCGAGTATCATATATTGGTTTTAACTCGAACATCTCGAATCACTCTCTAATGATGCGTTTGTTGTGTTTTCTTGTTGTATGTGTGTGTTTCGGCTGTCGGGGGTAAGGCTTCTATCCCATTAAGAATGTATAGAGCGAACACCCATCACTTGTGCTTTCAACCGTTTCGAGTAAATTTCGGCAGCACCTCCCCGCTGTTCTCCGAGTATACTGTAATAGAATAGATAATCATTTCAAAGCTGTGAAACAACGTTGAAATGAACATCTAAACTATCTTTGTACACGGAAAACCAGCGGAAAGGTACCGACGAAATATCTCGAAACGGATGAAAACATAAGTGAATGAAGGTGTTTGCTTTATACATTCTTAACTTGTCCACACGGGACAAATCTATCGGTTACCATACGATTGAATTTTCTCGTCGCATAGACTATATGACGGTTGTTAGTATCGAGCTATATCGTCCGATATTTAACAACCTTCGTATAGTTCTATGTCACGACGAACACCGCACGTATGTTAACCGATAGACGGGGACTAATTGGCGCTTTTAGTTTCATATATGAGTATCGATGAGAATATGAAGGTTTCATATTATCATCGAGTATCATATATTGGTTTTAACTTGAACATCTCGAATCACTCTTTAATGATGCATTTGTTGTGTTTTCTTGTTGTATGTGTGTGTTCTGGCTGTCGGGGGTAAGGCTTCTATCCCATTAAGAATGTATAGAGCGAACACCCATCACTTGTGCTTTCAACCGTTTCGAGTAAATTTCGGCAGCACCTCCCCCTGTTCTCCGAGTACACTGTAATAGAATAGATAATCATTTCAAAGCTGTGAAACAACGTTGAAATGAACATCTAATCTATCTTTGTACACGGAGAACCAGCGGAAAGGTACCGACGAAATATCTCGAAATGGATGAAAACACAAGTGAATGAGGTGTTTGCTTTATACATTCTTAACTTGTCCACACGGGACAAATCTATCGGTTACCATACGATTGAATTTTCTCGTCGCATAGACTATACGACGGTTGTTAGTATCGAGTTATATCGTCCGATATTTAACAACCTTCGTATAGTTCTATGTCACGACGAACATCGCACGTATGTTAACCGATAGACGGGGACTAAGTGGCGCTTTTAGTTTCATATATGAGTATCGATGAGAATATGAAGGTTTCATATTATTATCGAGTATCATATATTGGTTTTAACTTGAACATCTCGAATCACTCTCTAATGATGCGTTTGTTGTGTTTTCTTGTTGTATGTGTGTGTTCCGGCTGTCGGGGGTAAGGCTTCTATCCCATTAAGAATGTATAGAGCGAACACCCATCACTTGTTCTTTCAACCGTTTCGAGTAAATTTTGGCAGCACCTCCCCGCTGTTCTCCGAGTACACTGTAATAGAATAGATAATCATTTCAAAGCTGTGAAACAACGTTGAAATGAACATCTAATCTATCTTTGTACACGGAGAACCAGCGGAAAGGTACCGACGATATATCTCGAAACGGATGAAAACACAAGTGAATGAAGGTGTTTGCTTTATACATTCTTAACTTGTCCACACGGGACAAATCTATCGGTTACCATACGATTGAATTTTCTCGTCGCATAGACTATACGACGGTTGTTAGTATCGAGCTATATCGTCCGATATTTAACAACCTTCGTATAGTTCTATGTCACGATGAACATCGCACGTATGTTAACCGATAGACGGGGACTAAGTGGCGCTTTTAGTTTCATATATGAGTATCGATGAGAATATGAAGGTTTCATATTATCATCGAGTATCATATATTGGTTTTAACTTGAACATCTCGAATCACTCTCTAATGATGCGTTTGTTGTGCATTCGTGTTGTATGTGTAACATGATTTTAAACCATTGAGATCAACATTGATAGAACTGATCATCCTACATTGCAATGGCATTCATCTACCAAAAACTATTATTGCAATGGCATTCATCTATAACAATCAATAATTAAAACTACAAATATAGGATACTGATATTATAAAGCGTTATACGTAACATATGAATTCACATGACTGAAACATGCATCAAAAAACATGTTCATCCAAAAGAAAGGCCACTGTCAACAAATATAGACAAAGGATTATTATATTAACTATGAAACATATTAGAAAAAGGATAGAAGTTCAAGATGTTAATAACACGATGATAATCAAAGCAGTTGCGTACAGATTCTAAAACTGAATATGTGACACGATATTCTTGTAAAGATAGACATGTATTAAAAGAGGAGACGCCCAAGTATAATCCATAACTAAATCCCTATCTTGCCCTTCCTTTTCTTCAAATCAGAAATGTGTCTTTTTTTTTGCAATTATATATAGCTAAAACAAAGAAGGTCCTACAATTCTAAGTATTTCCAATTACAACGGCCCATCCTCAAAATCCAGAATCTTATGAGCATCTTATGCAATTAGCAAACATATTCAACCCAACATGCCCAACGGCTAAAAGTCCTACAAAACAGTCTCCGTTTCCAAGAAAATTTGAGAATGACAAATAAAATTATTAATTAAACTGGGCTTTACCCACATTATTAGTCCAGTTTTCAACACCTTCTCAAACTAGACACATTTTCCTCTTATGATCATCATCAACATTTCAATTAACAAGCTTAATGCTAATTAGAATGGAAATTAACTTAGACCCTGAAATCCAAAATCCCAACCCAACCCTAACCCTAACCCCAACCCCAACCCCAACAGCAGCCCCCTGCCGAACCCCAACCCCAACCGCAGCCCCAGCCCCAGCCCCAGCCCCAACCCTAACGCTAACCGCAGCCCGAGCCCGAGCCCCAACCCCAACCACAGCCCTAGCTGCAGCCCGAGCCCCAGCCCCAACCCTAGCCCGAGCCTCAGCCCCAGCCCCAGCCCTAGCCCCAGCCCGCAGCCCGAGCCCGAGCCCGAGCCCTAGCCCCAGCCCGCAGCCCGAGCCCGAGCCCCAGCCCCAGCCCTAGCCCGAGCCCGCAGCCCCAGCCCCAATCATGAAGTGCTCAGGGACACACAACCCCAACCCTAACCCTAACCCCAACCCCAACCCCAACCCTAACCCTAACCCCAACCGCTACCCCCTGCTGAACCCCAATCCCAACCGCAACAGCAGCCCCACCCCTAACCCTAACGCTAACCCCAACCGATGCCTACCCAAACCATGAACCATAGACCTAAAACAATCAAAATTTTGTTTAATTGAAGATTTCCTAACCTGTGCAGGCGGTGCCGACGACGAACAGAGATGAGGAAGAAGCAGGCGGTGGCGACGACGAACGGAGATGAGGAAGAAGCAGGCGGTGGCGACGACGAACGGAGATGAGGAAGAAGCAGGCGGTGGCGACGACGAATCGGCCGGCGCTGGCGACGACGAGAACGGCGATCGGCGGGAACGAGGATCGGCGGGAACGAGGGTTTGGGGATTTGGGTTCGTGCGCTAAGTGATGAGAGAATAAAGAGATAATCAGCGTAGGGATCGATCTGCCTTTTTACTTAAATCTCTATTTAGTTGCCCCTACGGATAAGCCCGTAGGTTCTTGATTTGCGGCTCCGTAGGGGCAAACAACAATTTAAGATTTAATAATTTTTAAATAAATATGTAAGGACCGTAGGGGCAACCGTTTGGCCCTACGGATTAACCCGTAGGGGCCAAAGGAAATCTACCCCTACGGATGTCGTTATCCGTAAGGGCAACCCCCTATTTTAGTAGTGACAATAAGTCTAAACTGGTAAAATATCCACATCCAAGATACTGAATAACTCGTGTCTCATAAAGAAAGGTAGATAAGATAACAGATAGGTATGGCACATGATGTGAGTTTAGTGTTGAGTATCAATAGGTATTGTAAACGTTTTAGTTTATTAAACAAGTGTCCGAATACTCGCGATTATTCCGTTGTGGCCACGGAACAACAACTGGGAAAGTGAAATGTACCGTTTCACTTCTCGGGATCATGATCTAGTAGTAGGGGAATCCGAGTTCCGAATCTCCTTGCCTAATCAAACCACCCATCCCCGTGGTTCAGTATAAAGGTTTTGACGAATTAGAGTTAGTGCGTATACCTCTAGGTATGGAATTTCCATATTGTATGTCATCCACATATTGGATCATTCACCCTCAAATAGGGTTTAGTATTCTCCCGAATATCGGGTTAGTAGTCGTCCACACATTGGACTGGTCACCCCTCCTGCAGGGATCTTCATATATAAGTATTCCATACCTAGGTCCGCGCATTCTAAACCTAACCGTATCATGTATCATGTATGTCATAAACTTGAAATCAAGAAGTTGATCTCATTTAATATGGCCTTCCACAACCGCTCGTTTTATCTTGTTATCTTTTAATATTTGTAATGTACTTCGTGTCATCTTATAGAATGCTTAGTGAAAAAGAATAATAGTGTTTAATTATATTTATTTATTTATTTTATAAGAATACCATGATGTTTGGAATATTTATCATTTTGGAAAACCCATAATATTTTACCGAGAAAATATCCTTTTAATAAAAGGTTCTGGTATTTATTTGAAAATTATCTTTTAATAAAGTTTTAGATATTCTTTTGGAAAATATCTTTTATAAAGGTTATGGTATTTGTTGAAAATAACCTTTTAGTAAAGGTCAAGTTATTTAAATGAAATTATATCCTTTTAGGATGGATTGCGGCATTTTATTGTAAATAATAATTTTATGAAATTATAGTGTTTTAAGTTTGAGATAACGTTTTAGAAAATACGTTCGTATTGGCAACCGCTGCACATGGACGGCAGTATTTGTGTCCTTTTCAAGGACGATTGCCTATGAACCACGAGATACTCGCGTAAAACATTACCCCATTATTAGGGTAACTCATTAAACTTTAGTTAATATTCTAAGAATAATTAATATGAAAATACCCTTTCGAGTGAAAGGGGCTACGTTGGAAAAACCAGATGTCGTTATTTAAATTTAGTATTATCCCCTTTCAAAAGGTGAAGGGTTTTAACAACATTATAGTGGTTGAAGAAAAAGCGTAAGTAAAAATATATATCTATATCGTATCTAAAATAATTATTCCAAATATCTTAACTCATGTGGATATTTTAAACAAATACAACATTTTAATGAAACGAGGGTATTTTTGTGGAAGAAACCTATTTCGAGACCACAAAAGTAGCATGGGTGAGTATGGGTATGTATGGGGTGAATTAATACTCGTGAGTTATAACTTTAAGCCAGTCACCTTCCATGTTGTATGAAGGTGCAATATTTTTTGACATATAGGAGTGATTAAGGAAACCATTTTAATCATGGGTTAAGATTATCATCATTAAGGGGTACAAAAGTATAGGCATGCAAGAATATTGTAATATCATTTTGATATGAGGTTGATGATTAGAAGTTGGAACTAAGGTTATTGAAAAAGAAGAAGGAGACAGATGAGGGGAGAGAGGCGGATCCTACCTTTGATTAGAGTTGGATGTAAATGGGTTGAAACGTAGGCTTGTACAAACTCCTTAATAGCTCCACGCTCAGATTTTTCCTTAGTGATTAGGTGGAGCCGTAGCGTCGGCGTCGTCGATACAAAGGCGTGGGTATTTTTTTCAGAATTTTTGGAGTTCTGATATGTGAGAAATGAATGTTTGAAGTGCCTATTTATAGGTTTTTTTTTCAATAACCATAAAATCCAAAAATCTGTTAAATTAACCCAAAAATCCGCGCCGCCAATGATTGCATAATCATCTGTTGATGATTGCACCACCGCCAGGGTTTTGTAGCCGTTGGATGTTGATCCAACGGCCTAGATCGCGCTGCCGCGCGCCGCCAGGCTGCCACATGCCCGCGTTGCTGGGGATCACGCGGTTTCGCGTGGTCCCCACCACGTGGACGCCGCCGCGCATTCTGGGCCGTTGGATCTTGTATCCAACGGTCCAGATTAAGGGTATTTAATTTTTTTTAAAATAAAAATAATAAACTGTTTATTATTTAATATTTGAATTTGGTTTTAAAAAAATTGTTAAAAATACGGGAAAATTATGGAAAAAATTCAGAAAATATTTTTTTTTGATATCTTTAGTATAAAAATAATTTTGGGCTAAAACAAAATAATATATCCATTTCTATGGTGTTGGCTAGTTATTATGATTATTTAAAATCTAGTTTATCCTTTAAAATATTTTTAATTACGAATTAATTATTTTAATCGATAATAAAAATATGTAGATTATTTTAAGGCATTATAAAACATTTTAAGCCTATAAAAACAATAAATAGATTTTAGAAAATTCCTTTAATTATTTTCAATGCTTTGAAAATTATTAACATTACTTTAAAAAATTATTCTTCCATCAACGAAACACGTAAATAATTATTTGATAGTAGAAATTTAAATAAAATATATTTTATTAGGTATTAGAAAACACGGTCGTTACAGATCTATCAGGTGCTGTCACCACGACTGGCCCCCTGATAGGTACGTATCATACGCTATTCCGAAAACCCGAGTGCCCAGCTTCGACCCTCGTCTTTCGACGTATCCATACGTACATGACTCCCGTCGGTATCCCCACGATAACCGCCGAGTCATATATACTGTCACTGGTAGGTACTTGCCCACTTTCCAGGCTCAATCGGCATGGACCGTCGATCTTCTTGCCGAGGGGAACCGTACCGGGCCCCACCATGTACCCTCACACGGCCCACGACGCTCCTAGCATGGGGTATATATATATCAGAACCGATAAATCTCATGGTGGTTGCTGAAATATCATATCAAGAGAAACCGGGTTTTTCAAATAATGCATAATTTCATGAAACTACCACGGTCCTCAAATCCAGAAAATATCATGAAAAAAATCCATATCTCAATGCGAAAATCCATGAATATAATATATGCAACATAAAACTGTAATGTGAGCATATAAAGGAAAAGCCGCTAATTAACTGCAACAAGTTAATATATATATCGTGCGGTTCCTAATTTCGCCAAGTCTATATAATATCAAATAAAGGTGAACATGTAGCTATAACCAGATATACGTGTAAACATGTAAGTATAGCAAGATGTATGTATCTACCTAATAGTAATGATGTAATATACCCTCCAGATATAAGTGAAGTATGTATGCAAGGTATACATGTAGCTATGTCATTATGTGTGAAATATACCTATCACTAATGGTACAATACCATATAGGTATATAGGTAACTAGTATGTACGCATGTCAAGGCATATGGGTAAGCATGTAGGTATACAGGTATGCTATATGTCATATGCATCAAGGAACATGAATCAATGTCTCAATGTTCCTAACCAAACAATATCATATATGTAAGTGTGTTGTGCGTGTCATGGCAATTATTGACGGTGTGTGTGGAATACAAACAGTGCTCGTGCAATATGAGCCGTCAATAATAGTGCAGTGTTCTAAGGGTACAAGTCCAAGCACAACAAGTAACTAAAAAATAAGGTGTATGCGCAACTCTATATATGCAATAGAATATGCGACAAAAACATATCATCTCTAGCCCAGACGCATAACTCCATGCGGGCGATTCCCCTATAAATGTTAAATCTACTCACCAACGCTTCTGGCTAAGTAAAGCCCACCACCTGTTTTCCCTTCTTCGCAGCGCCCGAAGTCCCCGCCTGCGAACCTAAGACATAAAACAATATAACAAGTGTATATTAGCAATAGACCCAAAACACATACAAACTACGTTGACCAACGCGACAACACAAAACTTACTCACAAGTGTTCGTATTGTGGCTAACGTGCATAGCGATATAACGAAACCAACTCGGAGCAACAGCAACACAGAACACGAACCGTATCGGATAACGTAACGTGTGAAACGAAACACAAGAAAATAAGCAAGTGATCCCAGATTTTCCTATACTAACAATCTATAAAAGTTGCAAGTACCATGAGACCACATACAACCCCAGAGACCCCTACACCAAAACCCAAACCCTAACTCCCTAGTCTGGCCGCAATTAGCGGCCAGAAGCAATTTATTTGCGGCCTTAACAAAAGGAAATGTGCTCGTATTTTGAGGGTAGGTTCTAGGTCACTACACTAGGTCACTGTGATGGGAACTATTGCAACAAATACCTGGTTTGATAGCAGATCATCCGAGATCCCAAAACAACACTAAAAATACGATATTTACCCGAAACGAAACTAAACGCGTTCTAAACTGAAACTAATAAGCTACGCTACACAATAAATACCTTCATAACAGAAAGAGATCATTACCTAACCAAAAGAACTCAAAGATCCTAGCTTCCCAAGCTCCAAGGCATCCAAGAGGCAAATCAAGGCAAAAGATGTGATTTTTGTGAGTTTTTGTGAATATTTGATGAAGTTTTGTGTAGGAAATGCAAGTGTTCAGTTTGAGGTGAAGAGAGATGAAGAAAATGAGAAGGAAATGAGTGTGAGAGAAAGCGAGAAGGAAAAGATAAAGGGAAAGAGAGAGGTGAGAGTAAGAGGCGAGTGCACCCTTGTATTAAACCACCATTAATGCATTCACACTACACCATGTCGCCGCCACGTGTCAGCAGCGTAACAGCGCAGCGCACTGTCGCAGCGCACTGCGCTAGCAGACTTGCGCTCACCAGAGCGTGACACGTGTCACCTCCACATGGACTTGCACCTTGCGCTCCTCAATTGGCGCAAAGCGCCTGACAAGCCACGTGGCGCTCTGTCAGACTAATTAATGCAGCACATTATTAAAGGGCAGGGCCCAATTAAAAGGCCCAATGGACCAAACAAATGCTCTGCATTATAAAAAAAGGGAACAAAGCCCAATTTAAAAGGCCTAACAAGCCAGAATAAAATGCAATGCAGAGCCCAAACAAAGGTCTGTCGGACCAAAACAGATGCTGTGCATCATTTAAAAAAGGGCAGAGCCCAAATGCAACTACAACCGACGCTCCGCCTCACCTGGAGGCGTAGCCTATGGGCCTCAAGCGGCCTCCATCCTTGCTATGCCGGTAGAACAAGTGACTCAGGCTACCACCGGCCTGTTCTTCGGGACCATGCTCCCGCCAGCAAGCTTCACCATTCCAGTGCCCGTACCGGAAGCGCAAAAGAAGTCGGTCTTCGATCGGCTCACTACTACTACGGCCCCTCTCAACGGGTCGTCCAATCTCAAGCCGGCAGCCTCGGTTTTCACCAGACTGAGCCTTAACCCCGATGGGCCTGCCAAGAAGCCCATGACTCGTGAAATGACCGTCCCAAAGAAGACAGCCATATCTGCTCCTGAAGCCGTCAAGACGGCTTCTCCTACTAAAGAGTTGGTCTTTGCAAGACTGACTATTCTGGTTCTCGTTCCTGCTCGAAGGTCTGTCTTTGACAGATTGGATACCGCTACTCAACAGACATCAGTCTTCAAGAGGCTAGCACCAGCGGCGCCTCATCTGGACAGGGAGCAAGATAAAACCATCCCCATCGCCAAACCAGCCCCAACAGCTCGACATGCTCGACGTCGCCATTGGCGCCGATTAAGGAAGGCCGGGGGCAGCTCCCCCTCTGGGCTAACTCCACCGGCTCCAGCGGTGGAAATCAATGCTGCTGTTCCGACTGGGAACAGCTTTGAACCGCTAAGGAGGGTACGCAAGAACTCTCCGACTGCCACGCTGAAAAGATCTCCTCCACCCACAGAGAATGTCACAGAAACAAAGCCAAAGCAGCCCCCTCAACGGCTGTCCTCCAAAATTTACAAGGTTTGGCGACGGGTTCAAGACTCAGTAGTCATTCAAGATCCCTCTCACCGGTAGAAGAGGGTGAAAGTTCAAGAAGAAAGGAACCGTCCTGTCAAACCGCAAAGGACGACGACCACTTGAGTACCCACTACAACGACCCCCTCCACGTCGACTACTCAAAAGAAAATAAGACCGGATAAAGTTCCCACACTTGCGGCGAACGTCGAAGGCAGTGAACCCAAACGCCCTAAGTCCCGGGGCATTGTGGTACACACCGTCTACATGGCGTCCGGGAAAGAGGACAGCCGTACATCCACTGGTCATAGACCGCTTACGCGGTCGGTGACTAAAGCTCAGGAGCAACAGCAGAAGCTCCAGGAAATGATGACCGTGATGGCCGCACTCACTGGGCCAAAAGAAATCCCCGAAGCGTCCTCGGATCAGCGACAGGAGCAAGAAACCGACGCTGAGTTCCTTCGGAGAATATTAGAAAAGAAGGACAAAGAGGCTGCAGAACAAGCAGCCAATATAAAACAAATGGCCCTCCTGTTCCAGGACATGGTGGGTATGATGATCCAGCAAGATCCTCAAGTCTAAGATCCTCCGATCATTCTTGAAGATGACAGAGGAGAAACGTCGAATCCACCGCTGGCTCTGTCAGCAGCTAATGAGGAGACAATTTCCAAAGCTGACATGGACGAATATATAGCTCAGCAGATACGGGTTCATCAGGCAACGGAGGCAGCCGATCAAGTTGTCGGAACGGGGCGACCATATCCGAGCTGGTATGATCAGATCAAGTACCCGCCGGGCTATACAATACCGAAATTCTATGTCTATAAGGGGACTGGCAATCCCCATCAACATGTTTCCCAGTTCAGGGCTCTTTGCGGTAACACCGGCGGTGATGATAAATTGTTGCTTCGCCAGTTCGTCGGTAGCTTATCGGAGACGGCATTTGAGTGGTACTCTGAACTCCCAAATGACTCCGTCAAGACCTTCGCTGAAATGGAGTTGTTGTTTACCCAGCGCTTCGTAAGTGCTAGTGAGCGTACTCTAATAACAGCTTTGATTAATGCGAGAGTAAAGCCGGGCGAGACTTGGGTTCAACATGCAATCCGATGGCGGAACTTGTGGTCAAAGTGCGAACAACGCATTGAAGAAGCGCCGGCGGTGGGCATGTTCGTGGGCACCCTAGATCCTCATGCAACTATCTCACAGTTCATGATGTTATTTAAACCAACCATGTTCTAAGTCTTGATCGATAAGTTAGCCCAGATGGATCAGATAGGTCACAGACCGTCTCCTCCAACGCCGGACTCTCGAAATGAGAAGGGGAAAGGGAAAGCGATCGTCATCGCCAATGCTCAACAACAGCCGAGCAACTTGAAGCCGGTTGTTCGTCAAAACAATATGCGTCCACACCTATCCCTCGAGGAGAGGCTGGGACGTCCTTACTCGTTTCCTCATAATAAAACGAGAAGACTGTTTGAACTGGCATTGCGTAACAGACTCATTAATCTACCGGAGTCAAGACGTCCGTCGCAGCCAAACGACGTCAATGATCCCAATTACTGTCCCTATCACCGAGTATTGGGTCATCCGATTGAAGATTGCTACGTCTTAAAAAACTGGATTGAAGATCAGTATCAGCAAGGCAAGTTCGCGTTATCCGAAAGATGGAAGGTGAACCCGCCGCAACCTCATACTTCTAAAAAGGTGAATACGCCGAGGGAAACGTGCTCCCTTGTTGAAGAAGCTCCATGGGAGGTTATGTTATCAGCCAAAAGCAAAAGGATGCTGAATGATCTCAAGACATGCCCGGCTAGAACCCCAGATCATTGAAGGGATATTGAAGCCGCGCCCAACTCCAAGGACCGGTGGTGATGGCCCAAGCATTCATACCCAGCCGTCGAAATCATCAAAGAAGAAGAAGAAGAGATCCAAAAAGCCCGTGAAGCCTGGTGGAAAGCGCACGGACTTACAGAAACAAATTGACGCGCTGGAGGAATACAATCAAAAGGCACGGACTCCTGTCACACTCCAGGAGTTCCTCAACCACGTCTTTCAAGAGGAAGATGACGGAGAGAGCTCGTCGGATGAATCCGAGGAATACGTGGCGAGTTGCTTGTGATCTCTCACTCATTTACGGACGATGAGAGAACTCCTTGCACTGAGAAGCTGGGGGCAGATCCTGAACCGAAACTTCTGGGGCCATCAGATGAAACCATTGACACATTCCTCAATGAAGCTCTGTTGAAAAGTAAGGCTGATCGTGAACGCGAGACGCTCCTATTTGAAAAGGCCAAGCGCCGGCGATTAGACGAAAAGGTCGAGACACTCCCGTCAAATCAAAGTACATCCATTGCAGACAAAATCAAATTCAAGACGAGGAAGAGGTTTGCTAAAGCCATGTCGATGGGGATGAAGCTGCCACCCTCTAAAGGAAACATTGCCGGCAAAGCGGAAATGCACCCTTCCTATTGCTTATATCATCGGAAGGTCTCGCACCCCACCGAAGAGTGCAAAGCTTTCAATAAATGGTGGCAGGGATATGTCGCTCACCGGCAACATTTTAAGCGGGAAAAGCGCAAAACTCGTCGGGAGCGGAAAAGTACGACCGAAGAGCTTAAAAGAACTACCGGCGACTGTCGCATGGTTAACGCCGGGGAAGCGCAAGTTCTCACATTCGGGAGCGACTCTGACGAGGAAATAGAGCTTAGCCCTCTCTTTAAAGAGTCCACCTCGGGAAAAGAGGAAGAGCCGAAGGCCTGCGAAAATATCCGGCTGCGTAATCGTACGCTACCCGAAAAGAATCTTGGACCCTCAAATAAAAAATAAAAAGTAAAAGAGAAGGTCTATGAGGATATCGCCCTGGATGACCAAGTTGTGGAAGAGCTAATCGCCAAGGACCCGCCAAAGAGAAATAAGGTGGACTACAACGTTCTGGCGCACTTGAGAAAGTTACCCTCGCAGCTCAGTATTCTCGATACCCTCTTACTATCAAAAGAGTCAAGAGATTCATTGATCAAAGCGCTACAGGAGCCGGAGCAATTCCAAGCTTTTCTCGTCGAAGAAAAGATGAAGGACGAGCTAGAGGAGGTACACACGGCTGATATCACCTTCGGCGACGAAGACCTTCTCCTTGGGACGTGCGAGCACAATCGTCCCCTCTATGTCTCAGGGTACTGCCACGATATAAAGATAGGCAAAATCCTGGTCGATAATGGGTCTTCCGTCAATCTCCTCAACGTGCGGGTGTTGAAGGAAATCTGCATGAGCATCCAGCACCTTACTCGGGACAAGATCACCATCTCCGGGTTCGACTCTCAGTCATCACGGACTCTCGGGTCTGTGATACTAACGTTACGTTTTGGGCTACTTGTCACGGACATTAAATTCCACGTCATAGACGCCAAGACATGCTATAACGCTTTGCTCGGCCGACCCTGGTTACACGAGTACAACATCATCCCTTCTACACAGTATCAGTGTATGAAATATTTTAAGGATGGTCTCGAGTATACCGTAACGGGAGAGTTGAACCCATTCTCCGTGAACGAAGTCCGCAAATATGAAGATGCAAAATACTTCTTACCGGATTTCGAGGACACAGAAAGATGTCACAAACCGGAGAACAAAGCTAACGCCACCATCCCGGTCTTCGGGAGCGATACTGAGGAGGACGAAGAGATAGTTTATTCCGGGCCACCCCAACACAACAAGCCGGGACCGTCCGCTCCCATGTTGATCTTTGGCAGCGACTCGGAAGATGAGGTCCAGGCTATATTCTCTACTCGGCCTTCAATACGAACATTCGCTGATGAAGAGTAAAGTCTGCAAGTCGCCATGGTTCCACCCAAACATCATAAAGAACTGGACGCGCTTGATACCTATAATGTGGAAGAGCTGCAGACGTTCTATGTCCCTCCCAGGCGAGAAGGCGATTCTATTCTACCGTTCCGGGAAAACCAAGGTGGAAAAAGAAATCTGGCACGGTGCGGATTCTACGCTTGACAGGCTTCGGCCCATTCGTCTACCTAGATATTATACAGAAGGCTTGAAAAGGTTATTAAAGCGCCAAGGGATACACTTCAAACAGACCGCTCGAAAAGCTAAATTCTATGATAGGATCTGGAACGTTCCTAGAACTCGGCACAAATTGTCCAATAGGAGAATGGAAGCAATCGGACTTGGATATGTTCGGTCCAAGAAATGGGAGCTACTCCGCGACTGCTATGTTGTGCATAACTTTGATGAAGAAGGGGATGCTCAATGGGAAGATGTTAACCCTGAACCAGAAAAAGCCCCCGATGCAAAAATGCCCAGTCCTTCATTCGAAGAACAAATGGACAAGCTTATAAGGGAAGCTGGTCAAAAAGTTCGAGACGACCACAACCGCGAAATGGCCCTCTATGAGAAAGCCAGGACGCAACGTCTCCTCCAACAGACTGTGAAAGACGAAAATGACGCTCGCTGTCAACCTGTTGCAAAAAGGGCTCGACGCAGAGGCAGAAACAAGTCGAAAAGCGGAAAAGGCATTCAACAGCGACAAAGCGGGAACAAGAAGTCACGCAGTCGGGAATCGAGCGGTTCGGATTTGTCCCCCATGAAGAAAATGAGTCGAGCATACTCTTTTCCTCAGGACAAGACAAAGAAGATACTTGACCTAGCTATAAAACACCAAATGATTACGCTTCCGGAGTTCAAGCACCCTGAACAAGCAGGCGATGTCTCATGCCCGAACTATTGCTCTTATCACAGGGTAATAGGACACCCTCTCGAAGATTTCTTTACCTTCAAGAATTGGGTCGAAGATCGGTATCAGCTCGGCAAGTTCGCTCTATCTGACAGCTGGAGGGTAACGCCGCCACAGAAGCATGAACCCAAAGCCACGAGAGTGGAACCAGATCTACATTGGTCTTGGAAGCGAGCTCGTACTTGTCATATGATAACAATATCAAAAGGAGAGCCTGAGATTATGGAAGACCTTCCCTGGTGCTTCGAAAACAGCGATGACGAGGTGATCTCGGCATTTCCACTAGCGCCGAAAGAGCTGGAAGATGGAATACATACCACTGCAGATAACCTCAAGAAAATTGATTTGGGGACGGCAAACGACCTGCGACCGACATTCGTCACTGAGCTGCTATCTGAAGAAAGGGTGGCTTCATTAAAAGACGTGCTTGTGCAGTATAAAGATTGCTTTGCATGGAACTATTCCGAAATGCCAGGACTAGATCCAGGAATTGCTGTGCATAAATTGGCGATATCCCCGGACGTTAAACTAATTAAACAAACACCGAGGAGAATGCGGCTCGAGCTTGAGATGAGTATCAACACCGAGGTCAAGAAATTAATCGACGCTGGCTTCATCCAAGAAGTCCAGTATCCTGATTGGATCGCCAACATCGTCCCGGTGATGAAGAAAAATGGGACGGAGCACATATGTGTAGACTTTCGGGATCTCAATAAAGCCTGCCCGAAGGACGATTTCCCAGTGCCAGTCACCGAGCTGATGATAGATAACACGTCCACTCACGAGGTTTTCTCCTTCATGGACGGCTCATCAGGATATAATCAAATAAAGATGCATCCCGAAGACCAGAAGCACACCGCTTTCCGGACCCCTTTGGGTATATTCTGCTACAAGGTGATGCCTTTCGGTTTAAAGAACGCCGGCGCCACCTACCAGAGGGCCATGCCGAAGATCTTCGATGATCTCATACATGAAATCGTCGAATGCTATATCGACGACCTCGTGGTGAAAAGCAAATCATACGAGGAGCATCCCGAGCACCTGAAGACCGTATTTCAACGCCTTCGACAATACAACTTGAAGATGAACCCCCTCAAGTGCGCATTCGGAGTTTCCTCAGGCAAATTCCTAGGATTCATCGTCCAACACCGAGGTATTGAGATAGATCCGTCAAAAATCAAGGCGATCATGGAAATGCCTCCGCCAAGGACTCTCAAGCAATTGCGGTCTCTCCAAGGAAAGCTCGCGTATATTCGGCGATTTATAGCCAACCTTTCAGGTAAGTGCCGCCCTTACAGTCACCTGATGAAGAAAGGAACCCCTTTTGTTTGGGATCACAAATGCCAGAGCGCGCTGGACGACGTTAAGCAGTACCTGCAGAATCCTCCAGTGTTGGCTGCTTCGGTCAAGGAAAAGCCTCTCATCCTTTATACAACCGCCCTCTAGGGTTCCTTAGAAGCATTGTGGGCACAAGAGAATGACCAGGGGAAAGAAAGTGCTCTTTATTACTTAAGTCGAGTTCTCCTGGGGGCAGAAAGCAACTACCCCCCCATCGAAAAATACTGCCTGGCGTTGGTCTTCGCGATAACAAAGCTCAGACACTATGCGTTGGCGCATGAAGTCCGTCTCATTTCGAAGGTGGACCCCCTTAAACATTTAATGTTAAAGACCATATTGACAGGGAGACTCGCTAAATGGGCCTTGCTCCTAATGGAGTTTTTGATAACCTATCAGCCTCTTAAGGCAGTGAAAGGCCAGGCCATCGCCGATTTCCTCGCTGAGCATCCGATACCGGCCGATTCTCCTCTGAATTGTGAGCTGCCAGACGAACATGCATTTGATGCGATCGACGGGAGTGATACCCGATGGGAACTCTATTTTGATGGAGCGTCTTCCATGAAGAAGCGCAAACAAAACACCCCTATAATCAAATCGGGGGTGGGCTCATCTTCGTAACTCCACAAGGAGGGATAATGCGCTTTTCTTTCTCCTTAACAGAGCCAAGGACGAACAACGAAGCCGAATACGAAGCTTTGATAGCAGGCTTAGAGATCGCCATCGACATGGGAATCGAAAACCTCCTCATATACGGAGATTCTCAACTGGTCGTTAGTCAAGTAAACGGCGACTATCAAACGTGCAAACCAGAACAGGTGAAGTATGGCGAGAGAGTACAGCAACTGCTGACTCAAATCCCCTCCTACATGCTGGAAAGCATACCACGTGCGGAAAATAGCAAAGCGGATGCGCTAGCTAAGCTCGCTAAAGAACTGGCCGACGAGAACCTCGATGACGTAAGAATCGTGGTACAAAGCCGTCGGGTGCTTGCCCCAGCAGAAATATCTCCGGAATTATCCGAAGAAAAAGGAGTGACTGAGCAAATGGCTATGCAAATAAAAGACCAGGGAAATGCTGAGGATTGGAGAGAAGCCTTTATAGACTACTTCAAATCCCGTCGAATACCTGAAGATGCGTCCTCAAGACATCAGCTTATAAAACGAGCTCTGTCTTTCGCCTTCGTTAATGATACTCTATACAAGAGGTCGTTTGATTCTCTGTGGTTGAGATGCCTGGGACCTGAAGAAGCAAAAAGAGTCGTTCAGGAAGTTCACGACGGACTCTGCGGTTCTCACCAAGCAGGCCCGAAGATGAAGTTGAAAATTAAATGGATGGGCTACTATTGGCCAACGATGATTCAGGACTGGCTCGAATATGCGAAGCAATGCCACTCATGCCAGATTCATGGGGACTTCATCCATCAGCATCCAAATCCACTGCATCCAACGGTGGCTAGCTGGCCGTTCGAAATGTAGGGGACTGACGTAATCGGCCCCATTGAACCAGCATCGTCCAGTGGACATCGATTCATCTTGGCGACGACTGACTACTTCTCCAAATGGGCAGAAGCAGTGCCGCTGAGGGAAGTGAAAACGGAGAATATCCTCCATTTCTTCAAGACGCACGTCATTTATCGGTTTGGAATTCCGCGACGGATCATCTCCGATAACGGGCCAGCCTACAGAAGCCACAAGATCAGCCGCTTCGCGCAACAACACAACATAGACTGGAGATATTCCTCGGTTTATAATCCCCGAGCTAACGGTCTAGCTGAGGCTTTCAACAAGACCTTGATGAAGATCGTGAAGAAGACGGTGTCCCGAAGTAAGAAGGACTGGCACGAGAGACTGCAAGAGGCTCTCTGGGCGTATCGAACTACATTCAAGATGGCCACGAACGCAACGCCGTACGCGTTAGTCTTCGGTACAAAAGCAGTCCTCCTCCTCATGATAGAGTTACCCTCTCTACGAGTGGCAGTCCACTATGAGCTGACGGATGAAGAAAATGCTCACTTTCGGCTTGAGGAGCTTGATGCCCTTGAGGAAACCCGGCTCATAGCGCAACAAAATCTGGAGGCTTATAAAGCAAAGATGACGCGCTCATATGAAAGATTGACCAGGCCGAGGACATTCCGCCAAGGCGAACTCGTGCTAGTGGTCAAAAGACCTATGATCCCCAATCGCGCCAAGCGGGGAAAATTCGAGCCGAACTATGAAGGCCCGTACATTATAGACAAGGTCTACCAAGGTGGAGCCTATCTACTCATGGATATGCACGGTGAAAGGCCTTTCAGGCCAATAAACGGTCGCTTCCTAAAGAAATACTACGCTTAATGAGTCACAGCCTAGGTCAATGATAGATGACGACGACTATGTCCGCTCGCTATCTTTCTGAGCCCGAAACTCTATAAGTAGTAGCCGGCCTTCTTCAGTGACGGACCGAAATGTCCTTAAACTAATGACGGACCACTACGTCCTAAAACTAGCTGTTGACCAAGATGTCGATAAACTACGATGGATTACAATATCCTAAAGCCGATAAAATAAATAAATAAAAACGGTATGCCCATAAGCAAAAAGGGCGCGGATGACAATCCGAAAGGGCTCCGTGAGTAAAAACAGCAGGGCTACCGGCGAGTGTTCGTGAAAACCCGAAAGGGCGCGACCTCGTTAGAAAAAAGAATAATAAAAAAAACGGTATGTCCATAAGCAAAATGGGCACGGATGAAAACCCGAAAGGGCTCCGTGAGTAAAAACAGCAGGGCAACCGGCGAGTCTTGTGAAAAGCCGAAAAGGCGCAATCTCGTTAAAAAAAGAAAAAAGAATAAAAAGAATAAAAAACAGTATGTCCATAAGAAAAGTGGGCACGGATGAAAACCTGAAAGGGCTCCGTGAGTAAAAACAGCAGGGCTACCGGCGAGTGTTTATGAAAACCCGAAAGGGCGGAACCTCGTTAAAGGGCGCTTGCGAGGTCCTCTCGACCTTGTAAGGAGAAACCACCCGCGTGAGATCCTTACGACTCACAAGGGAGCAACACACTTAGGGATCCCCACGATTCCTAAGGAGAAATTACACTTGCGAGATCCTCACGACTCGTAAGGAGAACTCTCTTATGGGACCCTCACGGCTCATAAGATTTGAAAGTCTTAAGTTACAGGGACCTGAATCTGTTCTTAAGCAACCCCCACAACCTTCGATATTGCCCTACAAGCGGCTCAATACTGACCCTTGTATACGATCCACGGGCGCGAATAAACATTTCCCTAACCAAGTCCCACCCGTGGCTAGGGATATGTCCATGTGGTGAACGACCCTTGTAAGTCCTTTTGACTTATAAGGAGAACACCCTTTAGTAAGATCCTTACGACTTACAGGGGAATATACACTTAGGAATCCTTACGATTCCTAAGGAGAAAACACACCTACGAGATCCTCACGACTCGCAGGGAGAAATTCCTTTGTGAGACCCTTACGGCTCATGAAGTCAAAAGCCTTAGTCGACAGAATCCTAACCCTGTTTACTAAGCCACCTTTGTTCAACATCGACAGAGACAAATGATGATTCGCTCCTGGCAATATCCCAGCTGTAGCGATGTTGATGCCTAAATCGGTATCAAATTCCAAGTCCTTTCATGGCAAATGATGATTCGCTCCTAGCAATATTCCGGTTGTGGCGATGCTGATGCTGAGATTGGCACCAGATTCCAAGTTCTACACTCGCGATAAAAATCAGCGAGCTAAAAATGCATATGAAATAGCCGAAATGATTGGGCAACTCGTAATAAAAAGCAGCGAGTGAAAATAAAAGAAATAGCCGAAATGATTGGGCAACTCACAATAAAAAGCAGCGAGTGAAAATAAAAGAAATAGCCGAAATGATTGGGCAACTCGTAATAAAAAGCAGCGAGTGAAAATAAAAGAAATAGCCGAAATGATTGGGCACCGCGAAAAATAGCCGAAATGATTGGGCAATCGCGACCTTCGCGATATAAAAGCTGAAATGATAGAGCATCGCGGAAATAAAATAATGATATGAAAATGAATGAAACTTTTGCCCTGCAGGCGATATCACAGCAATCCCTGTATACAATCCACGGGCGCAAACATGGAAGGAAACATATCTTCCCTCCCCATGCTCCATCAGAAAATAGAGCCAAGTCTAGACGGTAACTCATATAAAGCCCGAAAGACAATCGGAGATCATCTCACCCCAGCGTGGAGTGATCACCACTTCGATGTTCGTCTCTACACAACAGACGAGACGTCACTACAACGTCCCTCCCCCAACAGGATTCGGACACACCACAGCAGGCGAAGCAAAGGCCAAATTCCTAGCTTCAGGGTCTTGACGGTAACTCATATAAAACCTGAAAGACCACCAGAGATCGTTTCAACCCCAGGAAAATCAGTGTCCTTGGCAACCTCCTCGATTCAGGGAAACTAGCGTCCTTGATGAGAGCACCTCCATTCGCGTCGACCCGCAGAGAAATCAGTGTCTTTGCAGGAGCACCTCGACTCGTTTCAACCCCCAGGGAAATCAGTGTCCTTGGCAAATACCTCGATTCAGGGAAACCAGCGTCCTTGATGAGAGCTTCTTGATTCGCGTCGACCCGCAGGGAAACTAGCGTCTTTGCAGGAACACCTCGATCCGTTTCAACCCCAAGGAAATCAGCGTCCTTGGCAAATACATCAATTCAGGGAAACCAGCGTCCTTGATGAGAGCTTCTTGATTCGCGTCGGCCCGCAGAGAAACCAGTGTCTTTGCAGGAATTCCCCGATTCGTTTCAACTCCGAGGAAATCAGTGTCCTTGGCAAATACCTCGATTAAGGGAAACCAGCGTCCTTGATGAGAGCTTCTTGATTCGCGTCGACCCGCAGAGAAACTAGCGTCTTTGCAGGAACACCTCGATTCGTTTCAACCCCAGGGAAATCAGTGTCCTTGGCAAATACCTCAATTCAGGGAAACTAGCTTCCTTGATGAGAGCTTCTTGATTCGCGTCGGCCCGCAGAGAAACCAGTATCTTTGCAGGAATACCCCGATTCGTTTCAACTCCGAGGAAATCAGTGTCCTTGGCAAATACTTCAACTCAGGGAAACTAGCGTCCTTGATGAGAGCTTCTTGATTCGCGTCGACCCGCAGAGAAACTAGCGTCTTTGCAGGAACACCTCGATTCGTTTCAATCCCCAGGGAAATCAGTGTCCTTAGCAAATACCTCGATTCAGGGAAACTAGCGTCCTTGATGAGAGCTTCTTGATTCGCGTCGACCCGTAGAGAAATTAGCGTCTTTGCAGGAAGACCTCGATTCGTTTCAACCCCAGGGAAACCAGTGTCCTTGGCAACCTCCTCAAGTCAGGGAAACCAGTGTCCTTGACGAGAGCACCTCGATTCGCGTCGACCCGCAGAGAAATCAGCGTCTTTGCAGGAATACCTCGACTCGTCTCAACCCCAGGGAAATCAGCGTCCTTGGCAACCTCCTTGATTCAGGGAAACCAATGTCCTTGACGAGAGCACCTCGATTTGCGTCGACCCGCAGAGAAACCAGTGTCTTTGTAGGAATACCTCGACTCGTCTTAACCCCAGGGAAATCAATGTCCTTGGCAACCTCCTCGATTCAGGGAAACCAGTGTCCTTGACGAAAGCACCTCGACTCACGTCGACCCGCAGAGAAACTAGCGTCTTTGCAGGAACACCTCGATTCGTTTCAACTCCTAAGGAAATCAGTGTCCTTGGCAAATACCTCGATTCAGGGAAACTAGCGTCCTTGATGAGAGCTTCTTGATTCGCGTCGACCCGTAGAGAAACCAGTGTCTTTGCAGAAGCACTTCGATTCGTTTCAACCTCGAGGAAACCAGTGTCCTCGGCAAAATACTTCGACTCAGGGAAATTAGTGTCCTTGACGAGAGCTGCTCGATTCATCTCGACTCGTGAGGAAGTTAGTGTCTTCGCGAGGACTTCCCGATTCGTCTCTACTTGCAAGATAAAGACTTAGGCAGTAGGGATTAAAAAACTTGTTTCCTAAGCACTGGGACCCTGTAAGTCGGTCTAAAACGGTCTCTTACATACTATCCATGGGTCTCACTCTCCAAAGTCGAATCTCGACAAGGAGGGAAACAACCGCTTACGAGTCCTCTCGACTCGTAAGAGGGAAAATTCTCTTATAAGATCCTTACGACTTATAAGAGAAAACGCACTTAGGAATCCTCACGAATCCTAAGGAGAAAATACACCTACGAGATCCTCTCGATCCGTAGGGAGAAAAGTCTTTGTGAGACCCTCACGGCTCATAAAGTTGAAAAGTCTTAGGCAGCAGATCTGAACCTGCGGCCTAAGCCATCGCTACCTCTTGAAGAGACCGAGACAGGGTGTTCGCTCTATCACCTGTCAACTATGTTTACTAAGACTGCATACTAATAATAAAAGAAGGAAGAAAGAGCAGAGATGACACAAGACATTGCAAAAGGAAATGTGTGCATCTTTATTCATGAATTCAATTAAGTACAAGGCGAATCGTATAAAGAATAAAGAATGTGTGCATACTATTCAAAAATTACAAGTGTATAAATGGTACAAAATGTTCAAGGAGAAGGAAGCGTCTTAAATAGCCCCATCAGTTGCTCGCGCACTTCCTTTAATGCCTTCTCCTGATCGGCTGCCACCGCCAGTTCTGCTTCTACTTGAGCCCGCTGCTGTAGGAAGGTTGAAAGCTGCTCCTCAACTGCCTGCTGAGGTGCTTCGCGACCTTGGGCATCACGCTCGGCGGCATCAAGCTTCTGCTTCAGTGTTAGCCCGTCAGAAATACTTTGCAGAAGGCCCTCGAAGATAGCCTTCACCTGGGCAGCATTCGCCTCAACCTCAGCACGCAGGCGAGCAGTTTTGCTTGAGGTCTCTTAGCATTCCCTCAGCCTTAAAGCCGCTTCTTGTTCCAAATGGCGGAAGTAAGAAGCGCTTTGCTCGATCCATGCCGCTCGTTGAGTGCTTGTGGATAAGGTCTCGGGGGCGGACGCATAAACTCCAGTTGATGCAGGCGGGCCTCGATTTCCCTGCAGTGATTAACCCAAAACTCGACGACGCTTTCATTATGAAAATTTACAAGCACCGCCAACATCGGGTTAACCTCCGCAGCGAAATCTGCAGCAGATGGGGGAGCATCTGCGTCAAGCTCTACGACGTATCCGCTCAGCATGCCCAAGCTCATCGCGGCACCCTTTGAAGATGGACGTCTCAAGAAGGGGTATGCCGGCATCATGATGCGAGGCTCAAAGAAGGTCGGAACCGGAACGACAGCTGAAAAGACAAAACGCAATCAGATGACGGTTTAAGAAATATAGGAAAGTCATCAATGAGGGAATTTACTATACCAGCTGCAGCAGACGGCAAAGCCGGGAGGGCCGGTGGCGCGACCGATCTTGCATCTCCTCCTTCGATTTGTAGCACTGCAATCAGGGCAAGGAAAAATCAGAAACAAGTCCATTGTTGGAAAGAGAAAGAGTATTAATTGTAAATTATACTCACCAGCGCCACTGGAGGAAGCTAGCTCTAACAAGAAGGAAAAGTGTGGGCGCAGCACCTGATAGAGGTGATCAAAAAGCACTCCTGGAAAGACGCAATAGTACGACATTGGTACACAAATTATGCAGCCGAAAGATGAAACTGATGGGTCACGAATCCATACCTTCCAGCATTTGCGATGGTACGAGAGAAGGTAGAGAGGTGGCCACCGTCAAGGCAGCAGCTGACGGTGCTCCCTCGAGCAACGAGGCATCAACACTGGCCGCGCCTGCATTAGAAACAAGATAAGTAATGTCAGGGAAGGTTGCAGAATAAAGGAAGGACGGTAACCCAAAATTTACCTGATGATGATCCGGCCGAAACGGCGACATTTCCCTTCATTGACATGAGACCGCCTCCCGACGCCTCATCGCCAGACTTTACGAGAGCCTTCGTTGTACTCGCGAGGCCAGGAGACGGCGGAGGACCGTAGACGGGGAGAGCAATGATCGGAGCATTGCCAGACTCTTGAGAAAGAGCGGCCGGCTCTTCCTCGGGAATCATACTCGTCTCACCCGCTACCCGCTCGGGCTCGGCGGTCGCAGCCGTCTCGTCCGCCGTTGCCATAGGGTCGTCAGTCTTAGCCGCTCCCTCCGCTGCTGCCTCAGACTCGGTCGTAGCAGCCGTCTCATCTGCCACTACCTCGGGCTCGGCATCGGCGGACTTCTCAGGCATAGTAGGCATGACCGTTTCGTCAGCCCCTAGCTCGGGTCCAGCAACCCCGGCGACGTCGCCCACCGTCGGCTCGGGTTCAGCCAGTACCTCCTCCACTGTCCCCTTAAGCTCGATGGTTTCCGCCGCTCCTTCAGTTGGACTCGGCCCTGCAGGACAAGATATATAAGAACCAATAGGTTCACAATCTTTGCAACAAAGTCTTGTAAGACACATTACCTGAGGTGGATTGATTGTTGGCCTCCCGAACTGCACGCGCGGCCTGTCTGTGAGCAGTAGACAAGGCGACCGGAGACTTTTCCGAAGGAGTAGCAGCACGAGGAATGGTGCTTGGGCCCGCTCCCACGGCCAAAGAAGCTCTGCGCTCTTTCGCCTCGCGCCTCAACCGCTTCCTCTCCTCCCGGGCCGTCACGACGGACCTCTTCGAAGCTTCCTTCATCGAGGCATCATCGTCCGCGTTCAGAGTTGCCTCCAGAGCCTTCAAGGCATCCCTCATCGGCTTTTTAAGTCAGGTCTCTTGCGGCAGCCCCGAGGAGGCCGGGACTTCAGTAGCTGGCCCGGGAAGAGTTCCCGCATCGGCTTGCACGGTCCCTGCAAAGAGACAAAGAAAAGATTAGATTGGCTATAAAAAGGAGAATAAAAAAAACTCGGTGAGTCGAGACATACCAGCGCCCGACAGAGCGTGTTTCCTTTCCTCCTCCTGGAAAGTTTTGAGGGAAGCAGCGATAGCTTCTTCAGTGGTGACGCCTGTTAAAAAAGGGGGAAAAGCATTAGTCAAAGACAATAATAAAGGTACAATGAAATGACGAAGAGTATAAGCAATGATTACCTGACTGAGCAAGTTTCGCCAACCACGCTTCGAGCCTTGCCGATCGCAAAGAAGTCGCAATGGCGGCCGCCAGATCAGTGTCTACTGGATCTACCGAGAAGCCCTTATTGCTGTTGTACTCACTTATGCCTTCCGCGAGAGGGGCCTGAGGCTCTAAGCCGAGGATAGCATTGAGAGAGAGGAGCGACTTCTTCTTCCTCTTCTGCACACGAGCCCCGGGTGCACCCAAGATCAACTTGCGCTTTGCAGGCACTTTAGGGCGGCGGGTTCCGATATCCGCGCCCACGCCGGACTCCGGCGAAACCACATTTACCGTTTCCACTGGAGCACGGGGCGCTGGTGGCACGTCTGTGGTAGCACGAGATAATCCGCGTGGAGGGCTCAACACGTGCGGTGGTCCAACTCCAGCATCTTTCAGCGGAGGCACGATAGGGGTCCTTGGCTTCAGGGGAGCCTTGCGGTCGCCGCCGGGAGGCGCATCTTTACGGTCAACCAACATGCGCTTCTCCTCACGGATGACTGAACCCATTGCGTGCGCATACCAAGCCACATACGCGTGGAGGACCCGGGGGACACAGCTCGGCTCGCTGATGAAAAAGTGGGAGCCCGTATTCAGCCGCATAAAATGGTGCATCGCGCTCCGTATCCCCTCCATGCTGGCCGCGAGCTCTTCCAAAAATGCCTCCAGCAGGACCCCCTGATTATAGCTTAATTGCTGGGCGAACCGGTGGGGGTTGTACCTCATGAAAAGCGCCATCTCGTTCTGCCTGAACACCAGGTAGCCCGGCCGAATGGAGTAGATGTGAAGAATCTCCCGGACTTTCAGCACGGAGGCCCCGTCCTTGAATCCGTCATGCAGCGCCACCACCGCCTTGGAGTTTTCTGAGCCGATAGTTATGACTTTATCCATGAAAGAAATCTTCGCTCCGACCAGGTGTGGACGAAGAAGCAACCCCCTAGCCTCCCGCGGAGACGGATTCACGATCGAGGCGCCGATCAGCCGCATGACTCTTGGGAGTCTGCACCTCTTAAAAAACGAAGGGCTCTTATGGATGCCGAATACCCCGTGCATATGCATTTCCATCCACGAAGTGAAGTAGTGCATCGGGAAATTGGCAGGCTGCACCCCAGGTTCATTAGCGTCCGCCGCCATGCTGAGTCCATTGTATAGGTGAGCCAACTCGGCGATTCCTATTGACAACTGTAGGCCAGCCACCATCCGATGCGCTGGGTAGAAAACGAACGGCCGCATGTAGCGCGGGTGCATGGAGAGCGCGAAGCTGCACAGCCACAAGCCCAGAAACCCTAAAAAGAAGGTCTCCTCATCAATGCCCGGGGCGGCGATTTCTGATAAGGGCATAATGGTGGCATCGGGGAGATAGAAATTCTTTTGATCGTCTTCCGATACTGTATGACGATCTAAGCCGAAGCCGAAAGAGTCGTCGAGCTTGGCGAAATTTTCACTCCGCTCCGATAGAATCTCCGGTCGAAGGAAGCGGGCGATAAAATCTGCAAAACTAAGCCCGGAAACTGGTTTAAAATAGAGACCTTCGTATATATTCAGCACCTTCACCAAGCCCGGAAACTGGTGCTGAATAGCATTCTCCGGCGTCAAATCAAATACCAGCGGCTTGGTGGCAAAGACGTACTCGTCAGGAGGAAGCAGCTCCTCGTAATGCTCCCCCCTCACCGGCAAACCTGAGATCTTGGCGAACTCTTCCAGGGAGATGGAGACTACCCTGTCCGTCATAAGGAAGGTGTGGGTGGGGATATTCCATTGTTCGATGAATGCCTTAACCCACCAAGTCGGAGGAACAGGGTACTCAAACAGGGAGACATAGACTGCGGAGTACAGACCGATCTTCATCAGATGCGTCCTCTTCGCTGATAGAATATATCTGGCCCACTGCAGATATCCGGCCGGTTGTCGCGGGGTCAATCCAATATTGTAAGCCTGTCCCCAAGGGCGTGCTTCACCCTGACATATGCGCCGCCCCAAGATGTCCACGGCCTGCGGCGGCTGCACGGGAATGGCAGCGATCGAAGGCTGGAAAAGATCCTCCGAATTCCAGTTCTTGACCTCCACGGCATACTTCACCGGGGGTTCATCCGCATAGGGGATCGACGAGATGGGCTCAGACGGCATCGCGGAACCGAAGCTTCGGCGACCCTTGATGATTTCGTTATACCACCTACCCCACAGGTGAAGGTTCTTGTGCTCGGGGTCATGAGCCTTAATGAGAGCGAGCACCTCCCGGTCCACCGGCACCTCGGGAAATCCTTCCTCTAAGCGAACAAATGGGAATGACAGGTCAGCAGACATGTTTCCTGCGGAGGGACAAAAATCATCCGTCAGTGTTGTAATTCCAACGCTTAGCATTTTAAAATTTATACCACACTGCAATACAGTGGATAGGGGACCAAAGGGGGACCCACAAAATCTAGATGACAATTCATCAGTTAATAAGACAGACCCATCATTGGATGGGACTGTCAATTAATGAGGAGATCCCCAAAAGAATATTCTCATTAATGAGAAATCCCTAGAGACAAGGAGAAAATCTCCTCTTTCAGAGCAAAGCTCTGTCACAAAGTGACATTTGTCAAACTCTGGTCTCAAGGGAATAAAATTCCTTAAAAGAGCCTAGCTCTGTAATAGTGATGAGAAAATCCCTTAAAAAGAATTTAACTCCTAAAAATTAAAAAAAATTGGGATCTTAAAGATCCATGAAAACTCTTAAGAGTTCATCATTTTTAGATCAAAAAGATCTATACTTTGTCCATGAGCAAAGCTCTGTTCATGGGTTAAAAAAAACCCTGAAACAAGATCTCTTTAGATCTATGGATTCTTGAGAGCAAGGCTCTGTTGGTGAAATCCCAAAAGGGTTTTCTTTAGATCAAAGATCTATGAGAGCAAAGCTCTGTTAATTAAAATTAATTTAATTTAATTTAAGTTAATTTTTACCTAAGATTTTTCTAGAGTTTGAACTCTGAAGTTCTTGAAAAACGAGAGCAAGGCTCTGAAGTTCTTAAAAGCAAAAGTAAGGCTCTGAAAATTAAAATTCTTGAAGATGGTGAAGATCTGTTGAGGACCAAGGGTCCTATTTATAGGCGCTTGCGCCCCTTCAACTCCCCAGTTGATCTGACGGTTGAGATCTTGCCACCGCTGCACTCACGTGTGCGCCACGTGAGCGCAACGGTGGGGGGCATTTGTTTCCCCAATCAGAGCAAAGCTCTGTTTGAATTTCAAAAATTCAAAAATTGAAGCAACGCTTCAGATTTCTTGCGCTGCGCGCAACGCGCCACATGTCAAAAGCTGACACGCCAGCGCAGCGCCCAAGAAAGCGCACCCAATCAGATCAAGGCTCTATTTAAAATGAAAATAAAGGAAGCAACGCTTCAGCTGAGTTGCGCTCTACACGTGGCAGCGCAGTTGCGCTGCGCGACACGTGGCAGCGCAGTTGCGCTGCGCGACACGTGGCAGCGCAGTTGCGCTGCGCTGCGCTGCGCGACACGTGTCAAGCGCAGGTGCGCTTGCGCCAACTGTGCCAGCACTAAAACATAATTAAAATTCTAGAAAGATCTTTCTGATCTTGTTAAAACAAGAAGATTATTTTCTGTAAAACTGAAGCGTTTGGATCAAAGATCCAACGGTTGGAAAAAATCCCTAAATCACTCAGAGAAAGATCTCTTTAACTGATTTAACAAATCAAATGGCACTATAAAAGCCCCCTAGACTCCAAGTCTAAAGGAGATCAGCACACAGAGAATTCACAGAGCTCTTCTAAGAACTTTGAGAAGAATTCAGAAAGAAAGAAAGAAAAAGGTAAAAACCTTTAGAAAAAGAAGAATTTTCTTCTGAAAAGATCAATGATCTAAGAACAAGATCAAAAATCTTCAATAAAAAATGATAATATTAATAAAAAGAAGTAATTTACTTCTTCTTTAGATCTTTCTGATCTAAATAAAGGCATTGCCTTTTGATGAACCATTGGTTCTGGAATCTTAGAATCGGATCAAGATATTGAACAGTGCCCTGCACTTGAAAAAAATTGCACTGTTGCGCTCTCGGGTTGGCGCAAGCCTCCAGAGAGCGCCGCGTGTTAGCCCCAGAACAGACTGTGCAATGCGCTTCTAAAACAGAGCACTGCTCTCTTAAATTGGCGCAAGTCACCAGAGCGCGCCACGTGTCAGCAGCGCAACAGCGCAGCGCACTGTCGCAGCGCACTGCGCTAGCAGACTTGCGCTCACCAGAACGTGACACGTGTCACCTCCACATGGACTTGCGCCTTGCACTCCTCAATTGGCGCAAAGCGCCTGACAAGCCACGTGGCGCTCTGTCGGACTAATTAATGCAGCACATTATTAAAGGGCATGGCCTAATTAAGAGGCCCAATGGACCAAAACAAATGCTCTGCATTATAAAAAAAAGGGAACAGAGCCCAATTTAAAAGGCCAGAATAAAATGCAATGCAGAGCCCAAACAAAGGTCTGTCAGACCCAAACAGATGATGTGCAACATTTAAAAAAGGGCAGAGCCCAAATAAAGGTCTAATAGACCAAAAAAAATGCCATGCATTATTAAACAAGGGCAGAGCCCAATCAAAGGCCTAACAGGCCACACAAATAAAAAATTGTTGAATATTCTCAACTGGACTTAGCCCAATACTGGCCGTAAGTCCTCAAATTAAATTGAGCTGAGCACAACTGCTCTCTTAAACCAAGTTACACCCGGTTCAAGGGTACATCTCCGAACTCCTCTGATATTTGTTGTTGTAATCCTTCAACGTCTTCAGAGAGGTGACGAGTCCCGACAACCACACATCGATACGGACTGTGGGGTCCTTAAACTCGTGGACCAAAACATCCTTAAACTAATATTCGTCCCAAAATGGGAACGTTGGACCGAAATGTCCTTAAACTAATGTTCGTCTCCAAATGGGAATGATGGACCACCATGTCCCTAAACTGGAAATCGACCGCAATGTCATTAAACTAAACAATAGAGCCAATTGCTCTCTTGTCGGATCCAAACGATCCCGTTAAGTTGATCTTAGTCTGGAGATTATGCTAACGTATCCTTAACAAAAGTTTAAGTTGATCTTAGCCTTAAATGGGGCTAACGTATCCTTAAACCAAAACCCCAAACCCAAATCTAAGAAAATACGGATTTGGACTAATCCACGTCCTACGGGCGACGACATAAATTAGTCTCCGTATACAATCCACGGGCAACCACAAACAAAACAAACACCCACGACACGAAGTGAAATTCTGAAGAAGGAGAAAGTTGCTACCGCGGTGCGGTAGCGTAATTAACTGCAAGGGCTTGCACCTGCAGGGAAGAGCATCCCCACAATCAAAAACCCCTCCAGCGAGGGAAAATCTGACGAAGTCTGCTACATCGGCCGCATCCGTCTAAACTTCCGATACACGGTGCCATAAATCAACTTGGCATCTTCGGAGAGGTGGACGCATAAAACCAAATAGCATCTGCCCCGGATCTCAGGCAAGATGAACCTACGCGGTCGCGTCTCCGTGATTCAGAGGGGAACAACGGGTAAAAAACCTAGTACCACAGACCCTAACAGACTTCTATTAGCAGGAGTTAACTGTGATGTTAGGACATCCTTGCGAGAACTTCTCGATTCATCTCGACTCATGGGGAAAATAATGTTCCTGCGAGAACTTCTCGACTCGTCTCGACTCGTAGGGAAAAGCCTTATGCAATGGGGATATCAACCTGTCTCCTAAGCTCTGGGGCCCTGCAAGTCGGTCCAAGATGGACTATTGCATACTATCCACGGGCCACACTCTCTAAAGTCGAATATCAACGAGGAGGGAAATAACCACTTACAAGTCCTCTCAACTTGTAAGGGGGGAAATTCTCTTGTGAGATCCTTACGACTCTCAAGAGAAAACACACTTAGAAGTCCTCACGACTCCTAAGGAGAAAACACACCTGCGGGATCCTCACGACTCGTAGGGAGAAAAGTCTTTATGAGACCCTCACGGCTCATAAAGTTGAAAAGTCTTAGACGGCATATCTGAACCTGTTTCCTAAGCCATTGCTGCCCTGCAAGGAGATCAAGATAGACTATCTACGGGCCACATTTGCCAAAGGGACACACTAATATGAAATAAAATATGTCTTTTATTCATGAATGCAAGTGAATACAAGATACATTTCATAAAGGAATCAAAATGAATGCATGTGATTCATAAATCACAGGTTCACAGTCAGTACAAAAAAGGGGGGTAAAAAGAAAGTTATTAAGGAGGAGGCGTCTTCAACAAATCAGCCAGCCGCTCGCGCGTTCCTCTCAACCCTTTCTCGTGGTCAGCTACCGCAGCCAACTCCGCTTCAACTTTAGTCCGTTGCTGCAAACAGGATGAAAGCTTTTCATCGGTTTCTAGCTTGGCATCTTCGCAGTCCTGCATGACCCACTCGGTAAATTCAAGCGTCCGCCTCAGCGTCAACCCATCCGAAATATATCTCTGGAGATTGTCAAAAACAGCTTTTAGCTGTGTAGCATTCGCTTCAATCTGGGCGCGCAGTCGGACAGATTCGCTGGAAGCCACCTCATGTTCCTTTCGTCTCAGGGTCACCTCTTGTTCAAAGTGGCGAATGAAAGGAACACTATGCTTGACCCACGCAGCCCGTTGAGAGTTCGAAGCTAATACTTCAGGAGCGAGACGCTTGAGCTCAATCTCGTGCAGGCAAGCCTCGATCTTTCTGCAGTAATCAACCCAGGAGCCAACGAAATCTTCATCATGGAAGTTCGCGAGCATCACTAGCATTGGATTAGCTTCAACAGCAAAATATGTAGCAGAAGTGAGGGCCTCGGCATCGAGATCTTCGATAAATTCGCTCAACATTCGCCGGCTATTTGCGGCACCCCTGGAAGATATGTGTTTAGTGAAGGGCCCTGCAGACATTGGAATGCGAGACTCGAAAGGAGCTGGAGCTGGCGCAATTGCTGCAAAATGAATTACGGTCAAATGTTGACTCAGGAAATAAAGAAACACATGAGTAATGAAGTCTATTATACCGGCTATGACAGGCGGCAGGATGGGGAGTACCGGAGGCACGGTTATTCGCTCGTCTCCTCCTCCGACCCGTGACACTATGATCAATATGAAGAAGAATTAGCAACAATACGTCTATTTGTAAAAGAAGGGGGGAGACGTTAGCTGAAGAATATACTAACCAATACCAGATGGTGGAATGACATCCGACTGAAAGGAGAAATGCGGGTTCAACACCTGGTATAAGTGGTCGAAAAGGACTCCTGCAGAGTTGCGACGATGTACTGTCAATACAAGGAGAATGGTACCCACGGTGGAACAAGTAAATCAAAAACACATACCTTCCAATATTTGAAGGGGCACAGAAGAAGGCGAGGGGACGGCGACCGTCAGAGCAGCGACCGACGGTACTTCTGCAGACGGCACAGCCTCAGGATTCACCGCGCCTATACTCAAGACAAACAAAATATCATCAGAAGGGCCGAACAGGATCGAAAAACTAAAAAAACGGTGGCCCAAAGACTACCTGATAAATCATGGACCAGAACCATGACAGAGGCATCACCGGCTATAACGGCTTGTTCACTCTCTCTCGGAGGAATAGATTCCACGCCCATAGCTTCATCCCCTGACTCAACAATGGCCGTCGTAACGCTTGCGACGCCCACCGATACCAAGGAGCCACAGGGAGAAAGAGCAGCTGTCTGGACAGTCCCGGACTCCCGAGAAAGAGTAGCAACTTCGGGCACTGTAACCACCAGAGTTTCACCTGTCATCCCATCGCCAAGAGTTGGCCCTGCAGAAAATGCGCATGTCAAAATTCAAGGATTGAGTTCTAATAAAAGACTAAGCGTTTCGTTACCTTGAAGTAATTTTTCAGTTTCTTCCCGAGCTGTGCGTGCAACCTGTCTATGGACAGTAGACAGGGCAGAGGGAACATCCTCCGAAGGAATATCAAGAGGCGGAATATTGCTTGAGCCCGCACCTACGGCCAAAACGGCATCACACTCCCTCGCCGCGTGCTTCCTACGCCTCCTTTCGGTCTGAGTCATGAGAAATGACCTCCTCAAGACTTCCGACAAGGGGACGTTGTCGTCCGAACCAAGCTCTGCCTCCGGAGCCGCTACGGCATCCATCATCGGTTGCTTTAGCAAAGCCTCCTACAGTGATTTTGAGAGGGCCGTGTCTACGGTAGCTGACTCTAAAAGCTCTGCTGCGTCACCACTTGAGATCGGCACTGCACTTGGAATAATCTGAATTGAGGTAGTCCCTACGATAAGATGAAAGAGAGGGTCAGGGCATGAATGAAAAGAATAAAGGCGTAATGAACTGAATTATACCAAGGCCTAAAGAAGCGCGGAGCCTCTCTTCCTCTTCGAACGTCCTGAGGCCCAATAATACTATTTCTGTTACTAGTTGAGTGTTTGATATTGCTCATTTCAATTATCCTGCTTGTTTGGTGCTTATTGCTAAATTTTAACCGGCTAAGTCATTTTGCCTATAACAAATTTTAACACCTAAAATGAAATTAAAAATATCCATGTTGGCCTACTCGTCGCCACTAGTCGCGTGGTAGCGTCCGCGTGTCGAGATTTCGTCCCGTTCGGTGAAACGGGCAAGTTTGGACGTCTACGCGCGCGTGCAAGTGTCCGACTTGGGGGCATGCATTTTAATCACAAAACACCTCATTTCAAAATTTGGAACTCGCTTAAAATCCTATAATTTGAATTTGAAACCTTTGGGCGCACCCCGGGCGCGATTTGGAAATGTTTCATTTAGCGCCGAAATACCCATTTAATTATATAATATAAAACTATAATAAATATATATTCTGTTTTTTCTAACGTCTAAATCTTTTAAAAAATCTTTTAAATTTAACTCTTTCCTTCTCCTCAGCCAATCACGAGGGAATAAATCCCTCGTGGGCCCCATCAACCATCTCTCTCTCTCTCTCTCTCTCTCCGTCTCTCTCTATTTCTCTAATCTTTTCTCTCTCTCTCTCTAACAATCTCTCTCTCTCTCTCTATCTTTTTTAAACCTCACGCCCTCGTCCTCAAACTCTATCGCAGAAAACCCATCGACGAACCCCCGCGAGAAACCCTAGCCTCGTCGTGCCCTCGCCGCCGACCTCCCCGCGACCTCGCCGTCATCTTCCTCACCTCCACAGCCTCAACTGCACGACTACCTCCTCTCCTTCCTCCTTCAGCGCCTGCAACCCAACCCCGACATCACCACCAGCACACAGTGCTCGCCGTCGCCGCCGCCTCCCATCGCCGACGACGCCAGAGCCTTCCTCCCTTCACCCTCGTCCCGACCTCCTCGTCTTCCTCCTCCCCTTGCCGGACCACCACAGAACCCGAGCCAAACCCTAACACCAACCCTGTCACCGGGAAACTCGCCGTCGACCCTCGCCGTCGTTGCCAGAGCCACCGCCGACCACCTCCTTCTCCCCCTGAGCACCAGATCAGGCCAGCACCCTCCTCTACTCGTCGCACCATCCCTTTCCAGCGAACCCAGCAACTTTCAGCCTTCGCTGCCGCCGTCGCTGCCTCGCCGGCGCCCCATCGCCGTCGAACCCGTCGTGGTTGCCCCCTGGTTTTTCCCTGTAAGCATCTCTTTACCTTTCCATTCGTGTTAACCCCTCGCTGGTCTTTAGTGTCCGTGTGTCGTATTTTGCTAATTGGTCGCCGTTTTGACATTTCGCCGGATTCCGGCCGTGCCGACGACTGGACCCGACTCTCCAGCAAAGTACTCTGGTCCGTGTGGTCCCGCTGTTCGCTGTTTGGACTCGATCCGTGGCCCGTGCATCCGTCGCGTGTTTTCCGCCGACGTTGCGTTCGTGTTTTCCGGTTTGCGAAACCGTCGAGGCAAGTATCCGAATACTTGCTCTAACATGCTAATATACAAGATCAAGTCTTGCTATACATTTAATTATCATATTATTTAATATAACCACACAGTTGATGGTAATATCGATATTATAGTATAACTCAGGATTGACGGTTGCAATTATCATTAACATTGAATCATTATAGTAGCTTCATGTAATTAATTGGTCTGCTATTAATCCATGCTTTAACTAACTAAACCAATTAGGTCGTCCTTGCTTTATTGGTTAGATCATCCATGTGACAATTATTTATGCTTTAGCTTAATTTCATATAGCTTCATTACTTTATGTTATTGATATTGCTCTACATTGTGATTATTGCACCCAAGGGTGCTCGAACCTGTTAATATAATACAACTGCACCATATTCATGCGCCATTGTGATTAAATGAACTGTTATTGTTATTTACTTTATTTCCTGCTGTTGCTCCTTATTCGCTTCTATACCTGTTATGAGCATACATTCGATTGCACTACATATTGACCTGACCTTGCTACACATGACATATATTTACATACCGATGCACCGGACATGGTACCCTGTACATACCGACTCAACCTGTTGTACCACGACCTGACTTGTTACCTGATCTCATGCCTAATGCCAACAAACCTGACTTGGGGTCCTCATAGACCATTCCTGTTGTCTATCCAGACAAACCTGACCTGTTACCTGATCCTGTGTTGGCATTAGTCCTTGATTACTGAATACCTGACTTGACATACATAACTTGGGGGTATGGGGAAATCAAAGGTGAAACCGACTTGTAACTCAACAGTTCGATACCTGTTCTGATCAGTCTTACGGGCTTGGCCAGTCCGGGAGTGATGATGCTGACATCACTCGTCCATCCTGCTACCTATTTACTGCCTAGCGGCACGTCTCGGATTCAGCCCCTAGGGTCTTGACCGTGGTCCCGGGCATGCACGGGATACTATTGAGTTACATCGACGAGTCATCAATTGATTTCAAAGACTTTAGGGTAGAAACCTGATAGGACAGTTTAGTTACCCACTGCACACTACCCTGCACTGTTATTTCATATTATTGTTTTATTCATGTTCATCCCTGCATTGCTTATTACCATATTCATATTATATTATTGGTTGACATGACGCGCTGACGTCTGGGTTTTGCATGGCCCAGATTCTTTACCACTGTCGCTGACCGAGCAGGAGTACTTCAGCCAGCAGGCTGATTTGTGAGTTCTGTAGTGGTTAGTTCATTTATTGCATTTTATTCCAGGTGTGATCCTGCATTATGGGACGTACCTTTTCTATTATTATATTGGATCATTTGCTTCCGCACTTATTGTTCATTGACTCTTGTTATTCTGGTTTTGGACATGTGTTAGATAGTTTATTTATCTTGTTCTTGATATCTCTACAGCCGTAATGTGACTGTGGATGGATACTTCCTACCCACAGGTAGCATGGTTGGCTATGTCACGTGCCCAATCTTGCGTACTCTGGGAAGCGGGGTGTGACATGGTTCTTTTGGTATCAGAGACATAGGTTAGTTGGGTTGATTCTTTGTAGTTGGGTATTGTACCCGATACACGAATCAGGATACCCGTGCTTAGGAAACATGTCCTGCCACCTTGACCGTTTTACCATTCTTGAATCACATTCTTCCTGATTATATCTTTTATGGCGTGCAAACTTACTTTGCATTGTCAACTCGAAAACCTGATTTCTTGTTATCCCTAGGACTTGGGCAACTTGGGTGGAGTTAAGTAATTGCGGCTATGATACCGCGGCATAGCTACAATGCGGTACTCTATTTAAATATCTTGGAGTTCTAGCCTTGATCCACATTCAGAATCTATCATCATGCTAATGTTGGGTGTTTTGAGTTCAGGATTATAACAGGTAAGAGGTTGAAGACGTACCGGAGGCGTGTGAACGAAGCTGCTATGCTTGGAGTGATAAGAGGAATGCTGGAAATCAAAGAGACAGACTGAGCTGATCCAGCAACAGCAGATTCGTTTCAGGAAGGTTTGCAGATCGTTCAGCAGTCTGTAAACAACGACGGAACTAGACCAGTCGAACGAGTAAGAACCGTAGCAGATTTCAGACTTTTGGGTCCGTCTACTTTCACTGGTCTGGAGGAGCCGTTGCCAGCCGAGCAGTGGCTAGTGACACGGAGAATTTGCTGATTGCGGCACAGATTCCAGAGGACAAAGGAGTTGATATGGTGCGCATTCAGCTAGTGGATGACGCCCGAGAGTGATGGCTTGTGGAGGAGACCCGCTTGCCCAAGCCAATCAGTTGGGCGGATTTCTCTGAAAGTTTCCTGGAGAAGTTCTTTCCGCGGACTGCACGGGAGGAAATGGAAGAGAAGTTCATCGGACTAATGCAGAATGGAGCAACCGTGGACGTGCATGCAGCAGAATGGAGGAGACTCAATAGTCTCGCTGGACCTTTCACGGCCAACGATGTAGACAGCAGTTGCGGTAAGGAAGCAGTTCTGTCGGGCCAGTCGAGTTTAGGGCTAGGCCGACAAACAGGGTTCTTGCGACAATGGAAGTGGATAGTAATGAAGAGCCGGCAGTTGTTCGCGACTTTATGGATGTATTTGCAGATATATCGGGCTTACCGCCGAAGCGAGATGTGGAGTTCGCGATTGACCTTATTCCTGGTGCAGCGCCAGTATCAAAATCTTATTATCCGATGGCACCAGTGGAATTGGAAGGAGTTAAGAAGCAAGTTGGTGAATTACTTGAGAAGGGTTGGATTCGAAGCAGCAACTCGCCTTGGGGAGCCCCAGTTCTTTTAGCAAAGAAGAAGGATGGCACGAGAAGGATGTGCATTGATTACCGAGAATTGAACCGGGTGACTATTAAGAACAAGTACCCGATCCCTCGCATTGGAGAACTTTTGAGCAGCTTATTGGCGCGGGAGTATTCTCGAAACTGGATTTGCGATCCGGATATCATCAGGTCCTGCAGATGTTGAGACAGGAGAAATTGTATGCGAGGATGAGTAAGTGCGAATTCTGGCTGGAAGAAGTGAAGTTTTCGGGGCATGTTGTGTCGGGCGATGGAATCGCCGTCGATCCCGAAAAGATTGCAGCAGTTCGAGATTGGCCTATTCCAAGAAATGTTGCGGAGATAAGAAGTTTCCTTGGTTTGGCCGGATACTACAGGAGATTTGTGGAGAACTTCGCTCGTTTGGCAGAGCCGTTAACCAAGCTTACGCGCAAGGAGGTACCTTTTGTTTGGACGGATGGATGTGCATTGGCCTTCGAGACGTTGAAGCAGAAGTTGATAACCGCCCCTATCCTGACCGTACCAGATAATTCCGGAGGACTGGTGATTCACAGCGACGCATCTGGAAAAGGATTGGGATGTGTTTTGATGCAGAATGGGAAGGTCGTAGCTTACGCATCGAGACAACTGAAGACTCATGAGAAGAATTATCTGACTCATGACTTGGAGCTTGCGGCCGTGATCTTCGCCTTGAAGATTTGGAGACACTCCCTTTTAGGCGAGAGAGTCGAAGTCTTTACAGATCACAAGAGTTTGAAGTATGTGTTCACTCAGAAGGAGTTGAACATGAGGCAACGCAGATGGTTGGAGCTGATGGCCGACTACGACCTTGATCTTAAGTACCATCCAGGAAAGGTTAACGTCGTGCCGGATGCGCTTAGTCGGTTACCAGCAATTCAGGTATTGACCGCACAAAGGGAGATCATTGCGGATTTTCGGAGGTTTGACTTGGAAGTTGTGCTACCACACGCTACGGGTCAGTTGATGCAGTTGCAAGTACAGTCGTCCTTAGTTGAGAAGATTAAAGCGGCACAAACGCAGGATCCTAGACTGCAAAAGTTTCGAGAGCAGGTTGAAGCTGGACTACGAACCGATTTACTGATCCACGAAGATGGTTCGTTGAGGTATGGTAGCCGTGTGTGCGCGCCAAAAGGAGATGTGCGTGAAGAGCTTATGAAGGAGGCACACAGTTCAGCTTACTCTGTACATTCAGGAGGGACAAAGATGTACCGAGATATTCGACAGCACTTCTGGTGGGAAGGTATGAAACGGGAGATTGCTCGCTTCGTGGCGAAGTGCTTGGTGTGTCAGCAAGTCAAGGCTGAACACCAAAGGGTTGCTGGTTTGTTGCAACCACTTCCGATTCCTCAGTGGAAGTGGGAACATATAACCATGGATTTCGTGACGGCTTTACCGCGGAGTCCAAAAGGCAACAATGCAGTATGGGTGATTGTCGATCGATTGACCAAGGCGGCTCACTTTATTCCTTTTCGGGTTGGTCAATCGACGGAGACTTTGGCAGAGCGGTACATGCAGGAGATTGTAAGATTGCATGGAGTACCGGTGAGCATCGTGTCCGATCGGGACACTTGGTTCTTATCGCACTTCTGGAGGAGTTTACAAGAAAGTTTGGGGACTCGATTGAAGTTTAGCACAGCTTATCATCCTCAAACTGATGGACAATCGGAGAGAACGATCCAGACCCTTGAAGATATGTTGAGGGCTTGCATGTTGGACTTCAAAGGTTCTTGGGAGGATCATCTACACCTGGTGGAGTTTTCGTACAACAATAGCTTCCAAGCGACTATTCAGATGGCTCCGTTTGAAGCGTTGTATGGTCGTAAGTGCCGTTCACCTGTTTGTTGGGATGATGTTGGTGAACGAAGGTTACTAGGACCAGATTTGGTAGTACAGACAGTCGAGAAGGTGAATACAATCAGGAAGCATATGAAGGCAGCTCAAGACAGACAAGAAAGTTGGGCTGACACGTCAAGAAGACCTCTAGAGTTCGCCGTGGGTGATTTGGTATTCTTGAAGATATCACCGAGTAGAGGGGTGATTCGCTTTGGGAGTCGGGGAAAGCTTAGTCCTCGATTCGTTGGACCCTTCGAGATATTGGAGCGTGTGGGAGAGGTAGCGTACCGTTTGGCGTTACCACAGTCCTTGGCAGGAGTGCACGATGTGTTTCATGTATCTCAACTACGGAGGTATGTTCGAGATGAAGCCCACGTCTTGGATCATTCGGAGTTGACCGTACGGGAGGACCTAACTTTTGAGGAGCGACCGGTTGAAATCAAGGATCGAAGAGAAAAGGTTCTTAAGAACAAGATTATCCCCCTTGTGCTAGTTTCTTGGGGTAATCGATCGCCTGGAGAATCCACTTGGGAGCGAGAAGACGAGATCCGGCAGAAGTTCCTCACCTTTTTCTGTAGTTAGCTATCTTGTATTCTTGGAATTTCGAGGACGAAATTCTTTTGTAGTTGGGTATGATGTAACACCCGAGCCCAATAATACTATTTCTGTTACTAGTTGAGTGTTTGACATTGCTCATTTCAATTATCCTGCTTGTTTGGTGCTTATTGCTAAATTTTAACCGGCTAAGTCATTTTGCCTATAACAAATTTTAACACCTAAAATGAAATTAAAAATATCCATGTTGGCCTACTCGTCGCCACTAGTCGCGTGGTAGCGTCCGCGTGTCGAGATTTCGTCCCGTTCGGTGAAACGGGCAAGTTTGGATGTCTACGCGCGCGTGCAAGTGTCCGACTTGGGGGCATGCATTTTAATCACAAAACACCTCATTTCAAAATTTGGAACTCGCTTAAAATCCTATAATTTGATTTTGAAACCTTTGGGCGCACCCCGGGCGCGATTTGGAAATGTTTCATTTAGCGCCGAAATGTCCATTTAATTATATAATATAAAACTATAATAAATATATATTCTGTTTTTTCTAACGTCTAAATCTTTTTAAAAATCTTTTAAATTTAACTCTTTCCTTCTCCTCAGCCAATCACGAGGGAATAAATCCCTCGTGGGCCCCATCAACCATCTCTCTCTCTCTCTCTCTCTCCGTCTCTCTCTATTTCTCTAATCTTTTCTCTCTCTCTCTCTAACAATCTCTCTCTCTCTATCTTTTTTAAACCTCACGCCCTCGTCCTCAAACTCTATCGCAGAAAACCCATCGACGAACCCCCGCGAGAAACCCTAGCCTCGTCGTGCCCTCGCCGCCGACCTCCCCGCGACCTCGCCGTCATCTTCCTCACCTCCACAGCCTCAACTGCACGACTACCTCCTCTCCTCCCTCCTTCAGCGCCTGCAACCCAACCCCGACATCACCACCAGCACGCAGTGCTCGCCGTCGCCGCCGCCTCCCATCACCGACGACGCCAGAGCCTTCCTCCCTTCACCCTCGTCCCGACTTCCTCGTCTTCCTCCTCCCCTTGCCGGACCACCACAGAACCCGAGCCCAACCCTAACACCAACCCTGTCACCGGGAAACTCGCCGTCGACCCTCGCCGTCGTTGCCAGAGCCACCGCCGACCACCTCCTTCTCCCCCTGAGCACCAGATCAGGCCAGCACCCTCCTCTACTCGTCGCACCATCCCTTTCCAGCGAACCCAGCAACTTTCAGCCTTCGCTGCCGCCGTCGCTGCCTCGCCGGCGCCCCATCGCCGTCGAACCCGTCGTGGTTGCCCCCTGGTTTTTCCCTGTAAGCATCTCTTTACCTTTCCATTCGTGTTAACCCCTCGCTGGTCTTTAGTGTCCGTGTGTCGTATTTTGCTAATTGGTCGCCGTTTTGACATTTCGCCGGATTCCGGCCGTGCCGACGACTGGACCCGACTCTCCAGCAAAGTACTCTGGTCCGTGTGGTCCCGCTGTTCGCTGTTTGGACTCGATCCGTGGCCCGTGCATCCGTCGCGTGTTTTCCGCCGACGTTGCGTTCGTGTTTTCCGGTTTGCGAAACCGTCGAGGCAAGTATCCGAATACTTGCTCTAACATGCTAATATACAAGATCAAGTCTTGCTATACATTTAATTATCATATTATTTAATATAACCACACAGTTGATGGTAATATCGATATTATAGTATAACTCAGGATTGACGGTTGCAATTATCATTAACATTGAATCATTATAGTAGCTTCATGTAATTAATTGGTCTGCTATTAATCCATGCTTTAACTAACTAAACCAATTAGGTCGTCCTTGCTTTATTGGTTAGATCATCCATGTGACAATTATTTATGCTTTAGCTTAATTTCATATAGCTTCATTACTTTATGTTATTGATATTGCTCTACATTGTGATTATTGCACCCAAGGGTGCTCGAACCTGTTAATATAATACAACTGCACCATATTCATGCGCCATTGTGATTAAATGAACTGTTATTGTTATTTACTTTATTTCCTGTTGTTGCTCCTTATTCGCTTCTATACCTGTTATGAGCATACATTCGATTGCACTACATATTGACCTGACCTTGCTACACATGACATATATTTACATACCGATGCACCGGACATGGTACCCTGTACATACCGACTCAACCTGTTGTACCACGACCTGACTTGTTACCTGATCTCATGCCTAATGCCAACAAACCTGACTTGGGGTCCTCATAGACCATTCCTGTTGTCTATCCAGACAAACCTGACCTGTTACCTGATCCTGTGTTGGCATTAGTCCTTGATTACTGAATACCTGACTTGACATACATAACTTGGGGGTATGGGGAAATCAAAGGTGAAACCGACTTGTAACTCAACAGTTCGATACCTGTTCTGATCAGTCTTACGGGCTTGGCCAGTCCGGGAGTGATGATGCTGACATCACTCGTCCATCCTGCTACCTATTTACTGCCTAGCGGCACGTCTCGGATTCAGCCCCTAGGGTCTTGACCGTGGTCCCGGGCATGCACGGGATACTATTGAGTTACATCGACGAGTCATCAATTGATTTCAAAGACTTTAGGGTAGAAACCTGATAGGACAGTTTAGTTACCCACTGCACACTACCCTGCACTGTTATTTCATATTATTGTTTTATTCATGTTCATCCCTGCATTGCTTATTACCATATTCATATTATATTATTGGTTGACATGACGCGCTGACGTCTGGGTTTTGCATGGCCCAGATTCTTTACCACTGTCGCTGACCGAGCAGGAGTACTTCAGCCAGCAGGCTGATTTGTGAGTTCTGTAGTGGTTAGTTCATTTATTGCATTTTATTCCAGGTGTGATCCCGCATTATGGGACGTACCTTTTCTATTATTATATTGGATCATTTGCTTCCGCACTTATTGTTCATTGACTCTTGTTATTCTGGTTTTGGACATGTGTTAGATAGTTTATTTATCTTGTTCTTGATATCTCTACAGCCGTAATGTGACTGTGGATGGATACTTCCTACCCACAGGTAGCATGGTTGGCTATGTCACGTGCCCAATCTTGCGTACTCTGGGAAGCGGGGCGTGACATGGTTCTTTTGGTATCAGAGACATAGGTTAGTTGGGTTGATTCTTTGTAGTTGGGTATTGTACCCGATACACGAATCAGGATACCCGTGCTTAGGAAACATGTCCTGCCACCTTGACCGTTTTACCATTCTTGAATCACATTCTTCCTGATTATATCTTTTATGGCGTGCAAACTTACTTTGCATTGTCAACTCGAAAACCTGATTTCTTGTTATCCCTAGGACTTGGGCAACTTGGGTGGAGTTAAGTAATTGCGGCTATGATACCGCGGCATAGCTACAATGCGGTACTCTATTTAAATATCTTGGAGTTCTAGCCTTGATCCACATTCAGAATCTATCATCATGCTAATGTTGGGTGTTTTGAGTTCAGGATTATGACAGGTAAGAGGTTGAAGACGTACCGGAGGCGTGTGAACGAAGCCGCTATGCTTGGAGTGATAAGAGGAATGCTGGAAATCAAAGAGACAGACTGAGCTGATCCAGCAACTGCAGATTCGTTTCAGGAAGGTTTGCAGATCGTTCAGCAGTCTGTAAACAACGATGGAACTAGACCAGTCGAACGAGTAAGAACCGTAGCAGATTTCAGACTTTTGGGTCCGTCTACTTTCACTGGTCTGGAGGAGCCGTTGCCAGCCGAGCAGTGGCTAGTGACACGGAGAATTTGCTGATTGCGGCACAGATTCCAGAGGACAAAGGAGTTGATATGGTGCGCATTCAGCTAGTGGATGACGCCCGAGAGTGATGGCTTGTGGAGGAGACCCGCTTGCCCAAGCCAATCAGTTGGGCGGATTTCTCTGAAAGTTTCCTGGAGAAGTTCTTTCCGCGGACTGCACGGGAGGAAATGGAAGAGAAGTTCATCGGACTAAGGCAGAATGGAGCAACCGTGGACGTGCATGCAGCAGAATGGAGGAGACTCAATAGTCTCGCTGGACCTTTCACGGCCAACGATGTAGACTGCAGTTGCGGTAAGGAAGCAGTTCTGTCGGGCCAGTCGAGTTTAGGGCTAGGCCGACAAACAGGGTTCTTGCGACAATGGAAGTGGATAGTAATGAAGAGCCGGCAGTTGTTCGCGACTTTATGGATGTATTTGCAGATATATCGGGCTTACCGCCGAAGCGAGATGTGGAGTTCGCGATTGACCTTATTCCTGGTGCAGCGCCAGTATCAAAATCTTATTATCCGATGGCACCAGTGGAATTGGAAGGAGTTAAGAAGCAAGTTGGTGAATTACTTGAGAAGGGTTGGATTCGAAGCAGCAACTCGTCTTGGGGAGCCCCAGTTCTTTTAGTAAAGAAGAAGGATGGCACGAGAAGGATGTGCATTGATTACCGAGAATTGAACCGGGTGACTATTAAGAACAAGTACCCGATCCCTCGCATTGGAGAACTTTTGAGCAGCTTATTGGCGCGGGAGTATTCTCGAAACTGGATTTGCGATCCGGATATCATCAGGTCCTGCAGATGTTGAGACAGGAGAAATTGTATGCGAGGATGAGTAAGTGCGAATTCTGGCTGGAAGAAGTGAAGTTTTCGGGGCATGTTGTGTCGGGCGATGGAATCGCCGTCGATCCCGAAAAGATTGCAGCAGTTCGAGATTGGCCTATTCCAAGAAATGTTGCGGAGATAAGAAGTTTCCTTGGTTTGGCCGGATACTACAGGAGATTTGTGGAGAACTTCGCTCGTTTGGCAGAGCCGTTAACCAAGCTTACGCGCAAGGAGGTACCTTTTGTTTGGACGGATGGATGTGCATTGGCCTTCGAGACGTTGAAGCAGAAGTTGATAACCGCCCCTATCCTGACCGTACCAGATAATTCCGGAGGACTGGTGATTCACAGCGACGCATCTGGAAAAGGATTGGGATGTGTTTTGATGCAGAATGGGAAGGTCGTAGCTTACGCATCGAGACAACTGAAGACTCATGAGAAGAATTATCTGACTCATGACTTGGAGCTTGCGGCCGTGATCTTCGCCTTGAAGATTTGGAGACACTCCTTTTTAGGCGAGAGAGTCGAAGTCTTTACAGATCACAAGAGTTTGAAGTATGTGTTCACTCAGAAGGAGTTGAACATGAGGCAACGCAGATGGTTGGAGCTGATGGCCGACTACGACCTTGATCTTAAGTACCATCCGGGAAAGGTTAACGTCGTGCCGGATGCGCTTAGTCGGTTACCAGCAATTCAGGTATTGACCGCACAAAGGGAGATCATTGCGGATTTTTGGAGGTTTGACTTGGAAGTTGTGCTACCACACGCTACGGGTCAGTTGATGCAGTTGCAAGTACAGTCGTCCTTAGTTGAGAAGATTAAAGCGGCACAAACGCAGGATCCTAGACTGCAAAAGTTTCGAGAGCAGGTTGAAGCTGGACTACGAACCGATTTACTGATCCACGAAGATGGTTCGTTGAGGTATGGTAGCCGTGTGTGCGCGCCAAAAGGAGATGTGCGTGAAGAGCTTATGAAGGAGGCACACAGTTCAGCTTACTCTGTACATTCAGGAGGGACAAAGATGTACCGAGATATTCGACAGCACTTCTGGTGGGAAGGTATGAAACGGGAGATTGCTCGCTTCGTGGCGAAGTGCTTGGTGTGTCAGCAAGTCAAGGCTGAACACCAAAGGGTTGCTGGTTTGTTGCAACCACTTCCGATTCCTCAGTGGAAGTGGGAACATATAACCATGGATTTCGTGACAGCTTTACCGCGGAGTCCAAAAGGCAACAATGCAGTATGGGTGATTGTCGATCGATTGACCAAGGCGGCTCACTTTATTCCTTTTCGGGTTGGTCAATCGACGGAGACTTTGGCAGAGCGGTACATGCAGGAGATTGTAAGATTGCATGGAGTACCGGTGAGCATCGTGTCCGATCGGGACACTTGGTTCTTATCGCACTTCTGGAGGAGTTTACAAGAAAGTTTGGGGACTCGATTGAAGTTTAGCACAGCTTATCATCCTCAAACTGATGGACAATCGGAGAGAACGATCCAGACCCTTGAAGATATGTTGAGGGCTTGCATGTTGGACTTCAAAGGTTCTTGGGAGGATCATCTACACCTGGTGGAGTTTTCGTACAACAATAGCTTCCAAGCGACTATTCAGATGGCTCCGTTTGAAGCGTTGTATGGTCGTAAGTGCCGTTCACCTGTTTGTTGGGATGATGTTGGTGAACGAAGGTTACTAGGACCAGATTTGGTAGTACAGACAGTCGAGAAGGTGAATACAATCAGGAAGCATATGAAGGCAGCTCAAGACAGACAAGAAAGTTGGGCTGACACGTCAAGAAGACCTCTAGAGTTCGCCGTGGGTGATTTGGTATTCTTGAAGATATCACCGAGTAGAGGGGTGATTCGCTTTGGGAGTCGGGGAAAGCTTAGTCCTCGATTCGTTGGACCCTTCGAGATATTGGAGCGTGTGGGAGAGGTAGCGTACCGTTTGGCGTTACCACAGTCCTTGGCAGGAGTGCACGATGTGTTTCATGTATCTCAACTACGGAGGTATGTTCGAGATGAAGCCCACGTCTTGGATCATTCGGAGTTGACCGTACGGGAGGACCTAACTTTTGAGGAGCGACCGGTTGAAATCAAGGATCGAAGAGAAAAGGTTCTTAAGAACAAGATTATCCCCCTTGTGCTAGTTTCTTGGGGTAATCGATCGCCTGGAGAATCCACTTGGGAGCGAGAAGACGAGATCCGGCAGAAGTTCCTCACCTTTTTCTGTAGTTAGCTATCTTGTATTCTTGGAATTTCGAGGACGAAATTCTTTTGTAGTTGGGTATGATGTAACACCCGATCCCAATAATACTATTTCTGTTACTAGTTGAGTGTTTGACATTGCTCATTTCAATTATCCTGCTTGTTTGGTGCTTATTGCTAAATTTTAACCGGCTAAGTCATTTTGCCTATAACAAATTTTAACACCTAAAATGAAATTAAAAATATCCATGTTGGCCTACTCGTCGCCACTAGTCGCGTGGTAGCGTCCGCGTGTCGAGATTTCGTCCCGTTCGGTGAAACGGGCAAGTTTGGACGTCTACGCGCGCGTGCAAGTGTCCGACTTGGGGGCATGCATTTTAATCACAAAACACCTCATTTCAAAATTTGGAACTCGCTTAAAATCCTATAATTTGAATTTGAAACCTTTGGGCGCAACCCGGGCGCGATTTGGAAATGTTTCATTTAGCGCCGAAATGCCCATTTAATTATATAATATAAAACTATAATAAATATATATTCTGTTTTTTCTAACGTCTAAATCTTTTTAAAAATCTTTTAAATTTAACTCTTTCCTTCTCCTCAGCCAATCACGAGGGAATAAATCCCTCGTGGGCCCCATCAACCATCTCTCTCTCTCTCTCTCTCCGTCTCTCTCTATTTCTCTAATCTTTTCTCTCTCTCTCTCTCTAACAATCTCTCTCTCTCTCTCTATCTTTTTTAAACCTCACGCCCTCGTCCTCAAACTCTATCGCAGAAAACCCATCGACGAACCCCCGCGAGAAACCCTAGCCTCGTCGTGCCCTCGCCGCCGACCTCCCCGCGACCTCGCCGTCATCTTCCTCACCTCCACAGCCTCGACTGCACGACTACCTCCTCTCCTCCCTCCTTCAGCGCCTGCAACCCAACCCCGACGTCACCACCAGCACGCAGTGCTCGCCGTCGCTGCCGCCTCCCATCGCCGACGACGCCAGAGCCTTCCTCCTTTCACCCTCGTCCCGACCTCCTCGTCTTCCTCCTCCTCTCGCCGGACCACCACAGAACCCGAGCCCAACCCTAACACCAACCCTGTCACCGGGAAACTCGCCGTCGACCCTCGCCGTCGTTGCCAGAGCCACCGCCGACCACCTCCTTCTCCCCCTGAGCACCAGATCAGGCCAGCACCCTCCTCTACTCGTCGCACCATCCCTTTCCAGCGAACCCAGCAACTTTCAGCCTTCGCTGCCGCCGTCGCTGCCTCGCCGGCGCCCCATTGCCGTCGAACCCGTCGTGGTTGCCCCCTGGTTTTTCCCTGTAAGCATCTCTTTACCTTTCCATTCGTGTTAACCCCTCGCTGGTCTTTAGTGTCCGTGTGTCGTATTTTGCTAATTGGTCGCCGTTTTGACATTTCGCCGGATTCCGGCCGTGCCGACGACTGGACCCGACTCTCCTGCAAAGTACTCTGGTCCGTGTGGTCCCGCTGTTCACTGTTTGGACTCGATCCGTGGCCCGTGCATCCGTCGCGTGTTTTTCGCCGACGTTGCGTTCGTGTTTTCCGGTTTGCGAAACCGTCGAGGCAAGTATTCGAATACTTGCTCTAACATGCTAATATACAAGATCAAGTCTTGCTATACATTTAATTATCATATTATTTAATATAACCACACAGTTGATGGTAATATCGATATTATAGTATAACTCAGGATTGACGGTTGCAATTATCATTAACATTGAATCATTATAGTAGCTTCATGTAATTAATTGGTCTGCTATTAATCCATGCTTTAACTAACTAAACCAATTAGGTCGTCCTTGCTTTATTGGTTAGATCATCCATGTGACAATTATTTATGCTTTAGCTTAATTTCATATAGCTTCATTACTTTATGTTATTGATATTGCTCTACATTGTGATTATTGCACCCAAGGGTGCTCGAACCTGTTAATATAATACAACTGCACCATATTCATGCGCCATTGTGATTAAATGAACTGTTATTGTTATTTACTTTATTTCCTGCTGTTGCTCCTTATTCGCTTCTATACCTGTTATGAGCATACATTCGATTGCACTACATATTGACCTGACCTTGCTACACATGACATATATTTACATACCGATGCACCGGACATGGTACCCTGTACATACCGACTCAACCTGTTGTACCACGACCTGACTTGTTACCTGATCTCATGCCTAATGCCAACAAACCTGACTTGGGGTCCTCATGGACCATTCCTGTTGTCTATCCAGACAAACCTGACCTGTTACCTGATCCTGTGTTGGCATTAGTCCTTGATTACTGAATACCTGACTTGACATACATAACTTGGGGGTCTGGGGAAATCAAAGGTGAAACCGACTTGTAACTCAACAGTTCGATACCTGTTCTGATCAGTCTTACGGGCTTGGCCAGTCCGGGAGTGATGATGCTGACATCACTCGTCCATCCTGCTATCTATTTACTGCCTAGCGGCACGTCTCGGATTCAGCCCCGAGGGTCTTGACCGTGGTCCCGGGCATGCACGGGATACTATTGAGTTACATCGACGAGTCATCAATTGATTTCAAAGACTTTAGGGTAGAAACCTGATAGGACAGTTTAGTTACCCACTGCACACTACCCTGCACTGTTATTTCATATTATTGTTTTATTCATGTTCATCCCTGCATTGCTTATTACCATATTCATATTATATTATTGGTTGACATGACGCGCTGACGTCTGGGTTTTGCATGGCCCAGATTCTTTACCACTGTCACTGACCGAGCAGGAGTACTTCAGCCAGCAGGCTGATTTGTGAGTTCTGTAGTGGTTAGTTCATTTATTGCATTTTATTCCAGGTGTGATCCCGCATTATGGGACGTACCTTTTCTATTATTATATTGGATCATTTGCTTCCGCACTTATTGTTCATTGACTCTTGTTATTCTGGTTTTGGACATGTGTTAGATAGTTTATTTATCTTGTTCTTGATATCTCTACAGCCGTAATGTGACTGTGGATGGATACTTCCTACCCACAGGTAGCATGGTTGGCTATGTCACGTGCCCAATCTTGCGTACTCTGGGAAGCGGGGCGTGACAAGAAGCATAATAAAAAGGAGATAGCCGTGGAAGAATATAACTGAAGCATACCTGACTTCGCGATAGTGATCAGCGCCGCTTCATCGCGAGCTAGTCGCTCGTAAGTCGCAAAGGCAGCCTGAAGATCAGTATCATCCGCATGCGTGATGAATAAACCCTCATTGGACCCATACTCGCACAAACCCTCGCTATAGGGAGCATGTGGCTCCTGGCCAAATATGACATCGGCAGAGAATAGCGACTTCTTCTTTTTCTACATGCGTACGCCAGCGTCTGATGACAAGAGCTTGTGCTTGATGGGCATTATTGGGCGACGGGTCCCAATTTCTGCACCAACGCCGGATTCTGGGGACACTACAGCTACTGTTTCTACGGGAACACGGGGTGGATGCTTCTCAGGGAAAGGCGCGCTGGACCACAACCGCAGCGACTTCTCTTAAGGAGTGATGAACGACGGTCCGTCGCTTCAAAGGAATTGCCGAATTACCAGCTGGGACAGCATCCTTATGATCAAGTAATAGCTGGCTCTCTTCCCTGATAACAGCACCCGTTGCATGCTGATACCACGCCACGTAGGCATTCGAAGCTTTCGGCACGTAGCTCGGCTCGCTGATGAGAAAGTTAGACCCCGTATTTAGCCGCATAAAGTGGTGCAGCGCGCTGTGGATACCTTCTTCCGTAGCAACCGGCTCGACTAAGAAAGCCTTGAGCAGGACACCCTGAATGTAACCCGACTGTTGAGTGAAACGGTGCGGGTTATACCTCATGAACAATACCGAAGCGCCTTGCCTGAACACTAGAAAGCCTGGCCTAATCGAATATAAGTGCAGGATCTCCCGAGCCTTCAACGTAGGAGCCCCGTCTTTGAAAGTGTCACGCAGTGGTTGCACCGTCTTGGTAGATTCCTTGTCGATAGTTAAGACTCTATCGAAAAAAGTCATACTATCCCCGACCATACGCGGGCGAAGGACCAGACGTCGAGCCTCTCGCTGCGACGGATTTAATGCGGAAGCGTCAACTATAAACATGACCCGGGGAAAGTTATAGCTGTCGTAGAAGTGGGGACGTTTGTCGACTCCGAAAGCACCAAGCACGTGCATCTTGACCTAGGACATGAAGTAGTGCACCGGAAGATGTACAGCTTTTACCCCTGGCTGAGTAATATCCGCTGCTAAGCTCAGACCGTGATATAGATGAGCTAGCCCTGTAATCCCAACGGCGATGCGCGTCCCTGCAACCATGCGATGGGCTGGATAAAAGACAGACGGCCTCATGTAGCGAGGGTGCATCGAAAGCACAAACCAGCTCAACCACAGACCGATGAATCCCAGAAAAAATGTCTCTTCATCGACGTCTGGAGCGGCAAGTTTTGCAAAAGGGACGACGAGGGTGTCTGGAATAAAGAAATTTCTTAAATCCGCTTCCGCCGTTGGATGGTTATCCAAACCAAAGCCGAATGGGTCATCAAACTTGGCGAATTTCGCGGCTTGTTTTGACAAAACTGCTGGGCGAAGGAAGCAGGCGATGAAATCTGTGAAGCTGACTCCGTGCCCTCCAGACTCCAGAAATAGGCTTTCATAAATGTTCAACACCTTAATCAGGCTCGGGAATCAGTGTTGAACAGCATTCTCCGGAGTAAGGCCCATCACCAATGATTTGGTGGCGAAGATGTACTCATCAGAGGGAAGTATCTCCTCGTAATGTTCCCCTCTGACGGGTACGTTGGAGATTTCCGCAAACTCCCCCAAGGAGATTGAAACTTCCCGATCTGATAGAAGAAATGTGTGAGTCGGGATGTTCCATTGCTCCAGGAAAGCCTTGACCCACCATACATGGGGCGCGGGATACTGGAAAAGAGACGCATAAATTGCAGGGTACAACCCGAGCTTCAGCAGCAGTGACTTCTTGGCCGACATGATTTATCGAGCCCACTGCAGGTATCCGACTGAATGGAGAGGAGTCAAACCAATCATGTATACTTGTCCCTAAGGGCGTGACTCACCTTGACATATGCGCAGCCCCAAAATATCCAAAGCCATCGGCGGCTGTACGGGTATTGATGCCATAGAAGGCTGAAGGCAACCCTCCGAAATCCAGTTAACCTCCTCTACAGCGTAATTCGCTTGAGGCGAGTCGGCGTAGTGAATTGCTGAAATTATCTCTGAGGGCTCCGCACAAGAAAAACTACGCCGACCCCGAATGATCTGATTATACCACGACCCCAACAAGTGAAGAGACTTCTGCTCCGGGTCGTGATCTTTGATAAGTGTTCATCTCAGAAAAACTGCATTTTAATACTGCTCATTCATTATCTATTTTGTTATATATCGGTACTATTAACTAGTGTCTGCTCAGTAATACAGATTACAGGTATCCGTGACAAAATACTGGAAATACACTTAAAATCACGGATATATCGTTTGTGAGTCAACACTGCAACCGGAACTGGAAACCGACCGATATCCAAAGAGTTTTTACAAATAAGATGTGTGCACACAATATTGGTCCAACACAATGCAAGTGTACACATGCTCTTTGGCACTAGGACCATGGTGGGGCTGCCCATGGCACACATAAATGTAGCTTGTGCAAGTGGGGGGACAAGAGTGATAGATGCATAAAGATGTGATGTGGTGTATAGCTACAAGTTTCCCTCCAAATCCCTGAGTGCATCCAAGGCCTTTACAGACAAAATAAGCAGCACCAGAGTGATATTGGAGAGCACATAAGACCACACAACCAACATGAGCCCAGGAACTCGGTTTTGGACCGGCCACATTCCCAATTTGGCCGAGCTGGCCAGCCCCCTTGCCCCAAAGTGCCCCAGTTTTCTGTGGTCCCTCCCTTACTGCCATGTCATCTTATTTTTATTACTTGTTTATTTTTCTTTTGTGCCTATAAAAGCAGACCAGTGAGCAAGGGAGAGGGGTCATTCATTGTCCAAGACTTCACACTCTTTTTCATTTTCCATTTTGTTCTTTTATATAGCTAGTCCCCTTGAGCTCCTTGCCTTCTCTTGATTTTGCAATCTCTTCATTGAGCTTGCAAGTTTAAGTTTTGGTTATTGATATCGAGGGTTGTATCGTTACTTGAAGATTAATAAAGCTTTCATTTTACCTTCACTTCACCTTGAGTTCTTTGCCTTCTCTTGATCTTGCAACCTCTTCATTGAGTTTGCAAGTTTAAGATTAGGTTATTGAATCCATGGCTTGTATTGTCACTTTGAGTTAATGAAGCTTTCATTCTTTGGTTCTTAGTATTTTCTTACTTGCTTTACTTACTTGCATTTACATTCTTGCTCTTTACTTACTTGCACTTTAATTACCATGTCATTTACTTTCTTGCAATGCACTTTTCTTTTCTTTGTTTATCTTTTCTTTTGCTCTTTTTATGTTGTTGTGATGGGTTGTGAATATTTGTATTGTTAGGGAAAAAATTGGTTTTGTAAGTTAAGGTTTCGTTTCTCATTTCCTTTGCCCGTATTTTCCAATTGAACTCCTCCCAAACCTTATGCAAGCACTCCGTTAGGCATCTTACCCTACCAAGGTATCGGTGATTCCTAACCGCGACCGGTTGCGTTCGGTTTGCCCGGAGGCGAAAGCAAGCGACAAGAACGGACGGATAAGGGTCAATAAGCCGGATTTCACTAATACCGTGCTTAAGTACCCTAATCCACGTTGTTGCCGATTGATCTAGCTTCAATGGTTAAGTTCGTCACAAAGGACTTAATACGGATTTCCTTAACTTACACCAACCTATCTAATCCTAACAACTTCTACTTTGCATATATACACATAGGTTAGATACGAACACTCCCGCCCTCGCTTTAACTCGTCATAACAAGAATGTAAAACGCTCCGTCTCCCTGCGGACAACCCGTACTTATCGCGGCTAGCTGCAAAGCGATACCGTCCTAATTGCGGTTAACTTTAGAACTCTTAAAACTCGACACGCCAAAAGAGTGCCAACCAAATGGCGTCGTTGCCGGGGAGACGGTAACGTTTTTATTCTTGTTATTTCGGGTTAATCTCTGTACATTTCGTTTATAAAACTAACACCATTCTTAAAACAAAATAAAAAAATCAAAAATTTCAAAACCAAAAAAAACTAACATTCCCAACCATTTTGTTCTCTGGATTTAAGACCTGCTAGCACTATGGATCTAAACTAAAAAGATAAACAATACCAGCAAGACACTAGTAGAACAGGGAGATCACTAAAGAAGTCTGGAGCCCAAATTCCCTAATTGAACTGGCGACACCCCTATAAAATCCGAGCTCGCCGGCCCTACCACCTCCTTTGGCTCCAAAATTTTTTTCCCCACTCCAGTGTTCTAATTTTGTCCCAATTATATTGTTTGGTTTTTATAACTTTTAGTGTGCAGGTATTTAGGCATTCATATCGTTTTTTCGCACTAAAATCCGTTTTTCCGACATTTTCAGATTTTTCGAATTTGCGAAATGCGATCGTGGGGAGCAAAGTGAAACTAAGGTGATTGCGAAGTACAGTGCCAAAAATCCAGGTAGTTTGACCCGTGCAAGCGAAGTTCCAAGCTATTCGGATTTAATTCAAACGGGGGTTTCTTAACCCAAAAATTTATCGGTACGTACTTTACTAACACCTTTTTCTCAAATCCGACGCATCCAATATAATATCTTTGCATGATTCTTTGCAAGTTAGCTTTAAAACGCCAAAAATTGACTAACCGTATTTGTTGCAATGCCGTGCTTAATATAAAAAAATGGTTGTTTGATATTTTGAATAACTTTTTCATTGAATTGCGCATTGCATCCATTAATACGGACATAAGGGCAAGCGAACCCCACAACATACGGTAAAGGATTTCATCACCTATTCCGTAGACCACAAATCACGAAATTGAGCATAACGTTTGTTTCCCCCAATCAGAGCAAAGCTCTGCATTGAAAATTTAAAAATTTAATAAATGAAGCAATGCTTCAGATTATTTGCGCTGCGCAACACGCCACGTGCCAGGCGCAGATGCATCAGCGCAGCGCCCAAGACGGCGCGCCCAATCAGAGCAAAACTCTATTAAAGAAAGCAACGCTTCAGTTGCGCAGGCGCTGCGCTGCGCGACACGTGTCAGCGCAGTTGCGCGACACGTGTCAGCGCAGATGCGCTGGCGCAGTTGCGCTGCGCTGTGCGCTGCGCGACACATGTCACGCTGTGGGGCATCTGCGCCAAACAGAATTAAATTTCTAAGAAATCTTTTCTGTTCTTTTTAAAACAAGAAGATTTTCTTCTGCAAAGCAGAAGCCCTTGGATCAAAAATCCGACGGTGGGGAAAATTCCCCAAATCACTCAGAGAAAGATCTCTTTAACAAATTTAAGAAAATTTATGAGCACTATAAAAAGGACCCCAAGCCTCAATTCAAAGGCATCAACATCTTTCTAAAAAAAAAAAAGAGAACTCCTCGAGAACAACAGAAGGTAAAAACCTTTAGGAAAAAGAGAAAATTCTCTTATGGACAGATTATTGATCTAAGAACAAGATCAATAATCTTAAATAAAAAAGAAAAATAAGTAATAATAGTGCTTTGCACATTCTTATGAACCATTGGTTCTTTGAAAACAAAAGAAAACTTGTTTTCTTTGATTTAAAATCGATCAAAATATAAAACAGTGCTTTGCACTTGAAAAATTGCGCTGTTGCGCTCCTTTGCAACAGAGCGCGCCACGTGTCAGCAGCGCAACAGCGCAGCGCACTGCGCTGTTGCGCTTGCGCTCACCAGAGCATGACACGTGTCCTCACCACAAGCGCTTGCGCTCAGTAATTGGCGCAAAGCGCCTGGCAAATACAATGCATTTCTTTTCCTGAAGGGCCAGGCCCAATTAAGAGACCAAGCAGGCCTAATTAAATTGATGCTCTGCATCATTTATAAATGGGCAGAGCCCAAACGAAATAATAAAAATGCTACGCATTTTAAAAGGGGCAGAGCCTAAACAAAACAGATGCATTACATCATTCATAAATGAGTAGAGCCCAGAATAAATTGATGCTCTGCATCTTTTATGGGCAGAGCCCAAACAAAAAAATAGAAGTAATGCAATGCATTATTTAAGTGTGGGCAAAGCCCTAGCACAGGTTTAATAGACCAAAAATAAATAAGGGTGTTGAACATTTTCAACTGGACTTAACCCAATTTTGGCCGTAAGTCCTCAAATTAAATTGACTGAGCACAGCTGTTCTCTTAAATTAATTTATATCCGGTTCGAGAGTACATCTCCGAACTCCTCTGACACCCATCGTTGTAAACCTTCAACGACGTCAGAGAGGTGACGGGTCCCGACGACCACACATCAATATGGACTGCGGGGTCCTTAAACTCGTGGACCGAAACGTCCTTAAACTAATATTGGACTGAAACGTCCTTAAACTAATATTCGTCCCTAAATGGGAATGCTGGACCGGAACGTCCTTAAACTAATGTTGGACCGGAACGTCCTTAAACTAATGTCGGACCGAAACGTCCTTAAACTAATGATGGACCACTACGTCCTTAAACTGGCGACGGACCGAAACGTCCTTAAACTGATGATGGACCACTACGTCCCTAAACTGACAATGGACCCCCATGTCCCTAAACTGGAACACGGACCACTACGTCCCTAAACTGGAACAATAGAGCCTTCAAATGCTCTTTTGTCGGATCTAAACGATCCCGTTTAAGTTGATCTTAGCCCCAAACACGGCTAACGTATCCTTAAACATTCAAACGGACTATAAAACTCCAAATCAACCTTGGTTCAAGGGTACATCTCTGAACTCCTCTGACATCTGCCGTTGTAATCCTTCAACGACGTTAGAGAGGTGACGAGTCCCGATGGCCAGATATTAAATGGATTATCCCGTTAAGTTGATCTTAGTCTCAAAACAGGACTAACGTATCCTTAACGAATGTTTAAGTTGATCTTAGCCGCAACGCGACTAATGCATCCTTAAACTAAAAACACCAAACCCAAATCTAAGTAAATACGGATTTGGACTAGTTCACGTCCTACAGGCGACGGCATTACTCAGTCTCCGTATACAATCCACGGGCAACCACAAATCAAACAAACACACACGACACGAAGTGAAATTCTGGAGAAGGAGAAAGTTGTTACCGCGATGCGGTAGCGTAATTAACTGCAGGGGCTTGCGCCTGCAGGGAAGAGCGTCCCCACAATCAAAAACCCCTCAAGCGAGGGGGAATCTGACGAAGTCTGCTACATCGGCCGCATCCGTCTAAACCTCCGATACACGGTGCCATAAATCAACTTGGCATCTTCGGAGAGGTGGACGGATAAAACCAAATAGCATCTGCCCCGAATCTCAGCGTCAGGACATCGCGGTCCTGTGCACCGCCATTCGGAGGGGAACAGATTCTGGCACGCCCGGTGGGACCTTTTCCTCTTTCCACTCCACGCTTCGTGTGTCGTCTTCGCGAACCAGTCGCGGTTTGTTAATGGTTGCCTTCGGATTTCAAGTTACTAAGATTTGGTCTTTTGCCTGGCGCAGAACTCAAGATTCAATGGCCTCTAATTGCACCAACTGCTCGAAGTGCCACTGCAACGGACGCTCCACCTCACTGGGAGGTGTAGCATATGGGCCCCAAGCTGCTTCCTTCCTCACTCTGCCAGTAGACCAGGTGACCCAGGCCACCACTGGCCTGTTCTTCGGGACCATGATCCCACCTACAAGCTTCTCTGAGCCAATACCTGCACCGGAAGTGAACAAAAAGTCGGTCTTTGACCGGCTCACTGCTACGACGGCCCCTGTCGACGGGTCGCCTGCTACCAAACCGACAGCCTCTGTTTTCACCAGGCTAAATCTGAACTCTAAAATGGCTGTCCAAAAGAAGGCAATAACTGCTGCCCCAGAAGTCGTCAAGGCGGCTTCCTCTATCAAAGAGTCAGTCTTTTCAAGACCGACGATTCCTGCTCCTGCCCCTGCTCAAGGATCCGTCTTCGGCAGGTTGAATATCACCCCTCAGAAGACAAGCTTAGTCTTTAAGAAGTTAACACCGGCGGCGCCTCATTCAGACAGGGGGCAAAAAGAAACTATCTCAATCTCTGAGCCAATCCCAACGGCTCGCCGTGCTCGACGTCGCCATTGGCAACGAGTGAGGAAGGCAGGGGGCAACTCTCCCTCAGGGCTAACTCCACCGGCTCCAGTGGTGGAAGTCAATGCTGCTGTCCCAACTGGGAACAGCTTTGAACTGCTGAGGAGGGTGCGAAAAAACTCTCCAACCGCTACACTGAAGAGATCTCCTCCACCTGCGGAGAGAGTTCCAGAAACGAAGCAAGAACAGCCCCCTCAATGGCTATCCTCAAGAATTTATAAAGTTTGGCGGAGGGTTCAAGACTCCGTAATTGACCCAGGTCACTCTCGTCACTAGAAAAGGGCGAAAGTGCAAAAAGGAAAAGACCATCCTATTGAACAGCGGGGGACAGCAGCTGCAAGGCTGCCCCCTTCAACGGTTCCTTCAACCTCAATGGCCCATAAAAGAAGGAGGCCAGAGAAAACTCCCGCGTCAGCGGCAAAAGTTAAAAATGGTGAACCTAAACGCCCCAAGTCAGGGGGCATAACAGTTCATACGGTTTATATGGCATCGGGAAAAGAAGATAGCCGCATATCAACAGGTCATAGACCGCACACGAGGTCAGTGACCAAGGCTCAGGAGCAGCAGCAGAAGCTCCAAGAGATGATGAACGCTATGGCCGCACTTACAGGGCCAAAAGAAACCCCTGAAACATCCTCGGACGAGCGTCAAGAACAAGAAACGGACGCAGAATTCCTTCGTCGCGTACTGGAGAAGAAGGATAAAGAAGCTGCGGAGCAGGCAGCCAACATAAAGAAAATGGCCCTCCTGTTCCAGGATATGGTGGGTATGATGATTCAACAAGACCCACCTGCTGAAGTGTAGGGTTCCTAGGCACACCCAAGAGGTCTCACAAGGCATCGAACATGCCATTTTCAAATTTTACGGTGCCTACAAACCCTAAACTACGGATCGATAACTAGATGTCTAGGCGAAAAGAACTAGTTAACAAATTAACTAATGAGAATACGGAAATACAACCTTTGTAGATCCGGTGCTCCACCTCCATAGCTCCGCAACGAAGTCCTCTCCGCTGTCCAAATCAAATCCGGGCTCTAGAGTCGGCTTCGTCGGAGAAAAAGGGAGCTAGGTCGTCGATGTCCATGCCGAAGATGATCTACGTCGAGGCATCGCTAGATCAAGCTCACAACTTCACCAAGTCAAGAAACTTGTGAAGTAAACACACTCTACTACTTGGCAAGAGGTAGAGGATGAAGAAATAGGAAGTGGGTAGACTTTAGTTTTGGATTTCTCACTCTTTTCCAACAATCACCATTGATGGAGCTTGGTTTTCTTCACTTGAAGAATGAAGAAGATGAAGAAGAATATTATGATAAGTTAATTTAAAAACAATAGAAATCTCAAAACTTATCATAATGTTAACTAGAGTTAAGTGTAGAGAATGAATCATGGTTAGTGGGAATGGTTAGGGTTAAGGATGAGATAAGAATGGTTGACTTGATCAAAGATTCATGAAGCTTCAACTAAACTCCAAATTAAGCCACCATTCTTTTCTCCTCTTTTCCAAAATGAAAAAACAAATAAATAAATGAATAAATAAAGGAAATGAAACCCTAACCATTCTTTTAACCATGGTTTAATTCTTTGCACTTAACCAAGTAATCATGTATCATCAATCATGATACAATCAAATGCACAAAATCATATCGCATATGTAATGCGCACACCCGAGTGAGAAAATCCATTTAAAGTGAACCAATACTAGTTAATGCAAAGTAATATATCAAATATATAATTATACATTAAATCATTAAATCAACACTTGATTCAATGATCCGGTCATGTCGCACACAACCGACTAGTATACAATGTATCGGCTTATCGAATCAACGCTTGAATCGATAACTAGGTTATATCGCATACAACCATTCGATACATTCATCGCGAGAATGGAATACGGTATCACATACTCGCATTATTCTCGGTCCCGCACATATCTCATATGCGCTCCTATTTCGTTTCGCTTGAGCCAGGAAACCTCTGTGTAGGACTCTAAAGACTCGTCAATACGCCGGCAGCGGATGATGATCATATCAAACACCCACAAGCCGCAAGCGGTCTGCTAAACGTAACGGCCACCCGGGTATTGAGCGATCTGAAGATCGACGAGCAAGCCCGCTCACACTCCAGTGAATCCGACCAGTAACACTACCGTACAGTCCGGTCTGATCGTCTGATATGTCGCATATCTTGCCTAGGGGTGGTAAACGTCAGACCCCAATAGCTCGATAAGTCGTGTCGATATGAGGCTCATAACGGGTCGAGAAACTACTGGTAACACTTACCAGCAATTCTCTGAGCAGCCCTGGCCAGGGACTTCCTGTTATAGCCAATCGAACACAGTGCAACATCAACTCCCTATACCGGGAGAGACGAATCCCCTCCTATCGCTCATTGCCTCCATGTGACTCGGGACTGTACCCAAAAACCACCATTTTGCATGCCCTCTTGGACGTGGTAAGATGGAAATCAAAGCACAGTGGGAACCACACAAGACTCTATGACGATCTCGGGTCAACAGACTACTCTGTACCAGTGTCACCAGAGAACTGCCATCTGACGTGAGGTATAATACCATCTGGGAGTTCTCGGCGAGTCCGTCCAGTATACCCAGTCTCTACTGAGCACCCGTATATCTCCTCTGATGTCAAACACCGATGGATATGGGATCATCCATCGCCCATCTGTATGGGTCGAGAAGCTATACGCTAGTCTACTCTGGTATATCGATGCCCTGTCTCGATACACCCACGACTAGGGAATTTGAAGGATGTACTTATGGACTACCATGTCCCCACTAGTATGATCCGCATCATAGTCCAGGTAGTCAAGCACACATCCTAAGGGCTTTACCAACATGTAACAGAGAGACAATCAGTATACACATTAAGGTAAAGATCAACCAGATAGCATACTATCATGTCGAGCAAGAAAGTCCTTCCTATATATGTCCCAGCATCCACTACAATATATATCCTATGTACAGTAATAGCCTCTAGGGCATACATATAACTAACAATCTCCCACTTCCACTAGGGCCATCTGTAGCAGTGGTTGCAGTATCTCATACTCAACCATCCCATAAAAGTCTCTCTCTGGGAAAAGGCCTTTCGTGAGTGGATCCGCTGTGTTGTCCTCTGAATCTACTCTCCTGACCTCGATCACCCTGGAGATCAACTATCTCCATGATAAGGTGATACTGCCTTAGAATATGTCTGGATCACTGATGGGACCCGGCGTTCCTTGGCATAAGCCACAACTCCATTGTCACACAATGGTAGGAACATAGTTCATCTCATGAACTAATATACATCCAAACAGCCTCTTTGGTAGCATCTTAAGTAGCGATGTATCCTGCCTTTATCGTCTAGTATGTCACGGTATCTAGCTTGGAACTCTTCCAACATACCGTCCCTTTACTGAGGGTAAAGACAATGCCTGCGACTGACATTCAGTCGTCTTTATCACCCTGGAACACTTCCAGTGATTCTCCCCAGGATCGATTGATACCGTCTCACTACATCTAGTGAGTATCCTAACATCCATTTAGATCTATCTCATAAATCCAAAATCCAGGATTTAGTAGGTATCACTTTAATCCTATATTGAGAATCATTGTGATAAGCGGAGATTGATCGAGCGTAGCATAAGAAACTCCTTTCTTATCAAGAGTATGTCATCCACGTACTCTACGAGGATCGTCACCATACTCCCTACTACCTTTTTGTATATACAAGGTTCATCTACCATTTTGATGATGTCAAACTCTTTGACCGCTTCATCAAAACAGATGTTCCAACTCCGCGATGCCTGCTTTATCATATAAAGCATCTTGCACACGTTTCCGCTGCTCCCACTGTTTACGAAGCCCTCTGGCTGTGTACTTACAGATGTTCTCTTCTAAATCAATATTTAGAAAAGCAGTCATGGCACCCAACCGCCAGATATCGTAGTCATGGTATGTAGCCGTGGCAAGTAGGATCTGGATGGACTTAAGCATAGCTACTTGAAAAAGGTTCCATCATTATCCACACCTGGTCAATGATGCACACTTTTAACAAGTCTAGCTTTGAAAGTCTCAACTTTTCGATGTACACCAAGTAATCTTCTCAAGATATACTTGCTCCTGATGGGGATTTAACCCTTCAGATATAGCAACCAAAGTCCATACTTTGTTGGTGTATAAGGATTCCATCTCGGATCGCTAAGCATCCAGCCATTCTTACAGAGTCTCACTCCTGATGGCCAGCTCGAAACTAGTTGGGTCATCATCTCATGATGCATTCCTCGCTCCCACTGTCATAGAGAAACCGAAGTATCTCTCAGGTGGGTGAGGAACCCTACTAGATCGGCGGAGAGGCCGAGGTTCGTTGGTAACTATTGAACTCTTTGGTTCTTTCAAATTATCAGCTGCAGTTTGTATAGCTGGAACATTTCCAGTTCTACATAATAGATCTTGCCTCGAGTTTGTCCGGATTTTGCTTTTAGACATAGGCCGGACAACCCCAAATCTTAACTAGCTTAAGACATGGGCTCTTCCCTTTCCATATCACATATGAAGTGGTAGGTAACTGATTTGATTCGAACCGTATTCAATAGGTATGCATCTTCTCAAGCGCATAACTCCCAAAAAGGAAATAGGTAACTCAGTAGTACTCATCATAGAGCACACCATATCACATAGGGTGCTATTGCTCTGCCCCGATATACCATCGTACTATGGTGTATACAGAGGAGTAATGCTGAGAGAGAATCTCATTCTCCTTTAGAATAGTCCAGGATTTCCGTGCTCAAGTATTCTTCTCCTTGATCTCATCATAGGACATAATACTTATACCCATATTGGTTCTCTACTTCTAACTTATATTCTGTGAATATCTCAAAAGGTTCGTACTTGTGTTTCAACAGGAACATATGTCTGAATCTTGAGAGATTATCAGAGAATATAATGAAGTATAAAGAACCAGTCCTGGTATGTGTAGACAGGAGACCTTACATACATCATCATGTATCAGTCCCAAGAGTTCACTAACTCTTTCTCTGTTTCCAGTAAACAGAGCTATGGTCATCTTATCTCTGTGACATGACTGGCGAGTTTCACAAGATGTAAATTCAAACTGATTTAAATATGCATCTTTATGTAACTCTAGCTAGTCGGGTCACATTGATCTGACCTAGTCTACAAAACCTCAAGAAGGAATCGTTCAATTCTGAACTCTTCCTCTTGTGTGTGTTCCATATACTTAGAACTGCAGTTTGATTTAGAACATCAATGCTTTTAGATAACGTGCCTGAACCGATCAACTTTTGATATAGGAAATGTTCAAAACATTATCCAACAATATAAAATTTTATCATTTCTTTACTGATAAAGAGACTGATATGATTTTGTATATCAGGTTCGGTATCTAATAACATTCGTTCAGAATCAATGTATTTGTAATACAGGGTGACAGTGACCAACAGACTTGGCTGCAACACTTGCCCTGTTTTCTGCCTCATGAAACTTATCACTCGTTCTCAGTTCTCTACCTTTCTGTAGCCCTATGTAACTGATTACATATCTGGGATCCTGATCTGGTATCACATACCCAGGACGTAATGGATACTGAGAAACAGTTCTGTATAATGAACGCACCCGAAGATGATGCATCAGCATGCACTCTCTTCGTTTGGGCGGCACGAGAAATCTGGCATTCCCCAATTTCCTGCTCTGTCTTATAACAATTATAAGTTGGAGCGGGACCAACGTTCCCCAGCTCAGTATAACAAGCGGGTTCGGTCAATATTCCGTTTTATTATCTTGATTAAGGCGTGATATGGTCGCTACCTGGAGAGAGAGAGAAGAAAACACTCAGCGTGCGCTCTTTCAAGAATAGATTGGTTATTATTTTATCTAATCAGGATGGCTCCCACTGCTTTTTATCAAATCTTCCTTCAAACCCTAAAAGGAAAGACTAGCCGGGATTAATTACACACTACAAGTTCGCCAATCTTTCAGCCAGGCCAGTGTCGGTACTTTGAGGGAGGTCCCCCGTGCTTTCGCACGAACCTAATTAATGTAAACCTCGTTTTCCCAAAGGCGTAACCCCGTTGACACCTTTCTAGACACCTACTTGATCGGCTAATTGTAATGTATAAAACTCTCCCAGGAGTAACACTTACTCGCAGCGGGTATCGGGATCCAACTATCTCATAGAAGGTATGCAATCTCATTGCAAATTTCAACACTTGAAATTCCCGATAATATTTTGCCCCTAGCAGCTATATGACCTTAACATAGTCAACAAATCATAAGTGCTAGTCAAGTTCAACCCGTCATTTCCCGATTGAATTAAACCCACCCGCACGACCCTTAACATAGTCAACAAAGTCGCACGACTACCCTAATCCAATCACATCATATGCTTATGCAGATAAGCACTAATTAGCTACCGCACACTACGCCTTAACATAGTCAACAAACGTAGCACGAATACTAACCAGTATTTATCTGAAATGACGGAGGGCTACGACAGGTTTTTCTGAAAACCTATTGCGTAATGAACTTGATATCGTTGTAGGATCGAATGATTTTGAAATGGAGTGTTTTTGAGGCTTTTCTAGTTTTGCTAAAGGAGTCACTGCCGGTGAAGGGATCGTCGGTCCTTTCCTCGTTGAATGAGGTGCGGGATATATCACATATATCACTGTGCAAAGCAAAAACACTTAAAAGCAATCAAAAGACAAACCGAGTGTGTAGCATCTGCCAGTTATTGCTAAAGGAGTCACTCCCGGTGAAGGGATCTCGGTCCTTTCCTCATCGAATAAGGTGCAGGATATATCACATATACCGCTGTGCAAAGCAAGAACTGTAGCTACCTGTTTTATTTTGAAATTCGATTCTACAACATCTTAGGTTTCTTTTATTTCATTAATCACATTAATGAAGTCCCATCATTTAAGTACCTAAACATCACAGATAAATACGACGTACACTTATGCCATCCGCATTCGCCTCGATGTCCCCTCGTGCACCGTTAGGTTAGGTAACTAACGACAGAGCGGGGCAGGGCTAGCGCGGGTGTAAAACATAAGTAACGCCTATATAATATATCATATATATTATATACTGTATCTATCACAGAACATCACATGATCACATCACAGATATCGCAGCAGAAGAATCATATGAAATATTGGATATACTAGGACGTCCGTGTTTTCAATACGAGCCAGTATAAAACACGGATTCCACGGTCGTGATGAATAGCCAAACCCACACCCCTAGACCCCTACGAGAGCGGCAAGCAACCCTACCAATTCTGGAGTTAGGAGACCCGGACTCGACTCCTCGAGTTGGTCTCCCACTGGACTCCAGAACCCGGTTACTTGTGCCCTCCTCCTTGGGTCTATCCTAGTGCGGAAAAGTAAATAATATACAAAAGGTGACAACTTCCGCAACCTGGAAGCGCCCCAATAAAAGAATATTACATACAAGTTTTTACATGAATGAAAATGAAAAACACTCATCTCACATAAAAAAAACCCGGCTATTCAAACACGACGATCCAATATAACATATCCAGCAACACATAACATCACATGTCATCAACGTAAGTAAATATGCGCATCCCAATTGTCGTTGACATATAGCAACGAAACCGGCGATATCACATATTACACTTACGGTCACAGAAAAGAAAGTGTAAAACTACAACAGTTGGAATCCGCAACCACCTCAGACATCGCATGCCTGACCAAATGAATTACTTAGACATCGCATGCCTAACAATTATAAACCCCGCATTTTAGTCTCATTATCGAAAACACTTTTCAATACCAAGTCGGGCAATTCAACAGGATTCCCGACATTTTGATCGAATGCTCGTCGCAAACTTCAGTAGACGGCTGCACCCCCGATACCGTCGATGAAGTGCACCAAGGCGGAACACCGCTACCGCGAGCACCCGGAGGGATGCTTTCGGCGACGGGGTTCTCCTACAGTCACTTGGTCGGGGTTATGGAGTGAGGCTGTCTATTAAGTTTACCCGGCGAGTATCCGCGTACGCTACGTGATTGCGACGGACTTTTGATCACATCAAAATTCCGTGGCAACCGATCAAGTGAGACTAAACTGCTATGTTTATAATATTCATTTAGTTATCACATAACTACTTGTGAATTCCAATTATTGTATCACATTCCGGATAAATAGAAAATGTTAAACTTTTCGATCAAACAATCGAACACCCAACTTTTCCCGATACAGATCAACACATGAAATAAGTCTAACAACATTCAGTTCGTACCTCAGTACCAACGGTCTAGCTGTAGAAGGGTCAAGCCAACGTCTCACATGTGGCACGCCGTACTGCCCCAAACCCGAAGGTTCAAAGGGCAGTTCAAGACGGTCACATAATTGAGTTAAGGTTTGTTGTCTTCTAGAGGGACCATCGCGTTACTTGCACTACTTAGAACGTCGTTAAACAACGGAAAAATCCAACACTTGGAAATTTCCCGACAGGGGAAAAGTTGGGTATTTATATCCGGTCGAACTTTTTAACATATTCAAGAATTTATCCGGAAAGCCACATAGACAAAATTTGATACCCCGATCGAACATTCGAATCCCCAAAACAACACAGAAAATTCAACTCTGTAAAAATTATTAAAAATTTCCAGAAGACTCAGCAGCACAAAACATGAATTACTGTGCAAGCCACGTGGGGTAACTCAACATTGTAGCCGCGTAACCGCCGCTAGTACTATGGTGGGGGCCGCGGATCAGCGCTTCTTTCATCGAATTACTGTCACGTGCTTCACAGTAACTCATGCAATTACCTGCTGAATTTTTTGGCAATTTTTAATACACAAAAATCCACATTTTTGCAAAAAGGACAGAGAGCAATATTGGTTCGGGGTTTCGGGTTCGTTCGGACTTCAAATTCCGTCTGGACTTCGCCTAAGGCTCTAGCTAGGCTCTGATACCACTGTAGGGTTCCTAGGCACACCCAAGAGGTCTCACAAGGCATCGAACATGCCATTTTCAAATTTTACGGTGCCTACAAACCCTAAACTACGGATCGATAACTAGATGTCTAGGCGAAAAGAACTAGTTAACAAATTAACTAATGAGAATACGGAAATACAACCTTTGTAGATCCGGTGCTCCACCTCCATAGCTCCGCAACGAAGTTCTCTCCGCTGTCCAAATCAAATCCGGGCTCTAGAGTCGGCTTCGTCGGAGAAAAAGGGAGCTAGGTCGTCGATGTCCATGCCGAAGATGATCTACGTCGAGGCATCGCTAGATCAAGCTCACAACTTCACCAAGTCAAGAAACTTGTGAAGTAAACACACTCTACTACTTGGCAAGAGGTAGAGGATGAAGAAATAGGAAGTGGGTAGACTTTAGTTTTGGATTTCTCACTCTTTTCCAACAATCACCATTGATGGAGCTTGGTTTTCTTCACTTGAAGAATGAAGAAGATGAAGAAGAATATTATGATAAGTTAATTTAAAAACAATAGAAATCTCAAAACTTATCATAATGTTAACTAGAGTTAAGTGTAGAGAATGAATCATGGTTAATGGGAATGGTTAGGGTTAAGGATGAGATAAGAATGGTTGACTTGATCAAAGATTCATGAAGCTTCAACTAAACTCCAAATTAAGCCACCATTCTTTTCTCCTCTTTTCCAAAATGAAAAAACAAATAAATAAATGAATAAATAAAGGAAATGAAACCCTAACCATTCTTTTAACCATGGTTTAATTCTTTGCACTTAACCAAGTAATCATGTATTATCAATCATGATACAATCAAATGCACAAAATCATATCGCATATGTAATGCGCACACCCGAGTGAGAAAATCCATTTAAAGTGAACCAATACTAGTTAATGCAAAGTAATATATCAAATATATAATTATACATTAAATCATTAAATCAACACTTGATTCAATGATCCGGTCATGTCGCACACAACCGACTAGTATACAATGTATCGGCTTATCGAATCAACGCTTGAATCGATAACTAGGTTATATCGCATACAACCATTCGATACATTCATCGCGAGAATGGAATACGGTATCACATACTCGCATTATTCTCGGTCCCGCACATATCTCATATGCGCTCCTATTTCGTTTCGCTTAAGCCAGGAAACCTCTGTGTAGGACTCTAAAGACTCGTCAATACGCCGGCAGCGGATGATGATCATATCAAACACCCACAAGCCGCAAGCGGTCTGCTAAACGTAACGGCCACCCGGGTATTGAGCGATCTGAAGATCGACGAGCAAGCCCGCTCACACTCCAGTGAATCCGACCAGTAACACTACCGTACAGTCCGGTCTGATCGTCTGATATGTCGCATATCTTGCCTAGGGGTGGTAAACGTCAGACCCCAATAGCTCGATAAGTCGTGTCGATATGAGGCTCATAACGGGTCGAGAAACTACTGGTAACACTTACCAGCAATTCTCTGAGCAGCCCTGGCCAGGGACTTCCTGTTATAGCCAATCGAACACAGTGCAACATCAACTCCCTATACCGGGAGAGACGAATCCCCTCCTATCGCTCATTGCCTCCATGTGACTCGGGACTGTACCCAAAAACCACCGTTTTGCACGCCCTCTTGGACGTGGTAAGATGGAAATCAAAGCACAGTGGGAACCACACAAGACTCTATGACGATCTCGGGTCAACAGACTACTCTGTACCAGTGTCACCAGAGAACTGCCATCTGACGTGAGGTATAATACCATCTGGGAGTTCTCGGCGAGTCCGTCCAGTGTACCCAGTCTCTACTGAGCACCCGTATATCTCCTCTGATGTCAAACACCGATGGATATGGGATCATCCATCGCCCATCTGTATGGGTCGAGAAGCTATACGCTAGTCTACTCTGGTATATCGATGCCCTGTCTCGATACACCCACGACTAGGGACTTTGAAGGATGTACTTATGGACTACCATGTCCCCACTAGTATGATCCGCATCATAGTCCAGGTAGTCAAGCACACATCCTAAGGGCTTTACCAACATGTAACAGAGAGATAATCAGTATACACGTTAAGGTAAAGATCAACCAGATAGCATACTATCATGTCGAGCAAGAAAGTCCTTCCTATATATGTCCCAGCATCCACTACAATATACATCCTATGTACTGTAATGGCCTCTAGGGCATACATATAACTAACATGAAGATCCCCCGATCATCCTTGAAGACGATAGGGGAGAGACGTCGAATCCTCCACCAGCTCTGTCCACTGCTAAAGAGGATACAATCTCCAAAGCTGATTTGGATGAGTACATAGCCCAGCAAATACGGGTTCATCATGCGACTGAAGCGGCCGGTCAGGTCGTAAAAACGGGGCGGCCATATCCAAGTTGGTACGATCAAATCAAGTACCCACCCGGTTACACAATTCCCAAGTTCCATGTCTACAAAGGGACGGGCAATCCTCATCAGCATGTTGCCCAGTTCAGGGCACTCTACGGCAACATCGGCGGTGATGACAAGCTGTTGCTTCGCCAGTTTGTTGGAAGCTTATCAGATACGGCGTTCGAATGGTACTCTGAGCTCCCGAACGACTCTATTAAAACCTTCGCGGAGATGGAGCTGTTGTTTACTCAGCGTTTTGCAAGCGCCAGTGACGTACCCCGATGACAGCACTGATTAACGCCAGGGTAAAGCCAGGCGAGACGTGGGTTCAGTACGCTATACGATGGCGGAACTTATGGTCAAAGTGTGAGCAGCGCATTGAAGAAGCTCCCGCGGTGGGTATGTTTCTGGGAACCCTCGATCCACAAGCAACCATCTCGCAGTTTATGATGTTTTTCAAGCCGACTACCTTCCAGGCCTTGATTGACAAACTAGCGCAAATGGATCAAATGGGCCATAAACCCCCTCTTCCAAGGCCAGGCACCCGAAATGACAAAGGGAAGGGAAAAGCGATCGTCGTCGCTAATGCTCAACAACAACCGAGCGACTCGAAGCCGATTGCTCGTCAAAATAATACGCGACCGTACGTGCCCCTTGAGGATAGGATGGGACGTCCTTATTCCTTTCCCCGCGATAAAATGAGGAGGTTATTCGAGCTGGCGTTGCGCAACAGACTCATAAATTTGCCAGATCCAAAACGTCCGTTGCAATCAAGTGACGTCAACGAGCCCAACTATTGTCCTTATCATCGAGTATTAGGCCATCCGATCGAAGATTGCTACGTTTTCAAAAATTGGCTTGAAAACCAGTACCGACAAGGCAAGTTCGCGTTATCTGACAAATGGAAGGTGAATCCCCCGCAGCCCCACACCTCTAAGGGGACGAATACGCCGGGGGCAACATGCTCCGTCATTGAAGAAGCTCCTTGGGAGGTTGTATTATCAGCCAAGACAAAGAGGATGCTAAACGATTTTCAGACATGTCCAGCGATCAAGTGGAAGAATCCGTTGGAACCGCAGGTCATTGAAGGGATGTTGAAGCCACGTCCAACTCCAAAGACCGATGGTGGCGGTTCAAGCACTTGCAGCCAGCCGTCAAAATCTTCGAAAAAGAAGAAGAAGAAATCTAAGAAGCCCGTGAAGCCTGGCGGCAAACGCACGGACTTACAAAAGCAAATTGACGCGTTGGAAGAATACAACCAAAAGGCACGGACTCCCATTACATTCCAAGAGTTCCTCAATCATGTCTTTCAAGAAGAAGATGAAGGAGAAAGTTCATCGGATGAATCCGAGGAATATGTGGCGAGCTGTCATATGATTTCCCATTCGATCACGAACGATGAGGAGACTCCTCGACGCATTCCTTAATGAAGCTCGGTTGAAAAGTAAAGCTGATCGGAAGCGCGAGGCGGCTATATTTGAAAGGGCCAAGCGCCAGCGACTCGATGAAGGAGCTGAGATGATCCCGGTGGAGCTAAACACCTCCGCTACCGACAAAAGCCAATTCAAGATGAGAAAGAAGTTTGCTAAGGCCATATCAATGGGTATGAAGCTACCATCCTCCGAAGAAGAAATTACCGGTGAAGCGAAAATGCACCCGTCTTATTGATTATATCATCAAAAGATTTCGCACCCCACTCAAGTGTGCAAAGCTTTCGATAGATGGTGGAAAGGGTATGTTGCTCATCGACAACGCTTTAAGCGGGAGAAGCGTAAAACTCGTCGAGAGCAAAGAAATACGACCGAAGGGAGTAAAAGAACTACCGGCGATTGTCGCGTAGTTAACACCGGCGGGTCACAAGTGCTTACATTCGGGAGCGATTCTGATGAGGAGCTGGAACTTGCCCCTCTCTTTAAAGGGTCCGCGTCGAGAAAAGAAGAAGAACCGAAGGTTTGCGAAAATATCCGGCTACGTAATCGCACGCTGCCCGAAAAGAACCTCGGACCCTCGAACAAAAAAGATAAAGGGAAAGAAAAGGCCTCTGGGGATATCGTCTTAGATGACCAAGTGGTGGAAGAGCTAGCTGCCAAAGATCCACCAAAGAAGGATAAGGTGGACTACAACGTCTTAGCACATCTGAGGAAGCTGCCCTCACAGCTCAGCATTCTTGACGCCCTTTTGCTATCAAAAGAGGCGAGAGATTCGTTGATTAAGGCGCTCCAAGACCCAGAACAATTCCAAGCATGCCTGGCCGAGGAAAAGATGAAGGATGAATTGGAGGAGGTGCATACGGCCGATGTTACTTTTGGCGATGAAGACCTTCTACTTGGGACGTGCGAACACAATCGACCTCTCTATGTCTCGGGATACTGCCATGATATAAAGATAGGCAAAATCCTGATCGATAACGGGTCGTCTGTTAACCTACTCAACGTGCGGGTGTTGAAGGAAATCTGCATGAGCGTCCAGCACCTTGCTCGGGACAAGATCACCATCTCCGGGTTCGACTCCCAATCATCAAAGACTCTTGGATCTGTGATACTGACGCTACGCTTCGGGCTACTCGTCATGGACATTAAGTTCCACGTCATAGACGCCAAGACATGTTACAACGCTTTGCTCGGTCGACCATGGTTACACGAGTACAACATCATCCCTTCTACACAACATCAGTGTATGAAGTATTTTAAGGATGGTTTCGAGTATACCGTGATGGGAGAACTGAACCCTTTCTCTGTGAACGAGGTCCGCAAATACGAAGATGCCAAATACTTCTTACCGGATTTCGAAGACACGGAGAAGTGTCACAAGCCGGAGAATAAAACTAACGCTACCATCCCTGTCTTCGGCAGTGATACTGAGGAGGAAGAGGAGATAGTTTATTCGGGTCCGCCCCAACACAACAAGCCGGGACCACCGGCTCCTACATTGATCTTTGGCAGCGACTCGGAAGATGAAGTCCATGCTGTATTCTCTGCTCGACCTTCAATACAAACGTCCGCTGACGAAGAGCAAAGTCTACAAGTCGCCATAGTGCCGCTTAAACACCATAAAGAACTAGATGCACTTAATATCTACAGTGTAGAAGAGTTGCGGACATTCTATATCCCTCCCAGGCGAGAAAGCGAGAAAGCAATTCTGTTTTACCGCTCTGAAGAAACCAAAGTGAAAAAAGAAATCTGGCATGGCGCAGATCCTGCGCTCGACAGGCTTCAGCCTATCCGTCTTCCCAGATATTATACAGAGGGTTTGAAGAAGCTGCTGAAACGCCAGGGGATATCCTTCAAACAAATCGTTAGAGAGGCCAAATTCTATGACAGGGTCTGGAACGTTCCCGGGACTCAACGCAAACTACCTAATGGGAGAATGGAAACAAAAGGGCTTGGATACATCCGGTCAAAGAAACGAGAGTTACTGCCCAGCTGTTACGTCGTGTATGACCTCGATGAAGAAGCGGATGCTCAATGGGAGGACGCTAATCCTAAGCCAGTGAAAGTTCCAGATGCAAAAAGAGCCCAGTCCGTCGTTCGAGGAACAAATGGACAAACTTATAAAGAAAGCTGGTCAAAAAGTCCAAGATGATCACAACCGTGAGACGGCCATCTATGAGAAAGCCAAGACGCAACGCCTTCTCCAACAGGCCGTAAAGGATGAAAATACCGCTCCTTGTCAACCTGTTATAAAGAAAGCTCGGCGCAAAAACAGAAATAAGTCGAAAGGCCAAAAAGACGCTCAACAACAACAAGACGGGGCTAAGAAACCACGCAAACGGAAGGCGAGCATTATTGATCTATCCCTCATGAAGAAAATGGGTCGAGCATACTCTTTTCCTCGGGACAAGACGAAGAAGATACTTGATCTTGCTCTAAAACATCAAATACTTACACTGCCGGAGTCCAAAAACCCCGAACAGGCAGGCGAAGTCTCTCACCCGGACTATTGCCCTTATCACCGAGTTATAGGGCATCCTCTTGAAGATTGCTTCACCTTCAAGAATTGGGTCGAAGATCAGTATCAGCTTGGCAAGTTCACTCTATCCGACAACTGGAGGGTAGCACCGCCACAGAAGCACGAGCCCAAGGCCACGAAAGGAGAACCGGTTCCACATTGGGATGGGAAACGAATTCGCACCTGTCACATGATTACAATATTAAAAGAAGAGCCCGAGGACATAGAGGAGCTCCCTTGGTGCTTCGAAAACAGCAGCGACAAGATAATCTCAGAATTCCCACCAGCGCCAAAAGAGCTGGAAGATGGAATCCATACCACTGCAGATAACCTCAAGAAGATTGAGTTGGGATCGGCAGACGATCCGCGACCGACATTCATCAACGAGTTACTATCTGAAGAAAGGGTAGCTGCGTTAAAGGATGTGCTTCTGCAGCATAGAGATTGCTTCGCGTGGAACTATTCCGAAATGCCGGGACTAGATACAGAAATTGCTGTGCATAGGTTGGCAATATCTCCGGACGTCAAACCGGTAAAACAGGCGCCAAGAAGAATGCGACTCGAGCTTGAGATGAGCATCAACGCTGAGGTCAAAAAGTTAATCGACTCTGGCTTTATTCAGGAAGTTCAATACCCTGAATGGATCGCCAACATCGTCCTGGTGATGAAGAAAAATGGGACTGTGCGCATATGCGTGGATTTTCGGGATCTCAATAAAGCCTGCCCGAAGGATGATTTCCCGGTGCCAGTCACCGAATTAATGATAGACAACACGTCTACGCATGAGATTTTCTCTTTTATGGACGGCTCATCGGGGTATAACCAGATAAAGTTCCATCCCGAAGACCAGAAGCACACCGCCTTCAGGACTCCTCTAGGTATATTCTGTTATAAAGTGATGCCCTTCGGTTTAAAGAATGCCGGTGCCACTTATCAAAGGGCCATGACAAAGATCTTCGATGACCTTATACACGAAATCGTCGAATGCTATATCGACGATCTTGTGGTTAAAAGCAAATCATACAAGGAACATCTCGAACATTTGAAGACCGTATTTCAACGCCTTCGGCAATACAACTTGAAGATGAACCCTATCAAGTGTGCATTCGGAGTTTCCTCGGGCAAATTCCTGGGATTCATTGTCCGACACCGGGGTATCGAAATAGATCCGTCCAAGATCAAGGCAATCATGGAAATACCTCCGCCAAGGACTCTCAAACAGTTGCGATCTCTCCAAGGGAAGCTCGCATACATACGGCGATTTATGGCCAATCTTTCAGGCAAGTGCCGTCCCTATAGCCACCTGATGAAGAAGGGAACCCCATTTGTTTGGGATCACAAGTGCCAAGGCGCACTGGACGAGATCAAGCAGTACCTGCAGAACCCTCCAGTTTTGGCTGCTCCGGTTAAGGGAAAGCCTCTCATTCTTTACACGACCGCCCTTGAAGGTTCTTTAGGCGCGTTATGGGCATAAGAAAACGACCAAGGGAAAGAAAGAGCACTCTACTATTTAAGTCGAGTTCTACTGGGGGCAGAAAGCAACTACTCCCCCATTGAAAAACACTGCCTGGCGTTGATCTTCGCAATAACAAAGCTTAGACATTACGCGTTGGCGCATGAAGTCCGTCTTACTTCAAAGGTGGACCCTCTCAAATATCTAATGTCAAAGGCTATATTGACGGGACGACTCGCTAAATGGACCCTGCTCTTGATGGAGTTCTCGATAATATATCAACCTCTCAAGGCAGTAAAAGGCCAGGCCATCGCCGACTTCCTCGCTGAGCATCCGATACCGGCCGATTCTCCTTTAAACTGCGATCTTCCAGACGAACATGCGTTTGATACGGTCAACGGTGATGATACTCGATGGGAGCTTTATTTCGATGGCGCATCTTCCATGAAGAAGCGCAAACAAAGCACCCCTATAATTAAATCGGGCGTAGGGCTCATCTTTGTAACTCCACAAGGAGGGATAATGCGCTTTGCTTTCTCCCTAACAGAGCCGAGGACAAACAATGAAGCCGAATACAAAGCTCTGATAGCAGGCCTCGAGATCGCCATTGACATGGGAATTGAAAACCTCCTCATATACGGGGATTCTCAACTGGTCATTAGTCAAGTAAACGGCGACTACCAAACATGCAAACCAGAACTGGTGAAGTACGGCGAAAAAGTGCAACAATTATTGATTCAAATTCCCTCTTATACTTTGGAAAACATACTGCGCGCGGAAAACAGCAAAGCAGACGCATTGGCCAAACTTGCTAAAGAACTGGCTGACGAGAACCTCGATGACGTTAGAATCGTGGTGCAAAGCCGTCGGATGCTCGCCCCAGCAGAAATATCTCCGGAATCATCCGAAGAAAAAGGAGCGAGCGAGCAGACGACCCTGCAAGTAAAAGACTGGGAAAATACCGAGGAATGGAGAGAAGTCTTCGTAGATTACTTAAAGTCCCGCCGATTGCCTGAAGAAGCGTCCACAAGACATCAACTTATGAAACGAGCTCTGTCTTTCGCCTTTGTCAATGATACTCTGTACAAGAGGTCGTTTGATTCTCTGTGGCTGAGATGTTTAGGACCTGACGAAGCGAAAAAAGTCGTCCGGGAAGTTCACGACGGACTCTGCGGTTCTCACCAAGCGGGCCCAAAGATGAAGATAAAGATCAAACGGATGGGCTACTATTGGCCCACGATGAGCCAGGACTGCCTCGAATATGCGAAGCAATGCCACTCATGCCAAATTCATGGGGATTTCATCCATCAACATCCGAATCCACTACATCCAACGGTGGCTAGCTGGCCATTCGAAATGTGGGGGACTGATATAGTCGGCCCCATCGAACCAGCATCGTCTAGAGGACATCGTTTCATCCTAGCGACGACCGATTACTTCTCTAAGTGGGCAGAAGCGGTACCGCTGAGAGAAGTAAAGACGGAGAATATTCTCCATTTCTTCAAGACGCATGTCATATATCGGTTTGGAACGCCGAGACGGATCATCTCCGATAACGCCCCAGCCTACAGAAGCCACAAGATCAGTCGCTTCGCGCAGCAACACAATATAGATTGGAGATATTCCTCGGTTTATAATCTGCGTGCTAACGGTCTAGCTGAGGCCTTCAACAAGACCTTGACGAAGATCATGAAGAAAACAGTGTCGCGAAATAAAAAAGACTGGCACGAAAGACTGCAAGAGGCTCTCTGGGTATATCGAACTACGTTTAAAATAGCCACAAACGCAACACCATATGCGTTAGTATTCGGGACAGAAGCAGTACTCCCCCTCGAGATAGAGTTACCCTCTCTACGAGTGGCAGTCCATTACGAGCTGACGGACGAAGAAAATGCTCACCTTCGGCTTGAGGAGCTTGACGCCCTTGAAGAAACACGGCTCATAGCGCAACAAAATCTGGAGGCCTATAAAGCAAAGATGACGCGCTCATATGAAAGATTGACCCGACCGAGGACATTTCGCCAAGGCGAATTCGTGCTAGTGGTCAAAAGGCCTATGATCCCCAATCGCGCCAAGCGGGGAAAATTCGAGCCAAACTATGAAGGTCCGTACGTCATAAATAAGGTCTACCAGGGCGGGGCCTATCTACTCATAGATATGCATGGTGAAAGGCCTTTCAGACCGATAAACGGTTGCTTCCTAAAGAAATACTATGCTTGATGAGCCACAGCCTAGGTCAATGATTGATGACGACGACTACGTCCGCTCGCTATCTTCCTAAGCTCAAGCTTTATAAGCAGTAGCCCGCCTCTCAACGACGGACCGAAATGTCCTTAAACTAGTAGCAGACCGAAACGTCTTTAAACTACTACCGCAGCATCTTTTAGGCTGACGAGATAAAAAAAACAATAAAAAATATATATAAAAAAAACAAAAAAAACGGTATGTCCATAAGCAAAAAGGGCACGGATGAAAACCTGAAAGGGCTCCGTGAGTAAAAACAGCAGGGCTACCGGCGAGTGTTTGTGAAAACCCGAAAGGGCGCAACCTCGTTAAAGAACACTTACAAGATCCTCTCGACCTTGTAAGGAGAAACCACCCGCCTGAGATCCTTACGACTCACAAGGGAGCAACACACTTAGGGACCCCCACGATTCCTAAGAAGAAAATACACTTGCGAGATTCTCACGATTCGTAAGGAGAACTCTCTTATGGGACCCTCACGGCCCATAAGATTTGAAAGTCTTAAGTTACAGAGACCTAAACCTGTGTTTAAGCAACCCCCACAACTTCCGATATTGCCCTACAAGTGGCTCAATACTGACCCTTGTATACAATCCACGGGCACGAATAAACATTTCCCTAATCAAGTCTCATCCGAGACTGGGGATATGTTCGCATGATGAACAACCCTTATAAGTCCTCCCGACTTACAAGGAGAAAACCCTCTGGTAGGATCCTTACGACTTACAGAGGAACATACATTTAGGAATCCTCACGATTCCTAAGGAGAAAATACACCTACAAGATCCTCACGACTTATAGGGAGAAATACCTTTCTGAGACCCTTACGGCTCATGAAGTTAAAAGCCTTAGACGACAGGACCCTAACCCTGTTCGCTAAGCTACCTTTGTTCAACATCGACGGAGGCAGATGATGATTCGCTCCTGGCAATATCCCAGTTGTAGCGGTGTTGATGCCGAAATCGGTGCCTAATTTCAGGTTTACGGCGGAAAGCCAGTAGGCCGCACATGCATACGGAATAGCCGAAATGATTGGACAACTTGCAAGAAAAAGCAGCAAGTAAAAATGTAGGCATGAAAAATAGCCGAAATGATTGGGCAACTCGCAATAAAAAGCAGCGAGTAAAAACAAAATAAACAGCCGAAATGATTGGGCACCGCGAAAAATAGCCGAAATGATCGGGCAATCGCGACCTTCGCGATATAAAAGCTGAAATGATAGAGCATCGCGGAGATAAAACAAAAAAAATGATGATAAAATTTTGGCCCTACTGTTAAGATCACATCGATCCCTGTATACAATTCAAGGGCGTAAACAAAGAGGGAATCATACTTTCCAAACAGGCTCCGCCAGAAGACGAAGCCAAATCCCGACGGTTCAGTCCAACTCCGAAGAAACAAATGTCTTCAGCAAATTCCTCGACTCACGGATACAAACACTCCTTGACGAGAGCCTCCTGATCCGCGTCGACTCGCAGAGCCACCAGCGCCTCCGTGGGAAATCCTCGACTCGTTTCAGACCCCAAAGAAACAAATAATCCTTGGCGCTTGGGAAACAAATAATCCCTAGCAAATTCCTCGACTCACGGATACAAACACTCCTTGACGAGAGCCTCCTGATCCGCGTCGACTCGCAGAGCCACCAGTACCTCCATGGGAAATTCGCGACTCGTTTCAAACCCCAAGGAAACAAATAATCCTTGGCGCTTGGGAAACAAATAATCCCTAGCAAATTCCTCGACTCACGGATACAAACACTCCTTGACGAGAGCCTCCTGATCCGCGTCGACTCGCAGAGACACCAGCGCCTCCGTGGGAAATCCTCGACTCGTTTCAAACCCCAAGGAAACAAATAATCCTTGGCGCTTGGGAAACAAATAATCCCTAGCAAATTCCTCGACTCACGGATACAAACACTCCTTGACGAGAGCCTCCTGATCCGCATCGACTCGCAGAGCCTCCAGCGCCTCCGTGGGAAATCCTCGACTCGTTTCAAACCCCAAGGAAATAAATAATCCTTGGCGCTTGGGAAACAAATAATCCCTAGCAAATTCCTCGACTCACGGATACAAACACTCCTTGACAAGAGCCTCCTGATCCGCGTCGACTCGCAGAGCCACCAGTGCCTCCGTGGGAAATTCTCGACTCGTTTCAAACCCCAAGGAAACAAATAATCCTTAGCGCTTGGGAAATAAATGATCCCTAGCAAACTCCTCGACTCACGGATACAAACACTCCTTGATGAGAGCCTCTTGATTCGCGTCGGCTCGCAGAGAAATTGTGTCTCCGCGGGAAGTTCCCGATTCGTCTCAACATGCAAATGAAGCCTCAGGCAGCAGGGACTAAAAAACTTGCTTCCTAAATAATGGGATCCTGCAAGTCAATCCAAAATGGTCTCTTGCATACTATTCATGGGTCTCACTCTCCAAAGTCGAATTTCGACGAGGAGGGAAACAACCGCTTGTGGGTCCTCACGACTCGTAAGCGGGAAAAATTCTCTTATAGGATCCTTACGACTTGTAAGAGAAAACCACACTTGGGAATCCTCACGATTCCTAAGGAGAAAGCTCACCTATGAGATCCTCTCGATCCGTAGGGAGGAAAGTCTCTATGAGACCCTCACGGCTCATAGAGTTGAAAAGTCTTAGGCAGCGGATCCGAACCTGCGGCCTAAGCCATCGCTATTTCTTAAGAAAGTCAGGATGCTCGTTCTAATCATCCGTTAACCATGTTTGCTAAAGTGATATGCTGATAGTAAAAGAAAGAGAAGACGGAGAAAATGACACATGACAAAAAAGGTGTATCTTTTATTCATAAACTTGATCGGGTACAGGATACATTATGTCAAAGAATAAAAATATATATATATATACATTCTTTTATCTACAAGTACAAACGATACAAAGATGGATAGCTACTGAGGAGGAAGTGTCTTTAGTAAATCCACAAGCTACTCTCGCACTTCCTTCAGCGCCTCCTCCTGAGCGGCTGCCGCGGCCACCTCCGCTTCCACCCGGGCTCGCTGCTGCAAGAAAGATGAAAGTTGCTCCTCCGCCGCCTTCTGGGCTGCATCCTGGCTAGGTGCATCTCGCTCGACAACATCAAGGTGTTGCCTCAATGATAACCCTTCAGAAAGACATTGTAGGAGGCCCTCAAAGACAACCTTCAGCCGTGCGGCGTTGGCCTCCACCCGAGCATGCAGTTGGACGGATTTGCTTGAAGTTTCACCACGCTCCTTGCGCCTTGAAATGACTTCTTGTTCGAGGTGGCGGAAGTAAGGAGCGCTCTGCTCAATCCACACTGTTCTTTGATTACTGGCAGTCAAGGCCTCGGGAGCGGGACGCAGTGACTCCAACTGATATAGGCGACCCTCGATCTCCCTACAATGGTTAACCCAGGATGCGACGATGCCCTCATCATGAAAGTTCACGAGTATTGCTAGCATCGGGTTAACCATCATAGCGAAGTCTGCGGCAGATGTAAGAGTTTCAATGTCGAGTTCCTCGACGTAGTCACTCAACATGCGCAGACTATTCGCGGCGCCTTTTGAAGACAGACTCCTCAGATAAGGACCCGCCGGCATTATGATGTGAGATTCGAAGGGCGCCGAGACCGGAACGACAGCTGAAAAGAAACAAGATGTGATCAGATAACAGTTCTGAAAATAAAGAAGGAAGACTTTATCAATGTGATAGTCGCTATACCAGCTGAGGCAGGTGGCAGAGCCGGAAGAGTCGGCAACGCAGCCCGTCTTTCATCCCCTCCTTCGATTTGTAACACTGCAGTCGAGATAAAAAAAAGGGTTTAGAAATAATCCCATCAATGAAGAAAGAAGGATGTCATTGGAAATCATACTCACCAACGCCACCAGAGGAAGAAGCAAGCTCGGATGGGAAGGAGAAGTGTGGGAGCAACATCTGGTAAAGATGGTCAAAAAGTACTCGTGAAAAGACACAACAGCACGACTTCAGTACATACACTATACATCTGAAAGATAAGACTAATAAGTTGCAAACCCATACCTTCCAACATCTTAGACGGTATGAGAGAGGGTTGGGAGGTAACTACCGCCAAGGCAGTCGTTGAAGGCGCTCCTTCAAGCAGTGGGGCATCGGCGCTGGCTGCACCTGCGTTTCAAGAAAGGTGAACTTGTCAGAAAGGATTGTAAAATAAGAAAGACAGTAACCTAAGGTTCACCTGAGGAGCTCCCGGCCGAAACAGAAGCGACTCCCTCCTCTATCGACATGAGGCCACCACCCGTAGCCTCATCACCCGACTCGATGGGGATCGTTGTCGTGCTAGCGCGACCAGGAGACGGCAGGAGATCGTAAGCAGGGAGGGCAATGATTGGAGCGTTACCGGATTCTTGGAAGGAAGCGGCTGACTCTTCCCCAAGAGTCGTACCTATCTCACCCGCAACTTCTTCGAGCTCCGCCGTCTCCATCGGCTCATCCACTGTCACCACGAGGTCGACGGCCTCAAGCGCCTCGTCCACCACCACCCTCGGTTCAGTTATAATGATCATATCATCTGCCACCGCTTCAGGTTCGGCATCAATGACCTTCTCGGCTGCAGGCCCCTCGACTTCCACCTCAGGCTCCAAAGCCCCAACGACGTTGCCCACCGTCGGCTCGAGTTCGGCAGGTACCACCCCCTCTGTTCCCCTAGGATCAACGGTCTCCGCCTCACCCTCGGTCGGACCTGGCCCTGCAAAATAATATATGTAAGAACCGTCGGCATTATAACTTTCACAATAAAAATTCTGAAAGAAATGTTACCTGAAGTGGACTTATCATTTGCGCTTCGAACGGCACGCGCCACTTGTCTGCGAGCAGTGGATAGGGCGACAGGGGCCTCTTCGGAAGGAGTATCTGCCCGAGGGACGGTGCTTGGGCCCGCTCCCGTAGCCAAAGCAGCCCGGCGCGCCTTCGCCTCGCGCCTCAGCCGTTTTCTCTCCTCCTGGGCCATTGAGACGGACCTAACCAGAGCCTCTCGCATTGAGGCATCCTCGTCCGTATACAGGGATGCCTCCAAACTCTTCAAGGCATCCCTCATCGACTTGTCAAGTCGAAGCCCTTGCAGCAGCCCCGACGAGACAGGAACTCCAGTGACGGGTTCCGGAAGAATATCTTCGTCGACTGGTATAACCCCTAGAAGGAAACAAGGAAAGAAAGTTAGGTTGATCATCGAAAAGAACGACGAAATTTGCTTAAAAAAAGGGGGGGTGGGACATACCGGCGCCCGCTAAAGTGCGTTTCTCCTCCTCCTTTTGGAAGGTTTTCAAAGAGGCAGCGATAGCTTCTTCGGTAGAGACACCTGTTGAAAATGGGGAAAAGTATTAGTCAAGAATAATGATGAAAAATGCGATGAAATGATGAGGAGAGCAGCTAATAATTACCTGACTCAGCGAGTTTACTTAACCACGCTTCAAGCCTCGCTGATCGCTCAGAAGCCGCAATGGCGGCCGCCAGGTCGGTGTCTGCGGGGTCTACCGTGAAGCCCTTATTGCTGCCATACTCACTTATTCCTTTGGTAAGAGAGGCCTCAGGCTCTAAGCCAAGAATCGCGTCAAGGGAAAGGAGCGGCTTCTTCTTCTTTTGCCCGCCAGCTCTGGATACACCCGAGACTGATTTACGTTTAGCGGACGCCTTGGGGCGGCGGGTCCCGATATCCTCGCCGGCGCCAGACTCTGGCGGTACCACATTTACCGCCTCCACTGAAGCACGGGAGGCTAGTGGCGCATCCACAATATCGCGAAGTGGCAATCCGCGCGGAGGGCTCGACACGCGCGGAGGTCCGACTCCAACACCTTTGAATGGAGAAATAACCGGGGTCCTCGGCTTCAAGGGAGCCTTGCGATCGTCGCCGGGAGGCGCACCCTTGCGGTCAACCAGCATGCGTTTTTCCAATTGGATAACTGGACCCATAGCATGCGCATACCAAGCCACGTACGCGTTGAGGACTTTGGGGATGCAGCTCGGTTCGCTGATGAAGAAATAAGAACCCGTGTTGAGCCGCATAAAGTGGTGCATTGCATTCTTTATCCCCTCTCGGCTAACCACGGGCTTTTCCAAGAAGGCTTCCATTGGGATCCCTTGGTTGTAGCTCGATTGCTGAGCAAACCGGTGAGGATTATACCTCATGAAGAGTGTTGTCTCATTCTGCCTGAACACCAAGTAGCCCGGCCGAATGGAGTAGAGATGGAGGATTTCCCGAGCCTTCAGTATGGAAGCCCCGTCTTTAAAATCATCGCGTAGTGACACTACCGACTTGGTGGTCTCTGAGCCTATTGTTATGACCTTATCCAAGAAGGAAACCTTCGCCCCGACCAGGTGTGGTCGAAGGAGCAGCCCCCTAGCCTCCCACGGAGGTGCAACAACGATCGAATCCCCGACCAACCGTATGACCCTTGGGAGCCTGCATTTCTCAAAATAGGGAGGAATCCTATGGGCGCCAAACACCCCGTGCACGTGCATTTCCATCCAAGAAGTAAAGTAGTGCATCGGGAAGTTGGCGAGTTGCACCCCAGGCTCACTAGCGTCCGCCGCTACGCTAAGTTCGTTATAAAGATAAGCCAACCCGGCGATTCCTACTGACAACTGCAAACCAGCCACCATCTAATGCGCTGGGTAAAAAACAGTCAGCCGCATGTAGCGTGGATGCATAGGAAGCGCAAAATTGCACAACCACAAGCCCAAGAACCCTACAAAGAAGGTCTCTTCATCCATGTCGGGGACGGCGATTTCTGAAAAAGAGACGACGGCAGCACCAGGGAGGTAAAAATCTTTGTGGTCATCCTCCGATGTGGGTCGGCGATCCAAGCCGAATCCAAAAGGGTCGTCGAGCTGGGCGAACTTCTCGCTCCGCCCCGATAAGAACTCCGGTCGAATGAAGCGGGCAATAAAATCTGCGAAACTGACACCCCGGATGCCCGATTCCAGATAGAGTCCTTCATAGATCTCCAGCACCTTAACCAAACCTGGGTACTGGTAATGAATAGCGTTCTCCGGCGTCAGGTCAAACACCAACGGCTTGGTGGCAAAGACGTACTCATCGGGAGGAAGCAGCTCCTCGTAAGGCTCTCCCCTCATCGGCAGACCCGAGATTTCAGCAAACTCCTCCAAGGAGATAGAGACTTCCCGGTCCGTCATCAGGAAGGTGTGGGTGGGGATATTCCATTGCTCGATAAAAGCCTTAACCCACCATGTTGGAGGAGAAGGATACTCAAAGAGCGAGACGTAAATGGCCGAGTACAAGCCAATCCTCATCAGATGAGTCATCTTCGCTGATAGGATGTACCGGGCCCATTGTAAATATCCGGCAAGCGGTCGTGGGATCAATCCAATGTTATAAGCCTGTCCCCAAGGGCGTGCTTCACCCTGGCAAATTCTCCTCCCTAAAATATCTATTGCTGGCGGCTGCTGTACGGGGATAGCACCAATCGCAGGTTGGAGGAGGTCATCCGAATTCCAATTTTTGACCTCCACGGCATACTTCACCGGGGGTTCATCTGCGTAAGGGAGTGAAGATGTTGGCTCAGACGGCGTGGAGAAACCGAAACTTCGGCGACCCTGGATGATCTCATTGTACCACCTACCCCAAAGGTGGAGTTTCTTGTACTCCGGGTCGTGTTCTCTAATCATGGTCAGGACCTCACGGTCCGAGGGTGCCTCGGGAAACCCCTCCTCCGAGCGGACGAAAGGGAATGAAGTGTCTGGAGACATGATCGCTGCAAAAGAACAATTTAGCCGTTAGTGTTGTAATACCAACGTTTGGCGTCTAAAAAAAAGAAGAAAATGCATTAATTAAATTAAAATTAATTAATTACACCACACATCAGTGCAGTGAGTGGGAGACCAAAGGGGGACCCACAAAATCTGGATGACAATACATCAGACAACCTCATCATTGGATGAGATTGTCAGTTGGTCCCCAGGAAAACATTCCCATTTATAAAAAAAAGGGGGTGGGAAGAATCCCTAGAGACAAGGAGAAAATCTCCTCTTTCAGAGCAAACCTCTGTCACAGAGTGTCACGCCCCGCTTCCCAGAGTACGCAAGATTGGGCACGCGACATAGCCAACCATGCTACCTGTGGGTAGGAAGCATCCATCCACAGTCACATTACGGTTGTAAGGATATCAAGAACAGATAAAACTAATCTAATACATGTCCAAATCCATAATAACAAGAATCAATAAACAATAAGTGCGGAAGCTAATGATCCAATACAATGAATAAACAGTACGTCCCATAATGCGGGCTCACATCTGGAAATGAAAAGCAATAAATAAACTAACCCTAAAGACTCACTGGTCAGCCTGCTGGCTGAAGTACTCCTGCTCGGTCATCGACAAAGGGACGGAATCTGGGCCATGCAAAACCCAGACGTCAGCGCGTCATGATATCAAGTATATAGCATAAACATGGTAATGAGAAGTGCAAGTATGAACATGAATAAAGCAGCAATAAGAAATAACAAGCAGGGTAATGTGCACTGGTGACTAAACTGTCCTATCAGGTTTCCTACTCTATAGTCTTTGAAACCAATTGATGAATCGTCGATGTAACTCAATAGTATCCCGTGCGTGCCCGGGACCACGGTCATGACCCTCGGGGCTGAACCCGAGACGTGCCGCTAAGCAGTAAAAGTAGGTAGTAGGATGGACGAGTGATGTCAGCATCATCACTCCCGGACTGGCCAAGCCCGTAAGACTGATCAGAACAAGTATCGAACTGTTGAGTTACAAGTCGGTTTCACCTTTGATTTCCCCATACCCCCAAGCTATGTATGTCAGGTCAGGTATTTAGTAGTCAGGGACTAATGCCAACACAAAATCCGGTAAGAGTAGGTCTGTCTGGCTCGACAGCAGGAATGGTCAGGTTTGTTGGCATTAGGCATGAAATCATGAAACAAGTAATGTCATGGTACAACAGGATGAGTCGGTATGTATGTATATGTCAGGTGTAGCAGGGTCAGGTCAATATGTCGTGCAATCGGGTAAGTGCTCACAACAGGTATACAATCAATAATGAACAGCAGCAGGAAACAGTAATTAACCACAATATTCCATATAACCACAGTGATGTTTGTATTCTCTTATTAACAGGTTCAATCATCTTAATTAGGGTGCAATCGCCACAAGGTGAAACAATATCCTCAATTATAAATTAAGGAAACTACATGAAATTATACCAAATATAAGGATTGTCTCAGGAATGATTTAGCAGTTTAAGCAGATATGATTCAGTCGTTTTATTTAGTTGAATTACGGGTTATGTGGGTTGATTAATTACGAGGAACTGTTGTAACGATTCCAATATAAAGATACTGCAATAATATGATATCATTTGCCATCATTAAGTTGTGGTATTACATAGTATGAATTCAATTGCGTGGCGAGACTAGATCTCGCACGCTAGCATGTTCAAGCAAGTATTCAGATACTTGCCTCGACGGTCTGCAAACTGGAACATGGATGCGATATCGGCAGAAAGCACGATATGATAGCACGGGCCACGGATCGAGTCCCAACAGAGATCAACGGAATCGCACGGACCAGGGGGCTTCGCTGAAGCGTCGGGTTCGCCAAGACAGCACGCCGGAATCCGGCAGCAAACAACAGCAACAAGGTTAGCAACATAAACCACGCATCCAAAATACGGACCAGCAGGGGGAAACCAGCACACTAGGAAGGATAAAGGAAACTTACAGAGAGGTAATACCAGGTGACCCCGGCGAGCTCGACGGCGCTGGAACGCCGGCGAAGCGACGGCAGCGGCGGCTGCAAGGCTGAAATGCCTCGGGTGCACAGGAGAAGGTGCTGCTGCGATCTGGAGGAGAGGGGGTCGGCTCTGGTGGTCGAGGGGGAGAAGTAGGTGGCCCTGGTGACGACGGCGAGGTCGCCGGCGCGTTCTCCGGTGAACAGCGGGGTAGTCGAGGGGTTAGGGCTCGTGTTGGTGTTCCGGCGAGGGGAGGAGGGCAGCGACGACGAGGTCGGGACGAGGAGGGTGAGAGGGAGTCGCGGGAGTCGTCGACGACGAGGGGTGGCGTCGACGGCGAGGTCTGCGAGGGTGGAGGCGAGGTCGGGGTTGGGTGCAGGCGCGGGAGTCGTCGGGAGAACAGGAGGAGGAAGGTGCGGCGGTCGAGGAGGCGTTGCTGGCGGCGACGGCGAGGTCGCGGGGGATCGGCGGTGAGATCGCGGGAAGCTAGGGTTGGGGTTTGTTGGGTTCGTGATGGGAGACGAGGGTTGAGGGAGGCGGCTGCTGCATGTTTTGAATATATAGAGGAAGAGAGAGAGAGAGATTGGAGAGAGAGGGGGGAAGATTTCTGATGATGAGAGAGAGAGAGACTGAGGGAAAGAGAGAGAGATTTAAAGAAAGATTTGAGAGGTTTGAGAGTATAAACAGTTAAGGAAAAAAATATTTAATCGTATAAATATAGTTTAAAGGTATTAAGTTAAATGGGCCCTTTTTGGCGCGAAATGAAACATTTCCAAATCGCGCCCGGGTTGCGCCCAAAATTTCCAAATTCAAATTATAGGATTTTAAGCGGGTTCCAAATTTTGAAAAGAGGTGTTTAATGATTAAAAATGCATGCCCCCAAGTCGGACACTTGCGCGCGCTCGTAGTCGTCCAAACTTGCCCGTTTAGCCAAACGGAACGGAATCTCGACACGCGGACACTACCACGCGACTAGTGGCGACGAGTAGGCCAAGATGGACATCTTAAATTTCATTTTAGGAGTTAAAATTTGTTATGTGCCAAAATGACTTAACCGGTTAAAATTTAGCAATAAACCCCAGAAAACAGAATAATTGGAAAAGGAGCAATATATAACCCTCAACTAGTAAGATAATTAGTATTATTGGGCTCGGGTGTTACACAGAGTGACACTTGTCAAACTCTGGCCCCAGAGAAATAAGATTCCTTAAAAAGAGCACAGCTCTATGGTAATAATGGAAAGGTCCATCAGAAAATGTCTACGCCTAAAAGAATTAAAAATTTTGAAATCTTGGAAAATCCACGAAAAACTTGTGAAATTTTATCACTTATCAGATCTAAAAGATCCACAGATGATCTATGAGCAAAGCTCTGCTCATGGGTTAAAACCTATGAACAAGATCCCTGTAGATCTGCAAGTTTTTGAGAGCGAAGCTCTGTTTATGAAACCCCAATGGGGATCTATTTAGATCAAAAGATCTGTAAGAGCAAAGCTCTTTGGTTAAGGTTAATTTAAGTTAATTTGATTTAATTTTACCTAAAGTTTTTGACTTTGGAAATGAGCAAAGCTCTGAAGTTCTGGAAACGAGAGCAAAGCTCTGAAGTTCTAAGCAAGAGCAAAGCTCTGGAATCAAAATCTAGAAAATGGTGAAGTTTTCTAAAGGGCCATAGGTCCTATTTATAAGGCGCTTGCGCCCCTTCAGCTCACCCCTTGATCCAACGGTCAGGGGCTTGCCACCGCTGCACTCACGTGCGCGCCACGTGAGCGCAACGGTGGGGGGCATTTGTTTCCCCCAATCAGAGCAAAGCTCTGCTTTGAAAATTTAAAAATTTAATAAATGAAGCAACGCTTCAGATTATTTGCACTGCGCAACACGCCACGTGTCAGGCACAGATGCATCAGCGCAGCGTCCAAGGCGGAGCGCCCAATCAGAGCAAAGCTCTATTAAAGGAAGCAACGCTTCAGTTGCGCAGGCGCTGCGCTGCGCGACACGTGTCAGCGCAGATGCGCTAGCGCAGTTGCGCTGGCGCTGCGCTGTGCGACACGTGTCAGCGTAGATGCGCTAGCGCAGTGGCTCTGCGCTGTGCGCTGCGCGACACGTGTCGGCGCAGTTGCGCTGCGCTGTGCGCTGCGCTGTGCGCTGCGCGACACGTGTCATGCGCTGGGGCATCTGCGCCAAACAGAATTAAATTTCTAAGAAATCTTTTCTGTTCTTGTTAAAACAAGAAGATTTTTTTCTGCAAAGCAGAAGCCCTTGGATCAAAAATCCGACGGTGGGGAAAATTCCCCAAATCACTCAGAGAAAGATCTCTTTAACAAATTTAACTAATTTATGAGCACTATAAAAAGGACCCCAAGCCTCAATTCAAGGGCATCAACATCTTTCTAAATAAAAAAAAAAGAGAACTCTTGAGAACCCCTCGAGAACAACAGAAGGTAAAAACCTTTAGGAAAAAGAGAAAATTCTCTTATGGACAGATTATTGATCTAAGAACAAGATCAATAATCTTAAATAAAAAAAATAAGTAATAATAGTGGTTTGCACTTTCTTATGAACCATTGGTTCTTTGAAAACAAAAGAAAACTTGTTTTCTTTGATTTAAAATCGATCAAAATATAAAACAGTGCTTTGCACTTAAAAAATTGCGCTGTTGTGCTCCTTTGCAACAGAGCGCGCCACGTGTCAGCAGCGCAACAGCGCAGCGCATTAGCGCAGCGCACTGCGCTGTTGCGCTTGCGCTCACCAGAGCATGACACGTGTCCTCACCACAAGCGCTTGCGCTCAGTAATTGGCGCAAAGCGCCTGGCAAATGCAATGCATTTCTTTTCCTGAAGGGCCAGGCCCAATTAAGAGACCAAGCAGGCCTAATTAAATTGATGCTCTGCATCATTTATAAATGGGCAGAGCCCAAACGAAATAATAAAAATGCTACGCATTTTAAAAGGGGCAGAGCCCAAACAAAACAGATGCATTGCATCATTCATAAATGAGCAGAGCCCAGAATAAATTGATGCTCTGCATCTTTTATGGGCAGAGCCCAAACAAAAAAATAGAAGTAATGCAATGCATTATTTAAGTGTGGGCAAAACCCTAGCACAGGTTTAATAGACCAAAAATAAATAAGGGTGTTGAACATTTTCAACTGGACTTAACCCAATTTTGGCCGTAAGTCCTCAAATTAAATTGACTGAGCACAGCTGTTCTCTTAAATTAATTTATATCCGGTTCGAGGGTACATCTCCGAACTCCTCTGACACCCATCGTTGTAAACCTTCAACGACGTCAGAGAGGTGACGGGTCCCGACGACCACACATCAATATGGACTGCGGGGTCTTTAAACTCGTGGACCGAAACGTCCTTAAACTAATATTGGACCGAAACATCCTTAAACTAATATTGGACCGAAACGTCCTTAAACTAATATTCGTCCCTAAATGGGAATGCTGGACCGGAACGTCCTTAAACTAATGTCGGACCGAAACGTCCTTAAACTAATGATGGACCACTACGTCCTTAAACTGGCGACGGACCGAAACGTCCTTAAACTGATGATGGACCACTACGTCCCTAAACTGACAATGGACCCCCATGTCCCTAAACTGGAACACGGACCACTACGTCCCTAAACTGGAACAATAGAGCCTTCAAATGCTCTTTTGTCGGATCTAAACGATCCCGTTTAAGTTGATCTTAGCCCCAAACACGGCTAACGTATCCTTAAACATTCAAACGGACTATAAAACTCCAAATCAACCTTGGTTCAAGGGTACATCTCTGAACTCCTCTGACATCTGCCTTTGTAATCCTTCAACGACGTTAGAGAGGTGACGAGTCCCGATGGCCAGATATTAAATGGATTATCCCGTTAAGTTGATCTTAGTCTCAAAACAGGACTAACGTATCCTTAACGAATGTTTAAGTTGATCGTAGCCGCAACGCGACTAATGCATCCTTAAACTAAAAAAACCAAACCCAAATCTAAGTAAATACGGATTTGGACTAGTCCACGTCCTACGGGCGACGGCATTACTCAGTCTCCGTATACAATCCACGGGCAACCACAAATCAAACAAACACACACGACACGAAGTGAAATTCTGGAGAAGGAAAAATTTGTTACCGCGATGCGGTAGCGTAATTAACTGCAGGGGCTTGCGCCTGCAGGGAAGAGCGTCCCCACAATCAAAAACCCCTCAAGCGAGGGGGAATCTGACGAAGTCTGCTACATCGGCCGCATCCGTCTAAACCTCCGATACACGGTGCCATAAATCAACTTGGCATCTTCGGAGAGGTGGACGGATAAAACCAAATAGCATCTGCCCCAAATCTCAGCGTCAGGACATCGCGGTCCTGTGCGCCGCCATTCGGAGGGGAACAACGTTTACCCACAAAAATTTTCAAAAGAAACTAGACTTTAAGCCTTTATGGACTTCGCGCTCATTAAAAGAAGTTAACTGTGTTTAGAACACCGTTTAATGGTGTATCGTTCATGGGGTGTCTAGAAAAGTGTTCACGGCGAAACCGCCAAAAGAGAAAGGGTTATCTAATTAAAGACCTTCGCGAAAGCGTTGGAAAACCTCTCTTTATCTCTGCACTTACCTGGCTTCGTGATCAGTATATCTTGAGCCCGTTTCTCGACACAGTTTTACTTCGACAATCAAGTTCTTGACTAGGTCTAGTTGACCTAGGTGAACCCTAGACCGATTAGGTGCGTGGTATTTTGTGTCATGATTGATTTTTGTCCAGATTCTTTTTGTGTGTATATTTCATTCTTTTGTTAATAACTAATAAAAAAATATATTAAAAAAATCACATTCTTTTCCCCTCCTTTTCTCTTCTTCTTCTTCATCTCTTCATATCATGGGTACCCCACCTAGAAAAACTCTTGCCGAACTTTGGTACCCACAACCAGACATTACTTCTTACGGTTCTTTATTTGGTCAAATTTCGAACGATCCATCCATGCCCAACCTTTCTTTGAAAGATCGGATAAACGCGTCTAGGACAAACAATTGGACTCCGCAATCCACTTTGTATCAACCGTTTCAACCTACCTCACCTTCTTACGTTGATACCCCTTTTGAGAGTCCTGTTGTAACTCCAAGACCTATGTCTATTGCTGAACGTATTGAACAATCTCGTAGCCGATCTTTCACTCCTTTCACCACTGCAAATTCTTTTGATCAATAATTCCAACCGCCTTCTTATTATAACGTTGATCCTACTCCTGTCCATCCATTCGATTCCTACCAGTCCTATCCGATATTTACACCTTCCCTAGACATGGCTTCTACACAGTCATTTGGGAGTTTCATGTATCCAACCAACATTGAATCTTTTACTGAAACCCCTCCACAACCCATGTCTAGCCTAGAACAGTCATTGGAAGACTTTCGGGTAGTGTCGTACCAACAGATGATGGATTTGAATGCGTCCATGGCCGCTCTCATACAACCTAGTGACCCGGTAGATAGTTTCCAACTAGCTCCATATTTTCCAATGTATAATGAGGCGGTAGGACAGATTGAGAATTTGAGTGGTGAGAGTGAGCGGTACACCCTTCCAAATCAAACCTATCCATTGCAAATTGAATCCCACAGCTCCGGTTTTGAATGTCTATCAAGTGTCCCAAGGGATTTACCGATTGAAGATAAAATGTTTAATGAGTTGTGCGACTTTGTAGTATTTGATTTATCCGATTGTGAAGGGACCCTGTCAAGTGAAACGAACCCCATTCCTTTTGATCTCTACACCTCCACTCTAGAACCTGAATTGATTGAAATCCATGCTTTGAATGAGGTGTCTGAGAAATTTGATTTTCACTTGATCGAGGATATCGACGCTGAGAATATTTTGGATGATAAACCCCACAACTTTGGATGAGTTTTTCTCTCCAATTTATCATCCCGAGTCATTAACTGCTTTTTCCGAACTCCATATGCATCTTTTTATTAATGATGATAAATGCATGGATGAGTTAATTTTTGAGGAGAATTTTGAGGATAGTAATGAGGATGAAACAGTTCTACTTGATGAGTCGGATTTTCCAATTCATCCTGTCCCTTCCACTGACTGTGTACACCCTCCTGAACCTTTAATTTTGACCCTTCCTCAATCACTTCCCTCCATCATCGTTCCGACCTTGCAAGACACCGTATTACCTTCTTTTCTTATGTCTGGTTTACCAAGTTCGGCTTACCAATGTTTTCTTATGAATCTTGAGGGATTTGACCCAATTTCTCGACGGGTTAATAGATTAGTACAATCACTTTTTACACATCGGTCATTACAAATTGTACTAATCTATTTACTCCATTGCCACCCTCAAGTTCGTATTCTATTTCTTTCTCCCCTCCACCATTCTTCTCTTCCACCGAGACCGTATCCCGCTTCTATCCGCATACGGTCTCGCGTATTCTCCATTTCTTTCCTTTCCGCATTCTTTCACCAACCTGCACACTATCGCGATAGCATTTTTGAATGGTTGGTGCTCACTTTTGACCTGTGTAAGGCCTTGTATAGATTGATACTGTTCTCTCCCCCCTAATCTTGAATTTCACCGCTTAAACAGTGGAAACACTGTTTCACTTAAGTTTGGGGGATCTTTTTGTGTATATATTTTTGGTTTGCTTTGTATATATTTCTTCTAGGAAGCACCGACAATTTTGACCCTATCGGTATTGCCTGACAGTGTGGGCACTGTCAAGTTTAAGTTTGGGGGTGTGCTCGGTAAGCTTTCTACCTTCGCATTCATGTGTATACTTTGCATTTGCATACTTATTTAAAAACCCATAAAAATCGAAATTTTTTACAAAAATATAAAACTTTGTCGTCAAGTTAGCTAATAGGGTAACTTAGATTTCTATTTCCGAAAGTTGAGTTGATACGTTAGAAATAACTAAATCCTAGGCTTAGAAATTGAAAACCCTAAAAATAACCCTCCTTCTATTTAACCTTGGTAATTATACGTCCTTACAGTTTGTTTTATAGAAGTAGGTAATCTTGAGTTCAATTCTTGAGTTAAGTCGAGATGAAGGGAAAGTATTGAAGCTTTACTGAAGGATAAGTTTGAAAAATAGTTTCTATTCTTGAGTCCAAATTTAGAAAGTATATACCCGCACCTTGAAACTTGGGATAATAGAGGATACCTGGAAATACACTTGCCTGAAAACCTAGTATGAAAGAAAAAATGGGATTTAAAGCTAACCAACAAAAGAGCATCATTGAAAAATATATCCGGTCTTGAAAAAGAAAAAAAATAATAAAGAAAAGAAAAAAAATAAATAAAAACAAGACCTGGAAATTGCTATTTACGCTTTAAAGCCCACTCATTCAGTAATCGGTTGTTAGTGCCTCAAGAAGCATTAATAGTCGCATGAAAGGTGTGTGAGCAAAACCGTCCATCATTAAATGAAAAGAAGTAGTATTAGGCATTAGGGCAAGGGTACTATAGCTTGAATTGAATCCTTAAGTGTAGGGGTGAAATTTACACACACGTAGGGGTATACAATCGATATTTGGAGGAAAGATGGGAATAAAGAATAAGACTTATGTTTTTCGTAAAGAAGATAAAAATCCCTCATTGGAGACCGCACTTTTAGAAGGAAAACTCAAGAGAACCGAGATCTTTCTAAACCGTAAAACGTATAGGATCTGGGGTTGAATAAATAGGAGGTGTGAAACATTGGATATTTCTAACTTAGGATGATAGAATTTATAATTTAGATACTAAACTGCAGGAGTAAAATCAACGTTAACTTATGAAACTAGATTGACGGGATTTTGTGGGTAGTATCCGCTGAAAACCCTCAGAAGACAACACTCCACATACTAGGGACACCTAGAGATTTAACTGCTTGTTGCACGAGCTCAGTGCAATCGCGTTCCCCGCGAAAGTGAGGCTAGGATTTTTGTTTTGCTCGAGACGAGCAAAAGATAAGTTTAGGAGTAATTGTTCATCTCAGAAAAACTACATTTTAATACTGATCATTCATTATCTATTTTGTTATATATCAGTACTATTAACCAGTGTCTGCTCAGTAATATAGATTACAGGTATCCATGACAAAATACTGGAAATATACTTAAAATCATGGATATATCGTTTGTGAATCGACACTGCAACCGGAACTGAAAACCGACTGATATCCAAAGAGTTTTTGCAAATAAGATGTGTGCATACAATATTGATCAAACACAATGCAAGTGTACACATGGGACCATGGTGGGGCTGCCCATGGCACACACAAATGATAGCTTGTGCAAGTGGGGGGACAAGAGTGATAAATGCATAAAGATGTGATGTGATGTATAGCTACAAGTTTCCTTCCAAATCCCTGAGTGCATCCAAGGCCTTTACAGACAAAACAAGAAGCACCAGAGTGATATTGGAGAGCACACAATACCACACAACCAACACGAGCCCAGGAGCTCGGTTTTGGACCGGCCACATTCCTAATTTGGCCGAGCTGGCCGGCCCCCCTTCCCCCAAAGTGCCCCAGTTTTCTGTGGTCCCTCCCTTGTTGCCACGTCATCTTATTTTTATTGCTTGTTTATTTTTCTTTTGTGCCTATAAAAGCAGACCAGTGAGCAAGGGAGAAGGGGTCATTCATTGTCCAAGACTTCACACTCTTTTTCATTTTCCACTTTGTTCTTGTACATAGCTAGTCCCCCTTGAGTTCATTGCCTTCTCTTGATCTTGCAACCTCTTCATTGAGCTTGCAATTTTAAGTTTAGGTTATTGATCTCAAGGATTGTATCATTACTTGAATATTAATAAAGCTTTCATTTTGCCTTCACTTAACCTTGAGTTCTTTGCCTTCTCTTGATCTTGCAATCTCTTCATTGAGCTTGCAAGTTTAAGATTAGGTTATTGAACCCATGGCTTGTATTGTCACTTTGAGTTAATGAAGCTTTCATTCTTTAGGTTCTTCTACTTCTTACTTGCTTTCCTTTCTTGCAATTTATTTTCATGCCATTTACTTACTTGCAATTTTATTATCTTGCACTTACTTACTTGTAATGTTGTCTTTTCTTTTCTTTGTATCTTTTATTTGCTCTTTTTGTTTGTTGTTGAGATAGTTGTGAATACGGTGTTGTTAGGAAAAAGATTGGTTTTGTAAGTTAAGATTTTCCTTCTCATTTCCTTTTCCCGATCTTTTCCATTAAACTCCGCCCAAACCTTACGCAAGCACTCCGTTAGGCACCCTATCCTACCAAGGTATCGGTGATTCCTAACCGTGACCGGATGCATTCGGATTGGCCGGAGGCGAAAGCAAACGACAAGAACGGACGGACAAGGGTCAATAAGCCGGATTTCATAAATACCGTGTTTAAGCACCCTAATCCATGTTGTTGCCGATTGCTCTAGCTTTAGTGATCGAGTTTGGCTCAAAGAATTGAGTATGGAAATCCATAACTTACACTATCCTATGTAATCCTAACAAACGTTTACGTTGCATATATACACTTAGGTTAGATATGAACATTTCCGCCACGCGTATTAACTCGTCAAAACAAGAACTTAAAACGCTCCGTCTCCCTGCGGACGACCCGTACTCATCGCGGCTAGCTGTAAAGCGATACTGTCCTGATTGCGGTTAACTTTAGAACTTTAAAACTCGACACGCCAAAAGCGTGTCAATCAATAACTGCGAAGACTTCCCGATTCACGGGCGCGTCGGCGAAGGCGCTCTCTGAACGAACAAAAGGGAAGGAAGAATCGAAAGCCATAGTACCTGCACGATAAGAGGCGAGGGTTAGTTGCCAACGCTATAATCCGAATTCTGGCATTTGGTACTTTAAAATTGTACCGCAGTGTAATGCAGGAGAAAGGGACCAAGGGGGATCCACAAAATCAAAGTGACGGCCCATCATTGATAAGGCAATCACTCATTAAAGATGGAATCCTAAAAGGATTCTCATTTAATGAGAAACACATTAGGTTAAGGAGTTGAACTCCCTCGAGAGCAGTGCTCTACAGACAGAAATCATATCTGTCAAATTTAATTAAGAGGGGAATAAAATTCCCCAAAATTTTCTAAAGAGCTATGCTCTGTAAAAGCAATGGTACAATCTACCAGAACCTTCAAAAGCAAAGCTTTTTAACAAGGTAAAATCCCAAGATCTTTAAAGATCTGAAAGAAAAATCCTAGAAACTTTAAGAGTTCTTCATTAACGGGTTAAGAAACCCTAAAAAACATTTTTAAGATCTGTGATCTAAGAAGAGCAAAGATCTGTTTAATGGGTTCGATTATGATCCTTACCAAAATTTTGGGCAGAGTTATAACTCTAGAAGGGATTTCTTTGGGCAGAGATCTAAGCTCTGAAAAGAAGAATTAAACTCTAAGAAGAAGAAAGAACAGAAGAAGATGAATAGTAGTCATCTCAAGAGCAAAAGGCCCTACTTATAGGCAGGGGAGACCGATTCAACTTCCAAATCCAACGGTGGAAAAGCTGTCACCGCTGCACTCACGTGTAAGCCACGTGAGCACAACGGTGGGGGGGCATTTGTTTCCCCCCAATAATAAAAGAGCAAGGCTCTGTTAAAAATTTGAAAAGAGGCAGCGCCTCACGTGCCCTGCACGAGGGCGCCGGCGCCGAGGGTTAAAAGCTCTGAGGCAGCGCCTCACGTGCCCTGCACGAGGACGCCGGCACCGAGGGTTAAAAACTCTGAGGCAGCGCCTCACGTGCCTTGCATGAGGGCGCTCGCACCGAGAGTTAAAAACACTAAGGCATCGCTTCACGTGCCTTACATGAGGGCACCGGCGTTAGAACTAAAAGTTCTCTGCCATTGGATTAAAAATCCAACGGAGATGATAAATCATCAAAATACAGAATTAAATTCTGTTGAGGAAATATTCCTCGAATCTTTCTAAACAAGAAAGATTATTCTCTGTAAACAGAGCACCGTTGGATTAAAAATCAAATAGTGATTAAAAATCACCAAGCTACAGAATAAGCTCTGTATGGGAAAAAATTTCCCAATCTTGTTAAAAACAAGAGAAATATCTTTTGTAAAACAGGAGTCCTTAGATCAAAAATCCAACGGTGGATAAAATCCCTAGATCAATTAAGGATCTCTCAATGAGAGATTTCTTCAACTAAATCAACAGACTTGCCTCTACTATATAAAGGACCCAAGACTTCAAGTCTTGCACAAAGGAACCCCCATATAAACTTCAAGTTCAAAAAGAATAGAAAGCAAAAAGAAAGCTTTAAGAAAGAAGAACGAAGAAGAACTTTCTTCGAGGTAAATACAAGTAATAGAGATCAGAGTATCTCATCTGCATATCCAAGGGTTTAGCCCTCATAAAGAACATAGTCCCCTAGATCTGAGATCCATGAGACAAGTCTCACACAAATGAGAATTTAATTCTCATGGAGATGAATTTGTTCTTGGGGATCGAAGATCCAGGAGAGAAGGAATTGAACTCTTCAAAAAATAATGCACAAAGAAAAACCAGCGCCAAGCTCCTCACGTGCCCCTCGCGTGTGCACTGCTCAAATAAAGAGTGCTTAGCACTCAATGGTTGGCTCTCAGCGCCAAGCGCCTCACGTTCCCCTCACGTGGGCGCTACTCAATAAGAGTTCTTAGCACCCAATGCTTGGCGCTCAGCACCTAGCACTCAGTGGTTGGCGCTCAGCGCCAAGCGCCCCACGTGTTTCGCATGTGGACGCCATAAAGAGTGTTTAACACTCCATAAAAAAATAAAGGAACAAAACAAAGATGGGAAAATAAAGTAAAGCATTATTTGCACAGAAAAAGGACTGAACCCAAGCAAGTGTTTAACATTTTATTCAAAGACTGAGTGGGTTGAGTCTAAGTTGACCAAATCCCCCAATTCAGATCAACCGAGCCCGTGTGCTCATCATTTTCCAAATTGGTCATAGTCTCAAACACAACTACAGATCTCCGAACGGACATTGGTTCAAGGGTACATCTCCTCACACCTCTGATACATGTCGTTGTAATTCTTCAGCGTCTTCAGAGAGGTGGTGGGTCCCGATAACCAACAACTTTTCGGTGCACTCCCAAATTGACGGGCACATCCCACTGTGGACCGAAACGTTCTTAAACTAAAACGACAGAGCCCAAACGCTCTTCTGTTGGATCAAGATGATCCTAAACCCTTGTTAAGTAGATCTTAGTCTAAAATTGGGCTAACGTATCCTTAACAAATATTTAAGTTGATCTTAATCTCAAACAAGATTAACGATTCTTAAATCAATCCAAACCCAAATCTAAGAATATACGGATTTGGACTAATCCACGCCCTACGAGCGACAACATAAATTAGTCTCCGTATACAATCCACGGGCAACCAAAATAAAACAAACACACACGACACGAAGTGACCTTCTGGAGCAGGAGAAAGTGGTTACCGCGATGCGGTAACGTAATTAACTGCAGGGGCTTGCACCTACAGGGAAGAACGTCCCCATAATCAAAAACCCCTCACAAACGAGGAGGAATCTGACGAAGTCTGCTACAACGGCCGCATCCGTCCAAACCTCCAATACCCGGTGCCATAAGTCAACTTGGCATCTTCGGAGAGGTAGATAGATAAATCCAAATAGCATCTACCTCCAAATTTAGGCAAGACGTTTGTCTTCCCGGTTTTCAGCGGTAAACAGTTGGAGACAGGAATCTTCCGTGCTAAACTAAAGAATGCTGAAGTGTTTACTCTACCGGCAAAAGAAGAAAAGACGGAGGTAGTTTGAGAGTTCGAGGATGTGTTTCCTGAAGATATAACAGGTTTTCTTCCCGATCGAGCTCTTGAATTCAGCATTGACTTAATACCTGGTGCTTAACCGGTGATCAAAGCTCCATACCGGTTAAGTCCAGAAGGATTAAAGGAGATCCGTACTTAGTTGGATGAACTCATGAAGAAAGGTTGGATTCGTCCCAGTACTTCAAGTTGCGGATCTCCAGTTTTGCTCGTGAAGAAGAAAGAAAGTTCATACAGAATATGTGTAGATTACCGAGCTCTGAATAAAGTGACAATCAAGAACAAGTATCCACTACCGCACATCAATGAACTTTTCGATCAGCTAAGTGGGTCTTGTGTATTTTCGAAGCTAGATCTTCGTTCGGGTTATCATCAGGTGAAGGTCAACGAGTCCGATATTCCGAAGACGGCGTTAATGACTCGATATGGTCATTACAAATATCTCGTGATGCCATTTGGAGTGACCAATGCGCCTGTTGTTCCCGCCAAAATTTTGGCTCAAAATCCGTTCCAATAAAAAATAAATAAATAAATAAATAAATAATAAAGGAGAAAACCTCCCTTTCAGAGCAAAGCTCTCTTCAAATCCTAAGGCGGGAAATGAAGCAATGCTTCTATTTCCCCCAATCAGAGCAAAGCTCTGTTTTAAAAGATAATAAAAATCATATCTTAAAATAAAGAAGCAACGCTTCAGCTAACTTGCGCTCTGCGCTGCGCGACACGTGGCAGCGCAATTGCGCTAGCGCAGTTGCGCTGCGCTTTGCGACACGTGGCAGCGCAGTTGCGCTGCGCTCTGCGCTGCGCGACACATGTCAAGCACAGATGCGTTTGCGCCAAACAGAATTAAAATTCCAGTAAGATCTTTCTATTCTTGTTAAAACAAGAAGATTGTCTTTTGTAAAACAGAAGCCCTTGGATCAAAAGATCCAACGATGGGGAAAAATCCCCAAATCACTCAGACAATGATCTCTTTAACAAATTTAACAAATTAATAGGCACTATATAAAGGCCCCTAGACCCCAATTCAAAATCATCAAGATGGAGATTAAGAGAACACTGAAGAATTTGAGAAGAACTCTTCAAGAACAAAAAGAAAGAAAAAAGGTAAAAACCTTTATAAAACAGAAGATTCTCTTCTGAATAGATCATTGATCTAAGAACAAGATCAATGATCTTCAATAAAAAGAAAAATAAATAATAACAGTGCCTTACACTTTTTATGAACCACTGGTTCTTTGAAAACAAGAAAAATTTGTTTTCTTTGATCTAAAATTGATCAAAATATAAAACAGTGCCCTGCACTTGCAAAATTGGCACTATTGCGCTTTTGGGTTGGCGCAACTCACCAGAGCGCACCACATGTCAGCAGCGCAGCACACTGACACAGTGCACTGCGCTAACTGCGCTTGCGCTGACCAGAGTGTGACGCGTGTTACCTCCACAAGCGCTTGCGCTCATTAATTGGCGCAAAGCGCCTGACAAGCCACATGGCCACTGCCAGATAAATAATGCATTGCATTATACAAAGAAGGGCTGAGCCCAATCAAAAAGAGGCCTAACAGGCCTAATAAAATGCCACGCATTATTTTAAAGAAGGACGGAGTCCAAACAAAGACAGATGATGTGCATCATTTAAAGGGGCAAAGCCCTACAGGCCTAATAGGCCAAAGATAAATAAAAACGTTGAACATCTTCAACTGGACTTAGCCCAATCATGGCCGTAAGTCCTCAAATTAAATTGACTGAGCACGGCTACTCTCTTAAATCAATTTACATCAGGTTCAAGGGTACATCTCCGAACTCCTCTGACCCCTATCGTTGTAATCCTTCAACGACGTCAGAGAGGTGACGGGTCCCGATGGCCATACATATTAAATGGACCACCACGTCCCTAAATTGGAACATGGACCTCTATGTCCCTAAACTGGAACATAGACCCCCACGTCCCTAAACTGGAACATGGACCACTACGTCCCTAAACTGGAACAACAGAGCCCCTAAACGCTCTTTTGTCGGATCTAAACGATCCAGTTTAAGTTGATCTTAGCCTCAAGTATGGCTAACGTATCCTTAAACATTCAAACAGACTTTAGTCCCAAATTGGACCATAAGACCCTCCAAATCAACTTTGGTTCAAGGGTACATCTCCGAACTCATCTGACACCTGTCCTTGTAATCCTTCAACGTCGTCAGAGAAGTGACGGGTCCCGATAGCCATACACATTAAACGGACCACTACGTCCCTAAACTGGAACAATAGAGCCCTCAAATGCTCTTTCCGTTAAGTCGATCTTAGTCTCAAACAGACTAACGTATCCTTAACGAGCGTTTAAGTTGATCTTAGCCTCAATATGGCTAACGTATCCTTAAACTAAAACACCCAACCCAAATCTAAGTAAATACGGATTTGGACTGATCCACGTCCTACGGGCGACGGCATCATTTAGTCTCCGTATACAATCCACGGACAACCACAAACAAAACAAACACACACGACACGAAGTGAACTTCTGGAGCAGGAGAAAGTTGTTACCGCGATGCGGTAGCGTAATTAACTGCAGGGGCTTGCGCCTGCAGGGAAGAGCGTCCCCACAATCAAAAACCCCTCGAAAGAGGGGGAATCTGACGAAGTCTGCTACATCGGCCGCATCCGTCTAAACCTCCGATACACGGTGCCATAAATCAATTTGGCATCTTCGGAGAGGTGGACGGATAAAACCAAATAGCATCTGCCCCGAATCTCAGGCAAGACGGACCTACGCGGTCGCGTCTCTGTGTTCGGAAGGGAACAGATTCTGGCACGCCCGGTGGGACCTTTTCCTCTTTCCACTCCACACTTCGTGTGTCGTGTTTTTCCCGCGATCAAATAATCGCGGTGTGTATGTTTTTGGTTGCCCTTAGGGGAGTGAATTTTGAAGCCGGCATTTCGTCTCTATGAAGAATGGCATTTGCTCCCACCCTAGCAACTCAGGCTCTGTCATATCCGGCGGAGTCTTGTATGGGTCACTTGCAGCCTCAAATCTCTGCAATCCGACTCTTCAAGAAATCAACGGGCTCCTTTTTGGGTCGATACTCCCACCTCCCACCCTTGGTGCCTCAACGCCGATGGAGGAAGCCCAGAGGATGTCTGTCGTCCACAGGTAGGCCCCCCAAGCAGCAGCTTTGCCGACAGAATCGGTCCTCAAACAACTGGCACATGCCAAAGACCAAGGTCGACGCAGGGGGCAGAATATTCAAGCTCTTCAAGAAATCAATGGCTTCAAACTGCACTAACTGCAACAGCAACACTCGCTCTCTCCCATCTGGAGGAGTAACCTACGGGCCCCAAGCGGCCTCCCTTTTCACTATGCCAGTGGAGTAGGTAACTCAAGCCACCACTGGGCTGTTCTTCGGGACCATGCTCCCGCCAACGAGTTTCAGCGCTCCTGTACCATCGCAAGAAGCTCCCAAGAAGTCGTTTTTCAGCGCTCCTGTGCTTATTTACGCCTTACTTTACATTATACTATATATAAGCACACACAAAAATTGTGATAATAAAAGAGTAGAAAGTGAAAAATTATATTTAAAAGATAGGAATAGTTTAAGAAAAACAAGAAAGTTAGATGCTTTCTTAAATGAAACTAGTAATAAGTAGTTATGAGTTGTTGTCCCAAGGGTTAGTAAGATGAAGGAAATTACTAATCTGAGGATAAAAATAAGCCTGAAAAATAGTTCCTATTCTGAAAGCCAAACATTTGAACGTTGATACCCTACTATACGCACTTACACACATCTTGAAACTCGGGATAGTAGAGGATACCTTGAAATGCTCTTGTCTAAAAGCCAAAGTATGAAGAAAACAAAAGTGGAGAACAAAAGATAAAATGGTGAAAAGAAAAATGAACACTGGTTTTGTTATCACCGAGGAAGCAATAAAAAATATAGCGAGGGTGCTTTATCACCTAGTGCCTTAGACCAACTGGTTTGGGAGCCACTGCTAAGCCTTAGGTGTTGTAAGACGAGGAAAAACACCTAATTAGCAAGCACATGAGTAATCGGTCGGTTAGTACCTCAAGAAGTATTAACGGTCGCATGAAGAATGTGTGAGCAAATTCCATCTAAATATCTATTAAAAAGTACTAAGGTAGATGGACAAGAGTATGATTGCTTGAATTGAATTCTCTGAGTGTAGGGATGTCCAGTTCACACACGTAGGGGTATATGATCAATATTTGGAAGAAAGGTAGGAATGAAAACTAAAGGCGATGTTTTATTGAGGGATAATGTGATTTCTAACATTTTTTCATGACCATTAAGATAGGGCTCATAGCAACTGAAAAGCTGGTATAGTTGAAAACTCTTATTTTCAAGTTCTTTCTTTTATAGTTCTTATCTTTATATAATTTTCACCATCTCTCTTTTATTATAGGATTTTGTGGGTGTAATCCGCTGAAAACCCTCAAGAGACAATACTCCTCCTACTAGGGATATGCCACTGGCGCCGAGTAAGGAAGGCTGGGGGCAACTCTCCTTCTGGACTGACTCCGCCGACTACAACCGCCCTCGAAGGTTCCTTAGGTGCGTTATGGGCACAAGGGAATGACCAAGGGAAAGAAAGAGCTCTCTATTACTTAAGTCGAGTTCTTCTGGGGGCAGAAAGCAACTACTCTCCCATTGAAAAACACTGCCTGGCGTTGATCTTTGCGATAACAAAGCTCAGGCACTATGCGTTGGCGCATGAAATCCGTCTCATCTCGAAGGTGGACCCTCTTAAATATTTATTGTCGAAGGCCATATTGACGGGTCGACTCGCTAAATGGGCCCTACTCTTGATGGAGTTCTCGATAACCTATCGACCTCTCAAAGCAATGAAAGGCAAGGCCATTGCCGATTTTCTCGCTGAGCATCCGGTACCTGCCAATTCTCCTCTGAATTGCGATCTGCCAGATGAACATGCGTTTGACGCAATCGACGGTGGTGATACCCGGTGGGAACTCTATTTTGATGGAGCATCTTCCATGAAGAAGCGCAAACAAAGTACGCCCATGATCAAATCGGGGGTAGGCCTTATCTTCGTGACCCCACAAGGAGGGATAATGCGCTTTGCTTTCTCCTTGACAGAGCCGAGGACGAACAATGAAGCCGAATACGAAGCTTTGATAGCAGGCCTTGAGATCGCCTTCGACATGGGAATTGAAAACCTCCTCATATACGGAGACTCCCAATTGATCATCAGTCAAGTAAATGGCGACTACCAAACGTGTAAACCAGAGTTGGTGAAGTACGGCGAAAAGATGCAACAATTGTTGACCCAAATTCCTTCCTACACTTTGGAAAACATACCACGTGCGGAAAACAGCAAAGCGGACGCATTAGCCAAGCTCGCTAAAGAACTGGCTGACGAGAATCTCGATGACGTCAGAATCGTGGTACAAAGCCGTAGGGTGCTTGCCCCAGCAAAAACATCTCCGGAATCATCCGAAGCAAAGGGAATGATTGAGCAGACGACCCTGCAAATAAAAGATCGGGAAAAGGCCGAGGATTGGAGAGAAGTCTTCATAGACTACTTCAAATACCGTCAGACGCCCGAAGATGCGTCCTCAAGACATCAGCTTATGAAGCGAGCTCTGTCTTTCGCCTTCGTCAACGATACTCTATATAAGAGGTCATTTGATTCTCTATGGTTGAGATGCCTAGGACCTGACGAACGAAAAAAGTCGTTCAGGAAGTTCATGACGGACTCTGCGGTTCTCACCAAGCGGGCCCGAAGATGAAGTTAAAGATCAAACGGATGGGCTACTACTGGCCCACGATGATTCAGGACTGCCTCGAATATGCGAAGCAATGCTACTCATGCCAGATCCATGGAGACTCCATCCACCAACATCCAAATCCACTACATCCAACGGTGGCTAGCTGGCCGTTCGAAATGTGGGGAACTGATATAGTCGGCCCTATCGAACCAGCATCGTCTAGAGGACATCGTTTCATCCTGGAGACGACTGATTACTTCTCCAAATGGGCAGAAGCAGTACCGTTGAGGGAAGTGAAGACGGAGAATATCCTCCATTTCTTCAAGACGCACGTCATATATCGGTTTGGAACTCCGAGACGAATCATCTCCGATAACGGGCCAGCCTACAAAAGCCACAATATCAGTCGCTTCGCGCAACAGCATAACATAGACTGGAGATATTCCTCAGTTTATAATCCGCGAGCTAACGGTCTAGCTGAGGCCTTCAATAAGACCTTGACGAAGATCATGAAAAAGACGGTGTCCCGAAATAAGAAGGACTGGCACGAGAGACTGCAAGAGGCTCTTTGGGCGTATCGAACTACGTTCAAGACGGACACGAACACAACGCCATACGCGTTGGTATTCGGTACGGAAGCAGTACTCCCCCTCGAGATAGAGTTACCCTCTCTACGAGTAGCAGTCCACTACGAGCTGACGAACGAAGAAAATGCTCACCTTCTGCTTGAGGAGCTTGATGCCCTTGATGAAACACGGCTCATAGCGCAACAAAATCTGGAGGCTTATAAAGCAAAGATGACGCGCTCATATGAAAAATTGACCCGGCCGAGGACATTCCGCCAAGGCGAACTCGTGTTAGTGGTCAAAAGGCCTATGATCCCCAATCGCGCCAAGCGGGGAAAATTCGAGCCGAACTATGAAGGCCCGTACATCATAGACAAGGTCTACCAGGGTGGAGCATATCTACTCATGGATATGCACGGTGAAAGGCCTTTCAGGCCAATAAACGGTCGCTTCCTGAAGAAATACTACGCTTAATGAGCCATAACCTAGGTCAATGATAGATGACGATGACTATGTCCGCTCGCTATCTTCCTAAGATCAAGCTCTATAAGTAGCAGTCGGCCTTCTCCTCGACGGACCGAAACGTCCTTAAACTAACCACGGACCGAAACGTCCTTAAACTAAAGACGGACCGAAACGTTCTTAAACTACTACCGCAGCATCCTTAGGCTAACGAGATGAATAAAAAAAAGGAAAAAAATTTAAAAAATAATAATAATAAACGGTATGTCCAAAAGCAAAATGGGCACGGATGAAAACCCGAAAGGGCTCCATAAGTAAAAACAGCAGGTCTACCGGCAAGTGTTTGTGAAAACCTGAAAGGGCGCGACCTCGTAAAAAAAGAATAAAAAGAATAAAAAAGAAACGGTACGTCCATAAGCAAAATGGACACGGATGAAAACCCGAAAGGGCTCCGTGAGTAAATACAACAAGACTACCAGCGAGTGTTTGTGAAAACCCGAAAGGTCGCAACCTCGTTAAAGGACACTTACAAGGTCCTCTCGACCTTGTAAGGAGAAACCACCCGCCTGAGATCCTTACGACTCACAAGGGAGCAACACACTTAGGGACCCCCACGATTCCTAAGGAGAAAATACACTTGCGAGATCCTCACGACTCGTAAGGAGAACTCTCTTATGGGACCCTCACGGCCCATAAGATTTGAAAGTCTTAAGTTACAGAGACCTAAACCTGTGCTTAAGCAACCCCCACAACTTCCGATATTGCCCTACAAGTGGCTCAATACTGACCCTTGTATACAATCCACGGGCACGAATAAACGTTTCCCTAATCAAGTCTCATCCGAGACTGGGGATATGTTCGCATGATGAACAACCCTTCTAAGTCCTCTCGACTTACAAGGAGAAAACCCTCTGGTAGGATCCTTACGACTTACAGAGGAACATGCACTTAGGAATCCTCACGATTCCTAAGGAGAAAATACACCTACAAGATCCTCACGACTTGTAGGGAGAAATACCTTTGTGGGACCCTTACGGCTCATGAAGTCAAAAGCCTTAATCGATAGGACCTTAACCATGTTCACTAAGCCACCTTTGTTCGACATCGACAGAGGCAGATGATGATTCGCTCCTGGAAATATCCCAGTTATAGCGGTGCTGATGCCGAAATCGGTGTCTAATTTCAGGTTTACGGCAAAAAGCCAGTAGGCCGCCTATGCATACGAAATAGCCGAAATAATGGGGGAACTTGCAATAAAAAGCAGCAAGTAAAAACGTATGCACACAAAATAGCCGAAATGATGGGGCAACTCGCAATAAAAAGCAGCGAGTAAGAAGAAAATAGAACAGCCGAAATGATTGGGCACCGCGAAAAATAGCCGAAATGATTGGGCAATCGCGACCTTCGCGATATAAAAGCTGAAATGATAGAGCATCACGGAAATAAAACAATAAAATAAATGAATGATGAAACTTTTGCCCTACAGGCGATGTCACAGCAATCCCTGTATACAATCCAGGGGCGCAAACAAAGAAGGAACCATATCTTCCCAACAGGCTCCACCAGAAAGCGAAGCCAAATATCGACGGTTCATAGACAACCTAGAGACAATCTTGACATTTGTCGCAATATTGCAGGCACAATGTCAACAAACAGAGCAAAAGGAGGATCCCTAGCTTCAGCGTCTTCACGTCAACAACCGACCTCAGAGTCACAATGAAATGGAGCCACGGCATAGTCCCTAGTTCCAAATCTTAACGGCAATATCTACGGCATAAGAATCAACAAAGGCGTGCCTTCGCAATCCATCAAGATGCGGATACAACGCCAACAAAAGACCTTGCGGTCGAAACAAAAGCGAAGCGACGGCAAAATCCCAGCTTCATTTCAACAATCGTCTTGATACAGCAGACGAGATGTTAACAAAGGTGTTCCTTCGCAATCCATCAAGATGCGGATACAACGCCAACAAAAGACCTCGCGGTCGAAACAAAGCGAAGCGACGGCAAAATCCCAGCTTCATCTCAACAATCGTCTCGATACAGCAGACGAGATATTAACAACGGCGTTCCTTCGCAGTCCATCAAGATGCAGATACAACACCAACGAAAGACCCCATGGTCAAACAAGCGAAGTAACGGAAAAATCCTAGCTCCACCTCGGCATTCGTCTCGATACAGCAGACGAGATGTCACGACAGCGTTCTTCCTCCAGCAGGATTCGGACGTGACAAAGCAAACGAAGCGAAGGCCAAATCCCTAGCTTCAAGGTCTTAACGGCGAGTCATATAAAGCCTGAAAGACAACTGGAGATCATCTTACACCAGCGCGAAATGGTCACCACTTCGACGTTCGTGTCGACACAGCAGACGCAACATCATCAAACAAACGGAGCCACAGCAAAATCCCTAATTCCAAATCTCGACGGTTCACCAGCAACCTAGAGACAACCGCGACGTTCGTCTCGATACAGCAGACGAGTTGTCACCCCAGCGTCTTTCCTCCAGCAGGGTTCAGACGCGATCATCAAACAAACGGAGCCACGGCAAAATCCCTAGTTCCAAATCTCGATGGTTCACCAGCAACCTAGAGACAACCGCGACGTTCGTCTCGATACAGCAGACGAGTTGTCACCCCAGCGTCTTTCCTCCAGCAGGGTTCAGACGCGATCATCAAACAAACGGAGCCACGGCAAAATCCCTAGTTCCAAATCTCGACGGTTCACCAGCAACCTAGAGACAACCGCGACGTTCGTCTCGATACAGCAGACGAGTTGTCACCCCAGCGTCTTTCCTCCAGCAGGGTTCAGACGCGATCATCAAATAAACGGAGCCACGGCAAAATCCCTAGTTCCAAATCTCGACGGTTCACCAGCAACCTAGAGACAACCACGACGTTCGTCTCGATATAGCAGACGAGTTGTCACCCCAGCGTTCTTCCTCCAGCAGGGTTCAGACGCGACAATCAAACAAACGGAGCCACGGCAAAATCCCTAGTTCCAAACCTCGACGGTTCACCAGCAACCTAGAGACAACCGCGACGTTCGTCTCGATACAGCAGACGAGTTGTCACCCCAGCGTTCTTCCTCTAGTAGGGTTCAGACGCGACAATCAAAAGAACGGAGCCACGGCAAAATCCCTAGTTCCAAACCTCGACGGTTCACCAGCAACCTAGAGATAATCGCAACATTCGTCTCGATACAGCAGACGCGGTGCCAGCAAAGGCCAAATTCCTAGCTTCAGGGTCTTGACGGCAACTCACATAAAACCTGAAAGACTATCGGAGATCATCCCACACCAGCACGGAGTGGTTATGACTCATCGGGGCTCTCTAAAATGAGCCTAACCTCAAGTAAAAAGCGGCATGGCACAATACCTAACGCTTGCTCTTCCAACAGTCAAACTGCCAAGGAGGATTGCTTGAAGACGTCTTGTCTAACCCCTGAAGGGATCAGAGACACGGCAGTCGTAGGGCTACTCGAACAGCACGATTGCCTATCGAGAAATATATCAGCTTATATGACGGTACGACGGCCAAAACCCTAAGTACCACAGACCCTAACGGACTTCTGTCGTAAAGAGCAGAGGTTAACTGTGACGTTAGGATATCCTTGCGAGAAATGCTCGATTCGTCTCGACTTGTGAAGAAATTGATGTCTTTGCGAGAACTTCTCGATGCGGCTCGACTCGTGAGATAAAGCTTTAGGCAGTGGGGATTAAAAAAAACTGTTTCCTAAGCACTGGGGCCCTGCAAGTCGATCCAAAACGGTCTCTTGCATACTATCCACGGGTCTCACTCTCCAAAGTCGAATCTCGGCAAGGAGGGGAACAACCGCTTACGGGTCCTCTCGACTCATAAGAGGGAAAATTCTCTTATAGGATCCTTACGACTTATAAGGAAAAAAAACACTTAGGAATCCTCACGATTTCTAAGGAGAAAACACACCTACGAGATCCTCATGATCCGTAGGGAGAAAAGACTTTGTGAGACCCTCACGGCTCATAAAATTGAAAAGTCTTAGGCTACAAGGACCCTAAACTTGTCTCCTAAGCCCTCGATTCCATGGCTACTCCTAACTTTGCACTACTTCACCCGCGTACATACTTACGTGGGCAAAGTAGTGGGGGCATTTGTTCCCGCAAAAATTTTGGCTCAAAACCCGTTCCAATAAAAAATAAATAAATAAATAAATAATAATAAAGGAGAAAACCTCCCTTTCAGAGCAAAGCACTGTTCAAATCCCAAGGCGGGAAATGAAGCAATGCTTCTGTTTCCCCCAATCAGAGCAAAGCTCTGTTTTAAAAGATAATAAAAATCAGATCTTAAAATAAAGAAGCAACGCTTCAGCTAACTTGCGCTCTGCGCTGCGCGACACGTGGCAGCGCAGTTGCGCTGCGTGACACGTGGCAGTGCAGTTGCGCTGCACTCTGCGCTGCGCGACACGTGGCAGCGCAGATGCGTTTGCGCCAAACAGAATTAAAATTCCAGTAAGATCTTTCTGTTCTTGTTAAAACAAGAAGATTGTCTTCTGTAAAACAGAAGCCCTTGGATCAAAGATCCAACGGTGGGGAAAAATCCCTAAATCACTCAGAGAATGATCTCTTTAACAAATTAAACAAATTAATAGGCACTATATAAAGGCCCCTAGACCCCAATTCAAAATCATCAAGATGGAGATTAAGAGAACTCTGAAGAATTTGAGAAGAACTCTTCAAGAACAAAAAAAAAAAGAAAAAAGGTAAAAACCTTTATAAAAGAGAAGGTTCTCTTCTGAATAGATTATTGATCTAAGAACAAGATCAAAGATCTTCAATAAAAAGAAAAATAAATAATAACAGTGCCTTGCACTTTTTATGAACCACTGGTTCTTTGAAAACAAGAAAAATTTGTTTTCTTTGATCTAAAATTGATCAAAATATAAAACAGTGCCTTGCACTTGCAAAATTGGCACTGTTGCGCTCTTGGGTTGGCGCAACTCATCAGAGCGCGCCACGTGTCAGCAGCGCAACAGCGCAGCGCACTAACACAGTGCACTGCGCTAACTGCGCTTGCACTTACCAGAGTGTGACGTGTGTCACCTCCACAAGCGCTTGCGCTCATTAATTGGCGCAAAGCGCCTGACAAGCCACATGGCCACTGTCAGATAAATAATGCATTGCATTATATAAAGAAGGGCTGAGCCCAATCAAAAAGAGGCCTAACAGGCCTAATAAAATGCCACGCATTATTTTAAAGAAGGATAGAGCCCAAACAAAGACAGATGATGTGCATCATTTAAAGGGGCAAAGCCCTACACGCCTAATAGGCCAAAGATAAATAAAAACGTTGAACATCTTCAACTGGACTTAGCCCAATCATGGCCGTAAGTCCTCAAATTAAATTGATTGAGCACAGCTACTCTCTTAAATCAATTTACATCCGGTTCAAGGGTACATCTCCGAACTCCTCTGACCCCTATCGTTGCAATCCTTCAACGACGTCGGAGAGGTGACGGGTCCCGATGGCCATACATATTAAATGGACCACCACGTCCCTAAACTGGAACATGGACCTCTATGTCCCTAAACTGGAACATGGACCCCTACGTCCCTAAACTGGAACAACAGAGCCCCTAAACGCTCTTTTGTCGGATCTAAACGATCCAGTTTAAGTTGATCTTAGCCTCAAGTATGGCTAACGTATCCTTAAATATTCAAACAGACTTTAGTCCCAAATTGGACCATAAGACCCTCCAAATCAACTTTGGTTCAAGGGTACATCTCCGAACTCCTCTGACACCTGTCGTTGTAATCCTTCAACGTCGTCAGAGAGGTGACGGGTCCCGATGGTCATACACATTAAACGGACCACTACGTTCCTAAACTGGAACAATAGAGCCCTCAAATGCTCTTTCCGTTAAGTCGATCTTAGTCTCAAACAGACTAACGTATCCTTAACGAGCGTTTAAGTTGATCTTAGCCTCAATATGGCTAACGTATCCTTAAACTAAAATACCCAACCCAAATCTAAGTAAATACGGATTTGGACTGATCCACGTCCTACGGGCAACGGCATCATTTAGTCTCCGTATACAATCCACGGGCAACCACAAACAAAACAAACACACACGACACGAAGTGAACTTCTGGAGCAGGAGAAAGTTGTTACCGCGATGCGGTAGCGTAATTAACTGTAGGGGCTTGCGCCTGCAGGGAAAAGCGTCCCCACAATCAAAAACCCCTCGAAAGAGGGGAAATCTGACGAAGTCTGCTACATCGGCCGCATCCGTCTAAACCTCAGATACACAGTGCCATAAATCAATTTGGCATCTTCGGAGAGATGGACGGATAAAACCAAATAGCATCTGCCCCGAATCTCAGGCAAGACGGACCTACGCGGTCGCGTCTCTGCGTTCGGAGGGGAACACCTGCTATATTTATGAATTTGATGAACCAAGTTTTCCGAGAGTACTTAGACAGGTTTGTTGTTATCTTCATCGACGGCATCCTGGTGTATTCAAAGAATTGGAAAGAACACGCCGAGCATTTACGGATTGTCCTGAAGACATTGCGACAGCATCAGTTCTATACCTAGTACAACAAGTATGAATTTTGGCTAGATCAAGTCGGATTTCTTGGACATATTGTTTCAGGCGAAGGAATCTTAGTAGATCCAGCTAAGGTGTCAGCTGTCAGCGAATGGCTTATACCAAAGGCGGTGAAAGATATATGAAGTTTCTTGGGATTAGCAGGATACTACCCAAGATTCATTAAAGGTTTCTCGAAGATTGCAGCACCCCTGACCAAGCTCACACGTAAAGATAAAGTATTCGTGTGGTCAGAAGCATGTGAACAAGTTTTTGTAGAACTCAAATCAAGACTAACTTCAGCTCCTATCCTTGTAATACCGGATCAATCTAGAGGTTTTGTCGTACATTGTAATGCGTCTGGTAAGGGATTAGGATGTGTTCTGCACCAGCATGGAAAAGTTATGGTTTTTGCATCAAGACAGCTGAAGGTTCATGAGCGAAACTATCCAACACATGATCTGGAGTTGGCAGCCGTTATCTTTGCACTTAAGATTTGGCGCCGCTATCGTCTGGGTGATTGAGTGGATATATACACTGACCATAAGAGTCTGAAGTATGTATTTACTCAGAAGAAATTGAACATGCGGTAGAGAAGATGGCTAGAACTCATGGTGGATTTCGATATCAACCTACAGTATCATCCAGGGAAGGTGAATGTAGTTCCGGATGCACTTAGCCGCCAGCCATCAGCAATGAATCTCACCGCTCAGTGGAAGCTATAATAGGAATTGCACGGATTGGCGATCGAAATAGTTATGCCAGGTAACGCTTCGTATCTGATGAACTTACAAGTCCAGTCTACTATTGTCAATCAGATCAAGGCAGCTTAAGCAAGTGATGCCAAGCTACAAAAGATCCGAGAATAAGTAGAAAGTGGACTTCGAACTGATTTCATCACCTACGAAGATGGATCCTTGAGATATGGAAGTAGATTGTGTGTACCAAACGGCTCAGTTCGAGAAGAGTTGATGAAAGAAGCCTACAGCTCTCCTTATTCTGTACACCCCAGTGGTACAAAAATATACAAGAATCTACGGCAACACTACTGGTGGCATGGAATGAAGCGCGAAGTAGCCAGAAGCGTAGCCAAGTGTTTGGTGTGTCAGCAAGTAAATGCTGAACATCACAGAACTGCTAGTCTTCTTCAGCCATTACCCATCCCAAAATGGAAATGGCAGCACATTACCATGGACTTCATGACTGTCCTTCCTCGCAGCACGAAGAGTAACGACGCGGTATGGGTTATTGTGGATTGGCCAATCTACTGAGACGTTAGAAAAGAAGTACATGGAGGTAAACATGAATCTAAAGTAAGATTTAACCTTAAAGTGTACTATATTTGATACTCATGAACTCATGCAGGAGATTGTGCGATTACATGGAGTACCAGTTTGCATCGTCTCCGATCGTGATACCAGATTCCGATCACAGTTTTGGCAGAGTTTGCAAGATAGGCTGGGAACGAGTTTGAACTTCAGCACGGCTTACCATCCACAAACGGATGGACAGTCCGAGCGAACAATTCAGATTCTGGAGGACATGCAATGAGCTTGTATGTTAGACTTCGGAGGTTTGTGGGAAGATCACTTACACCTTGTAGAGTTTTCATACAACAACAGCTATCAGGAATGTATTGGAATGGCACCATTTGCAGCACTCTACGGAAGGAAGTGTCGTTCACCACTAAGTTGGGACGACATCGGAGATCGTGAACTCCTTGGACCAGAGATGATCGTGGCTACTATGGATGTAGTTCGCACGATCAGGGAAAGAATGTGCATAGCCCAAGACCAACAGAAGCATTGGGCTGATACAAAGCGCCGACACCTGGAGTTCCAACCTGGAGAACATGTTTTCTTAAAGATCTCTCCAAACAGAGGAGTGACCCGCTTTAGCAAGAGGGGAAAGCTCAGTCCCAGATACATTGGACCGTTCGACATTCTCGAACAAGTCGAAGAAGTGGCATACCATTTGGCACTACCACCCTCATTGGAAGGAGTGCACAACGTGTTCCACATATCCCAGTTACGAAGATATGTGAGCGACCCCGGTCACATACTTGATCACTCTGAACTCACAGCTCAGACTGACCTGACTTGCGAACAACAACCCGTTGAGATTCTGGATCGAAAGGTAAAGACATTTCGGAACAAGGAAGTAAATTTGGTCCGAGTGATATGGAGAAAAGATTCGCCAGGAGATTCAACGTGGGAACGAGAAGAAGACATGCATGCAAGATACCCTCACTTATTTGTAAATTAGTCTCTATGTAAATGTAAATTTCGAGGACGAAATTTTTATAAGGAGGGTAGAATGTAACGACTCTGAATTTACTGTACAAAATTTTTCAGTTTAATGTACAAAAAGGAGTTTACAAGCCTAAGTACAAATTATAAGTTAATTTTTGTTTAAGAACAGAAAGAAGCCACTTGTAGCTCACTGGTAAAGCCCTTGCACTGTTGTGACGTAGCCCCTGTGTTCGAATCCCATCAGACACATTATTTTTTCTGATTTTATTTTTAAACTTTTTGAAAGCCCAAAAGTTTACACGTGCAATACACACAAAAATGAAAAGACAGAAAAATCAAACATGTGCACAAGGATTTAAATACAGACTTGAACACCTGGCAAGAATCCAATGGCCCCACTCCCACAAAAGACCAGTGGATCCTCATGTTTGGCCGGGTACCGACGGTCGACCCGAGCCCAATGAGGCCCGGGCTTTGCACACTCGACCTTTCCCCTACCCCTAACTCCCGAGCACTGTTTGATTGCTCTGCAATCAAACAGAGACCCTTCAATTCCTAATTTATCATCATTTTAATTCACCATTTTAATTCCAAAATCCTAATTCCACACTATAAATACTATCGCATGCCCTAGCTCTTGATCATTCTGAAATTCCTAGCCAAAAATCTCAAAATTTTCTAAGTACAAGTAGAGTAGAAGAGGAGTTAGCAAGCGGTCAACTTCCGGCGAAGAATCGAAGCTTTTCCGACGATCCCGCGATGCCACGAAGTTCAACCCTCCCTCTTCTACCTTTTCATAGGCTAACTAGCTTGTAACTCCCTCTCACTCCCTCTTCTTCTTCCTTGAAAATCTTATTTCAAAATATATGTGTGTAAGTGGAGTTAATACCGACATCTTCTTCTAAACTTTAGAAATTCCATTTTTTCTTAAACATTGCTCATCCATATTCTTACACCATACTTGTTATTATAAAACCAATGTTTAGAACCAACTTTTAATCAAAAAACATCATGCAAAATAATTTTAACTTAACTTTTACATTAAAATACCATGAACTTTGTATATATTATCTTTAATTGTTTTTCTTAAACATATCTTTAGGAAAATTCACGAGGTAACGACCTACCTCTCACATACACATATGAAACCATAGCACGATACATCTTTGTTGGAATTTTTGTTACAAGTACAATATTACATTAAAATACCATTTACTATAATAAAACCGGATTTCTATTAAATTGTATTGTAAATTCCTTTGCAAATATAGCTCTACAACCCTTTTTAGGGGACCCGCTATTGGATGGTGCGGATTATCGCACATTCTTAGGCTAATAGAGTGAGATGAAAAGCATTCGGTCTCGAGCGGTTTTTAATACGGGTTGTAAGAAAAACGCAATTTTCTACTTAAATAAAAAAATTAAATTTTAATAATTATATAAAATATTACAAATCCATATATTTTCAAAATATAATAAACTTACAATTTTTATAAAAGAATTATAAGTTTCATCAAAATATCATTAAGATACCAATAAAAGACAAGTTTTACAATAAACTATCATGAACTTTCCAAGCTAAGCTATTATCACTAAAATACCTCAAATTCTTAAAATTCACATTCATGGAAACTCTAAATAATATAAATAACTTCTCGAGATTATTTTGAAACTATATTAAAAATATTTTTCATAAAACCCCCTCGAGTTATATAAAACAATATTTAAGGATTTAGTAAATATAGGTTTAAGTGAGATCAATTCTCTTGGGCCCCAGGAAGCCGGAGAAAGTGAGTGCTTGCCTATTTAAAATAGAAAACTTAACGGAGTTATCAATAGTATTTGTCTTGGAAAAATACACAATTCCTGCCGTCCATGTGCAGCAATTAACCCTAACCCCCGAACCTAATTCAGGATCTAAATCAGTTATAAGTGTCTGACTCAAGTCTGAGTATAAATCTAAACCCGAATCCAAACTCAAATCAGAGTCCAATTCAAACAAGAATCCAAACTCTAACATATATACTTGAATTTGAACCTGAATACCTGAATTCAAACTTCAATATCAAACCTGAATACATGATTTGACTTGACCGAACCATGGCAATAACTTGACATGACTACAAGATTACATCCTGAACCTGACTACTTGAACAACTTGTATTCATGGTTTCAGCAAGACTTGTAAATATAACTCTATACAATACAATACGCGGGGATAACATGGTAGATTGGTACGGAACGCATTGACGTGGCACGAGATGGTCACTAAAAAACACCTACATGAACTCTCGTGCCGTTGTCTCATGGATTTTGACGGTGCTTTGTACTACATGTTACCATAGTCCATAAGGTAAGATGGACTCCTCTTGTCACGCCCCGCTTCCCAGTGTAATGGCAAGGAAACGTGACGAGACCACTACGTATTTACTCAGAAGTAAACACTCTAAGCATATGTAAGCAATATAAAGTAAAGTACACAAGAGACAGGAATGTAACTGAACAACAACTTTATTTATTAACATTCTTTTACAGGTACAACTGGAAATGTAAATACATGGATGAAAAGGATGCCTAAACAATGGCATAATAGAAATGGAAATAAACTATGTACAAGTGGCTATAGTTCAGGATCTTCAGGGTACTGCTCAGGGGCCTGTTCCAAATGCTCTCGGCTGGTCTTGTACTCTTCAGCGTCGGGTCCTCCTGACAACATTCCAAAGAAGAAGAGAAATAGGAATGTCGTCAGTGAACAATCGCTCGCTAAGTCCCAAAGATAAGGGAGAAGTAGAATAGACAGAGAAAGATTATAACTGTATTATATTTTGATTGTTAAGTTAACGCAGTTGTTTGTAGCTTGGTACAGAAAATGCCAGTGTATACGAGAGGAGTCCAACTTACACCGTGAAATTTGGTAACCCGTAGTATAAGGCTCCGTCGAAAATACCACGGAACAACGGCATGGATGTAATTACGTCTTAAGCGACCACCTCGTGTCACCTTTAACATGTTCCGTACCAGTCTACTCCTTTATAATCCCGTGGTGTTTATTGTATTACTTGTATTAATTGTAGGGCTTGTATTGTATTGTCTTGTAATAAATGGAAGACTTGCCAAAACCATGATATCAGTAAATGGAATGGATATAATGGATGTACATGTAGATGGAGTATATCCATGGTTCGGTTTTCTATATAGATTGATGTATATTGAATAGACGGATTCATGTTGAATTGCAGTTTTATACTTGAATCACATTCAAGTCAGTTTGATTAGATTGTGACTCAGTCTGAGTCAGACACTTTAAAAAGAACATGAAATCCTGAATTAGTTTTGATATTATCGGTAACTGCTGCACATGGACGACAGGATTTGTGTCTTTTTCCAAGACAATTACCGTGTTGATAACACCGTTTGTTAGATTGTTTACCTTAAATAGGCAAGCACCCATATCTCCGGCTCCCTGGGGCTCAAGAGACTGGTCCCGCTTAAACCTATGTTTACTAGGGTTCTTATTGTAATTTAACATAACTTAAGGGGGGTTTTATGTAAAAATAGTTTGATATAATTTTCAAAATACACCTCAAGTATTTAATTATCGTCTTTAGGGTTTTCATAGATGTATATTTTAAAAATGTGAAATTTCTAGTGAGTAAAACCAAATTTTCATAGTATAGGGTATTTTATTGAAATATCGGTATTGTTTTGTATTTGGATGGTATTTTCATGTAAAGGTGATTCCTTTGATTTAGAAAACTTGGAATATTTATATAATTAAAATAGATATTTTGATAATAGATATATATATTAAATAAAAATAAATTTTATTTATTTTCTTATAGAAATCTCATTTTCTAAAGAAAAAATGTATAAGAATTCCATCGAGATCGAATGCTCCTTTTGGAGGTCTGCATCTCGCTCTACTAGGCCCGAGAACGTGCGATAACCAGCACCATCCCGAACGGGGTCCCCAAAGTGGGGTGTAGAGGCGCAATTGCAAGGAATTTTTAATACATCTTTTTATAGAAATGGTTTTGTAAGTCAGAGCTATTTATTTGCAAAATCGTTTTATCCCATAACTATATTCCCAAATTTTCATTGTGTTGTATTAGAGATGTGTGTTGTGATGAGGTAGGTCATTATCTCGTGAACTATTTACAGGTAAAACAGGTATTATGTTGTTTTATGTCGGGAATGAAGTTTGTAGTATTTTACTGTAAAACTACGATAAAAATTGCAATAAAGAATATTTTGAGATGAAACTTATTTTAATAGATTTTTTTATGTTTGTTAAACAATATATGAGAGTATGGGATTTTATTGATTAAGAAAAGTAACGTTTTAAAGAAAAACCGAATCGAAAGTCGGATTAACTCCGCTTCCGTCGGGTTTTAGAAATGAATGTTTTTAAAGTAGAAGAAAAGAGAGGGAGAGGGAACTTACTGGCTTTAGGATAAGAGAAGGGAGAGGAGGAGCTAAAGAAGTCTTCACGGCGTCGTTTCGTTGCCGGAATCTCCTTGTATCGTTACCGGAATTTCACCCTTTTGCTAACTCCACTTGTACACTAAATGACTTGAGAATTTTGTATAGTTTTTGTAATGAAATTCTGAGTGAGGAGAGGTGAAATGGAGTGTGGTATTTATAGGGGAAATTAAGGTTTAGGGGTGATGACGAATGCATTACAATTTGCATTAAAATTGGATTAAATAGGCATTTTATTGTTCTCCGTATGAATGTAGAGAAAACAAACAGTGTGAGAGGAGTGGGGTAGCTGAAGAGGTGCGGAGGAAAAAAGAATGGGGGCTTTACCGTCGGGTTGAACCGGCGGTACCAGTCTTTTGAGGCATTTCCCCGGCCTTTTACCGGCGGGGGTGTTGGGTCTTGGTGCTACGTGTCCTAGTCGCTTCAGCTAGCCTTATGTACGTGTTTGTTTATTCTGCGTCTCTTCAGTTTACGTGTAGTGCATGTGTAGACCCTTGGGCTTCTAAAAGATTAAAAGAAAATGCAATAAAAATAATGTGGCTGCTGGGATTTGAACTCAGGTGCTATGTCTCAGCAGTGCAAGGTCTTTACCAGTGAGCTACAAGCTCTTTCTTGCTGTTCAAAAGCAAATTAAAATTATAACTTGTGCTCAGGCTTAGGTGTTCCTTTCTATATTTTGGAAAAATTCGTACAGAAAGTTTAGGGTTGTTACACCTCTCATATACATAAATACCTTCTGTACCATGTTACAAACAACTACGTTAGAATAACAAGTATATACCGGTACAACTTACTAGTTCTACTTCACATTACTTGTTCTATTCCATTCTTTTTTTTGGCACTTACTGAGTGCTAGTTCGCTGACGACATTCCTGTCTATTTCTTTCTTTGGAATGTTCGTCAGGAGGACCAGACTCTCAGGAGATCGAGCCGAGCCAGGAGGACTTGGACCAGTTAACTGCCCAGCCGGACTTCTAGTTCATCTTGTACTTGTTTCAGTTTATATGTCACTGTTTAGGCATTACTTTATATCATTGTATCTTTCCTTTTCAAAACATTTTTATTGTAAAGATGAATGTTAATAAAAGTTACTGTTCATTTTAATTCTCTTGTCATTCTTGTGCATTTTTACATATATTGTTTAATTACGCTTAACATATTTATTTCTTAGTAAATACTTTACAGACTTGCCACGTCTCCGCTTCCGTACACTGGGAAGCGGGAAGTGACACTCTGCCTCTCTACCAGTTGCCCAAAAATACTCCGCCGGCCTCCGATCTCAACCCTCCACCCGCCTCCTTCCCTTTTCCCCTCTTCCTCCACCCAATCTAAACCTCTCCCCGAGCCTCCACCTACTGCCATCCACTTCAAGCCGCCTCCTAGCCGGTTTCCCCGGCTCTGGCTACGAAATCCATCCCCCCGGATCCGGCCTCCGTCTCCGATGCCAATCGGTGAGTTGCTTTATTAATTTATTTAGGTTGTTTGAAATTTTGTTAAATTTAAGTAATTTTAGGGTTAGTGTTAAGACTGATTTTAGGGTTAGGGTTAATTTTAAGAATAATTTTAGTGTTAGGGTTAATTTTAGGTATAGAATAAGGATTAATTTTAGGTTTAAGATTAGGGTTAATTTTATGGTTAGTGTTAGGGCTAATTTTGGGGTTAGGGTTAGGTAATTTTGGGGTTAGGGTTAGGATTAGGGTTTAATGTTATGGTTAATTTTGGGGTTAGGGTTAGGGTTAATTTTAGGGTTAGGGTTAAGTTGGTTTATTTGTTGAAAATTTTAGGTTTAGAGTTTGGATTAGATTGTTAATTTTAGCTAATTATAGTTAGGAGTGTGTGTGTGTGTGTGTGTGTGTGTGTGTGTTTTGTTGTTGTTATTGATAGAGAAAGGAAACATATGTAACTAAAAATTTGTGTGATTGTGGGGTTGACATGGACGTGATTGCTCTTGTTTATTCGCTATCTATATACGTCAGTCTCTGGTACACAACTTTATCATTTTTAATTCTTAAGTACTAAAATTAGCCTAAATCACCATACCTAGATTAAGTCACTAGTTAAACATTAATTAAACTGAAAACATAGATACTTGACATGTCATAAACCAATTAGCTATATACATGCTTTCTTTCACGAGTTTAAAATTAATTGTCACGCCCCGCTCCCAGTAGACGGACACGGTGACGTGGCGAGCTACAACGTATTTACTATGAAATAAATACGTTAAGCGTAATTAAGCAATATATAAATGAACAAGAATGACGAGTGATATAAAATAACAATAAGTTTATTTACATTCAACTTTACATACAAATGTTTGAAAAGAAAAGATACAATGATATAAAGCAATGGCATACAAAATGAAAGTAAGTACAAGGAACTAGAAGTCCGGCTGTACCGCAAGCTTATCCAAGTCCTCCTGACTAGGCTCGATCTCCTGAGAGTTTGGTCCTCCTGACGAATATTTCAAGATAAAAAATAGAAAGGAATGTCATTAGCGAACTAGCGCTCGGTAAGTCCCAAAAGAAGAAAGAGAATATAACAAGTAATGTGAATGAACAGGTAAATTTGTACAGGTATATGATGGTTATTATAACGTGGTTGTTTGTAGCTTGATACAGAAGGTATTCATGTATACGAGATGAGTCCATCTTACCCCGTGGGCTATGGTAACATGTAGTACAAGGCCCCGTCATAACCCACGAGACAACGGCACACGAATTTATGTAGGTGTCTTTAAGTGACCACTCGTGCTACGATATACATTCCGTACCATTCTACCCCTTTATTCCCGCGTATTGTTTTGTATAGATTATAATTATCAGACTTGCCGAAACCATGGATATAAATTGTTCAAGTATTCATGTTCAGGATGTAGTCAATTATTCAAGTAGTCAAGTCAAGTTATAATCATGGTTCGGTCAAGTCAAGTCAAGCATACATGTTTGATATTGATATTTGGATTCAAGTATTCATGTTCAAGTTCAAGTATTCATGTTTGATATTGGATTCAGGTTTGAATTGGATTTAGATTTGAGTTAGACTCAGACTGAGTCGGACACTTGTAAACTGATTTAGATCTTGAATTAGCTTCGGGAGTCATCGGTAACCGCTACACATGGACGGCATGATTTGTGTCTTTTTCCAAATTACCATTGATAACTCCGTTAAGTTTTCTACATTAAATAGGCAAGCACTCACTTTCTCCGGCTCCGTGGGGCTCAAGAGAATTGATACCGCTTAAACCTATATTTACTAAAGTTTTTAAATATTGTTTTTATATAACTCGTGGGGGTTTTATGAAAAATATTTTAATATAGTTTAAAAATAAAACATCGAGAGTGATTAGTATTATTTGAGGTTATCATGAGCCTGGATTTTAAGTATTTGGGGTACTTTTAGTGATAAATACTTAGCTTGGAAAGTTCATGGTATTTTACTGTAAAACTTGCCTTTTTGGTATCTTGATAGTATTTTATTGAAATTTGTTAATCTTTTCATTTTTGAAGAAAATATAGATTTATTATATTTTGAAAATATTGATTTATAATTTTAGTTTTAAAAATAATTTTATTTTATTTAGAAAATTCATATTTTTTAAAAATCGTATTTAAATCCTTTCGAGACCAAATACTCCGTGAGGAGGTCTGCATCTCGTTCTACTAGCCCAAGGATGTGCGATAATCCGCACCATCCGTTAGCGGGTCCCTTAAAGAGGGTTGTAGAGGAATAATCGCAAAGGAATCGAAATACCGTTTTAAAAGAAAATCGGTTCTTAAAGTAAGTGGCATTTTAATGTAATATTTTCTTCGTACAAAAAAAATCATACAAATAGGCATCATGCTATGAATCAAGAGTGTACGTGAGAGGTATGTCGTTATCCCATGAAGTTTTTCCTAAAGGTGTTGTTTTAACGAAACTAAAAGAAGCGATATCAAAGTTCATGATATTTTAATGAAAAATTTAATTTAAAGCTATTTTACATGATATTCTAGGCTAAAATTTATTATAAATATTGGTATTAAGTTTACAAGTATCGTGTAAGAATTTGGATGAACAATATATAAGAAAAATTGGAGTTTCTAGAGTTTAGAAAAAAGATATCAGTATTAACTCCACTTTTACCGATTTTGATTAAAAAAAATTCAAAGAATAGAAATGGAGTTTGGGAGGGACATACTATTTGATTATGTTAAGAAAAGGTTGAAGAAGAGGTGAGTGTTGTCGTGACGTCGCAGAAGCTCCGGATATTGTTTCGATCTTCGCCGAAAGTTGATCGCTTGCTAATTCCTCTTTACTCTACTTGTACTTAGGAAATTTTTGAGAATTTTGGCTAGAATTTTCAGAATGGTACTGAGCCAAGGCAAAGGATAGTATTTATAGTGCAGAATTAGGGTTTTGGAATTAAAATGGTGGATTAAAAAGTATTAAAATTGTGATAAATTGTGGATTGAAGGGTCTATGTTTGATTGCAGGGAAATCAAACAGTGCATGGGAGTTAGGGATAGGTGAAAAGGTTAGTATGCAAAGCCCGGGGACAATTGGGCTCAGATCAATCGTCCCCGCCGGCCATATGGGGAGATTCGCCGGTCGATTTGAGGCATCTGGTATCGAGATTCTTTCCAGATGATTAAATCCTTGTTTACTCCATTTTCCATATGTTTGATTTTTGTCTTTTCATTTTTTTGTGTATTGCACGTGCAATCTTTTGGGCTTCCAAAAGTTTAAAAAGAAAAATCAAAAAAAATATTATGTCTGATGGGGTTCAAACACAGGGGCTACGTTACAGCAGTGCAAGGGGTTTACCAGTAAGCTACAAGTTGCTTCTTGCTATTATTTAAAAAAATTAACTTATAACTCAAACTCAGACTGTAAACTCATTTCTGTACATTAAAATGGAAAATTCAGTACAGTAAACTCAGAGTCGTTACAACAATTACCATTGATAACTCCGTTAAGTTTTCTACCATAACTAGGTAAGCATTCATTTTCTCCGACTCCCTGGGGCTCAAGAGAATTTATCCCGCTTAAACATATATTTACTAAATTCCTTAAATATTGTTTTATATATCTCGAGAAGGTTTTATGAAAAATATTTTAATATAATTTAAAAATAAAACCTTGAGGGTGATTAGTATTATTTGAGATTGTCATAAGCATGGATTTTAAGTATTTGGGGTATTTTTAGTGATAATTACTTAGCTTGGAAAGTTCATGGTATTTTACTATAAAACTTGTCCTTTTGGTATCTTAATGGTATTTTATTGAAATTTGTTAATTTTTGAAAAATGAACATAGGTTTATTATATTTTGAAAATATGTATTAATAATTTTACATAATTTTAATGTTAAAAATAATTTTATTTTATTTAAAATATTCGTATTTCTTAAAAACCGTATTTAAATCCTTTCGAGATCGAATGCTCTGTGAGGAGGTCTGCATCTCGTTCTACCAGTCCAAGGATGTGCGATAATACGCACCATCTATTAGCGGGTCCCCTAAACAGAGTTGTAGATACGTAACCGTAAAGGATAGGAAATACTGCTTTATAAGAAATCCGTTTTTTAAAGTTATATGGTATTTTATCATAATATTATTCTTTGTAACGAAAATACATTCAATGAGTATCGTGCTATGAAACCAAGTGTGCGTGTGGGGTAGGTCATTACCCTGTGAAGTTTTTCTTAAGGTATTGTTTTAACAAATACTAAAAGAGGTGATATCAAAGTTCATGGTATTTTAAAATGGTGGATTAAAAAGTATTAAAATGTGGTTTAATTGTGAAATGAAGGGTCTCTGTTTGATTGCAGGAAAATCGAACAGTGCAGAGGAGTTAGGGGTAGCTGAAGAGGTGTGTGTGCAAAGCACGGGGACAATTGGCTCCATCTCACCCGTCCCTACCGGTTCTAATGAGGTTTTAGCCGGCCGATCTAGGGCTTCTTGCCTCAAGATTCGTGCCAGCTGATCAACTCTCTGTTTACTCCATTTTCCACATGTTTGATTTTTCTGACTTTTCATTTCCCTGTGTATTGCACATGTAATCTTTTGGGCTTCCAAAAATTAAAAAAAAATTAGAAAAAAATAATGTGTCTGATGAGAATCGAATACAGGGGCTACGTCACAGCAGTGCAAGGTTTTACCAGTGAGCTACAAGTGGCTTCTTGCTATTATTTAACAAAATTGACTTATAACTCAAACTCAGGCTGTAAACTCATTTCTGTACATTAAAATGGAAAATTCAGTATAATAAATTTAGAGTCGTTACATACCAGCTCACCACGCTTAGCGTGTAAACTACATCTGGTCTTTTACATAGTATCGCATACATTATAGATTCTACCACCGAAGCGTAAGGTATAATATTCATGCGAGCCCTCTCCTCATCAGTCTTGGGAGACATCTCTTTGGAGATGGTGATTCTATCCAATGCGGGTATATTACCGCGCTTGGAATCTTCCATACTAAATCTCTTTAGTATGCTTTCTATGTACTTGGACTGTGAAAGTCCCAATAATCTCTTGGATCTATCCCTGTAGATCTTAATTCCCAGAATGTACGAGGCATCACCCTGGTCTTTCATGGAGAACCTTTGTGACAAGAACAGATTGCCGGATTGTAGCATAGGAATGTCATTTTCAATCAAGAGAATGTTATCCACGTACAAAACTAGGAATACAACAGTTCTTCCTACAATCTTTTTATAAATGCAAAGCTCATTCTCCTTTTTGATGAAGTCGAATTCCTTGACTGTCTCATCAAAACAGAAGTCCCAGCTCCACGATACCTGCTTTAATCCATAAATGAATTTAAGCTCTCACTGTTTACAAATCCCTCCAGCTGATCCATATAAACACACTCTTCCAAACTTCTATTTAGAAAAACCGTTTTTACATCTATCTGTCAGATTTCATAGTCATGGAAGGCAGCAATGGAAATTAGGATCCGAATGGATTTCAGCGTAGCCACTGAAGAAAATGTTTCATCGTAGTCCATACTGGGTCTTTGACGAAAACCTTTTGCAACAAATCTAGCCTTATAGGTTTCCACCTATCCATCTACACTGTAACACTCTAGTTCATTTATACCAATTCCAGTTCACGTATCTCTTTAGTTATGATATTTTCCTGATTTACTGTGTTTTGGGTGCAAATAGTATATCTGACATCTGTATCAGCATCCGACCCGACCCACATGCTTGAAACATGTCTTGATTCATGTTTATGATTTATCCTGACTTGTTACGTGGATTTGTGCACTTTCATGTATACTACATACTGGCATTTTATCTGGCATTTGCATTTTTCAGTATAACATTTTAAGTCACATGAAATATTTTAAAAATATATTGCATGGCATGCATGATACCCTTAACCCCGTCGTAGCATCCGCGCACCTTGTTCTCGTCCCGTTCAGTGTAACGGACCTGTTTGGATGGCTATGTGCACGTGCATGCATCCGTTCTTGGGGGCATGCATTTTCGTTACCCGGATATCCAATTTGGTTTTGGTTGACACGTATATTCTCCGTATTTTAAAACTGGATTTTTAGACTCCACCCGGGCGTGTTTTGGAGTACTTTTATATTAGCCACAAAACTCAAAAAATATATAATATAATATTCTTTCTATACACACACACATACTGTTAATATATTATATATTATAAGTATAATTTTTTGCTAATATCCTAACCTCTAACAACAGCACAACAGCCAGATATCTCTCTCTCTCTCGTGTCTTTCTCTATCCTCTGCATATAAATTTATATATAATTTTTTCATTAAACCCCCCCCCACGTCTTTCTTTCTCTCTCTCTCTCTCTTTCTTTCTCTCTCTCTCTCTTTCGCATTCCCTGTTCACGAGGGATTCTCATCACCCCGCTTCGCACATTATAATTACCTCCCTCCTTCATTCTTTCTTTTTTAAACCCATGACGAGAACGCAACCATAACCCCCGCACTCGCCTTCATCTTCGCCGCCGACACCCTAGCCTCTTATCTTCCCTTCGCCTAAGCTTCGCCTCCATCCCATCCGTCTCATCACCTCCCTCTTCAACTTCCACCACCACCATCCCTAAAAACCCCGTGAACCCTAGAATCCCCTGCACACCCTCGCATCACCGGAGCTCCGACCTCATCGTCGTCTCTACATCCCCGTTGCCAACACCACCTCTTCCCTTCTCTCTCCCGAGCCCCTGTAAACACCCCGATAACCTACTCAAGAACCTGCACATCCGAAGCCCTAACCCTAGCCTTCGCTGGAACCTCGCCGTCGACGGCTCATCGTCATCCACGACTCCCTTGCCACCTCCTCTGGCCCCAGCACCACACCAGAGCCACCCCAAATATTCCTTTCCTTCTTCTTCTTCTTCTTCTTCTTCTTCTTTTCTTTACTTCTCTTTTCTTGATCTCGTTTCTTTTCCGGTGATCACCCGCCGGAGCCGTGACCGCCGCTGCCGATCTAGACGATCCAGTGAACGTCTCTTGCTCGCGTGATCACCCTCTTGCCTTACCTGGACCCGTCCCACGTGCCGCGTGTGCGCTGCGACGATTTACCGACATCGGACGTGCCGTGCGTATCCGTCGCGTAATCAATCGAGGCAAGTTAATCTTGCTACATGCTATACTACTATATTCTATATTCATTTGAATAATAACATCACATAATGATTAGTTATGCATCCCACATTATCATTTTTGCATGTTTCACTATTTTTGGATATCCGTGTGCATCCGTGCAAGTTATTTCATATCTAGTGCATACAAATTTATCTTGATACATGCTAGACTACAATATACTGCACCCAATTGAATATTTACATTTCATATTGTTTAGTTGTACATCCCGCATTTACCAGTTTATCATTTTACTGTTATACGACGTCCGTACATATCAATATCATTATTTACATATCTAGTCGCGTGCTAATTCAACTTGCTACATGCTAGGTATAGTATTATGCATCCATATGAGTAAAATGTTACCCGTTTATCACATTATACATCCATACTAAAATTTTTACCGTTTTCGGATACCCGTTTACATCCATATCATTTAATATACATATAGCTGCATCTACAGATTCCATTATTACATATTATTGTTATATTAATACCCCATGATAGATAATGTGCATCTCATTTAGTATTGGAACTATAAATGTAACCCTAGTCGATAATTGTGCATCCATACCATTGATTCTATATCTATTTGCATACCATGTCACATTATTTCATTTTACTGTTACATTAGTATTGCATACTTGATCTCGTGCATCCTACATAGTCATGATGTAATCCCTGATAAATATTTGTGCATCCATGCTTTATTTGTGCACCCGTACCTGTTACAGTTTTATTATGAGCATCCGCTTGATACCTGTGCATTACTTGACATGACTTGATACATGTACACTACTTGACATGACCTGATACACCACTACTTGACATGACCTGATACATGTACACTACTTGACATGACCTGATATATCACTACTTGACATGTTACCCGATTCTGTTTCTAATGCCGACAATCCTGACATGTTGTCCCGATGGACATATCCTGTTGTCTGTATAGACAAACCTGTACCTGCTTGATCCTGTGTTGGCAATAACTTCAGATTTATCAATACCTGACTTGAACACATAACTTGGGGGTATGGGGAAATCACGAATGTAACCGAACGTAACTCAAAGGGCTATCATATTGTTTGTCGTTTTTCCGGGCGTTACGGAATACCTATTGTTTGCCGTTTTTCCGGGCGTTACGGAATAATCACCGATGGGTTACGATGAGGATTACATTAATTGATTTCGAAGACTTTAGAATAGATAACCCAATAGCACACAGTTTAGATTACTCACTGCACATCACATGTGCTTATACCCTTCACTGTTCCTTATTCGTGATACTGTTATACTCTTATTACTGTTCATACTCATGCCTGCATGTCTTGTTACCTTCTGATTGTATTATTGTTGATATTATGACGCACTGACGTCTGGGTTTTGCATGGCCCAGATTCTCTATCTCTGTCACAATCCGTTCAGGAGTATCTCAGTCAACAGGCCGAGCAGTGAAGACTTGTTAGTATTCTAGTTTAGTTTCCTTTCAGCATTGTTTTATTTCCTGATATGAGCCCGTAATTGGGACGTACTTTCCAGATTGTTATTGTTACTTGGATTTATTGCTTCCGCATATTATTTCTTGACTCGTTTATTCTGGCTCATGGACATGTACTAGATAGTTTATTTTATTTCTACTGTTCTTGATATCTCTTGACAGCCGTAATGTGACTGTGGAGGGATGTTTCCTATCCACAGGTAGCATAGTTGGCTCTGTCACGTGCCTATCTTAGCGCACTCTGGGAAGCGGGGCGTGACATACACCAATCTTTCTTTTGAAGATCCATTTGCATATGTTGGATATGTATGCCCTAGTGGCCATTATTGTACAGTACTAGTTTGTATATTACAGTTTGGAAGCTTGGGATATATACACGAATTGACGACAGTCTTGCTCGATATAGTAGTATGCTACTTGGTTTGTATCTATCTTAATATATGTATATGTTTCTTTTAACATATCGCTAATACATATTGATGGAGCCCTTAGGATCTTTGCTTGACTACCAACGTTGTGATGGCGATCATGCTAGTGGGGGCTGGGTAGTCTATAAGCACATCCTTATACAGGTCCCTAGTCGTAGGATTATTGAGACAGGGCATCGATACTCCAGAGTAGACTAGTGTATACGCTTCTCATCCCAGCAGGAGAGATGGTCTGTCCCACAGCCATCAGTATGTCGTACTGGAGATAGTATGCAGGTGCTCATTGGGTTATGAGTTACACTGGACGGACTCGTTGGGAACTGCTGGTTGGTACTATACCTATCATCAGATAGCAGTTCCTAGGTGACATGAGTACAGCTTAGTCCGTTGACTTGACACTGCCACTTCGCCTCAAGTGTGTTCCCACTGTTCTTAGATTGCTACCCTACCACGGCTCTATTGAGTCGTGCAAACAGGTAGTAGTTGGGTGCAGTCTCGAAGCACTTGGAGGCAGTGGCGGTTAGACAGGATTCGTCTCTCCCGGTATTGGGGGTTGATATCGCGCTGTGTTTGGAGAGCCATTACACAAAGTCCCTGCCAGGGCAAGTGAGATTTACTGGTAGGCGTTCCAGTAGTTTCTCAAGGTGTTCTGAGCTACACTCCGACACGACTTATACCGCTATTAGGGGTCTAACGTTTACCACCCCCTAGGCCCGATATGCGATACTCTTAGACGAACAGACCGGACTGTACGGAGATTGTCATAGATAGACTCAGTAGGAGTTTGGATGAGCTTGCTCGTCGACCTTCTTATCGACAAATACCTGGGTAGCCGTTACGTATAGCTAGTGCCGCTGACGTGCTTGTGGTTAAACCCGCTGCCAGAGTACTGTCGAGTCTTCAGAGTCCCATACAGAGGGTTTCCCAGCTTCGGGCGAAACGATGTAGAGGTCGTATGGTTTTACGACAGGGTTCGTTCACATACGCGTACTTGTGCGCGTATGGTGTTCGGGCGGTTGATACTGGTGGGTTTTGGTTTAAGCCGGATCCTAGTATTAGATTTTGGGTTGGTTTAGTCTCTTTGTATTCGTGTTTCTTGGAACACGGATGCGGGTATGTATATACAGTTGAGAGGGGCGTAAGAGGAGACATATCATTAGGGTTTTGACCATTGACTTGATTAAAACCATTATGAGGTGGAGGAAATTGTTTACTAATTTTTATAATGATAAATATGTCATGGCTAATTGGTTTGACCATTTGACTTTGTTGACTTTAGATGACTTAGATATTTTCTTTGGACACTAGATATTTTTGCTTAGCATTAATTGTGACATGCTTATGGTCAAATCAATGTAGCCATCACAATTATCATAATAAAAACTAAGTTTTCTCTTTCCTCAAAAAATAACTCTCTTCATTTTTTCCACTCTCATTCTCTTTCATGGTTCTCTCTTTCTTCCTCTCAAAACCCTAAGTGTATCATGTGTTGATAATCAAGGGTTAGTGAGACTAAGCCACTCTAAATCATACTCTACTCATTCTAGTCTACTTAGATTAGCAAGCTAAGTATTCTAGTTACCTCAAGTTGGAGGTTTAGCTCAAGGTTGGAGCTCTCGGGTGGATCATCGTTGATACAAGGAGGCCGAAGTTCAAGCTCGATCCATACTTCCATCGAGGAGCTTAAGGAGAGGATCGAAGACCCGTAGGACTTGTTTTTCTTTACCTGAGTATTTGTTTTGTTTCAGTTACTGCATTTCTGCATTTCTCAGTAACTGAAACAAAACAAATACAAAGGAACTAACCAGAAGGAGATTAAGAGGGTATAGCTCTGAGTAGCTGATCGAGATGTCCGCGATATCCTCGAGGTACGTCGGGTCCTGGTCCAGGCTAGATCCACTTCTCACTCTGAGCATGCATACTCAGGTCGTCAAAGCGACACGATAGCAATATATATATATATAGATGCAAGTGGTAACTCGAACAGTGATAATAGATATATAACAGTAAATCAAGACGGTAAAGATGTGAACATGGAGTAACCAATGCGGTGTCTAATAGATCAGGTGAACAGTAAAGCAGTAAAATAGTATGTCAGGTGTGTCAATACAGTAAGTAATGCATGTCAATGTCACTATCCCTATCAGTCTCTAAGTCTCACTGTACAGGTCACTAAGCCTATCGTCAGTTCAAGTGTGAGAGTTAACCACTCGTGAGTATCCCCCACCCAAGGGTAGGACCCAAGAGCAAGGGACCACGGGCCCAAAATATAACGCACGGTAATAATCATGTAATATCCTTGTAAATCTCCATATATCTCCATATATATATATATATATGCCGGCATGGGACTCCCGAGATTCTGTTGAACTCACACTCAAACTACCCCACACCCTGTGGTTTACATCAAACGCCAACCATAACCTCAAATACCGGTCGGTCCATGACAAGTCTGCGCGAGAACTGGGGACAGGATCTCCATCAAGCATGTCTTGACTGATATCCAAGATCAATGGACAGTGTTTGGTGTCTTACCTATGACACCCATACAAGTGCTTCCATAAGTGTCCCATACCACTTATAGTCACACTTATACGCGTCCCACAGACGTCGACAATGCAATACATCAATAGGGTTCACTGATTGTGTACAAGTACGTGTCACTTTCACTTATCCATTCATGCTTAAACAATAACATACTTGCCACAATCAAACGCTAAAACCTAACACTGGGTAATGCACATGATCACTAGGCTACCAATGCAATAACATATATGTAATGTGATGCGAATACGATAGTTCAGGCATGATTAGGATATCATAAGTCGATGTCCTACCACTTGCATAATTTATCATAAATCCTACGTACCAAATTTAGCGAAACAATGAACAGGGGATAAGTAGTATGTTTGATTATCTATCCAGCAAATTTGGTTTCACGTCAATCGGGTTTCAGGATCACTAGATATGGCCATTTCATTTTAAGCGTCCACTGCTGGAAATCCGGTTTCAGAATCGGAAGTCCGTTTCGTAACGCATTTTAATCCCAGTTGGGATCAGAATTTAGCGATGCTACAGTTGAATGAAATTTAGGGTTTTCAACGCAACAGACGGATTCTCAATCGTGTCTGTACGTCAGGAGTTATGCACTATTCAACACTAGAGTATCAGTTCTGGTTCTGTTTGGGACTGGTATACGTCTCGATCTTTTATCTTATGAGCCGTGAGGGTCCCATAAGAGAGTTCTCCTTACGAGTCGTGAGGATCCCGTGAGTGTAATTTCTCCTTAGAATCGTGAGGATCCCTAAGTGTATTGTTCCCTTGTGAGTCGTAAGGATCTCACGCGGGTGGTTTCTCCTTACAAGGTTGAGAGGACCCTGTAAGTGTTTTTTAACGAGGTTGCGCCCTTTCGGGTTTTCACAAACACTCGCCGGTAGTCCTGCTGTTTTTACTCACGGAGCCCTTTCGGGTTTTCATCCGTGCCCATTTTGCTTATGGACATACCATTTTTTTATTTTCTTTTTTTTATTCTTTTTATATAACGAGATCGCGCCCTTTCGGGTTTTCACAAGCACTCGCCGGTAGCCCTGCTGTTTTTACTCACGGAGCCCTTTCGGGTTTTCATCCGTGCCCTTTTTGCTTATGGACATACCGTTTTTATTTTTTTCTCCTTTTTTTTATTCTTTTTATATAACGAGGTCGCGCCCCTTCGGGTTTTCACAAACACTCGCCGGTAGCCCTGCTGTTTTTACTCATGGAGCCCTTTCGGGTTTTCATCCGTGCCCTTTTTGCTTATGGACATACCGTTTTTTATTTTTTTTTCCCTATTTTTTTATTCTTTTTTTTATCGGCTTTGGGACGTTGCAATCCACCGCAGCTTATTGATATCTCGGTCAACAGCTAGTTTTAGGACGTGGTGGTCCGTCATTAGTTTAAAGACGTTTCGATCCTTTGTTGAAGAAGGCCGGCTACTACTTATAAATTTTGGGCTTAGGAAGATAGCGAGCGAACATAGTCGTCGTCATCTATCATTGACCTAGGCCGCGACTCATTAAGCGTAGTATTTCTTTAGGAAGCAACCGTTTATTGGCCTGAAAGGCCTTTCACCGTGCATATCCATGAGTAGATAGGCTCCACCCTGGTAGACCTTGTCTATGATATACGGGCCTTCATAGTTCGGCTCGAATTTTCCCCGCTTGGCGCGATTAGGGATCATAGGTCTTTTGACCACTAGCACGAGTTCGCCTTGGCGGAATGTCCTCGGCCTGGTCAATCTTTCATATGAGCGCGTCATCTTTGCTTTATAAGCCTCCAGATTTTGTTGCGCTATGAGCCGGGTTTCATCAAGGGCATCAAGCTCCTCAAGCCGAAGGTGAGCATTTTCTTCGTCCGTCAGCTCGTAGTGGACTGCCACTCGTAGAGAGGGTAATTCTATTTCGAGGGGGAGTACTGCTTCTGTACCGAATACCAACGCGTACGGCGTTGTGTTCGTGGCCGTCTTGAACGTAGTTCGATACGCCCAGAGAGCTTCTTGCAGTCTCTCGTGCCAGTCCTTCTTATTTCGAGACACCGTCTTCTTCACGATCTTCGTCAAGGTCTTGTTGAAAGCCTCAACTAGACCGTTAGCTCGGGGATTATAAACTGAGGAATATCTCCAGTCTATGTTGTGTTGTTGCGCGAAGCGGCTGATCTTGTGGCTTCTGTAGGCTGGCCCGTTATCGGAGATGATCCGTCGCGGAGTTCCAAACCGATAAATGACGTGCGTCTTGAAGAAATGGAGGATATTCTTCGTCTTCACTTCCCTCAGCGGTACTGCTTCTGCCCATTTGGAGAAGTAGTCAGTCATCGCCAAAATGAATCGATGTCCCCTGGACGATGCTGGTTCGATGGGGCTGATTATGTCAGTTCCCCACATTTCGAATGGCCAGCTGCCACTGTTGGATGTAGAGGATTTGGGTGCTGATGGATAAAGTCCCCATGAATCTGGCATGAGTGGTATTGCTTTGCATATTCGAGGCAGTCCTGAATCATCGTGGGCCAATAGTAACCCATCCGTTTAATCTTCAACTTCATCTTCGGGGCTGCTTGGTGAGAACCGCATAGCCCGTCATGAACTTCTTGGACGACTCTTTTCGCCTCTTCAGGTCCCAAACATCTCAGCCATAGAGAATCAAATGACCTCTTGTACAGAGTATCATTGACGAAGGCGAAAGACAGAGCTCGTTTCATAAGCTAATGTCTTGAGGACGCATCTTCAGGCGTTCGACGGGATTTGAAGTAGTCTATAAAGACTTCTCTCCAATCCTCAGCCTTTTCCTGGTCTTTTATTTGCATAGCCATCTGCTCAGTCGCTCCTTTTTCTTCGGACGACTCCGGAGATATTTCCGCCGGTGCGAGGACCCGACGACTTTGCACAACGATTCTCACGTCATCGAGGCTCTCATCGGCCAATTCTTTAGCAAGCTTGGCTAGTGTATCCGCTTTGCTGTTTTCCGCACGCGGTATACTTTCCAAGGTGTAGGAAGGTATTTGGGTCAGCAGTCGCTGTGCCCTCTCGCCGTACTTTACCAGTTCTGGTTTGCACGTTTGGTAGTCACCGTTTACTTGACTGATGACTAATTGGGAGTCTCCGTATATGAGAAGATCTTCAATCCCGTATTGATGGCGATCTCGAGGCCTGCTATCAAAGCTTCGTATTCGGCTTCATTGTTCGTCCTCGGCTCTGTTAAGGAGAAAGCAAAGCGCATTATCCCTCCTTGTGGAGTTACGAAGATGAGGCCTACCCCCGATTTGATTATAGGGGTGCTTTGTTTGCGCTTCTTCATGGAAGACGCTTCATCAAAATAGAGTTCCCATCGGGTATTACTACCGTCGATCGCATCAAACGCATGTTCGTCTGGTAGCTCGCAATTCAGAGAGGAATCGGCGGGTATCGGATGCTCAGCGAAGAAGGCGGGAGTGTCTCAACTCTTTTGTCTAGTCGCCAACGTTCGGCTTTTTCAAATATGGCCATCTCATACTCCCGATTGGCTTTACTTTCCAGACGAAACTCATTCAGGAAAGCGTCGATCATTTCATCTGACGGCCATAGCAGTTCCGGTTCGGGACCTGCCCCCGGTCTCTCTGTGCAAGGAGCTTCTTCATTGTCTAGCGATGAATGAGAGATCACATGGCAGCTTGCTACGTAATCCTCAGATCCATCCGACGAGCTTTCTTCATTATCTTCATCCTCAAGGACGTGGCTGAGAAACTCTTGGAGCGTGATTGGGGTTCGCGCTTTCTGGTTGTACTCTTCCAGCGCGTCGATTTGTTTCTGTAGGTCTGTGCGCTTGTCGCCAGGCTTCATGGGCTTTTTGGATTTCTTCTTCTTTTTCGAAGATTTTTACGGCTGGATGTGAACACTTTGGCTATCCCCACCAATCTTTGGAGTTGGGCGCGGTTTCAGCATCCCTTCGATGATCTGGGGTTCCAGCGGGTTTTTCCACCTGATCGCCGGGCATGTTTGGAGATCATTCAGTATCCTTTTGGTTTTGGCTGAAAGAACGACCTCCCATGGGGCTTCTTTAACAAGGGAGCACGTTGCCCCCGGCATATTCACCTTTTTAGGGGTATGAGGTTGCGGTGGGTTCACCTTCCATCTTTTGGATAACGCGAACTTGCCTTGTTGGTATTGGTCTTCAATCCAGTTTTTGAAGACGTGGCAATCTTCGATCGGATGACCCAATACTCGGTGGTAGGGGCAGTAATTGGGATCATTAACGTCGTTTGGCTGCAATGGACGTTTTGAATCTGGCAGATTGATGAGTCTGTTGCGCACTGCCAGCTCGAACAGTCTTCTCGTTTTATCTTGAGGAAACGAGTAAGGACGTCCTAGCCTCTCCTCGAGGGATAGGCATGGACGCATATTGTTTTGACGGACAACCGGCTTCAAGTTGCTCGGCTGTTGTTGAGCATTGGCGACGACAATCGCTTTTCCTTTCCCCTTCTCATTTTGAGAGTCCGGCTTTGGAGGAGATGGTCTATGGCCCATCTGGTCCATTTGGGCTAATTTGTCAATCAAGGCCTGGAACGTGGTTGGTTTAAAGAACATCATGAACTGTGAGATGGTCTCTTGAGGGTCAAGAGTGCCCACGAACATGCCCACTGCCAGCGCTTCTTCGATGCGTTGTTCGCATTTTGACCACAAGTTCCGCCATCGAATTGCATATTGAACCCAAGTTTCGCCTGGCTTTACTCTTGCATTGATCAAAGCTATTATTGGAGTACGCTCGCTGGCGCTTGCGAAACGCTGGGTAAACAACAACTCCATTTCAGCGAAAGTTTTGACGGAGTCGTTCGGAAGCTCGGAGTACCATTCAAACGCCATCTCCGATAAGATGCCGACGAATTGGCGAAGCAGGAGGTTATCATCGCCGCCGGTGTTGCCACAAAGAGCCCTGAACTGGGCAACATGTTGATGGGGATTGCCCGTCCCCTTGTAGACATGGAATTTTGGGATCGTATAGCCCGGCGGGTATTTGATCTGATCAACCAGCTCGAATATGGTCGCCCCGTTTTGACAACTTGACCAGCTACCTCAGTTGCCTGGTGAACTCGTATTTGTTGAGCAATATAGTCATCCAGGGCAGCTTTGGAAATTGTCTCCTCCTTGGCTGTTGAAAGAGCCGGCGGTGGATTTGACGTTTCTCCTCTGTCATCTTCAAGGATAATCGGAGGATCTTCGGCTGGGGGATCTGGCTGGATCATCATCCCGACCATGTCTTGAAATAGGAGAGTCATCTGCTTTATATTGGCCGCTTGCTCTGCAGCCTCCTTATCCTTCTTTTCAAGCATTCTACGAAGGAATTCAGTATCGGTTTCGTGTTCGCGACGCTGCTCCGATGACGCCTCCGGGCTTTCTTTTGGTCCGGTGAGCACGGCCATTGCAGTTAGCATCTCCTGGAGCTTCTGCTGCTGCTGTTCCTAGGCCCTTGTGATGGATCGGGTGAGCGGTCGGTGGCCCGTCGAAGCGCGGCTATCTTCCTTCCCAGATGCCATGTAAACGGTATGGACGACCATGCCCCCAGACCTAGGGTGTTTGGGTTCAGTGTTTTTAGCTTTTGTCGCCGGCACAGGGATCTTCTCCGGCCTTCTTTTCTCAGGAGCGGTCGAAGTTGAGGGAGCCGTCGAGGTGGGCACCCAGACAGCTTTTCGTGGCTTAGCAAGATGGCTGACTTCCTGTTGGACCTTCAACTTCTTGTGCTGGCGAGAGAAATTTGGATCGATCACCGAGTCTCGGACCTGCCGCCAGACTTTATAGATTTTGGAGGACAGCCGTTGAGGGGATTGGGGTTATTCTGGCTTTGCTTCTACAGCCTTTTCCAGCGGAGGGGGAAACCTCTTCAGTACAGCGGTAGGAGAATTCCTACGCACTTTATTTAGCAGTTCAAAGTTGTTCCCAGTCGGAACAGCAGCATTAACTTCCGTCGTCGGGGCTCGTGGAGTTAACCCAGAAGGGGAACTACCTCCGGACTTCCTCACTCGACTCTAGTGGCGACGTCGAGCATGTCGAGTTGTGGGAATTGGCTCGGTGACGGGGACGGCCTTGTCCTGCCCCCTGTTCAGGTGAGGGGTTGTAGCCGGTGTCAGCCTGTTAAAAACTGATGTCCTTTGAGTAGCAGGAGCGAGAGTTGGGTCAGTCAGTCTTGTAAAGACCGACCTCTTAGTGGGAGAAGCCGCCCTAACGACTTCAAGAGCAGGTTTGGCTACTCTCTTTTGAATAACCTTCTTTGGGACCGCAAGCTTCATCGTGGGACCGCAGGAGTTTTGGCCTAGTCTGGAGAAGACCGAGGCATTGGTGTTGGGTGACCCGTTGAGAGGGGCCGCAGCAGCTATAAGTCGATCGAAGACCGACTTCTTAGGACCTTCCGGTACGGGCACTGGGGCCGTGAAGCTCATTGGCGAGAGCATGGTCCCGAAAAATAGTCCAGTAGTAGCCTGGGTGATTTGTTCCACCGGCATCGTGAACAGTGATGCCGCCAGAGGTCCATAGGCTACACCTCCAGGTGAGGCGGAGCATCGGTTGCAGTTGCAGTTGGAGCAGTTCGAGCAGTTGAACGCCATTGCTGTTTGCTTTCTGCGTCAAGCAAGAGACCAAATCTTAGTAACTTGAAATCCGAGGGTAACCATTAACAAACCGCGATTCGTTCACCAATACGACACACGAAGTGTGGAGTGGAAAGAGGAAAAGGTCCCTCTGGGCGTGCCAGAATTTGTTCCCCTCCGAAAGACGCGGCGGACGTCTTGCCTGAAATTCGGGGCAGATGCTAATTGGAGCTATCCGTCCACCTCTCCGAAGATGCCAAGTTGATTTATGGCACCGTGTATCGAAGGTTTAAACGGATGCGGCCGATGTAGCAGACTTCGTCAGATTCCCCCTCGTTCGAGGGGGTTTTGATTGTAAGGACGCTCTTCCCTGCAGGCGCAAGCCCCTGCAGTTAATTACACTACCGCATCGCGGTAACAACTTTCTCCTTCTCCAGATGGTCACTTCATGTCGTAGGTGTTTGTTTTATTTGTGGTTGCCCGTGGATTGTATACGGAGACTAATTTATGTTGTCGCCCGTAGGACGTGGATTAGCCCAAATCCGTATTTTCTTAGATTTGGGTTTGGGGTTGGTTTAAGAATACGTTAGTCTTATTTGGGACTAAGATCAATTTAAACGTTTGTTAAGGACACGTTAGTCTAATTTGAGACTAAGATCGACTTAACGGGATCGTTTAGATCCAACAAGAGAGCATTTGGGCTCTATTGTTTAGTTTAGAGATATTGCGGTCGATTGCCAGTTTAGAGGCATGGTGATCCATGGAATGTATGGCCATCGGGACCCGTCACCTCTCTGACGACGTTGAGGAATTACAACGACAGATATCAGAGGAGTTCGGAGATGTACTCTCGAACCGGGTGTAAATTGATTGGGAGAGCGGTTGTGCTCCGTTCGATTTAAATTGAGGACTTATGGCCAAAATTGGGTTAAGTCCATTTGAAAATGTTCAACATTTTATTCATGTTTTCCCTATTAGGCTTTTGCTTGGGCTCTGCCCTTTTTAAACAATGCATGGCATTAGGCTCTGCATGGCATTTATATTAGGCATGTTAGGCCTTCTAATTGGGCTCTGCCCCTTTTTTAATAATGCACAGCATTTAAATTGGTCTGTTAGACCTTTTAATTGGGCTCTGCCCTTTCTTAATAATGCACAGCATTTAGTGGTCTGACAATGTGCCACGTGGCCTGTCAGGCGCTTTGCGCCAATTAAAGAGCGCAAGGCGCCAGCGCATGCGGAGGTGACACGTGTCACGCTCTGCATGAGCACAAGTCTGTTAGCGCAGTGCGCTGCGCCAGTGCGCTGCGCTAGTGCGCTGCTGACACGTGGCGCGCTCTGGTGCAGGGCGCCAATTCAAGAGCGCAGCGCTCTGTTTTTAGGAGCGCAAGGCGCATATTGACACGTGGCGCTCTCTGTTGACTTGCGCCAGTCCAAGGAGCGCAGAGGCGCAAATCAAGAGTGCAAAGCACCGTTCAATAGCGCAGAGTGCATTCAGATCAGAGAACAAGTTCTTCTTGTTCCAAAGAGGTTCTACCTCAAGATTCAAGAACCAATGGTTCATCAAAAGGCTGTGCCTTTATATAGATCAAATGATCTAAGAATGAAGTAAATTACTTCTTCTTCTTTTTTTTAATCTTTTAGATCTTCTTGATCTTTTTTCTTTTTATTAAAGATCTTGATCTTGTTCTTAGATTTTTGATCTTTTTAGAAGAAATTCTTTTTTTTGTGAGGTGTTTTCATCTCTGTTCTTCCAAGAATTTAATTCTTTACCTTAAAGAAGATGATCTTCTTTCTTCAAAGGCTTGCCTTTTAAATTTTTCAGAGTTCTCCCTTTTTTCTATTTCTGTATATATGTGAGACTTGGAGTCTAGGGGCTTTTATATAGGGCCAATTAGTTTGTTAGGTTAGTTACAGAGATCTTTCTCTGATTGATCTGGGGATATTTCCCCACCGTTGAATCTTTGATCCTAATGCCTCTGTTTTACAGAAAATAATCTTCTTATTTTAATAAGATTGGAAAGATCTTTCTAGAATTTTAATTCTGATTAATTAAATAATTCATTATTTAAGTTTTATTGCTGGCACAGTTGGCGCAAGTGCACCTGCGCTTGACACGTGTCGCGCAGCGCAGCGCACCTGCGCTGACACGTGTCGCGTAGCACAGAGCGCAAGTTATCTGAAGCGTTACTTCCTTTATTTTTAAAGTTTAAATTTAAAAACAGTGCCTTGCTCTGATTGGGGTGCGCTGTCTTGGGCGCAGCGTCCCTTGCGCTGGCATGTCTGCTTTTGACACGTGGCACTCTGCGCGCAGCGCAAGGGATCTGAAGCGTTGCTTCACCTTTTGAATTTGAAATTCAAACAGAGCTTTGCTCTGATTGGGGGAAACAGCTACCAGCCAGGGATAACCGAGCAAGGGCGGGCTCGGTTTCCTCTTAGCGAGGGCTTTGATCCCTGGTTTGTTGGGGTAGGGAGCTACCAGCCAGGGATAACCGAGCAAGGGTGGTCCCAGTTGCCTCTTTCCGAGGGCTTTTCATCCTTAGCGCGGGAGGGGCCGTAAGTGGCCTACTAAGGATGGCTGAGCAGGGTTACTGCCTAGTGCCTCTTGGTGAGGGCTTTTTGTCCTTAAGGATGGCCGGGCAGGGTTGCTGCCCGGTGCCTCTTGGCGAGGGCTTTGATCCCTGGCGTTGTGGGGTAGGGTAGCTACCAGCCAGGGATAGCCAAGCAGGGTAGCTGCAGGGCTGCCTCTTGGTGAAGGCTTTGATCCCTAGCGTTGTGGGGTAGGGAAGCTACCGGCCAGGGATGGCCGAGCAGGGTAGTTGCAGGGCTGCCTCTTCGTGAGGGCTTCGATCCCTGGCGTTGTAGGGTAGGGGAGCTACCAGCCAGGGATAGCCGAGCAGGGTAGCTGCAGGGCTGCCTCTTCATGAGGGTTTCGATCCCTGGCGTTGTGGGGTAGGGAAGCTACCAGCCAGGGATAGCCGAGCAGGGTTGCTGCAGCGCTGCTTCTTGGTAAGGGCTTCGATCCCTGGCGTTGTGGGGTAGGAGAGCTACCAGCCAGGGATAGTCGAGCAGGGTAGCTGCAGGGCTGCCTCTTCGTGAGGGCTTCGATCCCTGGCGTTGTGGGGTAGGGAAGCTACCAGCCAGGGATAGCCGAGCAGGGTAGCTGCAGGGCTGCCTCTTCGTGAGGGCTTCGATCCCTGGCGTTGTGGGGTAGGGGAGCTACCAGCCAGGGATGGCCAAGCATGGTAGCTGCAGGGCTGCCTCTTGGTGAGGGCTTCGATCCCTGGCGTTGTGGGGTAGGGAAGCTACCAGCCAGGGATAGCCGAGCAGGGTAGCTGCAGGGCTGCCTCTTCATGAGGGCTTCAGGAAGATGGACAGTTGCGATTGACACGTGCCACGAACGCGTGGAGGAGGCGAAGCGCCAGAGCCGCGTCGTTTTGATTTCGCATCAAGTAGCGCGATGTCTGCCGCGTGGCGGCACAGTTGCGAGCGACCGTTGAACTCCGGGGGCATTGTGGGCTATAAAATGGAGAGATTGTTGATGACTCCTTTCCTCACACCCAAAATGCAAGAATGTAGGACTTCCCTTTCACCATCCCCGATATCATAAGCTTCAAGGACGTGTACCTCTACGATCAGTATTGTACTGATGGCACGGTGCAGTTGGTGATAGGCCGGATCGAGGATCATTTCGGCCGATTGCTCCCCCGGCGCTCCTCCCTACTTTAGCTGTTGATGTACTCCATCTGGAGGGCGTCGCCGGGGCTCTACAACCCCTTATCCGAGCAGCTGAAAGATGAGGCCGTTGGCAAGCTGAGGTCTCTGAGACGTTTCGGCCTGATCTCTGCTAGCCGGCTAGATCGCTCAGAGGCGCTCATCCTTGAGTGCTACCACTTGAGGCTCGATGCCGACGCCAGTGGGGGTCATCGAAGGGAGATGTTAGACGCCGTGAGGGCTCGGCTGGCGGAAATATCCTCAGATTACCACGAACAGTGCTCTCTGCACCCCATTTCCCCGCTGTTGTAATATATATATATATATATATGTATATTTTTATGTATGGCTGAGGAGCCAATAATACATCTTGAATGAATAAGATTCTTTTTCTTTTCTGCAATGCTTTATTGATCCCTTTATTATATAAACAAAAGATCTCGAGAAAGATGTACATTGCTCTGAAAAGAAAATACATGCTAGTAGATGTTCTTATTCGTGCAGCTCGAGCCCCCTGGATGTCTGTTGGCATCTATGCCCGGTATAGGGTACCGAGCTTTGTGGGTACCAGACATATCCTCCACTGACACTACCATGATCTGGCCGATGGTCAGATCGGCTTGAGGGGGACGCTGCTCCTGCTCGCGGTTAGCTTGCCGCTTGTCCCTCGGGTACGCTGCTAGGTGTCCCGAACGGATGAGCTCCTCGATGTAGTCTCGGAGCTGCTTACAACTCTCCGTGGAGTGGCCTAGCGACCTGTGGAACCTGCAGTAGGGGCTCCGGGTTCGCTTTGAGGCCATTCGCGGGATCGGGGGGAGCTTGAAGAACCCCTCGACCTTAGCCTCTTCTAGTAGCACTGCCTGGGAGACATTGAGCGGTGTGTACTTCTGGAACTTTGGGAGATAGAACTTTTGCCGTTCAGGTCCCCTTCTCTCTTCTCTTGCCCTCTTCTTCTGGTCGGTTTGCTCTACCCGGGGGAGATTTGTGTTTACCTCAGATTCGAGCCGGACCTCGTGCTCGGTCTAGGCTTTTACCTCAGCCATGGTCTTAGGTTGTGCTAGTGCAAAGGAGCATAACCACTCCTTGTGCCTAAGACCAGACCTTAGTGCCGTGATGACCGTCTCGTCCCGGTGCTCGGGGACCTCGAGAAGGGCTTTGTAGAAGCGGGTGACGTATGCTTTGAACGTCTCTTTGTCTCCGCTCTTGATCGTGAAGAGGTGGTCGACGGTGCGTTTTTGCCGCCTGTTCCCGACAAAGTGGCCGAGGAATTGGATGGCCAGCTCGTCGAAAGTTGAGATCGAGCGCGGCTCGAGCCCTCGGAACTAGTTTCGCTCAGAGCGTATGAGAGTGGCCGGGAAAGCCCGGCACTGGGCGGTGTCGGAGTTGTCTTGGATGCTTATCCCTGTGGTGAACACATCCAAATGGTCCTTCGGGTCAGACTTGCCGTCGAAGAGGGAGACTTTTGGGGGCTTGTTGCGAGAGGAGACGTGGACAGCGAGCAGCTCCTCGGTGAAGGGTTTGGTGAGCGAGTCGGCGGCGTACTTGGCCCCGTCGCTCGAACGGTGACCCTCCCGATGCAGGCCCTCGATCTTCTTCTCGAGGGCGTTGAGTCGGCTGTGGTACCCTGATGACTCAGCACATTCTGATCCCCGGCCTCTGCTGTTGGAGCCCTGCGTCTGGCCTTGGCTCCGGTTCCTCTCAATGAGGTTCCTTAGATCCCCCGGCGAGATGGTTCTCGAGCCGCCGTGGTGAGTCTCGTCCGCGCGACCCCGTCGAGGGAGGGAGTGTCGGTCAGGCCTGGTAACAGGCGAGCTGACAGACATCTCCTCGGGAGGGACAGGTGCATGAAGGATCTCAGGACAAGGCGCTCTGGCGGCGGACCTCGGCGTTGAACTGTGAGGCGTCCAGCGGGCCTCAGAACGTATTGGCACGGGAGATCTGTGGCCGTGGGAAGTAGCGACGCGGTGGTCGGCAGTGCCGACGGGGACGGAGTCTTCTCTCCCTCTGTAGGGGTCCTGGTCCCGAGGCGGGAGAGCGGCGACTTGGTGATCTTGCCCTGCCGTTTGGACGCGGATTAACGCCTCCACAACAGACGCGAGTCGGTCTATTCGGCCGGCGAGGGCGTTGATGGCATTCAGCGGAGGAGGTTCATTTGTGCCTCCGTTGAGGGGGAGGCGGTGGCTAATGCTTGGATCGTCGTGATGATCGCTCGCCATTAGGTTGAGATCGGAAGGAGAACTTTTGTTTTTGTGGAATCAAGGTTTTCCCACATACGGCTCCAGCTGATGCGACCTGGATCGCGCCAAGATGTTGCTTTCCGTTGATCTGCTGATAGCGGCGATGGGTGGCTGAGATTGGATCTGGAGGCTGTCGCTCCTGAAGCGTGTGGCTCTCAATGGGTTTGAGGTTGTGGTTGCCGAGCTACTTGCAAGAAAGTCCCGGTGTAGTTGTACTACCGAGGACCCTCCGACGGTCAAGTTAGACTAGAGATCCGAGCAGAGTAACGGCTTAGTAGAGTAAAAATGGCTTACTTGAACAGTCTGAAGAAGGGGTTTATATAGTAGTGGCAGCAGGCAAGGCAGGCGCGAGAATCACGCCGGCCGTTACGCTCTCGACGTCACGCCCGCGTGATAAGCGAGACTTCCCATTAATGGCGAGACAGGCTCGTTAATGGGGGATCGTGATGGCGTGGAACGTGGGATGTGGCCGGCGGAGATCTCGCGCATGGCGATATTCGCGGGATGGCGGTTACGCCTGCAAGCGGTGCCATTGGTGGGTCGATGAGACCGAGGAAGATATCCTCGGCAGGAGAGCTCGCAGACGAGCGGGAGAGCCGAGGTATCTTGGTTCTGCGGTAGCCCCGGAGACGAGCCGTGAAGCCGAGGAGGCTGGTTATGCTGGGGCTCAGAGGTGAGCCAGCGTTTGCTTGTAGGACGGGCGCGGGAGTGGTCTGGTCGGCCACTGTAGGTCCTTTCTTGCATGCTCTGGAACACGTCATCTGCCATATGTCATGATCTGGGAGATCACCGATATCGAGCATCATGAGGATGCTTAAATAAATATATAAGAAGAAATTAAAAAGCAAAGAAATAAATTAATAAGCAAAGGGGAAATAGTTATTACACAAGTGAAATGGATTTTTCCAAATTCTAAGATTCTAGGACAATATAAGGGCATTGTCAATCTTGGTTGAAAATACAATCAAAGATTTTTTAAATTCGGTTGCCGTTAAATTTGATTCGGGTATTTCTTTTGAAAAAACAATTACATGGTATTACACATGGGGGACGATAAGAAATTGAATATAGATATTTGCATTTAAACAAACAAGTCTGTGGAGAGAGAGATATATACAAAAGTAAATAAAATACAAAATAAAACACATTTGTGGAATAATAATTTGTTACTTTTGTTTATCTTCAACTTAATTATAGTTTATGGAAAATTGCTCAAATTATATTTTCGGCCGTAAATAAGAAAAAGAATTTGGGGCATCATCATTGTGTTTTTTGGATAAATACGAGTAGTCTTTTAATCCAAAAATTTAACATCAGTCAATAGACCACTGATATAAGCCGTAAAATCGCCTTCTCCGCCCCGTAGAATCTTGATATAATGTCAATCTAATTCGAAATAATAGGTCTCACATGATTTGGTAGGGTCATGTAAAAAAATATTTAGAGAGAGAAAATCTAAAAAATATTAAAAAAGAAAAGGCATTATAATTAAAAAGCAAGACATGGTTGTAAATTTGCACAAGTGGGTGTGATCCCCACCCACCAATTATTTTCCTTGTAATTAAAGAGTTAAAAAAAAGAAAAAAGAAAAGAAAAGTTGTGGCTCCAATGGTTTGCATATAAAAACCCCCATCACCTTCATCAACAACTTGATCCTTCTCTCTTTGGACCAAAACCCCCATTTTTAATAACAAAACCCCAACCCCACACTAAAACCTAAAAATAAATTAATTAGGGGGGAGAGAGAAAGAGAGAAAATAAAAATGTCACCTTTAAGCTCACAAAAAATGATGTAATACAGCGCAAAAATCCCCAAATCCTAGCCCCACAGAAAATGGAGACTCCACCAGCGAAGGAGCTGCTGAAGAAGATCCAAGACCTCGAGGTCGGCCACGCGAAGCTCAAGCAGGAGATGTCGAGGCTGATACCGGCGTCGCTGGAGGGCGGCGGCGGAGGCGAAGAGAGGAGGCGATCGCACTCGGTCTCGCCGCAGAGGACGGCGCCGTCGCCGGCGAGGTGGCGGAGCGGGGGGGTCGAAGGCGGATCTCCGACGTGGCGGCGGGCGGCGGCGAAGGCCCTGCAGAGCTCGTCGAGGCTGCAGAGGGAGAGCAAGGAGACGGCAACAGCCACGGCGAGCGATGGGAGCGAGAGGTTTCGGTTCTCGGATCGGCAATACTTGAATATATTGCAGTCGATGGGGCAATCGGTTCATATATTTGATCTTGATTCCAAGATCATCTACTGGTGAGCTTCTCTTGATTTGATTGATCTTTTTGTGAGTGTTTGTCTTTTCTTTTCTTTTTTATGAATTAATACTGTGATTTTAAGCTTAGGGTGTGATTGGTTGCTTGCAGTGAGATGCAATGTATTTTTAACTATGTGTTGATCTGCAGCCGAAATCACATTTCTCGTGCTTCAGTTTCTTGCTCCTTTGTTTTGCTTGTTCCGATAGTTGTAGTTAGAGTTATATTTGATTTGAGGGCATTTGAAGTACATGTCGAGACATCGACTACTTCAAATTAGATCTTTTTCATGATACCAAACGGCAAATTAATTTTGTTTGTTAGTTTGTTAGCAGTGCATTATTATGATTGATGGATGGGTGATTAGGTATGAATGCTTGATATTTGCTGTTTTGTGGGCATGTTTGATAGTTTAGTTTAAAAGCTGTTAGTTGGATGAACTAAAGATGTTTTTATGGCTTCTTTTAAAGTACTTTTTTTTGGTGTGGATCCTTTGTAGTTGAATGACATTGCATGAGGCAGTTGAAGGTATTGTTTTCGATAGGCAGACAGTTTGATGCGTTATTGCGTTTTTTTATCAATATTGGAGGATTCTACAATAGGGAGTTGCTAAAGGTGTTTCTTTTTGTTTGATGCAGGTAGTTTTTTTATTAGTATTGATTGTACCGACGCTGGTTGTTTGAATAATTTGGGTATGGTGTGTTCTTTAGTTAATTTGCAGCGTTTTGGTTGTTTTTTTACAAATGCTGATCTATTGGCGCTACTCTCCAGCTGCTTGCTAATAAGGTTGTTTGTTGAAGTTATTTCTGATCTAGTGAAATTTGACCTTTGTGTTATTTATGCATGCATATTAGTTTGGTGACAGTGGATGATACAAGCAACTACTCGATTGTCTTGTGGTTGATGGACTGACAATTGGATTATACATCTGATGCTGTCGAAAGATCGGTGAATTGTGTCAAGACTTAAGCCTTTGTTTGATTCGGGTGAATTGTTTGGTTTATATATAAATGGGTTTGGTATTGTTAGTTTCGTTTTAAGGGTACTGTTGGTTTTTGGTTCTTTTGTTACTATTGGATTTGGATAGGTTTGATTGAATGAGACGATTTCTTTGAAACTAACTTTGAGTCATTTAAACCCTCGTTGTTGTTCAATGGGATGCATGATGAGATTGTCAGATAAATTGCAGTTGCTGGTGGGGAGAATTTGTGTGCATTTATATACACCCAACATAACAACATTAGTTGTGATCATCATTGCGTGCTAGGTACTAGGTTTATCTTTGCCGCAGTGGCACAGTATGCAATCCACTTTATCTAATTATTGCAACTTGTGCGCTGAATCAATCACATCCCCGTCAGCAAGATTTCTAGGAGGCTCTGCCAGCACACCGCATGTCTTAGCACCTATACATACCAAAGAATGCAAAGATCAGGGATTGTTGCTGTGCTGTCTGTAGTTTATGGAATTTAAGGTAGTGGTGGCAGTACTTGAATCTAAACAGGGTTCATTGTTCCATTTTGGTTTAGCTTATGCTATTAATTGGTTCATTGCATTGTATAAAGTTTGTTAAGGTTTCATTCTAACTTCTAAGTAAGCCCATTTTATTCAACTATATCCAATTATCCGGCAACATATTTCCCAGTTGCCCGATTTACAAAGAAATTTCTCAACCTTATGAAATAGCAGATTGCGATTTTCACAAATGAAACAGCAATACACAATTTGGATGTCTTATGACAGATACCCCATATTTCATAGTATCGTCTTCTCTTGGTTTATAATGATCAAATCCTCTTTATTCAACAACAACAACAACAGCTGAGCCTTTATCCCCAAATTCCTCAACCTTATCAAATCCTCTTTATTAAGAATGATAAATTATTTGGTGGCTCGACAACAGGTAAGTAGGCGCCTGTTTGTTTTGCAGTAAAAAACTAATCGACATTTAGATCGTGTGTAGACATTTAAATGCGAAATTGTTGTTGTAGGAATCGGTCTGCAGAGAATCTTTATGGTTTTTCATCATCAGAAGCCCTTGGCCAGGACGCCATTGAACTGCTTGTGGATTCTCGCGACTTTGAAATTGCAAGCAATATCGTACATCGGACAACCATGGGAGAAAGCTGGAGAGGCAAATTCCCTGTCAAGAACAAATCGGGGGAGCGTTTTCTAGCCATTGCAACCAACACTCCCTTTTATGATGATGATGGTCATTTAATTGGAGTCATATGTGTATCAACTGACTCACGGTCCTTCCAAGAAGTAGCAACATCATCCGGCTTCTCAAAGCCCATGGAAGCTGGCTGCAACATTGGTAATCGACTTAAAATCGGTTTAACAAGTAAGGCTGGTTTGGATTATCAACAACCTCTCCAGGTTGCAATAGCCTCCAAAATATCAACTCTGGTGAGTTAAGTTATGACTAAGCTGCAGTAATCCACCCCAAGTTTGCCTATTTTTAAATCTGCACTTTGCTAACTAATATAACTAATGTGTCTTTCTTCCATTTCTGTATTATATATTCCCAAGGCACCTCTTGGTTGAAAGGTGTAAATATGTAACGCTACTGAAATAGTGGCAAGAAAACGTGGTAAATATTTAAAAGGTATTTTGAATAGAATGTCACACAACGCATAAACCAACAGCTGGCAAAGTCAAGGTAGGTGTAGAGTGCGGCTTTAAAAAAATGGTATGTAGGAGGGTTTCCAACAATTTATTCTTAATTTATAATGTCAAAATAGACATTGAGAATCATTAAATAACCTCTAGATTCTAAACTTTATGTTTTCCTGGAGTTGATTTTTTGTTGTTACTAAAACAGGCAACGAAGGTGACAACCCAGGCCACTAAGGTTACAAACAAGGTTCGTTCTCGGATGAGGACAAATGAGAATATGGACCGTGAAGGTGGAAGTGGAGACAGTCAATATTCAGACCACGAGGCAGCATTAGAGCACAAGGAGGACGCAACTTCAAGTGGAGCTAGCACGCCTAGGGGAGACACTCCTCATTCGCCCTTCGGTGTATCCTCTTCTCCATTTAGCGAGGAAAGGTCTGCCGAGGGTAAATCTGGCATTCACAAGATCATTAGCTCGAAAGCAGAGGCGTGGATTGCCAAGAAAGGGCTATCTTGGCCATGGAAAGGTACTGAGCATGATGGGCCCGATGCAAAAAATCGGTTTGGTTGGCCATGGTTACACATTGATCAAGAAAGTGATGCAAATCAACCAAAGGCTTGTGAAACTAGTGTTAAGCAAGAACACAATATAAATGAAAGCAACCGGCAAGGGAATAATGAGGCTTCGGGTTCTTGGTCCTCTTACAATGCAAACAGCACGAGCAGTGTTAGTAGTAGCGGAAGCACAACCAGTAGTAGTGCCATTCACAAAGTGGATATGGAGACCGATTGTCTAGACTATGAGATTTTATGGGAGGACTTGACAATTGGAGAGCAGATTGGTCAAGGTACTTTTCTCATCAAATGGTTGTATGTATATTATTTTTCTTTCCCAAAACTTTATATATCACAATATTGGCAACACATGCAGCAAATACAACAAATAACTGCCTTCTTTTCTAACGTCTAAACCATTTAGCTGCTCTGTCTATTACTTTATTTTCCTGAATGGCTTTCGCTGGCATGATTTGTTATGCCAAACATATAACTTTAGCTTTTCAAAGAGTCCCCTCACCAATATATAGATGTCCTCTTGTTGATGATTCGAGGAAAATGGTATCATAAGTCATATTGACAAAAACATGTAGTTCATTTGGTTCCCTGCCTAGATATAATTGTCCTTTCTGAATGCATGACGATTCGAGCTTTTGACATCCATTTTCCGAAAACTGCAATTATGGGGGGGCTTACGCTTGATTTGACACACACACACACACAATGAAGAAAAGAGGCCCTAGGAGGCTTTTTCGTTAGATGGCGTCAAAAATCTATATCCTCCACGATTGTTTTCAACGATTGGCACCCATCATCATCACATTTATCATGTAAGATGTGGACACACCAAATTTCAAGTGTATCCACCACTTTTTCACCGTTGAATTAGCAATGCGAAAAGTTCTATTGTTGTTAAACTGTTAATTTTGCACCCACTAAATCAACGGTGAAAAAATGATAGAATCACATGAAATTTGGTGTATCCACATTTTACATGATAAAGATGGTAATGATGGGTGCTGATCATCAAAAAAATCATGGAGGGTGTATTTTTTCGACACCATAGGAACTACATTTCCTTCATTATATATATATATATATATAGGCTAATTTACCCCAAGAGCATAACCGGCTTAGTTATGCACCGTGGATAATTGCACCATTTGTCCATCATGTATGGATAAAGGTGTACTCTTGTCAATTATAAGGAGAGAATTTAGAGAATCTTTGCAATTAAATAGGGAATTGATTAATGCAAGAAGAGAAAACCTCATAGGATCTTTACAAGATTTTTTACTCTCCTTGTAAATGACAAAAAGTATCTTTTTTATCCATACATGATAGGGGTGGATGCGGAAATTTTGGTCAGTAGGGGCAAAATAAAGACAACGTTCTATTGAAAATACCTACTAAATAATATATAATTAACATTACACAATTTAAAAAGAAAATAATCTTTAAAATAATTTAAGCATTTGGAAATTTCATATTATGAAGACATATTGGAACCTATACCATTAACATGAATTATCTTTACTATCATAACTAGAACCCACATGCTATCTTCTCATCTTTGAGAGAAAATCCAATAAAGGAAAAAAAATCCTCTCTAAATTTATGCGTTGCATTTATTTCTTAGACTCGCTCTCTTCCCTCTCCTTTTCTAAATTTGTGCTTTACATTTATTTTGCACAAGCCTCAAGCGTACACATGTGCTGGAACCCACATACCATCTTCTCATTTTTAAAAAAGAAAATCCAAAAAAGGAAAAAAATTCTTTCTTTCTCCTCTTTAAATTTATGCTTTGCATTTATTTCTTGGACTCTCTTCCCTCTCCTCTAAATTTGTGCTTTACATTCATTTTGCACAAATCTCAATACATACACGTGTATAGCACGTGAAAAAAATCTAGTAAAAATAAATAATGCAAACACTAGGAATTGAACTCATAACTTTTATCAAGGCAATTGTGTAACTTACCATCTTGGCTAATCTAATATTGATGTTTTATAGCATATGTATGTATAAATATATTCAAAATTATAATACTTGCTACAATTATAAATCTTTTGTTTTTTGGCAAAAATTCAGTGGGAGCAATTGCCCCTGCTTGGCCCCGTGTAGATCCGTCCTTGCATGATGAGCAAATGGTAATTATCCATCGGGCATAACTAAGTTGGTTATACCTTAAAGAGTAAATTTAGCCTTCCCTACACACACACACAGAGAGAGAGAGGATAATGGAGAAAAGGTGCCATGAGATGGCATTTCCTCCTATGGCGTCGAAAAAATACATCCATGATTTTTTTCGACGATCGGCACCAATCATCATCATCGTTATCATGTAAGATGTGGATACATCAAATTTCACATGATTCTGTCACCTTTTCACTGTTGATTTAGTGGGTGCGAAATTAATGGTTTACCGACAATAGAACTTTTTACATTGCTAATTCAACGGCGAAAAAGTAGTGGAATCTTATGAAATTTGGTGCATTCACATCTTACATGATAAAGTTGATGATGGGTGCCGATCGTCGAAAAAAATCGTGGATGATATAAATATTTGACGCCATCTAACGAAAAAGCCTCATAGGGTCTCTTTTCTTTATTCTTCTCATATATATAATCGTGGATTGATGTTTCTCTTGATTTTTTTTCTAAAATCAAGGAGTAGAATATTTACCTTCCATTTATAAACGATTTAATAAGCTGAATCAATTTTAACTGTTGATTAAAAACATAAGATCCAACGGTCCTCATTCAGGTTCGTGTCTTTAAGTATATACGGTGAGATGGTGATTAAAGTGAGATGGCCAAATCCGACCGTTGGATCAACGGTCGGATTTTTGCATCATGTTCTACACGTTAAAATATGTATGTGGATAAAAAATTAGACAATTTGGAGTCTTGTAAGTCATGCATCAAGGGTATGCAACTTTTACGATGTTTTAACAACTATCTATTTTGCGACCGTGATATCCATACCTTAGGATTGTCTAAATCGTTTAAATTTTTGTGCACGTATGTTGATTGATATGTAGAACACGAATTTTTCCATCTCACTTTAAGATCACATCTCACTATATATATATATATATATATATATATATATAGGCTAAATTGCACAAAGGTACCCATGAACTTTTAAGTTTTTTCCGGGTGCAACTTAATTCCATTTTATTGAATTTTTTAATGAGCCCGTGGTACCTATTGCTAATTATTGAAGTTTATGGTATCAATCGCAAAAAACTTGAAAGGTCATGGGTAGTTTAGTGCAATTAAGACATATATATATGTGTGTGTGTGTGTGTGTGTGTGTGTGAGAGAGAGAGAGAGAGAGAATAATGGAGGAAAGGTGCCATAGGAGGGAATTGTCGAAAAGATACATCCTCTATGATTTATTCCGAGGATCAGCGTTCATCATCTAAGATGTGGATACACCAAATTTCATATGATTCTACCACTTTTTCACCGTTGATTTAGTGGATGCAAAATTAACGGTTTACCGACAATGGAACTTTTTACATTGTTAATTCAACGGTGAAAAAGCGGTCGAATTGCGTGAAATTTGGTGTATCCACATCTTAGATGAATATTATGATGCCGGTCGTTGAAAAAAATCACGGAGAGTATTTTTTCAACGCCATAGAGGAAATTCCCTTCTATGGCCTCTTTTTTACATTATTCTCCCCCCCCCCACCCCCCACCCCACCACACACGCACACATCTTTGGAGCTTTTGCCTTAAGGACATAACATGTTATCTGGACGATTTCTCTCTTGATATTCTCCAGCATCCTTCTTTTGTTGATATTTCTTGTAGATTTTTGAGTATTTTATTAAATGGAATATCTTTTTGCTTGTGCAGGTTCTTGTGGAACCGTATATCATGCTTTGTGGTATGGATCGGTATGTCAATTTCCCTTCTTTGTTGCAAAAATCTGAAGCGTCGTTTTACTGTCCCAAATTACGTTATAAATATTTTGGCAACATGCTGTTGCTCTGTACTTTGGATGGATTGCAGACATTTTTTGGGTATTCTTCAGATGTTTCATAAAGTTGCCCCTTGTGATATTGACCATCTTATCACTTGAGCTAGGAAATCTGCACATAAGAATTTGGTTAATACAAGTTCATATGATTATTCATGTACAGGTTACAGGAAGTTAAATAATTACGATCGGGCCTTATGATTGTTCATGTAGGCATTGTTTGTGTTACATAGTTAGGTGTTTCATCCATATGCACCATGCTTGTTGACTCCATTATGTTTTGACCATCCATATCACTTGAGCTATGAAATCGAACACCGATTTATATTTTACATGAGAATTTGGTTAATACTATTTCATATGATTTTTAATGTTCAGGGTACTGGAAGTTTAAATAATTACGATAGGGCCATATGATTGTTCATGTAGGCATTGTTTGTGTTACATTGTTAGATGTTGCATCCATATGCACCATGCTTGTTAACTGTCACGCCCCGCTTCCCAGAGTACGCTAGATTGGACACGTGACATAGCCAACCATGCTACCTGTGGGTAGGAAGTATCCATCCACAGTCACATTACGGCTGTAGAGATATCAAGAACAAGATAAAACTATCTAAAACATGTCCATAATCCAGAATAACAGGAGTCAATAATAAATAAATGCGGAAGCAAATGATCCAATACAAATAACTGAAAAGTGTGTCCCATAATGCGGGCTCACATCAGGAAATAAAACTAACTACTACTGAACTCACAGCTCAGCCTGCTGGCTGAAGTACTCCTGCTCGGACTGCAACAGCGGTACGGAATCTGGGCCATGCAAAACCCAGACGTCAGCGCGTCATGTCATCAAGTAATATAATATGAACAGTGTAGCAGGCAATGTAATATAAACATGAATACAGCAAGAATAACAATAATATGAATCATACCAGTACAGGGTAGCGTGCAGTGGGTAAACTAAACTGTTCTATCAGGTTTTCTATTCTAAAGTCTTTGAAATCAATTGATGAATCGTCGATGTAACTCAATAGTATCCCGTGCGTGCCCGGGACCACGGTCAAGATTCTCGGGGCTGAATCCGAGACGTGCCGCTAGGCATTAACAAGTAGCAGGATGGGCGAGTGATGTCAGCATCATCACTCCGGGGCTGGCCTAGCCCGTAAGACTGATCAGAACAGGTATCGAACTGTTGAGTTACAAGTCGGTTTCACCTTTGATTTCCCCATACCCCCAAGTTATGTATGTCAAGTCAGGTATTCAGTAATCAAGAACTAATGTGAACACAGGATCAGGTAAAAGCATGTTTGTCTGGATAGACAACAGGAACGGTCCATGAGGACTACATGTCAGGTTTGTTGGCATTAGACACAAGATCAGGTAACGGTAAAGCCATGGTACATCAGGTCAAGCCAGGTAATGTATAAAGGTGTCATGTCATGTCAAGAGTGTACGGTACCATGTCATGTCAAGTAGGAAGTGTAACAGGTCATGTCAGGAAGCACAAGATGTCATGTGGGTGCTCATAATCAAACTAACATAAGCATGTGTATAAATAAACAAGCATGAGTACTATCAGAACAATAAACTGGAACATGTAATATGATATGCAAATAGATATGGATGCACAGTTATCGATTAGGGTTACATTTATAGTTCCAAAATTAATTAGGATGCAATTTATTAAACATGGAGTGTTAATATCACATTATTATGTAGTAATGTGATCTATGGATGCAATTATATGTATCTTAAATGCGATGGATGCAAACGCGTATCCGAAAAGTTATAAAACTATAAAATGGTAATGTGGGATGTACAACTAAGCAATATGTGATATAAATATTGATATAATAATATTAATATGGATAGCATATTCAAAGCGATTAATAATTATAAAAGTGGTATTGATTAACCATGCACAAGAAAGTTCCGTTCAGAAATTCAGCGTCATCCTAATTTGTAAAATAGCTTAAAAATAACAAACGTTCTCCAAAAGGGACGTGTCTTATACCAAAACAAAGATAATTCAATAAGCTTTTCAGTTTTATAAGTATAAGCATCTCAGGTTGTCCCTACAAAAAGTTATGAACATTCGAAATTGAAAGTTTGCTGCTGGAATTTCCCTGGACAGCAGTTTGGAGACATTTTCATTTGCATTTTACGTTATTTAAACAATTTATTTTGCAAGTAAATATTTCATAAAGTTATAGTATTCTGAGTTAGCTTCGTAACGAACTAAAGAACGTATACTAATGATTTTTCTATGATTTATAATGAATTTTATACGGTAAGCTGTACAGTAAATTTCAGATTTGTCGTATCCGCTTTTTCAACGACGTTTCATGTGTAAACTATACTATTTTAAATATATAATATCATAAAATGCAGATTATAAACTAATTAAAGATAATAATAGGAAATATTACGACAATGTATATTTTAATTGATATGGATGCAGTATAATGTAATCTAGTAGGTCACAAGATAAGTTTTCATGATCTAGATTTAATATGATATAAACGGATGCAAATGGAACATCGAAACGTTATAAAATTAAACATGGGGTACTAGATTTAAACTATAGGTATAGTATTTATTTAAATAGGTATAAAATGAATTATATAGCATGTAGCAAGATTAACTTGCCTTGATGGGTCGCGAATCGGGAAAACGGAACGTTAACCGTCGGCGGGGAAAACTCGCGACGGGCGCACGGTTCACGGAATGAACCCAAACGACGAACAAAGGAACCACACGGGTCGGGGTACCTCGCTGGAACGTCGAGAAGCGTCACCGGCACGACGGAATTCCGGCAACAAAAGAACAGTTAAAAAAATGAGAAACGAGACATGAAGCAAGAAGAGAAAGAATGATAAAGAGAAGTACGAGAGAATATATGAGAGAGAAAAAGTGGAGAGAGCGAGAGAGAGAAAGCTGCAGGTGGGGGCCCACGGAATTAAAAGGAACGCGATTGGCTAAAGGGGAATCGTTTGTTAGGGATAAATATTAATTAAAGATTCAAAACATTTTAAGGAACAGTAGGATATATATATAGGTTAATTTAAAGATTTAAAAGATAGGTAATGAACAGTAAGATATCAGGTTAGTTAGAAAAATATATGCGATGGTTTTAATAATATTAAAATTTGGGATTTTGGCGCCAAATAAAACATTTCCAAATTGTGCCCGGGTCGAGTCCAAAAATTTGAAATTGAAATAATAGGATTTTAAGCGGCATCCAAATTTTAAAATTAAGTGTTTTATGATTAAAAAGCATACCCCCACAACGGACACATATACGCGCGCGTAGCCGTCCAAACTCGCCCGTTTCAATGAACGGGACGAGAACACAATGCACGGACGCTACCACGAGGCTAGGGGTGTCAAGTAGGCCAAGATAAATATTTTCAATTTTATTTTAGATGCCAAAATTTGTTATATGTAGAAATGACTTTGCCGGGTAAATTTTACAGTAAGCAACAAACAAGCAAGTTAAATGAAATGAGTACCACATTATGCTCAAACAGTAACTGAAAATAGTAGCATTGGGCTCGGGTGTTACATTATACCCAACTACAAAAAGAATTTCGTCCTCGAAATTCCAAGAATACAAAGATAGATAACTACAAGAAAAGGTGAGGAAACTTCTGTCAGATTTAATCTTCTCGTTCCCAAGTGGACTCTCCATGCGAGCGATTACCCCAAGAAACAAGCACAAGGGGGATAACCTTGTTCTTAAGAACCTTTTCCCTTCGATCCACGATTTCAATCGGTCGCTCCTCAAAAGTCAAGTCTTCTCGTACTGTTAGCTCCGAATGATCCAAAACGTGTGTTTTATCTCGAATATACTTACGGAGTTGAGATACGTGAAACACATCGTGTACATTTGCCAAGGACTGCGGTAACGCCAAACGATACGCTACCTCACCAACACGCTCCACGATCTCAAGGGTCCAACGAATCGAGGACTAAGCTTTTCTCGACTTCCAAAACGAATCACCCATCTAGTCGGTGATATCTTCAAGAATACCAAATCACCCACGGTGAACTCTAGAGGTCTTCTTGACGTATCTGCCCAACTCTTCTGTCGGTCCTGTGCTGCCTTCATATGATTTCTGATAGGGTTAACCTTCTCAACTGTCTGCACAACCAAATCTAGTCCCAATAATCTTCGTTCACCGACATTGTCCCAACAAACAGGTGAACGGCATTTACGACCATACAAAGCTTCAAATGGAGCCATCTGAATAGTTGCCTGAAAACTGTTGTTGTAAGACAACTCCACCAAAAGTAGATGATCCTCCCAAGACCCCTTGAAGTCCAACATGCATGCTCTCAACATATCCTCAAGAGTTTGGATCGTTCTTTCCGACTGACCATCAGTTTGAGGATGATAAGCTGTGCTAAACTTCAATCGAGTCCCCAAACTTTCCTGTAAACTCCTCCAGAAGTGCGATAAGAACCGAGTGTCCCGATCGGACACGATGCTCACCGGTACTCCATGCAATCTTACAATCTCCTGCATGTACCGCTCTACCAAAGTCTCTGTTGATTGACCAACCCGAAAAGGAATAAAGTGAGCTGCCTTGGTCAATCGGTCAACAATTACCCATACTGCATTGTTGCCTTTTGGACTCCGCGGTAAAGCCGTCACGAAATCCATGGTTATATGTTCCCACTTCCACTGAGGAATCGGAAGTGGTTGCAATAAACCAGCAACCCTTTGATGTTCAGCCTTAACTTGCTGACACGCCAAGCACTTCGCCACAAAGCGAGCAATCTCCCGCTTCATGCCCTCCCACCAGAAATGCTGTCGAATAACTCGGTACATCTTTGTGCCTCCTGGATGTACAGAATAAGCTGAACTGTGTGCCTCCTTCATAAGCTCTTCACGAACATCACCCTTTGGCACACACAAACGGCTACCATATCTCAACGAACCATCTTCGTGGATCAATAAATCTGTTCGTAGCCCGGCTTCAACCTGCTCTCGAAACTTTTGCAGTTTAGGATCCTGCGATTGAGCTGCTTTAATATTCTTGATCAAAGACGAATGTACTTGCAGCTGCAACAACTGTCCCGTAGAACGCGGTAGCACAACCTCCAAGTCAAATCTTCGAAAATCTGCGACGATCTCCTTCTGCGTAGTTAACACCTGAATTACTGGTAACCGACTAAGCGCATCCGGCACTACATTAACCTTCCCCGGATGGTACTTAAGATCAAGATCGTAGTTAGCCATCAGCTCCAACCATTTACGCTGCCTCATGTTAAGCTCCTTCTGTGTGAACACATACTTCAAGCTCTTATGATCTGTAAAAACTTCGACTCTTTCGCCCAAATGGTAGTGTCTCCAAATGTTCAAAGCGAAAATCACAGCCGCAAGCTCCAAGTCATGAGTTGGATAATTCTTCTCATGGGTCTTCAACTGTCTCGATGCGTATGCTACAACCTTCCCATGCTGCATCAAAACACATCCCAATCCTTTCCCAGATGCATCGCTGTGAATCACCAATCCTCCGGAATTGTCTGGCACGGTCAGAATAGGGGCGGTTATCAACTTCTGCTTCAACGTCTCGAAAGCTAACGCACACTTATCCGTCCATACAAAAGGTACCTCCTTGCGCGTAAGCTTGGTCAACGGCTCTGCCAGACGAGCAAAGTTCTCCACAAATCTCCTGTAGTATCCGGCTAATCCAAGGAAACTTCTTATCTCAGCAACATTCTTTGGAATAGGCCAATCTCGAACTGCTGCAATCTTTTCTGGATCGACGGCAATGCTATCGCTAGACACAACATGCCCCAAAAACCTTAGTTCCTCCTGCCAAAACTCGCACTTACTCATCTTCGCATACAATTTCTCCTGTCTCAACGTCTGCAGTGCGATCTTCAAATAGTCAGCATGCTCTTCAAAACTCTTCGAGTAAACCAGAATATCGTCAATGAATACCATAATGAACTGATCCAAGAACGGTGAAAAGATTTGGTTCATCAAGTCCATGAATACTGCCGGCGCATTCGTTACTCCGAAGGGCATCACTAAGTACTCGTAATGTCCATACCGAGTTCGGAACGCCGTCTTGCAAATATCTTCTGTTTTCACTCGGACCTGATGATATCCGGATCGTAAATCCAACTTCGAGAATACCCTCGCGCCACTAAGCTGCTCAAAAAGTTCTCCAATGCGAGGGATCGGGTACTTGTTCTTGATAGCCACCCGGTTTAATTCTCGATAGTCGATGCACATCCTTCTTGTGCCATCCTTCTTTACTAGAAGAACTGGAGCTCCCCAAGACGAGTTACTGCTTCGAATCCAACCATTTTCAAGCAATTCAGCAACCTGTTTCTTTACTTCTTCCAACTCTACTGGCGCCATTGGATAATACGTTTTAGATACTGGCGCTGCACCAGGAATAGGATCAATTGCGAACTCCACGTCTCTCCTCGGCGGTAAACCCGATATATCTTCAAACACGTCCATAGAATCACGAACAACAGCCGGCTCTTTACTTTCATCACTTCCATTGATGCAAGAATATTGTTTGTCGGCCTAGCCCTAAACTCGACCGGCCCGATCGAACTGCTTTCTTAACGCAACTGCTGTCTGCTGCAAACTCCTTTTCATCGTAGATAAACTCTGCTGCTCTTGGCTGCTGCAAGTATTTGTGAGAAAGTGGTCAAACCCAGGGAGACAATCTGCCTCTGGATGTCCACGTCCAGTCTGCGCATGAACCTCCGTGCCCTGTCTGCATCATTGGCAACTAAAGGTCCAGCGAAACTACTGAGTCTCGTCCATTCTGCTACATGCACATCTACGGGTGCTCCCTTCTGCTTTAGTCCGATGAACTTCTCTTCCATTTCCTCCCGTGCAGTCCGCGGGAAGAACTTCTCCACGAAACTCTTAGAAAAAATCCGCCCACTTGATCGGCTTGGGCAAGCGGGTCTCCTCAACAAGCCACCATTCTCGGGCGTAGTCCACTAGCTGAATGCGTACCACAACAATTTTTTTGTCATCTGGAATCTGTGCCGCAAAAAGCAAGTTCTCTGTGTCAACTAGCCACTGCTCCACTGGCAACGGCTCCTTTAAACCAGTAAATGTAGACGGACCCAACTGCCTGAAATCTGCTACGGTCCCTACTCGGTCAACTGGTCTAGCTCCAACATTGTTCACAGACTGCTGAACGATCTGCAAACCTTCCCGAAACGAGTCCGCTTGCTGCTGGATCAGCTCGGTCTGTTTCTTTGATTCTCCAGCATTCCTCTTATCACTCCAAGTATGGCGGCTTCGTCCACACGCCTCTGGTATGTCTTCAATTTCTTACCGGCCATAATCCTGAACTCAAAATACCCAACATTAGAATGATGATAGATTTTGAATATAGATCAAGGCTAGAACTCCAAGATACTTAAATAGAGTACCGCATTGTAACTATGCCGCGGTATCATGGCCACAATTACATAACTCCATCCAAGTCGCCTAAGTCCTAGAGATAACAAGGAATCAGGTTTTCGAATCGATATGCAAAGGAAGTTTGCACATCGTAAAAGATATAATCAGGAAGAATGTGATTCAAGAATGGTAAAACGGTCAAGGTGGCAGGACATGTTTCCTAAACACGGGTAGTCTGATTCGTGTATTGGGTACAATACCCAACCACAAAAGAATCAACCCGACTATCCTATGGCTCTGATACCAAAAGAACCATGTCACGCCCCGCTTCCCAGAGTACGCTAGATTGGGCACGTGATATAGCCAACCATGCTACCTGTGGGTAGGAAGTATCCATCCACAGTCACATTACGGCTGTAGAGATATTAAGAACAAGATAAAACTATCTAAACCATGTCCATAATCCAGAATAACAGGAGTCAATAATAAGTAAATGCGGAAGCAAATGATTCAATACAAATAATTGAAAAGTGTGTCCCATAATGCAGGCTCACATCAGGAAATAAAACTAACTACTACTGAACTCACAGCTCAGCCTGCTGGCTGAAGTACTCCTGCTCGGACTGCAACAGCGGTACGGAATCTGGGCCATGCAAAACCCAGACGTCAGTGCGTCATGTCATCAAGTAATATAATATGAACAGTGTAGCAGGCAATGTAATATAAACATGAATACAGCAAGAATAACAATAATATGAATCATACCAGTACAGGGTAGCGTGCAGTGGGTAAACTAAACTGTTCTATCAGGTTTTCTATTCTAAAGTCTTTGAAATCAATTGATGAATCGTCGATGTAACTCAATAGTATCCCGTGCGTGCCCGGGACCACGGTCAAGATTCTCGGGGCTGAATCCGAGACGTGCCGCTAGGCATTAACAAGTAGCAGGATGGGCGAGTGATGTCAGCATCATCACTCCGGGGCTGGCCTAGCCCGTAAGACTGATCAGAACAGGTATCGAACTGTTGAGTTACAAGTCGGTTTCACCTTTGATTTCCCCATACCCCCAAGTTATGTATGTCAAGTCAGGTATTCAGTAATCAAGAACTAATGCGAACACAGAATCAGGTAAAAGCATGTTTGTCTGGATAGACAACAGGAACGGTCCATGAGGACTACATGTCAGGTTTGTTGGCATTAGACACAAGATCAGGTAACGGTAAAGCCATGGTACATCAGGCCAAGCCAGGTAATGTATAAAGGTGTCATGTCATGTCAAGAGTGTACGGTACCATGTCATGTCAAGTAGGAAGTGTAACAGGTCATGTCAGGAAGCACAAGATGTCATGTGGGTGCTCATAATCAAACTAACATAAGCATGTGTATAAATAAACAAGCATGAGTACTATCAGAACAATAAACTGGAACATGTAATATGATATGCAAATAGATATGGATGCACAGTTATCGATTAGGGTTACATTTATAGTTCCAAAATTAATTAGGATGCAATTTATTAAACATGGAGTGTTAATATCACATTATTATGTAGTAATGTGATCTATGGATGCAATTATATGTATCTTAAATGCGATGGATGCAAACGGGTATCCGAAAAGTTATAAAACTATAAAATGGTAATGTGGGATGTACAACTAAGCAATATGTGATATAAATATTGATATAATAATATTAATATGGATAGCATATTCAAAGCGATTAATAATTATAAAAGTGGTATTGATTAACCATGCACAAGAAAGTTCCGTTCAGAAATTCAGCGTCACCCTAATTTGTAAAATAGCTTAAAAATAACAAACGTTCTCCAAAAGGGACGTGTCTTGTACCAAAACAAAGATAATTCAATAAGCTTTTCAGTTTTATAAGTATAAGCATCTCAGGTTGTCCCTACAAAAAGTTATGAACATTCGAAATTGAAAGTTTGCTGCTGGAATTTCCCTGGACAGCAGTTTGGAGACATTTTCATTTGCATTTTACGTTATTTAAACAATTTATTTTGCAAGTAAATATTTCATAAAGTTATAGTATTCTGAGTTAGCTTCGTAACGAACTAAAGAACGTATACTAATGATTTTTCTATGATTTATAATGAATTTTATACGGTAAGCTGTACAGTAAATTTCAGATTTGTCGTATCCGTTTTTTCAACGACGTTTCATGTGTAAACTATACTATTTTAAATATATAATATCATAAAATGCAGATTATAAACTAATTAAAGATAATAATAGGAAATATTACGACGATGTATATTTTAATTGATATGGATGCAGTATAATGTAATCTAGTAGGTCACAATATAAGTTTTCATGATCTAGATTTAATATGATATAAACGGATGCAAATGGAACATCGAAACGTTATAAAATTAAACATGGGGCACTAGATTTAAACTATAGGTATGGTATTTATTTAAATAGGTATAAAATGAATTATATAACATGTAGCAAGATTAACTTGTCTTGATGGGTCGCGAATCGGGAAAACGGAACGTTAACCATCGGCGGGGAAAACTCGCGACGGGCGCACGGTTCACGGAATGAACCCAAACGACGAACAAAGGAACCACACGGGTCGGGGTACCTCGCTGGAACGTCGAGAAGCGTCACCGGCACGACGGAATTCCGGCAACAAAAGAACAGTTAAAAAAATGAGAAACGAGACATGAAGCAAGAAGAGAAAGAATGATAAAGAGAAGTACGAGAGAATATATGAGAGAGAGAGAAAAAGTGGAGAGAGAGAGAGAAAGCTGCAGGTGGGGGCTCACGGAATTAAAAGGAACACGATTGGCTAAAGGGGAATCGTTTGTTAGGGATAAATATTAATTAAAGATTCAAAACATTTTAAGGAACAGTAGGATATATATATAGGTTAATTTAAAGATTTAAAAGATAGGTAATGAACAGTAAGATATCAGGTTAGTTAGAAAAATATATGCGATGGTTTTAATAATATTAAAATTTGGGATTTTGGCGCCAAATAAAACATTTCCAAATTGTGCCCGGGTCGAGTCCAAAAATTTGAAATTGAAATAATAGGATTTTAAGCGGGATCCAAATTTTAAAATTAAGTGTTTTATGATTAAAAAGCATACCCCCAAAACGGACACATGTACGCGCGCGTAGCCGTCCAAACTCGCCCGTTTCACTGAACGGGACGAGAACACAATGCACGGACGCTACCACGAGGCTAGGGGTGTCAAGTAGGCCAAGATAAATATTTTCAATTTTATTTTAGATGCCAAAATTTGTTATATGTAGAAATGACTTTGCCGGGTAAATTTTACAGTAAGCAACAAACAAGCAAGTTAAATGAAATGAGTACCACATTATGCTCAAACAGTAACTGAAAATAGTAGCATTGGGCTCGGGTGTTACATTAACTCTATTAAGTGGAAGGTTGACATCAATTTGATAATACAATTTTTTTTAGAACTGGAATATCCTTCCAATGATGGAGCTAGAATTTTCTTGGTTCTTTGCAGGATGTTGCTGTCAAAGTGTTCTCAAGGCAAGAATATTCAGAAGATGTTATAGAGTCCTTCAGGCAAGAGGTAGCTTCCAAAATCAAAATCTGCATCAATCCTTTCGAAGATTATTATTTTGAGTGCTTTTAAACTAGGTATTATCATGAAGAAGCTGAATTCTATCTAGGTGCAAAGTTATCATATTAGAAGTTTGGAATCGATGTTTGACCATATTATGTTGATATGGTTCCAGACAGCTATCTTCTCTAATGTTACTTATGGATTCATTGTAGCAGTTCTACTTAATACATCAGATGCATTTTATTCCTTAAGTGTTCTGAGAAGAGTTTGGAAATTAAATGGTCATTTAAAAGGAATGATACCTGTGCCTACTCGAGAACTGGGTTAGTGGCTGGCAAATTGTTTCTTCAAAGTATAATTTTCAGTGTTGCATTGAGCAGAAAATTTATGTAATCAATGAACCACACTTCTGTTGTCATGTTCCACTATTTTTTGGCAAATAAACTATTTTTTGGCAAATAAACTATAATTCTAAGGATACCGATAAAATTCTCCTCTCTTTTGTTGGATAGTAGTTGCCTATATCACACTGCTAACATGTCTTATTTGTGCAGGTGTCACTTATGAAGAGGTTGCGACATCCAAATATCTTGCTTTTCATGGGTGCAGTCACCTCTCCTGAGCGCCTTTGCATTGTGACCGAGTTTCTTCCACGGTTTGTTTTGCACCCTCATCTTTAAATGCCAAGTTGGCGATTCTTTGTTTATTTGATGAATATGGTGGCACAATGCCAGCATGTTAAAATTAAAATGCATTAAATGTCATCCACTTCAAGCAAATACTTGATCTATAGAGCTCTTAAGCATTGAATACGTTTATTTCTTATATAGTTATATCACATAGCCACCTTTCTAATTAACTACGACAATGGCTGAGAAGACATAGTGACCTGATCACTTGCTAACATTCTTGGTTTTATCGAAAGACTAATTTAGTAAGTTATTCAATTCAAAGCCTATGCATGTTTTGCTGATGATGATGTCAAAAATAGCTGTCATTGTGTCTTAATTTTTCAATTTTTAGTTATTTTGGTTGAACTGGAATACCGCAGCTTTCTTCCTCTTATAAATATATACATGTCTATATTGCAGTGGGAGTTTGTTTCGGTTGCTTCAAAGAAACACAACCAGATTTGACTGGAGAAGGCGAGTGCACATGGCGTTGGATATTGTGAGTAGATGACATAAAACTCGCGTCTATATTTAGTCTCTAATGAAGCATATTAGTTTGCAAGGGAGTCCAAAGAAAAAAGGGGTAAAATGGGAATGAAGATATATTTTTAAACAGATAAGGAGGAGTGGGGGGGTGTAAATTCTTAAAAGCTACGATAGTTTAGTTCAGGGGAACCAGTGCTCAACGCTCTATAGTGTAGGTTTTTGTTATGTAAACTTGTTGAGTACAGTGTCTCATACAATGATTATTGTCACAGGCAAGGGGCATGAATTATCTTCATCATTGCAATCCACCAATCATTCATCGCGATTTAAAGTCGTCAAATTTGTTAGTAGACAAGAACTGGACTGTGAAGGTTGGGGACTTTGGCCTTTCGCGTTTAAAGCATGCAACATATCTGACAACAAAAACGGGGAAAGGAACGGTAATGACACGTACATTGCCATTTGGAATTTAAACCAAATAATTTACACTTGATTTCGTTATATCACCAAAAAAACTTGTCACTAAACTACAAAAAACTTTATAATTCACAAGTTAGTAGCAAAAACTTTAAAAATTAATTTTTCACCAAACTACCATCATAGCATTACAAATTCTGTTGCTGCCAAAGGTTAGTAAAATACAGGTATATTACTGTAAAAAAGGGTATAATTCACTAAAACAGGTATTCTTAGTATGAAGTTTTTTTTGTAGTATTTTGTAATCTACAAAGTCTTTGATATTTTAGTGAAAAAAGTTTAATTTTCGGCAATTTAGTGAAATTAAGCCAATTATTTATTCAATTTCTACTCTGATAATGCATCTTCCTTGTTTTCCAGCCTCAATGGATGGCCCCAGAAGTTCTTCGCAATGAACCTTCTGACGAAAAGTAAGTTTGGTCCTGATCTTGTGTAGAATAGCACCTTTTTGTTTGTCTTTGATTTATGTCAGTTTGAGACAATTATAGATGCACTGACATTGAAGTTTTGTATGTTGGAATAGGTCCGACGTGTACAGCTTCGGAGTAATACTATGGGAGCTTGTTACAGAGAAGATCCCTTGGGATAATCTCAACTCAATGCAGGTATTATTTTTTCTTTCAGATTGTAAAAATTATGTTATTTCCATCTTTTGGATCCTCTACTATAGAACCATAAAGCTTGAGCCAGCGTGACTTTTCCCTCTCATTTTCAGTTAGTTTAGCAATTTACGGTCTTTTTATGTGAGATCCCCATTCATTTTTCAATATCCTTGAAATCATGGTTGCCTGATCCTAAAAAATTCTTGATACAATTATATATTCTCTTTTCTTTGCCTAATGTGCTTGTGTATATAATACCACTTGTGTAACCCTAGAAGTCAGAGAACACATTCAGTGTGCCTTATCTTTTAGTATGACTACAACAACAACAACATCAGGCCTTCATCCTAAATTTTTGGGGTTGGCTATATGAATCCTCCTTGGTCAAATTAACAATTAACATATTGTTCATAATTGTCTCTATCCATGTTCGTTTAGGTCTACTCCTATCCCTAGTTGTGCCATGAACTATAATTTTGTCGCTTTGTCTAACCGGGGCATAGATTGGTTTTCTTTGCACATGTTCAAATCATCTCAATCGGTTCTCTCGCATCTTATCCTCTATAGGAGAACATCTACCTTGTTACAAATACACTCATTGATTGGTCATCTTTGCACATGTTCAAACCATCTTTCGGTATGACTAAAAAATGAAAAGGAAAAAAAAACACTTATCCAATAAGATGCCAACAGCACATTGGTATTTTTTTTCAAACGATCAGTGATATATGAATCTAAGTGGCCGTGCTACCATCTTAAGACCGACTCCAAAGCTGTAAGGGTTGAAGGAATTGTTTTCAGTACTCAGCACACCTAACTAGAAGATGAAAATATTCTTTGCAGGCTTAAATTGCTTATCATGGGTCTTATGCATACAGGTGATCGGAGCCGTAGGATTTATGAACCAAAGGCTGGAGCTCCCAAAAGATTTAGATCCACAATGGGTTTCAGTCATCGAGAGTTGTTGGCATAGGTTAGCATAATCCAACTTTTCTAGATTTTTTAAATAAAAAATTTGGTTTAATTGCACAAACCGGCCTTTTAGTTTACCCTGTAGAGCTGTATAACCCCCTGAAGTGATATGTTAGCACAAACACCCCCCTCGTCATTGACCAAATCTCTCAAGTTCAACTCTAAACAACTCAAATGTTTATGTTGATTAGATGAAATTTGAGGATCTCTCGGCTTTTGGTCGATTAACAGAGGGGGTGTTTCTGCTAATAAATTACTTGAGGGGTATAAGTACTATGCGTGGTAAACTATAGGGGTGTTTTGTGCAATTGTCCCTTTAATTTTAATAGAAAATTTATGCATTTCTCATTGTATAAAAATAGCGATCCACAACTCCGACCATCTTTCCGAGAACTTCTAGAACGCTTCAAAGATCTGCAGAGGCACTATGCCGTTCAATCTCAGATGCAGCGTTCGGCTCATGGAGGCTCCACACAAAATGCTGCAAAACTAAACGTCGAGGACTAAGAGCAGTTTCAACTTTTGCAAAGGCCTTAGGCCAATCTTTGTGCATAAAGCTTCAGATGACAAATATTTTAACACTTTCACCTACTTTGAAGCCCGAGTCATTTCTTGGCGAAAGCCAAGCTCAGCTTCCGCATCATTTTATGGATTCATCGGTGTAAAAATTGTTGCACCCAAGAAAAGAGAGGATTGATAAATGATAACTCATGGTGGGAAGGGAATTGAGGTTGTATGTTATGCATATAATTGTGTGTAGCGATGGGGTTTTGTTCATCAGAGTCTCGCTAACATCACGTGTTTGTAAAAACATCTGCACGAATTCTAATCGGACGGCTAATTTGTATAAATCATTCCATGAAACAATCTGGCTCATTTTGCAATATCTTGTATTTAAAAGTACTTGAATCTGGATAGAGATTTCATCGTAGGGGGTATTTATAGGTCTTGAATTTGAGTCTAAGTTTGCATGATGTGCAAAAAAAAGTTATTTCTAAATAGATGTTTAATACCCCATGTGTTGAGAATGGTTCAAGCAGGTTTTATAATGATTCTATTGGTTTATGCAAAGTTTGAAAGACTTGCTTATCAAAAACCTCTGTGGTTTCATATTTTTACAAAAGAATCCCATGTGAAAAACTTCTTGTGGTCATTAGCAAAAAATCATCTGCTTTCGGCAAAATCTCAATACTACTAATTTTTTGAGATATTCTAGAATTATATCCATACATGACATGTAAATGACTTGAAATTGAATTTGTAATAATTATGAAAGTTTTTATTGATCATAATCATCCTCTTAAATATTTTCTTTTCCTTAAATCTATATTTTATGGTTTTTTTTATTGTTGATTCTATAAAGATTTTTGAATATTAAATTCTAGAAAAATATGAAAACGCATCTCTCGTCCTATTTGCTTTATAACAGTAGAGATGAAAGGATCTTTTTTTTAATTATTATTTTATATATTTTCATAAAAGGATCCATTTGAATCCAAAGCGAAAGCATCTATTGATATTTGCCAGTTGATGCGCACAACTCCTCAGCTTCTGCATTTTTGCATCCCAGCAATACAAATAAAGCTCCATCACAAAAACGCAAAAATTTCAATTCAGGTACATTTATTGAATCCTCAATTCTCTCTAACCCAAACGAACCCATCTCTTTCAAGACCAATTTACTTTCCCAAATTTTCTTAGAATCTTTATACAATACTAAAAGCCCCAGCTTTCATTATGCCCACAGACTGTTTGATCAAATAACCCAACAAAAAATTTCCATCCGAATGCTCGAAATGAGCATTATGGCTGTTGCATTGGCTTGTTGGGGCTTTTTCGGGTCATGGAAATCATTAGTCTCGAGCTAACAATAGTGGGCATTTTTCAAATTTTTTCTCTCTCCATCAAATATTTGTATTTTGTATGAAAGTGCAAAGAAGCGGGGAAAGGGCCAATTTGGTGATAATTGTAATGAGAACTAAGGTCAATGCATTTGCAAAGCTCGTGTCAAAGTTTTATGACAGGGAGATTTTCTTGAGATTGAATTTCCCCCCGTTATTTTAGAGGAGTTTCTTGCTCTTGCAGAGAGTTGTGGTGAGTGATAGATTAAGAAATAGAAACTCTGCTGAAATTGGTGTAAAAAGCAACTTGGTTCATATATAGTATCTTGCATAATATGCTCGATGAATTTAATTTTGAGGTACACCTTCCAAAAAATTAAGTTTATAAGTTAATCAGCTCCATATCTTATCCAACATTTAACCTCTCAATTTGTTTATTAGCGCTCGAAACCTCTAAGATTAATATCAGTGAGCTCTAAAATATCAAACTTGACATGAATCCAAATTAGCCCAAGATGTCTAGATGGTAATATATATAAGCCAGTTGAGGTGTTATATGTGCTAAATGAGATATAAATGCAGGAGCTTACATGCAATTTACCCTTAAATTTATTATTATCTTGTCTTGCATATGCCCTTAGAAATTGCGTTAATAAGTGGCAACAAACTCCCTTGTCACCTTCAAACCATCTGGCTGTTTCAGGTCCATTGCTGCAGATGCATGATGTTTGTAGAAATTACAAGGAACCAGCCATCTGGAATCACTTTACAGAAGCTTAATGAGGTAATACTCCCTTTTTCTCCAATCTTCTATAGTTCTCCTTTTCTATGCTCACTAGCTTATTTGGTAAAAAAAATTTGTAGGAGGCCTCTAGAATATGTAGTAGATATATAACCTCATCAACCAACCAATCAGTGCCTTTAATCTTGTAAAGAGTGTGTTGCATGTTAAGTTTGCTTAATATATGTTTAGTCCATGACACAACAACCTAAGTATGTGCACAAATTGGTTTCTGACTTTGATCAACAGGGCTTCGAAGAGGCCCGGGTTCAAACCCATTACCATCGAGTCAAATATCTTTGTTTACTATAATATATTCCGTCTTTCTAAGCAAGTTATTTTTTTTCTCATTTCCTTTACCCTATCAGATTATCCTTATAAAAAGTGTTTTATTTGGGCCCCACAATGTTAGCTTTAGGGTAGACATGCAAGTGAGCATGCATTTTAGAAGATAAAAGATTATTCAAACCTTGTTTGTCATCTCTTTTCCTAATGCCTTGTACTTCCGGGGGATGAGAGATTAGCAGGTATGAGAATTGTGTTAAGAAGTGATGATGCTCGATATTGGCGATACGAGATCAGGATACGTGGCGGATGATATGTCCCAATACCCGGAAGAAAGGGCCCACAGAGGCCGACCAGGCCATCCTTGTACCCGACCGGCAAGCACAAGCCGGCCCTCCTCGGGGCCCCCTGCAAATTGGCCTCCTCGGCCCCTCGGCTCTCCCCGAGCTGCCACAAGGCCAAGACTCCTCGGCCCCCTTGCTCGCCTCCGAGCTACCTAGCCAAGGCCGTCTCCTCCGGTCCCTCCGGCAGACCAACTTCACCGCTCACAGGCGTAACCGCCGCACCGCAAATCTCGCCATGCGCAGATTCTCCGCCAACAACACCCCACGTTCCACGCCATCACGATCTTCATTAATGGGCGATTCGCTCTTTACGCAGGCGTGACGTCGGGAGCGTAACTGCCGACGAGATTCTCGCGCCTGCTACTGCGTGCCGCCGCCGCTATATAAACCCCCATCACAGAGGGGTCAAGTAAGCTATTTTGATTCCACTTAGCCGTTACTCTGCTCGGATCTAGTACTAACATGATCGTCGGAGGGTCCTCGGTGGTACCAAACCATCCCGGGACTTCTTTGTAGGTACTCGGCGCTAAACTCCCCAAATCACCGATCTCACCAAAACCCATTGAGATCCACACGCAATAGAAGATCATCAAAATCCACCGGGAGATCAACGGAAGACAACATCTGACGGAGACCTGAAAAGGACCTCCATCAGTTGGCGCCGTCTGTGGGAATCCAAACTCCACAAAAACAAAGTTGCCCTTCCGATCTCCATCCGCATGACGAGCAACCATCCTGAAGATCCCGGTACCAGCCGCCGCTTTCCACTCACCGAAGGCGTGGATGAGCCTCCTCCAGCGACCATCATCAACGCTCTCGCCGGCCGGATAGATCGGCTACAGTCCCTCGTGGAGGCGCTCGTCCGCGTCCAAGCGGCCGGGCCTGGGCCCCAGATCGCCGCTCCACCGCCTCCAGAAGGCTCTGCCCCCGTCGGGACGGCTGACCACCAGCAGGCTATGACTCCTGGCCACGGATCTCTCGCGCCGGTACTCCCTGAGGCCCGCTGGGCGTCCCACGGCTCCACACCAAGGTCCGCCGCCAGAACACCTCGCCTCGAGCCTCCTCACGACCCTTATCCCCCTGAGGAGATGTCAGTCACCTCGCCTTTCCACAGGCATGGCCGACACCCCCCCTCGGCGGGGCCGTACAGAAAGGGTTCGCATCGGCGGCTCGAGAGCCACCTCGCCCTGGGATCTGAGGCACCTCATCGAGAAGAACCGGGGCCGCTCCCAGACACAGGCCACCCGCAGTAGAGGCCAGGGATCCCAAGACGCCGATTCCTCGGAATACCACGGTCGACTCGACGCCCTCGAGAAGAAGATCGAGGGCATGCGCCGGGAGGCTCACCTCTCGAGCGACGGGGCTAAGTACGCCTCCGATTCACGCACAAAGCCGTTCACCGAGGGATTGCTCGCCGTCCACGTCTCCTCGCGCAACTAGCCCCCAAAGGTCTCTCTGTTCGACGGGAAAACCGACCCGAAGGACCATTTGGACGCTTTCACTGCGGGGATGAGCTTCCAGGACCACTCCGACGCCGCCCAGTGCAGGGCCTTCCCGGCCACCCTCATCCGCGCAGGTCGGGACTGGTTCCGGGGGCTCGAGCCCCGCTCAATCTCGACCTTCGACGAGATGGCTACTCAGTTCCTCGGCCACTTCGTTCGGGACCATCGACAGAAGCGCACGGTCGACTACCTCTTCACGGTTAAGAGTGGGGACAAGGAGACGTTCAAGGCCTACATCACCTGCTTCTATAACGCCCTTCTCGAGGTCCCCGAGCACCGAGACGAGACCGTCATCACCGCGCTCAGATCTGGTCTGAGGCACAAGGAGTGGTTACGCTCCTTCGCGTTGGCACAACCTAAGACCATGGCCGAGGTTAAGGCGTGGACCGAGCGCGAGGTTTAGCTGGAATCCGAGGTGAACGCAAACCTCCCTCAAGCAGAACGATCCGACCAGAAGAAGAAGGCTCGGGAGGAGAGGCCGGAGCGTTAGCAACCCTATCACCCGAAGTTCCAAATGTATACCCCCCTCAACGTCTCCCTCGCAGTATTGCTAGAGGAGGCCCAGAATGAGGGGTTCTTCAAGTTCCCTCCGATCCCGTGTCAGGCCGCGAAGCGAACCCGGGGCCCTTACTGCGCTTTCCACCGGACACTGGGCCACGCCACGGAGGATTGCAAGCAACTCAGGGACTACATCGAAGAGCTCATCCGATCGGGACACCTCGCCGCATACTTGAGGGACAAACGACATGCCAACCACGAGCAGGAGCAGCATCGCCCTCCCGCTGACCTGACCATCGGTCAGATCATGCTCGTTTCGGCTGACGGCCAGCACGGAACTCAGGGAGCCCCGTATCCTGTGCCAAGCACGGAGGCCAACAGTCCTCCAGGGAGCTCGGGCCGAGCCAATAAAATCATGTACTAGCCTGTACTTTTCTTTTAGGGCAATGTAAACTCCTCCTAGGGTCTGTTGTTAATCTAATAAAGATCAATGGAACATTGCGAAAAAGAAGGAAAAACCTTGTTTATTCAAAAGGTATTATGGGCTCCTCAGCCATACATACAAAAAGAAAAAGAAAATTACAACGGGGGAAGGGGTGCAGAGAACACTGCTTATGATACTCGGCAAAGATCTCCACCAGCCGAGGCCTCGTGAGATCCAACCTCTCCCCTCGGTTCCTCCCGGACGCGTTGACCTCGAGCCTCAACTCGTAGCACTCGCGGACGAGCGCCTCCGAGCGAGCCAGCCGGTTCGCGGAGATCAGGCCGAAGCGTCTCAGGGACCGCAACTTGCCCACGGCCTCATCATGGAGCTGCTCGGACAGGGGGTTGTAAAGCCCCGGCGATGCCCTCTAGATGGAGTACATCAGCAGCTGCAGCAGGGAGGAGCGTCGGGGGAGCAGCCGGCTGAAATGGTCCTCGATGCTCCCATAGACCAACTGCACCGTGTCTTCGGTGCAGTTCTGGTCGTAAAGGTACACGTCTTCAAAGTGGATGATGTCGGGATGGTAAACGGGAAGTTTTGCATCTTCGACGACTTGTTTATGAAGGATGGAAGGACCAGTACTCCTTCAGCCTTATATAGCCCACTGTGCCCCAACGGAGCTCAACAGTTGCCCGCGTTCACCCAAAAAGTCGCTGCCACGCGGCAGTCATCAAGCCTTCCCTGGTGGAATCGAAATGATGCGCCCCTAGCGCTTCGCCTCCCCCCACATTCAATGCACATGCTACGCGCACAGTCGCCGCGACCGTTCCTGTTCCCCATGCCTACAGCTGGATGGTCGGGCTACACCTCGCGAAGAATTAGCCAAACCAGCTATCCTGCTCGGCTATACCTGGCCGGTAGCTTCCCTGCTCGCAACGTCAGGATTCAAAGCCCTCACCAAGAGGCAACCCGGCAGCTACCTTGCTCGGTCATCCCTGGCGGGTAGCTTCCCTACCGCAACGCCAGGGACCAGAAGCAGTCAAGCCCATCCGTCGCTCGGCTATCCCTGGCGGGTAGCTTCCCTACCGCAACGCCGGGGATCAGAAAGTCCTCCCAGAGGCAGTCGAGCCCAACCGTCGCTCGGCTATCCCTGGCGGGTATGTTCCCTACCACAACGCCAGGGATTAGAAAGCCCTTCCAGAAGCAGTCGAGCCCGAGGATCCCCCGCTCGGCTATCCTTCAGGACAAAAGCCCTCGTCAAGAGGCACCGGGAAGTAACCCTGCCCGGCCAAAGGTCCTTGGTAGGCTTCTACAGCCTCTTCCGCGCCAAGGACCAAAGTCCTCCCAGAGGCAGTCGAGTCCTTGCTCGGCTATCCCCGGCTGGTAGCTTCCTACCACAACCGATAGGGATCAAAGTCCTCGCCAAGAGGTACTGGGCAATAACCCTGCTTGGTCCCCGTCCTGAAGGATCAAAGCCCTCGCAAGAGGCAACCGAGCAGCTGCCCTGCTCGGTCCACTCCGGCTGGTAGCTCCCTACCTACGACGCCGGGGATCAAAGCCCTCACAAGAGGCACCCGAGCGGCTGCCCCGCTCGTTCATCCCAAGCTGGTAGTTGCCTACCCACGACGTCAGAGGTCAAAGCCCTCGCCAAAAAGCAACCGCGCAGCTTCACTGTCCGGTCATCCTTAGTAGGCTTCTTACAGCCCTTCCAACGCTAAGGATCAAAGCCCTCGCAAGAGGCAACTGAGCAGCTGCCCTGCTCGGTCGTCCCTGGCGGGTAACTTTCCTACCGCAACGCCAGGGATTAGAAAGCCCTCCCAGAGGCAGTCGAGCCTGAGGATCCCTCGCTCGGCTATCCGTCAGGACAAAAGCCCTCGCCAAGAGGCACCGGGCAGAAAACCTGCCCGGCCAAGGGTCTTTGGCAGGCTTCCTACAGCCCCTCCCGCGCTAAGGACCGAAGTCCTCGCCAAGAGGCGCCGGGCGGTAACCCCGCCCGATCCCTGACCTGAAGGATCAAAGCCCTCGCAAGAGGCAACCGAGCAGCTACCCTGCTCGGTCATCCCCGGCTGGTGGTCGATGCTCGCATTGCCAGAAATCAAAAGATGGAACCCTCCATGAGGCCACCGGGCAGCCTCCCACTCACGCTTAGCACAAAAACGGCAAACAGCGCTCTGCCCGTCACCCGCAGAGGATCCGAGACCCCAGTGAGGGGCATCAAGTCTATCCAGGTCTAAACGATCTCCCCTCGACTTCGGGGCCCATGGGGATACCTCCTCGGCAGCATTTGGCATGCTCGTCGGCAAGTGATCGAAATCAACTCGATGGACGATCGCTAGACAGATGGCCAACCTGACATGAAAACACAACGGTGCAAGCAGAGATATCTTACGAACATTCTTCACAAACAGATGGTAGAGCGCGATTCGATGAAACCAAAGAAAATTTTTATTACTATCAAAGACAAAGGCTTTACAAAGGGTATTTTTTGGGGCTCCCCAGCCTTACAAAATTCCAAAAACAAAGAAATAAAAGGAGGAAGACGGGGGCTCTAGACCTCGGGGCCAGGTGCGACTTCGAGGTCCTCGACATCCACCATATGACGCTCGGGGTCCTCGGCGGTTTCCTCGCCAGGAACCTCTTCCCCCTGCTCATCGGCGTCCGCGAGGGGGAACTCGGCCTGGAGATCTCCGTCGGCAAACTCCGGCATCCGGGCCTTAACGGCATCGAGGGCGTCGTGCCAGATGCAGGTCGTAGCCACGGCCAGGTCATCATAGAAGTCCTTCGACTTCTTATAGCTCTCCGCCGTCTTCAGTTCGGCCAACTTGGCCGCCTCGGCCGCCGCCCCAAACTCCTTCCGGAGGGTCTTCACCGTCCTCTTCAGGTTGCCGGCAAGCACCTGGGCATCCCCGAGCTTGGCCTCGGCAATCACGGCAGCCTCGCGGTGCCGGGCTACCTCCCGTTTCCCGGCCTCCACCTCGCCTTCCAAGGCGGCAACCCTCGCCATCACCGCCTCCAGCTCCCGCCTAGAGCTCTCTTCCAGCGAGGCAAGCCGGCACGCAGCCTCCAGCGCCGAGACTACCACCTCGGCTTCCATACGTAAGGCAAGGGCAACATGCTGGAGAACCTGGGAGATACGAAAGAGATCAGAAAGACGAAGGAGGCACCGAATCTCACAATGAACCAAACACTTACCTGCACGGACTCCTGGGCGATGGACGCCGGCTGAGCCCTGAAGGTCCCCCTGGGAACTCTACCTCCGGCCGAGGCCTCTATCTCATACAGAAGGCTATCCGCAACGGATAGCCCCGATGGCACCGCGAACCGGAGGCCCTTTTCCTCCACCACGATCGGCGAGGACCGGCCTCGAGAAGGTCTCTGGGAGCTCCTCTTGAGCGGCTCCGAGGGAGAGCCGATCTCCTCCTCCGAGTCCGGGTCCTCCAGGACCCGGGCCCTCTTCCGACCCAACACTCTGCTGGGACCCGGGGCGGGATCCGCCCCCGAACGCTTACGGGACGCCAGCACCGGAGCAGTAGGAGCCGGGGCGGGCTTCGCGCGAGAAGAGCTGGCGCCCCCAGCCTTTGTAACCTTCCTCAGCTGACGCATGGAGGCTTTAAGCGAGTCGAAGTCCATGGATCCTGCACAAAGCAAATACCCAACAAGTCAGCAACACGAGCAAAACACAAGCCAAAAAGCTAGCCTAACTTACCAACGAACTCAACGGGGCTGAGCCCGGCCCAGCTCAGGACCCACTCAGATAGCAGCACGTCAGGTCGGAGAATGGGCTCCCACGACGCCACTCTCACGGCGGCGGGGTCATTGGACTGGTCCCCCGGCAAACATTTATCTTTCGACCACTTGGTAGGCACGGGCCATTCCTTGCCCTCGGGAGGGGAAACGAAGAAAAATTTCTTCTTCCAATCATGAATAGAAGAGGGTAAGGCTACGACCCCGGTCCCGGCAGCGCCCCCCGGCCGCTTTCTGAAAGAGAGATAGACCCATCTCGGGTTGCCCGCTTGACCACCAGGATGACTTTTGAAGACGAGAGAAGAATCGAGAAGGGAGAGGCTGAAGGGAACCGCCTGTAACTTCAGATGGATCAAGAACCCGAGAAGGATCCTCCACGAGTTCGGCACTAACTGGCCGGGGGCCAGACCGAAAAAATTCAGCGCGGCGACGACCTCGGGAGAGAAGGGCAGGCGCATTCCGGCCCAAAAAGCTTCCAAATACAGGATGATTTCCCTGCCCCGTACTTGATCCGCCCTCTCTCCCTCCTTGGCCAGTTGGAGCATGTAACGCGAGGGGATGTGGAAGCGAGCCCGAGCATTGGCGAGCTCGTCCTCATGCCTCACCCAACACGAGGGGCCAGGGGCCGCATCTGCCGCCTCCTCCCTGGGGGCTGCCCCCGCCGCACGATCCCGGGGAGAGAATCCGACCCTCGCTCCCCAGGGGGACTCGGACACGACTAAAGGGTCCCTAGAACCTACTTCTACAACATCAACTGACTCTACAAAGGAAGACATCTAACCTTGAAAAAGGGAATCTTCGGGAGCCAAAAGCGGGAGAAAGAAGAAGAGCGCCGAGCAACCAGGACTTAGAAGAAGGAAATATGAAGGAGTAGGGGCCCAAGGATGGGCCCCAAACCTGTTTATTGCTGCAAGCGGCCTCATCCAACGACGCCCGTCATCTCCCGCCGAAACCACTCCTCGCGTCCAGCAGCTCCGATTGCTCCACGTGTCGATCCTGCACTGGACCGCATCCCATCAGACGTCGCGGGCCTGCATATGTCGCGTCGGCCAATCGACGCTTGACGCGTGGACCGTCGCTTCAGTGGCAGAGTGCACAAACCGGCGTACCTTCTTTAAATGCTGAGATCTCGTCCTGATTCGCTAGCAGAAAAAACAACTGACGGCCCGAGAACTCGTCCCGACAAAACCTTAGGAAGGAGCTCACCTCGGGAGGCCTGGCAATCCATTCCTGACCCGACCCGCTAGCTGGTCGGGACAAGAGTGGGGGGCTAATGATGATGCTCGATATTGACGATACGAGATCAGTACACGTGGCGGATAACATGTCCCAAGACCCGGAAGAAAGGGCCCACAGAGGCCGACCAGGCCACCCTTGTACCCGACCGGCAAGCACAAGCCGGCCCTCCTCGGGGGGCCCTGCAAATTGGCCTCCTCGGCCCCTCGGCTCTTCCCGAGCTGCTACAAGGCCAAGACTCCTCAGCCCCCTTGCTCGCCTCCGAGCTCCCTAGCCGAGGCTGTTTCCCCCGGTCCCTCCGGCCGACCAACTTCACCACTCACAGGCGTAACCGCCGCACCGCAAATCTCGCCACGCGCAGATTCTCCGCCAGCAGCACCCCACGTTCCACGCCATCACGATCCCCATTAATGGGTGATCCGCTCTTTACGCAGGCGTGACGTCGGGAGGGTAACTGCCGGCGAGATTCTTGCGCCTGCTACTGCGTGCCGCCGCCGCTATATAAACCCCCATCACAGAGGGGTCAAGTAAGCCATTTTGATTCCACTTAGCCGTTACTCAGCTCGGATCTAATACTAACTTGATCGTCGGAGGGTCCTCGGTGGTACAAAACCATCCTGGGATTTCTTTGCAGGTACTCGGCGCTAAACTCCCCAAATCACCAATCTCACCAAAACCCATTGAGATCCACACGCAATAGAAGATCACCACCAAAATCCACCGGGAGATCAACGGAAGACAACATCTGACGGAGACCTGAAAAGGACCTCCATCAAGAAGATCATAAAATCAAGTCATTCATCCAACATAAAAGACAAATCACATTGACTTGGTTCAACAAAGGTCCAACTTTTCTTCTCAAATTTTCTTGGAGGCTTCTTCTAATTATAACAAAAGATGTTGGTTGGTGGATGCAATGAGAAATCCAATTTGTTTCCAACAATCTCAAGTGTTCTAATTATAACAAAAGATGTTGGTTGGTGGATGCAATGAGAAATCCAATTTGTTTCCAACGATCTCAAGTTTTCTAAAGCTGGGTCCCTTGATCTCAACTTCATTGCTTATTTTGTATACAATCAATGTTTTAGGGCAAGCATTACTAATTCCTATACATTAGTCCTATCCATTAGTGGGGCTCACTTCCTTATAACTGCAACCCTTGCCTTTTACATGAACTCCAGATTCATCTGTCTTCATAGATTCAACACTTTTAATCCAATCAAACTTTATCATTTTATTTGTAAATTGTTACTAATAAAATTAAATGGTTCGCTGAGATAATAGGAATCACATTGTTTGATTGTGAAATAGAGGGTCATACAGAATATTCCATATGACAATGTTGAAAAAATGAAGTTGTGGTAATAGTAAACATGAAAGCAGGTTTTAATATATTATTTAAATATTTACAGAATTGATGTCTCTCTCTCTCTCTCTCTCTCTCTCATAAATGTTTTGGCATTTTTCCTTTTGGTATGAACTATGAACACTCTGGCATTATACTTATGGCATTCTCCATCTCTATCTCTACTATTATAGGGCCAAAGGGAGAGGGCCGTGTAATTTTGAAATTGATTGATAATTTGGCTTCTTATTTTTTTTAAAGAAATCAAAAAAGGAAAAAGAATACCATTGTTTTATGTGTAATGCACATAATTAAATGCGGCGTCATTATTATTTTACAGGTGTGATATATGTAATTAAACTGCCACATCATTATTATTTTACAAGTGCGATGCACGCAGTTAAATTGATAAAGAAATTTATCATAAAAATTTCTATAATGACAGGCAACGCATATACCAAAACCGCTAGGGATAATAGATAGCTAACACTGCTTGATTGGCCCACCTAACATTGCTGGATTGGCCCAAGGAGAAACTAAGTAAAAAAGCAAGAACATTCTGACAAAACGAATAAATTGTTTTCCTAAGATTGGTTTTGTTTGTTAAATTGTACTCTACTATTTTTACTCAAAGGTGGGTGCCAAAATTTTCAGGAAGGTAAAGTTAGGATTTGGATCCCCTACCTGGCGAGCAGGGTGCTTGTCATTTCTCAGCCATTGGATCCTCTCCTTGACCCCACACAACCACAGCCCCTTGTTAAACACTGATCTTGACTGTCTAATTTCCATAGCAGGGAGAATAAATAGCAGGAGATCCAGATCCGTAAGTTAAATTAAGATTTCGACCGTTCTATATGATAAAACCCTTGCTTTTCCTGGCAATATAATATATCAGTGCCACCTATATGATTCTAGTATGTTCAAGGTCGGTTCCTTGATGATTCTCTATAAATACCCTTGGCCTCTCATGGCTTCCCTTGTCGACTTCTCTCTCTTCTCTCTCTCTTTCTCTCTCTCTCACACACACACCTCAATTCTTCAACCAATGGCACCACCAACTGATCCACTTGATTCCACAGTATCAACTCCTCTCTTCTCACTCTCTAATGGAATTCTATCCATCAAAGGAATTCCATTGTTAACTCAAGTCCCCACCAACATGACCTTCAATAGCTTCTCCTCCATTTGCCAAAACTCTGAAGCACCTCTTCATCTCATCAACCAAGCCCACTCCAATTCACACAAAGGTGGCTTCTTTGGCTTCACACAAACAAACCCATCGAGTCTTTTAAAAAACTCATTAGGCCAATTTAACAACAGACCTTTTCTGAGTGTGTTCAGGTTCAAAACTTGGTGGTCAACTATGTGGGTTGGCTCTAATGGCTCAGAGATTCAAATGGAGACCCAATGGATCCTAATCGATCTCCATGAGCTCAACTCTTATGTTTTGCTCATACCTTTGATCGAAGGCGGTTTTCGATCAGCACTGCATCCTGGTTCTGAGAACCAAATCATGATTTGGGCCGAAAGCGGCTCAAGTGAAGTTCAAACTTCTTGTTTTAAATCTATAGCCTATGTGCATTTTGGAGAAAACCCATATAACTTAATGAAGGAAGCCTTTACCTCTATAAGAGTTCATCTAGATACATGTCGGCTATTAGAGGAGAAGTTGGTTCCTTCTTTTGTTGACAAATTTGGTTGGTGCACTTGGGATGCGTTTTATTTAACGGTCGATCCTGTCGGAGTTTGGCATGGGGTTAGAGACTTTTGTGATTATGGGATTCCGTTAAGGTTTCTTATAATTGATGATGGATGGCAAAGTATCAATTTTGATGGAAGAAGAAGAGAGAATCTAGCCATCGGTGGCCAACAAATGACTGCAAGGTTGTATCAAAAATCCTTTTAGCCAGTACCTTAAGTTGTTGGATTGTGGGATACCAACGTAATGTTGGGTATTGTAATTTTTTACAAAAAAAATTGTTTTTATTTTTGGGTAGGGTTGGGTAAATTGCGCAAGAGCAATACTTTGCCTACCCACCTTGAATTCAAAAATCCTTTTAGCCAGTACCTTAAGTGGCTCACATCATAATGTGTAATGAGCCCATGATGTTTGTCTCTTGGTAGGAGGGGTATAAATTCAAGAGGGTAGGTTAAGCATTAGTGATTGCGAAAACCACCATTGACTTTTTTTGGTTTTTCATCGAACATGAGTAAACGTAATTACATTAAGCACTTAAAAGTGTATTTAAAATTACATAAAGCACCACCCAATAGGTACCAATGGTTGTTTTTGTTTTTTCAATGGGCTCGATGCGACAATGGAGGATCTCGCCGTGGTGAAAATTGTAGAGGGTGGCATTGGTTTGATTCATCCTGATAAAGTTGCGGATTTTTATGATGCAATGCACTCTTATCTCTCAAGTGTTGGGATCACTGGGGCCAAAGTTGATGTGATAAATGTAAGATTCCCTCCTCAAATTATTTATAAATTCAAGAATTTTTATCTTTATTATTCTCTTTATAGATAATTGGGCTAGATTTCACTAAATTACCATTAATTATAAGTCTCACAGTAAGCTCTCTTAGTTGAAAACAATTCCCTTTAAATAACTGTTTACAGGAGTTTTCCGTAATAAAAGAACTTTAAGGGTATTTAACTTAGAAGCACTGATAGTTAAGGGTAGTCTAGTGGATAGCAGAATAATTGTTGTGTATCCTCAATACACGTGCGCACGCACCCACACACGCGCGTATCATTTAACTGCAATTTTAATTCAAATCATAAATAAATTCTAGATATTTATACCTGAATCATTCTCTATATAAATTATTAGGCTAAATTTCATTAAACAACTAACTATGAGTGTTTTCAGTTTAAGGGGCTTTTTGTTGCGCAAAAAACTTGAGGGGCTTTTTCTTTAAAAAATTACAGTATCTGCAAGCGCTACATTTAAGAGCATTTTAGTGGACAAAACACACTTAAACTAAAGCTTTAGGGAGTTTGCTGTAGTGTTAACTGAAAATGCCCATAGTTGACAGTGAAAATTATCCAAATAAATTTTCAGTATTTCCAGGTAATTATCAAATTAATCATGGGATTGTATAACGAGTAATACCTGTTTATTGATCTAAGATTATTGTTTGTTGATGCTGACTACAACAATTTCAGTTTTCTTCTTCTATAATCAATACAATTAAACATCCAGAACTTCTGCCAATTATTCATTGTTCGCGCAGACTCTTGAATATGTTGGTGAAGAATATGGCGGCCGTGTAAAGCTAGCAAAAGCGTACTACGATGGCTTATCAAAGTCCCTTGTCAAAAATTTCAAGGGAACAGGAATGATTTGTAGTATGCAACAATGCAATGACTTCTTTTTCCTTGGGACTTCACAGATATCTTTTGGGAGAGCAGGTTAGTATCCAGTCACTTAAATGCTAAAATATCTTATGGGACTTCACAGATGTCTTTTTATTTTTTAGATTTAGTGTTCTAACTATGGCTTGCTCTTTAAATGGTAAAACGTCGTTTGCCACGTGCTATGCACATGCATCAAAAATTTGCAGTTGATTTTACTAGCTTATACACAAATAATCTATAATACCGTACAAATTAGCTTCCAATGCTAAATGCTAATTTAGTATTTTCGAAGGGCATATAAGTAAAAAGAATCCATATAATCTTCATCATAATTTTACATAACCTGATGCTTACTCTTCTTATCTTGTCATATCAGAATTTTAAACTCAGTGAGTCTTTGGACAACATCATAAAAATTAGACTGGTCGAGACTTTTTAATGGAATTGGGAAGACACATTAGCCCATGTTTACTATAAACACAAAATAATATTAAAATTGATCACAATTGACAACCTTGTCAAATATGGAAGGTATTTCATCTCAATGACATTCCTTTTGTCCTACGTTGTTGTTGTTCTTCCTCGATGGTGCTTTGTTCTCGAGAGAAAACTCACCAAGAGGAATCAAACTATTTAAAAGTCAACTGAGACATTCACCCTTTTTAACCTGTAGATAGACAAGAGATCTTTGAATGCATAATCTTTCTCTTTCTTTCATTATCTCGCAATCTATGTTACCTAGAACGCGTAACGTTTCGGTAAGAGGAACGAAAACGGAAACATGGAATTCTACTTGTCATGGTACATGATACGGTAGGGGTAGTTTTCTGCGATATGTTTATGCAACAGGAAAACATACCTCTAGATTCCTAGAACATGGAGTTTTTTTTGGGGGGGGGGGCAGGGAGGGGGGGTTTGTATATGTATGTATGTATTATATACATATGTATAATTTAAGTTCCTGAAAATGAATTAGATATATTTTTGGGATGGTTTGTATATGTATGTGCATACGTATGGTAGGCGTAATTTTTTTGGGGATAGTTTGCTATCTATAAGTTCGTGAAAATGAATTAGATATTTTTTAGTAGCAAGTATTAACACAAAGCCGACTCCATGCCCATATAACTTAAGTTCCTAATGGGTTAGATCGAAACAATAATTCTTCCGATCTGGATCGTTAGTGTTCCTCCATTGGGATCGACCGTTCCAAATCGCAAATCGCTAATGGTTTAGCGATTTATGGTAGCACAATGCCTACTAGCCGATCTTCAGACATCAAACAACTATAGCTTAAAATTAGAGATAATTATTATAAGGATAGTTTCTCAATATTTTTACTTACATGCATATATCCAGATGAGTCGCCTGCAAATTTCTTGCGCTTACATAAGAAATTGCAATCTAGTTAAATCATAATTTTTGGCAAACAGGTGATGACTTTTGGTTCCAGGATCCAAATGGTGATCCATTAGGAGCTTATTGGTTGCAGGGTGTGCACATGATACATTGTGCTTACAATAGCCTTTGGATGGGCCAATTCATACACCCAGATTGGGACATGTTTCAATCAGATCATTGTTGCGCAAAATTCCATGCAGGATCAAGGGCTATCTGTGGCGGGCCTGTGTATGTCAGCGACTCAGTTGGTTTCCATGACTTTGATCTCATAAGACAGCTTGTGTTCCCTGATGGAACTGTACCAAAATGCATTCATTTTGCCCTTCCGACAAGAGATTGCTTGTTCAAGAATCCTTTATTTGATGGAGAAACCATTCTCAAGATTTGGAACTTGAACAAGGTAATGTAAATAAGGGTGATTATGATAGATTTTGATTCTAATATAAGGGGTTTTTTGGTTACTTGCATGCATGTTCTACATGCATCAAACACTTTGCAGCTCCACTACATCTATAACCAAAATAATCCAAAGTTTGACCTAGATATAAATGCACCTAAAGTAACTAGTTACTCCTATATTTCAAATGATTTCACAAGCTTGACATATTAAAGAGACGTGTATTTATCTGTTTGTATACTGATAAATCTTGTTACCAATGAATCTTTATATACTGAATCAATAACTGACTCGAGTTTCAACAGTACGGAGGCGTCATTGGAGCTTTCAACTGCCAAGGAGCGGGCTGGGACACAAAAGAGCACAAAATAAGAGGCTACTCGCAATTCTACAAGCCAGTATCAGGTTCAGTTCATGTTTACGACATAGAATGGGACCAGAAGAAAGAAACGTCTACACTAGCCGAAGCTGAAGAATTCGCCGTTTATCTCAACCAAGCTCAGAAACTCCTCCTGACGACTCGAAAATCCGATGCCATCACAGTCACCATCCAACCCTCATCATTTGAGATCTTCAGCTTTGCCCCAATCAAAATTGTTGATGGCTGCAATGTGAAATTTGCGCCGTTTGGCTTAATGAACATGTTCAACAGTGGAGGGACTGTTATTGATGCTGAGTATGGTGACAGTGAGGTGAAGATGAAGGTGAAGGGTAAAGGGAAATTCTTGTGTTTTTCTAGTGCGAAGCCGGAGAAGGGATATCTGAATGGGGTTGATTCACAAATTGAATTTTTGGAGGGCAGGGAACTGATAATGGATGTCTCTTGGCATGAAGAGAAGGATGGTGTCTCTGAGGTTGTGTTTCAGTATTCTTCATTCAGAAGAGCATCTCATATATAAAGCGAGGGAGACTGGATGCTTCGTCTTGCTGTCGAGGATCTTCCAAATAAAACATCGGTTTGATGATTTTCCTTCTGAATTCTTGTAGCTAAGCTGTGCCTCATTATTGATGTTTTCATTATGTTATTTAGAAGAAATATATGATTAGCATTGCGGTTTAGTTGCCAGACAAGCTATGTTATATATCTTAAGTTCATTCCCTTGGTAATCCAGTGATATTTACACTACATTGTGATTTACCAATATGACTGGTCAATGTAAGAGGTGATATTAGTTCTACTCTTAGGCTCAGATTCAGATTCAAATCTTTATTTTATCCATTTATCTATGTGAATGCCCATTTCACCATCTTAAATTAACAATTGCCAATTTTTATATTTTTATTATAGCTTTATAATTTAATCTTAGCCGCTCCATTTAAGTTTAATTATATCACTCTTCTTAATTGGTGCACTTATCAGTCTTTGTTGAACATTTTTGAAATCATTGCCATTGGTTATCCTTCATATTTTTATCCTCTTATTTACTTTGATGCACTTATTTCTGTCTTTTCTTTAGAGCATCGCTACTCGTCCATCTCAAGATACTTATTCTGATATAATTGTGGAACATAAACATATAATGAACATACTCACTCAACTGCATCAATTATGAGGCACAATTTCAAAAGGGATGCAAATAATAGGCTTATGTTGATAGCAAGTTTTTCTTCTAAGTTGGAACTTATGTATTATTCTGAGAACAGTATAGTATATATAAGATGTTCGTTGCACAAAACTCCACTGTAGTTTACCTCGTATATTGTGGTTCATTGTAACCATAACAAGTGCCTGCATGAGTCCGGCCTCAAGTAAGGCCGCCTCGCCAATCTGAGTTAACCATGAGCAAGGTAGACCTAGCAACCAGATTCTTTTGGTAACTGTTCTCCGCCAGCCAACTCGACGCAATCTCCACATATTCCCGATATATGCCCGTATCTGGTGAATGTGTACGGGCATGAATCATGACGTTTTAATCTGTTCTCTGCATACGAGGCCTGCAAGTTGCTTTGAGTTGTACCATGCAAGTTAGCAAGATATTGTATTAACTTGCAACTTTTTCCAGGTTAGAGACAATGATGTGGTAAGAATTAGGGATGTAAACGGATCTGATTACATAGCGGATATAGGTGTTACCGTATCGGTATCCGATAATCGTAGGTGGATTCGAATACGGATACAGATAGTTATCGGAAGTGAGAATTGCTAAGACTCGCAGACTTGCTCCGCAGTACGAGCCTCATATAGAGCCGTGCCCTTGTGATATGATAAAAGAAGAAAAGGAGTTTTATCCGTATCGGATACGGATATGGATATATGAGATGAATACTAGAAAAAATATACCTAATAAAGTGAATATTTATTATTTTTGATATCGGACACGGATAAGAAAAAGATACAAGTATTACCATATCCGTAACCGGTGATTAAATTCCATGGATGTGGATACGAATGCGGATAGTCATCGCGAATGAAAATTACTATCTATATCCGACAAAAATCAAATACGGATACGAAGTTCACTCGCATTGTTTGTATCCGTTTACATGCCCAGTAAGTATTTCCTCTTCAAAGTGAGTACTGGCCGCTGGTTCGATCCTTGAAAGGCCGCATTCAGGAAAAAAGAAGAAGACAATGATGTGAGCCCATTCCATTTTGTCTTGCAGTTTGCTCCTCCTCCTCCATGTGTCATAAAACCTGCATGCCACATGCGCACACAGTCCTATTCACAGCTGTTCCATGCAAAGTGTCATGCCCATGGGGTCACGTGCCAATCCTAGAACCATCACGTGACATCCTCTGCCTATACAACACTTTCATGAAGCAGCAATACTGAGCTCTGTACACCATTCCTTCTCTCTTCTCACTATCCAACAACAACCTCACCATCAATGGAGTCCCATTCCTCACGCAAGTGATCCCCAACGGTGTCACATATTCCCCATTCTCCTCAATCTCTCTAACTTCACAAGCCCCTCTTCATTATTCCAAAGAGCTCAATCTCAATCTCACAAAAATGGTTTCTTAGACTTCAATCATTCGACCTCATCATATCTTTTGAAAATCTCATTACGTCAATTCAGAAACAGACCTTTTCTAAGTGTGTTTAGGTTCAAGATATGAATGTCAACTATGCGGGTTGTCTCTAATGGCTCAGACCTCCAAATGGAGACTCAATGGATTAATTCTGTTCAATACCCATGAGCTCAACTCTTGTGTTGTTCTTGTTCCTTTGATTGAAGGCATGCAGGTTCAGGTCTGCCTTGAACCCTGGTGAGAATGATGAAGTTATGATTTGGGTTGAGAGCGGCATCGGCCGAGGTTGTGGAATCTAGGTTTAGGCCTGTTGCTTATTTTCATTTTGGTGATAACCCTTTTGATTTGATGGAGGAGGCTTTCAGTGCTGTTTAGAGTTCATCTCAATACCTTGTAGGTTGTTAGAAGAGAATGCAGTTCCTCCTATGGTTGACAGGTTTGTAATTATTGCTGCTGCTGCTGCTGCTGCTGCTGCTGCTATTACTGGCGCTTTGCGCGTGCGATGCACGTGTGTATGAGATAAGAGTAAAGAATAAAAAGAGGATGCATGTGTATCTTACAATTTCATGCTAGACTTAGAGAATTATTAGCAGATTAGTTAATAGGCATGTATAAATGTTCAAGATTAAGAGGCTTGTATATAAATTTTAAGTTGCAATGAGAGAGAGAGAGCGAGTGCGCACAGAGAGAGAGAGAGAGAGCGAGCCGCACAGAGAGAGAGAGAGAGAGAGAGAGAGAGAGAGAGATGATGGTTGTTACGACATATCCCCCATGAGTCCTTGAAGGTACCAGTTTGTTAGGGACTTGATCCGCTCACGGTGGAATCCCATATGGGATCCAACCCTTCCCCTAAAGAAACAGTGTTAGTGTCATCTTACCCTTTGTTGCTAGCATGTCTTGTATTTATGACCTGTTAACCCTCACATCTTTTGGGAGAAAACCAAAAGAAGATTTTTTTTTATAGTTTACATTGGACCCTTGTAATACCCCAGGGTTTGTATGGTCTTCTCTTGTTTCAGCTGCATGCTTCTATCGAATATTGAAAATTATCTTTCAATTCTTATCATAACTTTTAAATTTTGGTGTAGTAGCAATGACATTTAGACAGTGTCAAAGCAACCATGTGGGATTGAATTTAAGATGTTTTCGTAGTAACCATGCTCAAATCAAATCCCCCTAGCATGCATTTATTAAAAAAAAATACTGCTAGGTCCATAAAAGGATGCTCAACCTGTGCCGTGCTGGGCATGTTGAATTTGAAAATATACCCTTCAACACCCACCACAGCTTTAAAGTTTTGGTGCATGCGGTAGAGACTTTAAGAGCCTTGTACTAGTGACCTGCTTGTCGCAATTATGGCACACTACCAACTCTCTCACCTCTTAGGCTGACAGGTTTGGTTGGTGCACTTGGGATGCATTCTACCTCACAGTGGACCGTTTCGGAGTTTGGCACGGAGTTGAGGGACTTTTACGATAATGGAGTAAAAATATGGTTTCTTATAATTGATGATGGGTGGCAAAGCATCGAATTCGAAAATGGAAGAAGAGAGAACCTCATTTTGGGTGGCGAACAAATGTTAGGTCGATTTTACCGATTCGAAGAACACAACAAGTTCATAAATTACAAGGCAAAGAGTTTATTAGGCCCAAGTTCACCTTCATTTGATTCGAAAAGACTTAAGATGGTCAATTTCTAAGGCAATTGAGAACAAAATGATCAAAAAGCTAGTTAAGGAGGTAAATATAGATAATTCAACTCTCGAGGCCAAAATTAAGAGTCTAAAGATTGAACTGAACCAAATGAACGATAGAGGTAAAAATGATGATTGTGAAAATGATTCCGAATTTGGATTAAAAGCTTTTACGAGCGATTTGAGACAGAAGTTTCCGGAATTGGAAGATATTTATGTGTGGAAAGCTCTTTGTGGGGCTTGGGGAGGAGTGAAGCCTGGAGCTAGTCGGTTTAATTCTACTATTGTGTATGCGAAGATTTCGGAGGGACTAGATGGAACTATGGAAGATTTGGCGACAAATAAAACGGTGGAGTCTAAGATTGGGTTGGTTCATCCCAGTGAAGCCGTTGAATTCAATGATTCGATACATTCTTATCTATGGAAGGCTGGGTCATTGGTGTGAAGGTTGATGTTATACATGCAAGTTTCCCAATGCTAGTGCCAATGTTAATTTGAATCCTTCACCAAAACACCATTAAGCTAAGTAGCATGGACGGATACAGGATACGATACGAGTCTGATTCGCGGATATGCAATTTCTCAAAAATGTAGGATACGATTTGTTGGGGTACGCCGATCTTTTTTGTCTAAATATATATAAATCATCACATAAGGAGGGAGAGTAGAGATAGCGAAAGCCTATTACAAAGGACTGGGCGAGTCCCTCGTCAAAAATTTCAATGGAACAGGACTCATTTGTGGTATGCAACAATGCAACGACTTCTTCTTTCTCGGAACTTGGCAGATATCTTTTGGGAGAGCAGGTAAGAAATCCAACGGAGTTTCTTTACTCTGTTGCCTATATATACTCTTGTATGTTTTAAAGCTGATCTATTCATCCAAATTTACATTTTAAAATTTTTATAAATTTTCAATAGCCAGTCATGTACATACATACATCCATACATGCTTTAAAGGTTGTAAAAATATGACAAAAGAAATACGCTGAAATAAATGCTACAGAAAAAATAGGTTTGGTTACAGTGAAAAACCGCAACATGCTATCATTTGGTTCGAAAATTACCCCTAAAAGCTGTATTTTGTATTGGTCTAAATCACACTTATATACCCTTAAGTATCTCTGTTTTTCACTAAACTGCCTTAAATTTGTGTACTGCTGTGAGTTATATATGTTAAACTTTGATTTTAGGGGAGATCCCCCCCCCCCCCCAATACCTTTGAATGTAGCACTTTAAGGGAGCTTACCTTTTTTGGGGGGGGTGGGGGGTGGGGGTGGGGGTTTGGGGGGACTTAATGGTTGTTTGGTGAAAAAAAGGACAACTACAGATGAGGGTATTTTAGTGTGATTTAGCCTTCTGTAAAAACTATGTCGCATTAGCACATTAAATCATTTATTAACCCTTTGCAACAAAAGTAGAGCATGCAACATCCCAAACAAAGGATTCGACACCATTTAACTGCAACAAATATTGCATGCACCAAACCAATTAAACCCTTACATTTCTCACACATAAATTTTTTTTACGGGCGATGAGTTTTGGTTTCATGATCCGAGTGGGGACCCCATGGGCTCATACTGGCTACAAGGAGCTCATATGATCCATTGTGCTTACATTAGTCTACGGATGTGCCAATTTATACATCCGGATTGGGATATGTTTCGATCTGATCATTGCTGAGCAAAATTTCATGCAGGGTCGAGGGCGATTTCTGGTGGGCCCGTGTATGTCAGCGACTCGGTTGGCTTTCATGATTTTGATCTCATAAGGCAGCCTGTGTTTCCTGACGGAACTATTCCCAAGTGCATTCACTTTGCTCTTCCGACGAGAGATTGCTTGTTTAAGAATCCTTTGTTTGATGGGGAGACTGTTCTCAAGATTTGGAACTTGAACAAGGTAAAATCGCATCATAAATTCTGTGGTAATGCTTTTATTTTTAAAGAATATATATCTTCATTTCTCTTAGATGTATATTTAGTTTAATCATGCCCGAGACTTATCCAACTTACTCTTCACACAATAGTTCCGACTACCGTTCCAATGAATCTCTAGCTCAAATTTCTCTACAGTTTAGCGGCCTTGTCAGAGCTTTCAACTGCCAAGGCGCAGGGTGGGACCCGAAGAAACACAAAATCAGAGGCTACCCTCAATTCTACAAAACTCTCAGCCTCCATTCACTCCAACAAAATTGAATGGGACCAAAAGCAAGAAACATCCCAAATGGGAGAATCACATGAATATGCCCTCTTATCTCAATCAAGCAAACAAACTCTTATTAACAACTCAAAACTCAAATCTCATCCCAATCACAATCCAGCCTTCATCCTTTGAGCTCTTGACTTTCGCACCGGTCGAAAAACATCAGAAATATCAAGTTTGTGCCTATCGGGCTAGTGAATATGCTTGATAGTGGAGGGACAATAGTTGAGGTTGAATACTATGGTGAGGTGAAGATTAAGGTGAAGGGTAAAGGGAAGTTGTTGGTTTACTCAAGTGTGAGGCCAATGAGGGTAGTTTTGAATGGGGTTGATATGGGATTTGATTGGTTTTTTGATGGGAGATTGAAGGTTGCTGTTGGTTGGGATGAAAGAGGATTCCTCAAGTTGTGTTTGTTTGCTGAATCAGTGGGTATAAATGATGTTAATTTAAAGTCTGTTACTTGTTGAAATTGTTGAGTTTAACGAGTGTATATAGTTATTTGCATGATGCACTAGTTTGTTTCATTCAAAACATACATGTTAGGAAATTACCTAGAATTTCACTAAAATGATCATGGGTTTGATTTTCAGTTCGACTTTTGATTTCGAAGGGGCTGTCTCCAGAAAGGGAAAAAACATTGGATTGTTGTTTATGTTGACTAATTTAAGTTGATTGCTTAGGTTTTTCAACTTTTTTTTTTCATGATTAATCTTTTCATTTTTAGTTGATGACATAAATTGTTTCTTAAAAAGTGCAGGACAAGGAAGGGATCATGAAGGTGACAATATGCAAAGATTGAAAACCTATGAGCCCACATAAAAACATTAGTCAAGTTGCTTGTGGAAAAATTTCATGCAGACCAAACATTTCTACTATACCCTTTGTTGGAATATTTGGGTTAGTGGAGACAGAAACAGTATTATAAAACAATTTAGAAAAACATTATAGATTTCGAGATGCGTGGAATATTGCTTTCTTTAAAGTGTCACGTTGGATTAGGGGTCTTAAAACCTAGATTTTTATAATGCGGGTTTAGGTTTTGCTTATAACTTTGATGCCATATCATGTCATGTATATATTTCATGTTTAATTATGCAAGGTTTGTGTTTGTTATTATAGAGATCTATACAACTTTTAAATAGTGCTTTATATATTTAATTGATGGGTTATTTTAAAGACCAAATAGTTTATCATCCTCCACTCAGAATCGAGTTTGCTATTAATGGGTTTAACTTCTAGAATATAACTAAGTCAATCAGGAGGTGCAACCGACAATATTGAATAAACACCCCCTCTCCTAATCTAGGACCTTCGCAACTTTTGTGTTAACAGTATTTTGTGTTGACAGTATGAAAATAATTTTCCACAATTCATCGAAGAATGCCACGTCAGCAGACAATTGAAAGCTCCCTCAAACGACTCTTTTTCCACAAATTCTCTCTCTCATCCTGTTCCTCATCGCCCCGACCAATCTCAAAATCCAAAACAAATCAAAAAACAAAAATCTCAAACCTAGGGTTTCGATCGATCTAGGGCTAGGTCTAGGGTTTCGTTCCGAGAGATGTGGGATGCTCGCACCGTTGATGAAACTGATCTCTCTCTGCTGGAGCCCCCTCGATCATCGTAATACCGACGGCGGCGGCGCTTCTAACGGCGCCGCCGCCGAGGGCCGGGAGGGCCTGCTCTGGTTCCGGGATCTCGGCCGCTGCAGCGAAGGCGTCGAGTACTCCATGGCCGTGATTCAAGCTAATCAGGTGCTCGAGGATCAGAGCCAGATCGAGTCGGGGGCGTTCGGGACCTTTGTTGGGGTCTACGACGGCCACGGTGGGCCCCACGCCGCCAGATACGTCTGCGACCACCTCTTCAGGAATTTCCGCGGTAATCCTTTCTTTTTGTATTTCTTTATTTGTTGATTTTGTTGTGTTTCGTTTATTGATTTTATTTTTTTCAATTAGTTTCTTATAGCGGGGGTTAATTTGAATTTAATTTGTTGGAAGATTAGTGTGAGACTTATGAGCCTATAATAGTGTAATTGCATGTTGATGATTAGAGAAAGATCAAATTCATTTGTCACTTGATGTCGATGATTCATTAATTTTATGAGATTGAGAAGGATTGGAATTAGCAGAATTGTTAAGCTGAAAAAAAGAATGCTTTTTTGTTTTATCAAAAGATAGAATGCCCATGAAATAAAAGGTGAATTTATATAAGAGAACTATTAGGCCGACATTGCTCTGTTACAGTTCAAAATGTTGCAACTTTGAAAAGGATGCTGTATGAGCTGATGTTTATGCTTTCTGACTAATGGTTACAGTCATGAAATGTTTATCATGATATATGTGAATTTAGTTATTCTTACTTCTCTAGCGTAAACGCTCCAGTATAGGTTCTTCTATCTGTCAAATGTTTGCTTGATACCCTAATCGACCAATTTACATTAGTTTTAACATTGAGGATCATTTCAAATGTAGGTTCTTTAGATCGATACAATGATTGAAAGAATCTCTCTTACTGTATTTACACTATGCAGTATGCACCCTGACCATTGAGGGTTTTTTTTCCTTTGGCAGAAAACCGCCAAGTGATTTTTCCATTGGCAAAAAACCATCTTGCAGTTTGAAAGTTACCCTGCCATTGACTTACTCTATGGCACTGTGCATTCTTTCATACTAGTTGTATTTGGTAATAATTAAGGGTGAAATGTATTTAGTTGTTTGTTTATGTATGCAGAGATTGCATCGGGACCACAAGGCGTAACAACTGAATCCATACAAAGAGTGTTTCTCACAACAGAGGAGGGCTTTATTTCACTCGTCTCGGAATTGTGGAACACGCGACCAGATATGGCAACTACTGGGACTTGTTGTCTTGTTGGCCTAATTTCCCAGAGGACTCTGTACATTGCTAATTCAGGCGATTCACGTGCAGTGCTCGGGAAAAAGGTTGGCAACACGGGCGAGATTGCTGCGATTCAGTTGTCGACGGAACACAATGCTAATGTGGAGAGTGTGAGGCAAGAGCTCAAGGCACAACACCCGGATGATCCTCAGATTGTTGTGCTTAAGCATGGAGTTTGGAGAGTCAAAGGCATCATACAGGTTGATTTACTGGCACATAAGTTTTTGCCTTAGTTATCTAGAATTGCTTGTTCTCTGGATTGCGTTATTAAGACATTTTTTGCTTGTTACATTTGCGTTTGTCTATCTAAAGTATATGTTAAGTGTTTTATGGTGATAAATTTCGCGTTATACTTTTGAACAAGTCAACAAGACATACTGCAATATGACATGTATATAATTTATCAGACTTGTATATTATCGCTGCCTGACCATTAAAAATATATCAATGTATTGAGTATCTATAGGTTTTGGATGAGTTGGCACAGATTCACAGTACCCTTTAATGCATTTATTCTACTATGTAACTTATTAGCTAAATTGCAGGAAATGCCCCTTGCTTGTAGCCTGATAGTAGGAATTACTCTTATTTTTCTAAACCTTGCACTTTACCTCCAACCCCACCCACCACCACCACCACACCCAAAAAAAAATTCCCAAAAAATGTAATTATTGTTAGCATTCTGTCTACGTTGACCAAAGTCGTCTTATTTCATACCCAAAATACCTTCAGGTTTTTATGTCCATCTTCCCTTTGCCATCACAAGTACAACCCTACTTCTTTCTCATAAGTCATTACATCTTGTCATACAACCCTTCTTCCTCACTAAAAGCACTCGTACATTAACCTATCAGATAAGTAAACAAAACCCATTAATCAAATTCCATGATTTATACCTTTTCGACATGTGATACTTCTTAAATACCCATGATTTGGAATTTCATGATAAATTGTTACAACCAAAGGATATTTCTCTGAATCCATAGTTTTTATTCTATTTTTTCTTTAAAAAATTTAATTTGGTAGGAATTGAGCCTAATCAGAGGATGTTGTTGACAACCACTGGAAATAAAAGGTGATTTATCAGCAGACTCAAAAGGCGAATTCTCCATAGGGTTTTTCAAATGTCTTTGCATACCTTAGAAATTCATCACGAAGTGCCTAATAATAGGAGTGAGAGAGCAGGGTTTGTAGAATGAAATTGGGGAAGTAGGTAGGCAAAATAAAGAAGAGGTGAAAATTTCTTGAAAAAGAAGAAAATAAAAGAAAATAGCTATTAATTGTAAAGAATTAACAGAAGAGAATTCTGGGTATGTAAAATAATGACTTTGGTCAATGTATACGAAACACCAACGGTGGTTAGCTTTGGTGGGTAAAGCGTAGGGTTTAGAAATAAAGGGACAATCCTGCTATCGGCCAAAAGTGAAGGGTATTTCCTGAAATTTAATTAAATTAATTAAAGTGGCTCATTTCCTGTAAGGCTATTTGCAGGTAAAAAATTCATTTCCTCATCTGGGAGCTCTCAGTCCATGCAGAATACAATGTTTTTATATATTGCTCAGGGGTATCATTTTACTGCATGACTATTATTGCGGTCCTTTGTCGCCGCTCAACTAGTGTTCTAGGTTTTATGCCAAGCCACTCTTGCTTTGCCCTGGCTACAGATACCAGTTCTAACTTATAGACTTGATATGATAAATGTTGTGCTTCCCTTGAGTTTATACTTTGAAGATCCTTTGTATATCGGTAGAGATTTTGTTCGCCTCCCATGCAGGAGGATGGAGATAGTTGCTATGTCCAGCTTTTGGATATTGTAGTTGAGCATGAATCTGCATTCATTATATTTTATTTTACAAATACAAAGGTTAATGCTATTGTAGTGTTGATCCTCATTTACATCTTGTACCCTAATAATTGACTTATTGATAAGGCATATGCTTTAATGTATCTTTCATATGCTATGTGAGTACAAGTTTTAGGAGTAGGATGATAGACATTTAGTTAATGAATGCATGTAAATACAAATGTTTCATCCCGAAATTCTATGGCATTTGCGTAGTATCCTATGAAATTTTGATGCTTTATCATATATGATTGATGCACATCTTATGTGTGTTGTTGGGATATTCTTTGTCTTAAATTTATATCGCAAGTACACGGTCAATCAATGTAGCACTTGTGGGTCGATCCACAGAGAGTATGGGGATTTTAGTTGAATTAAGCGAACTAAAGAAGATAATTTGATTTGAAATAATTAACCTAATAAATTAAATGCAATAATTAACAAAGTAAATTGCAAAGATTAAGGAAAATAATTAAAGCAGAATAAAAGCAAGTTTGGTAAAAATATGAATAAAGACAAAACCTAGAGTTTTTGAATCCATTAAACCTAATCATATTAAATAAAAACGTTTTTCTTTATGTTGATTTCCACCTTTACAACGAATATCAAATCACAAGAGAAGATAATTATTATAAAGATTAATTGCTAGTGAATTAAGAATTAAATTGATCTAACCTTCTACTGGGTAAACCTAATGGTTGTCAAGTAAAGATCCGTCTAGCTTTATCAACTAGTCAAGATTAACACTAATTAACTAGATCGAATATAAACAATAAAAATATAAACTTTACTTTCCCTAGATAACTTTCATGGTCGTCAATCAATCATCAAATTATCTAGTTTATCAGTAATATGTATGCTTTCACTTAATAAATATCATGGTCGTCAATCACTCATCGATCTATCAAGTTTATCAAAACTGCAAACAAAGAACTTATTTTTATTATTAAATATTTGTCATTAAGACCATGAAAGAAATACTAGAACTTCATAAACAAACACCAGTCCTAGATTCAATTTCATTTAAATCCTAGATAGAAAATTTAGCTATGCATGAAAATAAAAGCAAGGCAATAATAATTAAAAGAAGACATGATAAATAAATAAAAATAAAAGTTGAATTACTGACAACCCTAGATCTTGCTCTTAAATTCCTACCCTTCAAAATAAAAGAGAAGATGAGAGATCCTCAAAAGAGGATGATTTTATCTTTCTGTATTCAATACCTTTAAATAGTCTTTTAATCGAATACAGGGTACCATCAAGATTATAATAAAATAACCAAACTCTTGACCAAAATCCAACCAAATTGGCCCAAGTGGACCGGCTAAATTGCATGTACGGTCGGCTAAACCGCCGACCTATTTTAGGCAAGTGGGCCCCACTTTCTCCTATGTTTTGTGCGTTGATTTGGTCTTTTTAAATTCTCTATATCTCTGTAAATCAAATCCGTGCGCTTTTGTTCCTTCTTTAACCTGATCTGTAACATGAATTGCACGTGTTGGTATCTTTTCTTCTCCTTTTGCAATTAAGACCATGTCACATGCAAATATCACAAAATACCTTCGCGCGGCATTAAATGTGACATAATAAAGATAAATGTGAATATAAAATATGCATTAAAAATGCACCGCATCAATCATTTGTACCTGGTGATCTAAGTATAGCTTTAGCCTACTCAAAAAGAGGAGCCCCAAAAACATCGCATTGACATGGGTGAAAAAGCATTGCATAATTGTTTCATAAATCATTGTATAAAATTTGGGACGCATGGCATATTTATGAGATATAAGTACACCGAACAAGTTATAATTAAATCAATTTTTCATGACATAATCAAATGAGTTTTAGATGTCTGTTGAAACATTTAAGATGTCGGATTTGACTGCTTATGATCCAGAGTTGTAGGTTCTTCTGGGGAGAAAACAATGTCCGCTTTGTATTTAGAACCATGTTAGAGGTATACTAGTCTTATTGTTTTGGGTTTGGTCCTAGCGACAGTCCATGACTATCAATTTGTTCAACACTTCAACTCATTAAACAAAATTAAACAGTTGACCTGTTGGTTCCTATTCCTAGGATTTTTATTTTTCTGTTGGTAGTAAGTGTTTGATTTCTGTTAAATATAATTTACTATGGCATGACCTTTTGATGCTGTGACATATTTGTGGTCAATATTTTTATTGCATGATGTACAGGTTTCTAGGTCAATAGGCGATGCATATATGAAGCATGCGCAGTTCAACAGAGAACCAATCAATGCGAAATTCCGACTAGCTGAACCCATGAACATGCCTTTCTTGACTGCCGATCCAAGTATCACATCCCATCAGCTTCAACCAGGCGACTCCTTCCTCATATTTGCTTCAGATGGCTTGTGGGAACACCTAAGTAATGACAAAGCAGTTGAGATTGTTCACACTAATCCCCGTGTAGTAAGTATCAAAAAAACAATAATAAAAAAAATTATCAGATTTATGCTATATGCGTTATTACTTTGCAAATGCATGTTATGTCATGTTGCTATCAAATATTCTTCTTTTATTTATATTGTAAGCTCTTTTAATATTCATCATTTCAATATGTACATCAAACAATTATAACTCTGTATAGCAAGCGGACAACCACTGGGTTGGAGCTATTTCCAATTCCTTAAATTTCTTTTTATTTTGTTTAGTTTTGAGGATGTAAAACTAAATATAATGCGATCTTCGAACAATTAATTATTGTTTTATCTTTCGGCATGTACTTATGTTTCTTGCATCCATATTCAGGTACATGCTTAGTATTAATTAGCTAGCATAACATCACATGTGAACAGATAAACAAGTGATACATTATGAAACAGCCAGATAAACATCTCTCTCTGTTATTATAGGGCAAAAGGAAGGGCGTCATTTAATTTTGAAATTGACTTGGAGACTTGGTTATCTAATTTACAAGAGAAATTCATTAAAAAAATATTTACAAAATTGAATCTCAACTTGCACCCACAACTAGCCCCATGCATGTTTTCCAATAGCTAACTACACTAATTTCTCTCGGTAACCAACTTCATAATGATCCTTTTTAAATTACACGAATCTTTTTTTAATTACATTCAACGTGCATCATGCGTGCATCATGCGTGCAAAACACTTGTATATATAATGGATATAGAACAGAAGCGAAATCTTTGATCAAATCAAGTGATGGATTGATCATTTCTAGATTTATGAAATCATTGTGCGCCATCAATTTTTGTTCTAGAGTAGGCTTTGATTATTGAATAATTTATTTTATTGGACCGCTTGCATGTCCTGGTGCCATCTACTTCTTAATTGTTCTGCTTCCTCTATTTCCATAAACTTTTATGAACTTCTTTTGGCATCGGCTGCATGAATCCTTTTCTTCTAGTATGCTCTCATACGAACCATTTTCTCCGCTACTTGCAAAGTTGAGTTTAAAAAAAACTTCGTTACTATTAGTCCTCTTAAATTTATTTACCTGCTTTATTACTATTTATTTATCGTTTTACCAGACTTGTTTTGTTGTAGGGAATTGCCAAAAGGCTGATAAAAGCAGCTCTCCAAGAAGCGGCTAGAAAGCGAGAGATGAGGTACTCAGATCTCAAGAGAATCGACAAGAAAGTCCGTCGCCATTTCCATGATGACATCACCGTTATTGTGTTATTCCTCAACCCTGACATCACCCCACGAGGTCCTACACAAGTAGTGCCTCCGTTATCGATTCGAAGTGCTTTGGATCATTGATGAGATCTTAGTAATATTCCTGTAACGTATGTTGTCTTTTCTTTGATTTTTAATATCAATGCTTCTTCATTATTTTTTGTCAAAATGATGAGTTGTGTGAGCATTATTAACCTGGAAGGGCTCAGCAGCGCAATTCCAATATTTTTTTACAAAACTTTTGGAATGAAGATTAATTCTTGGTGTTGGTTTTTGTACTCAATTGCCTTTAAATCTTCATATTTCATAGTAACGGTTTCTTAAATTTCAAATCAATAATCTCAACTGATTTAAGGTTGGATATCAGTAAAATTGTACCGTGCTTTTGGTTTGGTTTTAGTGCCGAATAGTTTCAGGTTTTGTATGCATCCCTCAAGTTTTTCATATTTGCGCATTCGAGCATCTTTTATGTTTTTCCATATTTCATATTCAAGCAATTAAAACCAGTGAAAACCGGGATAATTTGATTTCAGAAAAAAATGTGTACTGTGATAATTTATTGTTATTATTAGTTTAGTTCCAATTTCGCTAGGGTAAGTTAAAAAAAGGTGTCATGTTTGTACACAAAGAAACTGATGTATTCAGTTGTTTGTTCGAAGTAAATGGTACTCCACATGAAAAGCTGGCTCCATATTTTTCATGTTTGTTTTCTTGGAAGTTGGTTCAAATTATTAGCACTATTATTTTAGGGTAAATTGTCAAAAACCCCAAGCAGGTTTTTGATTACCACTATGATGCCAAGGGTTTTTTGTCAGGAAAATCCGCTTGGAGGGTTTTGACAATTTACCCATTTTTACATAAAAAAGGTATTTTTTGGGTAAACTACACTAAACCGTCCTCAACTATAATTGATTTTCAGTAAAATTGAAGTTTTTTTATTACAGCACTACCCAGTAAGTTATTGTTCTTTCACTATAATATCCTTTAAAAGTAGCACTTTGGTAGTTTAAGGTAATAGAGAAAAATTTAAGGTATTTCAGTACAAAAAGACGATAGATAAGGGTATTTAGGTGTAGTTTACCCTTTTTCGACCATGATTTTTATCTCCAAGCTTCCAGCTCATATCAAAGCATGAAATTTATATTTTACATTAACGAGTATACTGTTAAAATATTCTTTTTCCTGAACAAATTTTATAGTAAAGTTGCGCCGACTATGTCTCCTATGCTGAGCTATGTGGAAGAACCATATCCACTATTACACGATGGAGCCATATACACGATGGAGCCATATACATGGAGAAGATATACTAGAATAAATTCAAATCAATAAAAGGATACTTATAATATCCATTACTCTTTCAAAAAAAGAAAACCCACAAATCATTTAAACGAATGAGAAACATAAAATAATGTCCCTATTTTCATACCGAAACTGAAAGGCTAACTTGCAATATTAAATTTTATTTTCTCTTCTTTGAAAAGAAAAAAGACTGAATCAAATAGCATAAGAGAATTTTATCCGATGACATGACAAAAAGTATATAAGGGTAAGCAAAACATGTATCAATAAAGCTAATAATGAGATTGTTCGGTGACGTATTCTCCTCGTGTGAGCAAAATGTGGAAGGACCGTCCTCTTATAAAAAGGAAAAGAAAAGAGAAGAGAATTCCTCATGACTTAAACTTCACGTGTTAAACACGTGAGCGTTTATATGCAAAATATATAAACGCTGCAATCAAACAACTAAAGCCTAAATAGGTTAAACACGTGAGCGGTTATATGCAAAGCATATAAGCGTTGCAAGCAAACATTTAAAGGCTAAATAGGTCTCACGTGTTAATCACGTGTTAAACACGTGAGCGTCTATATGCAAAGCATATAAGCGCTAAATAAACAGATTAAAAAACCCATATTGGGTTCACGTGTTAAACACGTGAGAACATCCTTTTGAAGCATTAGCTTCAGATAGAGACTTTATACATAGAATTAAATTCTATTTGGTATGCAAAGCATATAAGCACTAAGAGTAGATGGTTGAAAGCCAAATTGACCACACGTGTTGAACACGTGAGCGCCCATATGCAAAGCATATGGACGCTAAATAAAATAGGTTAGACATCTACATAGGGGTCACATGTTAAACACGTAAGAGGCCTCCCTATATAGAATTAAATTCTATTCTTGGGAAAATATCATTCTTGATATTGCTAAAAGTGAAAGATATTCTCTCTTAACAGAGAACTATTGGATCAAATATCCAAGGGTAATTAAAAATCACCAAATATAGAATAAGATTCTATTAAGGGAAAATATCCCCTAATCTTTTCAAATGAAAATGATATTTTCTGTTAAACAGAAAGTTGTTGTATCAAAAATCCAATAAGATGGGAAAATATCTCTTCCATCTTTCTAAACAGAGAAAGATTGTGCTCTGTTAAACCGAACACCCTTAGATTAAAAATCCAACGGTGATTAAAAATTCAACGATGATTAAAAATCACCGTTTAACAGAATAAAATTCTGTATATGGAAAAATATTTCCCCAATCTTGTTAGAAACAAGAAAACATATTCTGTAAAACAGAAATCTTTGGATCAAAGATCCAACGGTAGGTAAAATTTCCCGAACAATTTTGAGACTAATTAAATCAATTAGTGTCTCTCAAATAAGAGATTTTTTCAAAACTAATTAACGAACTTGTCTCTACTATATAAAGGACCCGAGACTTCAAGTCTCATATAGAGAGATCCCCCCATAAGTTTCTGAAAAATACAGAAAACTTTCAAAACAACAAGAGAATTTAATTCTCAATAAAGAAGAAGACTTCTCTCAAACCCTGAGTAAAGAAAAAAATATCAGATCAAAATATTTTCTTTACCTAACATATCCAAGGGTTTAACCCTTCTCAAGAACTTAGTTTTTTCTTTGGATCAGAGATTCACAAGACAACTCTCTCACAAGTTGAGAATTTAATTCTCATCGGGAAGATTTTGTTCTTGAAAATCAAAGATTCAGAAAAGAACTAGGTTAAGAAAAAGAGAAAGAAAAAGAACCTATGTTCGGGAAATTTAATTCCTCTGAAAATAGGGTGTTATCCTACGTAAAGAACTTAGTTCTTATATAAAAAAAGAACTTAGTTCTTAAATAAAACTAATCTTAAAACTTCTGGGTGATGGCCAAAATGTCATTAACAGAGATTAAATCTCTGAAAGGAAAGAACTTGGCGTCTCACGTGCTTCCTACGTGAGCCCCAAAAACAAAGAAACTCATTTACACTAATTGGGCAGTCACCAAACAAAGCAACCCAGCACCCGAAAAATAAAGCAATCACATGAAATATATGTGAGCCACAAAAAAAAAGTGACAGAATGCCTCACGTACTTTCCATGTGAGCGCTAGAGCTCTAAACAAGTGCTTAGCACTTCTGTATAGAGAAAAAAAATAGGTGAACAAACAACACCCAAAATCAACGCTCATCGCCTCACATGTTTCCTACACGAGTGCCATACAAAGTGCTTAGCACTCTATACCCAGTCAAAATGACTAAGAGCTTAGCACTGATTGGGAAGCGCTCATATCTGAGCGCCTCACGTGTTTCACAAATGAAAGCTAGAGCTACAAATCAGTGCTTAGCACTCCTGAGTAAAACAAAAAGGAAGGTCCAAGACCGAGTAGACCAAGACCAAATTGGCTAAGTTTCTGAAGTTTCTTGTAGCTGAGCCCAAATGTTCTGTTGTTTGGATCTCATCTAAAATTTAATGATCCTTAAAATATTGCTAAGTTGATCTTAGTCTCAAACATGGCTAACGTATCCTTAGTTAAAAATAAATTGAGCCCAAATGCTCATATATTTAAGTTAATCTTAATCTCAAACTAGATTAATGGTTCTTGAATAAAACAAAATATTTTTGAACTGAAAGAATATATAACCTAGGTTCAAAACCCAAATCTAAAATATACAGATTTGGAGTGATCTGCACCCTACGGGCGACGACATAAACTAGTCTCCGTATACAATCCACGGGCAACCCAAAATAAAACAAACACAACACAACACAAAGTAAACCACTGGAGAAAAAGAAAATGATTATCACAATGCGATAATGTAATTAACTGCAGAGGCTTGCGCCTGCAGGAAAGAAAGTCCCCACAATCAACAAAACCCTCACAAATGAGAGGGGATCTGATAAAGTCTGATACAACGGTCGCGTCTGTCCAAACCTCCGATATATGGTGGCATAAATCAACTTGGTATTTTCGGAGAGGTGGATAGAGAAGTCCAAATAGCTTCTGTCTCCAAATTCAGACCAGACGTCCCAACGTCTCGGTCCGATCATTCGGCGGTGAACAAAGACCATATCCACTCCTCTAAAGGAACAAGTAGAACCCAATGAACAAGCAGAACCCAATGCTTGGTGGAAGATATACTATATAAATACAAAGGAAAGGAGGAAGATATACTAAATAAATGCAAAGCAATGAAGGAATACATATAATATACAATAGCTTTATTAATATTTGTATTTTTCATCATTATGAAAATCCCACTAATGATTAGAAGGAATAAAAATACAAAACAAAATGTCCCTTCTTGGCTTCTGAAATTGGAAGAAACTTCCAAAATTATTAGTACCAGGAGATCAATAAAATCCAAGAAAAATTAGTAAGTGGTATTTGAACATGAGGATAGGATGAGAGAGCAAAAGCTAAGAGAGGACAAGATAAGGGCGGTGACAAGCGAGGCTTCAAATTTGCCTTAAAAAATGCGCATGGATTCCTTTTGATGTATTTGGTTTCTGGGTTTAGGATTTTGATTTCGGAACTGACCCGAATAATTAACCTATCTAGGACCTATCCTATTCTAAGTCTCCTCATTGAGAAAACGAGCTGCTCGTATATGTTTCCAGACGACTTTAGCGGTAACATTTCCCTCTTGATACAGAGAAGAGTCCCCAACTTTAAGATCTGAACTAGCTTCCACCAGAACCAAGCCGTATTCCGATTCACAATGTCATTTTCATTGTCCAAGTTGATCAACCACGCTATCTGAGTGCCACTTTAATTTCCTCTAACGAGAATCAATGTAGGCGATGGAAAATTTCATCCGATAGTTATACCATAAATTCTTTCCAACATGGTGTATTCTTGAAGTAGACACCAAGCATCCTCGATGTGATTCGTGCATAGAAGCGCTCCTTAATCTATTGGCATAACCATCCCACAACGTTACTTCTTAACGTGCTTGAATCTAAATATCGATATTATTCAAAGATTTTAAGCAGTTGTGGTCTCAGCTGCGGACGGCAAGAGTGTAAAATGGAGTAAGCCCCATCCCACCCTACCCCGCAATGTTTTATGCATAGTCTATGATCGGCAAATACCATATTAATATGCATCATACCATGAAAATAAATATGTATTTATAACTCTTAACGTACCAGTAGTAGGTTTTGCAATTGATCTTTTCTGAATGGCCTCATAAATATATGGCCTCCAACATGTACGAGCTTACCGGCCATGCTAACCGGCCGGTGAAATATTGATCTGTATCTTTTCGTATTTAGGGATATCATGTGTGTCTAATTTAAACGGAGGATTCAAACGGTTATTTGTCAAGAAAACCGAAAGTCTAAAGACATCCCAAACGAATAGAGCCAAGATTCCGGCGTCGGATCTGGTTTCATTCTAGCAAAGACCTGTTAGGGGCTGTTTGGTTGCAGGATTATGGAATTTGGATTCCAAAATAGTACGGTTGAAATTTCTGGATTTGGTAATTTGTTGTTTGGTTGGTTTTGGATTCCTAGTATTGGATTTGTAGATCCTTGTAATCTTTGTTTGGTTGGTGAAAAAAAGTGGGATTTGGATTTGAGGATTTTAGAGAGAGAGAGAGAGGATTGTTAAATAAATAAAGTGCATGGGCCCCATCTAAAAGTACAATGAATAGTGCCAAATCCTTGAAAATCCTTGAAAATTTTTAGGATTCCATAATCCTTGTTTTGTGGTGGGCCCCCCATAAAAAACAAAGGAATCCTAGAAATCCTAATCTTGCAACCAAACACAAAATTGTGGAATCCTAGGATTCCACAATCCAAAATCCAAATCCAAACCCATAATCATGCAACCAAATAGGCCCTTAAGGGGCTGTTTGGTTGCAGGATTATGGAATTTGGATTCCAAAAATAGTACGGTTGGAATTTCTGGATTTGGTAATTTGTTGTTTGGTTGGTTTTGGATTCCTAGTATTGGATTTGTAGATCCTTGTAATTTTTGTTTGGTTGGTAGAAAAAAAATGGGATTTGGATTTGAGGATTTTAGAGAGAGAGAGGATTGTTAAATAAATAAAGTATATGGGCCCCATCTAAAAGTACAATGAATAGTGCCAAATCCTTGAGAATTCTTGAAAAATTTTAGGATTCATGAATCCTTCTTTTGTGGTGGGCCTCCCATACAAAACAAAGGAATCCTAGAAATCCTAATTTTGCAACCAAACACAAAATTGTGGAATCCTAGGATTCCACAATCCAAAATCCAAATCCAAACACATAATCCTGCAACCAAACAGGCCCTAAGCATCTTAGAACCCGGGTAGCTTTCTTAAGCATGGGGGACAATTTCGTCTGTTCAGGACCTGCAACTTGCAGGTGTGGGGATTATGGACCCACGTGGAGTGCAGTTTGCTGCCAACTGCCACTACCCTTTCCAGCTCATGCATCCCGCTAACAACAAACTAACAACCGAAACTACCATTATACCCTTCTTCGTCTGTTGCTAAACGACAAAACAGGCATCCCGCTTGTTGCAAAATTTTGTTGACAAAGACACCCCCTAGAGGGTAGACAGGCACCCCTACGGCAGCGGATAGAGACGGTGCTTAAAAGGAAAGCATAATAATGTCATTTTCAGTTGTCAATAATAGGGAAAAAACGATGCAACTCCAGCAATTATTGGGAAAAACTTCTTTGTATGATGCAATATATTTACAAGCTTTTGAATGACTTATCTTGTATAAATCCCAAAGTCATTCAAGGACTTGCAAGTGGCTTGCACCATGCAAGCCCTTGCATTCTAGTTTTTCCCCAATAATAAGTGGAGTTGCATCGGTTTTCATATGGAATTAAAGGATCCTTATTAATGTTAAAAATTCGTTATTAATACAGCACTAACAGCTTCTAACTAAGGCATAATTATAGCATTGCTTTATGTTGGTTATAGTGCCCTCGAGGCAATTATTCTGATCGAAGGCAGGCGATTATGATGATTGCGGGAAGGCTTATACAGGTAGAACAGTCTTACTCGAGATGATAGTATGCTATCTGGTTTGTTTTATCATCATGTGCATGCATTATGTGGTATTACAGATCACTATTACATGTTGATAGAGCCCATAGGATTCTTGCTTGACTACCAGTATTATGATGGCGATCATATACGTAGGAGTTGGGTGATCCATAACCACATACTTAAATGTCTCTAGTTGAGAGAGTATCGAGACTGGGCATTGATACTCCGGAATAGACTAGTGTATATTTTTCAAGACCCCGACGAGGGGGCGGTGGCCGGTCTCACAAGCCATTGGTGTCGGTTAGTCACCTAACATAGTATACATGTGCTCATTAGGTTATGAGTTATACTAGACGGACACGCTGGGAACAAGCTAGATAGTATTATACCTATTTTCATATAGCAGTTCTCCGGTGACATGAGTACAGGTTAGTCGGTCGATCTGAGATCGTCATTTGTCTCGTGTGACTTCCCACTGTGCTTTGATTACTATCCTACAACGGCTCAAAGGAGTTGTGCAAACAGGTTTTAGTTAGGTACAGTCCCGAGCCACATGGAGACAGTGAGCGGATCGTCGGAGATTCGTCTCTTCCGGTATTGGGGGTTGATGTCGCGCTGTGCACGGGTGGCCATCACCAGAAATCCTTGGCCAGGGTGGACGAGAATTACTGATTTGGATCAATAGTTTCTCAGTGGGCGATGGGCTTCACACCGACACGAAATATCGCGTTATTAGGGGTCTGACTTTATCCACCCCCTAGACCCGATATGCGATACTCTTAGATGAACAGACCGGACTGTACGGAGATTGTCATAGACAGGCCCAGAAAGGGTACTAATGAGTTTACTCGTCGGCCTTCCTTTCACTCAATACCTGGGCAGCCGATGCATACAACTAGTGTCGCTAACGTGCTTGTGGTTAAACCCGCTGTCAGCGTATTGACGAGTCTTTAGAGTCCCACACAGAGGATTTTCACGGTTCAGACGATATGATGTAGATGACGTATGTTGATACATACAGGTGTTCAATTAAATATGAGTACAGGCTACACAGATTTTAATCAGACGGTTGATAATACTGGCGGCTTAGGATTAAGCCAGATTATTAAATTAAGTTTTGATTTAATAATTTATATATATATATATATATATATATATATATATATATATATATATATTTAAAATATGTATTCTAGTATTATTGTTCACTATTCATTTTCTCTCTTAGCTATTCGTATTTTTATACGAATACGCGTATATATATTTCGATACGTATACCGGGTTGTATTCCATAATTATACGGAATATTTTCTAGAAGATGGACACCTCATTATATGATTTTCCTTTTAGAAAATCATTTGCAAATGAGGTGGAGGGTGAGATGGCATGAGCATGGTTGGAGATATGTATAGAGGAATGGGCTTTATTTGTTTATTGTAAAATGTTGTGAGAAATTTTTTGCATGGTTGTAAAATTGCAAGCCATTCTATTTACTACGTACAACTCACTTCGTTTCTATCTTTCATGCTTGCTCATTTTGCTCATGCTCATGTTTCTTCACCTCCTCCTCCTTCTTTAGTTGCTCACTTGAACTTTGGAATTGAGAGAAAAAAATAGTGGAAAATTTCTACATCTCCACTCTCTATTGTTAGCGACCTTAGAGAGTCGGTTGCTTCGCTAGGCGATGTTGGAACTTGGATCATTTCCTTCAGGTGGATCATCTTCGGTAAAGGAGCACCGGCTTGCAAGCGCGATCCAGAGCACTTGAAGAAAACTTGAGGATGTAAGTATTCTACACATACTAGATTAGTTTAGCTCACTAGGTTTTGTATACAAGTCCTACCTCTTTAGTTCGATTCTTGGTTTCGGAAGTTTAGCAAACTAGAAATTTTTGAAATACAAATAGCCATCTTCGAAAATTAGCTTGCTAGTGTGTCTAAGTTCCCAGTAGTGGTATCAGAGTCATGCTAAAAGCTAGACTTGTTTGCACTAATTTAGAGTTTCGATCGACGGAATTTTACGAATCGCATTTCCAAAATCCCTGCTTGCTGTTCGAATTTCAAAGTTGTTCAAAAAAGTTTTTCTTGTTGTATTAAAATTATGTGCAGGCAAAATTAGAGCTTAGAAAAAAATTTGGGCCCCTAAACCCAATATTCGACCGCGGAACAGAAGTCAAATGCGCTATTTGACCGAAGAACCGCGATCCAATTTTGGCTACAGTGCCCCAAATTTTTTCTGGAGCTCTAATTCACGGAAATATGATTTTTGGAATATTTGGTTTTGTTCCAGATTTGTTTGTGTACCGGTTTATACTTTAGGGGCCAATGCGGAAAGTTTTAATCGATCGAAATTTTAAATTTGTATTTTTCTGAGTATTTGTTTCTGCGACCGTGAATATCATAGCGCAGTATAATCCGACTAATTGCTATATGCACAATCAGACGGGTTTACGAACATGATATTCGCGTTGATGTTCTATGTTGCTCTGTGATTATGGTTATGTTGGATTTGTCGTGATGGATAGCCCGGTGTACATAGTATTAGATGTGATTCTCTGTGATGTAATTTATATTCATATTACGTGGTGAGCGTCCGACGTGTGGACTACCGTCATCGCGGCTTGTATATTCTTTGGGGCGCGTCCAGGTTATGAACGTAGTCACCGTTGTATATTCTTTTTTTCATTAAATGCACTACGATTACCCCACGACGGGATGCTCGAGTAGCCGGGTTCTAGAGGGCAACGTGCTTCCATTTCATGGCATTGAGACCGGGGTGCTTTACTCTAGAATTAGCGGGCTATTCACCGCACTCGTAGGGGGTATAGGATTGACCCGCGGAGGGGTGCCCAAGTCACCAGATTTCGGAAGTGCTGCGTGGCCTACTCACTTCGTTGATTGGGGTTGCATCGCTTCTGCAATTAGAAGGTGGCCTGCCGCACTCGTAGGGGTCTAGGGTCTGATACTACGGGCTATCCACATAACCGGGAAATTGCATTTCATATTTGGCTCCATTAAAATGTACTTTTCCTTGTTTATCCGCATTTCCATATCGTGTTTACTTCTATTGTGATGCTTCTGTGATGTTATTTGATATCGTACGTGAAACGAATGTTCATATATATTATATATATATCTAGTAGACGCTATATATGTTTTGCATCCGCGCTAGTCATGTCCACATCCTGCCGTAAGTTAAGTAACCTTACGGTGAAGACCCAGGACCCTGTGGCAAATACGGGTGGCATATAAGAGCGTGATTATTTTTGTTTCTTTGTGGCATGATATGATTGATTGATGGGACTGCATTAATTCTGGTTAATGCAAAGAAAACAAACATATATGATGTTGGAACCAATTTTTGAAAACTGACATTACAGGCGCTTCCTTTTGCTTTGCACAGAGGTATTCGGTTATGAATATGTAGCACCTCATTCGACGAGGCAAGAGCCTAGATCCCTTCATGGGGAGTGACCTCTTGGGCAAAAGTTTGCATCATTATAATAATTTCACTATAGTTGATTCTTTTGCTTTGCGTCGAGGTATTCAGTTAGGAATATCCTGCACCTCATTCAACGAAGAAATAGCCTAAATCTCTTCATAGGGAGTGACCTCTTTGGCAAAAGTTTACGTGGCTATAAACTACTCGGTTTTCTTCAAAACCATTGGTTTTCTACAAAACCACTCATTTAAAAAATGCGAAGCCTAAACCACTCCTTTTTCAAAACTGCTTGGGTTCCTTCAACGATATCAAGTTCATTACGTTAAAGATTTTTCGCCAAAATGCAGACGTAGCCCTCCGTCATTTTCTACGAGTAGTGCCCAGTATTCGTGCTGCGTATGTTAACATTGTCAAGGCATAGTGTGCGGTAGCTGAGTATTGCTTATTTGTAGTATTAGATGTGATTGGTTAAGATAGTCGTACGGTCATGTCGGCACTGTCAAGGACATGTATGGGTGGGTTTAACACAATCAAGATAATGACGGGTTGAACTTGACTAGGACCCTTTGATATGTTGGCATTGTTGAAGTCACTGGGGTCCTAGAGGTAAAAACCATATCGGGAGTTTCAAATATAAAGGAAACTTGTCAGGCATGCGCATACCTTCTAGAGTGTGGTGACTTGAGTGGCTTCCGTCAGGTTATCACGCGATGATAGTTGGATCCTAATTCCCACTGATAAGTAGGTATTACTTCTCGGGTGATTTTCAGATGATCCCGACTAATTCTCCTTCTAGGGTTTTGTTCCCCTCCGAACGGCGGCCTACGACGTTAGGACGTCACGTGCCTGAGGTTCGGGGCAGATGCTATTTGGTTTTTATCCGTCCACCTCTTCGAAGATGCCAAGTTGATTTATGGCACCGTGTATCGGAGGTTTAGACGGATGCGGCCGATGTAGCAGACTTTGTCAGATTCCCCCTCGCTTGAGGGGTTTTTGATTGTGGGGACGCTCTTCCCTGCAGGCGCAAGCCCCTGCAGTTAATTACGCTACCGCTTTGCGGTAACAACTTTCTCCTTCTCCAGAATTTCACTTCGTGTCGTGTGTGTTTGTTTTGTTTGTGGCTGCCCGTGGATTGTATACGGAGACTGAGTAATGCCGTCGCCCGTAGGGCGTGGATTAGTCCAAATCCTATTTACTTAGATTTGGGTTTGGTGTTTTTAGTTTAAGGATGCATTAGTCGCGTTGCGACTAAGATCAACTTAAACATTCGTCAAGGATACGTTAGTCTTGCTTTGGACTAAGATCAACCTGACGTGGTGATTCATTTAATTTATGGCCATCGGGACTCATCACCTCTCTAACATCGTTGAAGGATTACAACGATAGGTGTCAGAGGAGCTCAGAGATGTACCCTTGAACCAAAGCTGATTGAGGGTTTTATAGTCCATTTAAGTGCTTAAGGATACGTTAGCCGTATTTGGGGCTAAGATCAACTTAAACGGGATCGTTTAGATCCGGCAAAAGAGCAATTGGCTCTATTGTTCCAGTTTAGGGACGTAGTGGTCCCTTATTAGTTTAGGGACGTCTCGGTCCGATACCAGTTTAAGGACGTAGTGGTCCATTATTAGTTTAGGGACGTTTCGGTCCGATGCCAGTTTAGGGACGTAGTGGTCCATTATTAGTTTAGGGACATTTCGGTCCATCGCCGGTTTAGGGACGTGGTGGTCCGTCATTAGTTTAGGGACATTTCGGTCCGATGCCAGTTTAGGGACGTAGTGGTCCATCATTAGTTTAAGGACGTCTCGGTCCGATATTAGTTTAAGGACGTCTCGGTCCCACATTAGTTTAAGGACGTTTCGGTCCGATATTAGTTTAAGGACGTTTCGGTCCGATATTAGTTTAAGGACGTCTCGGTCCACGAGTTTAAGGACCCCGCAGTCCATATCGATGTGTGGTCGTTGGGACCCGTCACCTCTTTGACGTCGTTGAGGAATTACAACGACGGATGTCAAAGGAGTTCGGAGATGTACCCTCGAACCGGATGTAGATTGATTTAGGAGAGCCATTTTGCTCAGTCAATTTAATTTAAGGACTTATGCCCAAAATTGGGCTAAGTCCAGTTGAAATGTTCAACATTTTATTTGCTTTTGCATTGCATTTCTTGTTTTTTTATTTTTATTTGGGCCTTGCCCAGAAAGGATGCAGAGTATCAATTTGTTTTGGGCTCTACCCTTTTAGGAATGATGCAAGGTATCAATTTTATTTGGGCTCTGCCCTTATATAAAGGATGCAAAGCATCAATTTATTTGGGCTCTGCCCATTTATTGCCTTGCAATTTATTTTGGCCTGTCAGGTCATTTTGATTTGGGCCTGGCCCTTCAAATAGTGCAAAGCACCAAGAATCTTTTGGATTCAAGAAAATGAGTGCAGAGCACTTTTTAATGATCTAAATTTAGATCAAAGAAGGGAAAAGAAAATCTTTTCTTTCTTTCTGTCTCAGAGAACCAGAGGTTCATAGCAAGTGCAAGGCACTATTTTTATTTATTTATTTATCTGAGAACCAGAGGTTCATAGCAAGTGCAAGGCACTATTTTTATTTATTTATTTATCTGAGAACCAGAGGTTCATAGCAAGTGCAAGGCACTATCTGTTGTGCGCACGTGCGTTGCACGTGGTGCCGCATGGCGGGCATACGTGCGTTGCACGTGGCGCACATGCGCATTATGAGGAGAAGCAAAACTTCTATATATGGAGAACAAGCTCCTTTTAATATTATTAAATATTCTCATGTGGTGCGCACGTGCGTTGCACGTAGTGCCGCATGGCAGGCACACGTGCGTTGCACGTAGCGCACATGGCGCTTGCGCATATGCGCATTATGGAGGAGCATGCTCCTATCTTGGAGAACTAAGCTCCTTTGAGTATTGAATCCTTTGAGGATTTTTACTCTCCCTTTCTAAGAGGTATCCCCTCTTATTTATATGGGAGTGGTAGAGAAGCCAGCTCTCCTTTTCCCGATGTGGGACTAAAAAATGCATTCCTCATGTAGTAGAGCATTACTTTAGATTACACGTGTATAACACATTTGCTCATAACTTTTGATCTCGGATGAATTATGAGGCCCATAATATATCAAATCGAAGGTCTTTTCGAGATGCTTTCAATATCATCAGAATTTAGCTGTTTTTCGTTCCGGAGTTTGTCAAAATACAGCTCGGAAAATACTGGTTCGCATCTTCTTCCTTAAATCACATGTGCATAGACATTTGCTCATAACTTTTGATCCCGGATGAATTATGAGGACCATAATATATCAAATCGAAGGTTTTATCGAGACGCTTTCGATACAAATAGAATTTATCCATTTCTCATTCGGGAGTTTATCAAAAAACAGCCCGGAAGATACTGGTTCGTATTTCCTTAAGCGTATCGCTGCCATTTGATACCTTGGACTCTTTTGCGCAGAAATTTTTGGTGGGAACAAATGCCCCCCACTACTTTGCCCACGTAAGTATGTACGTGGGTGAAGTAGTGCAGAGTTATGCAGAGTTATGCATGGCGTATGGCCAGTTTTGGGTTGATGTATCACTTTCAGAATCTTGATCTGAGAAGATAACGAGCGGACACAAGCGTCGTCATTTATCTTTGACTCAAATCTCAACTCTTAAGGGATATAGTTCCAACCCTTAACTCCATGAGCCGCATCCTTCTATTTCTTTTTTTGTCTCACTCTGGCGTGGAGTAGTTCATACGCTTATGAGTAAGTTCTCCATTTCAGTGGCATGTAGCTTTGGCAAGTGTGGCCCATAGATGGTCGGCCCATCTTGACTTCTTTGCAGGGCAGTGATGGCTTAGGAGACAGGGGTAGGATCTGCCACCTAAGGCTTTTCAACTTTACGAGCCGTGAGGGTCTCATAAAGACTTTTCTCCCTACGAGTCGTGAGGATCTCGTAGGTGTATTTTCTCCTTGGGAATCGTGAGGATTCCTAAGTGTGTTTTCTCTTATAAGTCGTAAGGATCCTATAAGAGAGTTTTCCCTCTTACGAGTCGAGAGGACCCGTAAGCGGTTGTTTCCCTCCTTATCGAGATTCGACTTTGGAGAGTGTGACCCGTGGATAGTATGCAAGAGACCGTTTTGGGCCGACTTGCAGGGTCCCAGTGCTTAGGAAACAGGTTTTTTAATCCCTACTGCCTAAGGCTTTATCTCACGAGTCGAGACGCATCAAGAAAATCTCGCAAAGACATCAATTTCCTCACGAGTCGAAACGGATCGAGCAGATCTCGCAAGAACATCTTAACGTCGCATTTAACCTCTGCTCTTTACGACAGAAGCCCGTTAAGGTTGGTGGTACTTAGGGTTTTGGCCATCGTACCGTCGCATAAGCTGATATAGTCCTCGATAGGCAATCGTGCTGTTCGAGTAGCCCCGCGACTGCCGTGTCTCTGATCCCTTCGGGGGCTGGACAAGACGTCTTCAAGCAATCCTCCTTGGCAGTTTGACCGTCAGAAGAGCAAGCGCTAGGAATTTGCCATGCCGCTTTTTACTTGAGGTTAGGTTCATTTTGGAGAGCCCCGATGAGTCATAACCACTCCGCGCTGGTGTGGGGATGATCTCCGATAGTCTTTCGGGCTTTATATGAGTTGCCGTTAAGACCCTGAAGCTAGGAATTTGGCCTTTGCTTCGTTTGCTGGCATTACGTCTGCTGTATCGAGACGAATGTTGCGGTGGGAACTAGGGATTTTGCCGTGGCTCCGTTTGTTTGATGACGTTACGTCTGCTGTGTCGAGACGAACGTTGGGGTGACATCTCGTCTGCTGTATCGAGACGGACGTCGAAGTGGTGACCACTCCACACTGGTGCGAGATGATCTCCGATTGTCTTTCCGGCTTTATATGACTTGCCGTTAAGACCCTGAAGCTAGGAATTTAGCCTTCGCTTCGTTTGCTGGCATTGCGTCCTCTGTATCGAAACGAATGTCGTGGTTGTCTCTAGGTTACTGGTGAACCGCCGAGGTTTGGAACTAGGGATTTTGCCGTGGCTCCGTTTGTTTGATGACGTTACGTCTGTTGTGTCGAGACGAACGTTGGGGTGACATCTCGTCTGCTGTATCGAGACGGACGTCGAAGTGGTGACCACTCTACACTGGTGCGAGATGATCTCCGATTGTCTTTCCGGTTTTATATGACTTGCCGTTAAGACCCTGAAGCTAGGAATTTAGCCTTCGCTTCGTTTGCTGGCATTGCGTCCTCTGTATCGAGACGAATGTCACGGTGGGAACTAGGGATTTTACCGTGGCTCCGTTTGTTTGATGACGTTACGTCTGCTGTGTCGAGACGAACGTTGGGGTGACATCTCGTCTGCTGTATCGAGACGGACGTCGAAGTGGTGACCACTCCACACTGGTGCGAGATGATCTCCGATTGTCTTTCCGGTTTTATATAACTTGCCGTTAAGACCCTGAAGCTAGGGATTTAGCCTTCGCTTCGTTTGCTTTGGTGTGTCTGAATCCCTGCTGGAGGAAGAACGCTGAGGTTGACATTTCATCTACTGTATCGAGACGAACGTCATGGAGGTGACCACTTCATGTGAGATGGTCTCCGATTGTCTTTCCGGTTTTATGTGAGTTACCGTTAAGACGTCGAAGTTAGGAATGTGGCCTTCGCTTCGTTTGCTTTGGTGTGTCCAAATCCTGTTGGAGGAAGAACGCCGGGGTTGATATATCGTCTACTGTATCGAGACGAACGTCAAGGAGGTGACCACTTTCTGTGAGATGGTCTCCGATTGTCTTTCCGGTTTTATGTGAGTTACCGTAAAGACGTTGAAGCTAGGAATGTGGCCTTCGCTTCGTTTGCTTACACTGCGTCTGGTATATTGAGACGAATGCTGAGGTGGAGCTGGGATTTTGCCATCACTCCGCTTTGTTTCGACCATGGGGTCTTTTGTTAACTTTGCATGTACACCCCGCTGGGCTGCGAAGGAACGCCGTTGTTGACATTGCGTCTGTTGTAACGAGACGAATGCTAAGGTGGAGTTGGGATTTTGCCGTTACTCCGCTTTGTTTTGACCGTGAGGTCTTTTGTTGACGTTGCATCTGCCTCCAGCTGGACTGCGGAGGAACGCTGTTGTTGACATTGCGTCTACTGTATCGAGACGAATGCTGAGGTGAAGCTGGGATTCTGCCATCGCTCTGCTTGATGGTGTAACATCTGTGTCCTGTTGGAATGAGGAGGCACACCGTTGTTGGTCTCCAGGCTTTAGACGTGGCCATTGAGATTTGGAACTAGGGACTTTGTCATGGTTCCGTTTGTTGCGATTCTGAGGTCAGTTGTTGACGCCATGTCTGCATCTAGTTGAAGTGAGGAGAAACGCCGTTGGTGATCTTTAAGTTGTCGATATTGACGTCGAGACCCTGAAGTTAGGGACCTTCCTTTGCTTCATTTGTTGACATCGTGTCTGTAATATTGCGACAAATGTCGAGATGGTCTCTAGGTTATCTATGAACCGTCGAGATTTGGCTTCGCTTTCTGGTGGAGCCTGTTGGGAAGGTATTGTTCCCTTTTTATCTTTGCCCCTGGATTATATACAGGGATCGATGTGATTTCACCTGTAGGGCAAAAGTTTCATTCTTTCATTTTTTTTTATTCTTTCCGCGATGCTCTATCATTTCAGCTTTTATATCGCGAAGGTCGCGATTGCCCAATCATTTCGGCTATTTTTCGCGGTGCCCAATCATTTCGGCTGTTTATTTTATTTTTACTCGCTACTTTTTATTGCGAGTTGCCCAATAATTTCGGCTGTTTATTTTATTTTTACTCGCTGTTTTTTATTGCGAGTTGCCCAATCATTTCGGCTATTTCATATGCATTTTTTTTTTGGCTCGCTGATTTTTTTTCTTTCTCGCGAGTAGGGGATTTGGGATCCGATACCAATCTTGGCATCAGCATCGCTGCGACTGGAATATTGCCAGGAGCGAATCATCATTTGCCATGAAAGGACTTGGAATTTGATACCGGTTTAGGCATCAGCATCGCTACAACTGGGATATTGCCAGGAGCGAATCATCATCTGCCTCCGTCGATGTTGAACAAAGGTGGCTTAGCGAACAGGGTTAAGATCCCGTCGACTGAGGCTTTTGACTTCATGAGCCGTAAGGGTCTCACAAAGGTATTTCTCCCTACAAGTCGTGAGGATCTTGTAGGTGTGTTTTCTCCTTGGGAATCGTGAGGATTCCTAAGTGCATGTTCTCTTGTAAGTCGTAAGGATCTTACAAAAGGGTTTTCTCCTTATAAGTCGAGAGAACTTACAAGTGTTGTTTGCTGTACAAGCATATCCCTAGTCACGGATGGGACTTTGTTAGGGAAATATTTATTCATGCCCGTGGATTGTATACAAGGGTCAATATTGGACTACTTGTAGGGCAATGTCGAAAGTTGTGGGGGTTGCTTAAGCACAGGTTTAGGCCTCTGTAACTTAAGACTTTCAAATCTTACGGGCCGTGGGGGTCCCATAAGAGAGTTCTCCTTACGAGTCGTGAGGATCTCGCAAGTGTATTTTGTCCTTAGGAATCGTGGGGATCCCCAAGTGTGTTGCTCCTTTGTGAGTCGTAAGGATCTCACGCAGGTGGTTTCTCCTTACAGGGTCGAGAGGATTCTATAAGTGTTTCTTTAACGAGGTTGCGCCCTTTCGGGTTTTCACAAACACTCGCCGGTAGCCCTACTGTTTTTACTCACGGAGCCCTTCTGGGTTTTCATCCGTGCCCTTTTTGCTTATGGACATACCTTTATTTTTTCTTCTTCTTTTTTTACGAGGTCGCGCCCTTTCGGGTTTTCACGAACACTCGCCGGTAGCCCTGCTGTTTTTACTCACGGAGCCCTTTCGGGTTTTCATCCGTGCCCATTTTGCTTGTGGACGTACCGTTTTTTTTATCTTTTATTTTATTAACACGTCAGCCTGAAGATGCTGCGGGTTGGGAGTAGTTTAACGACGTTTCGGTCATTTGCAAGTTTTAGGACATTGCGGTCCGTCGTTAGTTTAAGGACATCTCGGTCCGTTGTTAGTTTAAGGACGTTTCGGTCCGTTATCCAGTTTTAGGACGTAGTGGTCCGTTAGGCTTTCTCTATGAATGAGCATGATGCCCCCGGCGTGTCCATATTTTTCGGAGCATGCGGTTGTGGCGGGTTCACCTTCCAAATTTCGGACAACGCGAACTTGCCCTGTTGGTATTGGTCTTCAACCCAGTTCTTGAAGACGTAGCAATCCTCGATCAGATGACCTACCGTTTGGTGGTAAGGGCAATAATTAGGATTATTAATATCGCCTGGCCGCAATGGACGTTTTGGATTCGGCAGATTGATGAGTCTGTCGCATACTGCCAGCTCGAACAGTCCCCTTGTTTTATCTTGCGGAAACGAGTAAGGACGTTTCAACTTTTCCTGGAGGGATTGCCGCTTGTTGCTTTGGCAAGCAACCGGTCTAGGGTCACCTGATTGTTGGTGAGTGCTGGCGACGAGGGCCGTTTTTCTTTTTCCTTTATCCTTTTTGTTCGATCCTTTGTTTACGGGGCCGAGATTTTTTCCGAGTAGCATGCGATTGCACGGCTGAACGTTCTCGCAGATTCTCAATTCCTTTATTTTTGAAATAGATTCCCCGATGGAAGAGTTAGGGGTAGCTTCTTCGTCAGAGTCGCTTCCAAAGGTGATAATTTGTGATCCCTTGAAGTCGGCTATATGACAGTCGGCGGTGGCTCTTTTGCGCTCATATATCGCATTTTTCCGATGTCCACAAGCTTCACACTTTGTCCTGTCGAAGTGTTGCTTTTGAGCGACATACCCTTGCCACCAACAGTTAAAGGACTCGCAGTCTTCGGTAGGATGTATGATCTTCTGATGATATAAACAGAAGTTAGGGTGCATCTCTACCTCAGAGAAAGGATTTTCTTCGGAGGGCGGTAGCTTCATTCCTACTGATAGAGCTTTGGCGAACCGTTTCCTCGTCTTGAATTTATTTTTACCCGCAGTGTATGGCTTTTGATTTGACGGGAATACCTTGGTTCTTTCCAGTATGGCCATTTCATGCTCTTGATTGGCTTTTGCTTTCAAACGAATTTCATTTAGGAAGGCATCGATCAACTTGTCTGACGGCCGCGAAATTTCTATTTCAGGGTCCGCCGTTGATTTCTCAGTGCAAGGATCCTCCTCCTCATCCGTCAGTGAATGAGAAATCACATGACAAGTCGCTACGTAGTCTTCGGATTCATCCGATAAGTTTTCTCCATTGTTTTCATCCTCGACGAAAGAACAAGTTGCCCCCGGCGTGTCCGTCTTCTTTGGAGAGTGCGGCTGTGGGGGGTTTACCTTCCAGCTTTCAGACAGCGTGAACTTGCCTTGCAGGTATTGATCCTCAATACATCCCTTAAAGACGAAACAATCCTCAATCGGGTGACTTACCGTTTGGTGGTAAGGGCAATAATTGGGATTATTAAGATCGCCTGGCTGCGACAGACGCTTTGGACTTGGCAGATTGATGAGTCTGTTACGCACTGCCAGCTCAAACAGTCTTCTCGTTTTATTCTGAGGAAACGAGTAAGGACGTCCTAGCCTCTCTTCGAGGGATGGGCGTGGACGCACGTTGTTTTGGCGAGCGACCGGCTTTGAGTTGCTCGGCTGTTGCTGAGCGTTGGCGACGATGATCGCTTTTCCTTTCTCATTTCGGGGATCGGGTCTTGGAGGAGACGGTCTATGGCCCATCTGGTCCATTTGGGCTAATTTGTCGATCAAGGCCTGGAAGGTGGTCGGCCTGAAGAACATCATGAATTGCGAGATGGTCGCCTGCGGATCGAGAGTGCCCACAAACATGCCTACCGCAGGAGCCTCTTCTATGCGTTGTTCGCATTTCGACCATAGGTTCCGCCATCGTGTTGCGTATTGGACACATGTTTCGCCTGACCTTATCCTGGCATTTATCAGTGCTGTAATCGGGGTGCGTTCACTAGCACTTGCGAATCTTTGTGTAAACAGCAGTTCCATCTCTGCAAATGTTTTGACAGAGTCGTTAGGTAGCTCCGAATACCATTCAAAGGCTGTTTCTGCTAAGCTGCCGACGAATTGACGTAGCAACAATTTGTCACCGCCTCCAGTATTGCCGCATAAGGCCCTGAATTGAGCGACATGCTGATGCGGATTCCCTGTCCCTTTATATACGTGGAATTTAGGGATCGTATATCCTGGCGGGTAATTGATATGGTCATACCAGCTCGGATACGGTCGTCCGGTTCTAACAATTTGCCAAGCCGCTTCATTCGCCTGATGAACCCGGATCTGCTGAGCTATATATTCGTCTAGGTCAACTTTGGAGATTGCCTCCTCCTTGGCTGTTGATAGAGCCGGCGGAGGATTTGACGTTTCTCCCCTGTCGTCTTCAAGGACGATCGGAGGATCTTCGGCAGGAGGGTCCGGCTGTAACATCATCCCTACCATATCTTGGAAGAGGAACGCCATCTGTTTTATGTTAGCCGCTTGCTCTGCAGCTTCTTTGTCCCTCTTTTCGAGGACTCTGCGTAAAAAGTCAGCGTCGGTTTCTTGTTCTTGACGCTCATCCGAAGACGTTTCAGAGCTTTCTTTTGGCTCAGTGAGTGCAGCCATTGTAGTCATCATTTCCTGAAGCTTTTGTTGTTGCTCCTGGGCTTTCGTCACGGATCGGGTGAGCGGTCGGTGGCCCATAGAAGTGCGGCTTTCCTCCTTTCCAGAAGCCATATAAACAGTGTGCACCACCATGCCCCCAGACTTGGGGCGTTTGTGTTCGGTGTCTTTGCGATTTGCCGAAGACACAGGGGCTTCTTGCGGCCTCCTTTTTTGAGTGATTGGAGTTAAGGGAGCCGTTGTAGTGGGCACCCAAGTAGCTTTTGCTTTTTGTGCTTTAACAGAGTAATCCTTCCCCTGCCGAACCTTCATCTTTTTCTGTCGTCGGAGGCAGTCTTGATCGATCACCGACTCTTGAACTTGTCGCCAGACTTTGTAAATTTTAGAGGACAGCCGTTGAAGGGGCTGCTCTAGCTTCTTCTCTGGAATATTCTTCACAGATGAATGAGTTCGCTTTAGCACCGCAGTAGGAGAGTTTCTGCGCACCGAGTTCAGCAACTCAAAGCTGTTCTTGGTTGGAACAGCAGTATCGATCTCCACCATTAGAGTTGGAGGAGTAAGTCCAGAGGGGGAGTTGCCCCCAGCCTTCTTCACTCGGCGCCAGTAGCGACGTCGGGTATGTCGTGCTGATGGAGTTGTTTCAGCTATAGGGGTGACCTCCTCATGCCCCCTGTGTTGGTCAGAATATACCGGTACCACCTTTTTAAAGATCGACGTCCGTTGAGCGGGGACGGCCAACTTGTCAGAAGCGGACTTCTGAACATGGGAAGCAACCTTGGTGATTTTGCCAGGAACGGGAGTTGGGATGGCTATCCGTTTTGGGATAACGCCTTCTGGTATGGCAGGCTTCTTCATGGGCCCGATGGAGCTCTGGCCTAATCCATTAAAACCTGAAGCAGTGGAGTTGGATGACTCGTTGAGAGGGGTCGCGGCAGTGGCAAGTCGGTCGAAGACCAACTTCTTTGGAGCTTCTTGCGATGTTATTGGGGCATTGAAGCTTATCAATGGAAGCATAGTCCCGAAGAACAATCCAGCGGTGGCCTGAGTTACTTGCTCCACTGGCATCTTGAAAAGGGAGGCCGCTTGGGGCCCATAAGTCACTCCTCCGGACGGGATGGAGCGAGAGATGAGTTGCAGGTAGTGCAGTCTGAAGCCATTGATCTTCTATTTCCTGCACGAAGCAAGATACCAAATCTCAGTACCTCGAATCCACAGGCAACCACAGCAAATCGCGATTCGTTCGCGAACACGACACACGAAGTGTGGAGTGGAAAGAGGAAAAGGTCCCACCGGGCGTGCCAGAATCTGTTCCCCTCCGAACGGCGGCCTACGACGTTAGGACGTCACGTGCCTGAGGTTCGGGGCAGATGCTATTTGGTTTTTATCCGTCCACCTCTTCGAAGATGCCAAGTTGATTTATGGCACCGTGTATCGGAGGTTTAGACGGATGCGGCCGATGTAGCAGACTTTGTCAGATTCCCCCTCGCTTGAGGGGTTTTTGATTGTGGGGACGCTCTTCCCTGCAGGCGCAAGCCCCTGCAGTTAATTACGCTACCGCTTTGCGGTAACAACTTTCTCCTTCTCCAGAATTTCACTTCGTGTCGTGTGTGTTTGTTTTGTTTGTGGCTGCCCGTGGATTGTATACGGAGACTGAGTAATGCCGTCGCCCGTAGGGCGTGGATTAGTCCAAATCCTATTTACTTAGATTTGGGTTTGGTGTTTTTAGTTTAAGGATGCATTAGTCGCGTTGCGACTAAGATCAACTTAAACATTCGTCAAGGATACGTTAGTCTTGCTTTGGACTAAGATCAACCTGACGTGGTGATTCATTTAATTTATGGCCATCGGGACTCATCACCTCTCTAACTTCGTTGAAGGATTACAACGATAGGTGTCAGAGGAGCTCAGAGATGTACCCTTGAACCAAAGCTGATTGAGGGTTTTATAGTCCATTTAAGTGCTTAAGGATACGTTAGCCGTATTTGGGGCTAAGATCAACTTAAACGGGATCGTTTAGATCCGGCAAAAGAGCAATTGGCTCTATTGTTCCAGTTTAGGGACGTAGTGGTCCCTTATTAGTTTAGGGACGTCTCGGTCCGATACCAGTTTAAGGACGTAGTGGTCCATTATTAGTTTAGGGACGTTTCGGTCCGATGCCAGTTTAGGGACGTAGTGGTCCATTATTAGTTTAGGGACATTTCGGTCCATCGCCGGTTTAGGGACGTGGTGGTCCGTCATTAGTTTAGGGACATTTCGGTCCGATGCCAGTTTAGGGACGTAGTGGTCCATCATTAGTTTAAGGACGTCTCGGTCCGATATTAGTTTAAGGACGTCTCGGTCCCACATTAGTTTAAGGACGTTTCGGTCCGATATTAGTTTAAGGACGTTTCGGTCCGATATTAGTTTAAGGACGTCTCGGTCCAATATTAGTTTAGGGACATCTCGGTCCACGAGTTTAAGGACCCCGCAGTCCATATCGATGTGCGGTCGTTGGGACCCGTCACCTCTTTGACGTCGTTGAGGAATTACAACGACGGATGTCAAAGGAGTTCGGAGATGTACCCTCGAACCGGATGTAGATTGATTTAGGAGAGCCATTTTGCTCAGTCAATTTAATTTAAGGACTTATGCCCAAAATTGGGCTAAGTCCAGTTGAAATGTTCAACATTTTATTTGCTTTTGCATTGCATTTCTTGTTTTTTTTATTTTTATTTGGGCCTTGCCCAGAAAGGATGCAGAGTATCAATTTGTTTTGGGCTCTACCCTTTTAGGAATGATGCAAGGTATCAATTTTATTTGGGCTCTGCCCTTATATAAAGGATGCAAAGCATCAATTTATTTGGGCTCTGCCCATTTATTGCCTTGCAATTTATTTTGGCCTGTCAGGTCATTTTGATTTGGGTCTGGCCCTTCAAATAGTGCAAAGCACCAAGAATCTTTTGGATTCAAGAAAATGAGTGCAGAGCACTTTTTAATGATCTAAATTTAGATCAAAGAAGAGAAAAGAAAATCTTTTCTTTCTTTCTGTCTCAGAGAACCATAGGTTCATAGCAAGTGCAAGGCACTATTTTTATTTATTTATTTATCTGAGAACCAGAGGTTCATAGCAAGTGCAAGGCACTATTTTTATTTATTTATTTATCTGAGAACCAGAGGTTCATAGCAAGTGCAAGGCACTATTTTTATTTATTTATTTATCTGTTGTGCGCACGTGCGTTGCACGTGGTGCCGCATGGCGGGCATACGTGCGTTGCACGTGGCGCACATGCGCATTATGAGGAGAAGCAAAGCTTCTATATATGGAGAACAAGCTCCTTTTAATATTATTAAATATTCTCATGTGGTGCGCACGTGCGTTGCACGTAGTGCCGCATGGCAGGCACACGTGCGTTGCACGTAGCGCACATGGCGCTTGCGCATATGCGCATTATGGAGGAGCATGCTCCTATCTTGGAGAACTAAGCTCCTTTGAGTATTGAATCCTTTGAGGATTTTTACTCTCCCTTTCTAAGAGGTATCCCCTCTTATTTATATGGGAGTGGTAGAGAAGCCAGCTCTTCTTTTCCCGATGTGGGACTAAAAAATGCATTCCCCATGTAGTAGAGCATTACTTTAGATTACACGTGTATAACACATTTGCTCATAACTTTTGATCTCGGATGAATTATGAGGCCCATAATATATCAAATCGAAGGTCTTTTCGAGATGCTTTCAATATCATCAGAATTTAGCTGTTTTTCGTTCCGGAGTTTGTCAAAATATAGCTCGGAAAATACTGGTTCGCATCTTCTTCCTTAAATCACATGTGCATAGACATTTGCTCATAACTTTTGATCCCGGATGAATTATGAGGACCATAATATATCAAATCGAAGGTTTTATCGAGACGCTTTCGATACAAATAGAATTTATCCATTTCTCATTCGGGAGTTTGTCAAAAAACAGCCCGGAAGATACTGGTTCGTATTTCCTTAAGCGTATCGCTGCCATTTGATACCTTGGACTCTTTTGCGCAGAAATTTTTGGTGGGAACAGGTTTGAAGGAGAATTCGAGGAAACAGTGGGAGCCATCCTGATTAGATAAAGTGATTAACCAATCTAATCTAGGTTAGAGTGCACACTAAGTGTTTCTTTTCTCTCTCTCTTTGGCAGCGATCATGATCTGGCCTTAAACTAAAACTCATGAACCAAGTTAACCGAAACTTCTTATACACTTTGGCTTTAGATTGTCATTATTCACGACGAAATCGCAAATATCCCTGTCACTCCTACTTTACCTTTGTATTTCTCCAGAACACTCTGTATCACTACGAAGATCCATATTGCTTGGGTATTCCATCGTATAGTTACATACGAACTCGAAGAAATTTGTTTCTGTTCGAGAATGGATTCCGGTTCTGGAGAAATTGAATAAGATTATTCTGTTGTCTTTTCTCTTTACATTCTCTCATGTTGCGAGAGCTCATAGTATTAGGAGAGTACACCTATTACGCTTATTGGATAGTCTTCTTCCAAACCTTAGGCAGGTGCCGAAAAGTAGGGTAAGTAGAAAACTAATTAGCCTAAGTGTGGTGTACAGAAAGTAAGAAGTAAAGACATATAAAGGGATTAGAGTGGGGGCAAAGGAAATTGCGACTACAGTCATGAATCACGACAAAGCCGCATATATCCCTGCCACTCCTACTTCCCCTTTGCATTTCTTCAGAACACTCCATATCACTACGAAAATCCATAGTTCTTGGGTATCCTATTATATAGTTACATACGAACTCGAAAAAACTTGTTTCTGTTTGAGAATAGATTCTGGTTCTGGAGAAATTGAATAAGATTATTCGGTTGTCTTTTCTTTTTTCCTTCTCTCAGGTTGCGAGAGCTCCTAGTATTAGGAGAGTACACCTATTACGCTTATTGGATAGTCTTCTTCCAAAGTTTAAACAGGTGTCAAAAGATAGGGAAGATGAAAACCAATTAGCCTAACTATGGTGTACAGAAGGTAAGAAGTAAAGTCATATAAAAGGATTGGAGTGAGGGCAAGAAAATATACGGTTACTGTCATGAATCTGGATAGTGGAAGAGACATTACAAGGAATACGCGACCACCCCTTCAAAACATTTTCATGTTTCAGTTTTATTGTACGGTGTTAATTGAAAACAGTTTTCCCAATTAAATTCTGACTTCAGAGTATGTATTTACCAGACTTGATCTCACATCTGTATGGCGTTACAAATGCTGAGTGGGAGTAGAACATTGAGAATTGGATGATTAGATCCTCAATATCAGAATTCTTTGTAATTGGTGATATTTGAGGAAATCGCCTGGGTTTTGCCTAACGGCAAATATTTGATTTTGAATACCGTTGTTATGCACCAATTTCAAACTTATATATCTGTACATTTATTTTATAAAATGAGATATAACTTTTTAAAATTATGTTTATAACGTTTACCTATATCAGTTGATGGTTATGTAAGGTGCATTTAATAACGGTGTAATTCTTCTTAACCATAGCATAGTTTTTAACTTACGACGCATATGGTTTGAGTTATTAAACTCAGAGGACTTATACAAAATATTGTATATTGTCCGATGTCCATTAGGATAAAGGGGTTAGTACTCGTACTATATGCTGTTTACTTATGACTTCTCTGGTTTTAGACACGCATTTCGTTGAAATACAATATCCAAATTTTGAGAAGTTATAGGTATAAGAATAAAGTTGAGAACCATACGTTGCAAGTATCAGGATTCTTCGTGGTGATCGAAAGTGTAGATACTTATGCTAGGTATTCCGTCGTAAATAATAAATTTGAGAACTTGCTTCTCTTTCAGGTTACTCATCCGTGGGTGCGCTCCTTGATGAGTAATGTTGCATGGCCTTCTTCAATTTTGTCGATATGCACTGGAAACAGCTGCTTGATTTTTGAATCTGGTTCCAATTAAATTAGTGCCTTTATTTCTATATTGGATATAGAATGGATCTATATCTTAATGATGTTAAGGTATATGGAGTACTCCGTCTTATGCTTAAAATCAGAATCTGGATAAACTCAAAGCACGTTTCAGTAATGGCAGCTTGTGGTTATCCCGGGCATTGACGAGGGTTAACATTCTACCATTTGGAAAATCAATAGTTATAGTGTTCTTGACTCGCCACCCGTTTTTGTAAAATGAATTCTTTTTAGAAAATATTAGTGGGGGTATGATAGAACTGGAAGTGATTTCAGAACCACAAACGATTACTGAAAATTTAGTAGAACCTAAGAATTCAATTGGATTCAACAATTTATTAACCACTACGCAGATTTGGTGGGTAGCCTCAGCCACCCGAGAGATACTTTGGTCTCCTCAAAGACGGTGACAGGGAGATTTTGATGTCCCAAGCTTACCACTACTGCTGTCCTAGACTATGAGATCTGGCATATGGATGACTATAACGTCGTTCTAAATTAGCTTTAGAAGTGCACGTGTATATGAATCTGCCAGAGGGTTGTTGTGGTCGGTGGGAACAGCAGAAGAGTGGTGGGCCAGTAGCTTTTGTCTATCTATAGACTAAAGTAAGTATAGCGGAGATAAATCATCTATTTTTGATGTAACAGTCATAGAGTTTGACTTCATCAAAATAATAGATGGACATGGTAAGAAGGTAGTAGGGAGTGATGTCTTGGTATTTGGATGATGTAATCTTGAAAGGAAGTGGTCTTCCTATACTACGATCGGTTATACGGTGATTGTCACAATGTTTCTCCACATAGGATCTGGACAAAATATCAGGCATTCTAGTGACTAGATCTATGGTTTTAGATCTAGATTTGGGAAGTGTCCCAATTCGGGTACTTTGACACTATTCTAAAGTGTTTTAGAATGGACGACTCTTCGTGTGGTGGTGTACCCGCAGGTGATGGAGTCACCCTCTCTAAAGAGATGTCTTCAAAACTGATGAGGAGAGGATTTGCATGATTGGCATATCACTTACTTAGGCAATTGAGTTAATCATGAAATGTCAAGTACCACACCAAATATTGCTTTTGCACTAAATGCAGTAAGCATATATTAATCCAATCTTAGAGAAACATTGGGAAGCAGTAATGAACATAAGAAGATGTTCTTGGTATATGGAAATGGCGGCCTCCTTCAGGAGACGGTTATCATTTCAGGCTTCTAAGATAACCTAGATAACATAGTGACTGTCAGAGTTAAAGTTTACTCTCTTCTGAAGTGCAGTATGTTGGACAGGTAGTTCAAGCAGATACTGAGAAAGGCATGGCACAGGATACTGATTAAATTCAGTGGAAGTTACCGTCTAAGAAATTTGTTAGATTTGGAGTTCATTTATGAACTTGGTCCCATCAGATATCCAGATAAATTTTAAGACAGGTATCGCTCATTTCGGGGGACATGTTTTGAGTGTGGAGTGTATGGAAAAAAGAGGGGTGAGGGGCGTACTAAGAACGCGTGAGTGACGCGCAGGCGCTGGGCGCCAGCGGGTCACGTGCCCTGCGCGTGGGCGCTAGGCGTCAGTGGGTCACGTGCGCGGCACGCGACCGCTGGAAACACCGGCAGAGAAAGGGACTTAGCCCCTGGGCTGGGAGTTGAACTCCCGATGGACTTTGGAGTTGAACTCCTAAACAGGAATTAGGTATAAATTTGAATTTAAACTGCTGAAAGATTTGGATTTGGAGTTAAACTCCTATGTAATAAATTGGATGTGGATTTGGAGTTAAACTCCTGAGAGACTTTGGAAACTCCCAGAAAAAGGAAGGATTTTTATTTTTATGGAGTTATACTCCCAAAAGGATTTTGAGTGGAGTTAAACTCCCAAAAGGATTTTATTTATGGAGTTAAACTCTAAAAGATTTTTGACAAATGGAGTTGAACTCCCAGAAATCTTTAGAGATGATCAAAGGAGACCCCTTTCTTCTCCCCTTTAGCCTTGAATTTTCTTTTGAGCCTTAGATCTTTCTAAAGTAGGGTTTTTGGGAGATGGGTGTTGGGGTAAAAATTTACACCCTGGTTGACCAAGTCAAAATCAAAGTCAACCCCAAGTCAAGTGGGCCCAAGCCCAGATCCAGTGGGCCCATGCCCGGGTCGAGTCCGAACATGAAGCGGCCGGCCTCCCCCCCCCCCCCCACGCCAAGATAAAAATTTTGTAATAAACAATTTTATTGTATTTCTTTTATTTTATTTTATGGATAAATGTAAGAAAAATAGGCATAAAGCCAAATTTTTGTAAAGCCCATGGCTTATGTGCAAAAAGAAATGGCACATGAGCCATGGGGTGGGCAAAATGCCATTTTGTGAAGCCCAAGGGGCTATGTGTAAAGTGTATGGCCTATAAAGGCAAAGATAGTGAAATATCTCAACAACTTTTTCTCTCTCCAAGAATTTTCTAGATCTGAGATCTCTTCCTCCTTCCTCAAGGTTCTAAAACCTTCCTTTTTCTTTTGAATTAAATCAAGAGTTTAACTCTTCCTTTTCTCAAAATAAATAGATTTCCACCACAAAACCTACGAAGGGGAGCTCGGATCTCCAATCAGATCTCGAAAAGGGGAGGCTTTTAAGACTCATCCCCTTTTCTCCAAGATCCCGCCGGTCAAGAGCAAGAAGAAGGAGACCCATCTCCAAAAATCTAACTTTGGACAGACCCAAGGCTCAAAAGAAGAGCAATAAATCCCCAGGAGTTTAACTCCTTTCTAAAGTTGCTGGAGTTTACCTCCATAAATTAATTTCTGTTGGAATTTAACTCCATAAATTTGTTTCTGTTGGAGTTTAACTCCATAAATTTGTTTCTGTTGGAATTTAACTCCATAAATTTGTTTCTGTTAGGAGTTCAACTCCAAAAGTTCCCTTGGGAGTTCAACTCCCCAGCCTAGGGACTAGGTTTCCCTTTCCGCGGGTTTTTCCCGCGGTCACGTGTGCCCACGTGACCCCGGGGGCGCTAAGGCGCCCATCGGTCACGTGTGCGCACGTGACCCCGGGGCGCCAAAGCGCCCATCGGTCACGTGTGCGCACGTGACCCTTGGGGCGCCAAGACGCCCATCGGTCACGTGTGCCCACGTGACCCCCTGAGGCGCCAAGGCGTCCATCGGTCACGTGTGCCCACGTGACCCCGGGGCGCCAAGGCGCCCATCGGTCACGTGCGCGCACGTGACCCCGGGCATTAAGGCGCCCACCTGCCGTGCGAGCGTCCTTTGGACGCCATTTTGTTTTCTTTTCCCCTCGTTTTACGTGCACTCCCCAACAAAATCCCTTCTGGAGTTTAAACCTTTTTAAAATATATACATATATATATTCTTTGGAGTTTAACTCCACAATAAAGTTCTATTTTAGGAATTTAATTCCGCATAAAGTTCTTTTAGGAGTTTAACTCCATTTAAAATTCTTTGGGGTTTAACTCCACAATAAAATTCCTTTTGAAATTAAACTCCACTTTAAAAAAAAAGGGGGGAAAGGAAAACATACACAGACTCCACAACACTGTCTTCCGTTAGAAAAAATTTCTAACGGGGCGTTGCCCCGCACCCCGCAAGGGGTCTGCTAGCCCCCTTGACCCCCAGCCCGCTATCCGGGTAGCGGGACCCCCGTAAAAACTCTGCGGGGCCCCCGATATTTCCAAAACCCCTTCAAAACACGATACTGCACATTGAGTTCGCATGACCAGTTTAACCCGTTAATCGGAGGTTCCTTCGCTCCAAATGCGAGGGGTAATTAACGGCAGCTTAGTCCGCGGTTGCCGGAGATTCGGATCCCCACAATCAATAAACCCCGGCCTACCCTAGGCAGGGGAAATCTGTAATGCGCCTGACAAGCGCGCGCGTATTCCCATCTCAATGGGGTGACGAAAAACACCCTACAATGGGTCTCCTTCCTCCTCCTCTCTATTAGCTGGATCTTGGAGAAAAATATGCGAGACTTAAAAATTTCCCCTTTGGGGGATTTGATGGAAGATCCGAGCTCTCCTTCAAGAGTTTTATGGTGAAAAACTGTTTCTTTTCGGAAAAAAAGAAGAGTTAAACTCTTAATTTATTTCCAAGAAAAGAAAGAGGGTTTAGACCCTTAAGGAAGGAGAAGGAGGCACAGAACCCTAATTTTTGAGAGAATGAAAAGTTGTTGTTGGTTTATTCATCATGTTTGCCTTTATAGGCTACACACTTTACATATAGCCCCTTGGACTTTGCCAAATGGCACTTGTGCCACTTTATACCTTATGTGCTTATTTCTTTTTATACATAAACCATGGGGTTTATAAAATTTTGGCTTTTTGCCCATTTTCCATACATTTATTTCTAAAAAATTGCATTGAACTAATTTATTGTTTCATTCTTGGCATGGAGCCAGCCCCTTCCATTCTTGGTCTTGATTTGGGTTTGGGCCCACTTCGCTTGAGCTTGGGCTCGCTTGGCTGGAGGTTGACTGACATTGACTTGGTCAACCAGGGTGTAATTTTTGACCCCGACAAAGCGCCCCCCATCAATAAATGCACATTACATATATGGGTAGTGTGCATGAAATTGATAGATCTTCTTTCGCGTGGAGGTTGACTTGATTTGGTTCTCGTTTTGACGACTTGGAGGTCATTACTGCCCTTTTCGCGGCGTGGACGGTCGATACTGCACTTTTAGAGACGTAGATGGTCGGTGCTGCCATTTTTGCGATGTGGACGGCCGGTGCTGCCATTTTAGCGACGTGGACGGTGCTGCCCTTTTTGCGACATGGATGGTCGGTGCTGCCATTTTTGTGACGTGGCCGGTCGGTGCTGCCCTTTTAGCGATGTGGACGGTCGGTGTTGCCCTTTTAGCGACATAGACGGTCGGTGCTGCCATTTTTGCGACATGGACGGTCAATGCTGCCATTTTTGCGACTTGGACGGTCGGTACTGCCCTTTTAGCGACGTGGACGGTCGGTGCTGCCCTTTTAGCGACGTGGACGGTCGGTGCTGCCCTTTTAACGACGTGGACGGTCGGTGCTGCCCTTTTAACGACGTGGACGGTCGGTGCTGCCCTTTAAGCGACGTGGACGGTCAGTGCTGCCATTTTTGCAGCTGTACTGAAATAATGCCAGGAGCAACTCATCATTTTCCCCGGGAGGACTTAGGATTTGGTTTTTGGGTCAGCATCAGCACCGCTAACACTGAAGCGTAATACCAGGAGCGACTCATAACTTGCCATTTCCCGTTGGGGAACGACGGCTTAGGAGACAGGTTTAGATTTCTATCACCTAAGGCTTTTTAATTTTATGAGCCGCAAGGGTCTCATAAAAGCATTTTCTCCATACAAGTCGAGAGGATCTTATTGGTGCGTTTTTTCCTTAGGAGTAGTGAGGACCCCCAAGTGTGTTTTTCCCTTGTGAGTTGTAAGGATCCCACAAAAGTATTTTCTTACGAGTCGAGAGGATCCCGTAAGCTCTGTTCTCCTCATGTATCGTGAGGACACATGAGTGGGTCTTCTCAAATGGAAATAATTCCGATGGCGAAGACCGGCCGTGGGGCTGGTGATTGCCGTGGGACATGGGTGTAATTTAGCTTGTTTATGCCCGAGGATTGTATACGATAGTCCAGTTGAGGACTGTCCGTAGGGCTGGGAGAATTTGGGGGATTTGGATTTTGGTTAGCTTCTGCATCGCTACACAGGAATATAGTACGAGGAGCGACTCATCATTCGCCGTTTGGGAATCTTGGGGTCTGAGTTTTGGTTAGCGTTTGTATCGCTGCACTGGAATGTGGTACTAGGAGCGACTCATCATTCGCCGTTTGGAAATTTGGAGTTTGAGTATTGGGTCGGCATCAGCACCGCTAACACTGAAGCGTAGTGCCAGGAGCGGCTCATCTGCCGTGCCCGTTAGGGAACGATGGCTTAGGAGATAGGTTTAGATCCCTATCACCTAAGGCTTTTCAATTTTATGAGCCGTAAGGGTCTCATAAAAACATTTTCTCCCTACGAGTCGAGAGGATCTCGCAGGTGTATTTCTCCCTAAGAATCGTGGGGATTCCTAAGTGTGTTGCTCCTTTGTGAGTCGTAAGGATTTTACGCGGGGATTTTCTCTTCACAAGGTCGAGAGGACTTTGCGAGAGTATTTCATTTCTTTTCATGAGTTTGCGCCCTTTCAGGTTTTCACAAACTCGCCGGCAGTCATGCTGTTTTTTCTCACGGAGCCCTTTCAGGTTTTCATTCGTGCCCGTTTTGCTTATGGACATACCCTTTTTTTTCTTTTTTTGCTTCATCGCCGGTAGGACTTCAGATGTAGTCTCGCCGGCAGGATCTGGGAGACAGGGGTCATTTGCGCCCGTGGATCGTATACGGTTTTACAGGATGTATGATCCAGACTGTAGGGCATATGTGCTCAATTCGTCTACGACTTGGAGTATTCACGCGTAGTATTTCTTGAGATATCGGCCATTGATGGGTGGCATGGGCCTTTCTCCCTCGGCATTTATCAGCTGGTAGAATCCCCCATCAAACACTTTCTTGATGATGTATGGACTTTCCCAGTTTGGCTCGAATTTTCTCTTGGCATGTCGATTGGGGATGATCGATCTTTTAAGGACCAACACCAAATCGCCTTTCGTAAAAACACGGAGACGGATCATCTTGTCATAGGCCCGTGACATTGGGACTCGGTACAGCTCCAGATTTTGTTGTACTGTGAGCCTCTTTTCTTCAAGGGCGTCGAGCTCTTCAAGCCGGAGGAGGACGTTTTCCACCTCCGTCAACTCATGCTGGACGACCATTCTTAGGCTTGGAACTTCGACTTCGAGCGGAAGGATTACGCTTCGGGGAGCTTGAGATTCCAGCCTCTCTTATTGGCTGAAGCATTTTTCCTCAGGAGCTTGCATAGAGTTTTATTGAAGGCTTCGACTAGCCCATTAGCTCTTGGATTATAGATGGGGGAATATCTCCAGTCTATCTTGTGCTGAGTAGCGAATCTTGAGACTTTGAAGCTCTTGAAAGAAGGCCCGTTGTCAGAAATGATTCTTCTTGGTGTATCGAAGCGGTATAGAATATTATGCCGGAAGAACGTTAGAATATCTTCTGTCTTGATTTCTTTTAGCGGGACAGTTTCAGCCTATCTGGAGAAGTAGTCAGTTGCGGCCAATATGAACCGGTGGCCTTTGGTTGACGAAAGATCAATTGGACCAATTATGTCGGTGCCCCAAACTTCGAAGGGCCATGACGCCATCGTAGGATGCAGCGGATTGGGATGCTTGTGAATGAGGTCGCCATGAATTTAGTAGAGGTGACACCTCGTCGTATACTCTTCGCAATCTCTTATCATGGTAGGCCAGTAATATCTAAGTCATTTGATTTGAAGCTGCATTTTGGGGCCAGATTGGTGAGCTTCGCAGACGCCCGAGTGAACTTCTTTCATGACTTTTTGGGCTTCGGCCGATAATAGACACCTGAGCCAGAGTTGGTCATATGATCTGCAGTATAGTATATTATTTACAAACGCGTATCGGAGAGCTCTCTTCTTCAGCTGAATCCTCACAGATTTTCCTTCGGGCAGCTTGTCGTATCGGAGATACTCTATGAAGGGTTCTCTCCAATCGGGCTCGTCTTGAATGATCAGAGCTTTTTCGGCGGGATTGTTCTCTTGTTCTATGCTTCTTTCTTCATGCAAAGAGACTGGAGGTAGAATTTGTCAGCTTCTGACTGTTATCAAAATTTTGTCCATATCGAGATTAGCCAGCTCCTTGGCTAAACAAGCGAGTACGTCAGCTTTTCCATTCAACGCCCTAGGAACTCTCATCAGTTCAATTTGGGTGAACTGTTTCATGAGTTCCACCACCTGGCTTCTATACCGAGCTAATTCGGGTTTGTGTATCTTATAGTCACCGCTTACTTGGTTAACGACAGGCTGGGAATCACCGTAGACTCGAAGCCAAAGGATTTCCATTTCTATGGTAAGCTCCAGACCAGCTATCAGAGCTTCGTACTCAGTCTCGTTGTTTGTGCGAGGCTCGGTGAGAGCAAAGGAACATCGTAGGGTTCCTTCTGATGGCGTGACGAACACCAATCCTATCCTTGCTTTTATCTCCGGGATACTTGATTTGCTGGAGGTCCTTATTGATAATTTACTGGAGGTCCTTATTGATGAGGCTCCATCGAAGTAGAGCTCCCAACATGGCATGCTATCCTCGAGGTGCAGCACTTGTTCATCGGGTAATTCATAATTTAGCGGCGACCCTTCTGGTATGGGATGAGCAGCGAGAAAGGCGGCGAGGGCTTGCCCTTTTACTGCTTTCTGAGGAGTATAAACTATGTCAAACTCAAGCAGCATGACAGCCCATCTTGCCATTCTGTCGGCTAGACTTGCCTTGGTCATTAAGTGTTTAAGTGGGTCGACCTTGGATATTAGTGTGACCTGATGAGAGAGAAGATAGTGTCTTAGTTTCTTCACAGCAAATATCAGGGCCAGGGGCTGCTTTTCGATCGGGGAATAGTTGTGTTCCGCCCCGACTAAAGTTCGACTAAGATAGTAGAGGGCATTTTCTCTTCCCTCCTAGTTGTTCTGAGCAAGGAGCGCACCGAGTGACTCATCTAGCGCAGCAGTATAGAGAATCAACGACTTATTTGGAATAGGAGCAGCAAGCACTGGAGGGTGCAACAGGTACTGTTTGATACTTTCGAACGTTTCTTGACATTCGGCATCCCAGACAAAAGGAGCTCCTTTCTTCATGAGCTTTGAGAAGGGCCTACATCTCCCCGATAAATTTGAGAAAAAGTTTCGTATATAAGCAAGCTTGCCTTGAAAAGATCTCAGCTGCGTCAGATTCTTCGTAAGGGGCATCTCCATGATAGCCTTTATCTTTGATGGGTCAATTTCGATCCCCCGATGTCGGACTATGAAGCACAAGAATTTTCCCGATGATACGCCAAAAGCGCACTTCAGAGGATTCATCTTCATATTCCCTCAGTCGGGTGAAAACGGTCCTGAGATCTCGGATGTGATCAGCCTTGGCTTTTGTCTTGACGACCAAATTATCAACATAACATTCGACAACTTTATGAATTAAGTCATCAAAGATTTTGGTCATTGCCCTTTGATATGTGGTGCCCGCATTCTTCAGTCCGAACGGCATCACCTTATAGCAGTATATTCCGATCGGGGTTCGAAACTCAGTGTGTTTCTCATCTTCGGGCGACATCTTGATCTGATTATATCCAGACGAGCCATCTATGAAGATGAATAGCTCGTAATTTGAGGTATCGTCGACCATTATTTCCATGACCAGTAACAGGAAGTCGTCTTTAGGGCATGCCTTGTTCAGGTCCCTGAAATCAACACAGACTCGGATCTGCCCATTTTTCTTTTTCACTGGGACGATTCAAGCGATCCAATCCACATATTTCTCTACTCTGATGAAGCTGGCATCAATGAGTTTCTTGGTTTTCTCGATGACCTTTTCTTCCAGCTCCCTTCTCATTCTTCGGAGAGCTTGTTTGACTGGCTTAGCATTATAAGATATAGCCAGCTAATGCACGGCCACCTCAGGAGAGAGGCCATGCATTTCTTTGTACGTCCATGCGAAACAGTCGACGAACTCATGCAGCAGGACAATTATCTGCTCTTTCATTTTCTCTGACAAGAATGAGCTGATTATAAGTCGGCCTTGGATTATCGGGCGTTCACAAATCAATCTCAGTTAGCTCGTCAAAGGTTGCTTATCTTCCATCTTCGAGCTCTCGAGGGGCTTCTTCTAGCTCGGCTAGCTCGTCGTCGTCATTTGACCTTTCGTTGGCTTCACCAATATGGATCATGTAGCATGCTCTGACATCAGGTTGAATGAAACCAATGCCCCGTCTGTCTGGGATTCGTCCATCGATGAGTGTTCGGACCTGAGGTAGATGCCACAACCCCCATAAAACTTCGCTTCGGAGTCATTTTGATATAATCGACATCCGCACTTTTTAAAATATTCCCGCATTTCGTGCGCATAATATCTGGGATTAAGGACGGCTCTTATGCCTCTTTCATAAGGAAGGCACGTGATAGACAAATCGCCTGGGTGCACGACAGGATTTGACCTATAAAACAGGATGCCCTTCTGTCCACTTTTCCATCCGGGAACGTAAAAAGTTTGCAGTTGGTGCACGGTAAAGACCGATAAAGTATCTAGCTCCTTGCATATCTGTTCCGGCACCCTTGTGATAGCTAGGGGCCCTTCTGTAATTTCGAAGGTTTCTCTTAGCTTCGCTTTTTGCATGAGGGCCCAATCTGCATAGTTGTTGCAGGGCGGGTCCTCTTCCTCCGACTCTTCAGTGTCGCTGACGAAATAAGAGCGAATCTTCTGTTGGATGGGCTTTCAGTATCAGACTCGTCCGTATCGCTACCGAAATGAGGGCAGGTTTTACAGAGGGATGGACTTCCAGCGTCGGATTCATCAGTATCACTGCCGAAACGCGGACGCACTTGGGGGTTTTGCTTTAGAAAGTGACAGCCGACTCAGATTTGCTTTTGAGTTTCGGAGCCGCTCTGTCCTAGTTCAGTTGTGGCTTAGCATTTTGGGGGTTCACAAAGTACCGAGAATTTTCATATCGAACTTCATGCACACCGAACGGCTGGATGTCTCCGTCAATGCGTCTTTCTTCGCCACTTTTAGTATACTTCATGTATTGATAGAGAGTTGACGGAACAATGCCGTAATCGTGGATCCACGGCCGTCCCAAGAGAATTTTATAAGACGTGTCAGCGTCTATCACATATATTTTAACTTTGGTTTGCAGGTCCCTAAACCTGATTGGTAAAGCTATGGATCCCAGAACTTGCTGGCAATTTTGATTGAAGCCTTGAATGACAATCCTTTCCCTTGATAGGTGTCGGACGCCTATTGACAAACTCTTCAGAGTCCGCAATTTCATGTGTTCACTGAGGATCCCGGATCAATCAATATGTGATTAATCCGATCTCCGTCGCTGTACCCAGTCATGTAAAACGGCCGGTTATGCTCAGCTGTTCCCAGTAGCAGGTCTTCGTCCTTAAACGTGACCGCGGCGGTATGCAGGGTGTACTGGGTTTCTTTCATATTAATTTCCGCAAAGCAATCCTGGTACCGCTCGGGGTTTTATAGAGCGTGAATAAGAACATCTCGAAGTTCTTAAGATAGGACCAAGGCATCGTAGATGCTTAGGAAAGACAGAAGCTTACGGAGATGGGCCAAGACATTATAGTCCACTGAGGAAGGACTCGAGTTTTCATGAGCAAGCACTCCGCCATCTTCTTTGTTAGCGACTTGTTTTTCCTTTCCTTTTAGGGCGTTGCCATGATTTGGCAGTAGAGCCCTGCCGCTTCTGAGCTAGATTTGGTTGGCCTTTATGGCGAGCTCCTCGTCCTCTTCGAAGAAACATAGCACTTCCTCAGAGTCGCTATCAAGGTAGACGACGTAGCAGGTCACTATAGGGACCTCGTCATTGGAGTTTTCTTCTAGCTCCTCCAGAATCTCAGCCGCATCTACGAGGAAGAACTCCTTTAATTGAACCAGAATTCTTTCCTTTTGTTCATAGTTTTCGAGAGAATCAATAAACTTTTGAACGGTCGACCTCCCCGCAGACTCTTTTTCGCGTCGAGCCGCACTTTTCTTCTTCTTGAGCTTTTTGGACTTTGGGCCTGATTGAGCCGAATTGGCAGCTGGAACGGCGGGCTCCTTCTGCCCCTCCCATTATATTCTAAGCTCTTTCTGAAGTAGCTTTAGCATCTTCTGTGTCTTATTAGAGATGTGCATACTCCACGGAGGCTGCGGCGAGTCGGATTCATTTCTCGAGGCAGCGGATTCAATCGTTTGCTCACAGAAGGCTTCAGCTTCTATCTGTATAAAGTTGGTGGTTGCAACTTGATTGTTCACCAACACACTCTTAGAAAGCTCGATCTCTCCAGTCTTGTATTGCTTTTCGACCTAGTCTTTGAAAATATAGCAATCCTCGATCGCATGGCTCACTACTCGGTGCTACGGGCAATACAGAGGATTGTCGGTCATTTTTGGTTCGTGGAGTCTTTTCGACTCTGGCAATTGTAGACCGTTGTTCAAGGCATCTTTTAATATCTTGCGGACCATGTCCCTTCTGAAAGAGTAAATCTTGTTCTTTTTCTCCTCTTAGGAAGGTCCTTCTCCTCCCAGCACTGGCTTTCGAGACCGATTGGCTTTGGATTCGCCTGCCTTTCGCTTGTCTTCATTGTAGGACGCATTGAAGGTGTTGGTCTTGTTGGAGCTCCCACTTTTACGGTTGTCGTCTTTTCTGCCCTTCCAAAACTTATCATCCTGAGAGTCCGGGGTAAACTTTTGCTTCGAGCGTTCCAACATTTGAACTCTCTTGGTCAACTTTTGAAATGTTTTGAGGCCTGCTGTACATAAGAATAGAACCATCCAATTACTGAGGTTCCCAATGAGAAGGCTGACGGACAGGTCTTGCTCTAGCGGCGATTCGCACTTGACAGTGAGGTTGCTCCATCGGCCAATAAAGTCTGTGTTGCTTTCGTTTTTCCCCGGCATGGTTCTCACGAGGTCAGCAATGGAGATTTTGTCACTAACACTCATGAATCTTTGCCAAAACAGAGACTCCATTGGGCAAAACGGGTGATGGACCCATCTGGTATACTTGCATACCAGTCAAAAGCGACACCAGTCAGACTGTTGACAAACTGACGAAGAAGGAGCGCATCATCGCCCCTTGTATTTCCGCACGACGGTTTAAAGTGGGCGACGTGCTTATTTGCGTTTCCCGTCCCGTCAAATCTTTCGAACTTAGGAATGATGTAGCCGTTCGGGAACTCGATCAGATCGTACTGTGCGGGATATGGCCGACCACTACTGCCAATTTCTTTCTGTAACGACTCTGTTTTAATATACAGAAAATTTGTTTAAAAGTTAATGTATAAATGGAGTATTTGTAATCCTGTGTATACTATAAATATTTGAATTGCTTTTGAACAGCAAGAAAGCACTTGTAGCTCATTAGTAAAGACTTACACTGCTACGACATAGTCCCGGTGTTCGAATCCCCCCAACCACATATATTTTTTGTTGATTTTTCTTTTAAACTTTTAGAAGCCCAAAAGTTTACACGTGCAGTACACGTAAAATGAAAAGTCACAATAAAACAAACATATGGAAAATGTTAATTAAGCAGCCGAGTACACATGGCAAAGATCCAAGCCTCGTCCCCTCGGTTTTGGCCGGCGAGATTTGCAATGGGGCCGGCGCCGCCGGACCTCCTCTCCCCCGTTGCAAATACTTCCAAAAATTTTCCCTAGCATCCCTTGGCCTACCCCACTACCCCCATATTGTTTGATTTCTCTGCAATTATCCAGAGAGTGATAATTCCCCTCTTAAATCCATGTTTAATGCACATTTTAATTTCATTCTTCATTACCCTAAACCCTAATTTATCCTATAAATACCCCATACCCTTTAGCCCTCCTCATTCAGAAATCTAGTGCCAAAACTCTCTGAAAATTTCAAGTCCAAAAGTTGTACAAATGGAGTTAGCCAAGGTCAAAGTTTCACCGAGGATTTGAAGCACTTCCGGCGACCCCGCGACTCCACGAAGGCCACAAGAATTTTCCTTTAGCTCTCCTCTAAACCCTAAGCTAGTAAGTCCCATCTCCCTTCCTTTCATTCTAGTCTAAAACATCATCATTTCAAAACTCGTCGGAAGCGGAGTTATTCCGACTTCCGATTCTCTTTCCTTTAAAATTTTAACTTTTCTTAAACAACAAATTAACCAACTCTTCTCATATTGTTTAGCAACCATTTAACCAAGTTTCAATTCAAAATTTTATATTAAATAAATTCTATTTCACTTTTACAGTAAAATACCCTTAAGTTTGCAGACGACATTATCTTATCTTTTTGCTCATATTACCTTTAGAAAACTCACGGGATAATGACCTACCTCATCACAACACTCATTCTTGACATAACACGATGGCTTTTGGAATATTAGTTTGTGGGATAAATACGAGTTTACATTTAAATACAATAAACATTCAAAAACCGTTTTTTTTAAAAGTGTATTATTTAATTCCTTACAAATGCGCCTCTACAACCCATTTTGGGGACCCCGATTGAGATGATGCGGGTTATCGCACATCCTAGGGCCTAGTAGAGCGAGATGCAGAGCTCCTCACGGAGCATCCGATCTCGATGGAATTTTTAATGCAATTTTTAAAGAAAAATGTGATTTTTATTTAATAAATAAGTTCTATTTTTAAATATATATATATATATATATTATCAAAATATCTACTTTAAATATACATATATATTCCATGTTCCCTAAATCAAAGGAATCGCAAATTTCATGAAACTACCAATACAAATCAATACAATTCCAATATTACATTAAAATACCATATACAATGCAATCTAGGTTCTATTCACTAGAAAACATTATATTTTAAAATATACATCCATGAAAACCCTAAAGACGATAAATAAATACTTGAGATTTATTTTGAAAATATATCAAAACTATTTTTCATAAAACCCCCTCAAGTTATATTAAATTACAATAAGGACCCTAGTAAATATAGGTTTAAGCGGGACCAGTTCTCTTGAGCCTCAGGGAGCCGGAGAATTTGGGTGCTTGCCTATTTAAGATAGACAAACTAAAAACAGTGTTATCAATACGGTAATTGTCTTGGAAAAAGATACAAATCCTGCCGTCCATGTGCAGCAGTTACCGATAACACCAAAACTAATTCAGGACTTCAATTCTGTCTAAAAGGTCTGACTCAGTCTGAGTCTCAGTCTGATATGAAATCAATCTATCCTTGAATATGATTCAAGATAACTTCAATACAACATGAATCTATTTATACCAGATATAATCTATATCAACTTGACTCGACTGAACCGAACCATGGATATACACTGATTACATGACTATCCATTTATATCCATTCCGTTACATGATATCATAGTTTCGGTAAGTCTAATACAACCAATCAATACAAACAATACAAAATACATTACAGAATTTTAAAGGGGTAGACTGGTACGGAATGTGTTAGAAGTGGCACGAGACGATCACTTTAATACACCTAACCTGAATATCCATTGCTGTTATACCGTGGCTTAACGGTTCCTTGTGCTCTGTATACCTTAGTCCACAGAATAGTTGGACTCCTCTCGTATACACTAGCATATTCTGTACCAAGCTACAAACAACTGCGTTAACATTATAATTAAACATTACTAGTTATACTCTCTTATCTGTCTATTCTATTTCTACCTTTTCTTTGGGACTTACCGAGCGATTGTTCGCTGACGACATTCCTTCTCTCTTCATTCTTTGGAATGTTGTCAGGTGGATCCGACCCATTCGAGCCCAGTTCAGAGGACTTGGATCAGTTCAGCGAGGACCCCGAGCTCTAGACCGTTGTATATACTTTACTTTTATGTTCATGCCATTGTTTAGGCATTGCTTTCATCATTGTATTTACATTTCCAGTTGTATTGTAAATAAATAAAAGTTGTTGTTTAGTTACATCTCTTATCATTTTTTTCTTGTGTACATTTATTATATTGCTTATTACGCTTATCATGTTTACTTCTAAGTAAATACGTAGCGGGCCTCGGCACGTATCCTTACCGTACACTGGGAAGCGGGGCGTGATACTTTCTAAGCTTCGGCTTCGGCCACCAATATTTTAACCTTGCTGGTGACGAAATCCATTATCTAATCTTGTGTTAGTGGGATAGTGCTATCTGGGGCCAAGGCGTCACCAGAAGCGGAATGTGGCCGGCTGTAACGACTCTAAAATCTTGTACGGAAATTTTACTTTTAATATATAAGAAATGAGTTTTACAGCCTGAATTTGAGTTATAAATTACTTTTGTTAAATAACAGCAAGAAATAACTTGTAGTTCACTGATAAAGCCCTGGAACTGCTGTGACGTAGCCCCTGTGTTCAATTCCCATCTGACACATTATATTTTTACTAATTTTTTTAAAAAATTTTTGGAAGCCCAAAAGATTGCGCGTGCAATACACAGGGAAATGAAAAGTTCAAAAAAAAATCAATCATATGCAAAAGGGTTTAAATACTGAATTTATCAAGTGACATGAATCTAGAAGCAATTGCCTCGAGATCGACTGGCCAAACCCTTCTAAAAACTGGCACCAACGGTGAGATCATGGCCAAAGAACCCCAGGATTTGCACACTTGCCTCTTCACCTACCCCTAACTCCACTGCACTGTTTGATTTCCCTGCAATCAAACAGAGACTCTTCATTTCACAATTAAACATCATTTTAATGCTTTTTAATCCACCATTTTAATTCCAAAACTTTAATTCTCCACTATAAATAGCATCCCCTATCTTGGCTCGGCACCATTCTGAAAATTATAGCAAAATTCTCTCAAAAAATTCGTAAGTACAAGTGGAGCAAAGGGGAGTTAGCGAGTAAGCAACTTCCGGCGAAGATTGAAAAAAATTCCGGCGCTCCCGCAACGATACGAAGCTCACCCCCTCTTCTTCAACCTCTCTTTGAAACTCCTAACCGTAAGTTCCTTCTAAATCTCTTTCTTTCTATTGAAAATCATATTCAAATTTATATCGGTAAAAGTGGAGTTAATACCGGCATCTTCTTTTCTAAAACATATAACTCCCTTTTCGTTTACAATTTAGTCAATATAATTTTACTACATCATTAGTAACCTTAAATCCTAATATTTAGAATCAATTTTCATCAAAATTCTCATGTGAAATAACAATTGTAGCACTTTTTCGTTAAAATACCTTAAACTTATAAAAATCTCTTTTAGTATTTATTAAAACAATACCTTAGGAAAACTTCACGGGGTAACGACCTACCCTAAACTTTATGTACAACTTTCTGTACAAATTTTTCAAAAAATACAGAAAGGGGTATTGTTGCCTGAGCACAAGTTATAAGTTTGTTTTGGTTTTTAATAGCAAGAAAGAGCTTGTAGCTCATTGGTAAGACCTTGCACTGCTGAACCAAAGCACCAGAGCTCAAATCACATCCCCCACATTATTTTTAATATTGTTTTATTTTAATATTTTTAGAATTCCAAGCACGTGCTAAACCCGTAAAACCCCACTACACAAATAAAACAAACTGTCCCAGGGGGTAAATGGAGCGTCGAGAAAGCCAACGGTCGCCAGACTCGGCCGAATCGGCCGGCGACTCGGCCGACTCGGGCCACCGCCGCCGGCCGGACTCGGCCGGACGCCGAGTTTTCAACATAAAAGTTGGGCCTCTTGGACTCCCCTGTACTTTTGTATACTTTAAATGTACAGACCAGTACCAGATACTCTTTAAAACCCTAATTACTCTATTTTATTACATTTTAATTCTTTTTTTCAATTCAACCTTTCACCTACCCAAACCCTAACCTTACCCTATAAATACAACCCCTAAACACACACCCCCTCACTCCAAAATTCTGATCAAAACTCTCAAGAAAATCCCTAGAAGTTTAGTGTACATTTGGAGTTAGCAAAGGGCCGAAACTTCGGCGATCTTCCGACGACGACCCTAGGAGCTCCCGGCGACGAAACGACGCACCGGCGCCTTCTACCGTTCCCTCTTCCTCTCCTCTAATCCGAAAACCCGTAAGTCCCTCCTCTCTCTTCTATTCTCTATTCTTAAAACTTGTATTTCTAAAACCCGAAAGAAGCGGAGTTAAATCCGACTTCCAATTCGGTTTTCTTTATAAAATTCAATTTTCCTTAACACAGCCATACTAAACTCTTACATATTGACTATTAATCATTAACAAAACAGGTTGAATAAGTTTCATAGCAAAACATTTCATTTTGTAATTTTTACCGCTCTTTTTCAGTAAAATACCATATAGTTTAGTTTCGACTTTAAAAGATCATTAATCTTGCTATACTTTTAGGTAAATCACGAGGTAATGACCTACCTTCTCACAACACTCATATGCAACATAGCACAATACCTTTCGGGAATATAGAATACGGGAAAACGAAACTTTACATATAAATACCATTTACTATTAAAACCGTTTTCTACAAGATTGCGTGTTTTTACAGATCTTTACAAAGCGCCGCTACAACCCATTTTTGGGAAACCCGACTGGGATGGTGGGGATTATCGCACATCTCTAGGCTTAGTAGTGCGAGATGCAGATCTCCGCAAGGAGCATTCGGTCTCGAAAGATTTAAAATACAAATATCTTAAGAAAATGAGATTTCTAGAAATATAATATATATTAAAATTAGTTTTATATAAATATGTATATATGTATCATTAAAATATCTATTTTGTGATAATTTGAATATTCCAATTTTTTCCTAAAATCACAAGAATCGCTTTACATTAAAATACCATGAATTCCATACAAGTTCAATGTTACAATTAAATACCATGTATTATGAAAAATAGGTTTATTCACTAGAAATATCATAAATATAAAATCTACATCTATGAAAACTTTAAAGACGATAATTAAATACTTGGGGTGTGTTTTGAAAATTATACAAAAGTATTTTTACATAAAACCATCTCAAGTTCTATAAATTACCCTAAGAATCCTAGTAAATATAGGTTTAAGAGGGACCAATCTCTTGAGCCTCAGGGAGCCGGAGAAGTGGGTGCTTATCTATTTAAGGTAGACAACTTAACAACGGTGTTATCAACACGGTAATTGTCTCTGAAAAAGACACAAATTCTGACATCCATATGCAGCGGTTACCGATAACATCAAAACAATCAGGACTTCAATTTCTTTTCTAATTGTCTGACTCAGACTGAGTCTCATTAATAATCTGACTTGAATATGATTCAAGTACAATCTACAATCTGCAATCCAATATGAATTCTTGAATATTTATATTCAATCTATTTAATCTGTATTGACTGAACCGAACCATGGATATACTTCCATTTACATGATTCTCCAGTTACATCCATTTATTGATATCATGGTTTCGGCAAGTCATCCAATTATATAATCTATATTACAAGACAATACAAGTCGCAATACAACACAAACAATACAAGCAAGATATCGCGAGGTTTAAGGGGTAGATTGGTACGGAAGGTGTTAGAAGTGGCACGAGACTGCAACCATAAGACACCTAACGTATATTCCGTTATTGTTGTACCGTGGCATAACAGATCCTTGAGTTCCTGATACCTTAGTCTCCGGGGCAAGTGAGACTCCTCTCGTATACACTGGCAACCTTCTGTACCAAGCTACAAACAACAGCGTTAACATTAAATACAACATTATAACAATATAATACAACTTTAAAAGCTACACTCTCTCTCTCTCTTGCTCTCTGTCTATTCTACTTCTCCCTTATCTTTGGGACTTACCGAGCGATTGTTAGCTAACGACATTCCTTCTCTTTCTTCTTTGGAATGTTGTCAGGTGTTTCGTACCTTCCAGAGATCGAGCCCAGCACCGAAGACTTAGACTAGTTTATTGAAGATCCCTAGCTGTAGTTACACTTGTACATTTTCTTTACATTCTGTATTTTCCATTCCTGTTATGTCATTGTTTAGGCATTGCTTTCATTCAGTTGTATTTACTTTTCCATGTATTGTAAAAAGAATGTGAATAAATAACGTTGTTTTATTATATCTTGTTTCTTGTGTATATTTTTTTTATATTGCTTAGATACGCTTAGCGTATTTACTTCAAAGTAAATACGTAGTGGTCTCGTCGCGTCCTCTGCCCGTACACTGGGAAGCGGGGCGTGACAAATGCGCCATTTGACCGATGAACCGCGGTCCAATTTTGGCTAAAGTGCCCCAAATTTTTTCTGTGGCTCTAGTTCATGGAAATATGATTTTTGGGATATTTGGTTTTGGTCCAGATTTGTTTGTGTACTGGTTTGTACTTTGGAGGCCAATGTGAAAAGTTTTAATCGATCGAAATTTTAAATTTGTGTTTTTCTGAGCATTTTTTTCTGCGACCGTGAATATCATAGCACGGTATAAATCCGACTGTTTGCTATATGCACAATCAAACGGGTTTACGAACATGATATTCATATTGATGTTCTGTGTTGCTCTGTGATTATGGTTATGTTGGATTTGTCGTGATGGTAGCCCGGTGTACGTAGTATTAGATGTAGTTCTTTGTGATGTAATATATATTCATATTGCGTAGTGAGCATCCGACGTGTGGACTGCCGTCATCGCGGCTTGTATTATTCTTTGGGGCGCGTCCAGGTTGCGGACATAGTCACCGTTGTATATTTTGTTTTTCATTACATGCACTAGGATTACCCCGTGGCGGGATGCTCGAGTGTCGGGTTCTAGAGGGAAACGGGCCTCCATCTCATGGCGTTGAGACCGGGGTGCTTTACTCTAGAATTGGCGGGCTATTCACCACACTCGTATGGGATATAGGATTGACCCGCGGAGGGGTGCCCAAGTCATCAGATTTCGGAAGTGCTGGGTGGCATACTCACTTCATTGATTGGGGTTGCATCGCTTCTGCGATTAGCGGGTGGCTTGCCGCACTCGTAGGGGTTTAGGGTTTGATACTACGGGCTATCCACACGGCCGGGAAATTGCATTTCATATTTGGCTCTATTGAAATGTACTTTTCCTTGTTTATCCGCATTTCCATATTGTGTTTACTTCTGCTGTGATTCTGCTGTGATACTTCTGTGATGTTACTTGATATCATGCATGAGACGAATGTTCATATATATATATATATATATATATATATATATATATATATATATATAATGTAGACGCTATATATGTTTTGCATCCGCGCCAGTCCTGTCCCCGCCCTGCCGTAAGTTAAGTAACCTTACGGTGAAGACCCGGGACTCTGTGGCGAATGCGGATGGCATATATATGCATGATTATTTTCGTTTCTTTCTGGCATGATATGATTAATTGATGGGACTGCATTAATTCTGATTAATGCAAGGAAAACAAACCTATATGATGTTGTTAGAACCAATTTTTGAAAACTGACATTACAAGCGTTTTCTTTTACTTTGCATAGCGGTATTCGGTTATGAATATGCAGCACCTCATTCGACGAGGCAAAAGCCTAGATCCCTTCATGGGGAGTGACCTCTTGGGCAAAAGGTTGCATCATTGTAAAAACTTCACTATAGTCGATTCTTTTGCTTTGAGTCGAGGTATTCAGTTAGGAATATCCTGCACCTCAATCGATGAGGAAAGAGCCTAAATCCCTTCATAGGGAGTGATCTCTTTAGAAAAAGTTTACGTGACTATAAACTACTCGGTTTTCTTCAAAACCATTGGTTTTCTACAAAACTACTCATTTAAAAAATACGGAGCCTAAACCACTATTTTTCCAAAACTGCTCAGATTTCTTCAACGATATCAAGTTCATTACGTTAAAGGCTTTTCTCCAAAAACCAGCCGTAGCCCTCCGACATTTTCTACGAGTAGTGCTCAGTATTCGTGCTGCGTATGTTGGCATTGTCAAAGTGTAGTGTGCGGTAGCTGAGTATTGTTTGTTTGTAGCATTAGATGTGATTGGTTAGGATAGTCGTACGGTCATGTTGGCATTGTCAAGGGCACGTACGGATGAGTTTAACACAATCAAGATAATGACGGATTGAACTTGATTAGGACCGTTTGATATGTTGGTATTGTCAAGGTCACTGGGGTCTTAGGAGTAAAAACCATATCGGGAGTTTCAAATATAAATAAAACTTGTTAGGCATGCGCATACCTTCCGGAGTGTGGTGACTTGAGTGGCTCCGTCAGGTTATCACGCGATGATAGTTGGATCCCGATTCCTACTGATGAGTAGGTATTACTCCTCGGGTGATTTTCAAATGATCCCGACTAATTCTCCTTTTAGGATTTGAAGTTGAATTCGAGGAAACAGTGGGAGCCATTCTGATTAGATAAAGTGATTAACCAATCTAATTAGGTTAGAGTGCGCGCTGAGTGTTTCTTTTCTCTCTCTCTTTGGCAGCGACCATGACCTGACCTTACACTAAAACTCATAAACCAAGTTAACCGAAGCTTCTTATACACTTTAGCTTTGGATTGTCATTATTCACGACGAAGTCGCAAATATCCTTACCACTCCTACTTTCCCTTTGCATTTCTCCAGAACACTCTGTATCACTACGAAGATCCATATTGCTTGGGTATTCTATCGTATAGTTACATACGAACTCGAAGAAACTTGTTTCTATTCGAGGATGGATTCCGGTTCTGGAGAAATTGAAGAGGATTATTCGGTTGTCTTTTCTCTTTACCATCTCTCGGGTTGCGAGAGCTCCTTGTATTAGGAGAGTACACCTATTACGCTTATTGGATAGTTTTCTTTCAAACCTTAGGTAGGTGCCGAAATGTAGGGTAAATAGAAAACCATTTAGCCTAAATGTGGTGTACAGAAGGTAAGAAGCAAAGACATATAAAGGGATTAGAGTGAGGGCAAAAGAAATTGCGACAACTGTCATGATTCACGACTAAGCCGCATATATCTCTGCCACTCCTACTTCCCCTTTGCATTTCTCCATAACACTCCGTATCACTACGAAAATCCATATTTCTTGGGTATACCATCGTATAGTTACATTCGAACTCGAAGAAACTTGTTTCTGTTCGAGAATAGATTTCGGTTCTGGAGAAATTGAATAAGATTATTCGGCTGTCTTTTCTTTTTCCCTTCTCTCAGGTTGCGAAAGCTCCTAGTATTAAGAGAGTACACATATTACGCTTATTGGAAAGTTTTTTTCCAAACCTTAGACAGGTGTCGAAAAGTAGGGAAGATGAAAACCAATTAGCCTAAATATGTGTTGGATATATATGCCCTAGAGGCCAGTATTGTATATGTATACATATGTATGCTAGGGATATGTATGTACAGGACAATCTTTCTCAGTTTTATAGTATATTATTTGACTTGTCTTTATCAGGATATGTGTATTTATTTCTATTGTTGTTATATCTAGCTTGCACATATTGATAAAGACTCGATACGGTAGTATACTATTATGGTTTGGCTTTATCTTAACATGGCATATGTCATACTCGTTATTACATATTGCGGTTACATGTTGATAAAGCCCGTAGGATCTTGCTTGACTACCTGCGTTGTGATGGCGATCACACTTGTGGGAGCAAGGTAGTCCATAAGCACATCCTTAAATGGTCCCTAGTAATGTGAGTATCGAGACTGGGCATTGATACTCCAAAGTAGACTAGTGTATACGTTTCTAGCCCCGTCGGGGGATGGTTGGTCCCGCAGCCATTGGCCTGATGCACCTAAGATCGTATACAGGTGCTCACTGGGGGTGAGTACACTGGACGGATTCGCCGAAAACTTCCAGATGGTACTATACCTATCGTCTGATGGAAGTTCTCAGGTGACATGTGTACAGGTTAGTCTTTGGACCTGAGATCGGCATTTGTTTCTTGTGAGTTCCTACTGAGCTTTGATCACTACCCTACCACGGCTCTACTGAGTCGTGCAAACAGGTTTTGGTTGGGTTCAGTCCCGAGCCACATGGAGGCAGTGAGCGATTGTTGGGGATTCGTCTCTCATGGTATTGGGGGTTGATATCGCACAGTGATCGATTGTTCAGGACCATAAGACCTTGGCCAAGGCAGTTGGGATTTACTGATAGATTGATCGGTAGTTTCCCGGATTGGTCCTGAGCCACATCGGCACGACTTATCAGGTTATTAGGGTCTAACGTTCACCACCCCCTAGACCCGGTATGCGATAGTCTTTGACGAAGAGACCGGACTGTACGGATAGGCTCAGTAGGAGTTCGGACGAGTTTGCTCGTCGGCTTTCCTTTTCGACAGGTACGTGGGTAGCCGTTACGTACAGCTAGTGCCGCTGACGTGCTTGTGGTTAAACCCACTGCCAGTGTACTGTCGAGTCTTTAGAGTCCCACACAAAGGGTTTCTCAGCTTCGGGCGAAACGATGTAGAGGTCATATGGTTTTGCGATAGGGTTCGTTCACATACGCGTACTTATGTGCGTATGGTGTTCGAGCGTTAGATACTAGTGGGCTTTGGTTTAAGCCGGATCCTAGTATTAGATTTTGGGTTGGTTTAGTCTCATAGTATTCGTGTTTCTCGGAACACGGATGCGGGTATGTATATACGGTTGAGAGAGACAGAGAAGGAGACACCTCATTAGGGTTTTGATCATTGACTTGATTAAAACCATAATGAGATGGAGGAAATTATTTACTAATCTTTATTAGAGATAATTGTGTCATGGTTAATTGGTTTGACCATTTGACTTGTTGACCATTGTTGATTTAGATATTTTTGTTGAGCACAAGATATTTTGCTTAGCATTAATTGTGACATGATAATGGTCAAATCAAATGAACCATCACAATTATCCTGATAAAACTTATTATTCTTTTTCCTCATAAGAGAACTTTCTTCATTTTTTTCATGCAATTTCTCTTTCATGGTTCTCTCCTTCTTCCTCTCTCAAACCCTAATGTCTCATGTGTTGAGAATCAAGGGCTTGCGAGACTAGGCCACTAAAATCACACTCTAGTCTACTTAGATTAGCAAGCTAAGTATTCTAGTTGCCTCAAGTTAGCGGTTTAGCTCAAAGTTGGAGCTCTCGGGTGGATCTTCGTTGACATAAAGAGTCCGAAGTTCAAGCACGATTCATACTTCCATCGAGAAGCTTAAGAAGAGGATCGAAGACCCGAAGGATTTTTTTTCTTTAGGTATACATTCTATCATAGTAGATAGAACCAATTTTGCTAACTAGGTTTATGGTAAAGATCCAGTTTAGGGTTGTTCTAACGCCAAGTTTTGTAGCGCTATAAAAATTTTGTTTCGCATTTGGCCACGGGAGTTGGCCGGGGCGCTAGTTTAACCCTTCAATATGATGTACAGAAGGTAAGAAGTAAAGACATATAAAGGGATTGGAGTGAGGGAAAGAAAATATACGGTTACTGTTATGAATCTGGATAGTGGAAGAGACATTAATAGGAATACCCGGCCGCCCTTCAAAACATTTTCATGTTTCAGTTTTACTGTGCGGTGTTAATTGAAAACTGTTTTCCCAATTAGATTCTGACTACGGAGTATGTATTTACCAGACTTGATTCTCATATCTGTATAGCGTTACAGATGCTGAGTGGGAGTAGAATAATAGGAATTGGGTGATTAGATCCTCAATATCAGAATTGTTTGTAATTGGTGATATTTGAGGAAATCGTCTGGGTTTTGCCTAACGGCAAATATTTGGTTTTGAATATCCGTTGTTATGCACCAATTTCAAACTGATATATCTGTACGTTTATTTTATACAGTGAGATATAACTTTTTAAAATTATATTTATGACGTTTACATATATCAGTTGATGGTTATGTAAGGTGCATTCAACAACGGTGTAATTTTTCTTAACCATGGCACAGTTTTCAACTTACGACGCACAGGGTTTGAGTTATTAAACTCAGAAGACTTATACAAAGTATTGTATGTTGTCCGATGACCATTAGGAAAAAGGGGTTGGTACTCGTACTATATTCCGTTTAGTTATAACTTCTCTGGTTTTAGACACGCATTTCGTTGAAATACAAGGTCCAAATTTTGAGAAGTTATAGGTATAAGAATAAAGTAAAGAATCATACGTTTCAAGTATCAGGATTCTTCGTGGTGATCGAAAGTGTAGATACTTATGCTAGGTATTCCGTTGTAAGTAATAAATTTGAGAACCTGCTTCTCTTTCAGGTTAAACATCCGTGGTACGCTCTTTGATGAGTAATGTTGCATGACCTTCTTCCATTTTGTCGATATGCACTGGAAACAACTACTTGATTTTTGAATCTGGTTCTAGTTAAATTAGTGCATTTGCTTCTATATTGGATATAGAATGGATTCATATCTTAACGATGCTAAGGTATATAGAGTACTCCGGCTTATACTTAAAACCAGAATCTGGATAAACTGAAGGCACGTTTCAGTAATAACAGTTTGTGGGTTATCCCGGGATTGACGAAGGTTAATATTCTACCATTTAGAAGATCAATAATTATAGTATTCTTGACTCGCCACCCGTTTTTGTAAAATGAATTCTTTTCAGAAAACATTAGTGGGAGTATGGTAGAACTGGAAGTAATTTCAGAACCACAAACGATTACTGAAAATTTAGTAGAACCTAAGGATTCAATTGGATTCGACAATCCATTAGCCACTCCGCAAATTTGGTGGGTAACCTCAGCCACCCGAGAGGTACTTTGGTCTCCTCAAAGACGGTAACAGGGAGGTTTTGATGACCCAAACTTGCCACTACTGATGTCCTAGACTATGAGATCTGGCAGGTGGATGACTATAACGTCGTTCTAAATTAGCTTTAGAAGTACACGTGTATATGACTCTACCAGGGGGTTGTTGTGATCGGTGGGAGCAGCGGAAGAGTGGTGGGCCAATAGCTTATGTCTATCTATAGACTAAAGTAAATATAGCGAAGATAAATCATCTATTTTTGATGTGACAGTCATAGAATTTTACTTCACCAGAATAATAGATGGACCTGGTAAGAAAGCAGCAGGGAGTGATGTCCTGGTATTTAAATGACGTACTCTTGATAGGAAGTGATATTCCTATACTACGATCGGTTATATTGTGGTTGTCACAAGGTGTTTCTTCATATAAGATCTAGACAAAATATCAGAAATTCTGGTAACTAGATATATGGTTTTAGATCTACATTTGGGAAATATCCCAATTCGGGTACTTTGACACTATTCTAAAGTGTTTTAGAATGGATGATTTCTGGTGTGGTGGTATACCCACAGGTGATGGAGTCATCATCTCTAAATAGATGTCTTCTAAACTGATGAGGAGTCAGATTTGCATGATTGGCATATCACTTGCTTAGGCAATTGAGTTAATCATGAAATGTCAAGTATCACACCAGATATTGCTTTTGCACTAAATGCAATAAGCATATATTAATCTAATCTTGAAGAAACATTGGGAAGCAGTAATGAATATAAGAGGATGTTCTTGGTATATGGTAACGGAAGCCTCCTTCAGGAGGCGGTTATTATTTCAGGCTTCCAAGGTGACCTGGATGACAGAGTGGCTGTCAGAGTTAAAGTTTACCCTCTTCTGAGGTGCAGTATGTTGGACAAGTGGTCCAAGCAGACACTGAGGAAGACATGGCGCAGGATGCTGATTAAATTCAGTGGAAGATACCGTCTAAGAAGTTTGTTGGATTTGGAGTTCATTTATGAACTTGGTCCCATCAGATATCCAGATAAATTCTAAGACGGGTATCGCTCATTTCGGGAGATAGTCTTTCTCCACGAAATTAAGATATAGAGAGATAAAGATAGAAATATTGGAGCGAATCCACTCACTGAGTCTATTTCTCGAACACGATAGTTTCGCAAATAAGTTTTGCGAGACTGATTAGTAGAGAAGTTGGGTGTTCGGTATCACACGGGCTGTGAGTATGCGACACAGCAATAATTAGCCTTAAGTGCAAGTGGGAGATTGTTGGCTATAGTGCTCTCAAGGCAATTATTGTGATCGTAGGCAGGTGATTATGATGATTGCGGGAGGACCTATACATGTAGAACAGTCTTACTCGAGATGTTAGTATGCTCTCTGGTTTGTCTTTATCATCATGCACATGCATTATGTGATATTACATATCACTATTACATGTTGATAGAGCCCATAGAATTCTTGCTTAACTACCAGCATTGTGATGGCGATCATATACGTGGGAGCTGGGTGGTCTATAAGCACATCCTTAAATGTCCCTAGTCATGGATGTATCGAAACTGGGCATCGATGCTCCGGAGTAGACTGGTGTATACTTTTCGAGACCCCGACGAAGGGCGGTGGCCGGTCTCACAAGCCATTGGTGTTAGTTAGTCACCTAAAATAGTATACAGGTGCTCATTTGGTTATGAGTTACACTGGACGGACTCGCCGGGAACATGGTAGATGGTATTATACCTATTTTCAGATAGCGGTTCTCAGGTGACATGAGTACAAGTTAGTCTGTCGACCTGAGATCGTCATTTGTCTCGTGTGAGTTACCAATGTACTTTGATTACTACCCTACCATGGCTCAAAAGAGTCGTGCAAACAAATTTTAGTTGGATACAGTCCTGAACCGCATGGAGACAGTAAGCGGATCGTCGGGGATTCGTCTCTCCCGGTATTAGGGGTTGATGTCGCGCTGTGCACGGGTGGCCATCACCAGAAATTCTTGGCCAAGGTGGACGAGAATTACTGATTTGGATTAGTAGTTTCTCAGTGGGTGATGTGCTTCACACCGACACGAAATATCGCGTTATTAGGGGTTTGACTTTATCCACCCTTTAGACCCGATCCGTGATACTCTTAGACGAACAGACCAGACTGTACGGAGATTGTCACAGACAGGCTCAGTAGGGGTACGGATGAGTTTGCTTGTCGGCCTTCCTTTCGCTCAATACCTGGGCAGCCGTTACGTACAGCTAGTGCCGCTAACGTGCTTGTGGTTAAACCCATTGTCAGCGTATTGACGAGTTTTTAGAGTCCCACACAGAGGGTTTTTATGGTTCAGGCGATATGATGTAGATGACGTATGTTGGTATATACAGGTGTCCAATTAAATATGTATACAGGCTACACAGACTTTAATCAGACGGTTGATAATACTAGCGGCTTAGGATTAAGCCGGATTATTAAATCAAATTTTGATTTAATAATTTATATATATATATTCTAGTATTATTGTTCACTATTCATTTTCTCTCTTTGCTATTCGTATTTTTATACGAATATGCGTATATGTATTTCGATACGTATATCGGGTTGTATTCCATATTTATACGGAATATTTTCAAGAAGATGGACACCTCATTATATGATTTTCTTTTTAGAAAATTATTTGCAAATGAGGTGGAGGGTGGGGTGGTATGAGCATGATTAGAGGTATGTAGAGAGGAATGAGCTTTATTTGTTTATTGTAAAATATCGTGAGATATTTTTTACATGGTTGTAAAATTACAAACCATTATATTTTCTATATACTACTCTCTTCATTTCTATCTTTTCATGCTCGCTCATTTTGCTCATGCATCTTCACCTCCTCCTCCTCCTTCTTTAGTTGCTCACTTGAGCATTGGAAATGAGAGAGAAAAAATAGTGGAAAATTCCTACATCCACACTCTCTATTGCTAGCGACCTTGGAGAGTCGGTTGTTTCGCTGGGCGATGCTGGAGCTTGGATCGTTTCGCTCATGTGGATCATCTTAGGTAAAGGAGGACCTGTTTGGAAGCGCGATCCGGAGCACTTGAAGAAAGCTTGAGGATGTGAATATTCTACACATAGTAGATTAGTTTAGCTCACTAGGTTTTGTATACAAGTCCTGGCTCTTTAGTTTGATTCTTGGCTTCGGATGTTTAGCAAACTAGAAATTTTTAAAATCCATGTTGCCATCTTCGAAAATTAGCTTGCTGGTGTGCCTAAGTTCCTAGCACTTTGTGCATATCAAAGTGGTGCAAGCAGTGAATAAAATGTTAAGCTTACGGTTAAACAAAAGATCCGATTCAACTTCAGCTTGTATCAGCTTCCGATCTATTATTCCAGAAAAAAGTGGCACAGGTAGTAATAGCATATCTGAAACAAGAGCTAAATATGTCAACCGCACTTCATAAATAAAATTAATCAAGAGCGTTTGCAACCTATTTTTTTTCTTTTATCCTTATGGAAATCGATCGCACAAACTAGAAAACGCTAAATTCCATAAAAAGAAGAGTGCTCCAGTCGTGTAGAGATTGCGTAGGAATCCATGCGTAGGACCACTATGCTCATTCTATATAAAACAAAATATTTATAAGTGAAGTCATCTACATAAATCGCACTTGATTTATATGACCAATTTTATTTGAAATGTTCTAACTATTGGATCACACCATGGACGGTGGATAATGTACCTCTACGATATTGCTTCAAATGGAAATTCCATAGGAACCTCAAAGCCCAATATGTAAATTGTATTTTATGGGGCCTATTAAGTAATATATCACACAATTTTTTTTTAAAGAAAACTTTTTTCTAAGTTTTTAACTTATTAAAATTTCTTTTAATTAGATTCACACTTTGGAATAATTGTCCCCGCTTCCAGGTGTTCAGATAATACATTTTGAGGTGACAATAAACAGAAAGTCACATGCGCGCACAGTGCCACTAGTCTACAGGGTCAAAATAGTCATTTCCTAAATAGAATAATCACATTAAAAAAATATCCATCTTCACGTGAACGAGATTTTAAATCTTGCATTTAAAGCCACGACAACACAACTCATTTCATCCCCATTCTCTCTCTTCTCTCACAGAATTTGTTGTTCGAATTCTCAAGCTCTCTGATCACTAACGATCATTAGGGTAATATCAATATTCATTCGATTTATTTTATTTTTTGAAATTTTGCATCGAAACCGCCTACAATCTTTCAATTTTCATTACAATCTCTCATGTGTTTAATTTTGTAAATTGCATCGCTTTTTAATTTTGTTTATGCAGGATCGAATAATATTTTTCGCTCAAAATTTACCTCATTTTGCAGCGATCGAGATGCATACAGATCATTCACCAATCTCGAGCTCCTCAACTCCATCATCATTCGCTCCCAAATCTCAATCGAAGAAGCGAAAGCGCTCGATTCGAAACCCTAACCCTAACCCTAACCCTCCTCCATCCCCATGGCCATACCCAAAACAGCAACAGCTCTACTCCTCCAGCCTCCTCTCCGCCCTCCGCCACCTCCGCCCCTCGCCGCCGACGAGCCTCCGCGCCGCCGTCGATCGCTCCCTCGCCGCCGCCGCTCGCGGCCCATCGCGCTGGAGCCGCGCGATCTTATCGAATAGATCGATCCTTCTCAAGATCAGAAGGCCGAAGGTGGTTCGGACGAGGAGATCGAATCGATCAAAGGCGAGAAAATTATCGGAGATTGAATCTAGGGCAAGGGTTTTGCGGAGGTTGGTGCCTGGCTGTAAGAAATTGGGGCTGGATTCGCTTCTCGATGAGGCGTTGGATTACATAGCGGCGCTGGAGGTGCAGGTTACGGCTATGAGCATGATCGCTGGCGTTTTGACGGCGGCTTCGAACGGCGAATGGCCGGCGATGAGGAGCTGAATATTTTCCATTTATTTTATTATTGGAGTTTGTTGTGTAGCAGTGGGGATTTAATTAAATTCTTCTCGTAAAAATTGAACCAGTGAATTTTTTAACTAGGTCTATATTGTTATAGTAATATGTAGGTTGTCAATAGTCTTTTATTTTATTTTCTGGATTCGATCCATTTTGGAAATCGAACTGAGGATCTTTTATATTGGAGAAGAGACTAAAAGGAACAAAAGTTAGAAATTCTTAAATGTGATTATGATTATTTTTTAGCACGGTGCGGGGATAATGACATGAAGCATTTTATAGCTTTGGGATAAAAAATGAAACTAACCCTGAGAAATAAAAATTGAACAAATGATGGGTTTTTTTTTAACTGGACACGTTCTTCCTTTATCAAATTGTCTATTCGATTAGGCATCCATTCTAATAAGCACGCATGCATGTCATATGTGCGAACTAACGATAAAAAGTAAAAGTGTCTTAATCATGTAATCGACCGTTTAAATGGTTTTATGCTTGTTTCTTGTCTGATTGAATCGGGAAAAAACAGAAAAGTAATTACTAGGACGAACACTAAAAATGTATTATAAAAAAGACGTGGTTTGGATGACGCTCAGATGCAAGTAATTAAACCACTAGATCTTTAATCCTTTGTCCGGTTCTGGAGTGCGGTTTGTGAAGGTACATGTTATCTAAACTGTGATTTGCAATGCTCTTAGGTTAAAAAGCCGAACATGGTCACACTCACACTTAAATTTGGAGCCGAAAAGTCCAAATGTATTTTAGACACCTATAGTTATTTTAATTAGAACTTTTGAAATAGATATTAGCGATCCTAGCTCTAAAATTGCAAAATGATGTAGTTGGATGTGAAATTAAGTGAAAACGGTAACATTATAAAACATTGCATTTGTCTTGAGGGTTTTCTTTGGAAAACATCTGTCAACATTCCAATTCCAAGAAAGAAAAAGAAAGAACAAAAGACAATAATTTCTCATCAACTTATTTGTAAACCATTTCCAACAGCCCATCTCTCAGACTCCAGAAAATGAGATGAGATCAGTTGTGAGCATGTGTCACATGTTGCATGCCAAGACAATAGAAAGTTCCAACTAACTTGCAGCAAAGTTTGAGCAACAATAACCGAGAAGAATTGAGAGAGAGAGAGAGAGTGAGAGAGAGAGAGAGATGGGTGAATGCCCAAGTTTTGTAGGAAATATTGGTAAGAAGTTTTATTTGATTTAGTTCATGCAATATTTATGTATTACTGTAGCTTAATACAATCGGGATTCGAACGCCAGACCTTTTGTTTGGTTGCTAAACGATTTTACCACTAGATCAACAATACTTGCGCAACATTTATTAAATTAATCATATCAAAATTGATGTGACAATAATTCTCGAATGACATGAAATATATGAGCACCATACAATTAATATAAAAATAATTAATGAAAATATAGTTGATAGAGAAAACTACAGGGTGTAACGACCCTTTTAGGTGAAATTATCTGCTGGACAACTTTTATATAGATGTGCATACGCAGAAGATTTAATTTGTTGCAGTTTTTTATTTGACTATTAAGAAAATCCCGTTTACGTATTTACATGCAACCGGTATTGTTGCATTTCCAAATGAATAATTACAGTAAAGAGAGAGATTTTTTACAAAGTTATGAAGAGAGATGCATTTATGGAACATGAGTGCAAGTGCTACTAAAGTGTACTTGTAAAATCTCTTGCAGCTGAGTAGTAGCTATAGATTTGATGATCACCAACGACTTATAACATTACAGCCTCAAAAAATAAATTAAAATGAAAACAATTATAAATGTTCTCGAACCACACATGTAACATTGTATTTTTTTATAATATGTAACATTGTATTTTTTTATAATGATTTTGGCTGCTAGGTTTTTTGCCCTTTTGTTTCTCCTCCCTATCATGTGCTATTGCTCTTCTTGGATGCAGAAATTGAAAGATACTTTGGTACAAGAGTTACTAGATATAAAAGATATTAGATCTCAACCCTGTGCGTAACACGCAGGGTTGCAGAATAAAGCAATTACTTATTCTAAAACCAAAATGAATGGTTTCTCGTCGTTCTAGATGTATATGTTTAATAATTCATCTGAATGAAATATTTAATAACCGTGTGAAGTAAAAAGGAAAGAAAATGACATAAAATATCCATATATATATGCACGCCATATGTAAAATAAGGAAAAGGGAAAACATTTATGGAGAATATTTTTTCCAAATCCAATTGGTGTTTTTCTAATCGAACTCTAATTTCGACATGATTTTCTTATGCGTTGATTTTTAGTTCCTTAAATAGTCTTTCTTCTAATTTTAGTATCAAGGGAGCATGTTATTTGTTTCTTTATATAATTATATGTCAAGGATTATATATTAATTTAACATTTCACTATTGTATGTAGGTTATAGTTCACTGAAATATCAAATCTTTTAGCAGTTTTCCAAACAAAAACTATATGTTTTATAACTAGTAAGTTAACACTAAGAGCATAATGATACTAAAGATATACATGTTTTTAGAATTTTTCAATTTAAAATTTATACATATATATATCAAGTTCACACTGCATTGGAAATTTGAGAACAAACTTTCAGAGAAGCATAATTCTCATAAGCAAATGTAAAGAATAGATTATCCAGTAAAAATATTTCATTCTATTATGCTTGAATTTTTTTTAAAACGTATCAAAATAAAAATATTATTGGTTTTCTTGAAAAAACTCAAGATTTTATTTCTAAATTAATACCAAATCATTACAAACCATCATCCATCAAAGTATAAATTAAGCACATAGAAATAAAAAAAACAAAAAAAGAACTCAACAATCAAATAATATAAAACCAAAAAATGTCATCTTTCTCACTTGAAAGGGCCAAGAGATGGGGAAATGAATATATGAAAAGATTTTGCTATTTTCTGAACATAAACATGTACCGTATACTTTGTAAGTTGTATGTAAAATCCAAGAACAATCGTGACACCTAAATAAATATCATGTTTTGGTATTTCATGTAAATTCCAAAAAAAAGTCATAGAAACAAAAACAATTTTAAAAAATTCAATAACACACCATATAATTATTTTTCTTATTCGGCCTATAAATGGGCCATTGGAAAAATGATAGGAAAATAAATAAAGTGAAATGACAAGGATAACGAGGGAAAGTAGAAAAATGGTGTTTCGGAGAATGATGTCATTTCAGGCAAAAGATTCGCTTAAATGACCCAACTTTGTATAGATAGATATAGATAGATAAATAGATAGACTGGAAGATGTTAATATCCTTACGGTATCTCTTCTTTTTCGCTTGAAAAAAATAATAACTTTACCTGAATAAAATCTCTTGGTTCAGACAGAATCATTTGGATATAGCATGGCTAAGGGGCTTCCTTTGTATTTATCCCAGAAAAAATTATATTTATCATGGTTCTAACCCTTGCAGTAACCTAGAAGTTTTAGGTAGGGATTTGAATATGCTAGCCGAGCTGTTTAGATTATAATTTAGTTTGAATTTAATACCGTGTGTTATTAAGAGGGCGTTTGTTTGTAAGGAATTGCCAAAACTTATGGGAACTTGTATGCCAATACACTATTCATCAAAACAAAAAATATAAGGAATTACCATACCTTAGTTTGTTTGGATGGAATATGAATTGCAGGTTTTGGGAATTGACATCATCAAAATGGGAATTGAGACACTATTTTGTTCAGGAAAAGCTATAGTTATCTATTTTCTCTCTCTTTTGTTTATCCAATTCATAAAACTCAATTCACATTTTTCTTTATTCAATCGAATAAAGGAAAATATTGAAGGGACAACAATCATTCCAATTTCTATTCCTTGTAAACAAAAGAGGAAATGCCAATTGCAGCAGATAAAAAGATTTGTTTGTAAAGTCCCAATTCTCATTTTTATTTTTTGATTCCAACAAGCAAAAGTCTTCTAAATCAAACTTGGAAACTAGAAATAAGGTTATGTTGAATATAAAAAATAGCCATATTAAATGTTGCACTAAATTACCAGGAGCATTCAATCATTATCAAATACCTATAAGATATACTTAGAATGTCAATAATCTTTATGAACTCAATACATTGCAAATAAACATGGTATTTTTTTCAAATCTTGATATCATATCTTTTTTACCGAAAAGATACGAGGACTTGTATATCGGGCCTCGAGTGGGGTAAAAAGTCTTATTCTAAAATTTTATTTTATTTTATATTTTTGTGGTAAAAATGCAAAATGCAAAACGAGCCATCCTTCGAAAATAGCCTTTATAACATTTAAAATCGTATTCACGTTTTAACAAAGGCAGCATATGACCCGTAAGTGTGCTCTAACATAGTTGCATAACACATCCATACATCACACACACACCCAGGGGCCTACAAATTTGCTCCGAAAATGTGAATTTATGGTCACTTTTCCTCCTGAGGTTCCTGGTGTTTAAATCCCGCACTCTCCCCAAGAAGCAAGTGTCCGTACCAACCGAACTATAGCTCATTGTTTTTGGTTCTTTTTTTTTTTTCCGAAATCAACCTTCTTTTGGGAATCGACTTTGCGACCTTTTTTTACCAAATCTGTCAATCTTTTTTTACCAAATCCAAACCAACCTAAACTAAACAAATACAAATCGATGTTAAACGTGCATGGAAGTTCGCTCAGGGCACTAACAATTTTTTTGGTCATATCATAAAATAAGATAAAAAGTTTTTCGATCTAAATTTCCAAAGAGATTTGGAATTCCATAAGAGATTTGGAAAAATGTTGTCCAAGACATGTGATTGAAATACAAAAGTAACTAATTTGAGATTGGAAATAACCTTGGTAAAGAATATTCTGTGATAAGCATTTAAAAAAACTTAAGAACATTCGGAATTAGGCATGAAATATTAAAGTTTTGGGATGGGATATGAATAATCACCTAGTCTCTGAGTTGATATTTAGAAACGACCCTTTCTGATTTTACAATACAACAACTTCAAATAGTTTTATCATTACAAACGAATAGCCAATTAGAAAATTCAAGTAATTAGAAGGAATAAATGAAAGAAAATAAGTCGCTAACCTTTAATCTTTATTATTAGACGTAAAACGACCGTGGGATTGAATGTGAATTTACAAACAACACCTAAAAAGATTTTAACAACTATAATAAAATCACTTATATGTTTATGTAATTTTGCCAATAAATAAATACATTACACTATATTACAAAAGATACAATATACATGTGCCTAAAATGAAACTGGATAATATAACAATCCCGCGCGCACATGCCAGTATTAAAGATGATTAGGCCCTTATTCACCCAAAAAAAGGAAAAATAATAATAATAATAATAAAAAAACTGTAATAATCTTCTGCACTTGCAGGTCACGTGTCGAAACGAGCACATAAAACGCATCGATCGTTTTTCTTGGGCGCTGGAAGCCACAACCCTAGGGAGAGCCCCCTCGTAGAATCTCGAAACCCTAATTCAATCCTCTTCAAAATTCTCTAATCGATCGCTGCAGGCTCTTCGATTCACGCCAATTCTCGTGAGATTGTACGGTCGGTTGACTCTTGGTGAGAGTTTTCTTCGATTTGGGCGATCAGTTTTTTTTTTCTCTTCAGGGAAATTTCGTTTTTCATGTTCGTATCCTCGTTTGTTTGATTATTTCTCTGTATTTATGCGAAATATTGCATTTTAGTAATATTTACGGGAAAAAAAGTTTTTTCATTGCTTTGTAATTTTTACATTGCAGGTAATTAGGATTTGCTGCAGTCATTAGTATAATCCAATGGCTAATAGTAAGTTCCATTAGTTTCATTATGTTCGTTTTGTTAACATGAAACCATATGATGCATTTTTTACTTAGATTAATTGATAATGGTTACCTTTATTATGATATAGTTTAAAGGGTCAATTGCACCGGAAAAAAAAAGCAAAACAAAACAAAACAAAACAAAAATATTGGCACAGACACCCTCTCCGCTGATTGATCGAAACCCATAAAAAATGCTCAAATTTAACTCTAAACAAAAAAGAAAAGAAGTTCTAAAGCAAAAGTTAGACAACCAATAGACCTAGAATTGAATTTGAGCATTTTTCAGGGTTTCGATCGGAGAGCACAGGGAGTATTTGTCCCAATAAATTACTTGAGGGGGTATAAGTGCCGTACACGGTAAACTACAGGGATGTTTTATGCTATTACCCTAATTTGAATTATGGCCTAGTTTGGAAATAGGTATTTGAACATTACTCTTGGATGGTTTTCTAAACCTAGCAATGCTTCGCCATACCTGAGGCTTGAATCATCCTTCAAAATTTGATCATCAATTTTTTTTGGGTGCTTGGAAACCCAAATTACCATGGGTACTCATTTTATTCCTGGTCTCATTTAGAAATAGAAGTATAATTTCGCTTCCCCTTTAGTGCCAAAACTTTTTATATGGATATTTTATTTGTCAAATGAATTTCGGCAGACGGGTATGGGCCTGAAACAACACATCGTCCTAGTTTTCAAAAACTAGAGGAATAATGATATTGGAAATCGGAGTTGATTCTAAGAAACCAGAACAGACACTGGACACATAAGATGGAGAATTTTTTTTAGAGTCCTGCACTGTAAAAATGTGGTCTACCAATCTCGGTCCATAACTTTTAGAAATTATTGTTTCCTTTCCTATTGCATCGAGGCATACATTTTTTTTTGTAACTTTAGTATCAACTTTATTACTTTCCTGTATGATAGTATTCTGAGGCTCTGAGCTCTTATTTGCTCCTAAAGCTACCGACCTTACACGAATTATTGCTTTCTCAGTTTCTCACTCCATGTACTTTAACACTAGCATTTGCTTTTAACAATTATCCTACCATTTTTAACTGCATGTAACTTTGTAATGTTGTCAAGATTTTCCGTTTCAAGTTTTTAAAGCAGTATAATTCACGTGCATTTTTTGCAGGAATTCAGTTTGAGAATTCATGTGAGGTTGGGGTCTTCTCCAAGCTGACAAATGCATACTGTTTGGTTGCAATCGGGGGTTCAGAAAATTTCTACAGGTTAGACTGTTGCAAAAATATCCAAGTTGCTAACGCTCTGTTCTTCCAATTGCATGAAGTTCTTAATGATTTATTCGGAGTTACATGCAGTGCCTTTGAATCCGAGCTTGCTGATGTAATCCCTGTGGTTAAAACTTCAATAGCAGGCACTAGAATTATAGGTCGGATGTGCGTAGGTGGGTTTTGTGAGTACAGTTTCATTTAGAAGCTTTCCTAATACATCTATATGTGTCTAATCATTTGTATTATTTCTGTAAATTAGGAAACAAGAATGGGCTTCTCTTGCCACATACAACCACTGACCAAGGTAAATTTCAGAAGTAGTTTATGTTATAGCAGATCGTTTTAATATTTATCGGTTTGCGGTTCACTTGAAATATAATAATTATTAACGTGATTTGACTAATTTATTGTTGCATATTTGAATGGAGACAGGAACTTTAGATCCCAAATCTTCAGCTATTGGATATTATGGTGTTGTCCTGGGATTCACTAATTTTAAGTTCCCTTTTTAGTGAACTTTAGCAAAATCAATTCTCTTCTCCCAACCATGTTTCAGATAATGGTAGGTTTAAAAAAAATACACTACCATTAGAAAATTCTTAAGGAACGCTATGAGCATATGGGTGTTTTGAAGAGGAAGCTTGTGAAGCGAACATATGGGGAACTAAATGTTCAGTCCGAATCTTTGAAGGGGGTGTTAGTGGGACAACACAAAAGAAAAGGAATAGGAGATTTTTAAAAAAAACTTTATATCCTTTGTTGTGGATCTGGCTCTTCTCCGAAGTGCCGGCGCAGGGAAATGAAAAAGTATTGCTTCAAAGAAAGAGGTCTTGATATGCATGCTTGTCGCAAGAATATAGGATAAATTGAAACTTGAAGAAGCTAAGAGAATTAATACTCTTGAAAATATTGGCTCCATGTTAATTTGATCAAACTATCCTTGAGTTGTTAGTCTTCTGAGTACATTTGAGTAGTAGTTAGTTCGATACTTGGCCATGGTAGCATTGCTTGGTCTGCTTCCAGGCACAGTCTAACTAAGGATGGAACCGGATTTAGCTTTGATTTATTAATATCCACAAAATGGTTTGAGTTTATAGCAATGCGAAGCTAATGAGTTGGTTTTCTTATCCATTTATTCTAGTTTTTCCAGGCAACTGCTATCTTGTTTCTCTTATCACCCATACCATGCCTACGTGTTCTGAGCTGCAGACAGCTTCCCCCTTCCTTTTGTGGTTTGCTTAGTTGAGAAGCATATTGGCTTAGGACTGGTATATTGAATAATCTCTCTCTCTCTCTCTCTCTCACACACACACACACACATCACACACACACAAACACACCCTATGTATGTATGCATTCATATATATATATATAATCTATACGCCTTGTGATGAGCTCGAAATTGAGTTTTTTAATATTCCGAATTTGCCCCTACGGGAACACCCACTTGCGCAGTGAGAATTCTTTGGAAAAGTTGATAAAACCCCTCTATTTCTTGCATTATTACAGCCATGCACCCAACATGCAGAGTTCATCCCCACGTGTCAAAATTAATGATTGCTATGAATTGTTTCCAAATAAATCCTTTGCTTCTTCCATAATCACACCCAACTAATCGATAACATTATATGGATTGAAAAATTTCTATTTCAGCCTCCTATGAACGTGATTCCAAAATATATATTGTGTTGATGTGAATAAAACAATTCTAAAAATTAAATAACCCAACATATCATCAATAAATTGTAAGAATGATCATTGGAATATCTGCTTCTACATTAGCCATACTCATATCCGTCGATATGCCACCAATATATCTAAACTTTGTAATTATCATTATTATTATTAGTGCTTAGTACTGTGATGATTTTTTGTAGACGGTCCTCCCGTGCATTTTATATACAAAATCTATACACAACTTGGGAGTTCAAAATCAAGCCTTTTCTTCTAAATTTGCCCTTATGGTTTGGCTTTGTTTGTGTGGAATAAATTTGGTTGTATATGTGCGTAAGTTGTATCTACCCTACCCTTTCATGTATGATGAATCGATTTGCATGAATGGTGATGGATTGGCAAAATTTTAGAATATTATGTAGCTAATTACATCTTTTGTTTAATCTCTTGAAATCAATAATAGCTATATCTAATTGTTAATATAAATTTAAAATATGTAATATATATGTATGCGTGTGATCGCACGCTTTCGGCGTGTCGAGTTTTGAGAGTTCTAAAGTTTAACCGCGATCAAGGACGGTGTCGCTTTGCAGCTAGCCGGTTGAGCACGAGTCGATCGGCGGGGAGACGGAGCGTTTTAGGTTCTTGTTCTCACGAGTTAATGCGCGTGGGCGGAATGTTCGTTATCTATCCTAAGTGTTATATGCAGGTATAAAGCTTGTTAGGGAACGATAGGATAGTGTAAGTTAATGGATTCCGTATTCAAGTACTTTGAGCCGAACTCAACCAATGAAGCTAGAGCAATCGGAAATAATGTGAATTTGGGTATTTAAGCACGGTATTCGTGGAATCCAGCTTATTGACGCTTGTCCGTCCGTTCTTATCTCTTGCTTTTGCTTCCGGCCAAACCGAACGCAACCGGTCGCGGTTAGGAATCACCGATACCATAGTAGAGTAGGGTGTCTAACAGAGCGCTTGCGTAAGGTTTGGGCGGAGTTTCAAATGGAAAAGTCGGGAAAAAGAAATGATAAACGAAATGTTAACTTACAATATCGGTTTCTTTTCCTAACAACATATATTCACAAACATCAAAACAACAAACCAAAAAGAGCAAAGAAAAGAGAAATAAAGAAAAGAAAAGAGCAACACAAGAAAGTAAAGGGTATGGAATTTAAAGTGCAAGAATGTAAAGCATGGAATGTAAATGACATGAATGTAAAGAAAGTAATAAAAGAGAAAGAAAGTAAAAGAGCAAGAATATAATACTAAGAACCATAGAACTCAAGAGAAGCCATGGGTTCAATAACCAAATCTTAAACTTGCAAGCTCAATGTAGATGTTGCAAAATCAAGAAGAGACAAAGAACTCATGTGAAAATGAAGGCACAAAAGAGAGCTTTATTGATTTCTTAAGTAATGATACAATCCCTTGAGATCAATGACCAAAACTTAAACTTGCAAGCTCAATGAAGAGGTTGCAAGATCAAGTTAAGGTAGAGAGCTCAAGGGGGATTAGCTATGTACAAGAATAAAATGAAAACAAAAGAGTATGAAGTGTAAAAATGTAAGCAAAAGAATGACAATCTAAGACCTCCTTCCCTTGCTCACTAGTTCTGTATTTATAGGCTCAAAAGAAAATTTTACAAACAATAAAAATTAGCTGACGTGGTGGCAAGGGGGCCCACAGAAGTCTGGGAGCATTTGGGCACTGTAGGGACGGCCACATAGGTATTGAGCTCGGCCCAAATCCGAGCTCTGGGGCTCGTTCTTGTTGTGTGGTCTTGTGTTGTCCCCAATATCACTTTGGTGCTGCTGGTTTTCTCTAATTTGACTTGGTTTGCACCCAGGGTTTGGAGGGAAACATGGATCTTTAAGTCAACACATAATCTTTAGCAATCAATGCACATTTAATGCACATCACTTCTCATGTCCACTTGTGCCACCATGTGCCCACTTGTTCCATGCATCATTGCTGCCCCCACCATGATCCATGCCAAAAAGTCTTGTGTACACACTTGTATTGTGTTGGTCCATTTAGATAAAAAGTGTGTACACAAGCATGTTGCACAAAGAAATTCATGGTATATCGGTCGGTTTCCGGTTCTGGTTGCAGCGTCGGCTTACAAATGATATATCCGTGATTTTAAGTGTATTTCTAGTATTTTGTCATGGATACCTGTAATCTGTATTGCTGAGCAGACACTGGTTAATAGTACCGATATATACAAAAAAAATAGATAATGAATGAGCGGTATTAAAATGCAATATTCTGGTATGAACAGCGTGCGTGCGTGAATACATATGTATGCAACATTCAGATTGAACAATTTCACCGTTCCTTGGGCTCTTATTCACAGGAAACAGAAAGATTTGATTCGTGAATATATGTGCGTGCGCGTGTGCACGCACACAAACATACCCATATGTACACATACATATGTATATGTATATGAATATTCATACATACATTCATACATATACATATATATGTACATGAATGCATGACCGGCATAATAGATTTTTTTTGGTTTTGCTTTGGTAGCCTACGACCAAGTATCAAAATTGTCGTGCAAGTTAATCGAGTTTTGTACGACATTACCTCGCTATTAACTGCTTAGGATTAGTGACCTCATGCCCTTCGGATTTTGGAGGAAGATTCAGCTAGATTTTTAATTTGCCTTGCTTTCAGCTTTTCCTTGATCTGTTTGACTGTACACTTTAAGCTGCGGAACAAGGTTTCTTCCTTCCTCACCTCTTTATAAGTGTATAATAAATTGTTCGGCTTTGGAGCATGTTTAATTATTTATTACAAATAGAGTAACTTCATTGTGACTTACTTTTCGTCCTTCAAACAAGTACCTAAATTAAAGTTGTCTAGTCTTTGGCAAAGGGCTACTTGTTTGGCTGGGTATGATCATGTTTTGATAGAATCTTCAATGGCATATTGCGACTTATTTATGAATCTAGTCGATATCAAGTACAAATGGAACATAATTTGAGGTCAAGAGATATCTTGGGTCCCCCGCGTGCGGGAACAAAGTGGAAAGACTGCCCTTTTATATTGGATCCTTCTTTTGAAGAAGGCTTCTTCTTGTGGTTATAATGTACAGTGCACATATATTTAGGTATCTATCATGTTGTGCTCCCATCACAACTTTATAACTTTTTAATTTGAATAGTTACTGTGAATTCGTTTGACAAAACAACATTATGAGCAGGGCTGGGAAAATTGGATTATAAGTTGGACTAGATCTCAACTCCAACTACCAGAAATGCATGTGCTTATTTATTTTTATTGTTTTTTGTTCCAGAGCTTCAACACTTGAGGAATTGCTTGCCTGATCAAGTGGTGGTTCAACGTATCGAGGAGCGCTTGTCTGCATTAGGCAATTGTGTTGCGTGCAATGACCATGTTGCCCTTACCCACACTGATCTAGATAGGGTATGTCAATTTTTGTTGTTCTGGCTAAAGTTTTGAATTAATGACAATTTAGAGGTGTTCAACCCCTAGTCAGATTAAGCTTTGTGTACTTTCATTATATTGCCAGACTAGTTTTTCTGCCACATACTCTTCATTCTGGCACATACTCTGCATGTGCAACTAAAGAGCTGAGGCAATTATATTTAAGAAATGTAATTTTAAAATTAGAACGCAAGTCTATTATTTTAGGGTCTTGAATGGAAAAAGAGTAAATCAATAGAATCATGTCCTATAAATTCTTCACATTACAATTTTACAAATTCTAAAGTGCTTGTATGAAAGAAGAATATATTTTTCTTTCAATATTATAAATTGCTATCTTTACAGCATGCCAGGTGGCATTTAGTGAGATGCATTCCATGCATTTCTCAAATTACACACCTCAACGATTTACATATTAACAATAATGCTTTTCATGTAAAATTTTGTGGTATGCCTTTTTAGTGTTGCAGTATGTGAGATGCTTTTTAAATTCTGCTTCTTTCAGCATTCTGGCTAAGGGCTAACTGTGTGATTGAATTGTATATACTAGCATGAAAGTGAATATTTCATGATTTATCCTTAAATTATTATTAAGCCTCTTTTAACTGTTAAATTACATGATCTTTTTTTCCAAACGTTTATCCTTGAAATTAACTTTACAGGAAACAGAGGAGCTAATTGCCGATGTTCTTGGAGTGGAGGTTTTTAGGCAGACAATTGCTGGCAACATTCTTGTTGGCAGTTACTGTGCTTTCTCAAATAGAGGCGGTTTGGTAAATCACCATATCTTTTCTTTAATATTTTTTTTGGGGGGTTAAATGGCAGTAAATCCTCCTGAATTTTGTCCATATAGCATGATACCACAACCATATTTCAAAAAGCTGCACTTTGTGCTGAGTCATAATAATTTTACTCTTGTGCCACTTCTTTCTTTCCAAATTATCCCCGGTTTTTTCCTGCATCTTTTCCCATCAAAGAGGTCTGGTTATTCTCCCTGGGAGATTCGGCAAATTTTAATGATTGCTGCCAGAAGTTAGCTCTCTTCATATTTCTAAATTCTCAGCCAAGAAAAACTTTTTGGCAAGAAAGGGGTTAACCAATGACATCCTTCAAGTTCTCCTAGACCAAGGATAGAAGTCTAGAAGAAGTATAGAGATAATAAATTTGTTATCAAATAAAACCAAAAAGGACTTTGCATTAGCACTTCACCAAGGTGTTTTTTAGGGAGGGAAAAAAAGATACAGAAACAGAAAAAGAAATAGGGTTAATTGCTCAATCCCACCCCCCAAATCCCCCCACCCCCCAAGCATTTTTATGCACCAACATCTCCTTTTCTCATTGAAACAAAATCCCTCAAAGTCTGCTCTAAACAACACAAACAAGTTCTGGAGTTAAATTAATTTGACTTGTTTAGTGTAGATTGCAGTGTTTTCAAGGGTTTTGATTGATTAGCAAGGGGGGTGTTTGCGCTAATATATCAGTTGAGGTGGCAAGGGGCCATATATGGTAACCACAGGTTTTTTGGGGGTGTTTTTTTGGGTGGATTTTTTTTCCTGGGGGGTGGCGGATGGGGGATGTTGTGCAAGTGCAATTAACCAATAATAATATATGCCAAAGTTGGTCGTTAAAGTGCAAATTTTTGTTAAAGCTAAGTAGCTAAGTTCCACCAACTGCACGTAGCCCCCATTTTTTTTGCTGTCAAGTTTCTGCAGTGAAGTCAGAAAGTTTTATTCTGAAAATACCACTCATTAAGAACATTGATTACAAATCAAATTTTTCGGAAAAATAATTGAAGTTTAAGGGTAGTTTTGAATATAAAAGTTGACTTAATGGAAATAATCACTGTTAAACTCGGAAAGGGTAGCGTGCATGTTTTCAAAAGAAGATATATCCTGCTATACGACTAAACATGATGGGTATTTCCTGTAAATTAGCCTTTTTTTTAATATGGGTGGTATCTTGCAGCATGCAAAAAAGCAAGAAACGTTTTCCGTAATTTATATAGTAAAATCACCCAATCTACATTGTCTTGTAATAGGTTCATCCTCACACATCGATTGAGGACCTCGACGAGCTTTCCACGCTTCTCCAAGTCCCTTTAGTTGCAGGAACAGTAAACCGAGGAAGTGAAGTTATTGCAGCAGGCATGACCGTTAATGATTGGACGGCTTTCTGTGGGTCCGACACCACTGCGACCGAGCTCTCTGTGATTGAAAGTGTATTCAAATTGAGAGAAGCTCAACCGAGCTCAATTGTCGATGAGATGAGGAAGTCGCTCATCGATAGTTACGTGTGAAGAGTTTTTTTGGACCTTCGGTCATTGCATTTCATATTTGTTCGTGTTATATTTCCTTTTACTGCTTAGAATTCCTTTGATTATGGATACTGTTGTATTACTGAAACTCCAGCGGCTGGGTATGTTTTTGTTTAATGTCTTGTAGCTAGAGATCTCTCTAGTGGCAAAGGGAGTTCTCAATACAATTCTTGAATGTTACTGCCTCTGCATTTGCTTTGCTTAATGTTTTCAGAATCCTCTTGATGTTTGAAGGTATTCTAACGCATGGTTTGTTCTTTTACAATGCCTTCTATTTACGCTTTTTCTCTGTTTTAGTTTCTGAAACATTCATGTTGATACAGAGAGGAGTAATGTTCCAATGTCTATAAGGTTGAATGAATTATTTGTTGGCATCTCTAAATTGAAATAAACTACCATGAAGCTTTACGCGAGTTATTTTGATGATTAGTATTGTGTTATTTTGATGATTAGTATTGTCCGCCCTAACCTTCATGGCTTGATACAAAGAGGAGTAATGTTCCAATGTCTATAAGGTTGAATGAATTGTTTGTAGGTATCACTGAATTGAAATAAACTACCATGTAGCTTTACGCAAGTTATTTTGATGATTAGTATTGTCCGCCTTAACCTTCATTGCTAAAGCCTGTATGCATAAATACATATTCATGTGATTTTGATAATCTTTTGGCTGTTGATTTTGTGGTATGAAATGTTTTATTATCAGTTAACCGTTAAAATAAGCTCCTCAAGCACAAAAAAATCAAAATCATATATATATAATGATGATGATGACGACGACGAAGAAAAGAGGCTTTTTATTTTAGGCGGCGGCATAAATCATGTCCTCCACCATTTTATTCGACGATCGGCACCGGCCATCTTGATCTTCATTGTGTAACATGTCGATAAACCAAATTTCATATGATTCCAACACCTTTTCACCGTTGATTTAATGGGTGCAAAATTAACGGTTTATCGACAATAGAACTTTTTACATTGCTAAATCAACAGTGAAATGGTGCTGTAATCACATGAAATTTGGTGTATCGACAAATTCAAGGATGGAGAACAAGTTGGAAAATGCCGATCATCAAATTAAATGATGGAGGACATACTTTTTGCCGCCACCTAACGCAAAAAGTCTCCTAGAGCCTCTTTCATCATGTGGCGTCTAAATCTATATCCTTCGCGATTTTTTTCGACGATCAGCACCCATCATCATCATCTTTATCATGTGCGATGTGGATACACCAAATTTTATGTGATTCCACTACTTTTTCACCGTTGAATTAGCAATGTAAAAAGTTCTATTGTTGGTAAACCGTTAATTTTACATCAACTAAATCAACGGTAAAAAAACTATTGGAATCAAATGAAATTTGGTGTATCAATATCTCAGATGATAAAGATGAAGATGGAGGGTGGAGGGTGTATTTTTTCGACGTCATAAGAGGAAATTATTTCGACCCGGGAGTTTTCGGGATGCCCCTATCCGTTGATTTAGCAATGTAAAAAGTTCTATTGTCGGTAAACCGTTAATTTTGAACCCACTAATTCAACGGTGAAAAAATTGCAGAACCACATGAAATTTGGTGTATCCTATCTTTAGATGATAACGATGAAGATGATGGGTGCCGATCGTCGGAAAACACGATGGAGATTGTATCTTTTCGACGCCATAGAAAGAAGTTCTCTTCTTTCCTCCATTATATATATAGAGATAGAGAGAGAGAGAGGTTAACGGAGGAAAGAGGTCATAGGAGGGAATTTCCTACTATGGTGTTGAAAAAATACACCCTCTTTTATTTTTTCCGACGATCGGCACCCACCATCTTCATCATTATCATCTAAGATATGGATACACCAAATTTCATGTGATTCTACAATTTTTCACTGTTGATTTAGTGAGTTCAAAATTAACGGTTTACGACAACAGAACTTTTTATATTACTAAATCAACGGTGAAAAGGTGTAGAATCACATGAAATTTGGTGTATCCACATCTTAGATGATAACGATGAAGATGGTGGATGCCGATCGGCGGAAAAAATGAGAGAACACCTATGACATCTTTCTTCCGTTATTCTCGTATATAAAAGTTGTTGATCAAGTTGAATGAAGGTTCGGTCAATCAAAAAACCAAAAGAAAATGCCGTAAATTGTTGATACTTCGGTACTTCCATTTTATCTAAGGGAAAATCTGGACCGTCCAATTTTTTGATAACCGGTTCAGCGGGTGCAGAACCAGTCACCATCCCTTGCTCAAGGCAAGTCCAAACGATCATGATAGATCACATCAAACGCCCTTTTTTCCCCTTCATTTTGTTTTTTTGTTCGAAAAAAATTCCAAACATCTTCGATCTTTCTCACCGCCACCAGCTCCCCATCGATATACTCCTCCTCCTCTCCTCTCACAATGTCAGTGTCGCCTTCGTCCCCTCCTTGTCGCCGTCGACGATGTAGGACGCTGAGGCTGAGTACGAGAAGAAGAGACGGCGAGGGGAGGGAGGTGGTGGCGGTGTTGTCCTCCGGTAGCGTGATGTCGCCGCGGTGGTGCCGTTTTGTGTCGAGAGTCCAGCAGCCTTCTTCGTCCTCGTCTTTGAGCCCTCGCTGGAGTCCAGCAGCGCCCGCCCCCCTCCGTCCTTGTATTCGAGCCTTCGCCGGAGTCCAGCAGTGCCCCTCTCCTTTCTCTTCTTCGATCCCGCGCCGGAGTGCAGCAGCCCCTCTCCGTGCTCATCTTCAGCTCGCGCCCAAGCAGCCTCCCGTCCGAGTCCAGACGATTGGTAATCGAAGAGGTCGGAGTACTGGCCTTCGAGGAGGACGGATTCGGGGAGGGCGGCAACGGCCGACGGCGAATTTGAAGATGTGGCGGAGGTAGGTGCTGGTTGAGGAAGTGAGGGTACCAGTGGCGGCGGACCGCGGCGGAGCAGGGGATGGAGAAGAACTTGGTGCTGGGTCTGGTTTTTTCCTCTCTTTTTTCCCAAGGGGTTTGGGGTTGATGGCTGGGATGTCGGTTGAATTTAATTTTTTAATATTAATTATTAACAATAAAATTTCTCTTTTGTTGTGACCGGAAATGACTTACACGTGGGTTGTTATTGGCTGAATCGGCATCTTGGATGGGCACGGTTTACGAAGGAGCCCTTGGGAAGCACCAAAGAAAACCCGAAGAGGGGCTTTTGTTCCTATGCAAGCTGGCCCCAACATTCCCCAACTTTGTATGCAGAATTGCTTTATATAGATGATGAAAGAAAAAAATAACAATGTAGCTGCACTCAGCATCATCCCCTGCTCTGCAAATACCAGCCTTTGGAATTTCCTTCTAACCGGATACAATCATAGGATTCCCTATTTGACGCTAATATGAACTATACGATTTGCATATCAAGAGGGAAAAAACGCAGAACAATGCTAGCCTATTATATATACCTGAGGGCGGTTGCTTCTCAATGTTTTTTGACTAAATGGTATATAAATACCTATTGTTCCATCCACAGATAAATATCCAAGTTTCAAAAAATGACGGATAAATACCCAGTGTTTATTTTTAAACTTTAGTAACTAACCGAAAATTATGAAAAGACCTCTTTACCCTTATGATTCATTTCACCCAAATTTTACCAAACAATTAAAATAAAATCCCAATTTAAACCCATCTCTCTATCTCTCTCCTCTCTCTCACACACTCATCCAGCGCAATTTCCCCGAATTAAACCTCCCCCTCCCACCTCCCCCCTCTCATCCGTATTTCCCTTTATTAACCCTAACCAGAAACCCTAAAATTCTAATCATGATAAGATAAGAGAAGTTACTTTAATGTTTGATTTTTCATTTCTGCATAGTAAATTTAAAGCTCTTGCATGAAATCGGGCTTGAGATTCAACTTCTACGGAAGCGGAAGTAAAAGGCCAAAACTGTCTTGCAATTTAGTTGTGATTGGCAATTTTAGTTGCTTTGTTTAAATTTTATGGTTGAATTACATAAAAGTGGTATTTGTTCTCCCTGATCATTTTCATCTTGCAATAGCAGTATTCCTGATCCTCGAAGTTGTTGTGGAGAAAGTTTCGAAGAAATTTAAGAAGAAAAGCCGCATAATTACTTTACAAAAAAATAGGGCTAGGGTTTTCTAATTAGGTTGAAGATGTAAGAGAAATATTGTCTGCTCCACTAAGGGCAATGATCATATGAATAGCACATGAGAATGTACAAAGAATATTCCAGCCGTAGGTGACCGTAGATTTTAAAGTGTTAACGGAGAGGAACATTGGGTATATATTTGCCACTCTTAAAAACTTTGTTATTTATCTGCCAAACAGCGCTAAGTAATTTATTTGCCATTTAGACTTTTTTTCCCAACCCAACCCAAATAGAGAAACAAGCCCAATCCAATCTCTAGAAAATTCCATTAAAAGAGAAACCAACACCCAAAAGCAAAACCCTCGGTCTACTTCTTCGCTTCAACAAAATTGAAGACACACTCTCTCTCTCTCTCTAAAAAATGGCTGCAACAGTTGCATCATCAACATCATCATCATCATCGTCTTCGATTCCAAGCGAGAGAAGAGGCATTCCTGGGGCTTCCTTCGTCGAGGACGTTCAAACCTATCTCTCTCAGTTGAGCCTCGATGTCAACCAAGCCCTCGCCTTCCTTCAAGAAAGGTTCTCTCTCTCTCTCTCACTCATATTTAGATCTATGATCTATCTCTGCTCAGCTAGCTGCAATTTTTCTGTTTTTTTAAATTTTTAATGCATATAGATCTCTATAGATTTGTGATTGCGATTAGGATTTTTTTGTGAACAATCGATTGTGAACCCTAGTTCTGTTTGATGGCTGATTGGAAATTTAAGCATAATTTTTAGTCGTTTAATCGCATAAAACACCCTTCGTCTATAGCAACACTTAAATGAGTGTGTTAGCATTAATACCCTTAGGAAAAAGTCAGTTTTAGAGTTCCAAGTGATCTTGAGCCCAGATTGAGCCTAATTCTAGATGGGTGGCGCTATTGAAACCACTTGAACTGTTTCAATTGTTGTATTTGGTAGAGATGATGGGGTTGTAACAATCTAAAATCGGAAAAAGTTAAATATAGCACATTGTTGTGAGCTTATCAAGTATGAGCATTTCTATCATAGTTGTTGTTTAGTGTAGGATGAATAATTTTTGGATTGTGTGTGTGGAGGAGCTACAATGAACAACGTAAGATATGTGAATCTTGCAACGTTACAAGGTTTTAAATATCAGATTTTGGGTTTGTATCATGTTAGAGATTTTCTACTTTGGATGTCAATTTCCAGAGAATATACCGGGAAATGGCAGTATCAGATATTCATTCGGCATCTATGCACACCTCATACCTTCAAATATTTCAATTTAACCAAGTTAATTTCACCGTCATTTGGTCCCTGTTTGGGAATCAAGTTAAGTTTTCTACACTGCGGTTTCATAAAGTTTGAAAAACTAAACTCCAAAGTGCTTAACTTCATCATGTTTAGCAATCATTTTGGAGTCGAGATAACTATAGTTATCTCAGCTTGAGATAACTGTGGTTATAGGTAAATTCCATTTTTAGGCCTTGTTTGTTTATGGAGTTAGGATAACCGGAGTTTATTTTTAAGTGGAGGTAGAGGGGATGCAAACTAACTCCATTTTGAAATAAACTCTAGTTTGTTATAAGACACGTGTTTGGGAAAAAATGGAGTTTAGAAAACTTAGATAAGATTGGAGTTTAGATAACCACAGCTATCTCAACTTTGGAGTTGAGATAACTGTGGTTATCTAAACTCCAAAATGGAAGCCAAACAAAATAAAGTTAGCATTTTGGAGTTAAGTTTTGCTAACTTTATTGAAACTACAGTTTAGAAAACTTAATTTCATTCCCAAACAGGCCCTTAAAGCTCAAGGCTTGCTAACTTCTATTTGCATACCTCCTACCTCCACTTAAAAATAAATTATACTTATCCCAACTCCATATCCAAACAGGGCCTTATATTTTATACTCGTAAAGTACCTTGCGGTATTATATTATGCCTTGCGAAAAGTACACCACCCTCCTTGCATGTTTAATGAACTAACGTAGTGGGTAACATATCCAGCTTTCAAAGATGTTTGAGAACATATTCTCATCTTGTCCTCAACTATTTCAACTAGTTACTCCACAATGAGATTTTCAAACCAGTTTGCGTCTTTCTAGGTGATGGCAATACGTTAATTAGCCCTTTTCGCGACCAATATTTTGTAATAATTCTAAGTTTCTAACACCGTATGAGGTGTTTTGCAGACTTCAGCAGTACAAGATTGTAGAAATGAAGCTTCTAGCTCAGCAGAGAGATCTTCAGGTGCGTTTCTTTTCTTTATTTAGTCCTATATAACCTCTTGTTTTAAGATTTATAACAAGGTTTCGGAAACTTAAATAAGCAGTCTACTTGTTCTAATTAAGGAGAGATCAACTCTATCTTGAAATTTTCTTTGATCTGTCATAGCAACTAATTAAACGTATCCACTAAAGTGCTTTTACGTTTCTGAAAGTGCAGGCAAAGATACCTGATATTGTGAAGTGTTTAGATATCGTTGCCACACTACAAGCTAAGAAGGGTACCGGTGAGGTTCGTCATTGGCAAAAATATTATATTTTCTTGTCATATAAGTCTCTATCTCCTTATTACATATTTATCTCAAGTCTCATACTGATAAAGTGATAATATGCGTAGGTTAATCTATTCATTTCTTAAAACTTCAGGATATGAACAATGACAACAATTCAATATGTGTGTGAGAGCTAATACTTTTATCATATCTGTAACATGTATTTTGTCGGGTTACAATGGTTAAAAGCAACTAGATGATATACCATATTTCCAAGTTGCATAAATCGGTGATCAGCAAATCATGATTTCTCATTAAGGAAGTAGAAAAGTTTACATTAGTGCACCTGCTGATCAAATGGAAACATGCAATTAAGTGGCCCAAATTTCTGTGCAATTTCTGACCACAGCTTGCGCATATTCTTTCTGAACACTAGCGTAATCTTGGTGACACTACAGTATAATATGTCAAGCCATCAAATCATTATATCACATTAGTTTTTATCAGAACCATTGGTTGATTATTATTCAGGACACATATATGTAGGATTTAGATGTATCCAAAGCTCTCCTAATTGCTACGTGAAGACTTTGGTCATTGGTATGGGGAGGGGACTGTGTATAACACTGCAATTATATAGCAATGTGCCCCCCATCGTAAATTCTAGATTTAAATTTCACAGATTCCACAAGGAACTACATTCATTGTTTTACCAACCGGATTCTTTATCCAATAACTCCTTGATAAGCTGTATAATGCATCCAGGCCTTGCTAGCCGATTTTGAAGTTTCTGAGGGAATCTATTCACGGACTCGTATTGAGGATACAAATTCAGTGTGTCTTTGGTTGGGAGCAAATGTCATGCTAGAATATTCCCTTGAAGAAGTGAGTTCTGAAGATCTTTAAAAAAAATATTCTATAGAAATGCATTTCTGTTTGATTATTATTATTATTATTATTTTTATGAAAAATTTATTGTGCAGGCAGAAATGCTTTTAAGAAAGAATTTGGAAAATGCAAAAGCCAGTTTAGAAGTCATAATTGCTGATCTACAGTTTTTAAGGGACCAAGTGACAATAACTCAGGTATTTTTCAGTTGCATTTTTTTTTCTCAACCGTCTCAATCAATTCTCTATCATTTTAGCATATATGAAGCTACGTCTGATTTCTTATGAATGCTCCAAGTTCTATTCATAACGCTCTCGTTCTTCTTGTTGCTACTCTCATTTAAGCATTGCCCCTAAGACAATGTTGGTCCTATATAACATGCTATAGAATTATTTCCCCTTTACTTTCACGAGTAATTCTTCTTTGAGAAAGATCATGCATCTATTTTAGGTAACTTTATAAAGACAATTGGCCCTCCGTTATTATAGAGCTTGAAAATGTTTCTCTGTGCGTTAAAAAGAAAAGAAAAAGAAAAAGAAAAAGGTACCGAGCAGAAATTGACATCTTGATAATATGGGGGCTTTTATATACTTAACCTGGAGCATTTTCATCGAACATTTCCTTTCCGTTAAACTACCAGAAATTACAGTTAGCAACTATTAGACTTTATTATTGATGGATCTCTGGATCTCCTTCAGATGTTACTTTCCGTTGATCTGCAGCGAACGGCGATGGATGGCTGAGGGTTGCCTCTCGAAGCGTGTGGATCTCAGTGGGCTTTATGCGGTTGAGGCCGAGCTACCTGCAAGGAAGTCCCGAGGTGGTTGTGCCACCGAGGACCCTCCGACGATCAAGTTAGACGGGGTATTTTAGCAGAGTAGCGGCCTATTGGGTGAAAATGGCTTACCTAAGTCGTCTGAAAGAGGGGTTTATATAGTGGCAGCCATAGGCAGGCGAACGCGAGATTCATGCCATCCGTTACGCCTGCATGAAAGGTGGGATTCCCCATTAATGATGAGATATGCTCGTTAATGGGGGAACGCGGTGGCGTGGAACGCGGGATCGTGGACGGCGGATATCTCGTGTCTAGCGAGATTCGTGGAGCCGTGGCGGAGACGTCTGTGATCTGTGCCGTGGGTCGGTCGATGGGACCGAGGAAGCTAAACTCGGTTTGAGGCTCGGAGATGAGCGGGTGGCCGAGCAGGCTTGGTTCCTTGATAGCTCGGAGGCGAGCTGCGAGGGTCGAGGAGGTCCATCGTGCAGGAGGCTCGGAGGCGAGCCAACGGTTGTTTGTAAGGCGGGCATAGGAGTTGTCTGGACAACCACTGAAGGTCGGAAACATCCTCGGGTCGAAGGCCCGGGGCATGCTTCCAATGTACCGTTGTCGCTCCCTTCCCGTGAGCCATAGGACACGTCATTCGCCACGTGTCGTGATCTTAGGACATACCACTTCTGCATCATCATTAGCCCCCCACTCTCGTTCCAACCTATTTATGGGTCGGGTCGAGAGTGGACTATACGAAGAATCTTCTGCTTGGTTTGGCACCGAGAATCATGATGTCGATTGCCCAGGAACAAATGGAGGCGTCCTTGGCGTCTGTTAGGGCTGGCTATCGACCAAACTCGAGCTCTCCTATTTTTTGCTTACTTGAGCCATGTTAGGAGCTTGCATTCTTCGGGTGCATGCGCCGGGCAGAGGCTTGCTAGTTGGTTCAATGTGAGTGATCCACCATTGAGACCGAGCATGAAGATGTCTGGCGGCTTCGTGATGAAGGTCTTGATCCATCTCTTTGTAGGGCTGGAAGCTGCCTGGAGTGGACGGATCGAGCATGAGAATGCCCGGTCGCTTCTTGAGGATGGCTTTCGATCCTTGGCGTCGAGGGCAGGTAGCTGCCCGCCAGGATGAACCGAGCATGAGGGTGCCCGGTCGCTTCGTGATGAGGGCTTCGATCCTTGGCGTCGTGGGGCAGGAAGCTGCCCGCCAGGATGAACCGAGCATGAGGATGTCTGGTCACCTCGTGATGAGGGCTTCGATCCTTGGCGTCGTGGGGGCAGGAAGAGGGCTTTGATCCTTGGCGTCGTTGGATAAGAGATTACCAGCCAAGGATGGTCCGAGCAGCGTAGCTGCTCGGTGGTCTCTTGATGAGGGCTTTGATCCTTGGCGTCAGTGGGTAATGAAGTACCAGCCATGGATGGACCGAGCATGGTAGCTGCTCGGTTGCCTCTTGGTGAGGGCTTCGATCCTTGGCGTCGGTGGGTAGTGAACTACCAGCCAAGAATGGACCGAGCAGTGAAGCTGCTCGGTGGCCTTTTGATGATGACTTTGATCTTTGACGTCGTTGGGTAAGAGATTACCAGCCAAGAATGGACCGAGCAGGGTTGCTGCTTGGTGGCCTCTTGATGAGGGCTTCGATCCTTGGCGTCGTGGGGTAATAGATTACCATCCAAGGATGGACTGAGTAGGGATGCTGCTGTAAGTCGATGTACAACACCCCACGACTTGTGGGGAGGCGGAATAATGAAAAACGATCTTGTTTTAGGCGTAAACATCGACTAACCGAGAATCTTTGCATAAACAATAACTAACAAGAAACCATAGAAGAGTTAACTACTATGATAAGTGATTATACCTAAAGAACCGAGTCCTTCGTCTTGTCGTTCTCCACGTCCTCTACGGCCTTCTCTATGTAGTAGAAGATCCACCCGAGAGCTTTACTACAAGCTTCACCTCTAACTTGAGGTAACTAGGTTTCTTAAATCGCTAATCTAAGTAACCTAACCTAGGTGATATAGAGAATGGTTAAGGATTAAGTAGTCTACTCCAATCCTTGGTCTCAACACATGAGAGGGGAGGATTAGAGCTTGAGGAGAGAGAAAGTGAGCAAGAGAATGAGATGAGATAATGATCTATCATAATATATATCAAGCATTATCATTTATCCAATAAAAGAAAATAAAGGATTAATCATCATGCTTAATAAATACAAGAGGGTGATTCATCTCCATGAGTCATTAAGCATTTATGATGCGTTAATGACATGGATGAATCACTCAAATGACTCACTAATCTCATTTAATGCATATGCCACCTTAACCCTCAAGTCACCATCTTCTAGAAGCTTCTCGCGCAATTATGAAAACGCCCCTCCTATCCGTGAAAACACGGAAAAATTTTAGACCGTATAAATCCAATAACCGGATACTAGAAACTGGTTTAAACCAAAGCCGGCTAGTAAAAACTGTCCGGATGTCGTACGTGCGTAAACACACGTATGCGTCCGAATCCTTGTCGTAAAACCATACGACCTCTATATCGTTTCGTCTGGAGTAGGGAAACTCTCTGTGTGGGACTCTAGAGACTCGACTACTATGCTGGCAGTGGGTTTAACCACATACCGCAAGCGGTACTAGCTGTACGTAACGGTCCCCAGGTAGATGTCGATAAGAAGGCCGATGAGGAAACCCATCCGAACTCCTACTGAGTCTGATGTGACAATCTCCGTATAGTCTGGTCTGTTCGTCTAAGACTATCGCATATCAGGCCTAGGGGTGGCAAGCGTCAGTCCCCTAATAGCGGTATAAGTCGTGTCGGAGCGAAGCTCATTACACCCTGAGAAACTATTGGAACCTACCAGCAAATCTCGCTTGCCCTGGCCAGGGACTTTGCGTAATGGCTCTCTAACACAGCGCGATATCAACCCCCAATACCGGGAGAGATGAATCTTTTCTAACCGCCACTGCTTCCAAGTGCTTGGGACTGCACCCAACTGCTACCTGTTTGCACGACTCCTTTGAGCCGTGGTAGGGTAGCAATCTAAGAACAGTGGGACACACTCGAGGCGAAGTAGCAGTGTCAAGTCTGCGGACTATGCTGTACTCATGTCATCTGGGAACTGTTCACTGACGACCGGTATAAAACCAACCAACAGTTCTCTGTGAGTCCTGTCCGGTGTACCCGTAACCTAACGAGCACCTGCATACTATCTCCAGTACGACGTACTGACGGCTGTGGGACAGACCATCTCCCCAACTGGGATGAGAAGCGTACACACTAGTCTATTCCGGAGTATCGATGCCCTGTCTCGATAATCCTACGACTAGGGACCTGAATAAGGATGTGCTTGTAGACTATCCAGCCCCCACTAGTGTGACTGCCATCAGAACGATGGCAGTCAAGCAAGATCCTAAGAGCTCTATCAATACGTATACTTATATATTAAGATAGAAAAACCAAGTAGCATACTACCATGTTTAGCAAGACTGTTATATACATGTGAATATCCCAAGCTTCCATTAAGTAATATACAAACTAGTATGATACAATAATGGCCCCTAGGGCATATACACTAACAATCTCTCACTTGCACTAGGGCCATGTACTGGCATATCGAAGACCGATGATCTCGAGTAGCCTCTCGAACTGAATCTGAGGTAGGGCCTTTGTGAATGGATCAGCAATGTTCTCTTCAGTAGCAACTCTCCGAATCTCGATCTCCCGACGATCAATGATCTCCCTGATCAGGTGATACCGCCTTAAGATGTGTCTGGACTTCTGATGGGACCTTGGTTCCTTCGCTAAAGCTATAGCTTCGTTGTTGTCGCAATACAGAGGTATTGGATCAACAATGGTAGGAACCACCTGAAGTTCTGTTAGGAACTTCTTCATCCAGACCGCTTCTTTTGCGGCATCGCAAGCAGCAATATACTCCGCTTCCATCGTCGAGTCAGCAACGGTGTCCTGCTTGGAACTCTTCCAGCACACCGCCCCTCCATTGAGGGTAAAGATATAACCTGACATGGACTTGGAATCGTCCTTATCACTCTGGAAGCCGGAATCAGCATAGGCTTCCATCCTGAGGTCTTTTCCGCCGTAAACCAAGAACATCTCCTTAGTCCTCCTCAGGTACTTGAGAATGTTCTTTACTGCTATCCAGTGCTTCTCCCCTGGGTCTGACTGATACCGACTTACCACTCTCAGTGCGTAAGCTACATCTGGTCTGGTGCACAACATCGCATACATTATAGAGCCTACCGCAGAAGCGTAGGGTATAATAGACATGCATTCCCTTTCCAAATCAGTATTGGGAGATATCTCTTTGGATAGGGTGATTCTGTGACAAGCCGGTAGATTACCGCGTTTAGAATCTTCCATACTGAATCTTTTCAGTACAGTGTCGATATACCTGGACTGCGAAAGTCCCAACATCCTCTTGGATCTATCACGATAGATCCGGATCTCCAGAATGTAAGAGGCATCACCCAGGTCTTTCATGGAGAACCTGTGTGACAAGAATCCTTTGACAGATTGTAGCATATGAATGTCATTTCCTATCAATAGAATGTCATCCACGTACAAGACGAGGAATACGACAGTTCTTGCTACAACTTTACTATATATGCACGGTTCATCTGGATTTTTGATAAAGTCATATTCTTTGATTGTCTCATCAAAACAGATGTTCTAACTCCGCGATGCCTGCTTTAGTCCATAAATGGACTTAAGCAGCTTGCATACTTTCCCGCTGCTCCCATTCTGATTGAAACCCTCTGGCTGATCCATATAGACGCATTCTTCTAAATTTTCATTCAGAAAAGCCGTCTTTACGTCCATCTGCCTGATTTCATAATCATGAAAGGCAGCAATAGCAAGAAGGACCCGAATGGATTTGAGCATAGCCACTGGAGAAAAAGTTTCGTCATAGTCCAAACCAGGTCTTTGACGAAAACCCTTTGCAACAAGTCTAGCCTTATAGGTTTCCACCTGTCCATCTACACCAATCTTTTTCTTGAAGATCCATTTGCATCCTATGGGTTTTACCCCATCTGGAGCAAAGTCCAAAGTACATACTTTGTTGGTGTACATGGACTCCATTTCGGTCCACATTGCATCTAGCCATCGGACCGAGTCGCCGCTCTGGATAGGCTGCTGGAAGCTAGTAGGTTCATCATCATCTATGATGCAATCCTCTCTATCCCCATCTATGAGAAAACCGTAGTATCTCTCAGGCGGATGAGACGACCTACTACTCCTGCGGAGGGGTGCGGGAATATCCTGTTCTTCTTGAACTAGTTCTACCAAACTTTCAGTATTAGTTTGTGGTTCTGGAATTTCTTCCAGTTCTATTTCGCTCCCATTTATTTCCTTTTCTAAAAACCGATATTCTAGAAAACGGGCATTACGAGAAACAAACACCTTTTGTTCCTCTGCGTAATAGAATAGATACCCCTTGGAGTTCTTTGGATATCCCACAAACTTACACTTTACTGATCGTGCCTCGAGCTTGTCCACATACTGCTTTTTAACAAAAGCTGGACATCCACATATTTTCAGATACTGAAGATAGGGTTTCTTCCCACTCCACATCTGATATGGCGTGGTAGGCACAGTCTTGGTAGGAACCATGTTCAAAAGATATGCCGCTGATTCTAGCGCATAACCCCAAAAAGATCGCGGTAACTCAGCATTACTCATCATGGAACGTACCATATCCAATAGGGTTCGATTCCGTCTCTCCGATACACCGTTATGCTGTGGAGTGTATGGAGGAGTAAGCTTAGAGAGAATTCCTTTCTCTTTTTGGTAACCTAGGAACTCGGCACTCAAGTATTCACCACCTCGATCAGATCTTAGTGTCTTGATACTTTTGCCGGTTTGGTTTTCTACTTCATTCTTGTACTCTTGGAATTTCTCAAAAGCCTCGGATTTATATTTCATCAGATAAATGAATCCGTACCTTGAGTAATCATCCGTGAAAGTAATGAAATAGGAAAAACCACCTCTTGCATGTGTAGACATTGGACCACATACATCACTGTGTATGAGTCCTAAGAGCTCGCTCGCTCTTACTCCATGTCCAGTAAATGGAGTATTTGTCATCTTTCCTTTGAGACAAGATTGACAAGTGGCATAAGTTTGATATTCGAACGAGTCCAAATATCCTTCTCTATGTAACTTAGTCAACCTTCTCTCATTGATGTGACCCAGTCTACAATGCCATAAGAAAGGTTTATTTAAATCTGGAGACTTTCTTTTTAGTGTGTTCTGAACATTGAAAATTTGGAGTTGGTTTAACATATATATACCGTTTTCCAGTGTACCAGACCCAATCAAACTATGATTAAGGTGGATGTTGACAACATCACTTACAAACGTGAAATCATAACCTTTATTTGATAACAAGGAAACATATATAATATTACACGTTAAGCTGGGTACACAAAAACAGTTATGTAAAACCAAAATGTGTCCACTCGTCAATCCCAGGTGATAATCCCCTACGGACACAGCTCCCACGCTAGCTCCGTTAGCAACCATCAGGGTCATATCACCTTCCTTCAGCACTCTACGGTTTCTCAGCACCTGCAATGAATTGCAAATATGAGATCCTGATCCGGTATCCAATACCCAGGAAGTAGAGTTGATTGACAGACAATTCTCAATTACAAACACACCTGAAGTCGAAGCCACAGCTTGCTTCGGTTCCTGGTTCTTGGCGTTCCACGCCTTGCAATCTTTCTTCCAGTGCCCTTTCCTGTGACAATGGAAGCACTCATCCTGGCTCACTACCGGTACCGCAAAGAAGAAGAAGCACCGCTAACAAACATAGCGGGTGTTTCTCTTGCCTTCTGCAAGGTGCCCTCTGCACTCCTCAACATGTTAAGGAGTTCCGGAAGTTCAACTTCTTTTCTTTGAATGTTGAAGTTCAGAATAAACTGGCGTAGGTGGAAGGAAGGGACTGGAGAATAAGGTCTGTATAGAGCTTATTATCCAAAGTCGTCCCAAGGTCTGCGAGCTCTTCTATGTAGCCAATCATCTTTAGAACATGTTCTCCTACCGATGATCCGACAGCCAACCTCGCTCGAAACAAGTTCTTAGAGGTCTCGTATCTTGCTATACGAGATTGCTCTCCATAAAGTTCTTTTGTATGGAGAAATATGGCATCTAGTTCCATATCCTCGTGCCTCCTCTGATGTTCATTGTTCATCGAGGCAAGCACGATGCACTTGGCTTTCACGCAATCATACTCCCAGGTTTTGCGGATTTCCTTATCCGCATTACTGGATTTGGGACCTGGGACTGCAGGTGCCTTAGCGGTGAGGACGTACCCCAATTTGTCATAGGTCAAAGCCATTTTGATATTCCGCAGCCAATCTTTATAGTTTGGTCCTGTCAGTATATTTTTCTCTAAAAGTAACTTAAGTCCAGTCATTTTCAGGGTCGCTGCAATTAGGAGAGAGAGAAGAAAACTCTTTAGCATGATGCTCTTGCAAGTTTAGAGTGGTTTTTAATTTATCTAAACTGGATGGCTCCTACTGTTTCTCGAACCCTTCCTCAAACCACAAAAGAAGAATTAGCCAGGACTATTCTCACTGTACAATACTTGCTTAACCGTTCAGCCAGGCTGGTGTCGGTACTTCGAGGGAGGTTTTCCAACGCTTTCGCGAAGTTCCTTAATTAAATAACCTCTTTTCTCTGGGGGCGTAACCCCGCTGACACCTTTCTTGACACCCACTTGGTTTATAGTATTGATCGTTAAGTGACGAATATCCTGATGAGTAGCATATACTCACGGTAGGATCGGGATCCAAATATCATCGTATGATAATGTTGAAGGAATCCTACCAACATTCATCAAATTCCAAATGGTATGCAACTCTTTGCAAATTTCAGTTTCTTTAGAAATTCCCGATATATATTTTTGCCCCATGCTCTTATGAGCTTGGCGTTGGTCAAAATGTCATAAGTCACATGTCAAGTTCTACCCATCATTATCTTGTTAATTTGAACCCATCCGTACATATCCTTGACGTTGGCCAAAATGATAATACGACTGTCCCAAACCAACTCATCTATCTATGCAACAAATGAATACCCAGCAGCTACCAAACACTATGCCTTGGCGTTGGTCAAAATACATAACTTGAATACTACTGAATACCCAAATGAAATGACGGAGGGCTACAAATGGTTTTGGCGAAACCGTGAACGTAGTGAACTTGATATGACCGAAGGAACCTGATAGCTTTTTAGAAGGAGTGGTTAAAGCTCCGCAATTAAAAAATATCATCTGTTTTAAAATAACCGAGTGGTTTCTTTTAAATTGTTCCAACGATTCATCTTTTGGTTTATTTTCTTTGCATTATAAATAATGCGTCCCATCATTAACCTATCATTGCAGAAAACAACGAAAATACAACGTCCTCTTATGCCATCCGCATTCGCCACGGGGTCCCGTCATCACCCGTTAGGTTACTTAACTAACGGCAGAGCGGGGGCTGGGCTAGCGCGGGTGTAAAACATAAGTGACGTCTAAATAGCTATCATATATAGATATTGTACATTCGTCAGACGCAATAATAGGCATTCCAGATCTCATATGAACTTTATTGGATTTGCAAGCAATCCGCGTTTGTTTAGAGCCTGCAACAAAAGACGGATTACACAGTTGTGATGAATAGTCATTACCCCACCCTAGACCCCTACGGGTACTGCAAACTATCCGCCAAATACCCGAAGTGAAGCGGTCTCCCTCAACAAAGTGAGTAGGCCACTAAACACTTCAAAGTACCCGGTAGTTTGTGCACCCCACCTTGGGTCTATCCTAGGAGCAAAAACAGTAAAATGAAATAATACAACGGTGGCTACAACCGCAACCTGGATGCGCCCCGCAAAATAATATTACAACATATTACAATTACATTGAATGAATGAATATAACAACCCATCTCAAACCCCGGCTAAACATCACAACAGTCCAATACAGTTCACAACCACAAACAGTAAAAACCATTACAGAAATGTGCAACCCCCTGCCAACCGACATACTGGCAGTTAGGGGAGGTTTACGAACATATTATACAAACACAGATATAATCATATTAGCAAACTTCGTATAATTTCGATCGAGCAAACATATCAGATTCTACTCTCAAAACTTCTCTATGCACCTGAGACTTTGAGCAGAAAATAAACATTCCAGAAAACACAACAATATCACAAAAGAATAACAGGAGCAAACTGGGTCGAATCGGCCCCAACTCGGCCGCGGATCCGCGGCGGATCGGTGGGATAGGCCGCGGTTCCGCGGCTGTATGGCCGATTCACTAACCCATTTTTCTCCAGTGTTCTTATCTTTCTATACTTGTTACTCTGCAGCAACCTGAAAAATTTTTAGAGCCTGTTTAAAATTCGACAGAAACTTATGATATCGATGCCGTTTTTTTGATTCGTTTTGCGTTCGAAATTCATACGACTTTTCTAATGAGTTAATTATTGTTTAGCGAGCCTCTGATATCACTGTAAGTCGATGTACAACACCCCAGGACTTTTGGGGAGGCGGAATAATGAAAAACGATCTTGTTTTAGGCGTAAACATCGACTAACTGAGAATCTTTGCATAAACAATAACTAACAAGAAATCATAGAAGAGTTAACTACTATGATAAGTGATTATACCTAAAGAACCGAGTCCTTCGTCTTGTTGTTTTTCACGTCCTCTACGGCCTTCTCTATGTAGTAGAAGATCCACCCGAAAGCTTTACTACAAGCTTCACCTCTAACTTGAGCTAACTAGGTTTCTTAAATCGCTAATCTAAGTAACCTAGGTGATATAGAGAATGGTTAAGGATTAAGTAGTCTACTCTAATCCTTGGTCTCAACACATGAGAGGGGAGAATTAGGGTTTGAAGAGAGAGAGCTTGAGGAGAGAGAAAGTGAGCAAGAGAATGAGATGAGATAATGATCTATCATAATATATATCAAGCATTATCATTTATCCAATAAAAGAAAATAAAGGATTAATCATCATGCTTAATAAATACAAGAGGGTGATTCATCTCCATGAGTCATTAAGCGTTTATGATGCGTTAATGACATGGATGAATCACTCAAATGACTCACTAATCTCATTTAATGCATATGCCATCTTAACCCCCAAGTCACCATCTTCTAGAAGCTTCTCGCGCAATTACGAGAACGCCCCTCCTATCCGTGAAAACACGGAAAAACTTTAGACTGTATAAATCCAATAACCGGATACTAGAAACTGGCTTAAACCAAAGCCGGCTAGTAAAAACTGTCCGGATGTCGTACGTGCGTAAACACACGTATGCGTCCGAACCCTTGTCGTAAAACCATACTACCTCTATATCGTTTCGTCTGGAGTAGGGAAACTCTCTGTGTGGGACTCTAGAGACTCGACTAGTACGCTGGCAGTGGGTTTAACCACAGACCGCAAGCGGCACTAGCTGTACGTAACGGTCCCCAGGTAGATGTTGATAAGAAGGCCGATGAGGAAACCCATCCGAACTCCTACTGAGTCTGATGTGACAATCTCCGTACAGTCTGATCTGTTCGTCTAAGACTATCGCATATCGGGCCTAGGGGGCGGCAAGCGTGAGTCCCCTTATAGCGGTATAAGTCGTGTCGGAGCGAAGCCCATTACATCCTGAGAAACTACTGGAACCTACCAGCAAATCTCGCTTGCCCTGGCTAGGGACTTTGCGTAATGGCTCTTTGACACAGCGCGATATCAACCCCAAATACCGGGAGAGACGAATCATTTCTAACCGCCACTGCCTCCAAGTGCTTGGGACTGCACCCAACTGCTACCTGTTTGTACGACTCCTTTGAACCGTGGTAGGGTAGCAATCTAAGAACAGTGGGACACACTAGAGGCGAAGTAGCAGTGTCAAGTCTGCAGACTATGCTGTACTCATGTCACCTGGGAACTGTTTACTGATGACCGGTATAAAACCAACCAACAGTTTCCTATGAGTCCTGTCCGGTGTACCCGTAACCTAACGAGCACCTGCATACTATCTCCAGTACGACGTACTGACGGCTGTGGGACAGACCATCTCCCCAACTGGGATGAGAAGCGTACACAGTAGTCTACTCCGGAGTATCGATGCCCTGTCTCGATAATCCTACGACTAGGGACCTGAATAAGGATGTGCTTGTAGACTACCCAGCCCCCACTAGTGTGACTGCCATCAGAACGATGGGAGTCAAACAAGATCCTAAGAGCTCTATCAATACGTATACTCACATATTAAGATAGAAAAACCAAGTAGCATACAACCATGTTTAGCAAGACTGTTATATACATGTGAATATCCCAAGCTTCCATTAAGTAATATACAAACTAGTATGATACAATAATGGCCCCTAGGGCATACACACTAACAGCTGCTCGATGGCCTCTTGATGAGGGTTTTGATCCTTGGCGTCGTGGGGTAAGAGATTACCAGCCAAGGATGGACTGAGCAGGGAAGCTGCTCGGTGGCCTCTTGATGAGGGCTTGGATACTTGGCGTCGGTGGGTAGTGAACTACCAGCCATGGATGGACCGAGCAGGGTTGCTGCTCGGTTGCCTCTTGATGAGGGCTTTGATCCTTGGCGTCGAACCGAGCATGGTAGCTGCTCGGTGGCCTCTTGATGATGGCTTTGATCTTTGGTGTCGGTGGGTAGTGAACTACCAGCCAAGGACGGATGCCAAGGATCAAAGCCCTCATCAAGAGGCAACCGAGCAGGGAAGCTGTTCGGTTGCGGTGAAGGCTTTGATCCTTGGCGTCGGTGGGTAGTGAACTACTAGCCAAGGACGGACCAAGCAGGGAAGCTGCTCGGTGGCCTCTTGATGAGGGCTTTGATCCTTGGCGTCGTTGAGTAAGATATTACTAGCCAAGGATGGACCGAGCAGGGAAGCTGCTCGGCTTTGCGGGGTTTTTTCCGACCTTCCCTGGTGTATGAACATCGGGAAGGGTGACCGTTACCGCATCGACACGTGGCGGAAATCCCCTATTTCTCGAAGAACCTCTCGCCTTTTGCCTCCTTCAGCAGTTTCGTCTTGGAGACGTTGAGCGGGGTGTACTCCTGAAACTTCGGGGAGTAGGGCTTTGACCGCTTAATCTTCTTTTTCTCCTCCCTGACCCTTTTCTTCTGATCTGCTTGGTCTGTCCGGGATAGGTTGGTGTTCACCTCGGACTCGAGCTGGATCTTACATTCGGTCCAGGCCTTTACCTCGGCCATGGTCTTAGATTGCGCTAATGCAAAGGAGCGTAGCCACTCCTTGTGCCTAAGACCCGACCTAAGGGCCGTAATGACCGTCTCGTCCCGGTGCTCTGGGATCTCAAGGAGAGCGTTGTAGAAGCGGGTGACGTATCTTTTGAAGGATTCTTTGTCACCGCGCTTTATGGTGAAGAGATGATCAACGGTCCGCTTCTACTGTCTGTTCCCAACGAAATGACCGAGGAACTGGGTGGCCGGCTCATCGAAGGTAGAGATTGAGCATGGCGCGAGTCCTCGGAACCATTCTCGTCCAGAGCGGATGAGAGTGGCGGGGAAAGCACGACATTGCGCGGCGTCGGAAATGTCCTGGAAATTCATCTCGGTTGTGAAGACGTCCAAATGGTCTTTCGGGTCGGACTTCCCGTCGAAGAGAGAGACCTTCGGGGGCTTGTTTCTGGAGGAGACGTGGACATCGGGTAGCTTTTTGGTGAAGGGCTTTGTGAGCGAGTCGGTGGCATATCTAGCCCTGCCGTTTGAAGGACGATTTTCCCGATGTATGACCTTGATCTTCTTTTCGAGGGCATCGAGTCAGTCGTGCTATCCCGATGATTCGGCATACTATGATTTATGGCCTCTGCTGCTGGCAACTTGCGCCTGGTCGCGGCTTCGGTTCCGTTCGATGAGGTTCCTTAGGTCCTCTAGCGAGGTCGTCTTCGAGCTGCCGTGGTGAGTCCCCTCCGTCCCATCTTGTCGAGGGAGGGGAGCCGGTCATGCCTGAGAGCAGGCGAGCTAACCGACACCTTCTCGGGAGGGATAGGAGCGCAATGGGCCTCAGGGCGAGGTGCTCTGGCGAAAGATCTCGGTGTTAAGCTGTGCGACGCCCAGCGGGTCATTGAATTGGTTGGCCCGGGGATCTGCGGCTGCCGGAGACAGCGAGACGGTGTTCGGTCGTGCCGACGCGGGCAGAGTCCTCTCCCTTTGTAGGGGTCTCGTTCTCGAAGTGTGGGAGCGGCGACCTGAGAAGCTTGCCCAGCCGTTTGTACACGGACAAGCGCATCCACGACGGACGCGAGCCGATCTATCCGAGCAGATTGGGCGTGAATGGCGTTCAGGGGAGGAGGGGATCCATCCGTGCCTCCATTGTGGGGAAGGCGGCGGCTAGTGCTTGGATTGTCGCGGTGATCACTCGTCATGAAGTTGAGATCGGAAGGTGAACTTTCGTTGAGTGGAACTAATTTCCCACAGACGGCGCCAGCCGATGGATCTCTGGATCTCCTTCAGATGTTGCCTTCCGTTGATCTGTAGCGAGCGGTGATGGATGGCTGAGATTGGATTTGGGGGTTACCTCTCGAAGCGTGTGGATCTCAGTGGGCTTTATGCGGTTGAGGCCGAGCTACCTGCAAGGAAGCCCCGAGGTGGTTGTGCCACCGAGGACCCTCCGACGATCAAGTTAACAGGGTATTTTGGCAGAGTAACGGCCTATTGGGAGTGAAAACGACTTACCTGAGTCGTCTGGGAGGGGTTTATATAGTGGCGTTGCGCCCGCGTGAAAGGTGGGATTTCCCATTAATGATGAGATATGCTCGTTAATGGGAGAATGCGGTGGCGTGGAACGCCGGATCGTGAGCGGCGGATATCTCGCGTCTGGCGAGATTCACGGAGCCGTGGCGGAGACGCCTGTGATCTGTGCTGTGGGTCGGTCGATGAGACCGAGGAAGCTAAGCTCGGCGGGAGGCTCGGAGACGAGCGGGTGGCCGAGCAGGCTTGGTTCCTTCGAGCTGGGAGGGCCGAGGAGGCCCATCGTGCAGGAGGCTCGGAGGCGAGCCAACAGTTGTTTGTAAGGCGGGCATAGGAGTGGTCTGGACGGCTACTGAAGGTCGGAAACATCCTCGGATCGAAGGCCCGGAACATGCTTCCAATGTACCGTTGTCGCTACCTTCCCATGAGCCATGGGACACGTCATTAGCCACGTGTCGTGATCTTAGGAAATACCACTTATGACCATCATCAATTATGGTTTTTTCTCACAATCTTTTTTTTTAAATGTAAAAATTTGGGCCTTTTGCCCTCGCCTTTTAAAGGATAAAAAAGCTATTTTGATGTTTTTATATACATGAAATCATATATCTTAATCACTGGTTCTGGAATTGCATGTTTGCAGGTTACAATTGCGCGCGTATACAACTGGGATGTTCATCAACGAAGAAGTCGACCATCTCCCAAAGAAACTTGACACTCTTAAAGCATGGGCACCTATTTCATTCGAGCTGTACTGTTCATTTTTTCGTATATTCGCTTGTTTGTGCTTGGGCATCAACAAGTTGTAGAATTTAATGTTCTATGCTTTTGGAAGTGATCTGTTTACCTTCCAAGGGTATTTGAAGTTTCTCCCATCAGTTTGACATGGCAACAGCATGTTGTCTTTTGAGAATTTCCCCCATTTTCAACATAAGTTATTTAGATTGGCATTAATTAAGGATATATGTTTAGCATGATGGTTGTTACAGGTATTTTTTTCCATTAGTTTCGGCATTAATTTAGAGGATCAATCCCTAATAACTTTTATAAAATCTGTTATTAAGCATCATTTCGAAAATTAGTATGCAAACAATGTTGCCCGTATCATGCAACTATCTTCTGTTTTTCAAATAGCAAAATTTCTATTGTTTCTAATCTCCGCTGTTACCAATTATAGAACTTGGGTCTTTAATTTTAAATTTCAATTGGACTTGCAAACAATCCTTTTGTAATTAAAAGGAATCGAGTATGAAAGGATTTTAAAAGAAAAGGATTTTAAAAGAAGAGAAACAAAATTTACATAAAAGATATAAAATTGATTTAATATAATAACTATTTATCTAATAAATTATATAACTAGTTTTATATCATGAATTAAAATAACTTCAGATGATGGATTAAAAGTTAAAACTATCACCATTAAACTAAACTATCATGTTAGACATTTTGTTAAGATAATAGATTAGTTAGAAACTTAGTTAGACATTTGGTTAAGATAATAGATTAGTTAGAAACTTTAGTTAAGATTCGTGAATATCCATATAAATATCTTATTTTGTGCATGGCTTGCAAGTTTCCAGTATAGCTTAATTTAAAAAGTTTATACTTAAATTGATCCAATGACCCATCATTTTTTCCCCTCCTGAAAACATCTTTTCTGAATTGCATGTTTTTAAGAGAAAAATACCAAAATGTTCACATCATCACAATTATTACCAGCGATTCCCATCAGACCAAAATAACTAAACAAATATGATGATAGCTATTCTTTTGTTTTTTCATATTGCAGAAATTAAAAAACTAATACCTAAACCCCTTCAATTTTTAGAAAATATCTTCCTTCGTTTCCTAAATTGCATTTTTTTACAAGGAAAAACACTAAAAAACAAACAAGCAAAATGTTGAAATCATCATAATATCTCCAATGATGATTCTCAGCTTCCCACAAAAAGACAAGAAAAGAAACACTTTTTCCCCTTCACTAAACCCTATCCTAAACAACACTAACGTGGCGCTACCTGAAGGAGCCACGTCATCACGAGATCAGGCGGCGACGTGCACCTTGGAAAGCAGCCTCGCCCTCTTCTTCCTCAGCTCAAAGATATCGGCGGCGGCGGCGGCCATCGAACTAGCGGCGGTGGTGCTCGAGATCGGACGGCTGAGACCCGTCGACGACAGGTCCTCCTTCTCCACAGCAGACCCAACGGCCACGATCGATCCGATGGGGCACTCATCCCATTCATTCGCTCTGATGTCAGCCTTCACCTCTTGGAGAGTGAGAGGAGCGCAAGGGTACACGACGGCGCGATCTCTGATGGTGGACCTCTTTGGGCTCATCATCTTCAGCTTTCCAAGATCTTCCCTCACTTCGCTCTGCTCTTTCAAAATTAGTTTTAAGTAAAAAAAATTTATTAAAAAAATATCAGGGTTTGGAGATGGAGATGGAAAGAGATTGAGGATTGGGGACTGGATCTGACCTTCACTTTTCGCACTTTCAATCCGTGCATCGAGAGGATCTGAGGATGCGTAAAAAGGCGAGATCGTTAGAATCGCTATGTTTTAGCGAGAGTTTTTTTTTAAAGCGATCGTGATGAGATCTTCGAGTTCATTGAGAGATTGAGGTTTGGTTGCTTGTTTGAGTCGACGAAAACGAAGATTGCATCAGATCCGTGCTTATTTGAGAGGGAGGGAGGGAGAGAGAGAGAGAGAGAGAGAGTACCTTGTTGAGGTGATCGAGGACGAAACCTCTCGTGTCTCGATTGACGTAGAAGCCTAGATAATCTTCGAACGCCAGCGACTTCGACTTCCATTGCTTCATCTCTCTCAATGTTGTCTCTAACCTCTATCCTCTGATTCTTGCTCTGATTTAAAAGGACGAAGGGGAAAATGGTGGGAAAAGTACCATTTCGAGCGAGTGACGAAAATGCCCTTGACTAGTGAAATAATTAAGCAGCGGTACCATTATTCAAAACTAGTTTATGGCATGTGCGACCTGAAGGAATTATTTTCGGTAAAAATCTATCTTTATTTTGTGTGCCTAAAAAGTAGGTGTCGATACGACAATTTCGATAGCTTTGAAAAATGGAGGAAAGATGGGATTTAAATAAGAGAATTCATTTGAAATTTTTTCTTATTTGTTAAAATGAACAGATAATCAATAAATGGCTTGAGCAACTAGTAGAGATATACTAACGTAGACAGCATCAAGTTAGGGACTTGTCTTGACCCGTGTCTTGACCCATTACTTCGGTTCATTTCGATTATTTGAGGGCCAAAATGCCCAGTATAATTTGCATGGAAAACATGGCCTTACATGGTTCTACCCTTCTCGGCATGTAATCCTTTGTTTTGTTTTTTCTGGGAAAAAAGCCGTCCACCTTTTTTGTGTGACAAAAAGGTGGATAAAGCCTAGCAACCACATCCAAAATACATCCGTCCACATAAGTCCACTAAAATATGACACAGCCATAAGTTTGACACATAGCCATAAGTACAAAATAAGTTCGAAATTAAATGGTGAACACCGTCATCCCAAAATACAACATAAACCAAAATAAAACATGAGTCACCACAAAAACATGTGATTCCACCTCACTTAAATTAGGAGCAAAAATTAATGCCATATAATTTACTAAAATTGCTTATGATCAAATATCAACCTACATTGAATTATATTTACTTCATGCCAAATTTCTAACAATAAGTTTACAAATGAAGCAGATGACAATCCAAACGAGTTAAATTCAACAAAATTAAGAGCTGCATAAGTAATGCACATTAAGATTACCCAAAAATAACAACAAAAAGAAAATATCAATAATACACAATACTGACGATCGAAAGTCCTCAGTGCTGTTTTAAGTTGTTGATCAATCTTCGGCTTTATGAGGAATTGCATAACAGCAAAAAATTTGCTTATTGTCTGAGTTCCACTCTTTCTCCTGCATAAAGCAGTTGCTTATACGGGTAAGCAAGCACATGCAATCTCCTGCAACAGAAAATCTGCTTGTTCAGAGCTTTACCAGTATAATCTATTGGCAAAACTTCCGGTTTACTTTCAAAGATTTGCAATATTGGAGTTTATTAATATGAGAGGCACAGAACAGAGCATTGTGTCGGGCCTTTCATTCATATTTTTGAGCACGAGTGATCTCCCAGGTTGAATCATCTATCTCATTTGATGCGGCATGAGCTCTCTTTTTCTGTGGGTTGCTATCTACCAGTGCAACGATGAACCTCTCGTTCTCAAGAGTGAAGAGGTACATTGCCTGCTCATCCTATCATTTGAATGCATAAACAGGCGAAAATTAGCCAGAAAGGTATTTAAGAGATTTCAGGCAAAGATCGACTTCTTTCTTCTGCTTGTGTGCTTTAAATGACTAGATGAGGGACAAAAATGTTACTGCCTACGTTTCTATATGAATGTCACTTTCTGATTTTTTTTTTTGTTTCAAAATATTAGTCCTTTTATTAGTAGCAAGAACCTTTTTTCATTACCAAGACACTTTTACTATTTGATTTCCTAAACTAACCCCAAATAAATTCCTTGCTTATCTTCATACTTATTCAAATACCAAGAAGGGAATGAACATTATAGGGTTAAAGTGGATAATTTGCATTCATGTAATCATAAGTTTAAATTTTCTTAATGGATGTGCAAAAGCAAAATGCGACATACATATAGAAACGGAAGGAGTAATAATTACGCAAGAGAACACCAAATTTATTTAGAAACATGCATTTCTTCATTTTTCTTCTTTTAAACACAAGGATGTATGCTTATTTTAGGCTAAATTGCATGCAATCTCAGTCTTTCTCATCCGGAACAATACAATCTTCTTTTCCAAAGTAGGACTTGACCCATTACTTTCACAACCAATTAATGTTCCACTATCGCAAGTTTTTATCCGCAAGATACCCTAATATTTGTACCTTTTTTCTCTCCTTATCACTCACATTGCATATTAATACTTTCACCGAGGTGTATTTTGGAATCAGAAAATTGCAGAGATGGGGGAATGAAGGATGTTTATATAAATATACAGGGTACAATTTTTATTTTTAATTTTTATAAAGAGATTGCAGTTTCTTGCTATAATACCAAAGGTGGTAAATTAAGGTATATTTCATGAAATTTTGCCCAAATTTTAATCATACATCACATATGAAATGTCCGTAACCACCATCACCATAAAAAAATTCAATTGAAAGAAGAAGTATAGTTCTTACCTCAGGCAAATCAAATAATTCATCCGGAGATATCTGCAGTAACTCTGCAGCAGTTTGGCCTGAACACCATGCAAAAACCTTTGCACTTTCATCTGCTATAGTCACTCTTAAATAAAAGCTGCGTAGAAGTTCACCATCACAACTAGAATGACAAAAGCAACACTGAACTAATCCATCAGATCTCTCACTCACTGGACGGCCACAAATTGAATGAGAAAGCATCGATTGCACATGAGAAAGTTCAATATGGTCAAGCCGAATAATGCATACCTGCCAAAATATTGAGATACCGGTAATGAGTAACATATGATTTAAAATAGGGTAAGTAGTTTACCCCATATAAAACTTACACCCCCTCATGTGATTTATTAGTGTAAACACCCCAACTGCTTATCGACCACAACCTTCAAGAACACTCTAACTCTTCTCTAAACAGCCATAATGATAGTCTAATCCAATTTTAGAAATTTGTTTATATTGTTTTTGAGATAATAGGTGGAATAAATTAGCCCCCCCTGCCCGCGCCCGCCCGCAATACTACAAGTACGAAGAGAAATCCCCCGGCGTTCCACTCGCGGGGTTCAAACTTGGGACCTCTTCCCAGTGAAGAGGCCACCTAACCAACTGAGCTATTAGCTCAGTTTTAATTTGTTTCTGTTGTATAGAGTAGAATTTGAGTATTAGGGATATTTGCGCTTATAAACAGTATATACCTTCCAAAATTATTGAGACACTGGTAATCAACAACATATAGTTTAGGATATTGATGAACGCCCCCTTTAATCTCAAAATAAGAGCAATCATATGATAAAATGTAAGAAATTGTGTTTTTTATGGTGCCTATTAAGTGTGAACTATGTGAGTAAAAAAGTTGTAAAGAGAAAGCACAACAGACAAAAACAATCATACATTGATGTAATTTATTTGGCTAAAAAGATCAGATAAATGAGAGAGCTGATGGAGGCATGATGAGTTGAGCAATGCTGGCAAGCTACTTATGTCAACCATCGAAGACCCCGAATCTTTCTCAAGCCATGATAATTGAAGCCTGTCAAAGGAGGGAAAAAAACCTATTACCAAAAAACAAAATAACACAATAATACAATATATAGGATATGCACTGGCACAAAGCTCTTGATTTTAAGCATAAGGTTTCTTGATGAAACCCCAACTAGCATTTTGCACACGTGATGCATGCCCGTTACTACTTATATGTTAGACACCATTAAAAAGGATTTAAGAAAGACTTTTGAGGATTTAAAGGTTTTATTAGTTAAATAGAAGATATTCCTTCAGATTTGACAAGCTTTGATCAGTAAGAAATTAAATATTTACATGTTATTCTTTCCCTCAAAATTATGAGGATGTTTCTTGTCACTTGTCATGCTGAGAATGAAATTGAGATTTCAACTCGAGAACCCCTCCCCATTTCAGTTAAAACTAGCAAGGGCCCTCACGGCGGGTATGAAGTCCAAAGTTTAAAAAATCATATTTATTTAAATGCTTATTATTATATGATTTGCAAGTAGTAATATCACATATTTATGAACTTTATATGTAAAACATGTGAAGGATTAACTTGCAAATACTTCGGCATTTTTCTTCAGCTTTTCAATATTTTACTTGCTATAGCATACAAAATAGAGAATTTTTAAAAAAATCTCAGAAAAATTCTTTTGTTTTCGATATTTTGCTTGTTATAGCATATGAGAATCATAAAATGTACAAAAATCCCAATTTTTGTTGTTTTCATCAAATTTTCAACATTTTGCACGATATATATATATATATATATATATATATATATATGCACATGAATATGGAGAAATTTTAAAATATCAAAATTTTCGTTCTTTCGATTTCCCAATATTTAGCAAGCAAAATATTTTTGTTCTCTTTCGATTTTCAATATTTTCCATGATACAACACATGAAAATCACAAAATTTTCAAAAGACTTAAAATTTTCTTTTTTCCTTTTATCAAAATTATGGACGCTGTATATATAGCACACGAAAATCGCAATGTTTTTAAAAGTCTCAAACTTTTTTGCTTTCTTTGGTTTCATAATATTTTGCACGCGCACATAACAATCACGAAATTTAAAAATATCCTAAAATTATTTATTTTCTTTAAATTTATAATATTTTGCATGAATCTACATGTTGCATAATTTTCAAAAATATGAAACTCATCCATTTTCTTTGGTTTTTCAATATTTTGTATGCTACAACACATGAACATCGTGAATTTTTTAAAAATCTCAAAAACTTCTAATTTTCTTCGATTTTCAATACTTTGCATGTTTAGCACATGGTAATCATGAAATTTTCAAAAATCTCAAAATTTTCTGTGTTTTTTACTATTTTGCTTAATCGCGATATCTTCAAAATTCCAAAAAAAATCCGTTTTTTTTCAAAATTCAATATTTTGCATGCCACACAAAAATCGTGCAATTTTTAAAAAAAATTGTTTTATTCGGTTTTCAATAAGGATAATGAAGGAATGGTGTCATATGAAAGAATTTCCTTCTATGGTGTCGAAGAAATACATCCACCATGATTTCTTTCGACGATCGGCACCCATCACCATCATCATTTTTATCATGTAAGATGTGGATACACCTAATTTCCTGTAATTCCATCACTTTTTCACCATTGATTTAGTGGGTGCAAAATTAACGGTTTACCGACAATAGAACTTTTTCCATTGCTAATTCAACGGTGAAAAAGTGGTCTAATCATATGAAATTTAGTGTATCCATGTCTTGGATGATAAAGATGATGTTGAATTGTTGATGGGTGCCGATCGTCGAATAAAATGATGGAGCATATAGATTTTTGACGCCATCTAACGAAAAAGTCTCATAGGGCCTCTTTTATTCATTATTCTCTCACAAAGAATGCAAATTTTTAAAAAAACACCAAAATTTTATGTTTTCTTCTGTCTTTTAATATTTTGCTCACACAAAAATTACTAAATTGTAAAAAGCCTAAAAAAATTAATTTTATTCGGTTTTACAGTTTTTTGTATGATATATATAGCACAAAAAATCGTGAAATTTTCAAAAATCTCAAAAAAAATTGTTTTCTTTCATTTTTCATTATTTTGCTATGAAAATTGCAATATTTTCAAAAATCCCAAAGTTTTCAGTTTTCTTTGGTTTTTCAACATTTTGTTTTCGATAACATAAATCGTAAAATTTTCATAAATTTCAATAAAATATCGTTTTCTTAACTTTTTCCATTAACTTACATGATATAGTACATGAAAATCGTAAAATTTTCAAAAATCTCAAAAACCCGTTTCTTCCTTTTTCATTATTTTGCACACAAAAATCTCGAAATTTTCTGTTTCTTTCGGTTTCCGATATTTTACTTGCTCATATTTTTAGCGAACTTCCTGGTGTCATGGAAACAAAGAACCATGTGAAGTAAAAGAAGAAAAGAACACCGATTTCTACTAAGAACCTAAACAAAGATCTACGTGAAGAGAAGAAAAGAGTACCGATTGCTACTAGGAACCTAACAAAATAAAGAAAAATTGTCCGAGTGACAGAACCCTTGGCAATACATGAAAATCACAATTTTTTTTAAAAATCCCAAAATTTTCATTTTCTTCAAATTTCCAATATTTTACACCCCATAGCATAAGATATTTACGAAATTTCAAAAATCTCTAAAAAAATTGTTTTCTTTCGGTTTTCAATATTTTGCTTATATATAGCATACGAAAATCGCAAAATCTTCAAAAATATTAAGAATCTTATGTTGCCTTCAGTTTTTCAATATTTGGTTTGCTATAGGACACAAAACTCGTGAAATTTTCAATAGTCTCAATATTTCAGTTTTCTTTTGTTTTTCTATATTTCACATGCTCGCATAAGAAAATAGCAAAATTTTCAAAAATCTCAAATTTTCTGTTTCTTGTGTTTTTTCAAATACTATGCATGCATAGCACACGGAAATCGCGAAATTTTAATAGTTCACATGCTCATGAAAACAACAAATATTTCAAAAATGTCAAAATTTTCCGTTTTCTTTGGTTTTTATATATTTTTTGTAATACCAAACGGAATCTCGAATTTTTAACTCTAAATTTTTTCGAATTTTCAATATTTTGCATGTTATATAACATACAAAATCGTGAAAGTTTTAAATATTTTGCCAGTAAAACCGAACCAGTGAGAGAATATAAAAGATATTCTAGTAGTCCAATAAGAATTTTTCCACCATATAACCCTAACTACATGAGATAAAAGAATGATAAATATTGAGCAGTGAAGCAATAAAAAAATTTCCATGACCCAAATATAATAAGAGAATTACATATGGCTAGATAACAATTTTTTCACTAAAGTCCAAGCAAGATAATGGAATATTCCAAGAAATATTCTCTCATATAACTTTATATATCATAATAGATAGATACATTGATAGTAGAGATGATTGGAGTCAATGGGACAGAATTAGTAAATATTGCAATCAAAGGATTGTAAAAATGGATGAACATTTATAACGATTGACCAATAAAAATGGATGAACGTTTCTAACGATTGACCAATAAAAAGGGGTAGAGATTGCTCACAGCTTTTTCTTAGTTAGAGAACAAGTCAAGCCTGATACAAATACTGTATGACCAAGGCCCAATCTTCCTAATGACCTGCAAAAAAATATAATTATAAATTTTTGCTTATGTATAGCAACTAGCAGGTAGTCAATAAAGAGGCATAATTTGGGTTACACATGGAGTGCCTCAATACATGTTGATTATTGGAATATATTTATTTGTTCTATGATAAAAATAGGCATACTGGTATGAACAGAATTAAATTTGCATGATTGTAAAAAGAACAACCCATTTGCTGCAATTCGAACACACAAGTGTTATTTTCGTGTTAAAGCGAATGGTTTTTCTCTTGGTTGCTTAAACAAAATGGCTAAGATTTAAATAACCATTTAGGCCTTTGTTTTTGAACTAGAGGGCCGTTCATGCTTAGGTGTTTAGCATTAATAAGGTCAACATATATATGAGGATCCAAGAGATTCAATACAAGAACCAACGGTTTCTATTTCTTTCCTTTCTCTTTTCTTCGTTCTGATGTATTGTCTAGATTTATAATTAGAGCCTTGGGATTTAAAAAATAAAATAAAAGGCAAATTAGAACATCTTGGATGTTGCACACCCTCACTCAAAAAAAATAACAAGGGAAAAAAACCTCAACTGCACAGGAAAACATAAATGAGATCCTTATAGTACTAATGAAGATGTCAATGGGGGCATAAAGCACAAGAGTTTACCAAGATCTCGTGAAGTGTAGCTTTCCAACAATTGCTCCTGTTCTATCTTCAATTGTCACAGAGAAAACACTCCCTGCAGTATATGTTTCTCTTTCAATGTGAGTAATAACACCACACAGGCTGATCCCAGTCATTTTGTCATGAAGATTGATCACGAACAACTGCGGGAGTTCAAACATTTGGTGCATAAACAATTTATCATTATATAGCACAAATGATAATGGAAAATTTGACACTGAAACAGAATAAGATAGGGCTCTAGCTATATGGAAAATGAATATTAGTATCCATATGCATAATGCATGGTCTGCAAAATCACTTGTACAGGTGATATATGGTCGTTTATGCAAAATTATTCCCATGTTATACATTACTGACTTATATTCTGTATATTGAGTTGACACTCAAAAGAATTGAACTTAATGAACTCCCACATTGGTGAACAAAGTGAAGGAGCTATGCTCCTTTTGTTATCATGCCAATAATTCTTAGTAAAACATTGCCAAGTTAATCCAACATACCCTTACCAAGAATCAACCAATTCTCCTTTTAAGTTGCAGTTTCCACAGATGTAAACTAGAAATATAACCAACTCCTGACTCCCAAATCCCCTTTATAGCCATTTTAGCCTCTGGAGTGACCTCCGTCACACGTTTCCTTGTTCTTTCATTCTTCCTTTACACAGAAAGGCATCGAGACAATAATACATTTGTAATTTATCCACGCAGAATCCAAACTCTAAATAAAGTGATAGGTCTTGTATAGTTGTATTTGGACCCAGAACAATATCATGTTCTTAAGTCAGGTCTGGTTGGTTGAATAATGAGCAACACATGCAAGAAACTTTAGGTATGTTTATTCTTATTAGCTCATGACTTTTACAAACCAATAGGCAAAATATTTCCACAGAATCTACAACAGGTACTCAATTGTATGGCGTCTTGATTTATTAAGTGGCAAATTTTTTGATGTAAGCAATTCATCAAGATGCTAACCACCTAAGTGAACCTATTATTATCTATTGTTAATCATTTTACATACATCATCTAATGCATATCCAAAGTCTGCTACTATATGTGAGAGAGATTGAATAAGTAGTAAAATTACTTTAATGAATACAGATTAAAATGGAATACTACTTAAGAAAAAGGAATACAGATTACTATTATTATCATCATTTTTGAAAAGGGATCATGTGACAGAAATCGTGAAGGGATGCTTATGCTCTAAAATCAACAAAATTGTTAGCAATTGCAGACACCTTAGCAAAAAAAAAAAAAAGGGAAAAGAGAAACTGAAGAAGGCATTGGGTAAAAGGTAAGATAAGAAATGATCGAACTGTTCCTCACCAAGCTTCCATCGTTTGGTCCTTGGAAGTCCATATGTTGCAAAAATACAACTCCAAAAAATAAGAAGGGCTAATGTAATTAAGTAGTATTCCATTTTAAGAATTATTTTGCGCTCACGAGCAACTGAATGTCAATTCTGATGCACATTGCACTCTGTATGTATATTAGATAAGATAGATGGCTATTGAGTTTAACAAAATAGAAGGTAAAAAAAATATATTGTCTGTATAGTATTTAAGTAAAGTTAGAATAGGAATGTGTTAACAGTCTTTTGCAAAAGAAAGCTGGTAAAAGCATCAATGATCCAGGTTGAGATGATACAAAGAGCAAGATAGAATCTCATAGGAATTTAAGGTGCAGTTGATATGATTACTAACCAATTTAATAGAGGGGAAACACTCTGTAAGAAAGACATTCAATAACAGGTAGCTGTATTCTTACTCGAAATGGATAATCACTAAAGTTTATTGATCCTTCCGAGTTTTGAGGTAGAGAAACTTGCGAAACCTTGAGACCCTGACTCTGACCCGCTGCACCCAAAAGTCTTGATCCTTGATACCTTGTTTGGGTGGGAGTAAGAAGTACCTATATAGAGCATAAATTGTAAATTTCAAATTTAAATAAGCGAGCATGTTTCTTGCTTCCTTCCCAAGCTAGTAGCGAACCTGTTCCTCATGGTGAACAAATGGCACCAAATATAACTGTGTGGCACTACCATATTCAAGACATATTTCTTCACTTTCTTCATTGCTGTCAGTGATATTTCCAATAAAAGGTCTATCCAATGCAAGCATGCTTCCAGCGCTGAAATTTACGAGGCAAAGTGTCATAACCACAGTAGGAAGGTCAAAAAGAAATTTGAATTCAAGTGAACAGAAAACCTCAAGAGATTAGCTATAAGAACTTGATCGCCCCACATAAGAAACTTTAATCTGGCGCCATAACTATCAACGAGAGTGATCTGTATTCTCTGTAAACACCCAGCAGTACCTTGAACTTCAAGTGGTCCAATCGATTCAATCCTAGTGAAGAATGAGAAAATAAGCTTAAAAACGATGCCCAAATTTAATCAAAGATAGACGGTTGCTTGAGGATGTAGTTGAGATTAGGAGAAATGGTGATTGGATTTTACTAGTTAAGCTTATTCTAGATGGGAAGATTCTTAATATTATTAGTGCTTATGCACCACAGATAAGTCTTGATGACGCTAGTAAGCGTTTATTCTGAGAGAATTTAGACGAAATGGTGTAAAAGATACCTAGTAGAGAGAAGTTATTTATTGGTGGTGATCTCAATGGACATGTAGATACTAGTCGTAGTGGGTTTGATACTCTCCATGGAGGTTTTGGTTTTGGATAAAGGAATGAAGTAGATAACCCGATTCTAGATTTTGCCTTGTCTTATGACTTGATCTTAGCAAACACTTGGTTTAGGAAAAAAGAGTCTCACTTCATCGCTTAGGAGCGGATCAAGTGCAAATCGAATAGACTTTTTTCTAACGAGAAGGATAGATAGAGCTTGTTGCATCGACTGTAAAGTAGTACCGGGTGAGAGTGTAACCACTCAACTTACTTTTAGTTCTAGATTTTCGATTTAGAAGAGCGCCTAAGAAGATTAGACGTAAGGTAGAGCCTAAAATTAGATAGTGGTGACTAAAGGAAGGTAACCAAAAAGATTTTATTGATCGTGTAGTTCAAGAGGCGGATTGACAGTCTGAAAATGATTCAGACACAACATGAAACTGTTGGAGATAGTGCCCTCAGAGTCAATTATTGGATCACAGGCACGTGATTGCAATGATTGAGAGAGGACCTATGCCGGTAGGACAGTTTTACTCAAGATGATAGTATACTATCTGGTTTATCTTCATCATGTACTGCTTTAGGTGACCTTACAGGTCACTATTGCGCGTTGATAGAGCCCCTAGGATTCTTTCTTGACTGCCAGCAGTATGATGGCGATCATATACGTGGGAGCTGGGGTCTATAAGCACATCCTTAAAAGGTCCCTAGTCGTGGGAGTTTTCGAGACAGGACATCGATACTCCAGAATAGACTAGTGTATACAGTCGAGACCCCGACGAGGGGCGGTGGCCGGTCTCACAAGCCACTGGTGTCAGTTGGTTCACCTAAAATGTATACAGGTGCTCATTAGATTATGAGTACACCGGACATGACTCGCCGGGAACATGCTAGTTGGTCCTATACCTGACGTCAGATAGCAGTTCCCTGGTGACATGTCTACAGGTTAGTTCATCGACCTGAGATCGTCATTTGTCTCGTGTGAGTTCCCACTGTACTTTGACTACTACCCTACCACGGCTCAAAGGAGTCGTGCAAACAGGTTTTAGTTGGGTACAGTCCCGAGCCATATGGAGGCAGTGAGCGGATCTGCAGGGGTTCGTCTCTCCCGGTATTGGGGGTGAGGTTGCGCTGTGTCTAGAAGAGCCATTACACGAAGTCCTTGGCTAAGACAGGAGATTTACTGGTAGGTATTCCAGTAGAATCTCAGGGTGTTCTGGGCTACACTCCGACACGACTTGTACCGCTTTTGGGGGTCTGACTTTTACCAACCCCCTAGGCCCGCCATGCGATGCTCATAGACGAACGGACCGGACTGTACGGATATTGTCACTGACAGGCTCAGTAGGATGTCAGGATGAGTTCGCGCATCGACGTCCCTTTTGGTCAATTCCTGGTAGCCCGTTACGTATGGCTAATACATCTGACGTGCTAGTGGTTAAATCCACAACCAAAGTATTGACGAGTCTTTAGAGTCCCCCACAGACCGTTTTCTCAAGTTTCGGGCGAAACGCTGTAGAGGCCGTATGGAGATATGGCAGGGTTCGATCATGTACGTGCGGTATTGCACGGATCATGATCGGACGGATAATACTAGCGGGCTTTGGTTTAAGCCGGATCCTAGTATTGTACAGTGTAGATTTTGTCTCATTGCATTTGTATTCGGTCGGAATACAAATGCGGGTATGTATATACAGTCGCGGGGTTTTCCTGTAATTTATTACGGGATCGGTTTTTTGAAGTTGCCAGTTTGCATTCCGTTTCGGCCATTTTCCTTTGTTTCTTTCCTTGGCTGAAAATTGGTGGAGGAGGGCTTATTTGCAAATGTGCAAATTAGCATTGTGGAGGGTGGTCTTTGTATATTGTTGCTTCATGATGGTTCTACCATCCCTTGACTTTCTTTTCTCATCATTGCTTGCTATGATGGGTTGAGTGATGGCCTTTGGAGTTGGACTTTTTGGTGTGACACATTTTCATCATGATCTCTTTTTCTCTCTTGTATTATTGACCCACTCCCTCTCTTCTCCTTATTTTTTGGCCGGCCGTTTGATAGAAGGGGCTGTCCAAAAATTTTGTGGTGTGAGAAATGGTCTCATTTTGCTAGTAAAAATCCTATAGCTCCATCCAAAAAGATTCATCTCATTCCTCCACTAAAAATGACATCTTCACAACCCTTCGAGACAAAGTAATCCACACTTATCCTACAGCATTCTTGGACACATCGACTCGCCAACTTCGTGCCCGAATTGTCTCGGTCCAGAGGTGGGAGCCCGTAAAAGAACCCGGCGATGTGGTGCCCTTCCGACGAGGAGATGAAGACCGGAGATTCCGCGGGGAGATCGGGACGACGACGAGAAGACCGAAGGACACGGATTGCTCGGTATATCTCTCTACCCCTTCTCTAGTTAGCTAGAATTAGGTTAATGGCCCGATCCGGGCTTTTAGTGCGCGGTGGTGCCGGTTTACAAGTTTCGTAAAAGTATCGTTTCCGCATTTTGGCCTCGTTCAGACGGCCGGGGCGCCGCCGTGCACTTACAATGGTATCAGAGCCACGCCATTAACCCAGTCTAACTTGCTCTAACGTGTTTACAAGTTCGATCGAACGGATTTTCCGAATACCCGCATTTTCTGGTTCAGTTCTCTGTCGAATTTTTTTTGGCTCGAAAAATTATTTGGAGCATTGCATAAATTCGAGCAGGTGTTTTTAAGCTTTCTGTAAAAATTAGGTACAGTGATCCTACAGTATGACCGCGGAACCGCGGCCAAACCCATGTTCTGGCCGCGGTTCCGCCGCAAGAAAGTGTGAACACCGTACCAAATTTCTACAGTGGCTCTCTGTGTTGACAATGTGGGTTTTGGAATATTCTGTTTGGGCCCAGAATTATTTTGAGTGCTACAGTTGTGCTTGGGGCCCATTCCGAAAAATTTAGTCGATCGAAAATTTTAAACATGTTAGTTCACAGTATTTACATTATATTTGCGATCGTGAATATCACTTGATCGGTAAATCCTGTCTAACTGCTATAGCCCTTTTAAACGGATTTGCGAACGTGACATTCACGTTGATGTTCTGTGTTGTGCTGTGATGTTGCGGATTTGTCGTGGTGGATAGCCTGGATGCAATGTTAGTACAGTTTTGTTTTATATGTATATTTGATATTGCGGGGCGAGCGTCCGACGTGTGGACTGCCGTTCACAGTATTTACAGTATAAAATAGCTAAAAAGAAAGTTAAGAAAGCTGTTCGGGAAGCTAAAACTAATATCTATAAGGAGGTGTATGAGAAATTGAACACTAAGGAGGCTGAAAATGATATATACAGGATTGTTCGGATACAGGAAAAGAAAACCAGAGACTTGTATGCGGTGAAGTGTGTAAAAGATGAAGATCAGAAGGTTTTAGTTCGAGATAAGAATATCAAGAAAATGTGGAGATATTATTTTGATAAGTTGTTCAATGTTTTACTAAGAATTTGGATGGACTTGTCATTCAATCTCAAGATATAAACCATGATTTCATGCGTAAAATAAGAGTAGCTGGGGTTAATAAGGCTTTAAAGAGAACGAAATCAAGAAAAGCGGTTGGTCCAGACGGAATTCCTATCGAGATTTGGAGATGCTTAGGAGAGATAGGCGTTAAATGGCTGACAGATCTGTTTAATAAGATTTGGCATACCAAAAAGATCCCAAATGAGTGGAGAAAAAACATCCTTGTACCTATCTATAAGAACAAGAATGACATTCAAAGTTTCTCAAACTACCGTGGAATATAACTTATATGTCACACCATGAATCATTGGGAGAGAGTGATTGATCACAGGCTAAGGAAGGATGTTAAGATAACAGAAAACCAGTTTGGGTTCATACCTGGACAATCGATGACAGAGGTTATTCATTTGCTTCGTCAACTTGTCGAGCTTTTTCGAGAGAGAAGAGATTTGCATATGATATTTATTAACTTAGAGAAAATGTACGACAAGGTACCTAGAGAGGTATTATGGGATGCAATGATGAAAAAGGGGTCTCAGTCAAGTACATTGACATAATCAAGGACATGTACGATGGAGTAGTAACAAATGTCAGAACTTGCGGCGGCCTAATGAGTGATTTTCTGATTACAATTGGCTTACATCAAGAATCTGCATTAAGTCCGTTCTTGTTTACCATCGTGATGGATGAGAATACTAGAACATCCAAAATGAGATACCTTGGTGTATGCTATTCGCTAATGATATTGTACTAGTAAATGAGACGAATGCCGGGGTTAATGCCAAATTAGAATTATGGAGGCAACCGTTGGAATCTCAGGAATTCAAATTGAGCGGATCCAAGACAACATATATGCATTGCAAATTTAGCAAACAGAGAAGTCGAGATCACAGTGGTATAACACTGGATGGGCAAGAGATATCACCGAGCGATCAGTTTAGATATCTAGGTTATATCTAAAAGAATAGGAAGATCGACAGCGATATCAATCAAAGGATCCAAGCTAGTTGGTTGAAATGGAGGAGTGCAACATGGATTTTGTGCGATCGTAGCTTTCCGTTAAGGTTGAAAGGGAAGTTTTATCGGAGCGCTATTCGGCCCGCCTTATTATATGGTATAGAATGCTGGGGCTCCTAAGAAGCATCATACATAGAAGATGCACGTCGCGGAGATGCGCATGTTTTGTTAGATGTATGGTAACACTAGAAAAGATGAGGTGCGAAATAAGGATATTCATGTAAAAGTTGATGTAGCACCCGTGGAGGAGATGCGGAAAAACCGGTTAAGATGGTTTAGTCGTGTGCGACGCAGACCTATGAAAACACCGGTTCAACGAATAGATACTCTCGATATAGGCAATGCCAAAAGGGCAAGAAAATATGGATGGAGGTGATACGAAAAGATATGGCTGCCAAAGGCCTCAATGAAAGTATATTATTCGATAGGAGTGGAGGCGGAGGATTCATGTGCTGGACCCGGCATGATTCTCATGTTGGTTCATGTAGCCTACGCCAAATGGTTGGGATAAAAGGCTCGGTTGTTAAATGTCACTCTTGTTAAAAAAAATAGTTGATAACTGTCCCTTCCAATCCACCAAAAATTTGAAGTTGTAATGATGGTTGACTGTTGAAAGATTTAATTTTATATTCTAGCACACCCCCTGCAAGTTGATGACCCTTTGGGCTAAAATGTGAGCTTTTATGCAGTGGTATTTTTAATTTAAATAATCTGCATTTAATACACGCCCGATGGGAACAATGTTTTAAATTGCGGCCATAGCAGCCGCAATAGAGCCACTATAGCGGTTTAGACCCTCAGACGCTATACAGAATGCATCGGTATGATTTTATAGTGGGTTAGTACATAGCGGGCGCCATGGCGCTCGTAAATGATGATTCTACCTCCGACTCCGATGTTGATGGAGAGTTAACTTTTGTGATGTTTGATTGTTTGTTGAAAACTCATTTCATTTTGGTTTTTTGAATTATGATGCATGAAGCTTATGATTGTTTGCTAGCAATTTTGCTTTTTGGTTTTGGATGATGATGATGATTGTTTCTTTTATTTTGAACATTGATGTGTATGGAAACTTATGTGAAATGTTATTTAATCTAATTCTATAACGAACTTCATTCCATAACCTTGTATAGATATTTATATATAAAGGCCACTATCTCATATCCGCCTGGAAACCCCCCGACCGCTATGGACCGCCATACGTGATTTACAATCTTGGATGGGAACCGAACTTAGGTTGCTCTGATACCAAGTTAAATGCCTTTCCACCAAAACCCCAAAGTTGTGATGAGGGTCGAGGGATTTATTTTGTATTCTAACAATAGTCAACCAGTTGTTTTACTGGAAGAAACTAGCAAACGCAGTCTAGTGCTTCCTTCTACTAAGGTGGAGTATATGTGTCTTCTATGCAAAAATATGTAAACAAACAAGGAAAAAACAGAACAGGATAACAGGTCAAAAAATCATTCAATTAACATTGCTACATGCCTGATACAAACCACTAATCACCAAAGAGGGCATGGTAATTCCCACATATCCTCATGTAGATGTGCTCTTCTCATACATGTAGCATGAGAAGTGTTTATACATGACAAAGCATAAACTAAGACCCCATGCTAATGTTTCGTGATGGGTAAATCCATTAACTTCAGGGAGAAGCCATTAATCTCCGGTTTCAACATATCATGTTCTTGGCCACCACAAAGCAAACATGCTTCCAACTTGCTATAGTATTGTCAATTGTGAGAATAGTAGTATGTAGTATCTCCTACTGTTTAATCTTTCGTCTGACCACACACATTTAAGCAAGTAATGATCCTGTTCTTGAAACAATATCACATGGCCACATTCTTTATATGACTATAATGAGTGTAGGGTTATTGACTTCGGAAAGGTAATGCAACCATGTAATGAACTGAAAATATTCTGTGAAGTGGTGCGGACAATTAAGGCTAATCCTAATACCTTTGTGGTACAATATTAATTATTAACTGTGATTTGTGATCATGATGTACAGTATTATACCAACCAAATCCTGCAGAAAGATGGAAAAGAAAAACTGCTATGACCCAAACTGTTTGAATTATCCCAGTAGCGATAAGGTAAAAATGTGTGTACATTGGAAAGAAGATAAAATGGAGCGATGGAATTTAGTGGTGAAATAGAGGATTAAGACAGTTCATCAAATTACAGTTTCCTAATTGAAAATAGGGTGGTGCCAAGGGCTACAATTGCCTTGCCTTGCATAAAATGAATATGAAGCACCGTCATCTTTTACTGCATGAAGTGATATGGACGAGAATGAATCTGAGCAGAACTGTGCACCCAGTAACATAGCATCTTCATCTTGATCCTACATGATAACAGATTGAACACTCTATTCAGAAAACGCATAGTCAACCAATCTATAAGATATACACTATTGCTATCTCAAACTGTCTCAAATAGATGCTAGGGCCAGATCATCAGGTGAAAGTGCATCAGCAGAGATATTACATAATATCAATTAACTGTTGACCTAAGTTAGAGATTAGAATGACCGATTAGCTGCAAGGAATGTTGTGAAGGCAAATGGTATACCAAGAGAATAGAAAAAGGATGGTAGCACATGTAGATAGAGAATATTGTCCATTATGAAAGGGAAAGACGGTGATTCTTCTAAATCTTCTTTTTAAAGACTCAAGAAGAAACAAAAGCTACCCATTGACTGTTAGGGATTTTCATCTCCTCGTATCAAAGTGAAATTATATCATACATGTTGGGGTCAAAAATTACATCCCGTTGACCAAGTCAAAGTCAAAATCAACACCCCAGGTCAAGTGGGCCCAAGCCCAAGCAGACGGGCCCAAGCCCAGGTCCAGCCCAGGCAGGACAGGAACCGGCCCATGCCGTGAGAAGATAAAAATCACGCCATAAAAAATATAAATGTAATTCTTAGAAGATAAATGTAAATAAATGGCTAAAAAGCCAAATTTTGTAAAAGCCCATGGCTTATGTGCAAAAAAATATTAATACATGACATGGGAAAAGGCACAAGTGCCATTTGGAAAAGCCTAAAGGGCTATATGTAAAAGGCGTAGTCTATAAAAAACAAAAATGATGAGAAAATCAATAACTTCTATTCTCTCAATCTTTCTAGGGTTCCGTGTCTCCTTCAAGCTTTTAAATCTTCTTCTTTCTCCTTTGAATTGCATCAAGAGTTTAACTCCTCTTTTCATAAAAAGAATCATTGATGGGAAGTTTAAATCTGCGATCAAATCTCTAAAAGGGAAGATTTTAAATTTCATCACCCTTCTTCTCCAAGATTAAAAAAGAGAGGACGAAGACATCTCCGAAAATCTCACTTTGGGGAGGATACAAGGCTCAAAAGAGAAGAAAGGGGTCCCATTTCAGAATCCAAGATTGATCTTGAAGCTTCAAGAGACACCTTTTGGTTTTCTAAATAAAAATATTTTAGAAGTTTAACTTCGAATAAAAATTCTTTTTTTAGGAGTTTAACTCCAAATAAAAAATCTTTCTTTTATGAGTTTAACTTCAAGCAGAATCCTTCGGGAAGTTCAACTCCAAGCCCATAGGCTTAGCCTCTCTTCCGCTGGTGTTTCCAGCGGTCGCGTGTTGTGCGTGCCCACTGGCGCCCAGCGGCCGCATGCCGCACACGCATCCTGAAGACGCCCTTCACTCCTCGTCTCCCACACCTTTTTTAAAAAATAAATATATAAAAAAAGAAAGAAAAAGGAAAATACATAATAAACACATGTGTGCAAATAAAACTTTTGATTCTTTTGACTAAATAAAACATTTTTGTCACAAATAGAACAAATAAAATAAAGAAAAAAATGAAATGAACTCGTCCATTTCCGAGACCCCCGATACGTCCAAAACACCTTCAAAACACAACACGCATACTGCATATTGAGTTCGCATGTCTGTTTGACATGTTAATTGGAGGTTCTTTCACTCTCAAGAGCGAGCGGGTAATTAGCGGCGGCTTAGTCCACAACTGTCGGAGATTCAGATCCTCACAATCAATAAATCTCAGCCTGCCCCGGACAGGGAAAATCTGTATACGCATGACAAGCGCATGCATTCCTATCGGTTGCTTCGCTTTCAAGAGCGAGGGGTAATTAACGGCAGCTTAGTTCAAGGTCGCCGGAGATTCGGATCCCCACATTCAATAAATCCCAGCATGCCCTAAACAGGGGAATCTGTATATGCCTGACAAACGCGCGCATTACTATCTCAATAGGATGATAAAAAACACTCTACAGATTTTGGCACGCCCAGTAGGACATCTTCTCTTCTCCCATATTTCGGGACAAGCGTTCATACGAGCTCAATTAATATATATTGATTGTCTGTAACTGTAACGTCTTCAAAATAATAAAATATGATTTTTGGGAAATTTTATAATTTAATATTATTTTAATTAATATTTTAATATTCTGGTATAATTAAATACAGATAAATGGGGAAAAATTATGGAAAATTCTAAAATAAGGTATTTTAAGGAATTGCCTCGTTTTCTGTGCATGCCCCCATTTCCTCTAGTTTTGACTCTGAGTATGTCTAGTTTTGACTGATTCCATCTAGGGTGAAATCTGGGTTGATTTTCCTATGTTGGTGTATAATTTGGGACTTGTTTTAGCATGGATTTTGGTATTTGGTGATTCATTCCTGTCGGGTGGCGTTTGGACGTCAACGACAAGTGGATTTTGATTGTGTTTACATGCGAGTCGATAGGTTTTTACCTATGCGGGTAGCGTGTGCTATTTTGGTTTCCGATGTGATTTTCATGTGCTTTAGCATTGTGATATACTTGTAGGTACCCCGCGTGATGTTGAGGCAAAGGAGGTGAAGATAGCGACATCGGCTTTGGCACACGAGAAGCAATGTGAGTAAATTTATATCTACGGGGAGAAGTCGGGTGGATGGCGTATAGCACCCCCGCAGTCCGTGGTGATGTATACGAATACGTATACACACGAATATTTATTATGTGTTGTTTAGGGTTATTGATGGTAATAATGATATTTTGATGATAAGAATATATTGGTTTAGTATAGTGCGAACCCTAGAGTAGTGGTTGCACTCACACATACATTTATACACATACTTGCATTCATTCTTTCATTTATTAGAGTGCATATGATGGTGCGTATATCTACACATGGGTATGGGACTATGTGTTTATATACGGAATTTGAGGATGATACGTGGTTTGAGATGATACTTGATGTGAGGCCGTGAGATCGACGATGTGACATAGCTTGTCTTCGAGGTGCGATATGATAGTTTTAGCGGGCCTTTGGACATGTGCTTTACCCGCATTCATATTTTTATAGATGGTATCGATTTGTACTAGACTTAGAGTAGTACCCCGGATTATGCGATCTGATGATAGTGATACCTGATATGTGATGAGGTACTGTGATATTGACCCCTACCCAGCTATTGGGATGCCGTACGACGATCTACCGTACGAGCCGATATTGATGATAGATCCGCACTCATGACTCGAGGATATCTTACGATATGTTATTGAGGCGGGATCACCGACTATCATATCTATATATATTGACTCAGATTAGGTGGTTTCTTACCCCTCCTGTCTAGATTACTTAGTAGACATTAGACTGGACCGAGTCATACCTATTTCAAACTAACGAATCGGGGATATTTTAAAGATAGGCAGAAGGGTCATACGGATATTTTCAAATGATGTATCTTTTCTTAAAACACCGTAGCCCTTGTTTTTCCAAAAGCCCTGATTCGTCTTATTTCAAATGGCACCCCTGCATTACTTGTACAGATTGGTGTAGATTCTTTACTTTTGCGTTGATTATTCGATTCCGCATATTCATGCTATTTGCATTGCATCACTTGTACTGTGGTTATATTTCAGTCATGCTGCTAGGACACCAGCACCATTATCGATGATGCATATGTTCCACGTACACTTGTTGCCGGCTCACACACTCATCATCGATAATTGCCATGTCACTACACTGTAGTACTATTGCATTCAGTATATGATCCTTGCATGACATGATGATATGCATACCTTCCTTTACATGTCGCATACTTCATGCTTTTGATTATACGCATTGAGATATGTTGTTTCTATGATATTTCTGGATTTGGGAACCGAGAGTGTTTCAAAAGAGAATATGTCATTGCTTTAAAAACCCGGTTACCCTTGATATGATATTTCAGTGCGTCCACCATGTGTTTTCTCGGTGCTGAGAGCGACATGTGAAACCCGAATCGAGGAGTGGATGAGCCGATTGCGGGTACATGGTGGACCCGGTATGGTTCCCCTCGGCAAGATGATCGATGAGCTTTGCCGATTGAGCCTGGAGGCGGGCGAGTACCTACCGGTGATTGGTTGGACCTGGCGGTTATCCGGAGGATACTGACCAAAGTCGATGGATAGATTTGGGCGTCTTGCCGGGGCCGAGGGCCGATACCGCAGACAGAGCCCGCGGGCCGATCCGGACTGACGGAGCCCGATATATGAGGATTTACGTGCCGATGCTGGGCACAGTTTTCATGATGTTTTCGAGTGCCGATGCTGGGCACTCCGGTTCCATGATTTTGACGTGTCGCGAGGGACACGGGTGGGTTATATCCTCATATTTCCATGCACAGGTTTCATGATATTTACTTGCATGATGGTTATTGTCATTGGGTGACGAGTGGACGGGATCCACGTGTGTGCAGATTTGATTACATTGATCATACCTCATATTCATGACATGCTATTACCTGAGGCACTAGCACGAGCACTTGGCATTACACTCATGTAGAGATTACATTGCCAGTTTAGCATGCTTCAGCTTTATTCATATTGAGGTTTATTTATATCTGATCGTATTGACCTAGGATGGGTCATGCATTCGATCTCTGCTTGTAGATATTTTCTATTCACGAGTTGGCAACTCACCCCCGTTGTGCCCCAGTCCTTGCAGGTTTTTGCCGTACAGATTCCATAGCGGCATTTCTGGCACACTGCTTCCTTATGGGTGACTTGGTTGGATAGGTGGGTTCTTTTGTATCAGAACCGCCATTGTTCATGTATCATTTATTGTATCTAGAATTTCCATCAACCAAAACTTGTATATTGTTTCAGACTTAGAAAACAGTGTTGTTTTATTTCGACCTTAGAGTCGCGCTAGTAGTATTACGGTTTTCTGGCTGTTTGAGTTTCTTTTTTTTTGGGTTTTGATCCTCGCCCTTTGGCGTTGTATATTATTATTGCTTGCGTGGTTGTGACCGTCGATGGACGAAGAGCTAGCTCCCGCTTGGGGATGTCTTTTATCATTTCATATATATTATTCTTGTTGTACCCCGTTCGGGGCCAGTTTTTACAAAGGAAACTCTACCGAAATTTTCAGGAAAGGTTACACATTTTAAAAAAATGCATATTCGGCTTAGTTATTTAAAAACTTTGATTTTCAAACATGATTTCCTTACTTTTCAAAAACAGTTTTCCTTATTTACTCTTAAAATGGTTTTAGATTGCTGGGCTTTTGGCTTACTTGGATCAGATGGGGTCCTATAGACTTCATATGGTTCAAGGGCCAGTCACGTGCTCTTTCGGGTCGTGACAGTAACTAAGATCATGTTTCTTTGCACGCTTTCAATCGCAATTGCAAGCGCAACAAAGCTGTCTCCAAGAAAAAGATCAGCTCTCAATGTAACTCCCATCTCATACACGATGAAAGTGGACGCTCGGATGATTCTCCCGACAAGTCTCGGACGGCAGTGGGAAGAACCACTGCTACAATTTGGCTCTATTTTATTTGTCCCGGCTAACACCATTCCTGCTCCTCAAGCTCCGGTGATGGATAAATCGGCCTCAAAAGCCAGGAGGCCGAATGTCGTGATCGCTAAGGCACCACAACCCAAAGGTAAGTCGATGTTCGAGCGACTCTCTGTCGCTCCAGCTGGGGGCAAAACCGCCGAAACAAAGGAAACCATCAAACGTCGCGGACAAGCTCAGGGGATGTGCACGATCAGACGTATTTTCAAGGCTCTCCATCACTCGGCCTACGGCGGCTTCCTGAAGAGCAGAAGCCCGCCAAGTGCTTAACGGAAAAGCCAAGGCAGAAGCAGCTCATATAGAGCCAACAAAGGGCCAAGGCTCCGGCCAAGTTAAATTTTGTGAAGTTCCAAAACCCGGACTGCCCTGCGACTACAGCCGTGTTAGCCATGAAAACCCGCAATTCTTTCGAACCCTTAAAGTGGGTTCAGAAGAATGCAATGTCTGTCAAGATCAAGACTGCAAATTCAAACCGTGCTACGAAGGGATGTGTTCAAGCCCCAGGACAAAAGACGTAATACCCTCTTCAGAAGTTGACCAAGAACTTCGTGCCGCGTGAAAGCATTAGGGCAAAGCCAGAAAAGTTGTACTAGCGCCACCCAAGAACCCGGTCAGGCCAACTGTCTTCAGTCGATTGTTTTCTATCGAAGCAAAAGGGCCACGACAACGGTCCGAAAAATCAGCTGCCAGTGGTGAAAAGATGGCCGGATATGTTATCCATACGGTCTACATGGCGGGCACGCATCCAGTGACAACGTTTGTAGCAGAAGTAAGGATGGGACGACCACATCCTAAGCCCGATCTGGCTTGAATATGCCTGCCCCTTTCCAAGATCGGCCTCCTTCGCAGGATGATGAAAACACTCTCGATGAGACCTATAGGCAGAAGGACCCTCAATCCATGTGGAGTCAAGCTCGGACAGCGAAGAAAATCCGACTTTCCGCCCGAGAACTGCAGAGCAGGAGCTGTTTCAAGAGCTCCGAAAATAGCTCAGGAGCAAAAACAAAGAGATGACCAAACTTCACTTCAAGATTGACGACTTGACAAACGTCATGATGCAGCTCACGGCTCAAGTTGTTCGGGCACCCTCCAATCAAATGCAAGTCTGCACTCATGAGCCGGGTGACAACGTTCCGAAGCAACCGATGCCTATCCTTTTAAGTCCAAATATGGACGAGCCACACGAAAGACAACCACATTCCACTTCTGAGGAAGCCTTGGCCCCGGATGGCAGTATTCCGCTAACACATGATCAAATAATAGATTTGATCACGATCAAATAATAGATTTGATCACCAGCAAAGTAAAAACATTAGTGGCAGAAACCTAGAAAGATGTTGGCAGTAGTTAGCGGCCATATCCCATGCGTTTCGATCTGATCGAGTTCCCCGGTGGTTGTCATTTCTAAATTCGGAAGATTCAACGGGACCGCGTTGCTCATTTTAAAGTGTCGTGCGGAAATACAGAAGGCAATGATGCGCTTTTTCTCCGTCAGTTTATCAACAGCCTAACCGGTGTCGCTTTCGACTGGTACGCGAGCATACCAGACGGTTATGTCACTACTTTCGCCTAAACAGCGACAGAATCTCCATCGCCGAATTTGTGAGAACCAAGCCGGGAAAAAACGAAAGCAACACGAACTTTATTTACCAATGCGCAATCTCACTGTCAAGTGCGAACCGCCGCTATTGTAAGACCAATCCGTCAGCCTCCTCATTGGAAACATCAGCAACTGGAAGATCCCATTCTTATGTACTGCGGGCCTCAAAACGTTTCAGGAGCTGACCAAGAGTTCAAATATTGGAATGCTCGAAGCAAGAGTCTACCCCGGATTCTCAGAATGACAATCCTTGGAAGAGCAGAAAAGATGACAACCGTAAATTCGGGAGTTCCAACAATACCAACGCCTTCAATGCGTCTGACAACGAGGATAAACGAAAGGCGGGCGGATCAAAAACAAACCGGTCTCAAAAGCCAGTGCAAGGGGAAGAAGGACCTTTCCTAGAGGAGAAAAAGAACAAGGTCTACTCTTTCAGGAGAGACAAAATCCACAAGATATTCAAAGATGGCCTAAACGACGGTCTACAATTGCCGAAGTCGAAAAGAACTCAGGAAGCAAAAATGACCGACACTCTCATGTATTGCCCGTACCACAAAGTAGTGAGCCATGCAATCGAGAATTGCTATATTTTCAAAGACTGGGTCGAGAAACAATACAAGACCGGAGAGATCGAGCTGTCTAAGAGCATGTTGGTGAGCAATCAAGTTGCGACCACCAACTTCATACAGACAGAAGCTGGAGCCTTCTGAGAGCAGACAGCTGAATCCATTGCCTCAAGAAATGAATCTGACTCGCTGCAGTTTCCGTGGAGTATGCATATATCTAAGAAGACGAAGAAGATGTTAAAGCTATTCCAGAAAGAGCCCAGAACAGAATGGGAAGGGCAGAAGGAGCCTACCGTTCCAGCTACCAATTCGGCTCAATCGGGCTCAAAATCCAAAAAGCTTAAGAACAAAAGGAAAGGTGTGGCTCAAAGTGAAAAGGAGTCTGCGAGGAGATCGATCATTCAAAAGTATATCAATTCCCTTGAAGACTACGAGCAAAAAAAAAACCTTAATGCAGTTGAAGGAGTTCTTCCCCGTAGAAGCGGCTGAGATTCTGTAGGAGCTAAAAGATTCTAATAACGAGGCCCCTATTATGACCTACTACGGCATCCACCTTCGCAACGACTCTGAGGAAGAACTCTGTTTTCCCGAAAAGGACGGAGAGTTCGCCATAAAGGCCAACTAAATCCGGCTCAGAAATGGCAAGGTTCTGCCACCGAAGTAAGGCAACGCCCTAAAAGAGAAGGAAAAACAAGTCGCTAATGAAGAAAACATCGATGAGCCGACTAGTGAGGACCCGAGTTCTTCTCTAGTAGACTACAATGTCTTGTCTTACCTCCAGAAGCTTCCGTCTTTTCTGAACATCTATGATACTCTGGTCCTGTCCAAGGAGGTTAGACATGTCCTCATTCATGCTCTACAAAACCCTAAGCGGTACTAGGCTCGCTTTGCGGAAGTTAATATGAAAGAGATCCAGTACACTCCGCATACGGCTGCGATCACATTTAAGGATGAAGACCTGCTACTGGGGACAGCTAAGCACAACCGGCCGTTTTACGTGACCGGATACATCGACGAAGACCGGATTAATCACATATTGATTGATCCGGGGTTCTCGGTGAATATCATGAACTTGCAGACTCTCAAAAGTTTGTCAATGGACATCCGACACCTGTCAAGGGAAAGGATAGTCATCCAAGGCTTCAATCAAAACTGCCGGCAAGTTCTGAGATCCATAGCCCTGCTAATCAAATTTGGGGATCTGCAAACCGAAACTAAAATATACGTGATCGACGCCGACACGTCTTATAAGATTCTCCTGAGACGTCCGTGGGTTCATGATTACGGCATCGTTCCGTTAACTCTCCATCAATGCATGAAGTATACCAAAAATAGCGAAGAAAGACGCATTGATGAAGACATACAGCCGTGCGGTGTGCATGGAGTCCGATATGACGATTCTCAGTACTTTGTGAACCCCCAAAATGCTGAGCCACAACTGACCAAAGACAAAACGGCCCCGAAACTCATAGGTAAATCTGAGCCGATTGTCGCCTTCAAAAGTAAAACCCCCAAAATACGTCATCATTTCGGCAGTGACACTGATAAGTCAACGCTGAAAGTCCGTCCTTCCGTAAAAACCGCCATCATTTCGATAGTAATACAGACAAGTCTGATATTGAAGGCCCATCCGGCAGCAAAATTCGCCCTCGTCTAGGCAACACTGAAGAATCAAAGGAAAAGGACCCGTCTTACAACAGCCGTGCAGATCGGGCTCTCATGCAAAAAGCGAAGCTAAAAAAAACCTTTGAAGTTACAGAAGGGTCTCTAGCCGTCATAAGGGTGTCGAAGTAGATGGGCAAAATGCTCGATGCATTGTCAGTCTCCACCGTGGACCAGCTGAAAACCTTCTACGTTCCCGGAAGAAAGAGTGGACAAAAGGGCATCCTGTTTTATGGGTCAAATCCTATCGTGCACCAGGACGATTTGTCTATCGCGTGCCTTCCCTACGAAAGAGGCATAAGAGCTGTCCTAAATCCCAGATATTACACGCCTGAGATGTGGGAATATTTTAAAAAGTGTAGATGTCGGTTATATCAAACGGACTCCGAAGCGAAATTTTATGAAGGGTTATGACATACGCCTTAGGTCCGAGCACTCATCGCTGGGTGGGTCCCAGACATTCGAGGTATAGGTTTATTCGACCTGATGTCAAAGCATGCAACATGATCCATGTTGGTGAAACCAACGAAAAGTCAAATGCCGACGATGAGCTAGCCGAGCCAGAAAAAAACCCCTTAAGAGCTCGAAGATGGTGGACAAGCAACCTTCGACGAGCTAACCGAGATTGATTTCGTAACGTCCGGCCGACCTGCATTAGCTCGCTCTTGTCAGAGGAAATGAAAGAACAAATAATCGCCCTGCTGCATGAGTTCGTCGACTGCTTCGTGTGGACGTACAAAGAAATGCCTGGCCTTTTCCCTGAAGTGATCGTGCATAAGCTGGCTATTTCTCCTGATGCCAAGCCGATCAAACAAGCTTCTCGAAGAATGAGAAGGGGGTTGGAAGAAAAAGCCATCAAGGAAACCATAAAACCCATCGATGCCGGCTTCATCAGAGAAGAGAAATACGCGGACTGGATCGCATGTATCGTCCCGGTGAAGAAGAAAAATGGGCAGACCAAGGTTTGTGTCGATTTCAAAGACCTTAATGCCCTAAAGACGATTTCCCGCTTCCGGTCATAAAAATGATGGTCGACGATCGCTCAAATTACGAGTTGTTCGCCTTCATGGATGGTTCGTCGGGATACAATTAGATAAAAATGTCACAGGATGAGAAGCATACAACGTTTCGAACCTCGATCGGGATATACTGCTATAAGGTGATACTGTTCGGACTGAAGAATGCAGACACCACATATCAAAGAGCGACGATAAAGATCTATGATGACCTACACCATAAAGTCGTCAAATGTTATGTCAATGACTTGATCGTCAAGATTAAAGCCAAAGTCAATCATATCTAAGATATCTGAACTGTCTTTACCAGACCGAGAGAGTACAATCTGAAGATGAATTCTTTAAAGTGCGCCTTTGGCGTATCATCAGGGAAATTCTTGGGTTTCATGGTCCGGCAACGAGGGTTATAGTCCGGCACCGAGGGATCGAAGTTGACCAATCAAAGATAAAGGCCATCATGGAGATGCCCCATCCAAAGAATATAACGCAGCTAAGATCCTTTTAAGGCAAGCGGTTTACATACGAAGGTTCATCTCAAACCTATCAGGGAGATGTCGGCCTTTCTCAAAACTCATGAAGAAAGGAGCTCCTTCTGTCTGGGACGCCGAATGTCAAGAGACATTCGAAAGCATCAAACAATATCTGCTACACCCTCCAGTACTTGATACCTCCATTCCAAATAAACCGTTGATTCTCTATACCGCCGCGCTAGATGAGTCACTTGGTGCGCTCCTTGTCCAGAATAACGAGGGAAAAGAAAACGCCTTCTATTACCTCAGTCGAACATTAGTCGGGGTGGAACATAACTATTCCCCGATTGAAAAGCAATGTCTGGGCCTGATATTCGCTGTGAAGAAACCGAGGCACCATCTGCTCGCTCATCGGGTTATGCTGATCTCCAAGATCGACCCGCTTAGACACTTAATGACCAAAGCAAGCCTTGCCGGCAGAATGGCAAGATGGGTTGTCATGCTGCTTTTGAATTCGACAGTCTATACTCCTTAGAAAGCAAAAAAGGATAAGCCATCGCCGACTTCCTTGCTGCTCATCCAATATCAGAAGGGTCACCGCTAAATTGCGAGTTACCCGACGAACAAGTGCTGCACCTCGAGGATAACAAACCATGCGGGGAGCTCTACTTCCATGAAACCTCATCAATAAAAACTTCCAGCAAATCGAGTATCTCGCAGATAAAAGCAGGGATAAGATTAGTGTTCATCACGCCATCGGGAAGAACCCTACGACGTTCCTTCGCTCTTACCGAGCTTCGCACAAATAACGAGGCTAAGAATGAAGCTCTGATAGCTGACCTGGAGCTTGCCATAGAAATGGAAATCCTTCGGTTATAGGTCTACGACGATTCTCAGCTTATCGTCAACCAAGTGAGCGGCGACTACAAGATATATAAATCCAATTTAGCTTGATGCAGAAGCCAAGTGGTGGAACTCATGAAACAGTTTATCCACATTGAACTAATGAGAGTTACTAGGGCGTTGAACGGAAAAGCCGACGGTACTCCCTCGCCTAACCAAAGAGCTGGCTGATCCCGACATGGATGAAATTCAGATCACAGTCAGAACCCAGCAAATTCTGCCTCTTTGCATGAAGAAAGCGTAGAACAGGAGAACAATCGTGCTGAAGAAGCTCTGATCGTTCAAGATGAGCCCGATTGGAGAGAACCCTTCATAGAATACCTCTGATACGATAAGCTGTCCGAAAAAGAATCTTTGGGGGTTCAGCTGAAGAAGAGAGCTCTCCGATATGTGTTTATAAATAATACACTATACCGCAAATCATACGACTAGCTTTGGCTCAGGTGTCTGTTCTCGGCCGAAACCCAAAAGGTCATGAAAAAAGTTCACTCGGACGACTGCGGAGCTCACCAGTCTGGCCCTAAAATGCGGCTTCAAATTAAACGGCTTGGATATTACTAGCCTACTATAATAAGGAATTGTGAAGAGTATGCCAAGAAGTATCATCTCTGCCAAATTCACGGTGACTTCATCCACAAGCACCCCAATCCGCTGCATCTTACGATGGCGTCATGGCCCTTCGAAATTTGGGACACCGACATAGTTGACCCAATTGATCTTCCGTCATCCAAAAGTCACCGGTTCATATTGGCCGCAACTGACTACTTCTCCAGATAGGCTGAAGCCGTCCCGCTAAAAAAAATCAAGACAGATGATATTTTAACATTCTTCCGGCATAATATTCTAAACAGCTTCAGTACACCAAGAAGAAGAATTTCTGACAACGGACTCTCTTTCAAAAGCTTTAAAGTCTCAAGGTCCACTACAGGGCACAAGATAAACTGGAGATATTTCTCCATCTATAATCCAAAAGCCAATGGGCCAGCCGAAATCTTCAATAAAACTCTATGCAAGCTCCTGAGGAAAAATGTTTCAGCAAACAAAAGAGACTCGAATCTTAAGCTCCATGAGACGTTGTGGGCATATAGTACCACACACAGCATTCCAATCTAGTCCACTCCATACTCACTAATCTTCGGAGTGGAGGCGATCCTCCCTTCGAAGTCGAAGTTCTAAACCTCATATGGCCGTCCAACATGGTTTGACGGAGGAGGAAAACGCCCTCCTTCGACTAGAAGAGCTCGATGCCTTAAAGAAAAGAGACTCGCAGTACATCAAAATCTGAAGTTGTACCGAACCCAAATGTCATTAGCCTATAATAAGATGACCCGTCTCCGCGCTTTCAAGAAAGACGAATTGGTGTTGGTCCTTAAAAGACTGATCATTCCCAATCGACATGCCAAGGAAAAATTCGAGCCAAATTGGGAAGGGTCATACGTCATCGAGAAAGTATTTGACGGAGGATCCTACCAGCTGATAAGTGATAAGGGAGAAAGGCCTATGCCACCCATCAATGGCCGATATCTCAAAAAATACTACGTGTGAATGCCCCAAGTCGCAGACGAATTGAGCACACCCGCCCTACGATCTGAATTATATATCCCGTAAAACCGTATACAATCCACAGGCATAAACGGCCCCTATCTCTCCCAAGTCTCACAAGCGAGGCTACATCTGAAGTTCCATCGATGATAAAGCTCCATCGAAGCAGTCGTGCAAAAAATAAATAAAAATAAAAAACGCTGTGTCCATAAGCAAAACGGGGATAGATGAAAATCCGGAAAGGCTCCGTGAGAAAAACAGGAGGACTGCCGACAAGTTTGTGAAAACCCGAAAGGACGCAAACTCGTGAAAAGGAACGAAAATACACTCGCAAAATCTTCTCAACCTTGTGAGGAGAATATTCCCGCGTGAGATCCTTACGACTCACAAAGGAGCAACACACTTGGGAATCCCCACGATTCCTAAGGAGAAAATACGCCTACGAGATCCGCTCGACTCGTAAGGACAAAATGCTTCTATGAGACCCTTACAATTATGAAATTGAAAAGCCTTGAGTGACATGGACCTAAACCTGTCTCGTAAGCCATCGCTTCCCAATGGACAACGACAAATGATAAGTCGCTCCTGGCATTACGCTTCAGTGTTAGCGGTGTTGATGCCGACCCAAAACCCAAATCCCAAGTTTCTCCAAAGCAAATGAGCAAATGATGAGTCGCTCCTGGCACTATGCTCCAGTAATAGCGATGCTCATGCCAAACAAAACCCAAATTCTAAGTCCCACTCAAGTTCAAAAGTCCCGCCAAATAAGATGAAAATCAAATAAATTAAATCAACGTTTCACCCGGCAGTGCTTCCAAGCTCAAAAGGTTATGCGGAACGGACAAGAAACTCCAAAACAAATCAAATTTAGACATCGTAAGAAGCGGAGCAAGTCATCCTCAAATCCCGACACCGCAGAAAACGGAGCAAGTCAACTTCAACCCTGACACCGCAGAAGGCGGAATAAGTCAAATCAACATCGACCGCCCACGTCGCAAAATGGCAGAATCGACCGTCCAAGTCGCAAAAAGGACAGCATCGACACTCCACGTTGTCAAAAGAGAACCAAACCAAATCAATCTCCATATAGAACAAGATCTATCAATTTCATGCACACAACCCACCAATACACGCGGTGTGTATTTATTGATGGGGACACTTTGTTGGGATAAAAAATTATACCCTGTTGACTAAGTCAAAGTCAAAGTCAAAACCAACAACCCAGGTCAAGTGGGCCTGAGCCCAAGCAAACAGACCCAAGCCCAAGCTAAGTGGACCCAAGCCCAAGTCAAGCCTAGGCAGGGTATAATATTTATAAGATAAATGTAAATAAATGGCTAAAAAGCTAAATTTTGTAAAAGCCTATGGCTTATGTGCAAAAAGAAATTAGCACATGGCATGGGAAAAGGCACAAGTGTCATTTGGAAAAGTTCAATGGGCTATATGTAAAAAGTGTTGAATATAAAAGGCAAATATGATGAGAAAATCAATACCTTCTATTCTCTCAATCTTTCTAAAGTTCTGTCTCTTTTTTCTTCAAGGTTTTGTAACACCCTAGTTTGGATGCAGCGTTTCTAGAGTAATCGAGATATTTTTTACAAAAAAATTTACTATAATTTTAAATTTTACTTTACGGTTGGTTGCCAGTATAATTATTTTGACTTTTCCGTATATCATTTTGATATGAAAATCTTTAGTTTTTAGATAATATATAATAGTTTCCTTAGTGGCGGCAAAACAATAATTTTCATATCTTAAAATCCATACACTGATATATTAATATTTAGTTACATACATATATTTCCTTGGCCAACTCTTTTGCTGTTGATATGAGAACAGGAAAAATCCGTACCAAATCTTTAATACACTCATATAAAGATATGTATATATATATTATACAACAATATCCGTCTCTAAATTTATATATAAATTAATATATACTCTTCTCTCTCTTATACTTCATTTTTCTCTCTCCCCTTCTGCTCCTCAAATCTTTTCCCTCGTCGCCAGCATCATCGCCGCGAACCGCTCCCCTCCGCCGACGACCACCGCTTCCTCCTCTTTCCTTCCTTGCCTTCACCCAGCGCCTGGACTCGTCCCCACCTCGCAACCACCCCCACCGTCACCTTCATCCCCATCACCGAGCTCCACTTTAAAACACCACGACCCATCTCGTCTTCGTCATCGCCACCATCCTCGCCGCCTCTAGCCTCACCATCACCATCTCCCTCTCCACTGCCCATAGCCTGCCCCATCTCCTCGTCACCATCACCACCTTCCCCACCCAAAAATCTTCGCCGTCGAACCCATCGCTCCCATCTCCTTCATGGGAAACCTCCCCCTCTCAACGACCCTATCACCATGACCTCCATCGTCATCATCTCTTACCCAGTAGCAACACCACAACCCCGATTTCCCCATCCTCTCACCCCGACGACCACCGTCGTGACACATCACCTGCAACCACCCCTCACCCGAGAACCCAACTCCATCACCTTGTCGCAACTTCCCCAGCAGCTTCGCCCTCTTCCCCAGAGACCAAGACACCCAATTCCACATCATCGCCAGCATCTTCATCTCATCGCAGCAAGCCCAGATCGCCGGAGCCGAGCCCAAGTCCATCGAGATCTTTAACCGTGTTCCCTAACATCAAGTTTGGAGTTTGCATTCCATCGTCGCGTTCTTCCCGTCTCCGGGGCAAGTATTCTTGCTTTACTTTTGGTCGATACACATCGACAACCCTCGTATATACATATGTATATATCTTTTGCACTGTTAAAATAGAAGGAAAAGTATCAGTAGTCAATTATTTCGTATCGTCAGAATGATATAGATTTTTATGCAATGAGGAGATAAATAAGAAAATTAGCAAGTATGGATCAAAAATGAAATTTATTTTAAATACAAATAACAGATTGGAATTGCTAACCTATCTCATATAAGCATCTTACAAGCTAGCCTGTAATTATTTCATATACATATCAAGGCTGGTGGTAAAGGCAACATTTGTGACTTGTGCATCGCTTTCATGCGATTACTATTACCATATTAAGATTACATTTGACATGTCATGATTCATTACTTAAGTCCATTATATTTAAGAACGAGATCTCTAATTAGGATGTTGAACTACATGCCATGAAACACTACTATTCACCAGTTTTTATTTCCGTACAATTACCATACCACAAATTCCAGTCTTTGCAGCATTTTTAATTAGTGATTTAGTTGTTACCATAGTAGATACCAACACGCGGGGTGTTGGGATAGTTTGAGTGTGCGTTCGTGCAGCAGGATCTCAGGAGTCCCATGCCGGCAGCTCGTACCGGGCTATATCGGTCGCATGTTATTACAGCTCGTACAGGGCTATATCGGTCGCATGTTACTACAGCTCATACCGGGCTATATCGGTCGCATGTTCATCCCACAATTGGGCCCGTGTTTCCTAGCCCCTAAGGCCCTACCCTTGGGTTAAGAATGCTCCTGCAGAGGTTGACACACGCTCGAACTCACGATAGGATAGATTACCTTTTAGTGACCAGTTAGGTTATGACTTGACCCGTTTACATGCATGTTTCATAGTTTTAATGCATATATATATACATTTATTTCTACTTGCGCACATGAGCTTCACTACACTCATATATTCATATTATCATACCACACACCTTATACGTTGAGTACTTGCTGGGATGTTCCGACATCCCTGAATTTGCCATCTCATGTTTAGAGACAGATTTTCAGGCTGAGCAGGATCGGAGCGGCTATCAGGACTTTGTCGAATATCAGTAACCCGTAGGTTTATTTCTTTTCTGTTAGTATTTAGCATGTGCGTCTTTGTGGGACATTAGGACTTATGTATCTCCTTTCAGATCTTGTTCTTATTTCGAACCTATTGTATCGGATCTTTATTTGCATCGATTATCTAATGTGCCTATTTTTAGTATTCCTTATGTTGCAGTATGATTATCAGTGTTATATCTCATGTTGTTGGATATTATCTTTTGACAGGTTAGCTTGACAGCTTTTATGTGACAATGGAAGGATCTTTTTTTACCATAGGTAGCACGGCTGACCTTCGTTACTCTCCGTATTCTGCATTTTGGGAAACGAGGCGTGACATTCTTCCTTCTCTTTTTGAATTAAATCAAGAGTTTAACTCATTTTTTTCTCAAAAAGAAATAGTTTTTCATCATAAAATCATTGAAGGGGAGTTCAAATCTCCGATCAAATCTCTAAAATGAGATATTTTAAATCTCATCACCTTTCTTCTCCAAGATCCAAAAAAAAAGGAGACCCATCTCCGAAAATCTCACTTTAGGAAGGGTCCAAGGCTCAATTCATCATCTAAGACATAGATCTTGAACCTTCAAGAGACCCTTTTGGTTTTCTAAATAAAAATATTTTAGAAGTTCAACTCCGAATAAAAATCTTTTTTTAGAGTTTAACTCAGAGAGTTTAACTCCAAGCCCAAGGGCTTTAGCTCCTTTCCCAGCATGCACGTGTTGCGACGTGACCCGCTGCGTCCAACGGTTGCGTGCCGCGCACGTGACCCGCTGCGTCCAACGGTTGCGTGCCGCGCACGTAACCCACTGGCACCCAACAGCCACGTGCCCCTCACGCGTCCTGAGAACTCCCTTCACTTGTCTCCTACACCCTATTTTTTACAAAGAATATTAAAAAGAAAAAGGAAAATACATAATACACATGTGTGCAAATAAAACCTTTTGTTTCTTTTGAATAAATAAAATCTTTTTGTCACAAATAGAAAAAATAAAATTAAGAAAAAATGAAATGAACACGTCCATTCGCTTTTGCTTTCAAAAAACACATGTTTCACACTCAAAACACTTCTCCTGTTAGAAAAAAATTTCTAACCGTAAGAGGGCTGCTAGCCCCTTCGGCCTCAGCCCGCTATCCGGAAGCGGGACTCCCGTAAACTTTGTGAGGCCCTCGATACGTCCAAAACACCTTCAAAACACAACATGCGCATACTACACATTGAGTTCGCATGATCTGTTTGACCTGTTAATCGGAGGTTCGCTTACTCCCAGGAGCGAGAGTTAATTAACGGCAGCTTAGTCCGCGGCTGCCAGAGATTCAGAGCTCCACAATCAATAAACCCCAGCGTGTGAAGTTTGTATACACACAAGTGCACGCATTCCTATCTCAATAGGATGACGAAAAACACTCGGTAGAACAATATATTGATTTTCTTTTTTCCAAGAAGCATATGAAAGATACTTCCCATCGATTTAACTTGATTGCGATCATTACTTAGGTTAACTACTGGTCCTCACTTTGTATGTTCAGTGAAAGAATTTCTCGCTACAAAGCTGTTAAGTGGGCATGATCTCACGATTCCCAGCAACTTTTTTCACAAAATTTAACATTACCAGCAGTAGAACTAAATAGGATGGAACGGAGAGTTGTATAACATTAAAAAAATGTGAATAAAATCTGAACTGGTGCATACCACGTACAAAATGCAGCATTAAGGTTTGCTTTGTACCTCATCTAACAATATCACCATATATTCTGTCGGTAAGAGGCGAGGATGACCAGAACCTTCGATAGCAGTACGAAGACAGCATCCTGTCAGGAAGATCTCCCGCCCTTTCTTCAGAATCCCATGATTTGGATCTACCAAATGATAGTATCTGTGTTCACGTTATCATCCCATGAATAGGTGAATATGATGATAATGAAAATACATGAGCATACTCTGTAGTATAAGCATTTGAAAAAAAAAGGATTTATTATTTCAGGTAAATCAAATGTGTGGATGTACTCTAACAAACAAAGTATGATGAAATATAGTTGATTTAAAGTGTAAGAAGCTTCTAAGGGAAATATATTTTCAAGTTTAGCAGAGGGGCAACAAGAAACATAGCTCTGCAAGGTTCTGTATGATAGTTATATGATAACCAAGGTTTAAAATTTCGGTATCGCACGGTCACTTTTGGGATCGAATCGGCCGTCTCGGATTGGAATAACATCGGAACAAAGAAATATTAAAAATCTCTATAAATCTTTTTTTTTATATATTTCCCATTAATTAATAATGTCAAATAAACCATATCCTAATAACCTATTTATAAACCCACTAACCCATTAATGAACCCACTAACCCATTACAAATCTTAATACTAGAAGCCTACTTAATAAATGGTTAAGCCAATATAAACTCGGTATCGAACGGTATCTACCAGAACTTGGAGGTTACTTGTATCGAAACTCAGACGGTTAGTTTTGGAATTGGATCGTCTATCTTGGACCGAGATCGGCCGAGATTTTAGACTTAAAAGTCAATCATTCTTCAATATTCTTAATACTCTTGCAGACATTCATTAGCATAGTTGTTAAAATCGGATAGTTCACAATCCGAATTATACTATTTGTTGCAATACAAGGGGGTTATGATACATATCGGAGAGTTGACATCTCATACAATTAGAATTTGTATAAAAAATGATTTGATTCAGTTGGATACGATAAATTATTTGAACATATAATAATAAGAGGCCCAAAGGTAATTGAGTCAGGTCTAAAGCACATCGGGGCAGGTTTGAAGGCTAAATGTATAATAAAACGCCACAGCCCCAATGTCACCACAAATTAATCGAGGCCCAAATTTGTTCGAAGCATGAATTGAGCCCCCAGTCTCCATGTTCTTGACGAACTTCACGAGCTCCTCACGTCGTCGTCACGAGCCATATATCTTTCTAAGCTTCAAATCGATCCTCAATCTCCAGGATCTCGCCTCGCTCCTCATCAGCACAAACTCCTTCCTGTCCTCATCTCACCACTACATCTGGCGGCTACCCTAATATTCCAAGATAATCACTTTATGTTTACACTTTACTAATCACTTTATGTTTCACAAATTTCATTAGGTTTACAAATCACTTTGTGTTAACAAATCACTTTATTTTTACAGATTTCTTCTCTCAAGCTTATTGGAATCACTAACCACTTCATATTTACAATAAGTTGCATGTATTCATTTCAGATCTCAAAATCTTGCTAGTCATCACTTGAATTTTGAAGAGGCATGTCCATGCCTATTGTTGCCACTAAATACTCGAGTGCTCTTGAGTCATTAGTTTTAATCAGTTGATCACTTGATTGTCCTTCACTGCAAAATAGTTTTAAATATGCTAGGATCAGTTAGTTCTCTATATTTGTTGTTTACATATCTTTAAAGATGCAATCATTCAATTCATTTGTTCACCATGTTTGAAGATGCAAATTAACAGATTGAATGTTTTCACACTCTCCATTGTGTTGGTTAGATGTGTTTAAAGATGCTAAATTCAATGTTTTTTCTTTGTTTTATGTTATTTGTAACTATGACTAAAGGGACTAAGAAGAAGGATTTAAACGATTCGACTTAACATTGTGATCGAATTGGTCAAGACAATCAAATGTGAAATGCAAATATTGTTCAAAAGAGTTACGGTGTGATGTGAGCCAATTGAAGTATCATTAGGCCGGACTTAAGAAAAATTCCACTTTTGTTTGAAAGTTGCGGATGATGTTCGAGATATTTTTTCTAAAATTACTAAAAGCACAAAAGATGAAAAGACGGTTGTTTTAGCGAAATAGAGGCTGAGGATGGAAGTAGGAGTGTGAGTGGTAGTGCAAGTGTAAATAAGGGAACACTTGATTTTTTTGTAAGAAAACAAGAAACAAAATGGATAAAATTGAATCAATAAATTGTTAATGAAATGATGAAGGATCGCTCGTTGTCAGTATGGATATTTGTCATTTTTTATGCAAACGAAGTTTCATTTAATTTGATAAGGAGTTCTTTAACAAGCATTAGAATCCATTGCTGGTCATGGAAAAGGATTTAAGTCACCGTTATATCGTGATATTAAAGTTCTCTTATTAAAAAAAAGATGATAGAATTGAAAAGGTGGAATTGAAAAAGTATTTAAAAAGGAGAAGAACCGGTTGCTCATTAAAGTTCGATGGATGAACGAATGAAAAGTCAAGTTCTATCACAAACTTCCTCATGAATAGTCCAAATGGCACAGTATATCTTAAATCATCAGACAATTCCGATATATCCAAGGATGCCCAAAACTTATTCCAATTGCTTGAAAGATTAACAAAGGAGCTCCGAACAGAGAATGTTGTTTAAGTTGTGACCGATAGCGAATCTTCTTACGTAACCGCTGGTAAGAAAATAATGGAGAAAAAAGAGAAACTATTTTGGAGACCATGTACCATTCATTGCATCAATCTGATGCTTAAATATATTGGTGAGCTGCCCATATGAAAGCTTATGTTCATGTTAATTGTATGATCTACCATATGGTCTAAAGTGTAAACCAAATTCACAAATGGTAACATTTCTTATATAGGTTCAAAAATCATAAACATTCAAAAAGTAACAATACAAGACTACATATCATTAACAGTCCCCAATCGACCCATTACTATGATCATCTTCAATGAGAATGCCTTCATCTTCCCCATCTTTCATCACTTTAGCCTTCCACAAGCTCCTCATCCTCATTCACTTCCACCGTCTTCTTTCCTCCACTTCCACATGGATAGCTCACCCATATTTTTAAGCGTAAGATTGATGCAGTGGACGACATATAAGATAGAGCACAAAGGCTCAAAGTCAGGCTCAAAGGCTCGAATCGCACACAAGTGAGAGCACGAAGGCTCGAGGGAGCTTGGAGGCTGGAGAGATAGCACAAGGCTACAAAAGCACAAAGGCTCGAAGAAGGCTTGAATGTCTTTGGGGAATTTTGTTAAACACTTGGTGGATGTCGGCGATTGAGGTTGGCAAAGCCAATGGCCGAGATCAAGAGGAACTCGGATATCAAGGATGATGGCTCAAAACCTATGGTCGCAAGAATCGCTGCAGCAGTCAAGGGATCGCAGTAGCATACGCCAGAAACACTGTGGCAACACTGAAAATTTGGCGTGGGAGAGGTTACGAAGACGTCAGGTTGAGAAGGATCTCAATGGAGAATGTTGGGTTATTTTGTCACACAGATGGAGTCATTGAGAAAGAGGGCAGCGATGGAGAGGGTACAAAGCCCACGGAGGGTAGGTGGAGTTAGGCCCACGGGTGGGTAGGCGAAGGAGTCCGTGGGTGGAGGCCGAGGTAATGATCTCGAAGATGGTGATGGCGGTGAGGTAAACTATATGAGGTGGGAGAAGTTCGTAGATGGTGGTGAGTTCCAAGGTCGAAGAATTCATCGACGAGGTGGAGCTCGAATTCTTCGGTGAGGAAAGGCATTGACTTTGTGATGGGATTTCGAAACGACGGTTTGGAAACGACAAGATCTCGTGGCAAGATAAATCAAGATAAGTCACGATCAAATGATCTAAATGCCAGTGAAGGAGATCGATGGTGAGGTCGTCGGGCATCAATCGGCGATGATGATCGGAGCCATGAGCTCTGATACCATGTTAAGAAATTTAGATATGTAAAGATTATTATTATTATTATTGATTCAATCTCATAATTACAATACCCTTCTATATATATACAATTGTAGAGGTTATCACTTTGAGATAAGAAGAAATCAATCCATGCTTATCCACAAGGATAAAACGAAATAAGAAAAGGACAAAAAATGTATAATACACCCATACAAATATACCATATGCATACACAATGCTTAACAAGGACAAGTCCAGGCCATAAGAAATTAGATAGCGGGTAGATATCAAACAACCACATACGATACAGAAATTTTACTTCAAAATAGAAACTGTAGTAAGTACCTGGACATATTCAAAGTAGTCAGGGCTCTTAAATCATAACGGAGTCAAACTGATGCTCATAGGTAAACAGTTGCAATACAATAATGCATCATACTTCTTATAGTGTAAGGAGAAATGACGCAAGAAAGTTGTCAGAACAAAGGAGCAATTTCTGATATAACTTACTGAGATATTCATTACCCCATTCATATATTTACAATATATAGTGAGCTGTGTTGCTTAAGCTAACATACCTACGATGAAGATATAGATCAATGGTATAGGAGCTCCACATGTCTCCCAAATTGAGCATATATATGTTTGTACCTAGACAGATAAATGAGAAATAAATAAGTAGGTTTCTAATGGTTTATGAATGTAGGGACATTTTTCTATTCAGAAATTAATGTGGGATTAATTTCAGTAAATTGTCTATGGTTCAGAGATCTTTGCTTTCCAGTAAAGCTCCTTCAAGGAACTGGCAAACGTATGCTAAATTTAAATCATGGCCCCTAACCTCACTACATCTAGGAAACTATCGGTGTGAAACTAACGAAAAATGATCCAGTGAAGATAACATCAATTGATACTGAGCTTGACAATCTTTTTCCGTAAAAAGGGCCCTGGTAAACTAGATTCTACATATCAACCTCCTGATCTGCATGCCGATGAAGGCAGGCTAAACCTAGGATCACTAAGGACAATTTCAGAGGGTTGTATTCAATTTTCCAGTTCAAGGGGAGAAGTGGTACAGCATGGTGTCTGTAATATACCAGCGACTTATGGAGTAAGTCTTTCCATCTACAACTATGAGCTAGCTGGTCGAGTGAGTACCTTCCTACACCTCTGAAAGCAATTTTCATACATGTGCAATTGTTCTATAATGCATAGGAAATATCATCATCAAAAGAATTTATTCACAAACAAAAACACATAGAAACAGACTTGATACATGAGCAAAGAACTAATTTATATAATAAATCCGTCAGGTATTGACCACAATCTAGAGGAATTTATTTGACCAATAAAACCTCATAACAGAATATCGCGACAAAGTAACTTCTCTGTCAAACCCTGCACATTACATTGTCCCAAAAAATATTTATTGGTGGAACTATAGTTGTAAACCCAAAATAAGATATACACAATATTCTTAGTAGAAAACACAAACGGAAAAGAATGAATAAATTGTACAGCACCTGGAAGAAGGAAGGCATCCACAACAAAGGCTTCAAGAATACTACTTTGAGAAAGAAAGTTCTTCTCGTATATTGAATCAATGGTAACTGTGTTTGGAAGCCTAGTTCTCCTGTGTCGCTTCTTCAATGGGATCATGCATTCCAACTTTTTCTTTGAGGTGGCATACCTGTGCTGCTCAGTCCAAGCCTACTGCAATAAAGCATTCGATGAGACAACAAAAAAAGAAATGTTCACTTTCTTATGCTGTGATTAACAACGGTTGTATCAAATACACATAAGATATAACCAATAGCATATGAAGTGGTTCAGAAAACCTTTCTTGAATCAAAATCATGAATACAGTTCCAAGGGATTAATATACGCCCATGAATGGTACCCGTGCTTCTTTAACTGACCGGTACTCTTTATCAACCATTAGTAAACAATTTAGTCATAAGCTATCCACAAATCGAAATGTAAAACACCATTTATGAAAAAGGTTCACCAATAACTAATAAATTTTAGGTTTGCATGTACATAATTCTTTTAGAATTATGATTGATACTGCTTGCTCTCCATATTAAAAATAATATTCTTATTATTACCATTTTTCTTATGTTTAACTTGTGTGCCGCTCGAATCTAAGAATAGAACATACATGTCTTGTAAACAATGTTATGGAACGCGATATGTGATTTCATGCGCTTGAGGACCGCATAGCGTATAAGCAAATTATGTGTCACATATGCAATTTGCATTATTTAAATTAATAAAATTCATATATATATATATATATATATATATATATATATATATATGAGAAAAATATGAAAAAATTACAAAACATGGGTACAAATATTAGTATCCCTAATTTCAATGTTATGAATATTGATTAGCTACAAGTCATCAACTTATTTCAAATATGCAAAAGGTTAATGATGTCATGATAATAATACAATGTTAAGAAAAAGAACACATCTCAACTATATGTAAATCCATGCAATTTTATCATAGATTTATAATAAAACACTAATTTTATTTATAAGAAACACTAATTTGATTTCTAAAAAAGAAGAATAAAATAAAAATGATTTGAGGATTGTAAATTCATCAATCATCACAATTAGTAAATAGTTAAAAAAAACGATTAAATCATTATCATCACAAACTAAAAAAATAGATATTTAACTAAAGTCAACATTGTTTAACAATTCAAGTAATCACACATTGATGTCATCAAATGATTAAAAGAGAGTTCTTTTTATTCGTTCTCCAAGTCCACCTTCTTTTCACCTTTATCAACCTCATCACCGTTTTCAACCTCATTATGATGCCTTTTAAGGTTTTATAGTTTCCCTTAAGTCATTAGGTTTAGATACGGGTATAATAAATATCCAAACCCGCTCCATAACAATTTTTTGGCGCCGAAGTATACTTTTTACAGCATATATAAAAAAATGCGCCCGTTTTCATGCGCCAAGTGGCCACATATGCATATACGGCCGCATAGAACACATCTTATAACACTACTTGTGAATGATAACATACTTCGCATTCAACATTGTCTGATATAAACAGATTAAACTTTTGGTGGACTGTTTTTTCACATGTAACCAGGATTGTTGCTAACAACGTCGTATTAGTTTAAACTTGATATCCTCCAAAAATTGATAAAAACTTCTGCAAAATTATGCCCATATCTTCTTCATTCTTTCAAGCCATTCACGAGACATTACTACCTGTTGAATCCAATGCATACTAACTAATGATGTTATCTGTTGACAGTGCTGTAAGTATATCATTGTCTTTTTCTATGCAAGAATAACTGGTGAAAGAACAGCTCATTTGTTGCATTCGAAGGGCTTTGTGTTTTAGCAAAACTACCGGGAAAACTTTGTTTTAATCTTCCTTGTGGTTTAATTTTTCAACCACGTGGATATGAATGCAGAATGTTATGCCTAATTGCTAAATTTACTTCTATAAAATCATCTGCCGTGGTCCATGAGTAATATTTCTTTAGTTTCTTCTACAACTTTTAAAATCTTCCTCATTTTGAAACATTCTCCAACGAACCAATAGTACATGAAAATTACAATGTTACAAGCAATTGTTATTCTTTGTAACAATTCATTTCCGTTAACATTGAGGTTTGAGACTTTAAGTATCAAACCATAGCTTATACAGATTTTCTTGTCTTCTTATATAGGGGGGGGGGGGAATACTTGAATAAATCATCTCCAAACAATCTGAGTTATTCTCAGATAGAAATTCTGTCAATTCAGTGGTCACCAACGAAAATAAAAGACTTACACATGATTTACCTTTGCAATGCTACAGATTTAGACATTGAGAACGTCATATTACTGTTATTGTTTATTACTTAAATACAAAAGAGGAATGTGCAGCCGCCACTAAACTAGAATAAGTGATTCTCTAAGATCCAAAACACAGTCCTGATTTGGGGAAATAGCTGATATTTGAATTAATCCCCGAATCAATAATTCAATGAATCCAGCTGTAATTAATGAAAACAACAAGTTACCCTCAAAATTTAAGCTTGCGGTTGGGAGATTAGGGTTTCTTACTTGAAAAAGATCCGATAGAAGAATCGCTGCTGTTACTCCGCTCGAATAAGCGATGCAAGTCTTTAGGATTCGAGACACGATCCAGCTCCATGAAGGCCCCGGTCCATCGCCGCCTTCGTCCCCGCCGTCGGATCCGTCGCCCTCCGACGATGAAGAAGAGAGCATCGACCTTGCGTACTCCACAAACCCTTGAAATGCATCGTTTTCTTCGGATTCGCCATCGGAGATCGATGAGAGTGGATCCATGGCCTCAGTGAAAAAACCCAAGACTTTTGGGTTTGGGAATAGGTTTTAGGAAGAGAATTGGGTCGGCTTTTGGGCGGAAAGAGACATCTTATTGTTATTTTGGGATTTATGCACGTAACTCCCTCTGCTCTTCTTATTTATGTGTCTGACGTGCAGCCTTTAATCAAGGGAAAGATTGGAAAATGTGTGCAATTTATGTGCTTTTTGTTCTTTCTAAAATATCAGGAACTATTAGAAACTAGAATCTATGCATACATTGTGTGTAAAATATGAAAAATAAGCAGAATATATTTTTCCGTTTGAAATAGTACTGTTTCTTTGTTGTATTTATTTTCAAAAGTTGGAGAAAATTTGAGCCATTATGGATGAAAACTTTTTTGGGTTTCTTTTTCCTTAAGTTATCAAACATTCCTAGCTATGTATCTTATAGAGGAGCATATAAAATTGATGGATTGGAGAAGACTTCGAGGTGTCGGTTTTTCTTTGTAAAACAAATGATGTTGGTAAAATTTACGAAATGAATAAATTTTCTATCATTGCCGGCGAGACGATCATGTATAATATGTTGCATTTGACGGTTTTTTTTTCCATTGTTGTTATCTTTGAGCGTACGGTCCGGAAAAGGTTTTACATACCTTTGGACAAATTCAAATTTTTTACACAGAAGCCTGTGTTTTGTTTCTCCCTCTAAGCCATATATGCTATTTTGATTGCTCTTCTTTTTGGGGAAAATGGTCTGACTCCTTGGGTCCAGAAACCAACAGGGAAAAACCATCGGGAAATAAAATCAACTGAAAAACTCCTTAAATCCAAAAAATTAAAGGTTTAGGTCCTTATAGCATAACCAACCGTTTTTTATTTTTTAATATTCTCGTATTACCTTTGCTGGCTTCTGCCGGACAAGTGCTGCATTTAGCGAGTAAAACGCTGCATCTGATAAATCCAGCAGTTATCTGCTAAATGTAGGAATTAATATAAACCAATATACATGATAAATATGGCAGTTATTTACCAAGCGTAGCTGCTTACCCGCTAAATGTAGCATTTTTTGGGCCGAAAGATGATAAGGGTACTATAGGAATATTAAAAAGCAAAAAGCGGTTGGTTGTACTATAAGAAAAATTATTTTATGTGTCGGCCGTATATATCCGGACAAGAGAGAAGAAATAGAAGTGTGAGCTTTCCACACCAACCAAGGTTGTCTGAAACTCTATCCTCGTCTCTCACCCCGCTCGGATATATTACACTTGGCACGCTGAATAATTTCTCGTACCACAGGGATTTAAACGTAAAACTTTTTGGATCTAGGGAGTTTTTTACGGATTTTTATGGGCCATTTTCCCTTTCTTTTTCTTAAAAAGTTATATAACGCAAACAAAGAAAACCCAGGGAGTGATATAATGCAAACAAAGAAAACCTAGGGATCTTTTAAAGATTAGCCAAAAACGAAGTGTCCGCAAATAAAGTAAAATTTCTGTGGCTAACTGCAATTCAGCCACAAGCCAATCTCCTGACTCACGAGTCCCTTTCTCCCTAACATCACTCACAACTGAACGCACAAATTCTCCAAAATATCTCACCGATAAAAAACCCTAGATCTTACTGTTTTTTAGGTCGATCTCGATTTCGATGGCGGGAGATCGCGTGGTGGGAGTGGCGGTGGACTTCTCGGCGTGCAGCAAGGCGGCGCTCCGATGGACTGTGGAGAATTTGGTCCGCGATGGCGATCACCTGATCCTCGTCAACGTCCAAAAAGAGGGCTTTTATGAAGGAGGCGAGATGCAGCTTTGGGAAGCTACTGGATCTCGTGCGTTGATCTTGCCCTTTTCGATTTTCTCATTTTTGTGTGTTTTTTATTATTATTTTTGGTTATTTAGTGTTTGTTTCATCGATTGTTTAATGGAGGTTATATTTTTGTTCACATTTGACGACTTTAGGTTTTGAGCCTCGAGCTGCTGGAGCCATAGTAGCCATCACATATTAAGAATATATTTTCAATTACTATATAGAGGGTAAATTGCACAAAGCTCCCCTTGTATTTCACTCCATACAGCATTTATACCCTCACATGTGATTCATTAGCGTAACACCCCCTCTGCTCATTGATCAAAATCCTTGCAAACACGAAAGTTCAGCACTAAACAACTTGAAATGATTGTATAATTTTCACTATAGAACTTGTTTGTTTTTTTTAGGTTAGAAATTGAGTGCTTTTTAGGGGTTTTGGTTGATGAATATAGGAGTATTTGTGCCGATAAATCACTTGAGATTGTTTACTGTTTTGTGCAATATAACTTTGAATAACTGAGTGGTCAGATCCTTTGCTGGCATGGGTAATGATTGATTTCTATTTTAGAGTGTAGTAGTAACCGCAATCAATAACAGTGTCGCGTGTAGCTAGCCGAGATGAGTACGGGTCGTCTTTAGGGAAACGTTGAATCTTTCAATTTTACTTTAGACGTGTTGAAAAAAGGAAGAACAGACAAATAAAAAATAGTGAAGAATAGTTTCTAGATATACGTCAAAATACGGATGTAGAAAATAGATCCAGTTTAAATAAAGATGTATATTTTATATCAGAAGAGCGCTTGTAGGATTCGTTCGGATTTAGTAGTAATGGATGACTAATAAAGATGACTCTTTTTATCTATTGATAGATTTAAAACTAGATTGATAGTGATGAATGAGAATTAGGGTTCTTGGAATAAATTAGTGTTTCTACACTATTGACCATTGTCTTTTCATTGATCTCTATTCATGTCTAGCATTTAATAAAACAATTGTTAATCTAATATCAAATCGCGGTCAAGACTATCAATAAACCGGTAGCGCGCCCGATTAGGATGTTAATGATTTTTTTGCTAAAGTTTATAAACTTCATAAGACTTAAAAGAACTTAAAATATTTTCTTATCCATTGTTTTACCTTAATCATACGAACCCTATCAATCGGAGAATTACTCACGCATGATGGAGATAGAAGAAGAACGGATAGAGATGAAATTCATAATGTAACTAAATAATTAAATTAATGATCTACCTTTATTAATCAACTTCGCAATTACAAAATCTTCAAGTTTAGATTACAAGAGGAGGAAGTTGCTCTCGATATCTGCCTTGTAAGAAGTAGATACTCCGTCGAATCTCATGTCGCCTTATCACACGTCGAATCGCGGACCTGTCGTGGATCACTTATTCTTTGACGGTGATTTGCTTCGTGTAAAAGATTGATTATCTCTAACTTTAGCCATCAGTCCTTTAAATAGTCCCAAAACCAGAAACCAAAGATTCCCAGAATTAGGATTTGTTGTGAAGATCTAAACCACAAAATCCCAACTCGTAACTCCTCTTTTAGGCTGTGGATCTGCCGCATTTATCACGTTTTGGCCGCGGAAGCGCCGCGTGTTGGTGTGATCATTGGTTCAAAATTCTGGGGCTGCTTCAATGTGACACATGGAGATTTATTTGATGTTTGGAATCCTCATATCTTTTCTGAGTCTCTGCCAGTATTGATTCTTCGATTTTATCTAACTTTATCGACAAATTTTTGATTCCCGACATCTCAACGTCTCGGTCTCCTGACCTGAGCTAGAGCCTGCACAATATCTCAATTAATAATGTTAGTAATATTTGGTATTTTTGAGATATTATCCTAACCATTTTATATGATATTATATTTTGAAAATATTGGCTAAGGATATTTGATATGATATGCATATTTAAATTATCAAAATATTATATAAATATTATATGCATATATTTTCCTTCATAATGTTAATTATAATATATAAACATATGAAAATAGTATTTTTATAGATAAACCCTAATATGTGTCATATTTATAATAAACACCTTTATATATTTAAGAAAAGTAAGGAAAATATCATATCAAAAGTGCGATATTTTCGACTGAACAGGTAACATTTGATACCAAATATTTTCATATTGTATATGCCAAATTTGTGTAGCATTAACTATGATAGTCTCAAACATGCCTTTTTCCCACCCTTGGGCATACTTAGAAGCATTAGGGGGGGGGAATTTACTTTATGTGGCAATATAAGATCCTTTCTCGAATAAAATGAAAGGGGAATGGTCTTGAGAGCAGTAGAAAGGTGAGCATGGGTTCATTTAAAAGAAGAATTAGATATAAGAGCTGTGAATCTTGAAATGAAGTGATATCAGGAAAAGAAACAGAGGGTGAATGGTATGGATCGTAATAACCATGTACAGGAAATAGTGAATGGGTTACTCTGAACCCTTTTTAAGATCAATATCAGGAAGCGGCGAGATCTTTTGGGACCTTTGCCCCCACTAACGCCTTTAACTATATATGTTTGCCTATGTAAGGAATATTTGGCCAAGTAAACAGAGTTTGGTTTTTCTTTCATTAACTGCCTTTGATAGATAGAGGTTGAATAAAAGTAGCAATGGTATCGTAAGCATTTCATAATTCGTGACAATTTTAGGTATATTCCCAACTCATACAATGTTAGCAAGATAGTGATATGATCTTTAGATCAGGACATAGAAGCAGGGGACCATGACAATCTAGGATCCTGAAGTCTTTGGCGGTTTAAAATTGGAATATCCTGCAAATTTAGGCAGGCTCCTGTTAGATTGGATTTGAATCCCCTCCAATGAAAATTCGGCAACGAATAATCCACTGTCTTAATCTGAGCCAACCATTGTTTATGGAGGAGATTCATTCCACTCAGTCAAACTTCACATTTGGAGTCACAATAGTTCATTATTTCTCAAATTATTAAAGTGGACTATCCACTTCCAAGCTGCAATCAAGAAATCTGAATCCTTTGTGTGATCACATATATATACTTCTTCACATTCTATGCTTCTATTACAGTCTATTCCCCATATTCAATGGTCACATCTAAGTAGAAATACACAAATCTTTTGTTGATTCCATTGAGTATAGTATAACCTGTTGTAGTTTCTGCACCTCTCATCAACGTGTCCTTATTACTTGTGCTGTTCCAAATTTAGCTGTATTAAGTTACGAAACGGGTTATATCATGTCCGCTATCTTCCCGTTTAGTTAAATTAGAAGATAATATTAATGTCAGTGTTTCTTACTTTACTTTAGAAGTGCATATCTTGTATCCTATTGTAATAATGTGTGCAGTTCTTTTTATGTCATCTTGTATCTTTACCATCCTCTCTCTAGTATTACTACTAAGAATCTTTCCCCTTCTTAATCTGTTTCTCATATAGATATTAATAACACTCTTGCAGCCCTAATTCCGCTGACTGAGCTCTCAGACCCTGCCATTGACAGGAAATACGGAATAAAGCCCGATCCTGAGACCCTAGATATAGCCAATACCATTGCAAAGAAAAAGGAGGTCAGCTTTGTATTTCACTACTCTTTCCGAATTCCTTTATCTATATTCCTATTATTTCATTCCCATATAGATTTCTCATCTCAATGTTTATGAGTTTGCAGGTAGTGGTAGTCATGAAGATCTATTGGGGAGATGCTCGTGAAAAGCTATGTGAAGCCATTGACAACATTCCATTGAGCTGTCTTGTTATCGGCAATAGGGGCCTTGGCACACTCAAAAGGTCAGGTCATTACACCTTATTACTAGTGAACACTGTTTTATTTTTCACTCGTCTTCGATTGCATCTTCCCATCAAAATGAGGTTGGCTGATGGAGTAGCTCTTTGTTAAAAAATTTACAAGTCTCTATGATTGGCTGTCTAACATCAACCCTATTTTATTTAGGGAAATTTGCTCTGATTTTCTTTTGGCTTTATATGTGCTTTAGAGTTGAACTTAATATCTATTATAAATTCACAGTATTGGGGAAATTGAAGGATGCAAATCGGTCATTTATAAATATTGAAAGTTCCTCCTCTTTGTCCATAGTTCCCATATTATTTCCGAGTATCTATATCCAAACTGCTAGACCTCAAATGTTAAATCTGCCATTATTACTGCAAATAGACATGGATCGATCTTCCAATTTCTTTATCTGATGCTTCAGTTAAGAAAGGAGTAAGCCAAAAATTCTGTGGTAGTTTGCGCTCGATGAGCTTTAATCTACTTAAGATTAATCTCCTTATAACTATTCAAGCAGCTTGGGCTTGCATACAAGCTTTTATTATCCTTTTTTTATTTTTTTATCCAGCCTCATATGATCGACTTTGAAATATTACTCGAGTTCAAATAAGTTTTAGCCACCACTGCTAACTTGAAATTAAGTTTGTGAGTGCTTGTGTAAAGCTTCTAGCTGAAGCTAGTGTTGGGTTTCGGTGCCCGCGCCGTGGAAACCGTGGCCGCGACGGAAGCACCGCGGAAATCGCGGCCGAGACGGAAGCGAAAACAAAAATTCTAGCGAATACCGAACATCCGTAAAACCTAGGATACGGTCCATAGACCTAAACTAGCTAACTAAAAGTGCAAGGGTTGAGAAAATACAACCTTTGTCGCGTGTCCACCCAATTGTGGAAGACCCTCCAAGCTCGTAGCCACTGGGATCGCGCTTGAGAATCGACCACCCTTATCGAAGACGATCCATTCGAGGGAAGCCGGAAGAGGCTCTAACCGATGATCCAAGCTCGCTAGGATTGGATAGTTGGTGATGTAGGAATATTTCACTAAATTTTTCTCTCATGAACCATGCTAAAAAAAGAGAGCAAGAAGAAGGAGAAGAGGAGAGAATGAAACCATGAAGCATGAAAACTCAAGTGAAAAAACATCAAGTCTTGAAAATGAGGATGGCTTGCCTTTTTACAACTATGGTGCAATAGTGCATACAAATGATTTTATCATTTTAAAATCTCCGAGCCATACCTCTCTGCATGCATGCACCATGCTTCATAACTCCTCCTTTCCACCTCATAACCTTATTTGATTTTCCAAATGAAAATCAAATATGAGGTGCCCATCTTCTAGAAGTATTCCCGTATAAATACGGAATACTTTGCCCGGTATATGTATCGCTACACATACGCGTATCCTATAAATATACGGATAGCACCAAAGAGAGAAAATGAATAGTGAACAATAACACTAAAATATATGTATCAAAATACATACACAAATTATTAAATCAAAACCTGATTTAATAATCCGGTTTAATCCTAAGCCGGCTAGTATTAACAACCGTCCGATTAAAGTCCGTGTATCCTGTACACGTATTTAGTTGGACCCCTGCACGTACCAACGTACGGCTTCTACATCTGTCGTCTGAACCGGGAAAACCCTTTGTGTGGGACTCAAAAGACTCGATAATACACTGCTAGTGAGTTTAACCACAAGCACGTCAGTGACACTAGCTGTACGTAACGGCTATCCAGGTACTCGTCGAAAGGGGGTCGACAATCAAGTACGTCTTTACCCTACCGAGCCTGAATGTGACAATCTTCGTACAGTCGGGTCTCTTCGTCAAAGAGTATCGTATATCGGGTGGATAATGTCAGACCTCTATTAACCCGATAAGCCATGTCTGAGAAACTCATCACCAATAGAGATACTACTGATCAACTATCAGTAAATCTCATCCACCGTGACAACTGAAATGAAAATTTGTACAAGTATCTAAAGCTCGGGGAAGGCTAACTGCTCCAAGTCTTCAGTATTGGGCTCGATCTCCAGCGAGTCCGATCCACCTGACAACATTCCAAAGAAAGATGAAAAGGAATGTCGTCAGCGAACAATCGCTCGGTAAGTCCCAAAGATGAGTAGAGATAAATAGGCAGAAAGAGTGTATAACTAGTACTGTTTGATTATAATGTTAACGCAGTTGTTTGTAGCTTGGTACAGAATATGCCAGTGTATACGAGAGGAGTCCCACTATCCGGAGACTAAGGTATACGGAGCATGAGGAACCGTTAAACCACGGTACAACGATAATGGATATTCAGGTTAGGTGTATTACAGTGACCGTCTCGTGTTACTTCTAACACATTCCGTACCAGTCTATCCCTTTATAAACCCCGTAATGTCTTTTGTATTGATTGTAATATTTGGTTATACAAATGGATGATTTGCCGAAACCATGATATCAGTAAACGGAATGGAATATAAATGGATAGTCATATAGATAGAGTATATCCATGGTTCAGTTCAGTCAATATAGATTGATATAGATTGAATTCTAGTATTCATGGATTCATGCTGTATTGTAGTTTATACTTGAATCATATTCAAGTCAGATTGATTAGATTGAGACTCTGTCTGAGTCGGACACTTTGAAAAGAAATTGAAGTCCTGAATTAGTTTTGATGTTATCGGTAATTGTTGCACATGGATGGCATGATTTGTGTCTTTTTTCCAAAACAATTACCGTGTTGATAACACCGTAGTTAGATTGTCTACCTTAGATAGGCAAGCACCCACATTCTCCGGCTCCCTAAGGCTCTAGAGAACTGGTCTCGTTTAAACTTATATTTACTAGGGTCCTTATTGTAAATTAATATAACTTGAGGGGGTTTTACGTAAAAATAGTTTTGATATATTTTCAAAATACACCTAAAGTATTTAATTATCGTCTTTAGGGTTTTCATAGATGTATATTTTATAAAAGTGAAACTTTCTAGTGAGTAGAACTTAGTTCTCATTGTATATGGTACTTTAATGAAATATTGAAATTTGTATTGAATTGTAATGGTATTTTCATGAAATTGTGATTCATATGATTTAGAAAACATGGAATATTTATAATATATTTAAAATAGATCTTTTGATAATATTCATATATATATTTATATATTTAATAAAAATAAGTTTTATTTATTTTGTAGAAATCTCATTTTCTTAAAAATTGCATTAAAAATTCCATCGTGATCGAATGCTCCTTGCGGAGGTCTGCATCTCGCTCTACTAGGCCCGAGGATGTGCGATAAACCACACCATCCCGATCGGGGTTTCCCAAAATGGGTTGTAGAGGCGTATTTGTAAGGAATTAATTAACACTCTTTTTTAAAGAAAACGGTTTTTAATTGTTTAAGGTATTTATTCATAAAGGCGTATTATCCCATAATCTAGAATCCTAAAACACATCATGCTATGTCAAAAATGTGTGTTGTGATGAGCTAGGTAATTACCTCGTGAGTTATCTAAAGATAATACGGTTAAAAGTGGATAACAATATCGTTTGTAAACATGATGGTATTTTACTGTAAAAGTGAAATAAAAATTGCAACATGAATTATTTTGAGATGAAACTTGTTGTAATGTGTTTATTTATGTTTATTAAATATTATAAGAAGATATGGCGATTTATTGTTTGAGAAAAATGGAGTTTTTAAAGAAAAGAGAGTCGGAAGTCGGAATAACTCCGCTTCCGATGAGTTTTGAAATGAAAATGTTTTAGAATAGTACAAGAGGAGGAGAGAGGAAACTTACAAGATACTAAGAAAGAAGAGAGGAGGTGGCAACTTTAGGAACCATCGGAGCGTCGTTTCGTCGCCGGAATCTCCTCGAAACGTCGTGGAACTTCGCCCTTTGCTAACTCCACCTACACAACTTAGGACTTGGAAATTTTTGAGAGTTTTTATAATGAGATTCTGAGTGAGGGGGTGTAAAATGGAGTTGGGTATTTATAGGAAAAATTAGGGTTTTGGGGTAATGAAGAATGAATTAAAAATTCATTAAAATTTTGGTTTAATGCCACTTTTAAATTCGCTGTTAATTTTTAATAAAAATAAACAGTACATGGGTTAAAGAGGGAGGCCAAGGGGGTGTCAGGGGAAAAATTGGGGAGCATCCCGACGGGCGGCCCGGCGGTGCCGGTCCTAACAACGCTCTCACCGGTCCAATACCGGTGGGGGATGTATGATATTTGGCCACGCGTATCTATCGCTTGGTATACTCCAGTGCACGTGTTTGTTTAGTCTGTGACTCTTCATTTTACGTGTAGTGCACGTGTAAACCTTTGGACTTCTAAAAGTTTAAAGAAAAATCAACAAAAAAATAACATGGGTGGGGGGATTCGATCACAGGGGTTATGTCACAGCAGTGTAAGGCTTTACCAATGAGCTACACGTGCTTTCTTGCTGTTCAAAAGCAATTTAAATACTTATAATGTACACATGATTGCAAATACTCTATTTGTACATTAACTTTAAATGAATTTTCTGTACACTGAAATTGGAGTTGTTACATTCTACCCTCCTTACAAAAATTTCATCTTCGAAATTTACAATTATTTTAAGGACTAGTTTACAAACAATTGAGAGTATCTTGCACGCATATCGTCCTCACGTTTCCATATTGATTCTCTTGGTGAGTGTTTTCTCCACATCACTCGAACTAAGTTGACTTCTTTGTTCCGAAGTGACTTCACCTTTTCATCCAGGATTTCAATAGATTGTTGCTCACAGGATAAATCGGGCTGTACAGTGAGCTCGGAGTGATCAAGAATATGGCAGGGGTCACTCACATACCTTCTGAATTGGGATATGTGGAACACATTATGCACCCCTTCCAATGAAGGTGAAAGTGCCAAACGATAAGTCACTTCTCCGACTCGTTCGAGCATGTCGAATGATCCAATATATCTTGGACTGAGCTTATCCCGTCTTCCAAAATGAATCACTCCACGGTTCAGAGATATCTTAAAAAATACATGTTCTCCCGGTTGGAACACCGAGTGACGGCGCTTTGCATCAGCCTAGTGATTCTGTCGATCTTGGGCTATGCGCATTCTTTCCCTGATAGTGCGAACTATATCGACTGTTGCTACTATCATCCCAGGTCCAAGGAGTTCTCTATCTCCGATGTCGGCTTAACTTAATGGTGATCGACACTCCCTTCCATAAAGTGCTGCAAAGGGTGCCATTCCTATACTTGCTTAGTAGTTGTTGTTGTATGAAAACTCCATAAGAGGTAGGTAATCTTTCTACGATCTTCCGAAACCTAGCATACACGCGCTTAGCATATCTTCTAAGATCTGAATCGTTCGCTCAGACTGCCCATCTGTTTGTGGATGGTAAGCCGTGCTGAAGTTCAGATTTGTTTCCAAGCTAGCTTGATAACCCTCTACCAAAATTGCGATCGGAATCTGGTGTCACGATCGGAGACAATGCAAACCGGTACTTCATGTAATCTCACGATTTCCTGCATGAGTTCATGGGCATCAGAAATAACACATATCGAAGAGATAAATCTTACTTAGATTCTTACCTCCATGTACTTGTTTGCTAATGTCTCAGTAGATTGGCCAACTTGAAAGGGAATAAAGTGGGCCGACTTTGTGAGTCGATACACGATAACCCATACCGCATCGTTACCTTTCGTGCTGCGAGAAAGTGTAGTCACGAAATCCATTGTGATGTATTGTCACTTCCATTCCGGGATAATTAACGGTTGAAGTGATCCAGCAGTCCTGTGATGTTCAGCCTTTATTTGCTGACACACCAAGTATTTAGCGACGCTTCTGTCTACTTTACGCTTCATTTCATGCCACCAGTAATTTTGACACAGATCTTTGTACATCTTTGTACCTCCAGGGTATACTGAATAAGGAGAGCCGTGAGCTTCTTTCATCAACTCTTCTCGCATAGAGCCTTTTGGTACACACAATTTACTGCCGTATCTCAAAGATCCTTCTTCATGGATGATGAAGTCTGTTCGAAGTCCACTTTCTACTTGTTCTCTGATCTTTTACAACTTAGCATCACTTGCTTGAGCTGCTTTGATCTGATTGACAATGGTAGATTGAACTTATAAGTTCATCAAATTTGAAGCGTTACCTCGTATAACCACTTCAATCTCCATTTGATGCAAGTCTTATTGAAGCTTCCGCTGTGCGGTGATGTTCAATGCTAATGGTTGGCGATTAAGGGTATCAAGTACTACATTCACCTTCCCTGGATGATATTGTAGGTTGATGTCGAAGTCTTCCAAAAGTTCTAACCATCTTCTCTGCCGCATATTCAACTCTTTCTGAGTAAACACATATTTCTGACTCTTGTGATCTGTGTATTTGTCCACTCGTTCACCAAGAAGATAATGATACCAAATCTTAAGAGCAAAGATTACGGCCGCCAACTCTAAATCATGCGTCGGATAATTGCGCTCATGAATCTTCAGCTGTCTTGAAGCATAAGCTACAACTTTACCGTGCTGATGTAGAACACATCTTAATCCCTTACCGGATACATCGCAATGCATTTCGAAACCTCCAGATTGGTCTGGTATGACAAGGATATGTGCTGATATCAATCTTGACTTAAATTCTACGAAAGCTCGTTCGCATGCTTCCGACCATACGAATTTTACATATTTATGTGTGAGCTTGGTCAGAGGTGTTGCAATCTTCGAAAATCTTTCAATAAACCTTTTGTAATATCCTGCTAATCCCAAGAAACTTCGAATATCCTTCACTGACTTCGGTGTCGGCCATTCGCTTACTGCTGATATTTTAGCTGGATCTACAGAGATTTCATCGCCTGATGAAATATGTCCGAGAAAACCGACTTGGTCTAGCCAAAACTCGCACTTGCTGTACCTGACATAGAGTTGATGCTATCGTAGGGTCTCCATGACAATTCATAGGTGCTCGGCGTGTTCTTTCCGACTCTTAGAATACACCAGGATGTCGTCGATGAAGATGACAACAAACCCGTCTAGATACTCTCGGAAAACTTGATTCATTAGATTCATGAATATAGCTGGTGCATTGGTCACTCCAAATGGTATCACAAGAAATTAGTAATGTCCATAGCGAGTTCTGAATGCCGTTTTATGGATATCAGATTCTTTGACCTTCACTTGATGATAACCCGAATGAAGATCTAACTTGGAGAATACTCAAGATCCACTTAACTGATCGAACAGATTGTCGATGCGCGGAAGTGGATACTTCTTTATATTTACATCGTTCAGAGCTCTATAATCAATACATATTCGATATGAACCTTCCTTCTTCTTCATAAGTAGAACTGGCGATCCCAACTTGAAGTGTTGGGACGAATCCATCTTTTTGGCAATAATTCGTCCAACTAAGTACGGATTTTCTTCAAACCTTCAGGGCTTAACCGATACGGTGCCTTGATCACCTGTTGTGCTCCAGATACTAAATCAATGCTGAATTTAAGAGCTCGATCAGGAGGCAAACCTGATATGTCTTCAGGAAATACATCATCGAACTCTCGAACTACATCTGGCTTTGATCCGTCTTCCGCTTGAAATGTTGCAATCACTGTCTTCTTCGGTTTTGCCTTGTATGTGCTTGGCTCCAGGGTTCAGTCTTCACTTTTGAAATAAAAGACCGGATGGTCTGGAATCTCGAACACCACCCTCCTTTGACGACAGTCGATGGTAGCGTAAAATGTTCCGAGCCAATCCATACCCAAAACGACATCAAAATTCGGTATGTCCAGCATCTTGAGGTCAGCATAGAATTTTCTGCTGCAGACGACCACTGGACACAGGTCGTATCCCGTTATTTTCTTTAGAACGATGTTCCCTGAACTGACATTCCAGCTGGATACGAGCGGTTTGACTGGATTCGCATGTGTTCGGACGAACCGTTGCGACATAAAGCAATGAGATGCTCCAGTAACGAAGAGTGCTAGTGCAGTAAGTGAGGCTACTAAGATCGTATATAAGTTATGTGGGATAGGTTTTAGGTATAAGGAAAAATATATGGGTATGTATATATAGATTGAAAGAAAGCTTGAAAGGAAAGTGTTACCCGTGATGACTTGGCCGGTGGCTTCAGCTTCTTCCACAGTCATTGTGAAAGCCTTTCGTCTCGGTACATTCCTCCTTGCTGGAGGAGCATTCCTCAGTCCGTTCTGTTGTCCTTAAGGTACGTTCCTTTGAACTTGATGGAATTGACGAGGAGTTGTAGTTGGTCCACGAGGAGGTGGAGCTGGAAGAGCTAGTCGTGGAGCAGGTGCCTGGATGGCTGGGCACTGCTGATAAGTAATTGCTAGTCTGGGTGCAGCATTTGGGTTATGTCTACGAGGACAAGACCCAATGCTATGAGTGGCTGAGCCGCAGACTAAGCAAAGGCAATTTGCACGCCGGCAGTCGTTCGCTAAATGTCCATCTCTCCTGCAGTAGATACAAAAGGCTGGGTTGGGCCGGTTGTTTGGTACTCCCGGTCTCCTGGGCAGCCTTGAAGAGGCTCCTCCTGCCATCTGAGTGGCAGGGCGTTTCATCCTGGCAGAGTGGGGTCTGCCCTTCATCTTTACCACTGCCTCATATCGGCTTGCAGCTTTCAGGGACAATTCGTGAGTTGGGAAATCCCCTGTAGCTAAGGCAGCTTGGATTTCCGGATCTAACCCTTGCTGAAATCTTCTGGACCTGATTGCAGCAGTTGGTATCAAATGTGGCGAACCTGTGAAGGTCTTGTGTTAGCTGTGTAGTATGTGATATAAGAAAATCGAATATTGAGACATATCTTACCTACTGAGCATGGTAAACTCAGCATCATATTCATCCATTGTTTTGGTCTACACCGAACCCTGTTGTAGATGGATAAATTGCTGCTCCATGTCAAATCGGGCAGTCTCAGGGAAGTATTTCGCGTCGAACATGTCACGAAAAGTCCTCCATCCGATAGGTTGGGCAAGACGGCTTTCTTCCGTCTTCTACCAAACTCAGGCGTTGTCAGTGAGTTGCAGCTTCGCAATTCGAACCCAAGCGATCTCTGGCACTTCTGCCGCTGCCAGGTCATCCTCAATACTCTGAGCCCATTTTTCAGCTTCCAGAGGGCTCTCTTTTCCCAAAAAATGTTTTGGATGCAATGCCCGGAATTGTTTCACTCCGGACGCTTCCGCTTCTGGACGGTTCATCAGAATAGCAGTCTGCTGCTGCTGTCCTTTTAGGAGGCTGCGGATCGCCTCAAGCAGTACTGTCTGCTCATTGATCGGAGCAGCAACGGTCGGCGTAAGCGGTAGGGGTGGTGGTGTGTTGAAGTTGGTACTGGTATTGTATGGAGAGTTCATAACCTTGAAAGAAAATAGGTTCAGGATAGATTCAAAATATATAAAATTATAAGATTCAAGTAATATGACATGTAATAATGTTTTTAGTTGCTGGTTCTTGTGTTATATTGCTTAGGACTTCATACAGAATTGACCTGCATGTCCATGCAGAACTGACCTGCATGGGCCGCCGACAGAACCTGTGACGCCCCACTTCCCGGTGTACTGGCAAGAGGACGCGACGGGTCACACAATGTAATTACTCAGAAGTAAACACGCTAAGCGTATCTAAGCAATATAAAGTAAAATGTACACAAGAGACAGGAATATAAATGAACAACTTTATTTATTCAGCATTTTTTTACAGGTACAACTGGAAATGTAAATACATGAATAGAAAGTAATGCCTAAACAATGACACAACTGAAATGAAAATATGTACAAGTATCTAAAGCTCGGGGTTAAAGGCTAACTGCTCCAAGTCTTCAGTACTGGGCTCGATCTCCAGTGAGTCCGATCCACCTGACAACATTCCAAAGAAAAAAGAAAAGGAATGTCGTCAGCGAACAATCGCTCGGTAAGTCCCAAAGATGAGTAGAGATAAAATAGACAGAAAGAGTGTATAACTAGTACTGTTTGATTATAATGTTAACGCAGTTGTTTGTAACTTGGTACTGAATATACCAGTGTATACGAGAGGAGTCCCATTATCCGGAGACTAAGGTATACGGAGTCATAAGGAACCGTTCTGCCACGGTACAACGACAATGGATATTCAGGTTAGGTGTATTAAAGTGACCGTCTCGTGCCACTTCTAACACATTCCGTACCAGTTTACCCCTTTATAAACCCCGTAACGTCTTTTGTATTGATTGTAATATTTAGTTATACAGATGGCTGACTTGCCGAAACCATGATATCAGTAAACAGAATGGAATATAAATGGATAGTCATGTAGACAGAGTATATCCATGGTTCGGTTCAGTCAATATAGATTGAATTCTGGTATTCATGCTGTATTGTAGTTTATACTTGAATCATATTCAAGTCAGATTGATTAGATTGAGACTCTGTCTGAGTCGGACACTTTGAAAAGAAATTGAAGTCCTGAATTAGTTTTGATGTTATCGGTAACTGTTGCACATGGACGACAGGAATTTTGTCTTTTTCCAAGACAATTACCGTGTTGATAACACCGTAGTTAGATTGTCTACCTTAGATAGGCAAGCACCCATATTTTCCGGCTCCCTGAGGCTCAAGAGAACTGGTCCCGCTTAAACCTATATTTGCTAGGGTCCTTATTGTAAATTAATATAACTTGATGGGGTTTTATGTAAAAATAGTTTTGATATATTTTCAAAATACACCTAAAGTATTTAATTATCGTCTTTAGGGTTTTCATAAATGTATATTTTATAAAAGTGAAACTTTCTAGTGAGTAGAACATAGTTCTCATTGTATATGGTACTTTAATGAAATATTGGAATTTGTATTGAATTATAATGGTATTTTCATGAAATTGCGATTCCTTTAATTTAGAAAACATGGAATATTTATAATATATTTAAAATAGATCTTTTGATAATATTCATATATATATATTTATATATTTAATAAAAATAAGTTTTATTTATTTTGTAGAAATCTCATTTTCTTAAAAATTGCATTAAAAATTCTATCGAGATCGAATGCTCCTTGCGGAGGTCTGCATCTCGCTCTATTAGGCTTGAGGATTTGGGATAACCCGCACCATCCTGATCGGGTTCCCCAAAATGGGTTGTAGAGGCGTATTTGCAAGGAATTAATTAACACTCTTTTTTAAAGAAAACGGTTTTTAATTGTTTAAGGTATTTATTCATAAAAGCGTATTATCCCATAATCTACAATCCTAAAACACATCGTGCTATGTCAAAAATGTGTGTTGTGATGAGCTAGGTAATTACCTCGTGAGTTATCTAAAGGTAATACGGTTAAAAGTGGATAACAATATCGTTTGTAAACATGATGGCATTTTACTGTAAAAGTGAAATAAAAATTGCAACATGAATTATTTTGAGATGAAACTTGTTCAAATGTGTTTATTTATGTTTATTAAATATTATGAGAAGATATGGTTATTTATTGTTTGAGAAAAATGGAGTTTTTAAAGAAAAGAGAGTCGGAAGTCGGAATAACTCCACTTCCGACGAGTTTTGAAATGAAAATGTTTTAGAATAGTAGAAGAGGAGGGGAGAGGAAACTTACAAGATACTAAGAAAGAAGAGAGGAGGAGGCAACTTTAGGAACCGTCGGAGCGTTGTTTCGTCGCCGGAATCTCCTCGAAACGTCGTCGGAACTTCGCCCTTTGCCAGCTCCACTTGCACAACTTAGGACTTCAAAAGTTTTGAGAGTTTTTGTAATGAGATTCCGAGTGAGGGGGTGTAAAATGGAGTTGGGTATTTATAGGGAAAATTAGGGTTTTGGGGTAATGAAGAATGAATTAAAAATTCATTAAAATTTTGGTTTAATGCCACTTTTAAATTCTCTGTTAATTTTTAATAAAAATAAACAGTACATGGGTTAAAGGGGGAGGCCAAGGGGCGTCAGGGGAAAAATTGGGGAGCATCCCGATGGGCGGCCCGGCGGTGCAGGTCCTAACAACGCTCTCGCTGGTCCAATACCGGTGAGGGGTGTGTGGGATTTGGCCACGTGTTCCTATCGCTTGGTATACTCCAGTGCACGTGTTTGTTTAGTCTGTGACGCTTCATTTTACGTGTAGTGCACGAGTAAACCTTTGAGCTTCTAAAAGTTTAAAGAAAAATCAACAAAAATAATAATGTGGATGTGGGGATTCGATCATACGGGCTACGTCACAGCAGTGCAAGGCTTTACCAATGAGCTACAAGTGTTTTCTTGCTGTTCAAAAGCAATTCAAATACTTATAGTGTACACATGATTGCAAATACTCCATTTGTACATTTACTTTAAATGAATTTTCTGTATACTGAAATTAGAGTTACAACCATCATCACCATGATGCTGATCTCCCTGTCACCGTCTATGAGAAAACCGAAGTATCTTTCGGGTGTCTGAGGTCACCTACTAAAATCCGCGGAGTGACTAACAGTCTGTCAAGTTCAATTGAATCCTTAGGTTATACTAAATTTTCGGTAACCGTTTGTGGTTCTGGAATCATTTCTAATTCTATTATACTCCTACTAGTTTCTTTTGCAAAAAGATCCTTTTATAAAATGGTGGCGAGTCAAGAACAATGTAACTATTGGTCTTGAAAATGGTAGAAACAAAATCCCAGCGAATGCTTGAGATAATCCACAAACCGCCATTACCGAAACGTGTCTCTAGTTTGTCCGGATTCTGCTTTTAAACAGAAACCGGATAACTTCATATCTTAACAATCTCAAGATATGCAACCATTCTATATCCATATAGAATTAAGGCACTAATTTAGATGGAATCAGATTCAAAATGTTGTGCAGCTATTTCCAGTGCATATTACCTAATGGAAAATGGCCAATACAGTATTACTTATCATGGGGCGAACTCACGGATGAGAAACCTGTGAGAGAATCAAGTTCTCAATACTATGATGGAATACCTAACATAAGTATCTACATTTTCGATCACCTCGAAGAATCTCGATATTTCCAACGTATGATTATCTACTTTATTCTTATACCTACAAACTTCTCAAAATCTTTGGACCTTGCATTACTATGAATGTGTGCCTAAATCTAGAGAACTCATAGGTAAAGCTGAATGAAGTAAGAGTATCAACCTCTTGTCCTGAAGGACACTGGACAACATACATTTCCCTGTATAAGTCCCGAGAGTATACCAACTCAAATTCTGTGTTGTAAGTTGAAAACTGTATCTTGGTTAAGAATGTCTTACACCGTTATAAAATGCACCTTATCTTATCCTCAAGTGATAAAGTTAAATGTTCATAACACAATTTCAAAGTGTATATCTCATTTTATAAAATAAAGGTATATATATTTCATTTTAAAACTTGGTGCATAACGGTTATTTGAAACCAAATATTTGCCGTCAGGAAAAACCAGACGATTTAATCCAATATCATCAATTACAACGAATTCCAATATTGAGGATCAAATCGCCCATTTCCCAATATTCTACTCCTACTTATCATCTGTAACACCGTACAGATATGAGATCCAAATCTGGTAAATACATACCCTAGAGTAAGAATTTATTGGGAAAATAATTCTCTTTTACAAGTACATAAAAATACCGAAACATGAAAAATATTTCATAGAGGATGGTCAGGTATTCCCAGTAATGCCTTTTCCATTATTTTGATTCATGACAGAAGTCGCAATTTCCTTTGTTCTCACTTCAATCCCTTTATATGTCTCTACATCTTACCTTCTCTATATCGTGCTTAGGCTAATTTGGTTTTCTTTCTTCCCTACCTTTCGACACCAGCCTAAGATTTGGAAGAAGACTATCCAATAAGAGTAACATGTGCACTCTTCTAATACAAGGAGCTCTCGCTACCTGAGAGAAGGTTAAGGGAAGAGACAACCGAATAATCTTATTCAATTTCTCCAGAACCTGTGGCTATTCTCGACTGAAGTTACTTCTTCGAGTTCGTATGTAACTATACGATGGCCGTTCCAAGCGATATGGATCATCGTAGTGATACGACGTGTTCTGAAGAAATGCAAAGGGTAAAGTAAGAGTGACAGGGATATATGCGATTTTGTCACGAATCAAGACAAGCCAAAGCCAAAGGGTGTAAAAAGATACGGTCAAATTGGTTCATGAGTTTTTAAGGTAAGTCATGGTCGCTGTACCAGAGAGAAAAGAAACACTCAACGTGCACTCTATCAAGATTAGATTGGTTTTCACTTTATCTAATCAGGATGGCTCCCACTGTTTCCTTGAATTCTCCTTCAAACCCTAAAAGGAGAACTAGTCGGGATCATTTACACTTTACAAATTCGCTAACCTTTCAGCCAGGCCAGTGTTGGTACTCCGAGGGAGGCCCCCCGTGCTTTCACACGGACCCAATTAATAACCCCGTTTCCGTAGAGGCGTAAACTCGTCAACACTTTCTAGACACCTAATAGGTTAGCTAATTGTGAAGTGAAAAATCTCCTGAGGAGTAATACATACTCATCAGTGGGAATCAGGACCCAATTATCACTGTATGATAACTTTGACGAAAGCCTACCACAATTACCACACTCCAGAAGGTATGCGCATGCTTGGCAAGTTTCCCGTATGTTTGAAACTCCCGATATGATTTTTGCCCCTAAAACCCAAATGACCTTGACTAAAGATCAAAATGCCAAAGTGTCTTAGTCAAGTTCTACCCGTCATTATCATGATTGCATTAGACCCACCCGTACGACACCTGACTAAAGATCAAAACTATCTCACGACTGTCCTAACCAATCGCATTACCATGCAACAGAAAAGCATTACATAGCTACCAAACACTATGCCTCGACTAAAGATCGAAATACGCAGCACGAATACTAAGCAATACTAATCTGAAATGAGGGCTACGGCTGGTTTTTGGCAAAAAACCTTTAACGTAATGAACTTGATATCGTTGAAGGAACTCGAGTGGTTTTGAAATGGAGTGGTTTAAGCTCCGCTTTTAAAACTAGCGACATAAACTTTTGCTTAAGAGCGAACTCCCCCTGAAGGGATCAAGACTCTTCCCTCATTTAATGAGGTGTGGGATATTCCTAACCGAATACCTCTAAGCAAAGCAAAAGAATACGACCATGAGTTTTGAAGAAAACCGGGTAGTTTTAAAATTGCTTCCGACAACATCATTTAAGTTTATTTTCCTTGCATTATATTGATAATGCGTTCCCATCATTTCAAGTTTCCAAGCCACAAAAGAAATAACCAAAATAACATGCTTTTTATATACCATCCGCATTCGCCACGGGGTCTCATCATGCACCGTTAGGTTACTTAACTAACAGTAGAGCGGGGGCAGGGACTAGCGCGGATGCAAAACATATAGAAGCATCTACTATATATATGTATATATCGCTGGTAGATAATAGTCATCACAGACAGATAAAAATCATCACAAGCATGCGACCAACAATATGGAATAGCGGATAATTTAGGAACCCTGCATTTCATTTGAGTCATAAATAAGACGCGACGTTCCCCGGTCGTACGGATAACCAGTGCAATGAAGATCCTAGGCCCCTACGAGTGTGGCAAGTTACCCCCAATCCCTGAAGTGAGGTAACCCCAATCAACAAAGTGAATGGGCTACCCAGCACTTCACGAAATCCGGTAACTTGAGCACCCCTCCATGAGTCAGCCTATACCCCCTATGAGTGCGGTGAATAGCCCGTCAATTCTGGAGTAAGACCTCCAGGTCTCAACGCCATGAGATGCAGGCCCATTGCCCTCTAGAATCCGGCTATTCGAGCACTCCTCCGTGGGGGTAATCCTAGTACAGAAAAGAATATATATATATACAACGGTGATATCGATCTCGATCCGGTCGTATCTTAATAAAAGAATATACAAATTGGTAGAAACGACAGTCCACATGTCGGACGCTCGCCCATCAATAATCAATATACAAATGAATCTGAACTGTACATCTAACATTGCACACAAAACTATCCATCACGACAATCCATTCATAATATCAGTGCAACACAGAATATCAACGTGAATATCATGTTCGTAAACCCGTCTGATTGTACATATAGAAACCAGTCGGATTGTACCGCGCTATGATATTCACGATCGCAGAAACTAATATATGCACTGAAAAACACGAATTTAAAATTTCGATTGATTAAAAGTTTTCGCATGGCCCTAAATACAAAACGGTACTTAAACAAATCTGGGCCAAAACCAAACATCCCAAAAATCACATTTCCATATAATAGAGCAACTGAAGAAAATTGGGGCACAACGGCCTTAAGATGATCGCGGAACCGCGACCAAATGCTATGATAGGCGGTGGTTCCGCGGTGAAAAATTAGGCGCTTGTGCTCCAATTTCTTCATGTCCTTTAAAATTGCCTGCACATAATTTTAAAGCAACCGGAACAATTTTTTAAAAAACTTTAAAATTCGAACAACAAGCATGTGAAATGGAAATGCGATTCGGAAAAATCCGTCGATCAAAATTCTAAACAAGTGCAAAGTAGCTAGTTAAAATTTATGGAGTGGCTCTAATATCATGTTGGGTTTCGGTGCCAGCGCAGTGGAAACCGCGGCCGAGGCAGAGGCGAAAACAAAAATTCTAGCGAATACCACACCCGTAAAATCCAGGATACGGTCCATTGACCTAAACTAGCTAACTAAAAGTGCAAGGGTTGAGAAAATACATCATTTGTCGTGTGTCCACCCAATTGTGGAAGACCCCTCTAAGCTCATAGCTGCTGGGATCGCGCTTGAGAATCGACCACCCTTATTGAAGACGATCCACCCGAGGGAAACCGGAGGAGGCTCTAACCGATGGTCCAAACTCGCTAGGATTGGATGGTCGTTGATGTAGGAATATTTCACTAAAATTTTCTTTCATGAACCATGCTAAAAAAGAGAGTAAGAAGGAGAAGAGGAGAGAATGAAACAAAGCATGAAAATTCAAGTTAAAAAAAATCATGTCTTGAAAATGAGGATGGCTTACTTTTTTACAACCATGGTGTAGTAGTGCACACAAATGATTTTATCATTTAAAAATCTCTAAGCCATACCTCTCTACATGCATGCACCATGCTTCATAACTCCTTTCCACCTCATTACCATATTTAATTTTCCATATGAAAATCAAATATGAGGTGTCCATCTTCTATAAGTATTCCCGTATAAATACGGAATACTTCTCCCGGTATATGTATCACTACACATACGCATATCCGTATAAATATACGGATACCACCAAAGAGAGAAAATGAATAGTGAACAATAATACTAAAATATATGTATCAAAATACATACACAAATTATTAAATCAAAACCTGATTTAATAATCCGGCTTAATCCTAAGCCGGCCAGTATTATCAACCGTCCGATTAAAGTCCGTGTATCCCGTAGACGTATTTAATCGGACCCCTGCACATACCAATGTACGGCTCCTACATCTGTCGCCTGAACCGGGAAAACCATCTGTGTTGGACTCTAAAGACTCGACAATACGCTGGCAGTGGGTTTAACCACAAGCACGTCAGCGGCACTAGCTGTACGTAATGGCTATCCAGGTACTTGTCGAAAGGGGTTTGACAATCAAGTACGTCTTTACCCTACTGAGTCTGAATGTGACAATCTCCGTACAGTCGGGTCTCTTCGTCAAAAAGTATCGCATATCGGGTTTAGGGTGGATAACGTCAGACCCCTACTAACCCGATAAGTTGTGTCTGAGTCAAGCTCATCACCAATAGAGATACTACTGATCAACTATCAGTAAATCTCATCCACCGTGGCCACAGATTTCTGATGGTAGCCAACTGAACACAGGGCTACATCGACTCCTAATACTAAGAGAGACGAATCCCTGACAGTCGACTACTGCTTCCATGTTGTTCAGGACAGTACCCAACTAAAACTCGTTTGCACGACTCCTTTGAGCCGTGGTATGGTAGTAATCAAAGCACGGTGGGAACTCACACGAGACAAATGACGACTTCAGGTCAAATGACTAACCTGTACTCATGCCATCTGAGAACTTCCATCTGACGATAGATATAATAGCATCTAGAAGTTCTCGGCGAGTCTGTCCAGTGTATTCACCTCCAGTGAGCACCTGTATACTATCTTAGGTGACACAATATCAATGGCGTGTGAGACCGGTCACCGTCCCTCGTCGGGGTCTAGAAGCGTATACACTCGTTTACTCCGGAATATCGTTTCTCAGTCTCGATACTTCCACGACTAGGGACATTTAAGCATGTGCTTATGGACAACCCAGTTCCTACATATATGATTAATCATCACAATGCTGATCGTCAAACAACAATCCTACGGGCTAAAACTGTTATACTTGTATAGACCCCCCCCTCAATTATCATAATCGCTTACTTGCGAACACAATAATTGCCTTGAGGGCACTATATCTAACAGCTAGAACTTTTAAGTTTACTTGATTTAGAGACTTGCAAAATTCATAATCCACACTCGAGTCCCGTAGACCCAAATACATCCATGCTAAGTCGATATTTGCCTGATCGAATTTCAATTGATCTCAAATGAAGTCTGAATGTGCAAAATGTTATGGTTTTTAATCTAACGAAAGAAGAAAAATTCAGTAATCACAATTTATTGTTTATTTTGGCATCAGGGCTATCATGGGCAGCGTCAGTAACTATGTGGTGAACAATGGTGCATGTCCAGTGACTGTCGTCAAAAGTGTCGAAGCGCATTAAGGCTGGTTACGCCTTTATGAGTATTTGTTAAATAAAATTCACTGAAGCAAGTTTCTAGGCCTTCATTGAATAAGAACTTAGCTTGTTGTTCTTGCTATGTGACTTTGTTGGATAAGCAGAGTAGTGTCTGTGCTTTTAGGTTTAATGTATGTTTTTTCCCTATGTTTTCTGTGTAAAATATGTGGAGTGTTTGCTGTGAGCTTTGTATACAAGACTCTGGGCATGGAAAAATGTATGGTAAATAATGTTTCTAATCTCTGTAGCGGGGCCATTATCTGACGGTCACATTGGGGACCAGAATCAATCATGTTGACCGTATGGGATCGGAAATATGGTGTTTTCAACTGTTTGAGAAACAGAACTTTTCAGAACTGGGATTTCTTTAAATAAGCAGCGAAAGTAATTATAGCAATTTGGCAAACTCTTGTAGGAAGTAACAATATGTTACATTTCATGTTAATGGTGTGGAATTAATCACAATAACCCATGTTACTTATAATAAACTCATTAATGAATCCATCCATTAGCCTATCAGTAAACCTACTGGTCATTAATTACCTCAACACCAAAACCTCATTAATTAAATGCTAAACATGATATCGTTAAGTTTTTGAAATCTGACACTGTTTTTTCATCGGAATCATATAGTATAGTATAGTATAGTAAATCGGAATCAGCCAAGATTTGGGCTATTTTTTAACCCAGCAAATCTAAGGTCACAAAAACATTTCAAAATTCAGTCATCCAATAGGGGGCTGCAATTCCCTTAAGTGACTACTTATGGCGAAATCCCTCCAAATTTATCAGCATTCAGTTTCTCTTTTCCTATTTTCTATACCAATAAATCCCCTTCTCTCTATACCCTTTCCTCCTGGGGACCTTGCCGCCTCATCGCCATGAATCCAGCTTCCCTTTCTCTGCTCCTCGTCTTCTCTCTATCCTCCGCCTTCCTTGGTCATGTCGTCTCGCACGGTGTCCCCTGCCCCACGACCGTCCAGCACGGCGACTTGCCTCCCCCGCCCGCCACGTCCCCTTCGCATCTGCCATGCCCTCACAGCCATCACCGCTCAGCGTCTCCGCACACGTTGGCAACCCTGCACATGCCCTCCCCCTCTCCGTCCGGCCCAATAGACGTGGTCGTCAGCTCCGTCTCCGAGGCCATCAACTCCTTCCAATCCGTTCCCTTCAACGATTCAGACAGTGTCCCCGGGCCTTAGCTCCGTCGACGTGCGCACCGCTCTGAGCTAGGGGCTCAAGGCGATCGTCGTCGATGCGGCTGCCCTATACGCAAAGGCCCAAGCATTGCCGGACAGTCTCAAGGCCGAGAGCACCGTCCCCGCTCCGCCTATGGACAACCCCGACCTTACCGGAAACCCTAACCAGCTTAACGCATGTATCAGAGGATTGAGTGAGGCCCACGACGATGCTCAGGACACCCTGATGTATCTCCAGGAGAATAGCCCTTCATCGGCAAAAAGCAACATCGACGCGTTCTCGAACAGCATTACGTTGTGCACGGAGACGACTACTCCAATCACAGCCGATGCGGAGAAAATCTATCAAATGCTTCGAAACTGCGGGTCGTTTTTCGATACTGTATGGCCAGAGCAGAGCCATGATTTCCTGTTCCCTGGACAAGGGCACTGAAGCTTATTTGAATTGATTTGTGGGGGGAGCATTTGTTGTTGATAAGGAGCTTGTATAAAAATTAATATATAAGGAGCTAATATAACTAATGGTGCTTCTATGTTCAATTTATGTGTCACACGGTATATTTACACTCTGAGGTTGAGTAATTTTATAATGTGAAAGATACTGATTTTAGACATGGATAACTTTCCCTAGATAAATTTTCAGAGATGAACCACTTTTTATGTAGAGTACAGGGAATCTCGGAATCTCAGTTGCCACTTAAGACAATTTTCTCAGAGAATTTTCTCGGATGTCGGCCAAAAAGTCAACTCTCCAATAATTTTTTTGACCGGCATCCATCACCGCCAATTTTTTTATTTACATAAGAAAAGTTATAAGTTGCAATTTATAATGGCAACAAGCATCTTCCCAAAAAGAGCCCCTCAACAATCTACTGTTAAACACTTATCAAACATAACAAATGTTAATTTTACTAAGATAATTGAATGCCAAGATCAATTTTAGCAAGGCTTCTGACATTTCTTTCAATCTAAACACCTCTAATCTTTAATTATCTCATATCTTTATGGATGAAAACGAGAATGTTTGTCTCACTTCAATATTTAATACATGCATCTTATTGTCCTTAAAAAGAAATTTTCAGAAATATAATTACATCTGTCTATGGTTTGTTGCACAGAACATATGAGTTTTATATGGAGTCATGGACCTTCGAGTTCTGAATAGCATCCATAACAATTTTTTTTTTGCAACAGCCAATAAGCAATTTCTTTCCTTTTTTTTTTCTGTGGGAGAGATGTGGTGAGGGATGGACAGAAATTGCTCCACATATTTGATTGAATTGCAAGTGGGAGGATTCGAACCATCTCTGGGCAACCATAACTCACTTGAGATATTGAAGACATCTTACTGTCAATAAACACTTAGCCCTAAGATATTTACATCCATTAAATATAGTAATTTACATACATGCCCCTAAAAGATTGTTCATCAGAACTCCAATTTTAATTTCGGATATATATTTATTGCTTTAAAAGATAAGAAGAGGGTATTAATTAGACATACCAATTAGTTCATGGTACAGCTTGTAAACGGTTCATGCGATACGAATTTCCTCTCGAAACCGAGAGGTCATACTTGCAATTTTCTAAGTGACCGTTTCAGAAAAGGGGGAGAAAAAGGAAAAAGAAAAGTATAACTGATCCGTGTTCATTTCTTTTGCTAATAATATGGATTCTACACGCTAAATCATCTTGATGATACTCATAAATGGGAATTTCCCAGATCATGACACGTGGTAGATGACGTGTCCCGGGACTTACGGGACAAGAGCAAGCACGATACATTGAAGGCATTCTCCGGGCCTTCGCCCCGAGGATTGATCCGACCTTCAATGGCCTCCCAGAACACTCCTATGCTCGCCTTACAAATAACCATCGGCTCGCTTCCAAACTCTCCTACACGCTGAGCTTCTTCAGCCCTCCCAGCTCACCTCCGAGCTATCACAGAACCGAGCTTTCTCGGCCTCCCGCTCGCTTCCGAGCCTCCCGCCGAGCTAAACCTTCCTGATTCTACCGAGCAACCTAGAACGCAGAGCCCAAGAGCTTACGCCGCGGCTCCTCGTATCTCGCCAGAAGCGAGATATCCGCCACTCAACATCCCGCGTTCCACGCCGTCGTATCCCCCAATTAACGAGCGTATCTTGTCATTAATGGAGGGATCCCGTCATTCACGTAGGCGTAACGTCAGGGGCGTAACTGACGGCGAAGATCTCGCGCCGGCTTGCTCCATACGATCACTATAAAAACCCCTCTCTCAGACGACTCAGGTAAGACAATTTTAACCCAACAAGCCGCCACTCTGCTCAAATTTCTCGGCTAACTTGATCGTCGGAGGGTCCACGGTGGTACAACCATCCCGTGACTTCTTTTGCAGATAGCTCGGATTCATCTCAAAACAAGGTCACTGAGATCCACACGTTCAGGAAGACAACTCTCAACACCAATCTCAACCCTTCATCAACGCTCACGACAGATCGACGGAGGACGATATCTGAAGGAGATCATCGCCTCCATCAGTTGGCGTCGTCTGTAGGAATCTAATTTTTTCCACCCATCGAAAGTTGATCTTCCGCTCTCGACTTCATGGCGAGCGAAAACTGTGATGATCCCAGCACAAGTCGCCACCTTCCCCACAACGAAGGCGCGAACGGATCTACTCCCCCTCCGAATGCCATCCACGCCCTCTCGGCAAGGATCGACAAGCTCGCGTCCATAGTGGATGCCCTTGTCCGTGTCCAAACGGTGGGCCCAGCCCCCAGGTCACCGTTCCCCCTCCCAAGGATCACGACCTTCGCAGTGGGGCGGATGACATTGCCCACGCTGGCACTACCGAACCATGCCATGCTCACTCCGGCGACCGCGGCTCCCCCACGGTGACCGATTCAATTGCCCGCTGGGTGCCACACGGCTCCATGTCGCGGTCTCGCGAAAGAGCCCATCGCCCCAAGGCCCGTCGCGTTCCCGTCCCTTCCGAAGAGGTATCGGTCAGCTCGCTTGCTTCCAGGCATGATCGACACGCTCTGCCTTGATGGGAACGCATGAACGGCACTCGCCACGAAGACTCCGAAAAGACCTCACCAGGGGACCTAAGGAATTTGATAGAATGGAATCGGAGTTGCAGCCTGGCGCAGACCACAAGCAGGAAGGGCTGCCACTCTAACCGCGCCGAATCCTTGAGGTATCATGACCGTCTCGACGCCCTCGAAATGAAAATCGAGGGTATACATCGGGAGGGTCATCCATCCGGTGAAGAGGCCAGGTACGCGGCTGACTCACTTACGAAGCTCTTCACCGAGGAGTTGCTTGCCGTACACGTCTCGTCCAGGAACAAGCCGTCCAAGGTGGCCATCTTCGACGGGAAGTCCGACCAGAAGGACCACCTGGACGCGTTCACGGCGAGCATGAGCTTCCAGGATAACTCGGACGCAGCCCAGTGCCGAGCTTTCCCGACCACCCTCATTCATGCTGGTCGGGACTGGTTCCGGGGATTGGCGCCACGCTCTATCTCGACCTTTGACGAGTTGGCCACCCAATTCCTCGGACACTTCGTCGGCAACAGGCGACAGAGGAGAACAGTCGATCACCTGTTCACCATAAAGAGCGGGGACAAAAAATCCTTTAAGGGATATGTTACTCGCTTCTGCAACGCTTTTCTCGAAGTCCCCGATCACCGAGATGAAACTGTCATCACCCTCTAAGGTCGGGTCTTAGGCACAAAGAGTGGCTCCGCTCTTTTGCATTATCATAACCTAAGACCATGGCTAAGGAAAAAGCTTGGACCGAGCGAGAGATCCAACTCGAGTCTGAGGTGAACGCCAACCTGCTCCAGGGCGACCAAGCCGACCAAAAGAAGAGGAGCAGAGAAGAGAAGAAGAAGGTCGACCGGCCAAAACCATACTCCCCAAAGTTCCAGGAGTATACTCCTCTCAACATCTCCCAAACCGAGCTGTTAGAGGAAGCGAAAGGCGAGCGATTCTTCAAGCTCCTGCCGGTCACCCATAGAGCGGCTAAACGAACCCAGGGCCCGTACTGCGCCTTCCATAGGTCGCAGGGCCACCCGACCGAGAACTGTAAACAACTCTGTGACTACATCGAGGAGTTGATCCGCTCTGGCCACCTGGCGAAGTACTTGCGGGACAAGCGACATGCAGATAGGGAGCAAGAGAACCAGCCCCTCCCGGCGAATTGACGATCGGCCAAGTCATGGTCGTTTCCTCGGGGTCTGCCCGTGGAGCCGGCGAGACTCACCGCCTCCTACCCATCGAGGTAACAAGCGACCTGCCCCCAGAAGAAATGCAGGACCGTCGAGCCCATCATCTTCACTGATGAAGACCTCTACGATATATCCTTGCCTCACAACTACCCTCTCGTGATTACGGCACGGGCCCACCATTACGAGGTTCAGAGGATATTAGTCGATTCCGGCAGCTCGACAGATATCCTCTTCTATGACTACTTCCAGTGTATGGGGCTAGGGCCAATGGCCAACCTCCCATGTCCTATCAGGGTTTACCAACCACTCCATCCCGGCCGAGGGAGTGGTCACCCTCCTTCTCAACATTGGGGAAGTGGGACATACGAGGACCGTACCGGTGGAATTCATTATCGCTAGGATCTCTTTATCCTACAACATTCTTCCGGGACGCCCGACATTAAACGCCCTCCGGGCTCAAATCTCGACCTACCACCTTGCGATCAAATTTCCATTAAATCAAGGGGGATAGGCCGGGCCTACGAGAACCAGCGAATTGCCAAGATTTGCTTCACCACGACATCCACTACCGGAAAGCAAGGCGACGACCTCGAAGACGCAAATGATTTCCAGGGGTCTTTGGAAACTCGCGACGAACAGAAAGAAATCTGAGGAGCCCCGGTGGAGGCGGTAACAAAAGTCCCCTTTGTTGAGGGGAATGAGGGGCAAACCGTCCAGACCAGATCCCTTTTAACAGGAGCCCGACGTGAAGACTTGATCCACTTTCTCTGAAGGAACTCGGACGTGTTCGCCTGGGTGCCTGCTGACATGCCCGGGATCGACCCCAGGGTAATCTCGCAAAAGCTCGGGGTCAACACAAAGGCCCGACCCGTCAGAAAAAAGAAGCGAAGTTTCGCACCGATAAAGCAAAAGGCGATTGAGGACGAGGTCGATAGATTGCTCGCAACCAACTTCATTCAAAATGTTGACTACTCGGATTGGCTGGCGAATGTAGTCATGGTTAAAAATGCGAACGGGAAGTGGCGCATGTTCGTTGACTTCACAGACCTGAACAAGGCCTGCCCGAAAGACAACTATCTCTTCTCTCGGATAGATCAGCTAGTAGACAGCTCGGCAGGCCACGAATTGCTCAGTTTCATGGACGCTTTCTCAGGCTACAACTAGATCTGTATGAACCCGGCAGATGAAGAACTTACTGCGTTCACTACGGACCGGGGGTATACTGCTACAAAGTGATGCCCTTCGGCCTCAAAAATGCTGGGGCTACATATCAGCGCCTGGTTAACAAAATGTTCAAAACGCAGATTGGGAAGAACATGGAGGTTTACGTCGACGGCATGCTCGTGAAATCAACCTCATCGGACGAGCACACCAAAGATCTTGGCGAGACATTCGACATCCTCCGCAAGTACAAAATGAAGCTGAATCCAGCCAAGTACGCGTTCGGAGTCACTAGCGGGAAATTCCTCGGGTTCATGATTACCCACCGAGGAATCGAAGCTAACCCGGAAAAGATCAGCGCCATTCTCAACATGGCCACACCAAAGAGCAACGTTGAGATCATGCGACTCATGGGGAGAGTGGCCGCTCTGAGTCTCTTCATGTCGAGATCCGGACAAAAGTGTGTTGGGATTCCTTAGCACCTAACATAGGGTTTGCAAGAATCACACATGCCACAACAAAAAAAATTGAGGGGGTGCTAAGCAATCAACTACAAATCGTACTAGAAAAATAGGGTAACAAAACATGTAATCTATCATCACAAAGAGAAGTGAACAAAAATACAACCTCTGTAGATCCGGTCCTTCACTTCTAAAGCTCCGTGTTGACGTCCCTTCGCCGTGATCATCGAACTCCCGGACTCTAGTATGGAATTCCCCAGAGAAATGAACAAGATTGCTCGTAGTCTTCGAGGCCGAAGATGATCTACGTCGAGACGACTCAAACTCAAGCTAACCCTTCACTAGGTCATGAACTTTATGAAGAGAACACCCTAAACTAAACGGCAAGTAGTAGAGGATGATGAAATAGAAAGTGAGTTTACTTTAGATTTTGGTTTCTCACTTTATTTCTTCACTTAGAAAAATCTAGCAAGGTTTTTTCTTTTGGATGAAGAAGAAGAATAATAATAATAGAAACTCAAGTGAAGTGAATTATGATCAATTATGTAACCATGGGTGAGTTAGTATCATCCACTAACCTTTGTAGAGACTAAACCATGGTTTAAGCTAATGGTTTGGTTAATAAATATCTTAAGTAAAACAAAGAGTATGGACTTTGTCAAAGATACTTTAAGTTTCATGAAGCTTCAAGTCAAGACAAAGAAAACCACCATTTTGAATTACAAAATAAATATAAATCCTAACCATTATCTTAAATATGGTGTAAGTCATACACACACCCAAGTTTGCTTGTATCATCAAGCATGATACAATCATGTACACAAATATATATCACATATACATTATGTGCACATCAAGTGAGAAAAGCAATCTTAAGTGAACCAATACTAGATGTAAAGTAATATATCAAATATATAATTTTACATTAAATCATTAAATCAACACTTGATTTAATGATCCGGTCATATCGCATATAACTGACTAATATCTAGTGTATCAATATATCGAATCACCACTTGATTTGGCAACCCGGCTATATCGCATATAACCGACCGATGATACAAATCGTGAGAATTGAAATACAGTATTATATACTGGTATTATTCTCGGTCCCGCACATATCTCATATGTGCTCCTATTTCGTTTCTCCTGAGCCAGGAAACCTCTGTGTAGGACTCTAAAGACTCGTCAATACGCCGGCAGTAGATGGTGATCATATCAAACACCCACAAGCCGTAAGAGGTTTGCTAAATATAACGGCCACCCAGGTATTGAGCGATCAGAAGATCAACGAGCAAGCCTGCTCACACTCCTGCGAATCCGATTAGTAACACTTACCGCACAGTCCGGTCTGTTCGTTTGATATGTCGCATATCTCGCCTAGGGGTGGTAAACGTCAGACCCCGGTAGTTTGATAAGTCATGCCGATGTAAGGTCCATAACGGTCGTGAAACTACCGATAACACTTACCAGTAAATCACAGCAACCCTGGCCAGGGATTTCCTGTTATGGCCAGTCGAGCATAGCACAACATCAACCCCAATACCGGGAGAGACGAATCCCCTCCTATCGCTCATTGCCTCCATGTGACTCGGGACTGTACCTAAAAACCACCCGTTTGCATGACTCAGTAGAGCCGTGGTAGGGTGGAAATCAAAGCACAGTAGGAGACACACAAGACTCTATGACGATCTCGGGTCAACAGACTAAGCTGTACCAGTGTCACCACAGAACTGCCATCTGACGTGAGGTATAATACCATCTGGGAGTTCTCGGCAAGTCCGTTCAGTGTACCCAGTCTTCACTGAGCACCCGTATACCATCTCTGATGTCAAACACCAACGGATATGGGATCATCCATCGCCCACCACATGGGTCGAGAAGATATACGTTAGTCTACTCTGGAATATCGATGCCACGTCTCGATATTCCCACGACTAGGAACATTGAAGGATGTACTCATGGACTACTCATGCCCTACTAGTATGATCTGCATCATAATTCTGGAAGTCGAGTACACATCCTAAGGGCTTTATCAACATGTAAAAGAGAGACAATAAGTGTACATGTTAATATAAAGAGAAACCGGATAGCGTACTATCATGTTGTCGGGACCCGGTTCTTGCTCACGGAGCAAAGCGCCACATGGAACAAAGTGCCACGCCAAGTGTCGTGTTAAGTGGGCGGGGGCCACCTCTTGAATCCGTGGGGGCCACCTCTTAAGTCCGTAGGACCCACTGTAGAACAATGGGGAATCTTCGGAATGCATTCCGAAAGGGGACAGATCTGTACTATAAATGGAATGATACCACTCTTCAATACAGAGGCGCCTTTTAAGTGAACCGGAACTACAGGAGCTTAAGAACTCCGTAGTTAAGCGTGCTCGGGCCAGGGAAGTCTTGGGATGGGTGACCTCCTGGGAAGTGGCCCCTGGTCGGGTCCGGTTCGCTCTAAAGGGAAAAACCGTGCGGTTTCGGCCAAAGCGGACAATACTCTCTGTATTAGGGGTGGAGCGTGACAGAATGGTATCAGAGCCGGTTCCTCAATAGTAGGTCTGTGGTTCGAGGACGAACCATTGTTCAAAGGTTGGGAGAATGTCGGGACCCGGTTCTTGCTCACGGAGCAAAGTGCCACACGGAACAAAGTGGCACGCCAAGTGTCGTGTTAAGTGGGCGGGGGCCACCTCTTGAATCCGTAGGGGCCACCTCTTGAGTCCGTGGGACCCACTGTAGAACAATGGGGAATCTTCGGAATGCATTCCGAAAGGGGACAGATCTGTACTATAAATGGAATGATACCACTCTTCAATACAGATGCGCCTTTTAAGTGAACCGGAACTACAGGAGCTTAAGAACTCTGTAGTTAAGCGTGCTCGGGCCAGGAAAGTCTTGGGATGGGTGACCTCCTGGAAGTGGCCCCTGGTCGGGTCCGGTTCGCTCTAAAGGGAAAAACCGTGCGGTTTCGGCCAAAGCGGATAATACTCTCTGTAGTGGGGGTGGAGCGTGACACATGTCGAGTAAGAAATTCCTCCATATATATATCCAAGCATCCACTATAATATTCATCTCATGTACAATAATGGCCTCTAGGGCATACATACAACTAACAAAGTGCCTCCCATTCTTCAAAGCCCTGAGAAAGATCACAAAGTTTGAATGGTCGGAAGAATGTCAAAACGCTTTCGAGCAGCTCAAAGAGCATCTGGCAACTCCCCCACTGCTCACCCGACCAATCGAAGGAGACGAGCTATTATTGTACCTGGCGGTCTCCGAGCAAGCTACAGGCGCGGTGCTCGTCAGGGAAGCTGAAGGTGTACAAAAGCCGGTCTACTACGCGAGCCACGTCTTCAAAGACGCGGAAATAAGGTACCCGGCCATAGAAAAGATAGTCTTGGCGCTTATTGTCGCCTCAAGGAAGCTACGACACTACTTCCAGGCACACACCATCCTTGTCCTCACCGAGCGGCCTATAAGGACTATTCTCGCCTCCCCCGAGTCATCTGTAGAAATGGAGGTGGGAGTTATCCTAATTCGACATCAAATACCGCCCCAGGCAAGCCATCAATGCACAAGGCCTGGCAGACTTCGTGGTCGAGTGCACTATTCCCACCAAGGAAGTAGCATCGGCAAATGTCCCCGGGTCCCGATCCTCGCTCAAGGAAATACCCGACTCCATCCTTGATTGGGTCCTCTACGTGGATGGATCCTCTACCGAGGAAGGGAGCGGTGCCGGCCTTATCATTCGAGGCCCGAACGAGGCAGAGATGGAGTACTTTTTGAAGCTCGGGTTCAGAGCGTCAAACAACGCCGCGGAATATGAGACCTTGCTAGCCGGGTTGCGAATTCTTCTGGGGTGGGGCTGAAGACGATCCAAATTCGCAGCAACTCCGCCCTATTCGTCGGCCAAGTGACCGGGCGCTTCGAGGCCCGAGAGCCGCTCATGGTGAAGTACTTGGCCGAGGTGAAAAGACTACGAAAAAAATTTGACGAAGTCCAAGTGGAACAGATTCCCCGGCACCTGAATGCCCAAGCCGACGCCCTGAGCAAGCTTGCCTCTTCCTATATGGCCAACAATAAGAGGAATATCCTCTTCGAAGTCTTGCCACGGCCCAGCATGGAAGACGGAGAGGTGATGCTTCAAGTATACACTGCTTAGGAGGAAGGCCAGGATTGGAGGAAGCCCCTCGTGGAGTTCCTGAAGGATGGTACACTTCCGGAAGACCAAGGGAAAGCGCGCCGCCTTCGAGCCAAAGCCCGCCAGTTCATCTGGAGCAATGGAAACCTTTACAAGAAGTCATACACACAGCCTCTGCTCCGGTGCGTCGACCCCCACGAAGCTGATTGCGTCCTGTGTCAGATACACGATGGGGTCGGTGGAGCGCATCAAGGGGCCCATACCTTGGTCCAAAAGACGCTGCTCCAAGGATATTATTAGCCGACGATACACCAAGACGTTCAGAAGCTCGTCAGAAGATACAAAAGCTGCTAACTTCACGGTAGCATACCCCGTCTACCGGCTACCGAGCTAACGGCCCTCACCTTCTCTTGGCCGCTTGCCCAGTAGGGGATGGACATGGTGGGCCAACTCCCCACTAGTACGGGCAGACACAAGTACATCCTCGTCGCGATAGACTATTTCACGAAGTGGATTGAGGCCGTTCCCATTAGAAAACCGAACGCCGCCACTACCATAAAGTTCCTGCAGAACAACGTAATCTCTCGATTCGGGATCCCAAGGTGCATCATTACCGACCATGGGACGAATTTCGAAAACGATAAAGTCAAAGAGTTCTGCAATGAATACCACATACTAATGAAGTTTTCCGCGGTCGCGCATCCTTAATGCAATGGACATGCCGAGGTTGCTAACCGAGACATCATCCGAGGTCTTCAAGCTCGTTTGGAAGGAAGGTAGGGTAGCTGGGTCGAGGAACTACCGCGGGTACTATGGGCCTTACGCATATCGAAGAAAACACCCACGTGAGAGACCTCCTTCAGCCTCTGCTACGGTACTGAGGCAATGGTCCCAGCGGTAATCGGACTGCCCAGTTACAGAGTCGAACACTTCGATGACGAAGCCAACACCTTGGCACTCTGGACTAATTTAGACATCTTGCTAGAGAAGCGGGACCGAGCACAGATCAAAGCGGCCGCTTACCAACAACAAACTGCTCGCTGCTACAACGCACGAGTTAAGCATCGCGTCTTCAAGACGGGAGATTTGGTCTTAAGGCGGAATGAATTCGTAGATCAGGGCAAACTGCATAAGTTCTCCCCGAAGTGGGACGACCCTTTCCTCGTCTTCGAAGTATTGCCCGGTGGAGCCTATCGCTTACAAGACGCCGGGGGACGCAAGTTTTTTCGGCTCTACAACACTGAAAAACTCAAACTGTACAAATGAATGTATTTTCTTCTTTTCAAATCCATGCAATTTTCTTAAGTCTCCTGAATTAAAAGGGACTTCTTCCGCAAACTTTGTTCTTTTTCTCGGTTTCGAGATCTCTAAATTCATTTCTGAGAGGGTATGTAAAATGTACTAAGGGACAAAAAGAGACAAAATATAAGAACTTTATTCATTAAAAGGTACTATGGGCTCTTCAGCCTTACAAAAAATTACAACAAAGGGGGTAAGGGGTTGAGAAAGCACTGCTGATGGTACTCCGAGGAGATCTCCGCCAGCCGAGCCCTAGCTTCTTCAGCCCGCTCCCACTGATGTTGCCCGTGGACCCGAGATGCCATGGAACCACCGGGGCTCCCGCCTGTCGGACAAGAGTCCGCGATCTGCCTCTTCTAGAAACAATCTCGAAGAAGAGCCACCGATTGGTCCCGTCGGCTTTTCGAAATCAGGCCGTGGTGATAGAGCGTGTACAGCTTGTCAAGCGCCTCGTCCAGCAGCTGCGGAGACAAGGCGTTATGCAGCCCCGGGGACATCCTCCAAATCGCATACATGAGCAATTGGAGGAGGGGTGGCCGCCGGGGAAGTAGACGACTGAAGTGGTCCTCCACGCGCTCGATCACCCTTTGGTACGTCTCCTCAGTGCATCCCTGATCGTACAGGTACATGTCGTCATGAGAGATGATCTCTTTGATGGAGTAAATAAACCCGGCCATTTTCAGAAACGCAAGGCTAAAAGAAACCAACATGCCTTCGCTATTTATAGCCCCAACAGAATCCCTAAAAGAAACCAACATGCCTTTTGTAACATCTCTGTTTTCAGTGTACAGAAATTGTTTAAAAATTAATGTACAAATAGAGTATTTGCAATCCTGTGTATACTATAAGTATTTGATTTGTTTTGGAACAGCAAGAAACAACTTGTAGCTCATTGGTAAAGTCTTGCACTGCTGTGACCTAGCTCCTGTGATCGAATCCCCCCAGCCACATTATTTTTTGTTGATTTTTCTTTTAATCTTTTAGAAACCCAAAGGTTTACACGTGCACTACACGTAAAATGAAAATTCACACAGAAAACAAACATGTGCACGGAGTTATACCAACAGACCCTAACATGTGGCGGAGATCCAAGCCCTACCCGACGGGATTGGATCAGCGAGATCACTCCTTGGCCCGGCATCGCCTACCCCCCTCCGTAGGTAATGCCTCACCTTGCTAACCCTAGTCCCTTAGCCTCCCCCTTTACCCATGTACTGTTTGTTTTGATTAAAAATAAACAGAGAATTAAAAAGAGACATTAAACCAAATTTTTAATGCAAATTTTAATTCTATTCTTCATTACCCAAAGCCCTAATTTTCCCTATAAATACCATACCACATTTCACCTCTTCTCATTCAGAATTTCATTACAAAAACTCGATAAAATTTCCAAGTCCCAAGTTGTACAAGTGGAGTTAGCAAGAGACGAAGTTCCGGTGACGTTCCAAGAAGAATCCTGCGACGAAACGATGCCCCGACGGTTCCGAAAGCTTCCTCCTCCCCTCTTTCTTAATAGCCAGTAAGTCCCCTCTCCCTTCCTCTTTTGCTATTCTAAAACTTCTCCTTTTCAAAACTCGTCGGAAGCAGAGTTATTCCAACTTTCGATTCGCTTTTCTTTAAAAATCCAACTCTTTCTTAATAACAAACCTACCAATTTTTAATATATTGCTTAGTAATCATAAGAAAACACATTAGAATAAGTTTCATCTTAAAAGAATCTATTATGCAAATTTTATCGCATTTTTACGGTAAAATAGCATATACTTTACTTTCGACATAATTCAATATATTTTTTGTATTACCTTTATAAAACTCACGAGGTAATGATCTACCTCATCAAAACACTCATCCTTGACATAGCACGATGGTTTGTAAAATATTCTTTTGGGACAAAATACGACATTACATTTAAATACCCTAAACATACAAAAATCGTTTTCTTTAAAAAGTGTATTACTTAATTCCTTGCAAATACGCCTCTACAACCCATTTTGGGGAATCCCGATCGGGATGGGGCGGGTTATCGTACATTCTCGGGCCTAGTAGAGCGAGATGCAGACCTCCGCAAGAAGCATTATATCTCGATGGAATTTTTGATGCAATTTTTAAGAAAAATGAGATTTCTACAAAAAATATAAAATTTATTTTTATTAAATACATATATTTATAACTATTATCAAAACAACTATTTTAAATATATTATATAAATATTCCATGTTTTCGAAAGCAAAAGAATAACAAGTTCATAAAACTACCATTACAATTCAATACAAATTCCAATATTTCATTTAAATACCACATACAATGAAAACTAGGTTCGACTCACTAGAAAATTTCACTTTTATAAAATATACATCTATGAAAACCCTAAAGATGATAATTAAATACTTAAGGTGTATTTTGAAATTATATCAAAACTATTTTTATATAAAACCCCCTTAAGTTATACTAAATTACAATAAGGACCCTAGTAAATATAGGTTTAAGCGGGACTAGTTCTCTTGAGCCTCACGGAGTCGGAGAATATGGGTGCTTGCCTATCTAAGATAGAAAATCTAACAACGGTGTTATCAACATGGTAATTGTCTTGGAAAAAGACACAAATCCTGCTGTCTATGTGCAGTAGTTACCGATAACATCCAAAATTAATTTAGGACTTCAGTTTTGTTTAAAAGTCTGACTCAGTTCGAGTCATGGTCAAATATGAAATCAATCTGATTTGAATATGATTCAAGTATAACTGCAATTCAATATGAATTCGTCTATTCCAGAACTCAATCTATATCAATCTGTCTCAACCGAACCGAACCATGGATATACTCCGTTTACATGTCTATCCATTATATCCATTCCATTTACATGATATCATGGTTTCGGCAAGTCGTACAATCTATTACACAAAAAATACAGATCAATACAATAAGACATTACGGGGTTTTAAAGGGGTAGACTTGTACGGAATGTGTTAGAAGTGGCATGAGACGGTCACTTTAATACACCTAATCTGAATATCCATTGTTGTTGTATCGTGGCTTAACGGTTCCTTGTGCTCCGTATACCTTAGTCTCCGGATTAGTGAGACTCCTCTCGTATACACTGGTATATTTTGTATCAAGCTACAAACAACTGCGATAACAGAACAAAATATAACATTATATAGTTATAGTCTATTTACTGTCTATTCTACTTCTCTCTTTTCTTTGGGACTTACCGAGCGATTGTTCGCTGACGACATTCCTTTTCTTCTTCTTTTGGAATGTTGTCAGGTGGATCCGACTCACTAGAGATCGAGCCCAGTATTGAGGGCTTGGAGCAGTTTGCCATCGACCTAGAGCTATAGGCTATATACTTTTCATTTTAGTTATGCCATTGTTTAGGAATTGCGTTCCATTCATGTATTTACATTTCCAGTTGTACTTGTAAAGAATTGTTAAATAAATAAAAGTTGTTGTTCATTTATATTTATATCTCTTGTGTACATTTTACTTATATTGCTTAGATACACTTAGCGTGTTTACTTCTGACTAAATACGTAGCGGGCCCAGCCGCGTCCCCTTATCCGTACACCGGGAAGCGGGGAGTGACAGTATCACCTAGGGCTGCCTTCAGGGTGTATATTGATTTTGAATCCCTGTTATTTTGTACCGACTATGTTATGTAATATAATATCTGTATCTTTATTAGACAATGAAGGATATCATTTTGTATTGCAAATTAATGTTATGAACATTAACCTAAATTAACAGTTGATTGGGTAAGGTACACTAAATAATGGAATTTACGTTCTGAATCAGCACTCGGTTTTCAACATCCTGCATACAAACAAAAGAAAGACTTCAGAAATAAATGAAGCATTCATATGGCATTGTAGACTTGATCATATTAACGAAACAAGACTAACCAAGTTACATAAAGATGGATATTTGAATCCGTTTGAATATAAATTTTATGCGACTTGTCAGTTTTGCATCAAGGGTAAAATGACCAAAACTCCGTTTACTGGACACGGAGAGAGAGCTACTGAACTCTTAGGCCTCATACATAGTGATGTATGTGGACCAATGTCTACACATTCAAGAAGCGGTTATTCATACTTCATAACCTTTACTGATGATTTCTCGAGGTTTGGACACGTGTTCTTGCTAAAATATAAGTCTGAAGCTTTCGAAAAATTTAAGGAGTATAAAATTGAAATAGAAAAACAAACTGGATTGAGTATCAAGAAACTTCGATCAGATCGAGGAGGAGAGTACTTAAATACAGAGTTCTTGAATTTTTTAAAAGGGAATGGGATTCTCTCTCAGCTCACTCCTCCGTACACACCACAACACAACGGTGTGTCAGAGCGAAGGAATCATACTCTATTAGATATGGTACGCTCCATGATGAGTGATACTAAGTTACCACTTTCTTTTTAGTGGTATACATTAGAGACTGCAGTATATCTATTAAACAGGGTTCCGACTAAATCCGTGCCTACCACTCCATATAAGATATGGTATGAGAAGAGACCATCTGTTAAATGAGTTAAGATATGGGGTTGTCCTGCTTTTGTTAAAAAGCAGAATCTAGTCAAACTCAAGACACGACCGGTTTTGTGTAAATTTGTGGGATATCCTAAACATTCATATGGATATCTATTCTACCACAAAGAGGAACAAAGAGTGTTTGTTTCTCAATATGCCACATTTTTAGAAAATGAGTTTTTACAAATGATACTATTAGCAATGCGGTAGAACTGGAAGAAATTCCAGAAACACAAACAACTACTAACTATTTGGTTGAACCTGATGTTTCGATAGAACCAAACGAACCTCAGTCACTTCGTAGATCTAGTAGGACTTCTTACCCACCAGAGAGATACTATGGTTTCCTTATTGATGGTGATAGAGAAAATTGCATCATGGAAGATGATGACCCTACTAGTTTTCAGCAAGCTATCACGAGAAGTGACTCATTGAAATGGCTGGATGCCATGCGATTCGAAATAGAATCCATGCACACTAAAAAAGTTTGGACTTTGGAGGTTGCACCTTCTAGAGTAAAACCTGTAGGTGAAAATGGATTTTTAAGAAAAAGATTGGTGTGGATGGACAGGTAGAGACCTATAAAGCCAGACTTGTAGCGAAAGGATTTCGTCAAAGACCAGGATTGGACTATAATGAGATTTTTTCTCCAGTAGCCATGCTTAAATCCATTTGAATTCTACTTGCTATTGATACTTACTACGACTATGAAATCTGGCAGATGGACGTTAAAACTGTATTTCTAATTGGTGATTTAGAAGAATGCGTTTTTATGGATCAGCTGGAAGGCTTCATTGACAGTAAAAGCAGCGAAAAGGTATGCAAGTTGCTTAAATCCATCTATGGATTAAAGCAGGCATCACGGAGTTGGAACATCTGCTTTGATCATACGATCAAAGAGTTTGATTTTATCAAAAACGTAGATGAACCTTGCATTTATAAGAAAATTGTAGGAAGTACCGTCACATTCCTCGTATTGTATGTGGAAGACATTATCTTGATAGGAAATGACGTTCCTATGCTATAATCGGTCAAACTATTCCTATCCTAAAGGTTCTCCATGAAGGACCTAGGTGATGTCTCGTGCATTCTAGGTATTAAGATCTATAGAGATAGATCTAAGAGAATGTTGGGATTTCCCCAATCTAGATACATAGACACCATACTAAAGAGTTTTAGTATGGAAGATTCTAAGTGAGGTAATTTACCCTCTTGTCACGGAATCACCCTCTCCAAAGACTTCTGTCCAAAGTTTGATGAAGAGAGGGCTCACATGAGTGTTATACCCCACGCTTCCGCAGTAGGGACTGTCATGTATGCGATATTATGTACTCGCCCAGATGTAGCTTACGCACTGAGTGTAGTAAGCAGGTATCAATCCAATTCAGGGGAGAAATACTGGATAGCTATGAAGAACATTCTTAAGTACTTACAAAGGACTAAAGAAATGTTCTTGGTGTATGGTAACGGGGATCTCCAAATGGAGGTCTTTACCGATTCCAGCTTCCAGAGTAACAAGGATGACAACAAGTCTATCTCGGGTTTTGTATTTACCCTCAATGGAGGGGCGGTTTGTTGGAAAAGTTCCAAACAGAATACAGTTGCAGACTCAACGATGGAAGCTGAGTACATTGCTGCAAATGATGCTGCCAAGGAAGCTGTCTGGATACGGAAGTTCATCTCAGATTTTGGAGTGGTTCCAACCATTTTTGATCCAATACCCTTGTATTGTGATAATAATAGGGCTATGGCATTAACCAAGGAACCCAGGTGTTGAAGTCAAAATTTGCACCCCGGTTGACCGAGTCAAAGTCAAGGTCAACCCCAAGCCAGGTGGGCCCAAGCCCAAACAAGTGGGCCAATGCCCAGGTCGAGCCCGAACACGAAGCGTCCGGCCTTCCGCCATGCCAACAAAAAAATCATGTAATAAATAATTTTTATATAATTGTTTATGCATGAATGTAAACGAAATGGGCATAAAGCCAATATTTTGTAAGCCCATGGCTTATGTGCAAAAATGAAATGGCACATGAGTTATGGGATGGGCAAAATGCCATTTTTGTAAAGCCCAAGGGGCTATATGTAAATATGTAAGCCTATAAAGGCAAGGATAATGAAATATCCCAACAACTTTTTCTCTCTCCAAAAAAGTTTCAGATCTGAGATCTTTCTTCCTTCTTCAAGGTTCCAAAACCTTCTTCTTTCTTTTGAATTAAATCAAGAGTTTTACTCTTCCTTTTTCAAAACTAAATAGTTTTCCACCACAAAACCCATTAAGGGGAACTCAGATCTGCCATCAGATCTCAAAAAGAAAAGATTTTTAAATCTCACATCTCTTTATCTCCAAGATCCGGCCAGCAAAGGAAGAAGAAGGACCCATTTCCTTAACCCAAAGCATATTAGGAGTTTAACTCCATCCTATTTTCTCTTTAGAGAATTTCCGGGGCTAAAAACCCCCTTTTTCCTCACTGGTGCGCTAGCGCTCGAGCGCAAAGCGCCCACGTGTCGACACGTGGCGCGCTTGCGCTCCAGCGCACTGCGCTCGAGCGCAAAACGCCCACGTGCCGACACGTGGCACGCTTGCGCTCCAGCGCCTCGCACTCAAGCGCAAAGCGCCCACGTGCCGACACGTGGCACGCTTGTGCTCCAGCGCCTCGCACTCAAGCGCAAAGCGCCCACGTGCCGACACGTGGCGCGCTTGCGCTCCAGCGCTCGAGCGCAAAGCGCCCGCATGCCGACACGTGGCGCGTTTGCGCTCTGCGCTCGAGCGCAAAGCGCCCACGTGCCGACACGTGGCGCGTTGCGCTCCAGCGCTCTGCGCTCGAGCGCAAAGCGCCCACGTGCCGACACGAGGCGCGCTTGCGCTCCAGCACTCTGCGCTCGAACGCAAAGCGCCCAAGTGCCGACACGTGGCGCGCTTGCGCTCCAGCGCTCTGCGCTCGAGCGCAAAGCGCCCACGTGCCGACACGTGGCGCGTCTGCGCTCAAGCGCCTAGGCGCTGGCCCCACGCATCCGTAAAAACTCTGCGTGGCTCCCGATATATCCAAAACCCCCCTTTCAAAACACAACACACGTACATTGCACATTGAGTTCGCATGACCGATTTAACCCGTGAATCGGAGGTTCCCTCGCCCCAAAGGCGAGGGGTAATTAACGGCAGCTTAGTCCGCGGCTGCCGGAGATTCGGATCCCCACAATCATTAAACCCCGGCCTACCCTAGGCAGGGGGAATCTGTAGTACGTCTGACAAGCGCGCGCGTATTCCCATCTCAATGGGGTGACGAAAAACACCCTACAGATTCTGGCACGCCCGGTGGGACCCATCTCTCCTCCCATATTTCGGGTTAAGCGTTCATGCGAAATCAATCAATTTACATACCTGTATTTATACTAAAAATAATGCTTTTTCATGCAGATTTTCAAGCAATCACCTTCCGACGATGTCTTCGATGATGAACTCAGCCCCCGTCTCCTACACAATGAAGATAGACTCCAGGACGGTCCTCCCGGCCAGTCTCGGGCGACAATGGGAAGAGCCGCTGCTACCATTCGGCTCTATTATGTTCATGCCTGTTGGCGCCATCCCAGCTCCTCAAGCCCCGGTGGCAGACAAACCGGTCTCGAAAGGCAAGAGACCAAATGTGATGATCTCAAGGGCGCCCCAACCCAAACGCAAGTCGGTGTCAGAACGACTTTCCTTGGCCCCAGCTGGGGGCAAGGACGTCAACACCAACAAAGCTACAACGCGCCCCGATCAAGCTCTAGCGGTGCCCTTAACCACTGCTCGACCAGTGTCTTCTCTAAGCTCCCCGCCAGTGAGAAAAAGACGACTGGATATGAGGTCCACACTGTCTACATGGTGGGCACGCGCAGCAAGAGCAAGGACGGGGCCACTGCATCCTAAATCCAATCTCGCTTGAATGTGGTGGCTGCTTCCCGAGAACAGCCGCCTCTGCCGGGTGATGAAGACCCTCTTGATGAGGATGATGGGCAGAAAGACCCTTCGGTCTATGAGGAGTCGGGCTCGGAAAGCGAAGAAGAGCCGACTTTTCACCCCAGAACCGCGGAGCAAGAGCTGCTTCAAGAGCTCCGAAAGCAGCTCAGAAACAAAGACAAGGAGATGGCTAAGCTCTACTAAAAAATTGACGACTTGACAAATGTCGTCCTACAGCTCACGGCCCGACTTGCCTCTCAACCGCCCAATCAAGCGGAGGGTTCTGCTCGTGAACCGGGAAATGGTGTCCCAAAGCAGCCGACGCCTATTCCCTCAAATCTAAAAGTGGGCGAACTACATGAAAACCAGTCGCATCCTATCTCGGGAAATGTCTTGGCTACCGATGACAGTAGCCCGCTAACTCAAGATCAAATCATGGATTTGGTTGCCAGCAAAGTCAAAACATTGGTGGCCGAAGCCGAAGCGCAAAAAGATATCAGCAGTAGTGGGAGACCATATCCTGCTCAGTATGATCTAGTGGAATTCCCTAGTGGCTATGTCATCCCCAAATTCGGAAGATTCGATGGGACGGGAAACGCGAATCAGCACATCGCCCACTTCAAAGCCTCATGCGGGAATACTGGGGGCAATGATGCGCTTCTCCTACGCCAGTTCGTTAATAGCCTGACCGATGTTGCCTTCGACTGGTACGCGAGCATACCGGATGGCTCCGTCACAACTTTTGTCCAAATGGAGTCTCTGTTTCGGCAGAGGTTCATGAGCGTCAGCGATAAGATTACCATTGCCGAGCTCGTAAGGACCAAGCCCAAGAGCGACGAAAGCAGCACGGATTTTATAACCCGATGGCGTAATCTCTCCGTCAAATGCGAACCGCCGATAGAGCAGGACCAATCTGTTAGTCTCCTTGTCGGAAATCTCAACAACTGGATGGCCCCGTTTCTATGTACCGTGGGTCTCAAAACATTCCAAGAGCTGACCAAAAAGGTCCAAACGTTGGAACGCTCAAAGCCCGAGTCCGCTCAGGATCTTCAGTTCACAAATAGACCGAAACCTTGGAGGGACGACAACCGAAAAGGCGGAAGTTCTAGCATCACCGATTCTCCAAATAAGCAGAGAACGGGCGGAGCAAAAACTGACCAGTCTCGAGGGCCAACTTTGGAGGAAAGGAGAAATAAGGTCTACTCATTCCGAAGGGACAAGGTCCACAAAATTTTTAAAGACGCTCTGAAGAATGGCCTGCGGCTACCAGAACCGAGAAGGCTAAGTGAAGCGAACAAGACTGATCATCCCAACTTTTGCCCATACCACCGAGTGTTGGGGCACACTATTGAAGACTGTTGCATCTTCAAGGATTGGGTCGAAAAACAATACAAGGCGGGAGAAATATCATTGTCCCCTGGCGTGTTAACAAACAATCAAGCCGCGACCGCCAATTTCATACAAACGGGGACCGAAGTGCTTCAGGGACCTGATTCTCTCAAACACCCGCCTTTCTTTGGGAACAACAGACCACCAAGTCTTTAAACTGGGAATAATCGACCTCTAAGTCGTTAAACTGGGAATGTAAAAAAAATGTAAACCAAAAAAATGTGTAAATAAAAGAAAAAAAAAAGAAAAGCCGAAATGATGGGGCAACTCGCAATAAAAATCAGCGAGTAAAAATGAAAATGAAAATGAAAATAAAGCCGAAATGATGGGACAACCGCGAATAAATAGCCGAAATGATAGGGCAATCGCGACCTTCGCGATAATAAAAGCTGAAATGATAGAGCAATCGCGGTAAAACAAAAAAAACAACAACAAAAAAAAAAACAACGGCGAACGATGAGTCGCTCCTGGTACCATATTCCAGTGCAGCGATACAGACGCCAACCAAAATCCAGTTTCCCAAAATTCTTTCGGCCCTACGGTTGGTCCCCAAGTTGACTACCGTATACAATCCACGGGCTCAAATAATTCCCATCATGCCCATATCCCACCGCAATCACCAGCTACGCGGCTGGTCTCCGCCTTTGGAATTATGCTTCATTGGAAAGACCCACTCATGTGTCCTCACGATGCATGAGGAGAACAAGCCCTCGTGAGATCTTTACGACTCACCAAGGAAAAACACACTTAGGAGTCCTCACGACTCTTAAGGAGAAAATACATCTGCGGGATCCTTACGACTCGTAGGGAGAAAATGCTTTTATGGGACCCTCACGGCCCATAAAATTGAAAAGTCTTAGGTGATAGGGATCTAAACCTGTCTCCTAAGCTATCGCTCCCCAATCCCCAAGTGGCGAATGATGAGTCGCTCCTGGTACCATATTCCAGTGCAGCTATGCAGACGCTAACCAAATTCCAAATTCCATACCCCAATGGCGAATGATGAGTCGCTCCTGGTACCATATTCCAGTGCAGCGATACAAACGCCAACAAAGTCCCGAAATTTTTATGTCCCTACGGTCTGGATCATACATCCTGCAAAACCGTATACAATCCACGGGCGTAAAACGATCCCAATCTCTCCCAAGTCCTCCCGGGGCAAATGATGAGTTGCTCCTGGCATTGTTCCAGTGCAGCAATGCAGATGCCAAACGAAAAAAAAACCAAATCCAAATCCTCTCGGGGCACATGATGAGTTGCTCCTGGCATTATTCCAGTGCAGCAAAGCAGATGCCAAACAAAAAACGATTCCCAAATCCTCTCAAAGACAGATGATGATTCGCTCCTGGTACCATATTCCAGTATAGCGATGCTGATGTCAACTCAAATCAAACAAATCAAACCAACCAATTCCAACATCGACCTCTACGTCCTACAACAGGCACTCCGTCTCGGGGATACGTCCTACCACAGGCACTCCGTCCCGGGGATACGTCCTACAACAGGCACTCCGTCTCGGGGAAACGTCCTACCACAGGCACTCCGTCCCGGGGATACGTCCTACAACAGGCACTCCGTCTCGGGGATACGTCCTACAACAGGCATTCCGTCGCGGGGATACGTCCTACAAAAGGCACTCCGTCCCGGGGATACGTCCTACAACAGGCACTCCGTCTCGGGGAAACGTCCTACAACAGGCACTCCGTCTCGGGGAAACGTCCTATCACAGGCACTCCGTCTCGGGGAAACGTCCTACCACAGGCACTCCGTCTCGGGGAAACGTCCAACAATAGGCACTCCGCCTCGGGGAAACGTCAAGCAGACACTCCATGCCGGAGGCACATCGACAACATGCACTCTATCTCAGGGAAACGTCCTACCACAGGCACTCCGTATCGGGGAAACGTCCTACCACAGGCACTCCGTATCGGGGAAACGTCCTACCACAGGCACTCCGTCTCGGGGAAACGTCCTATCACAGGCACTCCGTCTCGGGGAAACGTCCTATCACAGGCACTCCGTCTCGGGGAAACGTCCTATCACAGGCACTCCGTCTCGGGGATACGTCCTACCACAGGCACTCCGTCTCGGGGATACGTCCTACAGCAGGCACTCCGTCTTGGGGAAACGTCCTACAGCAGGCACTCCGTATCGGGGAAACGTCCTATCACAGGCACTCCGTCTCGGGGATACGTCCTACCACAGGCACTCCGTCTCGGGGATACGTCCTACAGCAGGCACTCCGTCTCGGGGATACGTCCTACAGCAGGCACTCCGTCTCGGGGAAACGTCCTACAGCAGGCACTCCGTCTCGGGGAAACGTCCTACCACAGGCACTCCGTCTCGGGGAAACGTCCAACAACAGGCACTCCGTCTCGGGGAAACGTCCAACAGCGACACTCCGCGCCGAGGGCACGTCAACGAAATCACTCCGGGCTAGGGAAACGTCTACCACGGACACTCTATCTCGGAGACGCGTCAAGCGTCGACTGTCCACGTCGTAAAAAGGGCAGTGCATCCCAGAAAGTGGGAACCAAGGCAAGTCACATCCACGTGAAAGAAGATCCATCAATTTCATGCACACGACTCACATATGTAGTGTGCATTTATTGATGGGGGCACTTTGTTGAAGTCAAAATTTGTACCCCGGTTGACCGAGTCAAAGTCAAGGTCAACCCCAAGCCAGGTGGGCCCAAGCCCAAACAAGTGGGCCAATGCCCAGGTCGAGCCCGAACACGAAGCGTCCGGCCTTCCGCCATGCCAACAAAAAAATCATGTAATAAATAATTTTTATGTAATTGTTTATGCATGAATGTAACGAAATGGGCATAAAGCCAATTTTTGTAAGCCCATGGCTTATGTGCAAAAATGAAATGGTACATGAGCCATGGGATGGGCAAAATGCCATTTTTGTAAAGCCCAAGGGGCTATATGTAAATATGTAAGCCTATAAAGGCAAGGATAATGAAATATCCCAACAACTTTTTCTCTCTCCAAAAAAGTTTCAGATCTGAGATCTTTCTTCCTTCTTCAAGGTTCCAAAACCTTCTTCTTTCTTTTGAATTAAATCAAGAGTTTTACTCTTCCTTTTTCAAAACTAAATAGTTTTCCACTACAAAACCCATTAAGGGGAACTCAGATCTGCCATCAGATCTCAAAAAGAAAAGATTTTTAAATCTCACATCTCTTTATCTCCATGATCCGGCCAGCAAGGGAAGAAGAAGGACCCATTTCCTTAACCCAAAGCATATTAGGAGTTTAACTCCACCCTATTTTCTCTTTAGAGAATTTCCGGGGCTAAAACCCCCCTTTTTCCTCACTGGTGCACTAGCGCTCGAGCGCAAAGCGCCCACGTGCCGACACGTGGCGCGCTTGCGCTCCAGCGCACTGCGCTCGAGCGCAAAACGCCCACGTGCCGACACGTGGCGCGCTTGCGCTCCAGCACCTCGCACTCGAGCGCAAAGCGCCCACGTATCGACACGTGGCGCGCTTGCGCTCCAGCGCTCTGCGCTCGAGCGCAAAGCGCCCGCATGCCGACACGTGGCGCGTTTGCGCTCTGCGCTCGAGCGCAAAGCGCCCACGTGGCGCGCTTGCGCTCTGCGCTCGAGCGCAAAGCGCCCACGTGCCGACACGTGGCGCGTTGCGCTCGAGCGCTCTGCGCTCGAGCGAAAAGCGCCCACGTGCCGACACGAGGCGCGCTTGCGCTCCAGCGCTCTGCGCTCGAGCGCAAAGCGCCCTCGTGCCGACACGTGGCGCGTTGCGCTCCAGCGCTCTGCGCTCGAGCGCAAAGCGCCCAAGTGCCGACACGTGGCGCGCTTGCGCTCTGCGCTCGAGCGCAAAGCGCCCACATGATGACACGTGGCGCGCCTGCGCTCAAGCGCCTAGGCGCTGGCCCCACGCATCCTTTGGATGTCATTTCCCCCCCTTTTTTTTATATATATACAAATTTACACACACATGTACCCCCACGACACTGTCCCTGTTAGAAAAAATTTCTAACGGGGCGCTGCCCCCGCACCCCGCAAGGGGGCTGCTAGCCCTCTTGACCCCCAGCCCGATATCCGGGTAGCGGGACCCCCGTAAAAACTCTGCGTGGCTCCCGATATATCCAAACCCCACTTTTCAAAACACAACACACGTACACTGCACATTGAGTTCGCATGACCGGTTTAACCCGTGAATCGGAGGTTCCCTCGCCCCAAAGGCGAGGGGTAATTAATGGCAGCTTAGTCCGCGGCTGCCAGAGATTCGGATCCCCACAATCATTAAACCCCGGCCTACCCTAGGCAGGGGGATCTGTAGTACGCTTGACAAGTGCGCGCGTATTCCCATCTCAATGGGGTGACGAAAAACACCCTACACCAGGTCCCATCAGCATTCCAGACATCCCGAGGCGATATCACATGATCCGGGAGATAGTTGATCGCTGCGAGATCGAAGTTTGGAGTGTAGACACAAAGAACAACATTGCGGATCCACTCACTAAGGCTCTACCACTGGCGCAATTTGAGCGACTTTTTTTAGATGTTGGTATGAGATACGCCAATAATTGGCCTTAGTGCAAGTGGGAGATTGTTAGGAATATGTATGCTCTAGAGGCCATTATTGTATATTATAGTGGATGCTTGGACACACACACACACAGACACACATATAGGACTTTCTTGCTCGACATGATAGTATGCTATCTGGTTGCTCTTTATCTTAACATGTTCAATTGTTTTAGTTTACTGTCTTTTTGATACATGTTGATAAAGCCCTTAGCATGTTGGCTTGACTACCGGGACTATGATACAAATCATACTAGTGGGGCTTGTGTAGTCCACAAGCACATCCTTAACAGTTCCTAGTTGAGGGAGTATCGAGACAGGGTGTCGATGTTCCAGAGTAGACTGGTGTATACATTTCTTGACCCTATATTGAGGCGATGGATGATACCATATCCATTGGTTTTTGACATCAGAGATTGTATACAGGTGCTCATTAGAGACTAAGTACACTGAACGCACTCACCGAAAACTCCTAGATGGTATTATACCTATCGTTAAATAGCAGTTCTTTGGTGACACTTGTACAGATCAGTCTGTCGACCTGAGATCGTCATAATGTCTTGTGTGGTTCCCACTGTGCTTTGATTTCTACCCTACCATGGCTCTTCTGAATCGTGTGAACAGGTGGATTTTGGGTATAGTCCCGAGACACATGGAGGCAATGAGCGATGGGAGGGGTTTCGTCTCTCCCGGTATTGGGAGTTGATGTTGTGCTATGCGTGATTGGCTATAACCGCAAGTCCCTGGTCAGGGTTGATGAGATTTACTGATAAGTGTTATCAGTAGTTTCTCGATTGGTTACAGGTTACACATCGGCATGACTTATCGACTTATTGGGGTCTCACGATTCCACCCCCCAGACTCGATATGCGACATATCAGAAGAAGAGACTGGACTGTACGGTAAGTGTTGCTTATTAGTTCTACAGGAGTTTGAACAAGTTTGTTTGTTGATCTTTTATTCGTTCAATACCTGGATAGCCGTTACGTCCAGCTAGTACCGTTGAAGGCTTGTGGGTATTTGATGTGATTATTACATACTGTCAGCGTATTGATGAGTCTTAAGAGTCCCACATAGAGGTTTTCAAGCTCAAGCGAAACGAAGTAGGGCACGTATGGGGATATGTGCGGGAGCTTGATTAAATACGAGTATATGATACCGTATTTTAATCCAGCGTTTTTAATATTAGTCGGGTTATATATGATATGACTGGATTATAAATCAAGTATTGATTTAATAATTAACCAATTACTCATTTTAATTCTTTTCTTTATAAATATATATATTTGATATATATAATTGTATCATGGTTGATGATACAAAAGAACATGGCAATATAAGAATCATATTGGAGAAAGAAAGTAAAGATATTGATAAATATGTGAATAAAAACAAATGAAAAGAATGAGTCATGGCTTCTATGAGTTTCTCAAAGGCTATAGTAATCATGACTCATTCTTTTCAATTGTTTAATTCACCCATACTTATCTCCATCTCAATCTTATCTCCAAGGTTGATCTTTGATCTTTCCAAGTTCATCCTCTTCATTCTTCTCTCCAGATATTTTCTAGGCTGGAAAAAGAAAAGAAAAAGAAAGAATTTTAATGAGAAAAATCCCACTTCATGAACCTTAGTAGAATAGCAAATAAGTAAAGGTTGTTATCTTCACTAATTCATAGATTAGTGAAGTGAGAGTTTGAGAGTGAGAAACTTTAAGGTGGATCTTTCTTTGACAACGAAAACCATGAACAAGCTTGTTCCATCTTTCAAGTAGAGTCGTTGAAGAGTTCTCGGACTTCTATACGATGCAATTGAAGTGAAGGACCGGTCTACAAATGTTGTAGCTTCCATTCACTTAGAGTCATCCTTATTTGCTTTATTTTGAAACCCCAATCTCTAGTTCGATTCATGATTTGTTAACTTAACTCTCTAGAATTTTTAAAATAGCTCACATACTTTTGTTAAAACCATAGTAAGATGCTAAGACACACTTACAGGTTTTAGTTGGGTACAGTCCCGAGCCACATGGAGGCAGCGAGTGATTGTTGGGGATTTGTCTCTCACGGTATAGGGAGCCGATGTCGCGCTGTGTTTGGATGGCCAACACCATAAGTCTCTGGCGATGGCGGATTGAGAATTATTGATTGTTAGATCAGTAGATTCTCAGATGGTCTTGAGCCACATCGACACGACTTGTCAGGTTATTACGGGTCTGACGTTTTCCACCCCCTAGACCCGGCATGCGATACTCTCAGACGAACAGACCGGACTGTACGGAAATTGTCACGGATCGGCTCAGTAGGAGTTCGGACGAGTTTGCTCGTCGGCCTTCTTTTCGACAGATATCTGGGTAGCCATTACGTACAGCTAGTGCCACTGACGTGCTTGTAGTTAAACCCACTGCCAGTGTACTTTCGAGTCTTTAGAGTCCCACACAGAGGGTTTCCCTGGTTCAGGCGAAACGATATAGAGGCCGCATGGTTTTACATGCTGGGTTTCGATCATATACGTGTACTAGCTACACGTATTTTTGATCGGATGGATAATACTAGCTTGCTTAGGATTAAGCCGCATTCTAATATTATAATGTTGGATTATTTTCATCTCTTGGTATTCATGATACGAATACGAGTATGTATATACGGTGAGTGGTATTCTTGTATTTTCACAAGAGTGATTTTAGAAGAAGACATCTCATTTGTGATAAATCTATTTATTTAAATGGATAATGAGGTGGAGAAATGAGGTGTTATTTAAGTATGGTTGAAGCATGGCTATTTTGGATGACTCGTTCATTTGGATAACTATCGAAGCATGTCACATTATTTTTTTGATAAATGATATGCTTGATATCAACACTTAGCCATTTTTCATCTCATTCTTCACTTGACACCCTCTTTCCTCCTTTACTCTCTTCTTCTTCCTCAAACCCTAAACACTCTCATCAGTTGAGAAACTTAGGGTTATTGAGATAAACTAATCCAATAAATATTCTCTACATCATCTAAGCTACATAGATTAGTAAACTAGGTAATTTAGTTACCTCAATTTAGAGGTTAGAGCTTGAACCATAGACTCTCGGGTGGATCTTCTTCGATACAAGAAGGCCGACAACCAAGCTTGATCCATACAAACGAGGAGCTTAAGAAGAGGATAAGAAGACCCGAAGGACTTGAACGCAAAGGTATAAATCACTTTATAGTAGATTAGAACCTTTGTTAGATAAGCTAGCTAGGGCTTATGGTAGATGCTGGAAGTTTAGTCGATATTGCTTGCTATAAAATTGTTTTTTGTAAATTTCGTCTCTCTACAAATCTTGTGGAGTGTGCGACATCGACTTACATTTCGGTCCGTCATTAGTTTAGAGACGTTTCGGTCCGAAAGAAACATGGAGAACATGAATTGTTTGTGCTTGTGGATTGTGTACGGCTAGTCATATAACTCATACCGTAGGGCAACATTCTAGTTTAAAGACATTGCGGTCCAACATTCCCGTGTTTAGGACGAAATGATAGTTTAAGGACATTTCTTTCCGATACCAGTTTAAGAACGAAGTGGTCCATTATTAGTTTAAGAACGTTTCGGTTCGATATTAGTTTAAGGACGTTTCGGTCCAATACCAGTTTAAAGACGTAGCGGTCCGTTATTAGTTTAAAGACATTTCGGCTCAACATTCCCATATTTGGGATGAATATCATTTGGCACCAATTTCAACGTTTTGACTTAGGAAAATAGCGAGAGGACACAAGTGTCATCATCTATCATTGACTTAAGTCGTGACTCTTCAGGCGTAGTACTTTTTTAGGAATCGACCGTTTATTGGCCGGAATGGCCTTTCGCCATGCATATCCATGAGCAAATAAGCTCCTTCTTGGTAGACCTTATCTATGATGTACGAGACTTTATAGTTTGGCTTGAACTTTTCCCATTTTGCACGACTGAGAATCATTGGTCTTTTGAAAACCAGCACGAGTTCTCCTTGGCGGAATGTTCTCGGCCTGGTTAGCCTTTTATATGACCGTGTCATCCTTACCTTATAAGCCTCCAGATTTTGCTGTGCTATAAGGCGGGTTTTTTCGAGAGCAACGAGTTCCTTGAGCATAAGCTGAGCATTTTCTTAATCTGTTACCTCGTATTGAACTGCCACTCATAATGAAGGGAGCTCTATTTCTAGTGGGAGTACTTCCTCAGCGCCAAACACGAGTGCATATAGTATTGTATTTGTGGCCGTCTTGAACGTTGTTCGGTACGCTCCGTGTTCTTCATGAGGAACGGGCTAAGAGCGAACTTTCCTCACTTAGAAGACATCCTGGACTTGCTTTGTTGTCCATGAACGTTGCTCGCGATCGCTGCCTTATTCTCATCTCCGCTTCGGGATTTTCCTTTTTCACTGGAGTACATAGCGGGCTGTGAATGGAGAGTATCATGATCTACTTCTTCCACTGATTTCTGCCTGAGACGTTGCTTCTTGGTCTTTTCATATATGGCCATTTTGCGATTATGGTTGTCTCGGCTGGCTTGACAAGCTTATTTTATTATTGTCAATTTGTTCTTTGAGCGACGGACTTAAGTTTTTTCGAGAAAGACTTTTCTCTTGTTCGGTAACATGGTTGCTTAGAGAAACATTTTCTTCTCCATTCGAGCTGTTTATGGCGTGGCAACTATAAATTTGCTCTCTCCTCTTGGACTGAACATATCCTAGCCCAGTTGTTTCCATCTTCCCGTTGGGCTTCTTTCATTGAGTCCTGAGGATATCCCAATTTTTTTTGTAGAATTGGGTTTGCCGAATCGTTTGTTCGAGAGGCACGCCTCGGCACTTTAACAACTTCTTTAATCCCTCCGCATAATATCTTGGTTTGTTCACACCGGAATATTGCATTTAATACCGCTCATTTTTATGTACATTTGTATATAGGTAGGTACTTTTGATCCATATTTGCTGCATGATTACAGGTTACAGGTTCTCACTCCAGAACAACGCAAATCACGCACAATATCTACAATTATGACAAATTCAGAACAACTGCCGAAAACAGATAAAATCTGGGTTCCGGTCGTCCACATCCATCTGGTGTTGTCTACCAGTTCAAGAGACAAGACGAGAACAACAATCATTCGTGTCTTAGACAAACGCAAAGCATGAGGGAGGCATCACAAGAAATAAGGTGGCAACGCGGGGCTCGAGGGAGATAAAGGCACAAAATACAATAGAATTGCCATTTTGGACTATTGAAAATATGAGAATATTTTGGAACCATTTTGCAAATTTGAACCTACCAAACAAAAGAAGAAAACAACACGAGAAAGCACAAGAAAAACGACGCGCCAACTCCACAAAACAGCCACGGAACAGCGAAATTTTGCCCTTATTGGTAGTGGATTCGCGGACCTATTATAGTTTCTCGCGACCAATTTTCAGGAGTGATTTTGTAATTGTATAAGGGCTCAGAATATACCCTAGGGTTTCACTCCTCTGCCTATATAAACTCCAGATCAGAGCCAAACAAGGGATGCTTTACTCTCTTTAGGATTAGTGTTAGATTAGTTAGTTTTCTTCTTCTTCTTCTTCATCTATTCTCCATGAAAATATTGTGAGAGTTTTTGAGTGGACAATTAATGAAGATGAGAGTTTTTTTTTACTTTGTATCTTTATTTTCTTGTATTGTATTTAATTTTTGTATATCTTTTATTGCTTGTTTGTAGACATTGCTTGTTTGTAGACATAGTTGTCGGGACCCGGTTCTTATTCATGGAGCAAAGTGCCACATGGAACAAAGTGCCACGCCAAGTGTCGTGTTAAGTGGGCGGGGGCCACCTCTTGAATCCGTAGGGGCTACCTCTTGAGTCCGTGCGACCCACTGTAGAACAATGGGGACTCTTCGGAATACATTCCGAAAGAGGGCAGATCTGTACTATAAATGGAATGATACCACTCTTCAATACGGAGGCACCTTTTAAGTGAACCGGAACTACAGGATCTTGAGAACTCCATAGTTAAGCATGCTCGGTCTAGGGAAGTCTTGGGATAGGTGACCTCCTGGGAAGTGGCCCCTGGTCGGGGCCAGTTCGCCCCGAAAGACAAAACCGTGCAGCTTTGGCCAGAGTGGACAATACTCTCTGTATTGGGGGTGGGGCGTGGCAAAATGGTATAAGGGATGGTTCCTCAATAGTAGGTCTGTGGTTCGAGGACGAACCATTGTTCAAAGGTGGGGAGAATGTCGGGACCCGGTTTTTGTTCACCGAGCAAAGTTCCACACGGAACAAAGTGCCACGCCAAGTGCCGTGTTAAGTGGGCGGGGGCCACCTCTTGAATCCGTGGGGGCCACCTCTTGAGTATGTGCGACCCACTGTAGAACAATGGGGACTCTTCGGAATACATTCCGAAATAGGGCAGATCTGTACTATAAATGGAATGATACCACTCTTCAATACAGAGGCGTCTTTTAAGTGAACCGGAACTACAGGAGCTTGAGAACTCCGTAGTTAAGCGTGCTTGGGCCAGGGAAGTCTTAGGATGGGTGACCTCATGGGAAGTGGCCCCTGGTCGGGACCGGTCCTTCCCGAAGGACAAAACCGTGCGACTTTGGCCAGAGCGGACAATACTCTCTGTATTGGGGGTGGGGCGTGACACCATGGTACTCAATGGAGTCCCTTCCTTAGGTGAGAGCCCAAGTAGTTAGCTTGCTATTTTTGTTCTAACCATATTCTTCCATTCTTTCTTCTCTTTGTCTTGTTTTATTTTCCTTTCATGTGTGAGTAGTTTACTCACTTGTTAGGGTTAAGGAAGGGTAGCACGAGCGATGGAAAAATCGCTTGTGCTTCTCTTCGCCAAACAATTTGAAATCGAATCTAGACCAAATAAATACAACCCTCTCCTTTAAGCGCGCTATAAAGTGACATATAACCGCGATCGAAGTCGAGAATTCCTTTAAGCGCACTATAACGTGACATGTAGTTGCCTAATTGGAGACTTATGTGTGCTTGGCCTAGGGTTGGAAATAAGAGCATGGAACGGATGGACAAGGGGCACTAGGAATGGATTTAGCGTTGGAAAGATTACTTAAACTCACAAATACCATTCCTATGTCCTCCTAATCTTCGTTACTTCCGATTATTCCAACAACATTTCAAGGATGGCACAAGATAAGCACAAAATTAATTCCTAAGTTTACTAACCCACCTGACCCTAACAAGGTCTCTTGAACATAAAAATACAAACACTTAGGATAGAATTGAACATACCTGTACATTTTTATTTAACACGTCTAAAATAAGAACGAAACACTAACCATTTCCCAGTGGACGACTCGTACTCAACCGGCTAGGTACATGTGAAACTGTCTTGATTGCGGTAAATAGAACAAATAGAACGCATATCACAAACCTGATAATCAAATGGCGCCGTTGCCGGGGAGACGGTAACGTATTTCTTTCTTATTATTCGGGTTAGTATTTGTATATAAAAAGAAAAAACCCATAAATATAATAAAAACCATCTTGTTATTTTTAATAATTTTTGTGCGGGTGTGTAGGGAAATCCGGGGCAAATCCAGTGAACAAATCAAGAAACAGAGGCTTGGATACATGGGAACAGAACGAGGGGAGTGCAAAAAACAAGTTTGAAGCTCCAATTCATCATTCGGTTCCGCGATCAAAGAGAAGAAGGGCGGCGGTTCTGCGACCAACTTTTTGAATCCGACTCTAATTTTTTGTGCGTCTTCTCCTTCTCCAGAAACCCTTCTAAGATCCACTGAAATGTGTTTTCTGCAGGTTTCTTTGCACAAACAGCAATGCTAAAAAATAAAAACAAGATTGTGTTGTTTAATTTTTGTTTGTTTATCGTTTTGTATCAAATAAATACGAACATTAAGGCTCTTGAACACCAATTCAAATTGAGTGGGGATTTCATCATCCTTCCTAAGACCCCACAAATCACAAAAAACATACGCATTATCTTAAATTAATAAAACAATATCTAGACTAAACCTATAAAGACTTGTCACGCTCATTTAGGACAAGTGAAAGTTGCATGAAATCGGTCGTTTATTTAAACTTGACTTTGTGGTGCCTAAGCTAGACAAATGAGGAAGTAATTTTAAAAGGCCTGTCTCACGGTGATTCATGAGCGGAATCCTCTTTATCTCACTTATGCTTACCCGGCCACAATTGGCAGTGAATAGACGATTCGAGGGTTATCCTACAACTTGTCGCTTGGAAGTCTAGGAGCGATCTAGTTGGATTTTGAAGACTCTAGCTCTAGATGTTTCTTGTGCGTTTTGTGATTATGATTGTACTTGTTTGAAGTTTGGTCTCATAATTCCATATTTTTCAAAATCCAAATAAAAATTTCAAAATTTTAAAAAAAAAATTATAAAATTTTGCCTACTTTTCCACTCTCTCCCACTCTTTTCATATCATGGATACCCTTAACCGACCTACTCTTTCCAAACTTTGGTACCCTCAACGAGATATTTTCTCATATGGTTCTTGTTTTGGTAGAACTTCAAATGATCCATCCATACCCGAGATTTCTGTGAAAGATCGGATAGATACTTCTAGAAACACCAATTGGACACCACAATCCACTTCATATCAACCGTTTCACACCCTCACACCTTCTTATGTTGATACCACTTCTGAGAGTCATGTGGCGACTTTGAAACCCATGTCCATTACTGAGCACATTGAACAATCTCGTAACCGATCTTTCACTCCTTTCACCACTCCAAATTCTTTAGGACAGCAATTCCAATCACCTTCTTATCAAGATGTTGATCCTAATCATGTCCATTCTATACATCCATTCATTTCTTATCATTCCTATCCAACTTTTACATCTTCTTTAGACATTTCTTCTGAACATTAATTTGGGAGTTTCGCGTATCCAAACAAATTTGATTCTTTTATTGAAACCCCTTCACAACTCATGTCTAGTCTTGAACAATCTTTAGAAGAATTTCGGGTAGTTTCGTACCAACAGATGGAGGAATTGAATTCATCCATGGCCACACTCATACAACCTTGGGAATCAGCAGCTAGCTCCCAACTAGCTCAAAATTTTACAATGTATGATAAGGCGGTAGGATAATTTGATGATTTGAGTAGTAAAAGTGAGCAATCCATCCTTCAGTATCAAACCTACTCATCCCCAATTAAATTCCACAGCTCTAGTTTCGAAAATCTATCGAGTACACCAAATGTTTCACCAATTGAGGATAGCATGTTCGATGGTTTGTGCGACTATGTAGTGTTTGATTTACCCGATTGTGAATGATCAATTTCAAATGAAACCGTTGCCACTCCCTTTTATCTCTATACCTCCTCTCTATAAAAACAATTGATTAAAAACCATGCGTTTGATGAGGTGTCTGAGAAATTTAACTTTCACTTGATTAAGAATATCGAAGTTGGGGATAACTTGGATGATGAACCCACGGTCTTGGATGAGTTTTTCTCACAAATTCGACATGTTCCTTCAAATCTGTGTGGGCATCATCCCAAACCATTAACTGAACCCCATGTTTGTCTGGATGATATTGATGATGATGAATGCATGGATGGCCTGAATGTTTAGGAGAATTTTGAGGATATCTTTGAGGAGGAACTCGTTCTTTTAGATGGGTCGGATGTTCCGATTCATCATGTCCCTTCCATTGACTGTGAATATCCTCTTAAATACTTAACCGATAGCATTCCTCAATCACTTCTCTCCACCTGTTCTATCGTTACCAATCCGCAGGACAACTTGTCACCTTCATCTCCTACGTCTGGTTCACCAAGTTCGGTCGGCCTATATTTTCTTGTGAATTTTGAGTGATTTGACCCCATTTCTCAACGGATTGATAAATTGGTACAGTTAGAAAATTCCAGTTTCACATCATTACAAACTGTACTATTTTATTCAATCAAATTTCAACCTCAAGTTCATGCTCCCTTTCTTTCTCCCCTCCGTTCATCTTCTCATTTACCGAGACTGTATCCCATTTCTGCCCACACACGGTCTCGTCTATTCTTTATTTCGTTCCCCTACACGTTCTTTCTCCAACCATGGCATCATCATGATACAATTTTTGAATAGTTGGTGTTAACTTTTAGTCTGTGTAAGACCTTATATAGATTGATGATATTCCCCCCTAATTTTGAACTTCAATGCTTAAACAGTGGAAACACTGTTTCATTTAAGATTGGGGAATCTTTTTTTGTGTATATATTTTGTTTGTTTTTTCTTGTATTAAAGAAAACAAAAGAAAAGGGAACCGACAAATTTTGACCCTCTTTGTATGGTCTGACAGTGAGGGCACTGTCAAGTTTAAGTTCGGGGGTGTGCTCGGTAAACTTTCTATCTTTGCATTCATGTGTATATTTTGCATTTGCATATTTATTTGAATATCCATAAAAAAACTAAAAAAAAATTCAAAACATAAAAAATCTTTGTCTTCAAGTTAGCTAGTAGGGTAACTTAGATTTTATTCCGAAAATTTAGCATGATAGGTTAGAAATAACTGAATCCTAAGCTTAGGAATTGAAAACCTTAAACATAACCCTCCTTGAGTTTAACTATAACGACCCTAAACTTGATATACTTTCGCGTATCATTTCTTTAATAAAATATTATAATTATTTATTTTTGGTATATTTTATTTTCTAGTAAATACATTATTTTACCATTTCATCTATTTTATCCATTCTATAATTTTTCAAAGCCCAAAACCCAAGCCAAGACAAATCCATTTGATTTCTTTCTTTTCTTTTTTTAAGCCCACTTTCTTTTCAAGGTACGACATATATTTAATTCTTATTAAATATATGCATGAACAATCTTGTAGCTCATTGGTTAAGTCCTTGCATTGTTATTCTATAAGTCACATGTTCAAATTCTCATTCTTGCAATTATTTTTTTTATCAATTTTTATCCTTCTCATAATCTACAAATGAGACCTTTCATTTCATCTTCTTTTTAACTCCCAAAATAATTAGAATGGTTATGAGCTATAATTTATTTGAATTATAATGGCCATAAACTTTTTTTTATATGTCACTCTTTTTTTCCTTCATCTCATATTTCTATCATTTCCCACCTCTCTCTCCACCTCTTCTTCATTCCATCTTAACCATTTCTTTTTAATCAATTCTAAACATAAAATAAAATAAATCTCTTTTCCCTTGAGCTTGGAGAAGCACCAGTTCCATCAAGCTTTAAAAACCCAGTTGAGGATTTTATCTAAACGGTGAGCTGGTTGTTATACCGACTCACACAACATGTAAGTCCCCTTCGTTTTTTCTCCTCCTCTTGTTGATTTATGCTCATCTTGTTATGTCTCCACTGATGTCCATACTTGCTAACATCATATGTAAACTCTTTGTTTAGAAAACACACATAAAATAAATAGATAATCTAATAGTTAATTGTTTTGTAAACTTATTTATCTTCATGAATATGATATATTTTTAATTAGTAATGATTATCTTATTTCATGTTTTAGTAGTTATGAATGTGAATCATATCATCCTATATTGCATGTGCCGTTTATTTTATAATTGTTTAATTTTTTTATATAAAAGAGAAAAACGAAGCTGCAAATAAATCCAGTAGTTTTGTCACCTTTAAATACGGTCCTAAATAACTTTTGTCCTTAAAATAATTTTTAAAAATTAATTTTCACATCTGAAAATCCTAAGAAAATTAGAATAAATAATAGATAGAATTTCAGGTTTATAGTAAAAATTTCATATCAAACCGAATAACGGTGTAGGAGTTACATAATTTTCTATTCATTGTTTTTAAAACCAGAAAACGGCTAATAAAGGTCTTCTTCGAGAGATCATAACTCTGTAATTGTTGATCCAAATTAAGTATTTTCAGATGTTTTGAACATCTACATCAAAAGATCTAGATTCTATTAGTTTTAAGTTTATACTGAAAATCGACGTAAAATATAGAAAACTGCGTTACAATATTAAGCGACAAATTTGGACAGAATCCGTTCTGATTCGCACACTGTTTTTAAATATGACATAACTCGAACTCCCGATGTCCGTTCGTGAAAAACTTTAGATTTGTAGAAACACAATTGACAGAACTATAATTTTCTATATATTAGATTACTTAGAAACGCATGAAACAACATGATACAGGCTTTGCAATATAACATATAGTTGCTGTCCAGAAATCTGAATTTCAATTTTAAACGCTGATGTTAAAATGATCATAACTAGAACTTCAGAAATCCAAATCACACGAATCTTAGTGTTTTGGATAAATACTCCGAAAGAGCTATAATTTTATGATAATTTTTGTAACCTGAAATCCGATAGAAATTAATTTAAAATGCGTTTTAAAAATGTGTGACGGTGCTGAATGGATTCTGATCTGTTTTGCGCGATGATACGAAAACATGTCTATCTCCCAAACCAGTAGTCATATTTCGGCGACAATGGAACTCACGTGTGCATAACACTTAATGATATGTTTTTTTTTATATTCTGACTTTAAATGACTTGATTAACTAGTCGTACATATCACATATTTACAACATTGTTTTTGAACGTTTCTTATATACTTATCTCATATCATGTTTTATGATTGCTTATCTATTTTTTATCTATATGACTTGTGATTAAACTATTACATGCTGGAATTGACTTGATGTTGACACGACTCAATCATGAATACTTGAATCCAATAGGTACACTTGACTCGACTTGACCCGAACCATGAATACGTAATGATCTGATATGAACACTTGACATGAATACATGAACAATTGACTTGAATACTTGAACTCAACTCGATACTTGAATTGCACTCTCTCATGTATTCATGAATTTGATCAAGACCCTTAACATTAATCATAGATTTATATACACAGGGTGTTGGGGTAGTTTGAGTACGAATCCAACGGAATCTCATGAGTCCTATTAATACAAATCATGTTGCTGTGGTACCGGGTTGAAACGGTACAAATCATGTTGTTGTAGTACCGTGCTGAAATAGTACAAATCATGTTGCCATGGTACCGGGCTGAAACGGTACAAATCATGTTGTGAATCTTGAATGTAATAAATTAAAGTTGGATTTCATTCTTTTGTTTATTCTTGTTAATTTATGTTGCTTATAGACGCTTAGCATATTTATTTCAAGAAATGACCTTCTCGGAATAAATACGTCGCGGGCTTGTCACGTGCTGTTACTGCTCTTTTGGGAAGCGGGGCGTGACACGTAGTAAATATACATCCTTACAGTTATTTTAGAAGTAAGCAATCTTGAGTTCAGTTCTTGAGTTAAGTTGAGATGAAGGAAAAGTATTGAAAGTTTTATTGAAAGATAAGTCTGAAAAATAGTTTCTATTCTTAAGTCCAAATTCAGAAGATATATACCCTACAAACTGCATTTACATGCCCTTGAAACTTGGGATAGTAGAGAATACCTAAAAATACTCTTGCTTGAAAGCCTAGTATGAAAGAAAAACGATATTTAAAGCTAACTACTTAAAGAGCATCACTGAAAAATATATACGGTCTTGAAAAAAAAAGAAAATAAATAAATAAAAAATATATTGTAAGACCTGGAAACTGCTATTTACGCTTTAATAAGCTCACACATTCAGTAATCGGCTGATTAGTGTCTCAGGAAGTAGTAGTAGTCGCATGAAAGGTGTGTAGCAAATCTGTCCACCATTAATAAAAAGAAGTAGTACTAGGTATTAGGATAAGGGTACTATAGCTTGAATTGAATTCTTGAGTATAAAGTGAAATTTACACACATGTAGGGGTATACGATCGATATTTGGAGGAGTGGTAGGAATAACGAATAAGTTTTATGTTTTCTATAAAGATGATTAAAATTCCGGATTGGAGACTGTATTTTAGAAGGAAAACTCAAGAGATATCGAGGTCTTTATAAACTGACAAAACGTATAGAATCTTAGGTTAGATGAATAGAAGGTGTGAAAAATAAGGGATGGACATTTCTAATATAGGATAATAGAGTGTCACGCCCCGCTTCCTGGTGTACGGGAAAGGGGACGCGACTGGGCCCGCTACGTATTTACTCAGAAGTAAACACGCTAAGCGTATCTAAGCAATATAAAGTAAAATGTACACAAGAGACAAAAGATGTAATAGAACATTAACTTTTATTTATTCAACATTTCTTTACATTACAATACTGGAAAGTAAATACAAGTCTGGAATGCAATGCCTAAACAATGGCATAACTGAAATGAAAAGTGTGTACAAGTAAGGTCAATGCTCAGTATCTTCTGTGAACTGCTCCAAGTGCTCCTGGCAGGTCTCGAACTCCTCAGAGTCGGGTCCTCCTGACAACATCCCAAAGAAAGAAGAAAATGAATGTCGTCAGCGAACAAATGCTCGGTAAGTCCCAAAGAAAGAAGAGAAGAATAGACAGAGAATAGAGCAGGTGAAGTGGATAATGTTATATTTCTTATACTAACGTAGTTGTTGTAGCTTGGTACTGAATATGCCAGTGTATACGAGAGGAGTCCAACTTACACCGTGGACTTTGGCAACCCGTAGTACAAGGCTCTGTCGAAAATGCCACGAAACAACGACATGAATGTAATAATGTCTTTTAGTGATCATCTCGTGCAACCTTTAAATGTTCCGTACCAGTCTACCCCTTTATAAACCCCGTAATGTTTATGTATTGATTGTTTTGATTGTACTGATTGTATTGATTGTACTGTATTGTACTGATTGTATTGTATTATCTTGTAGTAAATGGAAGACTTGCCGAAACCATGATATCAGTAAATGGAATGAATATAAATGGATAGTCATGTAAACAGAGTATATCCATGGTTCGGTTTGGTCAATATAGATTGAATTATGGTATAAATTGATTCATGTTGTATTGCAGTTATACTTGAATCATATTCAAGTCAGATTGATTTCATGTTTGACCATGACTCGAACTGAGTCAAACTTTTAAAACAGAATTGGAGTCCTGATTGTTTTGGAGTTATCGGTAACTGCTGCACATGGACGACAGGATTTGTGTCTTTTTCCAAGACAATTACCTTGTTGATAACACCGTTGTTAAATTGTCTACCTTAAATAGGCAAGCATTCATATTCTACGGCTCCCTGAGGCTCAAGAGAACTGGTCCCGCTTAAACCTATAATTTCTAGGGTCCTTATTATAATTTAATAAAACTTGAGGGAGTTTTATGTAAAAATAGTTTTGATATAATTTTAAAATACACCTCAAATATTTAATTATCGTCTTTAGGGTTTTCATAGATGTATATTTTATAAAAGTGAAAGTTTCTAGTGAGTAGAACCTACTTTTCATTGTATATGATACTTTAATGAAATATTGAAATTCGCATTGAATTGTAATGGTAGTTTCTTGAAATTGTGATTCCTTTGATTTAGAAAATATGGAATATTTATATAATATATTTAAAATAGATCTTTTGATAATATTCTTATATATATATATTTAATAAATTTTATTTATTTTGTAGAAATCTCATTTTTTTAAAAATTGTATCAAAAATTCCATCGAAACCGAATGCTCCTTGCGGAGGTCTGTATCTCGCTCTAATAGGCCCGAGGATGTGCGATAATCCGAACCATCCTGATTGGGGTTCCCAAAATGGGTTGTAGAGACGTATTTGCAAGGAATTTAAATAACACACTTTTTAAAGAAAACTGTTTTGACTGTTTAAGGTATTTATTTGTAATCTCGTATTTTGTCCCAAAAGAATGTTTTACAAACCATCGTGCTATATCAAGGATGAGTGTTGTGATGAGGTAGGTCATTACCTCGTGAGTTTTCTAAAAGTAATACGGTTAAATCGAGCCATTACAAGTTGTATGTAACATGATGGTATTTTACTGTAAAAGCGTTTACAATATGAATTATTTTGAGGTGAAACTTATTCTAATTTGTTTATTTATGTTTGTAAAACATTATGAGAGAATATGGTATTTTATTACTTAAGAAAAATGGAGTTTTTAAAGAAAAACGAATCGGGAGTCGGAATAACTCCGCTTCCAACGAGTTTTGAAAAAGAGAAGTTTTAGACTAGAGATTGAGAGGGGAAGAGGGGACTTACATGTTATAAAGATAGAGGGGAGGTAGGGAAATATTTTGGAACCGTCGGGGCGTCGTTTCGTTGTCGGATTCTCCTCGGAACGTCGTTGGAACTTCGCCATTTGCCAACTCCACTTGCATAATTTAGGACTTGGAAATTTGATACAGTTTTTGTAATGAAATTCTGAGTGAGGAGGGGTGAAATGTGGCCTGGTATTTATAGGAAAAATTAGGGTTTTGGGGTAATGAAGAACAAATTAAAAATGCATTAAAATTTTGGTTTAATTCCACTTTTTAATTCACTGTTTTTTTTTAATAAAAACAAACAGTACATGGGTTAAGGGGGGGAGGCCAAGGGGTGTGGAGTAAAAATATGGGGAGCATCCCCTATATGGGGTACGGCGGTGTCGGTTTTGGTGAAGATCTCGCCGGCCAAATACAGGTGATGGGTAGTGAGATCTTGGCCACGTGTCTCTGTCGCTTGGTATACCTTAGTGCACGTGTTTGTTTACTCTGTGACTCTGCATTTTACGTGTTGTGCACGTTCAAACCTTTAGGATTCTAAAAGATTAAAAGAAAAATTAATTAAAAAGTTAATATGGCTGGGGGGATTCGATCACAGGGGCTATATCACAGCAGTGTAAGGCTTTACCAACGAGCTACAAGTGCTTTCTTGCTGTTCAAAAGCAAATCAAATTTATAACTTATGCTCAGGCTTAGGTGTTCCTTTCTGTATTTTGGACAAATTTTGTACAGAAAGTTTAGGATTGTTACATAGAATTTCTAATTTAAATACTAAACCGTAGGATTAGAATCGAGATTAACTTATGAAACTAGCTTGACGGGATTTTGTGGTTAGTATCCGCTGAAAACCGTCAGGAGACAACACACCTCCTACTAGGGACACGTAGAGATTTAACGGTTTCTTGCACACGCTAAGTGCAACCGTGATGCCTATGAAAGTGAGTTTAGGAGTTTCTGAAAATAAAACGGTATTGCTAGGGACGAGCAAAAGATAAGTTTGGGGGTATTTGTTCACACCAGAATATTGCATTTAATACCGCACATTCTTATGTGCATTTGTATATAGGTAGATGCTTTTGATCCATGTTTGCTACATGATTACAGGTTACAGGTTCTCAGTCCAGAACAACGCAAATCACGCATAATCTCTACAATTATTACAAATTCAGAACAACTGCCGAAAGCAGATAAAATCTGGGTTCCCGTCATCCGCAACCGTCTGGTGCTGTCTACCAGTTCAAGAGACAAGACGAGAACAACAGTCATTCGTGTCTCATACAAACGCAAAGCATGAGGGAGGCAACACAAGAAATAAGGTGGCAACGCGGAACTCGAGGGAGATTAAGGCACAAAATTCAATAGAATTGCCATTTTAAACTATTAAAAATCTGAGAATATTTTGGAACCATTTTTCAAATTTGAACCTGCCAAATAGAAGAAGAAAACAACACGAGAAAGCACAAAAAAAATGGCACGCCAACTACACAAAACGGCTGCGGATTAGCAAAATTTTGCTTCTAACAGCGGCGGATCCGCGGCCCTATTGTAGTGTCTCATGACCAATTTTCATGGGTGATTTTGTAATTGTATAAGGACTCAGAATATACCCTAGGGTTTCACTCCTCTACCTATATAAACTCCAGATCAGAGCCAAACAAAGCATGCTTTACTTTAGGATTAGTGTTAGATTAGTTAGTTTTCTTTATCTATTCTCTATGAAAATATAGTGAGAGCTTTTGAGTGGACAATTAATGAAGATGAGAGTTTTTTTACCTTGTATCTTTATTTTCTAGCATTGTATTTTAATTTTTGTATATCTTTTATTATTTGTTTGTTAACATAGTTGTTGGTTTTATTGTTCTTCTTCTTCTCTTCTAATCTCTATTTTTTAAACCATGATATTCAATTGAGTCTCTTACTTAAGTGAGAGCCCAAGTAGTTAGCTTGCTGTTTTTGTTCTAACCGTAATTTTCCATTCTTTATTCTCTTCTTCTTATTTTATTTTCCTTTCATGTGTGAGTAGTTTACTCACTTGTTAAGGTTAAGGAAGGGTGGTATGAGGGATGGAAAAATCTCTTGTGTTTCTTTTCGCCAAACAACTTGAAATCGAATCTAGACCAAACAAACACAACCCTCTCCTTTATGCGCGCTATAAAACGACATATATCCACAACCTAAGCTGAGAATTCCTTTAGGCACACTACAATGTGACATGTAGTTGTGACCAAATTAGAGATTTGTTGTGTGTAGTTGGTCTAGGGTTGGAAATAAGAGTATGGAACGGATGGATAAAGGCCACTAGAAACGGATTTAGCGTTGGAAAGCTTGCTTAAATTCGCAAATACCATTTCTATGTCCTCTTAATCCCCGTTAGTTCCGATTATTCCAATATCATTTCAAGGATGGCATAAGACAAGCACAAGATTAATTCCTAACTTTACTAACCAACCCTAACCCTAACAAGCTCTCTTGAACATAAAAATACAAACACTTAGGATAGAATTGAATAAACTTGTACATTTTTACTTGACCCGTTTCAAATAAGAACGAAACACTAACCATCTCTCAGTGGACGACCTGTACTCAACCGGCTAGCTACATACGAAACCTTCTTGATTGCGGTAAATAGAACAAGTAGAACGCATAGCACAAACCTGACAATTAAATGGCATCGTTGCCGGGGAGACAGTAATGTATTTCTTTCTTATTATTCGGGTTAATATTTGTATATAAAATGAAAAAACCCCATAAATATAATAAAAAACATCTTGTTATTTTTAATAATTTTTGTGCGAGTGTGCAGGAAAATCTGGGTCAAATCCAGTGAACAAATCAAGAAACAGAGGCTTGAATACAGGAGAACAGAACGAGGGGAGTGCACAAAACAAGTTTGAAGCTCCAATTCATCATTTGCACCGCAGTTCCATGATCAATGACAGGAAAGGGCGGCGGTTCCGCGACCAACGTTTTGAGTCTGAGCCCCAATTTTTTTGTATGTCTTCTCCTTCTCCAGAAACCTCTCTAAGATCCACTGAAATGTGTTTTCTGCAGGTTTCTTTACACAAACTGCACCGCTAAAATAAAAACAAGATTGTGTTGTTTAATTTTTTTTGTTTATCACTTTGCATCAAATAAATACGGACATTAAGGGGCTTGAACACTAATTCAAATTGGGTGGGGATTTCATCACCCTTCCCAAGACCCTACAAATCACAGAAAACATACGCATTATCTTGAGTTAATAAAAAATATTTAGACAAAACCTATAAGGGCTTGTCGCGCTCATTTAGGACAAGTGAAGGTATCGGTCGTTTATCTGAACTTGACTTTGTAGTGCTTAGGCTAGACAAGTGAAGATGTAATTTAAAATGCCCGTCTCACAGTGATTCATGAGCGGAACCCTCCTTATCTTACTTGTGCTTACCCGGCCACAATTAGCAGTGAAGAGACGATTCGAGGGTTATCCTACAACTTGTCGCTTGGAAGTCTAGAAGCGGTCTAATTGGACTTTGAAGACTCTATCTTTAGATGTTGCTTGTGCATTTTGTGATTGTGATTGTGCTTGCTTAAAATTTAGTCCCATACTTCCGTATTTTTCAAAAACTAAACAAAAATTTCAAATTTTTTTTTAATAAAAATTTGCCTACTTTTACACTCTTTCTCACTCTTTTCATATCATGGGTATCCCTGACCGACCTACTTTTACCGAAATTTGGTACTCTCAACCAGATATTTCTTCATACGGTTTTTTTTGTAGAACTTCAAACAATCCATCCATGTTTAGAATTTCTTTGAAAGATTGGATAGACGCTTCTAGAAACACCAATTGGACACCACAATCCACTTCGTATCAACCGTTTCACACCCTCACACCTTCTTATGTTGATACCCCTTCTCAGAGTCATGTGGCGACTCTGAAACCCATGTCCATTGCCGAGCATATTGAACAATCTCGTGACCGATTCTTCACTCCTTTCACCACTCTAAATTGTTTAGAACAACAATTCCAATCACCTTCTTATCACGGTGTTGATCCTATTCATGTCCATTCTACACATCCATTCATTTCCTATCATTCCTACCCGACGTTTACACCTTCTCTAGACATTTCTTCTGAACATCAATTTGGGAGTTTCGCGTATCCAAACGAATTTGATTCTTTTACTGAAACCCCTTCACAACCTATGTCTAATCTAGAGCAATCTTTAGAAGAATTTCGGGTAGTTTCGTGCCGACAGATGGAGGAATTGAATTCATCCATGGCCATACTCATACAACCATACAAACCAACAGCTAGCTCCCAACTAGCTCAAAATTTTACAATGTATGATGAAGTGGTAGGACAATTTGATGATTTGAATAGTGAAAGTGAGAAATCCACCCTTCATTATCAAACCTACCTATCCCTAATTAAATTCCACAGCTCCGGTTTCGAAAATCTATCGAGTACGCGAAATATTTCACCAATCGAGGATAACATGTTTGATGAGTTGCGCGACTATATAGTGTTTGATTTATCCGATTGTGAAGGGTCAATTTCAAGTGAAACCGTTGCCACTGTTAGTTATATATATGCCCTAGAGGCCATTGTTGTACATATGATGTATATTATAGCTGATGCTTGGATATATATAGAGAGGACTTTCTTGCTCGATATGATAGTATCCTATCTGGTTACACTTTGTCTTAACATGTTGACTTGTATTGGTTTACTGTCTTGCTCTCACATGTTGATAAAGCCCTTGGGATATGTACTTGACTACTGGGACTATGATGAGATCATGCTAGTAGGGCCAGGGTAGTCAACGAGTACATCGTATAACTGTTCCTAGTCGAGAGTGTATCGAGACAGGGCATCAATACACCAGAGTAGACTAGCGTATACGTATCTTGACCCATATGATGGGCGATGGATGATCCCATATCCATCGGTGTTTGACATCAAAGATGGTGTACGGGTGCTCAGTGGAGACTGGGTACACTGAACGGACTCACCGAGAACTCCTAGATGGTATTATACCTATCGTCAGATAGCAGTTCTCCGGTGACACTGGTACAGGTTAGTCTGTAGACCCGAGATCGTCATAGAGTCTTGTGTGATTCCCACTGTGCTTTGATTTCCACCTTACCACGACCAAGAGGGCGTGCAAAACGGTGGCTTTTGGGTACAGTCCCGAATCACATGGAGGTAATGAGCGATAGGAGGGGTTTAGTCTCTTCCGGTATAGGGAGTTGATGTTGTGCTGTGTTCGATTGGTTATAACTGGAAGTCCCTGGCCAAGGCTGATATGGAGTGCTACTGGTAAGAGTTATCAGTAGTTTCTCGACCCGTTATGAGCCTCACATCGACACGACTTATCGGTTACTGGGGTCTGACGTTTGCCACACCTAGACTTGATATGCGACATACCAGACGAAGAGACCGGACTGTACGGTGGTGTTACTGATTGGATTCACAGGAGAATATACATGCTTGCTTGTTGGTCTTCTGATCGCTCAATACCTGGGTGGCTGTTACGTTTAGCTGACCGCTTGCAGCCTGTAGGTGTTTGATATGATCATCATCTACTGCCGGCGTATTGACGATTCTTTAGAGTCTTACACAGAGGTTTCCGCTCAGGAAAAACGGAGTAGGAGCACATATGTGATATGTGCGGGACCGAGAATAATACGATATGAGATACCGTATTCTATTCTCGCGATATATGATATCGGCCGGGTATATGTGATATAGCCGGGTCATCGGATCAAGTGTTGATTCGATGAATTGGTACATGTTATATTAGTCGGTTATATGTAATATAGCCGGATTATCGGATCAAGTGTTGATTCGATAATTTAATGTATAATTATATATGAGATATATTACGTTATATTAACTAATATAAGCTCGCTTTATTGATTCTTTTTCTTACTGGATAATACATTGATGTATATGCGATATATGTTAATTGTATTATTTTCTTTTATTACATTATATATTATATATATGATATATATTATTGTAACATGTTAGGGTTATAAATGCAACAAAGATTTAGAGGTTTAACCAAGTTAGGGTTTGGATTAGGGTTAAGTATTTGGATGATCTTTGAAGAAGCTTCTTGAAGCTTTGACTTTGTCATCATTCTTTGATATTTTATGGAGATATTTGTTAACCCAACCCAAACCTCTACCCATGGTTTATTCTCTACAAGGGTTAAGGATCTCATTCTTATCCCATGGTTGCAATTGCAACCACAACAATAATTCATTATTCATCACAAAAGCTTTTCTTCTTCTTCTTGCTCTTGAAAAAACTTCAGTAGCTTTTTGTGTTTGATGATTCTAAGTGAGAAATTGAAAACAAAAGAGAGTAAAATTCCTACTTCATCATCCTCATATATTCTAGCCACTTAGATTAGGGTGTTCACTTCTCTAATAATTTCATTAGTGAAGTGCAAGTTTGGGTTAGAGATTCTTCAAGGTAGATCATCTTAGATCAAGAAGACTTCAAACAAGATGCACCATTCACCTCATGGAGCCTTTCGAGAGTCGGAGTTCTTGATGATCGCAGCGAAGGGACCTCAACACGGAGCTTATGAAGCGAAGGAACGGACTGTAAATGTTGTAATCCTAAACTCTATGTGATGGATACTATTTTGTATATGATACAAACTTGTTACCCTAATAATTCTAGCAAAGACTCTTGGTTAGTTTGCTATGTGTTCCTTGATAAAATATCGGGAAATACCCCAATGGGGTATCATGTGCTCACACATGACCAAGGGTCACGTGTTGACACGTGATAGGTTCCTGTGATCTTTGCTTTATAGGATTAAATTCTAGTCAAACAAAAATATAATAAGACACTAAGGAAAAACCCCAATGGGGCATCACGTGCTGACACGTGACCAAGGGTCACGTGCTGACACGTGACCAAGGGTCACGTGCTGACACGTGACCAAGGGTCACGTGCTGACATGTGATGATTCCTTAGCTCTGTTAAAAGGCAGAATTAAATTCTGAATAAAATATTTAATCAAGAGGGTCACGTGCCAACACGTGATAGGCTCTTAAGCCCTTTAATCAATAGAATGAAATTCTATTTAAAAATCAAATAATGGGATCACGTGCCAACACGTGATAGACTTTTAAAAAAAAAGTCTTCTGAACTAAATTCTAATTAAGGGAAATCAAAGACCCTAACTGGGAAAATATTTCTTTGAATCTTTCCAAACAAAAAAGATGGTGCTCTGTAAAATAAAGTACCGTTAGATTAAAAATCCAATGGTGATTAAAAATCACCAATTTATGGAAAGATTTTATAAAAGGAAAGATTTCCCTGAAATTCACCAAGAATAACAAACAGAATATCTTCTGGATTAAAAATCCAATGGTGAATAAAATTCGCCGAGTGATCTAAAAGATCACGTTAGTTATAAAAACAACCAAAATCTTTCAATGAAAAATTCACTAAACAAATTGATTCTTTTCTTTCTCTTATAAATAGGAGCCAAGAAGAGAAGAGAGAGGATTTTTTTGGATCTTTGGAATTTTGATTTTCTGGAGAAAAACAACAACAGAGAGAAAAAAGAGAGGAGAATTTAATTCTCAAGAGAGAAAAGATGATTTCTTCAGAGGAAAAAAACCCTAGGTGAGAAAGGGAAAGAGATCTAAGCTCCATAAAATAAAAGAGAATTTAATTCTCAAATTTAAGAGTTTAACTCTTCTGAATAAGAACTTTGTTCTTCGTTTGGTTGAAAATCTGCAGAAGCAGATCTCCCCACAAGTTGAGAATTTAATTCTCATCGGGGAGATTTTGCCATGCAGATCTAAGACCTAGAGGGAGAATCTGAGTTAAGGAATTTAATTCCCCCAAATTCACATGAATTTAATTCCTCCAAATAAAACTAGGGTTTAACCCTATATGAGAATTTAATTCTCCCAAATTCACAGGAATTTAATTTCTCCCAAACAGAACTAGGGTTTAACCCTATATGAGAATTTAATTCTCCCAAATTCATAGGAATTTAATTCCTCTAAAACAGAACTAGGGTTTAACCCCACATAAGAATTTAATTCTTCTATATTCATAAGAAGTTAATCCCTCTAAAACAGAATTAGGGTTTAACCCTACAGAGAATTTAATTCTTAAAATAAGAGACTTAAAGCTCTCCATGCACGTAAAGAATTTGGTCACGTGGTAACACGCGACCCCCTTTCTCAATGAGCAGAAAAGAGAGAACAAAACTAGGTCACGTGTTCCTACGTGACCCATAAACAGACTCCCCAAAATGAGAAGAAAAAAGCATGGAGGCAATGCCTCACGTGCTGACACGTGACCCTCATAAATGAAAAGAACAAAGCCAAAGGCAGTACTGATTTTGGGTGCCCTCATGTGTCTCCATGTGACCCCTTAATAAACACTTTAATAATCAATACATGGATACCCATCACGTGCCAATACGTGATGGCCTGAAGATTAAAAGTGTTTAACACTTATTTGAATATTTTGATAATAAAATAAAGGAGTTCTGGCCCCATCTTAGGCGCCTCACGTGACCCGACGTGACCCCTTCCTTTCTAGTGTTTAATACTATTTTGAGCATTTTGTCTCCAGTGTTTAACATTGTTTTAAATATATGACTTGAGGACACGTGACCGCCAGATGTCCTTTAGTGTTTAACACTATTCTAAAACCAGCTTAGCCCAAAATGGCTAAGTTTTTCAGAGGCAAATATCCCCTTCAAATGAGCCTTAAAATCCAGAGCTATAATGTTCAAAGACAAAATGTTCTTAGAGCCCTCAAACTCTTGTTTAGCATTGCTAGATAATGAGGGGCTGAACCCAGACAAATGTTCAATAGCCCAATAAAGGGCCAACATTTCAAACTTAAATGGACTTAGCCCAAATTGGCCATAAGTTCTTAATTCAGATTTAACTGAGCCAATGTGCTCATAATCTAATTAATTGATCTTAGTTCCAAATTAGACTACAGATCTCCCAATCAACTTTAGTTCAAGGGTACATCTCTGAACTCCTCTGATATTTGTCGTTGTAATCCTTCAACGTCTTCAGAGAGGTGATGGTTCCCGACAACTATACATTTCATGGACTATGATGTCCTTAACCTCGGATTGTGGGGTCCTTAAACCCATGGACTATGATGTCCTTAACCTTGGACTGTGGGGTCCTTAAGCCCATGGACTATGATGTTTTTAACCTGGACTGTGGGGTCCTTAAGCCCATGGACTATGTTGTCCTTAACCTCGGACCGAGATGTCCTTAAACTAACATTGGACCACCATGTCCTTAAACTGGTAATCGACCGCAATGTCCCTAAACTAAACAATAGAGCCCAAATGCTCTTTTGTTGGATCTAAATGATCCCGTTAAGTTGATCTTAGTCTAAAATTAGACTAACGTATCCTTAAAAAACGTTTAAGTTGATCTTAGTCTCAAATGAGACTAACGTATCCTCAAACCCAACCCCAAACCCAAATCTAAGAAAATACGGATTTGGACTAATCCATACCCTATGGGCGACAACACAAATTAGTCTCAGTATACAATCCACGGGCAACCAAAAATAAAACAAACAAACACGACACGAAGTGACCGTCTGGAGAAGGAAAAAGTGGTTATCACTATGCGGTAGCGTAATTAACTGCAGGGGCTTGCACCTGTAGGGAAGAGTGTCCCCACAATAAAGACGCCCTCGTACATGAGGGGGAATCTGACGAAGTCTGCTACAACAGTCACATCTGTCTAAACCTCCGATACATGGTGCCATAAATCAACTTGGCATCTTCGGAGAGGTGGACGGATAAAACCAAATAGCATCTGCCCCCAAAATTCAGGCCAGACGTCCCAACGTCCCGGCCATGTCTTTCGGCGGAGAACAGATTCTGGCACGCCTTTTTGGAGATAGTGCCCTCAAATTCAATTATTGGATCGCAGGTATGTGATTGCAATGATTGAGGCAGGACCTATACCGATATGACAGTCTTGCTCGAGATGATAGTTTGCTATCTGGTTTGTCTTTATCATCGTATACATGCTTTAGTTCACTATTGCATGATGATAGAGCCCATAGGATTCTTGCTTGACTATCAGCAGTATGATGGCGATCATATACGTGGGAGCTGGGGTCTATAAGCACATCCTTAAAGTGTCCCTAGTCGTGGGAGTTTCGAGATAGGGCATGATACTCCAGAGTAGACTAGTGTATATAGTCGAGACCCCGACGAGGGGCGGTGGCCGGTCTCACAAGCCACTGGTGTCAGTTGGATCACCTAAGATGTATACAGGTGCTCATTGGGTTATGAGTACACCGGACAGGACTCGCCGGGAACCTGCTAATTGGTATTATACATATCGTCAGATAGCAGTTTCCTGGTGACATGTGTACAGGTTAGTTCATCGACCTGAGGTCGTTATTTGTCTCGTGTGAGTTCCCACTGTGCTTTGATTTCGACCCTACCACGGCTCAAAGGAGTCGTGCAAACAGGTCTTTTTTGGGTATAGTCCCGAGCCACATGGAGGCAAGTGAGCGGATCGGCAGGGGATTCCTCTCTCCCGGTATTGGGGGTGAGATCGTGCTATGACTAGGAGAGCCATTACACAAAGCCCTCGGCCGAGGTAGGAGATTTACTGGTAGGTACTCCAGTAGTATCTCAGGGTGTTCTGGGCCACTCTCTGACACGACTTTTACTGCTATTGGGGTCTGACGTTACCAACCCCTAGGCAGATATGCGATACTTATAGAAGAACGGACCGGACTGTATGTATATTGTCACTGTTAGGCTCAGTAGGGTTTATGGATGAGTTCGCTCGTCAGCTTCCCTTCCAATCAATACATAGGCAAACCGTTACGTACAGCTTGTACCTATGACGTGCTAGAGGTTATACCCAGTGCCAGTGTGTTGATGAGTCATTAGAGTCCCCTACAGACACTTTTCCAAGTTTGGGCGAAACGTTGTAGAGGCCGTATGGTTTTATGGCAAGGTTCGGAAAATGCACGTGCGCTTTCGCACGTGTCATTTTTCGGGCAGATAATACTGGTCGGCTTTGGTTTAAGCCGGATCCGAGTATTATACTGTGTAGATATAATATCTTTGTCTCAGATGCATTTGTATTTGGTCGTAATACAAATGCGGGTATGTTTATACCATTACGGGGTTATCCTGAAATTCGTTTCAGGATCACTTTTGGAAGTTGCCAGTTTCCTGTTTTCTATCAGCCGTATTTAACATTCGGATAAATGCGGATTTATCTTTTCTTGAGATGAGTGTGGAAGCTTCTAGATGGTGACTAGGATGATGAGGTGGCTTGTGACTCATTTGTTCATTAATGGTGCATTAATGAAAGGGTGACTAAGGTTAATGAGTCATTCTTTACATTAATGTGTTCATACTAGGTGTTTAAGTGAGTCATTGATAAGCTTTGTCTTTATGGTCACCATCCCTCCTCCTACACTCAGCCCCCTTGCCTATTTAGTAGCTGGCCACCCCTTGGTGGAAGATTATGGTTGCTTGGAAAAAAGATTGATATTGTTTTGGACTCATGGAAATTAGATAGCCTCATTTCTCATTTCACCCGATTCCAAAAGGCAACTTCATTAACCGTTCGTCCATAGCTTTGGACGTAACGAGACAAAGTGTTCCACTCATTCTCTACTTCATCTTGGTCGTCTCTTCTAGCAAACTTGACGATCGAGTTGCCTCGGTTCAGAGGCGGGAGCCCGTTTAAAGATCCGTCGACGTGGTGCCACCTGGACGAGAAGACTGGAGATTCAGGAGATCGGAGCAGCCACAACAAAGCGTGGGATGATGGTTGAAGGCCGAAGGACTCGGATCGTTCGGTATAACTCTTCTACCCACTTTGTAGTTTGTTAGTTTAGCTTTAATGGCAGATCCGGGTTGTAGTACGGGATAGCACCAGTTGTAAAAAGTTTTTGTTCCGCATTTGGTGTCTGTTAGACGACCGAGGCGCTACCGTGGACTTACACGCCTGGTGGGACCTTTTCCTCTTTCCACTCCACACTTCGTGTGTCGTGTTCGCGAACGAATCGCGGTTTGATATGGTTTCCCTTGGGTTCGAGGTACTAAGATTTGGTGTCTTGCTCTGTGCAGAAAACGAAAGATCAATGGCTTCCACCTGCACAAAATGCTCCAGCTGCAACTGCAACTCCTGTTCCTCCTCATCTGGAGGTGTAACTTACGGGCCTCAGGTGGCCTCCCAGTTCACCATGTCAGTGGACCAAGTGACTCAGGCCACCACTGGGCTGTTCTTTGGGACTATGATCCCGCCCATGAGCTTCAATGCCCCGATGCTGCCGTAAGAAGCCCTAAAGAAGTCGGTCTTTAATCGACTTACTATTACCGCAGCCCCTCTCAACGGGTCGCCTCCGCTGCCTCAGTTTTCAGCAGACTGGGCCAGAACGCTAACAAGCCCGCGATACCTGAAGCAGCCATCCCTAAGCGGATAGCCATCCCAGCTCAAGCGGACGAAATTATTAGAGAAGCTTCTTCTGCGAAGAAGTTAGTCTTCAAAAGGCTGGCCGTTCTGGCTCCCGCTCCAGGCGAAGTCATCGAAGCTGCATCCCCCACCCAGAGGTCTGTCTTTGACAGATTGGAAATCGATTCTCAACGGGCATCGGTCTTCAAGAGGCTGACGCCGGCGACGACCCTTCGCCAAAACAAGGGGCATGAGGAAGTCACTCTTATAGCTGAACCAACTCCATCTGCAAAACACGCTCGACATCGCCACTAGCGCTGAGTAAGGAGGGCTGGGGGTAGCTCCCCGTCTGGACTAACTCCGCCAGCTCCGATGGTGGAAATCAATGCTGTTGTTCCAACTGGGAACAACTTTGAACCGCTTAGGAGGGTTCGCAAGAACTCTCCGACTGCCATGCTGAAGAGATCTCCTCCACCTATGGAAATTACTACAGAAAAGAAGACAGAGCAGCCCCCTCAGCGGCTGTTGATTGAAAGAGATTTTTAAATCAAAGAATTTGTTAACTACAATCAAGAACGGCGTCACTTGGTAGCTAGCCGGTGAGTACGGGTCGGTCCACAGGGATTTTGTGTATTCTCAATTTTTTCTAACGAGTTAATTCCAAACGGTGCTGGATTGATTATTACTAAAAACTAAAGTTGATCTAGACTAGGATTAAAACCTTGCTAGGGTTAAGTTTAGGTTAAGTTTGGAAAGTCAATATTCCTCACTGCTTTCTAAGCCCTAATTTAGATCTATGAGGTGTTATGGTAATAATTAATAAAGTGGATTAGTACCCTCGGGAATGTTTACCCCAATCAGAGCAAAGCTCTGTTCAAATTCCGAGGCGGGAGATGAAGCAACGCTTCATCTTCTCCCAATCAGAGCAAAGCTTTGCTTTGAAAATTTAAACTTTAATAAATGAAGCAACGCTTCAGATTCTTTGCGATGCGCGCAAAGCGCCACGTGTCAGGCGCAGACACATCAGCACAGCGCCCGAGGCGGTGCGTCCAATCAGAGCAAGGCTCTTTTAAAACAAAAAAGTAAAGGAAGCAATGTTTCAGTTGCGCAAAAGTGCGCTGCGCGACACGTGTCTGCGCAGCAAGCACAGCTGCGCAAGCACAGCCGCGCAAGCGCTGCGCTGCACGACACGTGTCTGCGCAGTTGCGCAAGCACAGCCGCGCAAGCGCTGCGCTGCACAGCACGACACGTGTCTGCACAGTTGCGCAAGCACAGCCGCGCAAACGTTGTGCTGCGCGACACGTGTCTGCGCAGTTGCGCAAGCACAGCTGCGTAAGCGCTGCGCTGCGCGACACGTGTCACGCGCTGGGGCGTTTGCGCAAAACAGAATTGAAATTTTAAAGAAATCTTTTCTGTTCTTGTTAAAACAAGAAGATTTTCTTCTGTAAAACAGAGGCCCTTGGATCAAAGATCCAACGGTGGGGAAAATTCCCCAAATCACTCAGAGAAAGATCCCTTTAATAAATTTAACCAATTTATGGGCACTATAAAAACGACCCGAGATCTCAATTCAGAGAGAGGAACATTTTGTGAAAAATTAAACAGAGAAGACTCTGAAGAATTGGAGAGAAATCCTCAAGAACAAAGAAAAAGGTAAAAACCTTTAGAAAAAGAGAAAATTCTCTTATGAACAGATCATTGATCTGAGAACAAGATCAAGGATCTCTAATAAAGAAAAGAAAATAAATAATAAACAGTGCCTTGCACTTCTTTTTATGAACCATTGGTTCTGAATCTAAAAGATTCTCAAGATAACAGTGCCTTGCACCTTTCATGAACCACTGGTTCTTTAAAAAACAAGAAAAAAAACTCGTTTTCTTTGATCTGAAATTGATCCAAAAGAATAAGAACAGTGCCCAGCACTTGCCAAAACTGCGCTATTGCGCAAGCCGCCAGGAAGAGCCACGTGTCAGCATTGCAGCAGCGCAGCGCACTAACGCAGCGCACTGCGCTGTTGCGCTTGCGCTCATCAGAACGTGACACGTGTCACATCCACGAGCGCTTGCGCTCATTGATTGCGCAAAGGACCTGATAAGCCATGTGGGGCACTGTCAGGGTATCTAATGCAATGCATTATTAAAGGGCAGAGCCCAATCAAAGGTCTAATGGACCAAATAAAAGTGCTGCACATTATTTTAAAAAGGCAGAGCCCAATTAAAAAGTCTAAACAGACCAAAAATAATGCTATGCAAAACAAATGCTCTGCATTATAATAAAAAGGGCAGAGCCCAGTCAAAATAGGCATAAATGGCCTGAAGTAATGCTATGCATCATTCTAAAAAGGGGAAAGCCCAAACAAAGGCCTAACAGGCCAAATGCAAACAAAATGTGAACATTTTCAACTGGACTTAGCCCAATTTTGGCCGTAAGTCCTTAAATTAAATTGACTGAGCACAACTGCTCTCTTAAATCAATTTATATCCGGTTCGAGGGTACATCTCCGAGCTCCTCTGACACTTATCGTTGTAATCTTTCAACGACGTCAGAGAGGTGACGGGTCCCGACGACTACATACATCAACATGGACTGCGGGGTCCTTAAACTCGTGGACCGAAACGTCCTTAAACTAATGTTGGACCGAAACGTCCTTAAACTAATGTCGGACCACCACGTCCTTAAACTGGAATATAGACCACCACGTCCCTAAACTGGAACATAGACCACCACGTCCCTAAACTGGAACATAGACCACCACTTCCCTAAACTGGAAAAAAGACCACGTCCCCAAACTGGAAAAATAGACCACCACGTCTCTAAACTGGAACATAGACCACCACGTCTCTAAACTGGAACACAGAGACCACCATGTCCCTAAACTGGCAATGGATCGCAACGTCCTTAAACTACCTATGGACCACTACGTCCCTAAACTGGAACAATAGAGCCTCCAAATGCTTTTTTGCCGGATCTAAACGATCCCGTTTAAGTTGATCTTAGCCCCCAAACACGGCTAACGCATCCTTAAACATTTAAATGGACTATAAGACTCCTAACCGACTTTGGTTCAAGGGTACATCTCTGAACTCCTCTGACACCTATCATTGTAATCCTTCAACGACGTCAGAGAGGTGATGAGTCCTGATGGCCACATATATTAAACGGATCACCACTTTAAGTTGATCTTAGTCTCAAACGAGACTAACGTATCCTTAACGAACGTTTAAGTTGATCTTAGCCCCAAGCACGGCTAACGTATCCTTAAACTAAAAACACCAAACCCAAATCTAAGTAAATATGGATTTGGACTAATCCACGTCCTACGGGCGACGACATTACTCAGTCTCCGTATACAATCCACGGGCAACCACAAACAAAACAAACACACACGACACGAAGTGAAATTCTGAAGAAGGAGAAAGTGATTATCGCGATGTGGTAGCGTAATTAACTGCAGGGGATTGCGCCTGCAGGGAAGAGCGTCCCCACAATAAAAAAACCCCTCAAGCGAGGGGGAACCTGATGAAGTCTGCTACATCGGCCGCATCCGTCTAAACCTTCGATACACGGTGCTATAAATCAACTTGGCATCTTCGGAGAGGTGGACGGATAAAACCAAATAGTATCTGCCCCGAATCTCAGGCCAGACGTCCTCGCGTCATCGGCCGCCGTTCGGAGGGGAACGGGGAAGAAACTAGGTTTCTTCCTCTAGGTTCTTGTCCTTCCTTTCTTAATTCTTACCCTAACCTCCATGGAAAACATACGCAACCGGTCGTTTATACTACGGTATCACCGCTACCTCGTAGGATAGGGTGCCGTAGGGAGCGGTGTGTGTATGTATGCATGGAATCCTATGAAAATATATAACGGGGAAGAAAGGGGTGAGGGATCTTCATCTCTCAAGCCTTTCCCAAATCTAACCCTAACAAGTGAGGAGACTACTCACTCATTAGGGAATTGATTAACATGTTCTAAACTAATTAATTAGGGCAAAGAATAAAATCTAAACTAGGGCAGAAAAGAAAATTATACTAGGGCAGATAATAAAATTAACTAGGGCAAGAATAGAAAACTTACTCTAATTTGATGCACTCTTCATACTTTACAAGAATTGAAATTCTGAATTTAGATAGATACAATGAGGCACAAGAAGAGGCATACCTCAAAAAGAGGTTTAGGGCTTCTATTTATAGATCATAGAAACCCTAGGGTTACATTCGATTCACATCTGCATTTACAAATATGCCCCTAAGAATACTAGTCAAAGCATCGACGCACCGTTACAATTTTCCACCGACATGCGCTCCATATGGTCATGGAACCGCGGCCAAAACCTATGTTTGGCCGCGGAACCGCGGCCATGTAGTGGTATCATTGACTACAATTTTTAGGGCTGATTCTGGTTGCATTTTGCTTCTTGTTTCTTCATTTGGTTTCTCAAATTGTCTTCTAGATTTCTTCCAGATTTGCACGGTGAATAATGTCGTGGACTTTACCGCTTACTTCGTGTCAAAGTCTTGAACCTTGCGCTGCCTTTGTTCTTTGTGAAATTGTCCGTTGATCTTCGTTTAGTCTTCAAACTATAGGCATGATCAAGATCTTTCCATTTGTTGGTCGTAGTCTCACTTTTGTATCATCTTTTCATCGTTTTCACTGTTTTTGTTCCGAGAACCTGTAACCTGCAACTATGTAGCAGACATGGGTCAAAAGCACCTGTTTATTTGTAAAATGAATAAGAATGGGGAATATAATAATGCAAAATTATGATATGAACAAATACCCCAAACTTATCTTTTGCTCGTCCTCGAGCAAAACTAGTTTTATTCTCGAAAAAGACCTAACCTCACTTTCCCAGGGAAACGCGATTTCACTGAGCTCGTTCAACAAGCCGTTAAACCTCTAGGTGTCCCTAGTAGGAGGAGTGTTGTCTTCTGAGGGTTTTCAGCGGATACTACCCACAAAATCCTATCAGTTCGGCTTATTAACTTTTATTCTCCAATTAGGTCTTCCAACAAGAACTCTATTATTTTCGACTCAGAAATTATCCATCCGTATTTATCACGCTTCCTTATTATTTAACTTAAGATTATATATGTTCTGTAGACTTACTTAGCTTTTAGTATCTTTTAAATTTTCCTTCTAGGGTTCTATCTCAACTTAGGAATTTTTATCATCTCTATTAAAAATACAAGTCCTAGTTTTCATTCCTATCTCTTATCTAAACCCCAATCACATACCCCTACGTGTGTGTATATATCACCCCTACACTTGGAAATTCAAATCAAGCTATTATACTCTTGTCCATCGTCCAAAGTACTTTTCAATTGGTGAACATTTAGATGAAATTGCTCACACATTCTTCATGCGACCGTTTATACTTCTTGAGTTACCAACGACCGATTACAAAATGTGTTTTCACATTAAGGCGTAATTCCTAGTCTTGTAATCCATAAGGCTTTTAGCAGTGACTCCCAAACCAGTTGGTCTAAGGCACTAGGTGATGAAGCACCCTCGTTAAATATTTTTTTTCTATTAATGCAGCCTTAAATAATTACAAAAACTAGTGTTCATTTTTTTATCTCTTTATTCACACTTGTATTTTTATTTTATTTTTCTTCGTACTAAGGACTTTAGACAAGAGCATTTCAAGGTCTCTTCTACTATTCCAAGTTTCAAGGTTCATGTTTGTGCAATTTGTAGGCTATATATTTTCAGAATTTAGACTTAAGCTTAGGAATTATTTTTCAAACTTATACTTTAATAAAAATATCAATACTTTTCCCTTATTTTAACTTAGCCCAAGAAGTCAACTCGAAATTTGCCTATTTCTAAATAAACTACAAAGACATATACTTTCTACCGTTAAATTTTAAGAAAGGTTATTTTAGGGTTTTTAATTTACTAAGTATAAGATCTAGTTGTTCCTAACTAATTAACCTTTTTGTCAAACTCAAGTCAATTATGACCAAAATTGAACTTTTCAATTTTTTATAATTTTTGAAAATTTTCAATTTTTATGGGTTTTAAAATAAGTATGCAAATGCAAAAATATACACATGAATGCGAAGGAAGAAGGCTTACCGAGCACACCCCCAAACTTAAATTTGACAATGTCCTCACTGTCATGCTATACCAAGAGGGTTAAAATGTCGGCACTCCCCTGTTTATTTATTTATAATTTTTTTATTGTTAAAAGAAAAACAAAAATATATATACAAAAAGTTTCCCCCCAAACTTAAGTGAAACAGTGTTTCCACTGTTTTAGCGTTAAAGTTCAGAGTTAGGGAGGAAAAAAATCAAACTATACAAGGCCTTACATAGGCCAAAAGTTAGCACCAACCATTCAAAAATTCTATCGTGATAATGGTAGGGTTGGTGGAAGAATGGAGTGTAGAGAAAAGAAATAAGAAACACACGAGACCGCATGGGAAGAAAGGTAGAATATGGTCTCGGAATATTAGGAGAAGAATGGCGGAAGAGAGAAAGAAGTGTAGTACGAACTTGAGGGTGTAAATTGAGTGAATAAATTAGCACAAATTGTGATGACCGATGTGTTAAAAGCGATTGTGCTAATCTATCAACCTGTCGAGAAATGGGGTCAAATCCCTCAAGATTCGCAAGAAAACATGGGTACGTTGAACTTGGTAAACCATCCATTGAACATGGAAGCGCGACGGATTCTTGCGCGGTCGAAACGATGGAAAGGACGAAGGGGAGTGATTTAGGGATAGTCTTATTCTCACCTAAGTAATCTGTCTCGAACTCGAAGGATTCCATCAATGGTTCGAAATGACTGTAAGCAACCGAGTCTGATGGTTCAACTAACTCATCTGAAAATTCAAAGGACTCAAACTCGGGCGGTGAGTCTTCAAAATCGTCCGAAAAAGTGAAGCACTCGTAATCGTTATCGGTTGTGAGAACTGTGTCAGATTCAAAGAGGTACACACTAGTGGCGTCCAAACTGCTGTGATCGAATAGAAATCTTTCAAGCTCGCGGTCCTCCTGCGTGATCTTTTGCGTGGTCGGAACGATGGAAAGGAGGGGGGATGATTTAGGAAGTTTAACAGTTAAAGGTTCAGGAGGATGAATTGGAAAATCCGACACATCAAACAAAACTGGTTCATCCTCAATACTATCCTCAATACTCTCTTCAATACTATCCTCATAATTCTCCTCAAAAGTTATCTCATCCATGCAATTATCATCAAAATCAAGTCGCATATGAGGTTTGGGAGAAACATTTAATGACTCGGGATGATGAATTGGAGATAAAATTTCAGTCAAATCTATAGTTTCATCATCCAAAATATTCCCGGCGTCAATATCCTCAATCAAGTGAAAATCAATTTTTTAGACACCTCATCAAAAGCATGGATATTTATCAAATCAGGTTCTAGAGTGGAGGTGTAGAGGTTAAAAGGATTGGTGATGGTTTCACTCGAAAAAGGCTCTTCACAATCAGGAAAATCAAACACTACAAAGTCGCACAACCCATTACTCGTTTTATTTTCAACTAGTGAATCATTTGGGACACTTGATTGAAAACCGGAGTTGTGGGATTCAGTTGGGTATGAGTAGGTGTGATTTGGAAGTGTGTACAACTCACTCTCACCACTCAAATTCTTACTCTGTCCAACCACCTCATCATACATTGGAAGATTTGGAGCTAGTTAGAAACTAGCTACCGGTTCACTAGGTTGCATAAGGGCGGCAATGGACGCATCCAATTTCCTCATCCGTTTGTTTGTCGCTACAATGTAAGCTTCCAATGACTGTTCTAGACTGGATATGGGTTGTGAAGGGGTTTCAGTAAAAGATTCAAAGTTGTTTGGATACGTGAAACTCCCAAATGGTTGTGTAGAAACAGTGTCAAGGGAAGGTGCGGAAGTCGGGTAGGACTTGTAGGAATTGAATGGTTGGATAGGAGTAGAATCAAAATTTGGATAAAAAGGTGAATGGACTTGTTGATCCAAAGAACTGGAAGTGTTGGAAGGAGTGAAAGATCGGTTACGAGATTGTTCAATATGTTCAGCTATAGACATGGGTTTCGGAGTTACAACAGGACTCGAAAAAGGAGTATCAATATAAGAAGGTGGTGAAGGTTGAAATGGTTGATACAAAGTGGATTGCGGAGTCCAACTGTTTCTCCTAGACGCTTCTGTTCGATCTTTCAAAGAAATTTTAGGCATGGAGGGGTCGTCCGTAATTCGACCAAAACAATTCGCGTAAGAAGCAAAGTTTGGTTTAGGATACCAAAGTTCGGCAAGAGTTCTGTAAGGTGGTGTACCCATGATGTAAGAAAGGAGAAGAAAAAGAACGTGGGGTGCACGGATTTCTTAGCGACAAGTGGCAAGTTTTTAATAATTTTTTTTTCTTTTTGTGTTTTTTTTATATGCGGAGCTTTTTGCAAAAAGATTTTTAATAAGAGGCTTAGACACACGTTCAATCAATCACAAAATGCACAAGCAAGCCTAATTCTAAGGTCACCTAGGTCAGCTAGATAGCTCCTAACTGTTCCAAAGGGTAAGAAGTAGGACCTCAAACCGCCTCGTCACCGCCAATTGTGGCCAGGTAAGCACAAGTAGAGAAATGAGGGATCCGCTCACGAATTACCGTGAGGCGGGCCTTTTAAAATTACATTTCACTACTTGTCTAGCTTAGGCATCACAAAGTCTGGTTAGGATCAACGGTCGATGCCTACAACTAGTCCTTTGTCCTATTGAACATGAAGTCCTTAGGGCTGAGTCTAATCTTTTTTAATTAACTTGATGGTCAATGCAATATACTTTATGTGATTTTTGGGGTCCTGGGAAGGGTAATGAAATCCCCACCCAATCTGGATTGGTGTAAAAGCCCCTTAAAGTCAATTTTAAAATATGCAAAGCAGTAAACACAATCACTTGCAAACAAATTTTTTTTAGCGCGGCGCAATGAATCCTGCACAAGATCAAGTTATTGAGAAGGGGAGAAGTTTTTGGCGCAAAGAATCTTGCAGGCAAATTTTACAGAGGAGATATCAGGGGTTGCAGAGAAGGAGAAAGGAAGCTCACAGAAGAAAATTGGACAAGAGACGTCACCACTAAGCCGCGGATGCGCGGCCAAAATGCCCTTTCTGCGGCGGAAATGCGGTTTTGTGTGCAGTTCAGATCCCGAGATTTTTTTCTGCTCATCTGTTGTGATTTTCCTCTGTTTTTCAGATCTGCTGTTATCTGTTTTGATCTCTGGATTTTTCTAGATCTGAATTTGTTCTTCGATCCTGCACAATTCAAACAAAAATACCCTTCACAAAATAACAAGATGATAAATTTTTGTATTTTTTTATTTTTCAGTTTTTATGATTTTTCAATTTTATATTAACCCGAAATTACAAAAAGAAAATAACCACGCCATCCCCAGTAACGGCGCCATTTGATTGAAAGAGATTTTTAGATCAAAGAATTTGTTAACCGCAATCAAGAACGGCGTCGCTTGGTAGCTAGCCGGCGAGTACGGGTCGGTCCACAAGGATTTTGTGTATTCTCAATTTGTTCTAACGAGTTAATTCCAAACGGTGCTGGATTGATTATTACTAAAAGCTAAAGTTGATCTAGACTAGGATTAAAACCTTGCTAGGGTTAGGTTTAGGTTAAGTTTGGAAAGTCAATATTCCTCACCGCTTTCTATGCCCTAATTTAGATCTATGAGGTGTTATGGTAATAATTAATAGAGTGAATTAGTACCATCGGGAAGAAATTAGGTTTCTTCCTCTAGGTTCTTGTCCTTCCTTTCTTAATTCTTACCCTAACCTCCATGGAAAACATACGCAACCGGTCGTTTTTACTATGGTATCACCGCTACCTCATGGGATAGAGTGCCATAGGAAGCGGTGTGTGTATGTATGCATGGAGTCCTATGAAAATATACGACGGGCAAGAAAGGGGTGAGAGATCTTCATCTCTCAAGCCTTCCCCAAATCTAACCCTAACAAGTGACGAGACTACTCACTCATTAGGGAATTGATTAATATGTTCTAAACTAATTAACTAGGGCAGAGAATAAAATCTAAAATAGGGCAGAAAGGAAAATTATACTAGGGCAGATAATAAAATTAACTAGGACAAGAATAGAAAACTTACTCTAATTTGATGCACTCTTCATACTTTACAAGAATTGAAATTCTGAATTTAGATAGATACAATGAGGCACAAGAAGAGGTATACCTCAAAAAGAGGTTTAGGACGTCTATTTATAGATCGTAGAAACCCTAGGGTTACATTCGATTCACATCTGCATTTACAAATATGCCCTTAAGAAGACTAGTCAAAGCACCGACACACCGTTACAATTTTCCACCGACACGCGCTCCATATGGCCGCGGAACCGCGGCCAAAACCCATGTTTGGCCGCGGAACCGCGGCCATGTAGTGGTATCATTGACTACAATTTTTAGGGCTGATTCTGGTTGCATTTTGCTTCTTGTTTCTTCACTTGGTTTCTCAGACTGTCTTCTAGATTTCTTCCAGATTTGCACAGTGAATAATGTCGTGGACTTTATCGCTTGCTTCGTGTTGAAGTCTTGAACCTTGCGCTGCCTTTGTTCTTTGTGAAATTGTCCATTGATCTTCGTTTAGTCTTCAAACTATAGGCATGATCAAGATCTTTCCATTTGTTGGTCGTAGTCTCACTTTTGTATCGTTTTTTCATCGTTTTCACTATTTTTGTTCCGAGAACCTGTAACCTGCAACTGTATAGCAGACATGGGTCAAAAGCACCTGTTTATTTGTAAAATGAATAAGAATAGGGAATATAATAATGCAAAATTATGATATGAACAGCTGTCCTCCAAAATTTATAAAGTCTGGCGACAGGTCCAGGAATCGGTGATTAACCAGGACTACTCTCGCCGACCAAAGAAGCTCAAAGCTCAGCAAGAAAAGAGCCATCTCGTGGTACCACAGAAGACGTCATCCGTCTGGGTGCCCGCTGCAACGGGCCCCTCGACTTCAACTGCTCACAAGAGAAGGAGGCCAGAGAAAGCCCCTATGAATGCGGCAAACCGCAAGGACGTTGAATCTAAACGCCCCAAGTTCGGGGGCATAGTAATACATACCGTTTATATGGCTTCCGGAAAATAAGAAAGCCGTGCTTTCACAGGTCATCGACCGCTTACTCGATCGATAACAAAGGCTCAGGAGCAGCAACAACAGAAACTTCAGGAGATGCTGACTGCAATGGCCGCACTCACTGGGCCAAAAGAAAATCCAGAGACCTCGGAGCAGCGTCGGGAACAAGAAACTGATACCGAGTTCCTCCGCAGAATGCTCAAGAGGAAAGAGAAACAGGCTGCGGAGCAGATAGCCAATATAAAACGAATGGCTCTTTTGTTCCAGGACATGGCTGGGATGATGTTACAGCCGGATGCTCCAGCTGAAGACCTTCCGATCTTCGTTGAAGATGACAGAGGGGAGACATCGAACCCTCCTCAGGCTCTTTCAGCAGCCAAAGAGGAGACCATATCCAAGGCCGTTCTGGATGATTACATTGCTCAGCAAATACGAGCTCACCAGGCAAACGAAGCGGCTGGACAGATCGTTAAGACTGGACGACATTATCCAGGATGGTATGACCAAATAAGGTACCCGCCGGGATATACGATCCCTAAATTCCACGTATATAAAGGGACGGGGAATCCACATCAGCATGTCGCTCAATTCAAAGCCTTATGCGGCAACACCGGGGGTGACGATAAACTTCTGCTCCGCCAGTTTGTTGGTAGCCTATCGGAGATGGTATTCGAGTGGTATTCTGAACTTCCAAACGACTCTGTCAAGACATTTGCGGAGTTGGAACAGCTGTTTACGCAGAGATTCGCGAGCGCTAGCGAGCGTATCCCGATTACCGCATTAATTAACGCCAGGGTGAATCCAGGCGAAACTTGGGTACAATACGCAATACGGTGGCGAAATTTATGGTCAAAATGTGAGCAGCGCATTGAAGAAGCGCCAGTGGTGGACATGTTCGTAGGCACTTTGGACCCTCAGGAAACTATTTCCCAATTCATGATGTTCTTCAAGCTGACCACGTTCCAGGCCTTGATTGACAAACTGTCCCAAATGGACCAGATGGGTCATAGACCGTCTCCTTCAAAGCCGGAGTCGCGGAATGAAAAGGGTAAAGGGAAGGCGACATTTGTTGCGAATACTCAACAGCAGCCCAGTGGCCCAAAACTAACTGATCGCCTAGACGAGAGGCGGCAATTCTATAATGAGAAAATGAAGCGCCCTTATTCATTTCCCCGGGACAAGACGAAAAGATTGTTCGAGCTAGCGGTGCGCAACAGGCTCATCAATCTGCCGAATCCAAAACGACCGTTACAACCCGGCGAGGCTAATAGTCCCAATTATTGCCCCTACCATCAAACGGTAAGCTATCCAATTGAAGATTGTTTCGTCTTTAAAGGCTGGATTGAAGATCAATACCAATAGGGCAAATTTGCCCTGTCCGAGAATTGGAAGGTGAACCCACCGCAGCCACACGCTCCAAAGAAGACGGATACACTGGGGGCATCGTGTTCTTTCGTCGAAGAAGCTCCATGGGAGGTCGCTCTTTCAGCCAAAACAAAAAGAATACTGAAGGAACTCCACACATGCCCAGTAATCAGGTGGAAGAATCCACTGGAACCCGAGATTATCGAGGGAATGCTGAAGCCACGTCCGACTCTAAAGATTGGTGGTGATAGCTAAAACGCTCACACCCAGCCGTCAAGTCTTCGAAGAAGAAGAAGTAGACCAAAAAGCCCGTGAGGCCTGTTGACAAGCGCACGGACCTGCAAAAATATATCGACGCACTGGAAGAATATAATCAAAAAGCGCGGACTCCAGTCACACTCTAAGAATTTCTCATCCACGTCCTTGAGGACGGAGATGATGACAATGGAGAAGACTCGTCAGATGAATCTGAAGATTACGTGGAAAGTTACCATGTGATCTCTCACTCGTCGATAAACGATGAAGAAGCTCCTTACACAGAGAAACTGGGGGCAGAGCCTAAGCCGGAACTTCTAGGATCATCAGACGAAATGATTGATGCATTCCAGGATGAAGCTCTTCTTAAAAGCAAAGCTGCTTGAGAGCGTGAGATGGCCATATTTGAAAAAGCCAAACGCCGACGACTGGACTAAAGGGTTGAAACACTCCCGCCAGATCAAAGTGCATCCATCGTAAATAAAATCAGGTTCAAGACGAGGAAGAGGTTCGCCAAAACCATATCGATGGGAATGAAGCTGTCACCCTCCGAAGGGAACGCTCTTGGTGAAGCGGAAACACATCCTAGCTACTGCTTATATCATCGAAAGATTGCGCACCCCACCGAAGAGTGCAATGCTTTTAAAAGATGGTGGCAGGAGTATGTTGCTCACCGACAACATTTCAAGCGGATGGAATGCAAAATTCGTCGGGAGCAAAGAAATACGACCGAGGAGCATAAAAGAACTATCAACAACTGTCGCATGGTCAACGCTGAGGGATCGCAGGTTCTTACCTTCGGGAGCGACTCTGATGAAGAAATGACTCTTGGCCCTCTTTTCAAAGAATCCACATCGGGAAAAGAGGAAGAACCAAAGAACTGCGAGAACATTCAGCTGCGCAATCGCACGCTGTGCGAAAAGAATCTTGGGCCCTCGAATAGTGGGTCAAATAGAAAAGATAAGGGGAAAGAAAAGGTCCCTGAGGATATCATCCTTGATGACCAAGCAGTCGAAGAGCTGACAGCCAAAGACCCGCCAAAGATAAGTAAGGTGGACTACAACGTTCTGGCATACTTGAGAAAGCTACCTTCGCTACTAAGTATTCTCGACGCCCTTCTGCTATCTAAAGAGGCGAGAGATTCATTGATCAAGGCACTACAAGAGCCAGAGCAATTCCAAGCTTTCCTTCCCGAAGAAAAGATGAAGGACGAGTTGGAAGAAGTGCAAATAGCGGATATCACTTTCGGCGATGAAGATCTCCTCCTCGGGACGTGCGAGCATAACCGTCCCCTTTATGTCTCCGGATACTGTCATGATATCAAGATAGGCAAAATCCTGGTCGACAATGGGTCCCCCGTTAATCTTCTCAATGTGAGTGTGTTGAAGGAAATCTGCATGAGCGTTCAGCACCTCGCTCGTAATAAGATCACCATCTTCGGGTTTGACTCCCAGCCATCACGGACACTTGGGTCTGTAATATTGACACTATGTTTTGGGCTGCTTGTCACGGACATTAAGTTTCATGTCATTGACGCTAAGACATGCTACAATGCTTTGCTCGGCAGGCCTTGGTTACATGAGTACAACATTATCCCTTCTACACAACATCAATGTATGAAGTATTTTAAGGATGGTCTCGAGTACACTGTGACGGGAGAGTTGAACCCATTCTCCATTAATGAAGTCCGAAAGTACGAAAATGCAAAATACTTCTTACTAGATTTTGAGGACACGGAAAGATGTCACAAACCGAAGAACAAAACTATCACCACTATTCTGGTCTTCGGGAGTGATACAGAGGAGGAAGAAGAAATAGTTTATTCAGGGCCGCCCCAATGCAACAAGCCGGGACCGGCCATCCCTATGTTGATCTTCGACAGCGATTCGGAAGATGAGGTCAACGGTGTATTTCCCGCTCGACCATCAATGCAAGCCCTCGCTAGCGATGATCGGAGTTTGCAAATTTCCATGGTTCCACAAGATCATTACAAAGAGCTCGACGTGCTTGGTACCCATAGTGTGCAGGAACTGCAAACATTCTACGTTCCTCCCAGACGAAGAGATGAAAAGGCGATCCTCTTTTATCAATCCACGGAAACCAAAGTGGAGAAAGAAATTTGGCATGGTGCGGATTCTACACTTGATAGGCTCCAGCCCATCCGTCTGCCTAGATATTACACAGAAGGCTTAAAAAGGCTATTGAAGCGCCAAGGGGTACCCTTCAGACAGACTGTTCGACAAGCTCGGTTCTACAACAGGATCTGGGACGTCCCTGGAACTCAGTGAAAGTTGCCTAATGGGAGAATGGAAACGATCGGGCTTGGATATGTTCAATCCAAAAAACGGGAGCGAGTCCATGGTAGCTACGTCATACATGATTTCGATGAAGAAGGAGACGCCCTGTTAAAAGACGCTGACCCTGAACCAAAACAAAATCCTGCCATCAAAATGCCAAGTCCGTCGTTTGAAGAACGGATGAACAAGCTAATAAAGGAAGCGGGTCAAAAGGTCCGGGATGACCATAACCGTGAAATGACCATTTACGAGAAAGCCAGAACGCAGCGCGTCCTTCAGCAGGCCGCGGAGAATGACAATGCTCCTTGTTGCCAGCCCGTCATATAAAAGACTCGGCGCAGAGGCAAAAATAAACCAAAGAACGGAAAAAACGTTCGACAGCAGCCAAGCGAGTCTAAGAAGCCACGCGAGCAAGAGTCGAGCAGCCGGGATCCGTCCCTTATAAAGAAGATGGGTTCGAGAATATTCTTTTCCCCAAGACAAGACAAAGAAGATATTCTATCTTGTCATGAAACATCGGATGATGACACTCCCGGGGTCCAAGCATCCCGAGCAAGCAGGCAAAGTCTCTCACCCGGACTATTGCTCCTATCACAGGGCAATAGGACATCCTCTCAAAGACTGCTTCACCTTCAAGAACTGGGTCGAAGACCAATATCAATAAGGCAGGTTCGCTCTATCCAGCAGTTGGAGGGTAAGCCCACCACAGAAGCTTGAACCAAAAGCGACGTGTATAACGAGAGTAGAACCATATCAACATCGATCTTGGAAAAGATCTCGTACCTGCCACGTGATAACGCTGTCAGAAGAAGAGCCTGAGAATACGGATGGCCTCCCCTGGTGCTTCGAAAACGATGATGACGAGATAATCTCAGAGTTTCCACCGGCGCCAAAAGAGCTGGAAGATGGAATACATACTACTGCAGATAACCTCAAGAAAATTGATTTGGGGACGTCAAGTGACCCGCGACCGACATTCGTCAGTAAGCTATTGTCTGAAGAAAGGGCAGCTACGCTAAAGGACGTGCTCATGCAGCATAAAGATTGCTTTGCATGGAACTATTCTGAGATGTCAGGACTAGATCTAGAGATTGCTGTCCACAAATTGGCGATTTCTCCAGACGTCAAGCCGATCAAACAAGCACCTAGAAGAATGCGGCTCGATCTTGAGATGAGCATCAACGCCAAGGTCAAGAAGCTAATTGACTCAGGCTTCATCTAAGAGGTTCAGTACCCTTACTGGATCGCCAATATCGTTCCGGTAATGAAGAAAAATGGGACGGTACGCATATGTGTGGACTTTCGGGATCTCAATAAAGCCTGCCCAAATGACGACTTTCCAGTACCGGTCACCGAGTTGATGATAGATAATACGTCCACTCACGAAGTCTTCTCCTTCATGGACGGCTCGTCAGGATACAATCAGATAAAGATGCATCCCGAAGACCAGAAGCATACCGCTTTTCGGACCCCTTTGGGCATATTCTGCTACAAGGTGATGCCTTTCAGTCTGAAGAACGCCGGTGCCACCTATCAGAGGGCCATGACGAAGATCTTCGATGACCTTATATATGAAATCGTCGAATGTTATATCGACGACGTCGTAGTTAAAAGAAAATCGTACGAGGAACATCTAGAGCATCTGAAGAACGTATTTCAACGCCTTCGGCAATACAACTTGAAGATGAATCCTCTCAAATGCGCGTTCGGAGTTTCCTCAGGCAAATTCCTAGGATTCATCATCCGACACCGAGGTATCGAGATAGATCCGTCAAAGATCAAGACGATTATGGAAATGCCTCCGCCAAAGACTCTCAAGCAACTGCGGTCTCTCCAAGGGAAGCTCGCGTATATCCGGTGATTTATAGCCAATCTCTCCAGCAAGTGCCGTCCTTACAGTCACCTAATGAAGAAGGGAACTCTGTTCGTCTGGGATCGCAAATGCCAAAGCACACTAGACGAAATCAAGCAATACCTGCAGAATCCGCCAGTACTGGTCGCTCCCGTTAAAGGAAAACCTCTCGTCCTGTACACAACAACCCTCGAAGGTTCTTTAGGCGTGCTGTGGGCAAAAGAAAACGACCAAAGGAAAGAGAGAGCCCTTTATTATCTGAGTCAAGTTCTCCTGGGGGAAGAAAGCAATTACTCTCCTATTGAAAAACACTGCCCGGCGTTGATCTTCGCAATAACGAAGCTCAGACACTATGCATTAGCACATGAGGTCCATCTCATATCAAAGGTGGATCCTCTCAAATATTTGATGTCAAAAGCTATATTAACAGGGCGGCTCGCTAAATGGGCTGTAAGTCCACGTTGCGACCCCCGGTTCTTACGGGGAGGCGGAAACGGTATAAAAAACAAATTTTTAGCGCATGGGGCAACATGGACTAACAAAGTCGGGATCTTTTCCTAAACTTAAAACTAGCAAACATGCTAAAGAGAGTTAGCTACTCGGAAAGGAGGTTATACCTAACTTGAACTCCTTCTTCTTGAAACTTTTGTAGGGGTTGATGGTGCTTTCCTCGTTGCCTTCTTCCGTCAAAGATGGATCCACCTGAGGGTTCAACCTTCGGGCTCTTTCTCGAACTTTGAGAGAACTAGAATCTTCGGCTTGCTAAACCTTTAACCCTAGAGTGAGTAGAGAGTGTCTTTGGGGTGTTTTTATCTCAAGGAGAGGGATTCTCAACTCATGAGAAGGATTCTTCTTGAACTAGAGGAGGAAGAAGAACAAGTGAGGAGAGAGAATGGTTATGATAGAAAAAATGAGCTCTTTTTCTCATTCTACAACCATATCACAAAAGAAAAAGAATTATCAATTAACAATAATAATAAAATGAAATAGTTGATGGATGGTTTGGAATGACCATTATCATTACATTCTTTAAATGCTTTTGCAAGAATCAAAAAGCATCTTTCTTTTGTAATGATGATGGTCAAACCTTCAACCATGGTCAACAAGTCAACCATGGTCAACAAGTCAACAAAATACAACCATGACACAATTTCATTTAATTAATATTATTAATTGATATATCATAATTCCATTAGGGTTTGGAAAAAGACGACTGTCAACTGTGCATACGCACCCGTTCCGAAAACCCTAATGAAAATCCTCTTCCTCCGCCTCAATCAACTGTGCATACACACCCGCATTCTTGTTCCGAGGAACATGAATACCAAGAGATAAAATCAACCCCAAAACGTATACCAGTATCTGGCTCAAACCAGAGCCTACTAGTAATATCCGTCCGGACTCCAAACGTGCACAAGTGCGCGGATGAGAACGAACCCTGTCGCAAAACCATGAGACCTCTACTCTGTTTTGCCCAGAGGCGAATAGCCCTCTGTGTGGGACTCTAAAGACTCGACACTACGCTGGCAGTGGGTTTAACCACAGACCGCAAGCGGCACTAGCTGTCCCCAGGTAGATGCCGATAAGAAGGCTGACGAGGTGAACCCCATCTGAACTCCTACTGAGTCTGAATGTGACAGTCTCCGTACAGTCCAGTCTGTTCGTCTAATACATCGCATGTCGGGCCTAGGGGGCGGTAAAACGTCAGTCCCCTAATAGCGGTACAAGTCATGTCGGAGTGAAGCCCAAAACACCCTGAGATAACACTGGAAGCCTACCAGTATATCTCGCTTGCCCTGGCCAGGGACTACTCGTGTAATGGTTCTCCTAAACACAGCGCGATGTCAACCCCCAATACCGGGAGAGGCGAATCCTGTCTAACCGTCACTGCCTCCAAGTGCTTCGGGACTGCACCCAATCATTACCTGTTTGCACGACTCCTTTGAGCCGTGGTAGGGTAGTGATCAAAGTGCAGTGGGAACACACTCGAGGCGAAATGCCAGTGTCAAGTCAGCGGACTAAGCTGTACTCATGTCACCTGGGAACTGATAACTGACGATAGGTATAATACCAACCTGTCAGTTCCCGACGAGTCCTGTCCAGTGTACTCGTAACCCAACGAGCACCCGTATACTATCTCCAGTACGACGTACTGATGGCTGTGGGACAGACCATCTCCCACACTGGGATGAGAAGCGCATACGCTAGTCTACTCCGGAGTATCGATGCCCTGTCTCGATAGTCCTGCGACTAGGGACCTGTATAAGGATGTGCTTATAGATTACCCAGCCCCCACTAGTGTGACTGCCATCACAACGCTGGTAATCAAGCAAAGATCCTAAGGGCTCCACTAATGCGTATAGGTGATATACTAAAATAAACACATGTACACATTGAAGTAGAAACAAACCAAGTAGCATACTACTATATTGAGCAAGATTGTTTATACAAGGTGAATATCCCAAGCTTCCATTAAGTAATATACAAACTAGTATGATACAGTAATGGCCTCTAGGGCATATACACTAACAATCTCCCACTTGCACTAAGGCCATGTACTGGCGTATCGAAGACCTATCATCTCGATCAGCCGCTCGAACTGAGTCTGGGGCAGTGCCTTGGTGAATGGATCTGCAGTGTTTTCTTCTGAAGCAACCCTCCGAACCTCGATCTCCTTGCGATCCACGATCTCCCTGATCAGGTGATACCGCCTCAAGATGTGTCTGGATCTCTGATGGGACCTAGGTTCCTTCGCTAAAGCTATAGCCCCGTTGTTGTCGCAATACAGAGGTATTGGGTCAACAATGGACGGAACCACCTGAAGTTCTTTCAAGAACTTCCTCATCCAGACAGCTTCTTTTGCGGCATCAGATGCAGCGATGTATTCCGCTTCCATCGTCGAGTCTGCAACGGTTTCCTGTTTGGAACTCTTCCAACACACCGCCCCTCCATTGAGGGTAAAGACAAAACCCGACATGGACTTGGAATCATCCTTGTCACTCTGGAAGCTGGAGTCAGCAAAGGCCTCGATCTGGAGGTCTTTTCCGCCATACACCAAGAACATCTCCTTAGTCCTTCTCAGGTACTTGAGAATGTTCTTTACCGCTATCCAGTGTTTCTCCCCAGGGTTTGACTGATACCGGCTTACCACACTCAGTGCATAAGCTACATCCGGTCTGGTACACAACATCGCATACATTATAGAGCCTACCGCAGAAGCGTAGGGTATAATAGACATGCGATCCCTCTCCAAATCAGTCTTGGGGGACATCTCTTTAGAGAGGGTGATCCCGTGACAAGCCGGTAGGTTACCGCGCTTGGAATCTTCCATACTGAATCTTTTCAGTATGGTGTCGATGTACCTGGACTGTGAAAGTCCTAATATCCTCTTGGATCTATCACGATGGATCCGGATCCCCAGGATGTATGAGGCATCACCCAGGTCTTTCATGGAGAACCTGTGTGACAAGAACCCCTTGACAGATTGTAGCATAGGAATGTCATTTCCTATTAAGAGAATGTCATCCACGTATAAAACGAGGAATACTACAGTTCTCGCTACAAATCTACTATAGATGCATGGTTCATCTGGATTTTTGATAAAGCCAAATTCTTTGACCGTCTCATCAAAACAGATGTTCCAACTCCGCGATGCCTGCTTTAGTCTATAGATGGACTTAAGCAACTTGCACACCTTTTCGCTGCTCCCACTCTGAATGAAACCCTCTGGCTGGTCCATATAGACACACTCCTCTAAATTTCCATTTAGAAAAGCGGTTTTTACGTCCATTTGCCAAATCTCATAATCGTGGAAGGCAGTAATGGCAAGAAGGATTCGAATGGATTTCAGCATAGCCACTGGAGAAAAGGTTTCGTCATAGTCCAAACCAGGTCTTTGACGGAAACCCTTTGCTACAAGTCTAGCTTTATAGGTCTCAACCTGTCCATCTACACCAATCTTCCTTTTGAAGATCCACTTGCATCCTACGGGTTTTACCCCGTCTGGAGCAATGTCCAACGTCCATACTTTGTTGGTGTACATGGACTCCATTTCGGTCCGCATTGCATCCAGCCATTTTACCGAGTCAACGCTCTGAACGGCCTGCTGGAAGCTAGTAGACTCATCATAATCTATGATGCAATCCTCTCTATCCCCGTCTATGAGAAAACCGTAGTATCTCTCGGGTGGATGAGACTGCCTACTACTCCTGCTGAGCGGCATAGGAATGTCCTGTTCTTTTGAACCCTCTGGTTCTACTAAGCTTTCAGTAATGGTTCGTGGTTCTGGAATTTCTTCCAGTTCTACTGTGCTCCCACTTATCCGGGTTTCCAAAAACTCAGTTTCCAAGAAGTAGGCATGACGAGAAACAAGAACTTTTTGTTCCTCTTCGCAGTAGAAGAAATATCCCTTGGAGTTCTTTGGATATCCCACGAACTTGCACTGTACTGAGCGTGCCTCGAGCTTGTCCGCATGCTGCTTTTTAACAAAAGCTGGACATCCCCATGTCTTAATGTGCTTAAGATAGGGTCTCTTCCCACTCCACATCTCATATGGTGTAGTAGGCACAGTCTTAGTAGGAACTCGGTTCAAAAGGTACGCAGCTGACTCTAGCGCATACCCCCAGAATGATCGCGGTAACTCAACGTTACTCATCATGGACCGTACCATATCCAATAAGGTTCGGTTCCGTCTCTCCGATACACCGTTATGTTGCGGAGTGTATGGAGGAGTAAGTTGAGAGAGAATTCCGTTCTCTTTTAAGTAATTCAGGAACTCGGCACTTAAGTATTCTCCACCTCGATCCGATCTTAGAATCTTGATACTTTTGCCGGTTTGTTTTTCTACTTCATTCTTGTATTCCTGGAACTTTTCAAAAGCTTCGGACTTATGTTTCATTAAGAAGACATAACCGTACCTTGAAAAATCATCCGTAAAAGTAATGAAGTAAGAGTAACCGCTTCGCGCATGTGTAGACATTGGGCCGCACACGTCGCTGTGTACGAGCCCCAAGAGCTCGCTCGCTCTTATTCCGTGTCCAGTGAACGGAGTCTTTGTCATCTTTCCCATGAGACAAGATTCACAAGTGGCATAAGACTGATACTCGAACGGATCCAAGTATCCTTCTTTATATAACTTAGTCAACCGTGTCTCATTGATGTGACCCAGTCTACAATGCCATAAGAAAGCCTGATTGATATCTGGAGACTTTCTTTTGTGTGTATTCTGGACATTGAAAATCTGTGGTTGGCTTAACACGTATATACCATTGCTCAGTGTACCTGACCCAATCAGAACTTGATTAAGGTGAATGTTTACAACATTACTTACAAACGCAAATTCATAACCTTCTTTAGAAACCAAAGATACAGAAATGATATTACAAGTTGCGTTGGGTACAAAAAAACAATTACGCAAAACCAAAACATGCCCATCTGACATTCCCAGGTGATAGTCCCCCACGGCCTTAGCATCCATGCTAGCTCCGTTCGCAACTCTGAGGGTCATGTCACCTGCCTTCAAAAACCTACGGTTTCTCAACGCCTGCAAAGAATTACAGATATGAGATCCTGATCCGGTATCCAATACCCAGGAAGTAGAATTTATAGAAAGACAGTTTTCAATAACATACACACCTGAAGCTGAAGCCGCAACCTGCTTCAGTTCCTGTGTCCTGGCCTTCCAAGCCCTGCAATCTTTCTTCCAGTGTCCACTCTTATGACAATAGAAGCATTCTTCCTTTCCCACAAGCTTCCCCGCTATCTTTGTTGCCTTTTCCTTTCCCTTCGTACCCACTTTACTAACACCGCCCCTTGGTTTGGCGGGGGCTTTCTTCCTCTTTCCCTTGGCTTTCGCCTTGGACCTAGAGGAAGAAGATCCTCCTACAAACAAAGCGGGTGTTTCCCTACCTTTCTGTAGGGCGCCCTCTGCGCTCCTCAGCATGTTGAGGAGTTCTGAAAGTTCAACTTCTTTTTCTTGTAAGTTGAAGTTCAGTATAAACTGGGCGTAAGTGGATGGAAGGGACTGAAGAATTAAATCCGTATATGTTCACTTTCCAACGTGGTCCCAAGTTCCGCGAGCTCCTCAATGTAGCCAATCATCTTAAGCACGTGGTCCGCTACCGATGATCCGACGGCCAACTTTGCCGAAAATAACTTCTTCGACACTTCGTATCTTGCGATACGAGACTGCTCTCCATACAGTTCTTTTGTATGAAGAAATATGGATTCCAGGTCCATATTCTCGTGCCTCCTCTGGTGTTCGTTGTCCATAGAGGCAAGCACGAGGCACTTGGCCTTCGCGCAATCAATCTCCCAAGTCTTACGGATTTCCTTATCCGCGACGCTGGAGGTGGGACCTGGGACGGGGGGAGCTTTGGTGGTAAGAAGATACCCCAGCTTGTCGTAAGTGATTGCCATTTTGACATTCCTGAGCCAATCTTTGTAGTTTGGCCCTGTCAGTATGTTTTTATCTAGAAGTAACTTAAGTCCAGTCATGTCGATTGGTCGCTGCAATTAGGAGGGAGAGAAGAAACACTTTAGCACGATGCTCTTGCAAGTTTAGAGTGGTTTTTAATTTGTCTAAACAGGATGGCTCCCACTGTCTCTCGAATCCCTCCTCAAACCATAAAGGAAGAATTAGTCGGGATCAATCCCACCGTACAATACTTGCTTAACCATTCAGCCAGGCCGGTGTCGGTATTTCGAGGGAGGTTTTCCAACGCTTTCGCGAAGTTCCTTAATTTAAGAACCTCTTTTCCCTGGGGCGTAGCCCCGCTAACACCTTTCTAGGCACCTACTAGGTTTATAGCATTGATCGTTTAGTGAGAAATTTCCCGAGGAGTAGCATATACTCACAGTAGGATCGGGATCCAAATATCATCGTATGACGAAACTGAAGGAATCCTACCAGAATCACCACACTCCAAATGGTATGCAAATCTAGCAAGTTTCAGTACTTATGAAACTCCCGATGTGGATTTTTGCCCCATGCTCTTATGACCTTGACTTTGGCCAACAAATCATAAGTCACATGTCAAGTTCTATCCGTCGTTCTCCAGGTTAATTTGAATCCACCCGTACCTACCCTTGACTTTGGCCAACAAGGCAGTACGACTGTTCCAAACCAACGCATCTATCTATGCTGCACATGAATACCCAATAGCTACCAATCACTATGCCTTGACTTTGGCCAACAAACACAGCTTGAATACTATTGACTATTCATGTGAAACGACAGAGGGCTACGAATGGTTTTGGCGAAACCGTGAACGTAGTGAACTTGATATAATCGATGGAACGAGATAGCTTTTAGAAGGAGTGGCTCAATCTCCGCATTTAAAAGTTAGTTTTGAAAAGAACCGAGTGGTTTTTCGAAAGTGTTCCAACGATTTTAACTTGGTTTATTATCTTGCATTAGTTCTTTTAATGCGTGATATTCTTGCATTAGTTCTTTTAATGCGTCCCATCATTTAATCCTACCATTGCAGAAAACAACCAAAATATGACGTACGCTTATGCCATTCGCATTCGCCACGGGGCCCCGTCATCACCCGTTAGGTTACTTAACTAATGACAGAGCGGGGGCTGGGCTAGCGCGGCTGTAAAACATAAGCAACGCCTAAATAGTTATAAATATATAGCAATGATAGATATTACAGATCACAGATGAATACATTGGATATACTAGGAATCCGCAATCCGTTCGAGCCTGCAACGAAAAGCGGATTACACGGTCGCGGTGAATAGCCAATACCCCACCCAAGACCCCTACGGGTGCGGCAAACTACCCGCCAAGTACCCGGTAGTTTGTGCACCCCTCCATGGGTCTATCCTAGGAGAAAAAACAGTAAAAAGAATTATACAATGACGGCTACAACCCCGACCCGGTTGTGCGGCCATACAAATAATGATATTACATCAATTTACATATTACAAATGAATGAAAGAAAAACAACACTCATCTCACATCCATCCCGGCTATTCACCCGTGACAATCCAATCCATTCATATACACATACCATCAACAAACACAGATCACAGATATGTATAACCCTGACTAATCGACATATAGCGATTAGCCGACGTTCAATACATGTAAACATCACAGATATAACCTTCATAGTCAAAGTGTAGTGAAGTTCGGAAAAAATACGGAATTATAGGCCCCCAAAAAATAAATTTCTGTTCTGGAAAATCTGGGCACATATAATATATCTCAAAAATCCTAAAACAAAGCCAGAGATACACTGCACCGAAATCGAGGCAGAGAGGAGACAAGACGGCCGCGGTTGCACGGCAATAGCTTGCTATTGCCGCGGAACCGCGGTCCCTTGGTCAGATCTCTGGCTCGTTTTTGGTGGTTATCTTTAAAAAACCCTGAGATGATTTTAGGTGTATGACAAATTTTGTTTTGACCAGAAAAAAAATTAACAGAAACTAGGGTTTTTAAAAACTCGGTTTTGGATTTTTCGGTTTCGAACTTCGTTACACTTCACTACCTAGCTAGTTTATGTTTAGTTAGGCTCTGATACCACTGTAAGTCCACGTTGCGACCCCCGGTTCTTACGGGGAGGCGGAAACGGTATAAAAAACAAATTTTTAGCGCATGGGGCAACATGGACTAACAAAGTCGGGATCTTTTCCTAAACTTAAAACTAGCAAACATGCTAAAGAGAGTTAGCTACTCGGAAAGGAGGTTATACCTAACTTGAACTCCTTCTTAAAACTTTTGTAGGGGTTGATGGTGCTTTCCTCGTTGCCTTCTTCCGTCAAAGATGGATCCACCTGAGGGTTCAACCTTCGGGCTCTTTCTCGAACTTTGAGAGAACTAGAATCTTCGGCTTGCTAAACCTTTAACCCTAGAGTGAGTAGAGAGTGTCTTTGGGGTGTTTTTATCTCAAGGAGAGGGATTCTCAACTCATGAGAAGGATTCTCCTTGAACTAGAGGAGGAAGAAGAACAAGTGAGGAGAGAGAATGGTTATGATAGAAAAAATGAGCTTTTTTTCTCATTCTACAACCATATCACAAAAGAAAAAGAATTATCAATTAACAATAATAATAAAATGAAATAGTTGATGGATGGTTTGGAATGACCATTATCATTACATTCTTTAAATGCTTTTGCAAGAATCAAAAAGCATCTTTCTTTTGTAATGATGATGGTCAAACCTTCAACCATGGTCAACAAGTCAACCATGGTTAACAAGTCAACAAAATCCAACCATGACACAATTTCATTTAATTAATATTATTAATTGATATATCATAATTCCATTAGGGTTTGGAAAAAGACGACTGTCAACTGTGCATACGCACCCGTTCCGAAAACCCTAATGAAAATCCTCTTCCTCCGCCTCAATCAACTGTGCATACACACCCGCATTCTTGTTCCGAGGAACATGAATACCAAGAGATAAAATCAACCCCAAAACGTATACCAGTATCTGGCTCAAACCAGAGCCTACTAGTAATATCAGTCCGGACTCCAAACGTGCACAAGTGCGCGGATGAGAACGAACCCTGTCGCAAAACCATGAGACCTCTACTCTGTTTTGCCCAGAGGCGAATAGCCCTCTGTGTGGGACTCTAAAGACTCGACACTACGCTGGCAGTGGGTTTAACCACAGACCGCAAGCGGCACTAGCTGTGCGTAACGGTCCCCAGGTAGATGCCGATAAGAAGGCTGACGAGGTGAACCCCATCTGAACTCCTACTGAGTCTGAATGTGACAGTCTCCGTACAGTCCGGTCTGTTCGTCTAATACATCGCATGTCGGGCCTAGGGGGCGGTAAAACGTCAGTCCCCTAATAGCGGTACAAGTAGTGTCGGAGTGAAGCCCAAAACACCCTGAGATAACACTGGAAGCCTACCAGTATATCTCGCTTGCCCTGGCCAGGGACTACTCGTGTAATGGTTCTCTTAAACACAGCGCGATGTCAACCCCCAATACCGGGAGAGACGAATCCTGTCTAACCGTCACTGCCTCCAAGTGCTTCGGGACTGCACCCAACCATTACCTATTTGCACGACTCCTTTGAGCCGTGGTAGGGTAGTGATCAAAGTGCACTGGGAACACACTCGAGGCGAAGTGCCAGTGTCAAGTCAGCGGACTAAGCTGTACTCATGTCACCTGGGAACTGATAACTGACGATAGGTATAATACCAACCTGTCAGTTCCCGACGAGTCCTGTCCAGTGTACTCGTAACCCAACGAGCACCCGTATACGATCTCCAGTACGACGTACTGATGGCTGTGGGACAGACCATCTCCCACACTGGGATGAGAAGCGCATACGCTAGTCTACTCCGGAGTATCGATGCCCTGTCTCGATAGTCCTGCGACTAGGGACCTGTATAAGGATGTGCTTATAGATTACCCAGCCCCCACTAGTGTGACTGCAATCACAACGCTGGTAATCAAGCAAAGATCCTAAGGGCTCCACTAATGCGTATAGGTGATATACTAAAATAAACACATGTACACGTTGAAGTAGAAACAAACCAAGTAGCATACTACTATATTGAGCAAGATTGTTTATACAAGGTGAATATCCCAAGCTTCCATTAAGTAATATACAAACTAGTATGATACAGTAATGGCCTCTAGGGCATATACACTAACATGGGCCCTGCTCTTGATGGAGTTCTCGATAACTTATCGGCCTCTCAAGGCAGTGAAAGGCCAGGCCATCCCCGACTTCCTCGCTGAGCATCCGATACGTGCCGACTCTTCCTTGAACTGCAAATTGCCAGACGAAAACGCGTTTGACACGATCGACGAGGAGAGAAGAGAGAATGATACCCAGTGGGATCTCTATTTTGATGGAGCATCTTCCATGAAGAAGCGCAAACAAAGCATCCCTATAATCAAATCAGGGGTAGGCCTCATCTTCATGACTCCCTAAAGAGGGATAATGCGCTTTGCCTTCTCCTTAACAGAGCCGAGAACGAACAATGAAGCCGAATATGAAACTTTGATAGCAGGCCTCGAGATCGCTATCGACATGGGAATTGAAAACCTCCTCATATAAGGAGACTCCCAATTGGCCGTTAGTCAAGTAAAAGGCGACTATCAAACGTGCAAGGCAGAGTTGGTGAATTACGGCGAAAGAGTACAGCAACTGCCGACTCAAATTCCTTCCTACACCTTGAAAATCATATCGCGTGCGGAAAATAGCAAGGCGAATGCGTTAGCCAAGCTTGCTAAAGAATTAGCCGATGAGAACCTCGATGACGTGAGGGTCATTGTACAGAGTCGTCGGGTTCTTGCACCGGCAGAAATATCTCCAGAATCACCCGAAGAAAAAAGAGAGACCGAGAAAACGGCCCTACAAATAAAAGACTAGGAAAAGGCTAAAGATTGGAGAGAAGTCTTTATAGACTACTTCAAATCCCGTCGAACACCTGAAGATGCATCTTCGAGACATCAGCTCACGAAACGGGCTCTTTCTTTTGCCTTCGTCAATGATACTCTGTATAAGAGATCATTTGATTCTCTATGTCTAAGATACCTGGGACCCGAAGAAGCAAAGAGAGTCGTCCAAGAAACTCACGATGGACTCTGTGGTTCCCACCAACCCGGGCCGAAGATGAAGCTGAAGATCAAAAGGATGAGCTACTATTGGTCCACGATGATCCAGGACTGTCTCGAATACGCAAAACAGTGCCACTCGTGCCAGATTCACGGGGACTTTATCCATCAGCATCCAAATCTACTACATCCAACGGTGGCTAGCTGGCCATTCGAAATGTGGGGAACTGACATAATCGGTCCTATCGAACCAGCATCGTCCAGAGGACATCGATTCATTTTGGCGACAACTGATTACTTCTCCAAATGGGCAGAAGCAGTACCGTTGAGGGAAGTGAAGACGGAGAATATCCTCCATTTCTTCAAGACGCACGTCATTTATCGATTTGGAACTCCGCAACGGATCATCTCCGATAACGGCCGGCCTACAGAAGCCACAAGATCAGCCGCTTCGCACAACAGCATAACATAGACTGAAGATACTCTTCAGTCTATAATCCTCGAGCTCACGGTCTAGCTGAGGCTTTCAATAGGACCTTGACAAAGATCGTGAAAAAGACGGTGTCCCGAAATAAGAAGGACTGGCACGACAGACTGCATGAAGCTCTCTGGGCATATCGAACTACGTTCAAACCTGCCACGAATACGACGCCGTACGCATTGATATTTGGCGCAGAAGCAGTACTCCCTCTCGAGATAGAGTTACCCTCTCTACGAGCGGAGGTTTACTATGAGCTAACAGACGAAGAAAATGCTCACCTTCAGCTTGAGGAGCTCGACGCCCTTGATGAAACCCGGCTCATGGCGCAACAAATCTGGAGGCTTATAATGCAAAGATGAAGCGCTCATATGAAAGATTGACTATACCGAGAACATTCCGCCAAGGCGAACTCGTGCTAGTGGTCAAGAGACCCATGATCCCTAATCGTGCCAAGCGAGGGAAGTTCGAGCCGAACTATGAAGGCCCGTATATCACAGACAAAGTCTACCAGGGTGGAGCTTACCTACTCATAGAGATGCATGGTGAAAGACCTTTCAGGCCAATAAACGGTCGCTTCCTAAAGAAATACTATGCCTGACGAGTCACGGCCTAGGTCAACGATAGATGACGACGCCTATGTCCGCTCGCTATCTTCCTAAGCCTAAACTCTGTGAGTAGTAGCCGGCTTCCTTTTTGATGGACCGAAACGTCCTTAATCTAACGACGGACCGAAATGTCCTTAAACTAACAATGGACCACTATGTCCTAAAACTGGCTGTTGACCGAGACGTCAATAAACTACTACGGACTGCAGTATCCCAAAGCTGGCACAAAAAAAGAGAAAAAACGGTATGCCCATAAGAAAATGGGCACGTATGAAAACCCGAAAGGGCTCCGTGAGTAAAAACAGCAGGTCTACCGGCGAGTTTTTGTGAAAACCCGAAAGAGCGCAACCTCCTTAAAAGACACTTGCAAGGTCCTCTCGACCTTGTGAGGAGAAACCACCTGCGTGAGATCTTTACGACTCACAAGGGAGCAACGCACTTAGGGATCCCTACGATTCCTAAGGAAAAATTACACTTGCGAGATCCTCACGACTCGTAAGGAGAACCCTCCTTTGAGACCCTCACGGCTCATAGGATTCAAAAGCCTTAAGCTACAGTGACCTAAACCTGTTCTTAAGCAGCCATCACAACCTCCAATGCTGCCCTACAAGCGGTTCAATGCTGACCCTTGTATACAATCCACGGGCGCGAATAAACATTTCCCTAACAAAGTCCTATCTGCGACTAGGGATATGTCTACACAGTGAACGACCCTTATAAGTCCTCTCGACTTATAAGGAGAAAGCACTCTTGTAAGATTCTTATGACTTATAAGAGACCACACACTTAGGAATCCTCACGATTCCTAAGGGGAAAACGCAACTACGATATCCTCACGACTCGTAGGGGGAAACACCTTTATGATACCCTTACGGCTCGTAAAGTCAAAAGCCTTAGTTGACGGGAACCTAACCCTGTCTACTAAGCCACCTTTGTTCGACATCGACAGAGGCAAATGATGATTCGATCCTGGCAATATCCCAGTTGTAGCGGTGCTGATGCCGAAATCGGTGTCTAATTCCAAGCTTGCAGCGAAAAGCCAGTGAGCCACACATGCATACGAAATAGCCGAAATGATGGGGCAACTTGCAACAAAATCAGCAAGTAAAAATGTATGCATGCAAAATAGCCGAAATGATTGGGCAACTCGCAATAAAAAGCAGCGAGTAAAAATAAAACAAATAACCGAAATGATTGGACATCGCAAAAAATAGCCGAAATGATTGGGCAATCGCGACCTTCGCGATATAAAAGCTGAAATGATAGAGCATCGCGGAAAGGAATAAAAAAAATTTCTTTTTTTGAAAGAATGAAACTTTTGCCCTACAGGTGATATCACATCAATCCCTGTATACAATCCAGGGGCGCAAACAAAGAGGGAACCATACCTTCCCCGTAGGCTCCATTAGAAAAGAAGCCAAATCTCAATGGTTCACAGATAGCCTGGAGATCATCTCAACATTCGTCTCATTTCAACAGACACGATATCAACAAATCGGAGCTGCGGCAAAATCCCCAGTTCCATGACTCGACGATGCACAAACAACCGAGAGTCAACCTTTCCTGGTTATGTGGAACACGACCTATGTTAATCCTGACCCCATGGGAAACGTCCAGAGCGGAGCCTGGTCCTCGCAGAACACGGCTATGTCAATCAGACCCCGTGGGAAGCATCCAGAGAAAATTCCTGGTTATGTGGAACACGGCCTATGTCAATCCTGACCCCGTGGGAAACGTCCACAGCGGAGCCTGGTCTTCGCAGAACACGGCTATGTCAAACCGACCCCGTGGGAAGTACCCAGAGCAAATTCCTGGTTACGTGGAACGCGGCCTATGTCAATCCTGACCCCGTGGGAAACGTCCAGAGCGGAGCCTGGTCCTCGCAGAACACGGCTATGTCAAACCGACCCCGTGGGAAGCATCCAGAGTAAATTCCTGGTCACGTGGAACACGGCCTATGTCAATCCTGACCCCGTAGGAAACGTCCAGAGCGGAGCCTGGACCTCACAGAACACGGCTATGTCAATCAGACCCCGTGGGAAGCATCCAGAGCAAATTCCTGGTCATGTAGAATACGACCTATGTCAATCCTGACCCTGTGGGATACGTCTAGAGCAGAGCCTGGTCCTCACAGAACACGGCTATGTCAATCAGATCCCGTGGGAATCATCCAGAGCAAAATCCTGGTCATGCGGAAAACGGCCTATGTTAATCCTGACCCCGTGGGAAACGTCCAGAGCGGAGCCTGGTCCTCGCGGAACACGACTATGCCAAACCGACCCCGTGGGAAGGATCCAGAGCAAATTCCTGGTCATGTGGAACACGACTTATGTCAATCCTGACCCCGTAGGAAACGTCCAGAGCGGAGCCTGGTCCTCACAGAACACGACTATGTCAAACTAACTCCGTAGGAAGCATCCAGAGCAAATTCCTGGTCACGTGGAACACGGCCTATGTCAATCCTGACCCCGTGGGAAACGTCCAGAGCGAAGCCTGGTCCTCGCAGAACACGGCTATGTCAATCAGACCCCGTGGGAAGCATCCAGAGCAAATTCCTGGTCACGTGGAACACGGCCTATGTCAATCCTGACCCCGTGGGAAACGTCCAGAGCGGAGCCTGGTCCTCGCAGAACACGGCTATGTCAATTAGACCCCGTGGGAAACATCCAGAGCAAATTCCTGGTCACGTGGAACACGGCTTATGTCAATCCTGACCACGGGGAAACGTCCAGAGCGGAGCCTGGTCCTCGCAGAACACGGATATATCAAACCAACCCCGTGGGAAGCATCCAGAGCAAATTCCTGGTTACGTGGAACACGGATTATGTCAATCCTAACCCCATAGGAAACTTCCATAGCAGATCCTAGTCCTCGCAGAACACGGCTATGTCAAACCGACCCCATGGGAAGTATCCAGAGCAAATTCCTGGTCACGTGGAACACGGCCTATGTCAATCCTGACCCCGTGGGAAATGTCCAGAGCGGATCCTGGTCCTCGCAGAACACGGCTATGTCAATCCTGACCCTGTGGAAAGCATCCAGAGCAGAGCCTGGTCCTCGCAGAACACGGCCTATGTCAATCTTGACCCCGTGGGAAGCATCCAGAGCAAATCCTGGTCCCATAGAACACGGCTAAAGTCAATCTTGACCCCGTGGGAAATGGCCAGAGCAACCCCTGACTCCGTGAAATGCGGACAATGTCAACCCCGTCCATCACTTACAGGTCATCACGACTTGTAAGGGAGAAAACTCTTTTGTGAGATCTTTACGACTCTCAGAAGAAAACACACTTAGGAATCCTCACGACTCCTAAAGAGAAATTACACCTACGGGATCCTCTCGACCTGTAGGGAGAAAATTCTTTATGAGACCCTCACGGCTCATAAAGTTGAAAATTCTTAGGAGGCAGATCTTAACCCTGAATCCTAAGCCATCGCTGTCCTATAGAGAAATCAAAATAAATTATCCACAAAATGCATTTACTGAAAAGGACACACCATCATGAAGCAAAATATGTCTTTTATTCATGAATCAAAATGAATACAAAGTACAATTTATGAAAGAATAAAAGAAAAAATACTCTCATTCAGGAGTATGTACAAAAGAAGAATAAAAATATATATATATACAATTCTTCAAGCCGGCGGACGATTCAGTAGATTTGCCAGTTCATCCCTTTTCCGCCGGGCCTTGGCTTCATGATTCATTATCGTCAAAAGATGGGCCTCCGCTTGAGCCCATTGGGCCTGGTATGAGGCAAGCCGGCCTTCAAGCTCTTTTTCAGTAACCGTATGGGCTTCGACCATTTCACGAGTAAAAACGGCGGCCTTATCAATGGCTACCACCTCCTTGATAGCCTCTTGAAGCACCCGCCAAAGTTCATATGCCCTAGTGGTCTTGGCCGTAAGATTGGCTTGAAGCTCCCTAAGCGCTTTGGAAGTCAGCTCCCTCTCCGAAAACTTGCGGATAAGCCTCTTCTCGCACGATATCATGTTTGCAGCGCACCGCTCAATCAGCCCCTGTAAGCTCGCCTTCGCGGCCACAACCTCTGAAGGAAGACATGTAGATTCAAGAATATGCAAGCAAGCCTCCACCCGCCGACAAAACTCAACCCAGACTTGCACCAATATTTCACTGTGGTAGGTGGCAAGAAAGGGAAGAGAAACGTTGGCTTCAGCGAAAAACGCTTCGGCCGTGATCAGACTGCCAGCACGAAGGTCTTCAATTAGGGCTGACAGGGAATGGAGGCTTAGCTTTGCCATCCGTTCGGAAGCACGTAAAGCATAGGGGCCGGGTGGCATGATGATGCGAGATTCCAGTGTGGTAAGAACTGGCAAAGCTGTTAAGATTTATAAACAATCAGCGAAACTTATAAACAAAGAGCAGATGGAACAACGTTGAGACTTTACTTACCCACAGTCATGCAAGAGGGGTCTGAAGGCTCCCCAGGCCCGTCAAGGATCTCAACCTCGTCATCGGCTTCCAGAACTGTAAAAGACATCAATTTCATTATATAGAATAACAATAATGCCGTGAGAAGAGGGCAAACGACACTAACTTTGCCCAGAAGAGAGGACGATGCGTTGAGGAGAGATCGCCTGCGGAGTGGCCATCTCCAACAGGGCTGAAAAGACTTCCTAGGAGACAGATCAGCAATAGATGCCGCCAATCCGTGCAATTCTGAAAAGACAGAAAGGTTCAGATAACGGAGAGATTATTAATATGAAATATAGAAGGCTACCTTCGATGCTTCTCCTACTCTGGACTGGAGGGATAGCAGCTTCGGTGGCCTCCTCCATACCCTCAGGCACATCATCGGGGACGTGGGTCGGTATAATAACTTCCAATCGAGGAGCAGTGGCCGCTACTGCAGGCTCCAGCGGAAGGACGGTAGCCTCGACTACCTGTTCCCTAGTCTCTGGGCCATCCCCAAAAAGATCCATTGAATCGGCGACCAGCGAAGAGGCCTCTTCCGGGGGAGCAAGCACTTGGGGAGCGGGAATCACCAAGGAAAGCTCCACCGCAGGAGCAATGGTTGCATTGACCCCCTCCACACTGATTAGTGTTTCATTGGGGATATTGGCGGAGTCTACAGTCAAAGCGCGACTCGAACTCAGATCCTCCGCCATCGCCGAAGTCCCTGCAAGGTTTGTACGAGGATAAGGATATATATATGTATATATGTATATGAGCAATACAAAATATTACAAAGAGATACATGAACATACCGATGCGCAAAGGAGCCTCTAGTATGGCTTACTCAATCTGACGCTCCTTCCTGAGGAGGTATGCTCGCCGAGGTTCGAGAGTAGACTCGTGGCCACCGGTCCATAATGAAAGTGCATCCTCGGCGTCGGCTGAGACAGTCTGCTTAAGAGCCCTCTTGCCCCATTCTTCTCAAAGGGCCTATGAATACCCGCCGTATCGATGGAGGGTCTTCGTAAAAGATGACGGCAGGGTAAGGCCTCTTCGGGATCCTCACGTTCTCAGATTCATCTTGTGAGCGTCTTATAGCCTCAGCCAATTGTGCGGCCTCCTCAGCAAATGAACCCGGGAAAAGTAGACCACCATCCGATTCTTGCATGGCTAGTGGTTCATCTTGAAAAATAGGCTCGGATTCCACTAAAGAGTCGAGCAGATTGGTGACCGTCTTCCTCCGCCTCTTGGGCCCAGAACTAACCGCCGAAGAAGATCGCTTCCTTCCCCTCGGTGCTTTGGTATGGCGTTGACCCACTTCGCCTTCAATGTCCTCGCTCGGTGGTACTACCGATGACGATACGGCCATTGATGACGCCGCAGCTGATGAAACTGCTACTGGCGCTCTATTGGCCCTTGATTGAGCCCTAGTACCCAATGGCATACCGGCTGTAGGAGTTAAATCCACTTTCGCCGCCTCCGGAATAAGCACAATGCTAGTATCTCTCAAGGGAGGGCGAACCGCTGCACGCGGTTGCGGCGGAACTCCCGTGGCTTTGATCGGAGTAGGAGCCCTATATCCGAGGAGCACCCTCCTCTCCTCGGCAATAATTGGACTGATTTGGTGGAGATACCAGCCCGTGAAAGACCCCACACATCGAGGAATATGGTCAGCTTCAGGAATTACAAATCGAGAGCCGGTGTTCAGCCGCATGAAGTGATGAGCGGCGTCACGAACAACTTCTGGCAACGAGCTAGGCTCCAATATAAATGCCTCAAAGGGAACGCCCTGGTCATATCCGAGTTACCGAGCAAAGCGGTATGGGTTGTACCGCATAAAAAGGGCCGTACCGTTCTGACAAAATACTAGATAACCTGGTCTGATCGAATATAAGTGCATGGCTTCCCTGGGCTTCAGAGAAGGTGCCCCCTCTTTCGAAGAGTCGCAGAGCTATTGAATCGGTCCTGAGGGAGCAGAGAGGAATCGATCATTGAATACCATCCCGCCTGTATTGGCATAGGGATTAATCAGCACGCGAATAGCCCCAGACTGAGTCGGGTCAGGAGCAGAAGCGTCCACCAGCCGCATGAGTCGCGGAAAAGTGTAAGCGTCATAAAAGCTGGGTCTTTGGTCCACAGCAAATGCCCTCATCACATGCATCTCAATCCAGGACGTAAAGTAATGAAGAGAGAAATTTACCACATCTACGCCTGGGGTTGAGGTATTAGCCGCAATGCTTAGCCCATGATACAGATGCGCCAGCCCCGCAATACCCACAACTACTTGCGTCCCCTCGGCAATGCGATGAGCGGGGTAAATAACCGAGTCTCTCATGAAACGACGGTGCATGGGAATGGCGAACCAACTGAGCCAAACACTGATGAAGCCCACGAGGAAAGTCTCCTCATCCATACTAGGAGCTGCGATCGACTCGAAAGACATGGCTGACATGATGGGAATATAGAACTGCGGTAAGTCCTCTTCTTTAGCCGGCCGTTTATTTAAACCAAATCCAAAGGGGTCGTCGATGTTTACGAACATCGGAGCCGTCTTTGATAGAACGTCTTCGCGAAGGAAGCAAGCGATAAAGCTTTTGAAAGTGATGCCCTGCTCCTCTGACTCTGTGAATAGCTTCTCAAAAATGCTCAGAGTCTTGATCAAACTTGAGCGCTTGTGGCGGGCGGCATTCTCGGTCGATAAGCCGTCAAGCATGGCAGTCTCGGTTTCAAAGACATACGCATCGGGAGGCAGTAGTTCTTCATAAAGTGTCCCCCTGACCGGCAACCCTGAGATTTTGCGAAATTCTTCCAGAGAAATTGAAACTTCGCGATCCCCTAGAAAGAAGGTGTTGGTGGGAAGATTCTATTGGTTTAAAAAGGCCTTAACCCACCATACATGGGGAGACTGATAGTGGAAAAGAGACGCATATATCGCCTGATAGAGTCCGACCTTCTGCAGTCGCGCATGATGGGTGGACAGGATATATCGGGCCTAGAGAAGGTAGCCCGTGGGATGTCGAGGGATAAGCCCTATCTTGTAAATCTGTCCCCATAGTTACGCTTCGCCTTGGCAAATGCGGCGCCCTAAAATGTCTATAACCGGCACAGGATGGTTCGGAATACCAGTTGTTGATGGCTCAAGCCGTCCTATAGGGGTCCAATTCAGCATCTCCACAGCAAAGGCGGTCTGTGGATGATCCATCAGCAGAAATGGATAGGTAGGTTCTGTCGGTACCTCGCAAAGAAAGTTACGGCGACCGCGGATAATGTGACAGTACCAGGTCTCCTATAAAAGTAGGTTGGTGCAATTCGGGTCATGGGCCCTAATTATCGCCATCACCTCTTCGTCCGATGGTGATTGAGGCAAAGCCGCCTCCGAGCGAGTGAAGGGAAAGTATGGGAGAGAAGCCATTACTCCTGAAACAAAGGAAAAGAAACTGTTAGTGAAGCCCACGTGTGTATATGTATTTATAAATATATAGATAAAGACTGTGGAAGAAAGCGACAGAGGACTTATTTTATGGGACCATTGGTTACAAAACACATGGGTTCCACAAAATCAAGATGGCGGCTCACTAATAATAAGGCCAAGCAATCATCATGAGAATAAAGGGAACATTCTCAATGAATTCAAATGACTCTACACATTCCCTCAAAAGAGAAACCTATCTTGGACTCTGCGAAAATCAAGAAGAACAGGGGAATTAAATTCCCAGAAAACTCTACTGCAATTCTTTTTTGCAAAGAACAACTCAGGGCAAGAAAACCCCAAGGAGTTCTCTGGGAAGAACTGAGTTCTTTAGAGGAATTAAATTCCTTTTGAATAGAGAAATTAAATTCCCAGAAAATATTTTTCAGAGCCAAAACTCTTTGGAATGGAATTAAATTCCAGAGAGAAGACAAACATCACCATCGATCCCTGAAGATCAAAGAAGCCCTAAAAGGTTTATTATTTAAAGATTGAGCAGTTTTCTTTTTAAAAGAACTTTTAAAAAATGGGTTCTTGTTAAAGGGAAAAACCCTTGGTGTGGATTTAAAATCCAAATTTCTACAAGGAGTTCCTCAGCCGTTCAAGATTCTCACCCGAAAAAAGGAAATCTTTGTTGACAGAGTTAAACTCTGGAAATATTTTGAATCAGAGAACTAAGCTCTGAGAAAGAGAATTAAATTCTCAGAAGAAAAACAAGCAAGGAAGAATATGGAAAAAGTGGAGGCGCTTCTTAAAGGTCTCTTGCATTTATAGGATGTGACGGGGAACGGTTCATCTCCCCTATTCCCTAGACAGATCTAACGGTCACAAAGGTGACATCATTGCACTCACATGCAGACACGTGAGAACAATGCTGTGGGGGCATTTGTTCCCTGATAAAATATCAGGAAATACCCCAATGGGGTATCACGTGCTCACACGTGACCAAGGGTCACGTGTTGACACGTGATAGGTTTCTGTGATCTCTGCTTTATAGGATTAAATTCTAGTCAAACAAAAATATAATAAGACGCTAAGGAAAAACCCCAATAGGGCATCACGTGCTCACACGCGACCAAGGGTTACGTGCTGATACGTGATGATTCCTTAGCTCTGTTAAAAGGCAGAATTAAATTCTGAATAAAATATTTAATCAAGAGGGTCACGTGCCAATACGTGACAGGCTCCTAAGCCCTTTAATCAATAGAATTAAATTCTATTAAAAATCAAATAATAGGATCACATGCCAACACGTGATAGACTTTTAAAAAAAAATTCTTCTGAACTAAATTCTAATTAAGGGAAATCAAAGACCCTAACTGGGAAAATATTTCTTTGAATCTTTCCAAACAAAAAAGATGGTGCTCTGTAAAATAAAGCACCGTTGGATTAAAAATCCAATGGTGATTAAAAATCACCAATTTATGGAAAGATTTTATAAAAGGAAAGATTTCCCTGAAATTCACCAAGAATAACAAACAGAATATCTTCTGGATTAAAAATCCAATGGTGAATAAAATGCACTGAGTGATCTAAAAGATCATGTTAGTTACAAAAACAACCAAAATCTTTCAATGAAACATTCACTAAACAAATTGATTCTTTTCTTTCTCTTATAAATAGGAGACAAGAAGAGAAGAGAGAGGATTTTTTTTTTGATCTTTGGAATTTTTATTTTCTGGAGAAAAACAACAACAGAGAGAAAAAAGAGAGGAGAATTTAATTCTCAAGAGAGAAAAGAAACCCTAGGTGAGAAAGGGAAAGAGATCTAATCTCCATAAAATAAAAGAGAATTTAATTCTCAAATTTAAGAGTTTAACTCTTCTGAATAATAACTTTGTTCTTCCTTTGGTTGAAGATCTGCAGAAGCAGATCTCCCCACAAGTTGAGAATTTAATTCTCATCGGGGAGATTCTGCCATGCAGATTCAAGACCTAGAGGGAGAATCTGAGTTAAGGAATTTAATTCCCCCAAATTCACAGAAATTTAATTCCTCCAAATAAAACTAGGGTTTAACCCTATATGAGAATTTAATTCTCCAAAGATCATGTTAGTTTCAAAAACAACCAAAATCTTTCAATGAAAAATTCACTAAACAAATCGATTCTTTTTTTTCTCTTATAAATAGGAGCCAAGAAGAGAAGAGAGAGGGATTTTTTTTTATCTTTGGAATTTTGATTTTCTGGAGAAAAACAACAACAGAGAGAAAAAAGAGAGGAGAATTTAATTCTCAAGAGAGAAAAGAAGATCTCTTCAGAGAAAAGAAACCCTAGGTGAGAAAGGGAAAGAGATCCAATCTCCATAAAATAAAAGAGAATTTAATTCTCAAATTTAAGAGTTTAACTCTTCTGAATAATAACTTTATTCTTCCTTTGGTTGAAGATCTGCAGAAGCAGATCTCCCCACAAGTTGAGAATTTAATTCTCATCGGGGAGATTCTGCCATGCAGATTCAAGACCTAGAGGGAGAATCTGAGTTAAGGAATTTAATTCCCCCAAATTCACAGGAATTTAATTCCTCCAAATAAAACTAGGGTTTAACCTTATATGACAATTTAATTCTCCCAAATTCACAGGAATTTAATTCCTCCCAAACAGAACTAGGGTTTAACCCTATATGAGAATTTAATTCTCCCAAATTCACAGGAATTTAATTCCTCCAAAACAGAACTAGGGTTTAACCCTACATAAGAATTTAATTCTTCCATATTCATAGGAAGTTAATTCCTCTAAAACAGAATTAGGGTTTAACCCTACAGAGAATTTAATTCTTAAAATAAGAGACTTAAAGCTCTCCATGCACGTAAAGAACTTGGTCACGTGGTAACACGTGACCCTCTTTCTCAATGAGCAAAAAAGAGAGAACAAAACTAGGTCACGTGTTCCCACGTGACCCTTAAACAGACTCCCTAAAATGAGAAGAAAAAAGCTTGGAGGCAATACCTCACGTGCTCACACGTGACCCTCATAAATGAAGAGGACAAAGCCAAAGGCAGTACTGAATTTGGGCGCCCTCACGTGTCCCCACGTGACCCCTTAATAAACACTTTAATAATCAATACATGGCTACCCATCACGTGCCAACACGTGATGGCCTGAAGATTAAAAGTGTTTAACACTTATTTGAATATTCTGATAATAAAATAAAGGAGGTCTCTCCCCATCTTAGGCGCCTCACGTGACCCCTTCCTTTCTAGTGTTTAACACTATTTTGAGCATTTTGTCTCCAGAACACTGTTTTAAATATATCACGTGAGGACACATGACCGCCAGATATCCTTTAGTGTTTAATACTATTCTAGAACCAGCTTAGCCCAAATTGGTTAAGTTTTTCAGAGACAAATATCCCCTTCAAATGAGTCTTAAAATCCAGAGCTATAATGCTCAAAGACAAAACGTTCTCAGAGCCCTCAAACTCTTGTTTAGCATTGCTAGATAATGAGGGGCTGAACCCAGACAAATGTTCAATAGCCCAATAAAGGGCCAACATTTCAAACTTAAATGGGCTTAGCCCAAATTGGCCATAAGTCCTCAATTTAGATTTAACTGAGACAATGTGCTCATAATCTAATTAATTGATCTTAGTTCCAAATTGGACTACAGATCTCCCAATCAACTTTGGTTCAAGGGTACATCTCTGAACTCCTCTGATATTTGTCGTTGTAATCCTTCAACGTCTTCAGAAAGGTGACGGGTCCCGACTACCATACATTTCATGGACTATGATGTCCTTAACCTCGGACTGTGGGGTCCTTAAACCCATGGACTATAATGTCCTTAACCTTGGACTGTGGGGTCCTTAAGCCCATGGACTATGATGTCCTTACCTTGGACTGTGGGGTGCTTAAGCCCATGGACTATGATGTCCTTAACCTTGGACCGAGATTTCCTTAAACTAACATTGCACCACCATGTCCTTAAACTAGTAATCGACCGTAATGTTCCTAAACTAAACAATAGAGCCCAAATGCTCTTTTGTTGGATCTAAATGATCTCGTTAAGTTGATCTTAGTCTAAAATTAGACTAACGTATCCTTAACAAACGTTTAAGTCGATCTTAGTCTCAAATAAGACTAACGTATCCTTAAACCCAACCCCAAACCCAAATCTAAGAAAATACGGATTTGGACTAATCCATGCCCTATGGGCGACAACATAAATTAGTCTCCGTATACAATACACGGGCAACCAAAAATATAAAAAATAAAAACACGACACGAAGTGACCATCTGGAGAGGAGAAAGTGTTTACCGCTATGCGGTAGCGTAATTAACTGCAGGGGCTTGCGCCTGTAGGGAAGAGCGTCCCTACAATACAAAAAACCCTCATACACGAAGGGGAATATGACAAAGTCTGCTACAACGGTCGCATCTGTCTAAACCTCCGATACACGATGCCATAAATCAACTTGGCATCTTCGGAGTGGTGGACGGATAAAACCAAATAGCATCTGCCCCAAAAATTCAGGCCAGACGGACCGGCTGCGTGTTTCGGCTGAGAACGCTTTGCACCTCTCTAATTTTTAAAGTGCCATGAGTGATGCTACCAAACCCTAGACTAGGTGCAAGGGAAACCCAACAGCCACTCCCTTTGATCTCTATACCTCCTCTCTAGAAAAAAATTTGATTGAATGACATGCTTTTGATGAGGTGTCTGAGAAATTTAACTTTCACTTGATTGGGGATATCGACGCTGGGGATAAATTGGATGATGAACCCATAGTCTTGGATGTGTTTTTCTCACCAATTCGACGCATTCCTTCAAATCCATGTGGGCATCATCCCGAACCATTAACCGAACCCCATGTGCGTCTGAATGATATTGATGATGATGAATGTATGGATGAGCTGAATATTGAGGTGAATTTTGAGGATATCTTTGAGGAGGAACTCGTTCTTTTGGATGAGTCGGATGTTCCGATTCATCATATCTCTTCCATTGACTGTGAACATCCTCCTGAACACTTAATCGATACCATTCCTCAATCACTTCCCTCCACCTGTTCCATCATTACCAAACCGCAAGACAACTTGTCACCTTTTTCTCCTATGTCTGGTTCACCAAGTTCGGTCAGCCCATGTTTTCTTAGGCAGGTCCTTTGCGGTGAGATTTTTGGCCACTTCTTCATCAAGAACAATCTCCTCGAGCATTTTCCCCTTCCCTTTAGCCTTTTTATTTGAAACTTTATTTGCAGGTCCGAGATTCTTTTTAGGCAGTGTACGATTACGCAGCTGGATGTTCTCGCAATCTTTCTCCTCCTCTTTTTTTTCCAAGACAGAGTTTTCAAAGAGAGGGTTGAGGAGCATTTCATCCTCGGAATCGCTCCCGAACTTGAGAACTCAAGCCTTTTTCCCTTCTGAACCGGTACCAACCATATGACAGCTTCAAGTTGCTTCTTTGTGCACGGTTGTCTTGCCATTCTCACATCGACGAACGCGAGCTTCACGCTTCTCCTTCTTGAAGTGTTTTCTATGGGCAACATATCCTTACTACCACTTCTTGAATGCGTTGTAGTTCTCGATGGGATGGGCAATCCTTCGGTGATAGACGTAGTATTTTAGGTGTCCTTCTCTACCTCAAAATATGGGACCCCATGAGTGTACATCATGAGAGGTGGTAGCCTTATCCTTATTAATAGGGTTTTGGCAAACCGCTTCTCAGCTTTAGCCATGCTCTTATTTGTTGCAGGCGTACTTTGGTTTGGTCGGAGAACTTTATGACTCGTCCTCACTGCAGCTTCTTTGTTTAAACGCTGTCATTTGGCTTTTTCATATATGGCCATTTCGCGTTCCCGATCATCTTTGCTCTTTTGAAAAGCTTCTTTTAGTCGCCTTTAAATTAGGTCTTCTTTCGGCAGTTTCGGGGAGTTTAGCATTGATTCTACCACTAGTTCATCCACGTCGCTTTCTGACGCTGGTGGGGATTCTTCGTCATATATGGACGAACGGGAGACCATATGGCAGCTTTCCAGACGTTCTTCCGCTTCCTCCGATGAGTTATTTTCCTCATCATCGTCATTGTTCCCATCCTCAAGAATATGCTTAAGGAATTTTTCAAGCATGGTCGGTGTTCGCGCTTTCTGATTGTACTATTCCAGTGTGTCTATATATTTTTGGATATACGTGCGCTTGTCGACAAATTCACCAGGCTACACAGGCTTCTTGATCTTCTTCTTTTTCTTAGAAAACTTCGAAGGCTTGACTTGGGGACTTTTCCCCTTGTCGGCAGTTTTCGGCGTGGGACCCGGTTTCAACATCCCTTTTTATAATTTTGAGCTTAAGCAGGCTTTTTCACTTGATCGCTGGACATGCTTGTAAATCCTTCAGCATTCTTTTAGTTTTTGCTGAAAGAAATACTTCCCATGGAGTTTCTTTCACGAGTGAGCAGGATGCCCCCTGCATATCCACCTTTTTGAGAGCGTGCTTTTAGGGCGGATTTATCCTCCAGCTATCGGACAGTGTGAATTTCCTATGCTGGTACTGGTGGTCGTCCCCGTTTTTGAAGATATAACAGTCTTCGATTGGATAACTTACTGCCCGGTGATAGGGGCAGTAGTTGGGGTTATTGATGTCACCGGCTTGTGCGGGTCGCCGCGGATCTGGAAATGTGATCGGATTATTTCACATCGCCAGCTCAAACAATCTCCTTGTCTTATCGCGAGGGAACGAATATGCACGTCCCAGCCTTTCTTCTAAGGACGGACATGTATGGCTGTTGTTTTGGAGGACAGCTATTTTTGGACCGCCCGGTTGTTGTTGCGCATTGGCGACAAAGGCTGCTTTTCCTTTTCCCTTATTATTCCGGGGGTCCTTGCTTGAGGAGGAAGGACCATGACCCATCTGATCTATCTGTGCGAACTTATCAATTAACGCTTGGAATATGGTGGGCTTGAAGAAAGTCATAAATTAGGACACGTTCGACTGGGGATCAATAGTCCCAATGAACATACCCATAATTGGAGACTCCTCAATGTGCTGTTTACATTTTGACCACAGGTTCCGCCATCGGATCGCATATTGAACCCATGGTTCCCCTGGCTTGACCCTGGCATTGATCAACGCTGTGATTGGAGTGCGTTCACTTGCACTGGCGAATCGTTGCGGGAATAGCAGCTCTATTTCAGAGAAGGTTTTTACGGAGTCATTTGGGAGCTTCGAGTACCATTCGAAAGCTATCTCTGATAAGCTTCCAACGAATTGGCGAAGCAGCAGTTTGTCATCGCCTTCAGTACTGCCACACAGAGCTCTGAACTGTGCAACATGCTGATGAGGATTACCCATTCCTTTATATATATGGAACATCAGGATCGTATATCCCGATGGTACTTTATCTGGTCATACCAGGCCGGGTAAGGTCGCCTAGTCTTGACAAGTTGATTGGCAACTTCATTGTCCTGATAAGCTTTAATTTGCTGAGCAATATAATCATCCAATGCTGCTTTGGATATCGTCTCCTCCTTGGCCATTGATAGGGCCTGGGAAGGATTCGATGTTTCCCCTCTATCATCTTCGATAATCACCGGAGGATCTTCAACCGGTGGTTCTGATTGGATTATCATCTCAACCATATCTTGAAAGAGAAGATCCATCTGCTTTATGTTAGCAGTCTGCTCTGCAGCTTCCTTATCTTTCTTTTCTAGCACTCGTCACTAGAACTCTGTATCAGTTTCTTGTTCCTGGCGCTGTTATGTTTCATTGTCTAGACTATCTTTAGGTATGGTAAGTACTACCATCTTGGCAAGCATATCTTGGAGCTTCTACTGTTGCTCTTGAGATTTCATCAACGACCGGGTATGTGGTCTATGACTCATAGAAGCACGGCTCTCCTCTTTACCATTGGTCATATAGACCGTATGCATAGTTATACCCCCAGACTTGGGGCATTTAGAGCTCTCGCCTTTGGGTTTTGCCTCCAGCGATAGAATTTTCTCCGGCCTCACTCTTTTATGAGAGATTGGAGCAGGAGGAGCTGCTATGACAGGCACCTCTTTTTTAGAAGTCCCCTGTTGTATGGCGGAGGAGCAATCGTTTTGTCGTCGGACCTTAGATTTTTTCGGTCGACGAGAATAGCTTTCATCGAGCACTGAGTCTTGGACTTTCCGCCAAACTCTGTGGATTTGTGAGGAGAGTCGCTGATAAGGATGCTCTGGCTACGTCTGCACTGAAGCTTCTGCAGGCGAAAGTGATCTTTTCAGTACCGCCATTAGGGAATTTTTGTGCACCCTCCTAAGCGGGTCAAAGTTGTTCCCGGTTGGAACAACAACATCAATATCCACTACGGGAGCTGGTGGGGTAAGCGTGGAGGGAGAGTTGCCCCCAGCCTATCTCATTCGGTGCCAGTGGCGACGTCGAGCATGTCTTGGGGTGGGAACTTCCTTAGTATTATGGGCGCCCTCATCATGCCCCCGGTGTTGCTTGGTGGAGCCGGAGCAGAGTTGGTCAATCTGTCAAAGACCGGCAGTATTATAGGTGAAGCATTTTTGTTTGCTTCACGCAAGGAAAGAGCAGGGAGGGCTAGCCATTTTGGGGCAACCCCCTCTGGAATCACGGGCTTCTTTACAGGCCCCTTTGAGTTCTTCTTCAGCCTATTGAAAACCGAGACTTCAGAATTGGATGGCTTGCTGATTGGAGCCGCCACAGTAGCTAGCCGATCAAATCCCGACTTTCGGGGAGCTTCTTCTTGGGGTGTTGAGGTGCCAAAGCTCACGGGCGGGAGCATGGTCCCGAAGAATAGTCTGGTAGTGGCTTGGGTGATCTATCCCACCAACATCGAGAAGATGGAGGCCACGTTGGGCCCGTAAGTCACTCTCTCGGGTGGGATGGAGAGGGAGGTGCTATTGCAGGAAGTGCAGTGGAAGGCCATTCTACACAGAAGTGAAATACTAAGTTTTAGTATCTCGAATCCAAGGGCAACCATATATATAGCAAACCACGATTTTGTTCGTGAAACACGACACACAAAGTATGGAGTGGAAAGAGGAAGAGGTCCCTTCGGACGTGCCAAAATCTGTTTACCGCTGAAAACAGAGACGAACCGGGATAAGCCGTCTAGCCTGAATTTAGGGGCAGATACTATTTGGAACATATCCGTCCACCTCTTCGAAGATACCAAGTTGATTTATGGCACCGCATATTAGAGGTTTGGACAGATGCGACCGTTGTAGCGTGATTTTATTAGATTCCCCTTCTTTGAAGGGTTTTTGATTGTGAGGACGTTCTTCCTTGTAGGCGCAAGCCCCTGCAGTTAATTATATTATCGCGTTGTGATAACCACTTTCACCTTCTCTGGTAGATCACTTCGTATCGTGTTATATTTATTGTCTATTATGGTTTCCCATGGATTGTATATGAAGACTAGTTTATCTCGTCGTCTGTAGGGCGCGTATTAATCCAAATCCATATATTAGATTTTGAGTTTGAACCTAGGTCCATCAGTTCGGTGGATATTTTATTCTATTTAAGGTCCGTTAATTTGATTTTAGATTAAGATCAACTTAAATATATGAGCATATGTGCTCAATTTATTTTAACAAAGGATACGTTAGTCTTATATTAGACTAAGATCAACTTAGAAGTATGGTTAAGGATCATTAAATCTTGTTAAGATCTATTAACAGAAGTGAGCATATGGTCTCGGTTATGATGAGCAATATGGGCTCAAAGAATATAGAGTTTCAGAGGCTCAGCCTATATTGGGGCTCAGTCTTGGGCTTTTTCATCATCCAGGAGTGCTAAGCACTTAGTCCATCGACTATGGATATAATATCCAAATTCTGCTTTGGCGCTCACGTGGGTGTCACGTGAGGTGTTCAAGCTTGGGCGTTGCCCTATCAGTGCTAAGCATGCAACGCTTACGTGTATATCACGTGAGGCGCTTAATCTTGAATGCTCACGTGTATATCACGTGAGGTGATGGGTCCCTGTTTATGGGTGCTCACGCGTGTGGCACGTGAGGCGCTATCTTCATAGGCCTTCTATGCGCTCACGTGAATATCACGTAAGGCGCCATCTTCATAGAATCTTTTGAGAGCTCACGTAGATATCACGTGAGGCGCTATCTTCATAGAATCTTTAGAACGCTCAAATGGATATTACGTGAGCCGCTATGTTTTTTAGAGATTAAATCTCTGCTTAAACTTTGAGTGAAGTTAAACTTATGGTATTTTGGTCATTAACAATCACTAAGATCATTTTTTTGAAGATCTGGGATCGGATTTTTAAGAACTAAGTTTTTTCGTTTCTTTTTTTTTGTGAGAATTATGTTCTTTGAAGAGTTAAACCCTATTTTTAGAGGAATTAAATTCCTAAAATGCAACTTCCATTTATTTTTTATGTTTCTTTTCTTATGTTTAGCTTTCTCCTAGATCTTGAGTCTGAAGAATAAAATCTTTCCGATGAGAATTAAATTCTCAACTTATGAGAGATTTGTCTTGCAGATCTCAGATCCAAAGAAAGAACTAAGTTCTTTATAAAGGGTTAAACACTTGTCTCTATGTATGATAGGCAAAGGGTCATTTTGATCTCTGCTTTTTTTGTCTTTACCTAAGGTTTAAGAGGAACAAGAAGGTTTTCTTCAAAAAGAAAATTAAATTCTCGGTTGTGGCTTCTATCTCTTTTTTGCAGAAGCTTATAGAGGGTTTTCTCTATTTTCTATCACCTTACAGAGTTGATTCTCTCCTTGAGACTTGAAGTCTCGGGTCCTTTATATAGGTGAACAAAAACTGTTGATTAGTTGAGAGGATCATTTATTTAAGAGATCTCGACTTGATTTCATAATCAAATGGCGATTTTTAATCATCGTTGGATTTTAGATCTAAAGCTCTCTGTTTAACATAATATATTTTTGTTGTTTTTAACAAGATTAGGGAAATATTTTCCCATATAGAATTTAATTCTATCTTTTGATTCGAACGGTGATTTTTAATCACCATTGGATTTTTTAATCCAAGGGTTCTCTGTTTAACAGTGCATATCTTTTTTATTTAGAAAAATTAGGGAGATATTTTCCCTAATAGAATTTAATTCTACCATTGGATTTTTGATCCATCGGTTCTCTGTTTAACAGATAATATCTTTCTTGTTTGGGGGGATATTTTTCCATGTAGAATTTAATTCTACCCGAAGCAAAATTGCTTCAATTTTGGGCGCTGACGCTCATGTGATATGCACGTGGGTGTAGTCATAGGATTTAATCCTTTCTGAAGCAGGTGCCTACGTGCTTTGCACGTGGACACTCACGTGTCTAACACATGAGGCACTGCCATAGAATTTAATCCTATCAGAACAGATGTTCACATGCTTTGCACATAAGCACTCACGTGTCTAACACGTGGGGCTTTACTTGTGTTTTTGATTTATTTGTATTTAGCGCTCACATGTTTAACACATGAGATTTATATTCTAGGGTTTAACCCTTACTGAAGCCTGAAATCACATGCTTTGCATGTGAGCCCTCACGTGCTTTGCACATGGAAAGCTATTTCATAGGATTTAATCCTCTTTGATGCCGGCGATCACATGCTTTGCATGTGAGCCCTCACGTGCTTTGCACATGGGAGAGTTTCGTTTCCTCTTCTTATTCTCTTTTTTTTTAATAAAGGAACACACACTATCCATGAATCTAGTATGTGGCTCCATAAGCTTCCTGTACTCATACACTTTAAGAAATAATAAACCATTAAAAGAAATTGCATGAGAGATATGATCACAATTGAGCACTAGTCACAATGGATGCAAACTTGCACACAAATTCATTCAACATACACCAATAATCTCAAAGAGCACAATTTTTTGCAAGCAAGTTAATGGTGAACATCCATAAGAGTAACTCATACCAAAAGCATAAATTGCATCTAAGATTCATAAAGATAAAACCATAAAAAAAACTAAATAGTTTGATATACTACCCATAAAATCATCGGTTCATAATCAATCTCTTTCAAGAACCGGCATCTCTTAAAAACAAACAAATACTAAAAACAAAATAAAAACAACAAAGACTTATCTCTCATCCCCTCTACAAGCAAGTGCAATCAATACCAACCGAGAGCAACAACACCAAGGGTTAAACGGAAACCCACCATCAACAAGAAACTAACAAAAGATTATAAAAACAATCTTAGTTACTTCCAACTTCAATGTTGCCACCATTGCTACTATTTCCCTCGCCGATCTCATCCGAAACTTCTTGATGTTTACGTGCATGATTTGCAGCTGCAATCATTAAATCTAGTGTGCGGGAGTCAACAGTCTTATCAACAGAATCCAATTCTTCACCATCCATTGGAAGCTTGAAATATTTGAAGATGAGTGTGAATAACATTCGGTATGGGAGGTTCTTGTTAAGCCCAGACTGAGCCGCAGACACAATTTCTTTAAGAAAATGATTTGGAAGGTTAACTCGGATAGTATTCATAACAATAAAAGTAAGGAGTTTGTGACAACCCCTAAGGTAGCTCCGGTCATCGGCTTTGCATATAATTACACGTCCAAGTACATTGACAATGACTTTTGTTTCAAACTTCATATTGGCACAAGCATTGACACTTGGATGAACTAAACCTTCATGAAGAAAATTTGAGGCCTTTGTAGCATTTCAATATGCTGAATACGAAGGATAGTCTGTAAGGCTGAATCGATAAATATCAACACCGTCGGGTTCAACATGAAGAAGTCTATGAAGAAGGGGTTCACCAACCAAAACATGTTTTCTACGCATAAAGGATGTTAGGGTAATCATTCTATCGGTAAGGAAAATATTTAGGCTGGCAAAGAAATATTTCACCAAATTGGAAAAATCAGGTTCATTGATTCCAGCAACAAAATTCCATCCTAGATAAGAGAAGAAAAAGGGAAGGTTATAAGCTCCAAAATCTTCTAACATAACGCTACACTCTAACAATACCTTTTACATCTGAGGATCTCAAATATTTTCTCTCTCGGTGCATCCAAGAAGAGTCGATAGTGGGATTGGAGATAGGAAGATGAGCTTTCTTCATGGGCTTTCTTTGAGGTGGTCTTTGGTGCCATTTTGAAGAGGTAGGGTTTTGGGAAGATGAGAGATTTGGTGTGTAATAGGAAAAATAGGGCTTGAGATGTTGTGAGGAAGGGAGTAGAGTTTGATTTGGTCAAGGAATACAAAGCTTATGTGGAAAAATCTTTGGATTTGACGTAGAGTGGGAGCTAGGGATTTTGGGGTGAGGAAGGAGATGGGTCAGCAAAGAAAGAAGAGAGAAAGAACTCCACATGATATATATATATATATATATATATATATATATATATATATATATATCAAGAGCAATTTATATTTTTTTGTTCTAAAGGTCATATGCTTTCTTTGGTTTGTTCAACCGGTATCAATTTTTTTGTTGTTGTGTCTCTCTCTCTAGTAGCACTTGTGTTCATGAATTTCCCCTAATTCAAGTTAATTATTTTTAAGAGATTCGTTGAGATTAAGAGATTTGTTTTGTTTTGATTTGTTGTTTAATTCTTAAAAACAAAACTATCTTGAAAAAATGAGCTTTATGGCATTTCTGAACAAGTTCAGACGTCGGTCTAACTCTTGTTCAGTCGTTGATCGCAAGCGATCGACGACTGAACAAGAGTTAGACCGACGTCTGAACTTGTTCAGAAATGCCATAAAGCTCATTTTTTCAAGATAGTTTTGTTTTTAAGAATTAAACAACAAATCAAAACAAAACAAATCTCTTAATCTCAACGAATCTCTTAAAAATAATTAACTTGAACTAGGGGAAATTCATGAACACAAGTTCTAGTAGAGAGAGACACAACAATAAAAAAATTGATACCGGTTGAACAAACCAAAGAAAGCATATGACCTTTAGACCAAAAAAATAACAATCAAGAGTTGACAATAGAAAGTAAATACATGATTGTTACCCCAAAAATCGATGAGCCAAATATCTCCTTTTGTTATACTCTTGCTCATCATCGCCCCGATTCCTTATGTTAAAGTTTTCTTCATACCTATAAAACATGGTATGGAAGCGGTTTTCGGTATCCAAGTCTTATTGGATCCAGTAGTGTTAGCTTTAGAAATCCACTTCATATTTGCATTTGATAAATTTATTCCTCTCAAAGGACATGAGTAAAGAAAGTGATCAAATGCACCACAATAATGACAAAAGTGTGTGCATGGTACTAGATGTTCCATTATATGCATGAGATGAAGAAGGGTTATGTTATGTATGTTTTTCAAAAGATTTTCTTGTGCCAAAACGATACAAGTATGCATGAGTGAGAACAAGAGTTTAGCAAACTTTGAAGCATATTTGACACGTCCAGACGAAGAAGATTTTTGTAACTTTGAAGATTTAAAACCCACACATCTTCAGTTTAAAACCACTTCCTTTCAAGGTGAAGCATCAACATTTGAAAATTTAGCAAGCGAAGCAATTAAAGTCTCATTTTGAGCTTTAAGAGAAGTATTTTGAGAAATCAAAAGGTCTTGAGAAGTAATTGAAGATTTCAACAAATCAATTCCGTTTTGTAAACTTGAAATCACATCAACGTTTTCTTTTCTCAAAACATTGCAAGCTAAAACCAATTTCTCGTTTTCCTTTTTCAGAAAAGCAAAATCAACAATTACGGATTCTTGAGATAAAATGGAAGATTTCAAAATATCAATCTAACCTTTTAAATTTGAAATCAAAATATCGTTTTCCTTGCTCAAAGAATCCATGGATAAAACTAAACTCTTATTTTCCTTTTTCAAAGTATCAAAAGAACTACAATTAGAAGCAAGTTGAGAAAGAAGTTCGTTTTTCTCCGAATCCAAATTATTAATCAAACGAACACAAGAGTCATGAGTATGAGATAAAATATTATATTTAGCAATCATACTTTCGCTCAAAGTCTCAAAGGAATTGCAAAAAGAAATCAACTCAGTTTTCTCATTAATGAGAGAAGAATTTTATTCATCTAACAAATCATTTCTGGAAGCCATCAAATTAAAACTAGAGTGAATGGTATTGAAAGCTACTAGTAATTGATCATGGGTAAGCATATGATGATCAAAAGAGGGATTACTTACAAACTCAAGATCAAGATACTCCTTTGTCGACTCCATATGGTTGGATCGTCTCTTTTGATTTGCTTTTGATTGACATGCATCCAAAGTCGCTATAGACGTCGAATCTTGGTATTCTTCTCCTTGTTACATATGGATTGTTCTTCATAAATATTTTCTAATGAATACCACAATTCATGAGCCATCTTGTAAAAGGAGACATTGTTATAAATATCAACATTTAAAACACAATATAGAATTTTGAGAGCTTTAATGTTCAAAATGTATAAATATTTTTCATGAATACTCCACATAGATTTAGCAATAGAAGGAATATAGTACTCATTATCAACTATTTTCCGTATATCTCTATCCTGAGATTCAAGAAAACATTGCATCATAATTTTCCACAAATCGAATTTAGAACCATAAAAATATGGAGGGTTATGCATAGATGGTTCATCATAATAAGAGCAAGAAGGAAAAAAAGAATCTATAGGATCAACTCTAGGTTGTAAAACCTAACAAAAAGAGCACCAGGCTTTGATACCAATTAAAATAATTCCTAGAGGAGGTGAATAGGAATAAGCTACTGATATGCTCAAATTAAAAATTCTAAACTCTTGCTAATCGAAATATCACAAATGCAAGATTAACAAGCGATATACCAATAGAGAATAGTGGCTCAACAAATTACACTTTTGAAACCAGCAATTTATATATCAAGAGCAATATTAAGAGCAAGTAAAGAACATAGAGGGAACAAGCATGCAGTTGAACAATGTCTAAGTTATGAAGCTAAAACTATAGAGTAAGAAATTGCAAACACAATCAATTGCAGACATGTAAGGTTTAGAGAGCTTCGGGAGATCCCCTAGTGTTGGATATAGTGCCCTCAAGGCAATTATTGTAATTGCAGGTAATCAATTATTGTAATTGCAGGTAGGCGATTATGATAATTGAAGGAGAACCTATACAGGTAGAACAGTCTTGCTAAAAATGATAGTATACTATATGGTTTGCCTTTATCATTGATGTGTATATATTTTACTTGTTATTACATGTTACTAATATATAATGATAAAGCCCATAGGATTCTTGCTTGACTACCAGCATTATGATGGCGATCATATACGTGAGAGATGGGTAGTCCATAAGCACATCCTTAAATGTCCTTAGCTATGGGTGTATCGAGACTGGACATCGATATTTCAGAGTAGACTAGTGTATACGTTTCGAGAACCTGACAAGGGGCGCTAGCCAGTCTCACAAGCCATTGGTGTTGTGTCACCTAAGATAGTATACAGGTGCTCACTAGAGGTGAGTACACCAGACGGACTCGTCGAGAATTTCTAGATGGTATTATATCTATCGTCAGATGGAAGTTCTCTAGTGGCATGAGTACATGTTAGTCTTTTGACTTGAGATCGTCATTTGTCTCGTGTGAGTTCCCACTATACTTAGATTACTATCCTACCACGGCCAAAGGATTCGTGCAAATAGATTTTAGTTGGGTACAGTACCGAGCCACACGGAGGCAGTGAGCGATTGTCATGGATCTGTCTCTCCTGGTATTAGGAGTCGATGTCGTGCTGTGTTTGGTTTTTCATCACCCTAAATCCATGGTCATGGTGGATGAGATTTACTGATATGAGTTCAGTAGTTTCTCGGCTGGTGATGAGCTTGACTCCGTCACGACTTATCAGGTTATTAGGGGTCTGACGTTATCCACCCCCTAGACCTGGCATGCGATACTCTTAGACAAAGAGACCGGACTGTACGGAGATTGTCATATTCAGACTCGGTAGGGTACGGACGGACTTGATTATCGACCTCCTTTTCGGCATATACTTCGGTAGCCGTTACGTACAGCTAGTACCGCCAACGTGCTTGTGGTTATGGATTTACCTTGTAATCACTGCCATCGTACTGTTAAGTCTTTAGAGTCCCACACAGAGGGTTTTTCCTGTTCATGCGATATGATGTAGATGACTTATATTGGTATATACATGTGTCCGATTAAATATGTGTAAAGGCTACACGGATTTTAATCGGATGGTTGATAATACTAGCCAGTTTAGGATTAAGACGGATTATTAAATCGAATTTTGATTTAATAATTTATATATATTTTTGATATATATATATATATTCTAGTATTATTGTTCACTATTCATTTTCTTTTTCTTGGATATTCGTATACAGATACGCGTATATGTATTTCGATACGTATACTGGTTTGTATTCTGTAAATCCCCGTTCCCATCTCAATAAAAGTTTTCTAATTTTTCCTAAATTCCCGAGTTGTTCTTTTCTTTTCCCCTCGTAAAATTTTGTAGGGAAATTGTTTGCTTAAATTCCAATATTTAAAATTTCCCAAACCCTAAAAGTCAAAACCCAAAATTTAAAACCAATTAAAACCAAACTAAAACCAAAAATATATTAATAAATCCAAACCCAAACTATACTTAAACCCCCAGCCCAACAACCAAAAATCAAATTTAAATTAACATTAAAATTCTTAAGCCAGGCCCCATCATAAGCCACTAGCCCATTGAAATTTTCCATTAAAATTTAAAATTAAAGCAATCAGCCCATCCCGTCCCCCTCCTCAGCCCACAAACACAAAATTAAAATTTAAAATGAATTCTTTTTTTTAAAACCCTCAGCCCAGCCCGTCTCCAAGCCCAACCCGCACCTACGCCAATCCGACCCGCTTCTTATATTTCCTTCTTCTTCCCCAACGATAACAATCCCCGACCCACTCCCTTCCCCGCTTCCTCCGCCCGCGCCCACGCCCACGTCGTGCGACGTTACCCCCTCGCACTCCTCTCTCTAACCCCGTCGCCCTCATCTCCCTCTCACTCTCCAACTCTATCTCAAAAAACTCTCCTTCCTCTCAAATTTTTTCCACGAACCCACTGCACCGAGCTCGACCACCATCCTGCACCCTCGACGCTGGCGATCTCCCCATCACGTCGTCGACCTCTACACTCTCCTCCTCCCCCAGCTGAGAGGCCCTGCACACCCAAACCCCTACACGCCCAAACTCCTCTGCACCCACTCGACCTTCCTTTCCACTCGACGCCGGTGAGCTTCTCGCCTCATCGTCGGCGCCCCCGAACTCCCTCGTCATCGGCATCATCACCAACACCCCATAATTTACACACCCGAGCCTCTCTCTCTTCAAAAAAAAATACAAAACCCAAAAACCCGACACCCTCTCGCTCGTCGCCGGAGCACCGCCGCCGACCGTCGTCGACCCCAGTGCACTCGCAGAGGACTACTGAGCACCCCTCAACCTCCAGTGACCGTGCAACGGCTCCGGGCTACTCCGACATCAAATCCGTATCGCGAGCTAAGCTCGCGCAAATCGTTTCATGCCGTACATCGCGCGTTCGTGACGCCGCTGCTGCCGTGCAACCCCGAGACATTTCCAGGCAAGTGTTTTACTTGCTACATGCTAATATAATTATGATACAAACTTAAATCATATAGATTATAATTTACAGATTTCCGATATATTATGCAATATACCTGTTCGATGCGTGATCACAATGGAAATACTCACTTAATTTGACGGAAATGGATTGTTTCTGTTGGCCCATGTAGTGACGAATATCGTGTATAAATCTCACTGGAAAATACGACTGTTAGTGACTAAAATGAATACCCCAAAATATACCGATAAAACTAGAAATTTCCCGCAGCTGAAAATGGTTAAAATCACTGTAAATTATGTACATACTGGAAAGATGCGTTCGAGGGCTTAAATCGAAGCCGACTAGACTAACTTTAACTCTATGTAAACTTCTAATGCTTTCTGTACTGTAACTGCGACGATATTTAGATCGGAGTGCGACTCTGGACTGCAGTCCGGAGCGACTCTGATTACTGTTTACTGTCCCAAAATGTGTGTCACTTTATTTCCTGAATTCGTATGTTATGGAACTCTATAGTGGATTAAATATGAATCTGTTAGCTAAACAAAACAAGTGGTTTCATTCCGTTTCATTGCCGTTTGCTATTTAAATTGTAAATAAAAAGGGCAGAACGTATAACTGTCCAGAACAAATTCAGAAGTGACATACTAATGTTAAACTGTGTATAAATTTCGACATACAGACGCGATTGAGGATCCGTCTATTGCGTTGAATACCCTATCGAATACCCTAGATTTTATTCAACTGTAGCATCGCTAAATTCTGAACCCAACTGGGTGCAATTCGTGTCGTAAAACGGACGTTCAGTTCAGAAACTGAATTTCCAGCCACGAGCACTTAAAATGAAACAGCTGTATCTTGAATACCGGAAACCCGATTGAACTGAAACTAATTTTGATGAATTTCTGACTGAGTGTTCTATTTATCGTATTTGTATCATTTCGTTGAATTCTAAACATATGAATTTATGCAATTTTTGTAAGTTAATGACGTGCACATTGGTTCATAACATACTTAGCTTATTGATGACATACATACATATATCATACCCCAATTGCCATATACTTAGTGTTAGTGCGTGTTAGAGTCAGTGGACATTGCATTATCGTGCGTGATTGATGTTGGTTTAGGAGTGACGAGTACATCAATGGGAAGTGAATATTCGTGACAGTGATTGATACAGTGAACAGTGATAAAACCGTGCCATTGGTATACTTGTACACGACTAAATCAAGATCATAAATAGTGTAAACCTGGGGATAAAGGGGAAATCAAAGTGGAAAGAGAATCGTATTTAGCGGGACCGTGTTTTAGAGGATGATCATTCGAGCAGCGATATATATATTAGGTAGGATCTAGCGATCCAGCTGACAGGGTTATGTCCCGGACATGTGGGCCGTTGTCTCGGGTATGTACGAGACTCCTGTTAAACATGATCCTCCTTTCCACTATGCGATTTCAAACATGACCTAGAGACCGATAGGGACACAGATCATATTTTGCATCATATAGTGACATAGTGATTACTCACATTGTACTTTCACTGTTATTACCTCTTTTACCTGTTTCATCTTCTTATAATAATATTATTATTGTGTCGCTCTGACGACCTGAGTATGCATGCTCAGATCCCGTGGAAGGACCAGCGCAGGAGACGGATCTATCTTTCGAGTTCACGGAGATATAGTCTGGTGTACTTTCTTTCTTTACTGCTTTCCATAAAAGTGATCGTGAGATTGAACTTGGTTAGTAACTGTTCTTGTTATTTGTAATTTGTGAACAATGGATTTTAATGTAATAAATTAGTGATGTGATTCCTTTACTACTGTGCTTATTTACTGATTACCATGTAATGCTAGAAGCCGAAGTGTGACTACGGCGGGATGATCCCTTGACCGTAGGAGCATGACTGGCCTAGTCATCCCTCGTTTTTCGTATTTTGAGAAACGGGGCGTGACATATTCCGTATTTATACGGAATATATTCCAGAAGGAGGACGCCTCATTTGTGAATATTCATTTATGATTATTCATGGTAATGAGGTGGCTAGGTGAAGTGGCTTTGTGTATGGTTGAGGCATGTAGAGAGGGATGGCTTCATTTGTTTATTATGAAAATAGCGAGATATTTTATTTTGATGGTTGTAAAATGATTATGAAGCCATTCTCTCTCTCTTTCTCTCACATTCTTTGAACACTTGACTCATTTTTTATGGCTATCTCTTCTTCCTCCTCCCCCTCCTTCTTCATATGCTCTCTTGAGCTTGGTTTTGAGAGTGAAATTGATAGTGGAAAATTCCTACATTCCCACATTCCATTCTTAGCAAGCTTGGAATGTCGGTTGCTTCACTAGGTGAAGCTGAATCTTGGATCGGTTATTTTGGATAGATCATCTTCAGTAAGGGCGATCGCCTCTCATGTTTGTTCCCGATGGCATACAAGGAACTTGGAGGGGTCTTCCACGATTGGGTGGACATGCATCAAAGATTGTAATCCCTAAACCTTACATACTTGTTTTCTAGTTTAGTGTTTGGATCGATCGTTAAGGATTAGTTTTAAGTGTTCTCTTGAAAATTTTCATTTTTCGGTTCTACATCGCCCGCGGTTGCCACGATAAGGGCACTAGGAATTTTTAATGGTATCAGAGCCAAACCAAATACTAAAACTAGATTAGACGATATTTTAGTTTCGAGACCGAAAATTTACCCGTATTTTGTTTCGAATTTCAATTTTCTGTCCATTTCAAAACGAAAGATGAATTTTTTTTGTATATGTCAGTGAACTACTTTTTAAGAAAGAAAACTTGACACAAAATTCGAGGAAAAATAGATAAAGTGTGGCCAAGATTTGGCCGAGTTCCTCTTCCTAAATTTCTCTGTTAATCCCCAAATTTTTTTAATTGCTTGGAATTGTAGAAACTAGATTTTTGGTATACCTCTTTTTTCCCTAGATTTTGTTTTGTACTGTTTGTGCATACGAGCTATTCGTGACTATTTTCGGTCGAAATTTTAACATCATTTATGTTTGTATCATGGTATATGTGTTGTTGAATGGCATCTAATTGCTATATGTTCGATTAGACGGGGTTGCACATTTGCTTTTGCTGCTTGTTCTGTGATATATATATCTTTGTGATGGTTTAGCCGGATTGTCATGTTGGATAGCCCCTCATGTGTTTGCTTGTATAGTTTTGATTTATTTTGTTGTATTTATTTGTTCGGGATGAGCTGCAACATGTGGCCGCCATTTCCTCTTTATGTATGTTCTTTTATTAGGGCTCGACTATGATGCGATCGATGTCACAGTTGTATATATATTTTTTATTTCTGTACTAGGATTAACTTAGGAGAAGTGCTCGAGTAGCCGGGTTCTCGAGTACGCTAGGTGGTCATCTCATGGTGTTTGAGACCGGACCGCCTCTCTCTAGAATTGGCGGGTTGCTCGTCGCACTTGTAGAGGTTATAGGATCGACCCGCGGAGGAGTGCCCAAGTTACCGGATTTTAGAAAATAACGGGTGGCCGACTTATGTCATTGAAAGCGAGTTACCCAATTTATAGAATTGGCAGGTGATTTGCCGCACTCGTAGGGATCTAGGATCGATGTTATATAGGCTATCCACACGACCGGGGAACGTCACATTTTATTTGCGGCTCAAATGAAACACGGGGCTCCTAGTTTATCGCTATTCCATATTGTTGTTCTACATGCCTGTGATATATATATATATATATATATATATATATATATATATGCTTCTATATATTTTGCATCCGCGCTAACCCTGTCCCCGCCGTGCCGTAAGTTAAGTAACCTTACAGTGAAGACCCGGGACCCCGAAGTGAATGCAGATGGCATATAAAATCATAGTATTTTGGTTGTTTCCGGTGTGGCTTAGAAATTTGTAATGATAGGACTGGGTTATATGTTTAATGCAAGAAAAATAAACCTATTTGATATTGTCGGAACCTATTTTTAAAATTACTCGGTTTTCTTCAAAACTATAGTCGTATTTTGCTTTGCATAGAGGTATTCAATAAGAAATATCCTGCACCTCATTCTATGTGGAAAGAGCCTTGATCCCTTCACGGGGAGTTCGCTCTTAAGCAATAGTTTATATTACTAGTTTTAAAAGCGGAGCCTAAACCATTCCTTTTCAAAACCACTCGAGTTCCTTCAACGATATCAAGTTCGTTATGTTAAAGGATTTTCGCCAAAACCAACCATAGCCCTCCGCCGTTTTAAATAAGTAGTGCTTAGTAAGTGCTACGTTTGTTGTTGATTTTTGGTCAAGGCGTAGTGTACGGTAACTAAGTAATACTTTTCTGTGCATGGTGATGCGATTAGGTATGACAATCGTACGGTTTTGTTGATTTTTAGTCAAGGATCGTGCGAGTGGGTCTATACTGATCAAGAAAATGATGGGTAGAACTTGATTAGGACCCTTTGATTTGTCGATCTTTAGTCAAGGTCCTGGGGTCCTAGGGGAAAAAACCATATTGGGAGTTTCAAATATAAGGGAAACTTGTCAAGTTTGCGCATATCTTCTGGAGTATGGTAATTTTGGTCGGCTTCCGTCAAAGTTATCACACAATGATAGTTGGGTTCTGATTCCCACTGATGAGTAGGTATTACTCCTCGGACGATTTTCACTTCACAATTAGCTAATCTATTAGGTATGTAGAAAGTGTTAACGAAATTACGCCTCTGCGGAAACGAGGTTATTTAATTGGATCTGTGCGAAAGCACGGGGGACCTCCCTCGGAGTACCAACACTGGCCTGGCTGAACGGTTAGTAAACTTGTAAGGTGTATATGATCTCGACTAGTTCTCCTTTCAGGGTTTGAAGGAGAATTCAAGGAAACAGTGGGAGCCGTCATAATTAGATAAAATGATTAATCAATCTAATTTTGATAGAGTGCACGCTTAGTTTTTCTTTTCTGTCTCTCTGGTTACAACGACCTATGACTTACCTTAAACTAAAACTCATTAACCAAGTTGACCGAACCTTTCTACAGATTTTGACTTTGTATTGTAATGATTCACGACAAAATCGCACATATCCCTACTACTCCTACTTTCCCTTTGCATTTCTCCAGAACACTCCGTCTTACTATGACAATCCATATTGTTTGGAAAGGTCATTATATAGTTATATATGAACTCGAAAAAATTATTTCAATCGAGAATGGCCACTGGATCTGAAGAAATTGAATAGGATTATTAGGATGTCTCTTCCCTTTACCTTCTCTCAGGTTGCAAGAACTCCTTGTAATAAGAGAATACACATATCATGCTTATTGGATAGCCTTCTTCCAAACCTTAGGTTGACGCCGAAAGGTAATTGTAACGTCCTGCTTCCCAAAATACATGAATACAGTATGTGACAGAGCCAACCATGATACCTATGGCTTGGAAAAATCCCTCAATATCCACATTACGGCCGTTAATCAGATATTAAGAACGGTAAATAAAATCTAACTAATACATGTCCATCTGTCACAGTAAATAAAAGTCAACAAAAGTATATAGCGGAAACGAATAAAGATCCAATAAGAACAATATCTGAATCACGTCTCTTATGGGATCAAATCGGTAATTTTAAACTACGGAAATAAAATAAACTAAGTATCTCTAAAACTAATCATCAAGCTCCTCACTGCTTGGTTTGTTTGTTAAAATACTCCTGATTTTCATGTGATAAGGTCAATGGAACTGGCCATGCAAAACCCAGACGTCAGTGCGTCATAAATATCAATATAATAGTAATAACCAGAATAGGATATTATGATTAAACATGAGTGTAAATAATAAACACAGGTGTAAAACAGTGAGCTATAAATATGTTATGTGTATCCTAAAATATGTGCTTCTAGGTTATCTATTCTACAAGTTTTTGAAATCAATTAATAGAATCGTCGATGTAACTCAATAGTATCATGTGCATGTCCGGAACCATGGTCAAGTCCCTCAGGGCTTAATCCGTGATGTGCCGCTAAGCAGTAAAAACAGGGTATCATGTATAGACGAATGATGTTAGCATCATCATTCTGGGGCCGAAGCCTGTATCGACTGATCAGTCTTTGGAAAGTATCGAACTGTTGAGTTACATGTTAGGTTTATTATTGATTTCCCATTTTCCCCCAGGTTTTGTGTTTAAGTCGGGTATTGACAATATCTACCTAATACCAACACAGGATCAAGCTGGTACAGGTCTTGTCTATTTAGACAACAAGTCACATCTATCAGGGCAACAAGTCAGGATTGTCCGCATTAGTAATAATCAAAGCAACAAGTCTAGTAATGTATCGTGAACATATCAGGCAGTGTGTATTAACAGAAAAATACTAGATGGAAAACAGTAACCAGTTATCTAAATACGGTAAAATGATTAATGCATATTATCTATGTTGTAAGGTTGGATTAATCTATTCATATATCTATTTGTACTAACATTTTACGTTTGCTACAAGGTATACTGTAAACTAGATAAAAGTTACTGAACTGTAGTGAAAATTGTAATAGTATTATAATGAACTAGCATGCAACTAGATAAAGCCGTTATTGATATAAATACGGATTGACGCGGTAAAATTTGTAAACTGCAAATAACTTGCTAACTATTAACATATGCATACTAATAAATAATTATATATTGGAATACGTAATGTAGCATGTCGCAAGTTTAGAAACTTTCCTGATCAAAACTTACGACGAAAATACGGATATCACGTTCCGAACACCGAATAAGGACACGATGTAAAACCCGACGTAAGCAAAACTTGGCCTGAACTTAGCAACTGCAAGAAGTGGTGACATGAGTAAATGATGATGGTGACTGGGGTCGTCGGCGACGGTGACCAACTCCGGCGAAAACAGTTGAAGAAAGAGAAGAAAAGGAAAAGAAGAAGAGATAGGGCTGTTGGGTTCTCTGGGTTTAACGAGGACGAGGAAGAAGAGGAGGTTGGTTGGTGACGAAGAGATGGGGGACGAGATTGACGACGAGGTGTTATGGGCGGTGATGGGTTGGGCTGGTGATCGGAGAAAAGGAGAAGAAGAAGAAAGGGAAGGAGATGATGGTGAGGGGTGCTTTTATGCTGGCGACGAGAAGGAGGAAGTGACGATGATACTGGTGGTGGTCGGGTTAAAGCGGCGACGTCGACGAGGAAGATGAAGGAGGTGACGACGATAGGTTCTCGGTTGTGTAATCGGCTTGGGTACGATCTCTAGGAAGGAGGAAGGAGGTGAGGATGATGGTGGGTATTTTGAGGATGTGAAGGTGAAGAGGTGGCGACGGTGACGAGAAGGGACGGCGCGGGTTAGGGCTCGGGCGAAAGAGAGAAAAAGAACGGGAGGAAAGAGATGGAGACGGGGAAGAGAGAGAGAGAGAGTTTATAAAAAATAAATTGATTAATAATATATATATATATATATATATATATAATAATAATAATAATAATAATATATTGAGGAATATATTTTATATATTATATAGGATTTTACAAATAATACCAGATCACTCCAAATATTACCCGAATTTAGTCAAAAATATAGTTTTTAAATATAAAATGCATATGTAAGGATTTTAACCATAATGCAGCAATCTATTATTAAATACATATATCCAAAATAAAATTTAAACAAATATACGTAAAGATTTCTAAATATTTTTTTGTATATATTTTATGATATGAACATAATAGATAAGAGCAACAATCAAATATGGGGTGATATGCTATGCAAAGTTAGGTAGCAAAAATATATTATTTATACATAACTTGTGATATAAATGAATATATAAAGATTTAAATATATAAAGTATATATAGTACTAGATTCACGTAGATACACCATACTTGTAAATATTTGATATAATCTCGCACCATATCAGGTTTCAAACATGCGGGTCGAGTCAGATAACGACTACTACTACTTGAATCATTTGCCACCCAAAATCAAAAGAAAAAAAGAATTTTAAAGTAAGATTCAAAATACTAAATTATATTTTATAAACGTACCAGGGTGTTACAGTAGGGAAGGAAGAAAACCAATTAGCCTAAATATGGTGTACAGAAGGTAAGATATAGAAATATATTAAAGAGTTGGAGTGAGAGCAAAGGAAATTGCGACTACTGTCATGAATCTGGATAATGGAAGAAGTATTATTAGGAATACCCGGCCATACCCTTGAAACATTTTCCTCTTTTAGTATTTCTTTGTCCTTGTAAATGATAATTGTTTTCCCAATTAATTCGGACTCCAGGATATGCATGTATCCTATTTGGATCTCACATCTGTACAGCGTTATAAATGCCGAGTATGAGTAGAATATTGGGAAATGGGCGATTTGATCCTCAATATCGGAATTCGTAGCAATTGGTGATATTGGATTAAATCGCCTGGTTTGTCCTAACGACAAATATTTGGTTTCGAATAACCGTTGTTATGCACCAATTTTTAAATGAAATATCTGTATCTTTATTTTATAAAGCGAGATATAAATTTTGAAAATTGTGTTAAAAACATTTAGCTTTATCAGTTGTGAATAAGGTAAGGTGCATTGAATAACGGTATAGACATTCTTAACCAAAATACAGTTTTCAACGTACGACACACAAAATTTGAGTTAGTATACCCTTGGGACTTCTACACGGTAATGTATATTGTCCGGTGTCTTTTAGGACAAGGGGTTGGTAATCTTACTTCATTCAGGCTTACCTATGAGTTCTCTGGTCTTAAACACGCATTCGTTATAATGCAAGGTCTAAAAATTTTGAGAAGTTTATAGGTATAAGAATAAAGTAGAGAACCATACGTTTGAAGTATCAGGATTCTTTGAAGTGATGGAAGATGTAGATACTTATACTAGGTATTCCATCATAGTAATATTGAGAACTTAATTCTCCCACAGGTTACTTATCCGCGGGTGCGCTCCTTAATGAGTATTGTATTGGAATTTTTCCATTTGGTGATTGTTCCCCTCTGAATGGCGGCCAAGACATGGGCTGTCTTGCCTGAGATTCGGGGCAGATGCTAATTGGTGCTGTCCGTCTACCTCTCCGAAGATGCCAAGTTGATTTATGGCACCGTGTATCGAAGGTTTAAACGGATGCGTCCGATGCAGCAGACTTCGTCAGATTCCCCCTCGTTTGAGGGGTTTTTGATTGTGGGGACGCTTTTCCCTACAGGCGCAAGCCCCTGCAGTTAATTACGCTACCGCATCGCAGTAACAACTTTCTCCTCCTCCAGCTGGTCACTTCGTGTCATGGGTGTTTGTTTTGTGTTTTGTTGCCCGTGGATTGTATACGGAGACTGATTTATGTCGTCGCCCGTAGGGCATGGATTAGTCCAAATCCGTGTTTACTTAGATTTGGGTTTGGGGGTTTTGGTTTGAGGATACGTTAGCCATATTTGAGGCTAAGATCAACTCAAACGTTTGTTAAGGATACGTTAGTCTAGTTTGAGACTAAGATCAACTTAACGGGATCGTTTAGATCCGACAAAAGAGCGTTTGGGCTCTATTGTTCTAGTTTAGGGACATAGTGGTCCATTGCATGTATGGCCGCCGGGACCCATCACCTCTCTGACGACGTTGAAGGATTACAACGACAGATGTCAAAGGAGTTCAGAGATGTACCCTTGAACCAAAGTTGATTGGGGGATTTATAGTCCAATTTGGGACTAAAGTCTGTTTGAAGGTTTAAGAATACGTTAGCCATATTTAAGGCTAAGATCAACTTAAACGGTTGTTAAGGATACGTTTGTCCAGTTTGGGACTAAGATCGACTTAACAGGATCGTTTAGATCCGACAAAAGAGCATTTGGGGGCTCTATTGTTCCAGTTTAGAGACATGGTGGTCCATTGCCAGTTTAGGGACATGGTGGTCCAATACCAGTTTAAGGACATAGTGGTCCCATCGCCAGTTTAGGGACGTGGTGGTCCATGGGTAGTTTAAGGACATTGCGGTCCATTGTTAGTTTTAAGACATCTCGGTCAAGGTTAAGGACGTCGTAGTCCGTGGGTTTAAGGACCCCACAGTCCATTGTTAGTTTTAAGACATCTCGGTCAAGGTTAAGGACGTCGTAGTCCATGGGTTTAAGGATCCCACAGTCCATTGTTAGTTTTAAGACATCTCGGTCAAGGTTAAGGACGTCGTAGTCCATGGGTTTAAGGACCCCACAGTCTATTGTTAGTTTTAAGACATCTCGGTCAAGGTTAAGGACCTCATAGTCCATGGGTTTAAGGACCCCACGGTCCATTGTTAGTTTTAAGACATCTCGGTCAAGGTTAAGGACCTCATAGTCCGTGGATTTAGGGACTCCACAGTCCGGTGTTTGGTTGCAGGGACCCGTCACCTCTTTGAAGACGTCGAGGGATTACAACGCCAAGTATCAAAGGAATGAAGAGATGTACCCTGGAACCGTAGTGGATTAAATAGCCTTTGGCCCAATTTGGGATTAAGACCAATTAATTATGTTATGAGCCCATTAGCCCAGTTAATTACGAACTGAGGACTTATGGCCAGCTTGGGCTAGGTCCAATCATGTCTGGGACATCGGCCCTCCTGTTGGTCCCTTGAAGGAGAGGCTTTGCCTCTGGCCATTTAGCCAATTGGGCCAATGCCTAGTGTTAAACACTAAAGACCAATCAGTGTTGAACACTGAGAATGAGATTGATAAGTCAGTGTTTAACACTAGAAGATAGTTGGTGTCAACACCAACAACAAGGCCTTCAAATTAGTGTTAAACACTAAAACAGACCAGTGTTAAACACTGGCAACAGAAATCCCAAATTAGTGTTGAACACTAAGGTAATCAGTGTTGAACACTACAAATAAAGTTCTTTGCTTTGTGTTGAACACTAAAGCCAAACAACGTTTTAACACTGAATTCAGGGGTTCCAATTTAGCGTTAGACACTGAGGCAAGAGGGGTCACGTGGTAGCACGTGAGGGCGCCCTCCCTTCGTTTGTTCTGCTGAGGAAATCGCATCTTTTGGAGCATCACGTGTCATCACGTGACGGGTGTTTGAATGGAGTATGTTAAAGCCTCTGCCAAGGGTCACGTGGGTCACGTGAGGCACTGCCTCAAAGGGCTTTCTGTAGACCTTTTTGGGGGGGGGTCACGTGGTGACACGTGACCCTGCTTTTCTGTAGTCGTTTAGAAGATCTGTTAATCCCTTTCAGGAATTAAATCCCTCGTAGGGTTGAACCCTGACAATAATTTCGGAGGAATTAAATTCCTAGTTCCTTTTAAAGAGTCGAACTCTGAATTTTCTGTATGAATTAAATTCCTCATATATGTGAAGAACTGAATAGGGTTAAACCCTAATAAAAGCTTTAAGGAATTAAACCCCCACTCTCTGTTAGAGAATTATTCTGGGGAATAAGATTAAGGGAATTAAATTCTTGTTGTTTTAACAGAACTAAGTTCTTAACTAGGGTTAAACCCTGATTCTTTTCATTATGAAGGAATTAAATTCCCATAACACAGGGTCAAACCTTAATTTTATTTTGAAAGAATTAAATTCCTATAGTTCTGTGAGAATTAAATTCTCGTGCTACCATTCCCTCTCTATGCTTTGGATCTGCATGGCAGGATCTCAACCCATTGAGAATTAAATTCTCAACTCAAGGGGAGATGTGCACTTTACAGATCTTCCATCAAAGAGAGAAGAAATATGTCCTTCTGTTTTATATCAAAGTTAAACTCTGTTGAGAATTAAATTCTCTTTTCTTTCAAAAAGCCTTCCCTTTCTTACCTAGGGTTTTCTTTTGCAGAAGATCCAAATTCTTCCAAAGTATCAAGGCTCTCTCTCTTTTCCTCCCTCTGCGTATTTTTCTTTTGTGTGTCTCTTGGCTCCTATTTATAGGAGAAGCAGCCGAGTCAATTAGTTTTTGATGAATCTTTCATTGAGAGATTTAATTTGTATCCATCATTCGTTTTGGACATTTGGATTATTAGGTGAATTTTATTCACCATTGGATTTTAAATCCAGAGATTCTCCTTTGTTATTTCGATTAGATTTTATGGGGAAATCTTTCCAAATTCGAGATTTTCCCATAGATAGATGATATTTAATCACCTTTAAATCTTTAATTCAATCGGTTGCTTTTGGAAAGATTTGAGAGGTCTTTTCTCAGAATTTAATTCTGTTAACAAATGGGCTTTGAAGTCGGTCACGTGTGGCCATGTGACCCTTGGTCACGTGTGGGCACGTGACCCCCTTGGAACGAGCCTTCTTCTTTCTTTTTGCGCTCTGTCTTCTGGTTGCTGCTTAACTGTTACGTTCCATCACGTGACCCCTGGTCACGTGTGAGCACGTGACCCTCTTCTGGACTCTTTTTCTTGATTTAACCGGAGAACAAGTCTGCTGCTTTTGAGTATCACGTGCCAACACGTGACCCTGGTCACGTGGGAGCACGTGACCTCTTCTGAAGCCTTTTCCTTGATTTGATCAGGGAACCGGTTTGCCTTTGAAGCCGCTTTTAATTGTCACGTGCCAACACGTGACCCAGGTCACGTGGGAGCACGTGACCCTTTCTAAAGCCCTTTTCTCTGATGCAGTCGGGAAGCTGAATTTGCCTTGCCGATGCTTTTAGATGTCACGTGCCAACACGTGACTGCTGGTCACGTGTAAGCACGTGACCCTTTCCTGAAGCCTTTTCCCCAAGCTTTTCTGATTTTAAATCAGGAAACAAATGCCCCCACAGCGTTGTTCTCACGTGTCCGCACGTGAGTGCAACGCTGTCACCTTTCGTGACCGTTGGATCCCTCTAGGGATTTGGGGAGATGAAACGTTTCCATCTCCTCCTATAAATATTCATGTCCCTTCCGAAGAGCCTTCCTTTTAAGAATTTGATTCTCGTTCTCAGAGCTTAGTTCTCTGTTGTGTCTGTGCTGTGCCGCCTCATTTTCCAATCAAAGGCTAGTGTTCATGTGTTGCGTATGCAGGGATCTGTTTGATGGGGACGTTTCATTTCCTTAACTTAATTCCAATGCGTCGTTGGATTTCATTTCCAACGCTCTCCCCTTCTTTCCAGGCTTTGAGAATAGTCCCACCATGCACAACATTTTTTGTGCATAGCATTAAATGCTCCCCTATATAACCTGAACCCTATGCCTTGCTTCTTTTCTTCACAGAGAAACCCATTCATACCTTAAGGTGGTCATCTTTGAGAACCCGATCAATCGCCATGGCTTGCAATCGTCCCCATGCTCGTCGGCAACCATGGGATGTGCTCCTTGAGGAGATAATTCCTCGCTTCGCTGCGCGGCTGGCGGATCCCCTTCTCACCGACGCTCAATGTGACACGGTGATGTACGAGCTACTGACCCGTTGGGGCTCTCCTCTTCCCATGGGCTCCATTTGGCTCCGGATGATCCTCTTGTCTGTGCTTGCCGATATACCCCCTCATCCGGTGGAGATGACTTCGGCGATCCTTGACACGGCGGAGGACAAGCTTGAGTGCTTTCATGAGGCTTGTCTAATCACTCAAGCTCTGAAGGATCACTCAGTTCATTTACTGAGTCAGATAAGAGCTCGTCGGGCCGTTATGTCTGCTTTCGCTGATGAGCACGGCTCCAACCGGTGGGGAGCGACTCCTCGCGAAAACCGCCGTTTTGACGTGCTGGAGAAGGCGGAGAGGGAGTTGGAGAATTTTGTGTTTTGCTTTGTTAACCCTTGTATTTCTGATCCCTTGTTTGGTGATCTTTTCCCACCAATGTAGTATGTTTGAATCAATGTACTCCTTTAATCATTGGTGGTTTGCATGCTTTCTGTTGAATTTTCATGCTTGTCAGATAGTCGTACGTGTGTCTTGCTTGCGTAAATGAGCCGTCTATTTTTCTTTAATTACGAGCACCATCGTTACGTTGCATGCACACCAGTGCCTCGGGCAACATTTCCTTTTAAACATTCGTACAGTTGCAAATGCGTGCCTGATAGGATACAGATCAGAAACTTGCCTCGTTATCTCCCGTATCGGGTGGTTTGTGCTGGCTTTAGATCGAGTATTGTTGTCGAAGGGAGGTTTATAAATGAAGACATATTCTTCCCTTCAATGGTGTGTCCCCTTTCTATTGAATGTATTCTGCGGATATTCTATCTTGATCTCCTTGCAGGACAGTGATGGCTTAGGATTCAGGGTTAAGATATGCTTCCTAAAACTTTTGCATTTTATGAGCCATGAGGGTCTCATAAAGAATTTTTCTCCCTACAGGTCGAGAGGATCCCATAGGTGTAAGTCCTTCTTAAGAATCGTGAAGATTCTTAAGCGGGTTTTCCCTTGAGAGTCGTAGGGATCTCATAAGAGAGTTTTCTTCCTTACAGGTCGTGAGGGCCTGCAAGTGCTGGATGTGGTCGCCCTTGTCCGTGTTTCATAGGGCCAGGGGGCTGCTCCAGGTATCGTAGTTTAAAGACGTCACGGTCAAGGTTAAGGACCTCATAGTCCGTGGATTTAAGGACTCCACAGTCCGATGTTAGTTTTAAGACATTACGGTCAAGGTTAAGGACCTCATAGTCCATGGATTTAGGGACTCCACAGTCCGATGTTAGTTTTAAGACATCACGGTCAAGGTTAAGGACCTCATAGTCTATGGATTTAGGGACTCCACAGTCCGATGTTAGTTTTAAGACATCACGGTCAAGGTTAAGGACCTCATAGTCCGTGGATTTAGGGACTCCGCAGTCCGATGTTTGGTTGCAGGGACCCGTCACCTCTTTGAAGACGTTGAGGAATTACAACGCCAGGTATCAAAGGAGTGAAGAGATGTACCCTTAAACCAAGGCAGAATCCGTAGGGAATCGGGGTGATTGATCGTTAGTTTTAAGACATCACGGTCGAGGTTAAGGACATCATAGTCCGTGGATTTTAAGGACTCCACAGTCTGGTATTTGCTCTGGATGCTTCACACGGGTTCACTGCCGTGCTTGGCGAGGACCAGGCTCCGCTCTGGGCGTTTTCCGCGGGGTCAAAGAGTGACGTTATCCGCGTTCCACGTAACCAGGAATTTTGCACTAGATGCTTCACACGGGTTCACTGCCGTGCTCGGCGAGGACTAGGCTCCGCTCTGGATGCTTCACACGGGTTCACTGCCGTGCTCTGCGAGGACCAGGATCCGCTCTGGACGTTTTCCACGGGGTCAAAGAGTGACGTTATCCGCGTTCCACGTAACCAGGAATTTTGCACTAGATGCTTCACACGGGTTCGCTGCCGTGCTCGGCAAGGACTAGGCTCCGCTCTGGATGCTTCACACGGGTTCACTGCCGTACTCTGCGAGGACCAGGATCCGCTCTGGACGTTTTCCACGGGGTCAAAGAGTGACGTTATCCGCGTTCCACGTAACCAGGAATTTTGCACTAGATGCTTCACACGGGTTCACTGCCGTGCTCGGCGAGGACTAGGCTCCGCTCTGGATGCTTCACACGGGTTCACTGCCGTGCTCTGCGAGGACCAGGATCCACTCTGGAAGTTTTCCACGGGGTCAAAGAGTGACGTTATCCGTGTTTCACGTAACCAGGAATTTTGCTGATTGTATCCGCATTTCACAGGATGGAGGTTTGACTGTTGGCGATACGTATACCACAGAGCCATGGAATTGGGAGTTGCCGTTGTTCCGCTTAGCTTGAAGTTGTGTCCATTGTTACGAGACGAGTGTTGAAACTATCTCCAGGTCTCCTTTGGCCCGTCGAGACTTGGCTTCTTCTTCTGATGAAACCTGGGGAAGACGGATGATCCCTTTTTGTTTACGCCCTTGGATTGTGTACAGCGTGTGATGGAACATCACCTGTAGGGCATAAATTAAAAACCTTCTTTTTTTATTTTTATTTCTCTTTCCGCGATGCTCCGTCATTTCAGCTTTTATATCGCGAAGTTCGCGATTGCCCTATCATTTCGGCATCAGCACCGCTACAATTGGGATATTGCCAGGAGCGAATCATCATTTGCCTTTGTCGATGTTGAACAAAGGTGGCTTAGCGAACAGGGTTACGGTCCTGTCAACTAAGGCTTTTGACTTCATGAGCCGTAAGGGTCTCACAAAGGTATTTCTCCCTACAAGTCGTGAGGATCTTGTAGGTGTATTTTCTCCCTAGGAATCGTGAGGATCCCTAAGCGTTTGTTTTCTCTTATAAGTCGTAAGGATCTTATAAGAGATTTTTTTCCTTACAAGTCGAGAAGACTCGTAAGTGGTTGGTGAGTTGACTTGTTTCCGGGTTGAAGTATTGCTCCGACGGGGAGGTCATCGGTTGACTTGTTTCCGGGTCGGAGGTCGTTGGTGGACTTGTTTCCGAGACGGAGGTCATTTGTTGACTTGTTTCCGCGACGGAGGTCATTGGTTGACTTGTTTACGCGACGGAGGTCGTTGGTTGACTTGTTTCCGCGACGGAGGTCATTTGTTGACTTGTTTCCGCGACGGAGGTCGTTGGCTGACTTGTTTCCGCGACGGAGGTCATTGGCTGACTTGTTTCCGCGACGGAGGTCATTTGTTGACTTGTTTCCGAGACGGAGGTCGTTGGCTGACTTGTTTCCGAGACGGAGGTCGTTGGCTGACTTGTTTCCGCGACGGAGGTCGTTGGTTGACTTGTTTCCGCGACGGAGGTCGTTTGTTGACTTGTTTCCGCGACGGAGGTCGTTGGTTGACTTGTTTCCACGACGGAGGTCATTTGTTGACTTGTTTCCGCGACGGAGGTCGTTGGCTGACTTGTTTCCGCGACGGAGGTCGTTGGCTGACTTGTTTCCGCGACGGAGGTCATTTGTTGACTTGTTTCCGCGACGGAGGTCATTTGTTGACTTGTTTCCGAGACGGAGGTCGTTGGCTGACTTGTTTCCACGATGGAGGTCGTTGGCTGACTTGTTTCCGCGACGGAGGTCATTTGTTGACTTGTTTCCGCGACGGAGGTCATTTGTTGACTTGTTTCCGAGACGGAGGTCGTTGGCTGACTTGTTTCCGCGACGGAGGTCGTTGGTTGACTTGTTTCCGCGACGGAGGTCATTTGTTGACTTGTTTCCGCGACGGAGGTCGTTGGTTGACTTGTTTCCGTGACGGAGGTTGTTGGTTGACTTGTTTCCGCGACGGGGGTCATTTGTTGACTTGTTTCCGTGACGGAGGTCGTTGGTTGACTTGTTTCCGCGACGGAGGTCATTTGTTGACTTGTTTCCGAGACGGAGGTCATTGGCTGACTTGTTTCCGCGACAGAGGTCGTTGGTTGACTTGTTTCCGCGACGGAGGTCATTTGTTGACTTGTTTCCGCGATGGAGGTCATTTGTTGACTTGTTTCCGAGGCGGAGGTCATTGGCTGACTTGTTTCCACGACGGAGGTCGTTGGTTGACTTGTTTCCGCGACGGAGGTCATTTGTTGACTCTAGGTTGTCTGTGAACCGTAGAGTCTTGGAACTGGGGACTTTGTCGTAGCTCCGATTGGTGATGTCACGTCCATGTCCTGCTGGAATGAGGAGGAACGCCGTTGTCGGTCTCCAGGCTGTAGAAGTGGTCATCGAGATCTGACTTCCCCTTGACGCAGCCTGGTGGGGAAATGTAGTCCCCTTTCCCCCCCTCTTTTTTTTTGGTTTATGCCCATGGATTGTATATAGGGGTCATTATGGACTTACCTGCAGGGCAAAAGTTTCATTCTTTCATTTTTTTTATTCCTTTCTGTGATGCTCTATCATTTCAGCTTTTTACACCGCGAAAGTCGCGATTGCCCACTCGCTGCTTTTTATTGCGAGCTGCCCAATCATTTCGGCTATTTTTCATGCATACATTTTTACTTGCTGCTTTTCATTGCAAGTTGCCCCATCATTTCGGCTATTTCATATGCATGTGCGGCCTACTGGCTTTTCGCCATAAACCTGAAATTGGACACCGATTTTGGCATCAGCACCGCTACAACTGGGATGTTGCCAGGAGCGAATCATCATTTGCCTCTGTCGATATTGAACAAAGGTGGCTTAGTAAACAGGGTTAAGGGTCCTGTCGACCAAGGCTTTTGACTTCATGAGCCGTAAGGGTCTCACAAAGGTATTTCTCCCTACAAGTCATGAGGATCTTGTAGGTGTATTTTCTCCCTAGGAATCGTGAGGATTCCTAGGTGTATGTTTCTCTGTAAGTCGTAAGGATCTTACAAGAGGGTTTTCTCCTTATAAGTCGAGAGGACCTATAGGGGTTGTTCATCGCATGGACGTATCCCTAGTCACGGGTGGGACTTTGCTGGGGAAATGTTTATTCGCGCTCGTGGATTGTATACAAGGGCCAGTATGAGCCGTTTGTAGGGAAATATCGAAAGTTGTGGGGGTTGCTCAAGCACAAGTTTAGATCTCTGTAATTTAAGACTTTCAAATCTTATGAGCCGTGAGGGTCCCATAAGAGAATTCTCTTTACGAGTCGTGAGGATCTCGCAAGTGTATTTTCTCCTTAGGAATCGTGGGGATCCCTAAGTGTGTTGTTCCCTTTGTGAGTCGTAAGGATCTCACGCGGGTGGTTTCTCCTTACAAGGTCGAGAGGACCCCATAAGTGTCTTTTAACGAGGTTGCGCCCTTTCGGGTTTTCACAAACACTCGCCGGTAATACTGCTGTTTTTACTCACGGAGCCCTTTCGGGTTTTCATCCGTGCCCATTTTGCTTATGGACATACCTTTTTTTTTAATCTTTTTTTTTACGAGGTCGCGCCCTTTCGGGTTTTCACGAACACTCGCCGGTAGCCCTGCTGTTTTTACTCACGGAGCCCTTTCGGGTTTTCATCCGTGCCCATTTTGGTTATGGACATACCGTTTTTTTTAGCCTACGGATGCTGCGGCATTAGTTTAAGGACGTTTCGGTCCTCTATTAGTTTAAGGACGACTCGGTCCGTTATCCAGTTTTAGGACGTAGTGGTCCGTTAGGCTTTTTCTATGAATGAGCATGATGCCCCCGGCATATCCATCTTTTTCGGAGTATGTGGTTGTGGTGGGCTCACCTTCCAATTTTCAGACAACGCGAGTTCGCCTTGTTGGTACTGGTCTTCAACCCAGTTTTTGAAGACGAAGCAATCTTTGATCAGATGACTTACTGCTCGATGGTAGGGGCAGTAATTAGGATCGTTTACATCTCCTGGTTGTAGTGGACGTTTCGGATTCGGCAGATTGACAAATTCGTTGCGCACTGTCAGTTCAAATAGTTTCCTTGTTTTATCTTGAGGAAACGAGTAAGGACGTCCCAGTCTTTCTTCGAGTGATGGGCATGGACGCATGTTGCTTTGGCGAACAACTGATTTTGAGTTGCTCGGCTGTTGTTGAGTGTTAGCAGCGAAGGTCATTTTTCCCTTTCCTTTATCCCTTTTGTTCGCTCTGTAGTTTGCGGGTCCGCGATTCTTTCCGGGTAGTATGCCCTCGCACGGATGAAAGTTTTCATGATTCTTCAATTTTTCAGAGATGGATACCTCGAAGAGAGGGTTGAAGGCTGTTTTTTCCATCAGGATCGTTCCTGGGGCAATTGCCGGTGACTCTTTTTTGCTTATCCGTCGCATTTTTCGACCGTCTACGAGCTTTCCGCTTTGTTCTATTGACGTAATCCTTGTGAGCGACATACCCTTGCCACCAACACTTAAAGGAGTCGCAGTCTTCGGTAGCGTGTGCGGTCTTCCGATGATATAGGCAATAATTAGGATACATCTCTATTCCACCGAGAGTGTTTCCTTCAGAGGGTGGTAGCTTCATTCCCATTGATATGGCTTTAGCAAACCTTTTCCTCGTCTTGAATTTGTTTTTTATCGGCAGCGGATGTCTTTTGATTTGATGGGAGTGCCTCGACTCTTTCGTCCAGTCGGCGGTGTTTAGCTCCTCCTAGTATGGCCATTTCACGCTCTTGATTAGCTTTAACTTTCAGACGAATCTCATTCAGGAAGGCATCGATCATCTCGTCTGACGGCTGCAGGATTTCTGGTTCAGGGTCCGCCCTTAGCTTTTTAGTGCAAGGAGTCTCTTCGTCGTCTGTAAACGAATGGGAGATCATATGACAGCTCGCCCCGTATTCCTCAGATTCATCCGACGAACTCTCCCCCTCATCTTCCTTTTGAAAGACATGGTTGAGGAACTCCTGGAGCGTGATGGGGGTCCGTGCTTTCTGGCTGTATTCTTCCAGTGCATCAATTTGTTTTTGTAAGTCTGTGCGCTTGTCGCCAGGCTTCACGGGCTTCTTGGATTTCTTTTTCTTCTTCTTTGAAGATTTCAACGGCTGGTTGCGAACGTTCGGGCCACCCCCATCGATCGTTTGAGTTGAACGCGGTTTCAACATTCCTTCAATGATTTGAGGTTCCAACGGGTTCTTCCACCTAATCGCTGGGCATGCTTGAAGATCGTTCAGCATCCTCTTTGTTTTAGCTGATAGCATAACCTCCCATGGGGCTTCCTCAACGAGAGAGCACGTTGCCCCCGGTGTATTTGTCCTCTTAGAGGTGTGAGGTTGTGGCGGATTCACCTTCCATCTGTCGGATAGCACGAACTTGCCCTGTTGGTAGTGGTCTTCAAGCCAATCTTTGAAGATGTAGCAATCCTCGATCGAATGACCCAGTACTTGATGATAAGGACAGTAGTTGGGCTCATTGACATCATTTGGTTGTGATGGACGTTTTGGATCCGGCAGATTTATGAGTTGGTTGCGCAATGCCAGCTCGAATAATCTTCTCGTCTTATCTCGGGGAAACGAGTAAGGACGTCCTAGCCTTTTTCCAAGGGGTACATTCGGACGCATATTATTTTGGCGGACGGCCGGCTTCGGGTTGTTCGGCTGTTGTTGAGCATTAGCGACAATGATTGCTTTCCCCTTTCCCTTCTTATTTCGGGAGTCCGGCTTTGGAAGAGGAGGTTTATGGCCCATCTGATCTATTTGGGCCAGCTTATCGATCAGAGCCTGAAACGTGGTCGGCTTAAAGAACATCATAAACTGGGAGATAGTCGCGTGAGGGTATAGGGTTCCCACGAATATTCCCACCGCGGGCGCTTCTTCAATGCGTTGCTCGCATTTCGACCACAAATTCCGCCAGCATATAGCATATTGGACCCAAGTTTCGCCTGGTTTTACCCTGGCGTTAATCAGTGCCGTTATTGGAGTGCGTTTGCTGGCGCTTGCGAATCGCTGAGTGAATAGCAACTCCATTTCAGCGAACGTCTTGATAGAATCGTTCGGGAGTTCCGAATACCATTTGAACGCTGTTTCTGATAAGCTGCCCATGAACTGGCGAAGCAACAGTTTATCATCTCCGCCGGTGTTACCGCAAAGGGCCCTGAACTGGGTGACATGTTGGTAGGGATTGCCGGTCCCCTTGTAAACATGGAACTTGGGAATTGTGTAACCCGGCGGGTACTTGATTTGATCGTACCAGCTTGGATATAGCCGCCCCGTTTTTATGACTTGACCAGCTGCCTCAGTCGCATGATGAACCCGGATTTGCTGGGCTATATAGTCGACCAAGTCAGCCTTAGAGATTGTCTCCTCCTTGGCCGTTGAGAGGGCCGGTGGTGGATTTGATGTTTCTCTTTTTATCGTCTTCAAGGACGATCAGGGGATCCTCAGTGGGTGGATCCTGTTGGATCATCGTTCCTATCATATCTTGGAAGAGGAGGCCCATACGCTGTATGTTGGCTGCTTGTTCAGTAGCCTCTTTGTCCTTCTTCTCCAATATTCGGCGAAGGAATTCGGCGTCGGTTTCTTCCTCCTGGCGTTCGTCCGAAGATGTTTCTGGGTTTTCTTTTGGCCCGGTACGTGCGGCCATAGCATTTATCATTTCCTAGAGCTTTTGTTGTTGCTCCTGAGCTTTGGTCACCGACCGTGTGAGCGGTCTATGACCTGTAGACGCACGGCTGTCTTCTTTTCCTGACGCCATGTATACGGTGTGGACCATCATGCCTCCAGACTTAGGGCGTCTGGGCTCAGTGCTTTTAGATGTCGTTGCAGGCTGGGGGATCTTCTCTGGCTTCCTCCTTTTATGAGCAGTGGAGGTTGAGGGGGCCGTTGAGGTGGGCGTCCAGACAGCCTTTCGTGGTTTAGCCTGGTGACCGGCTTCCGATTGGATTTTCAGCTTCTTGTGCTGGCGGGAGAAGTTTGGATCGATCATCGAATCTCGAGCCTGCCGCCAAACCTTATAGATTTTGGAAGACAGCCGTTGAGGGGATCGGGGCTGTTCTGACTTTATTTCCGCAACCTTTTTTAGTGGGGGAGGAGACCTCTTTAGCACCGCAGTAGGAGAATTCCTTCGGACCTTATTTAGCATCTCGAAGCTGTTCCCAGTTGGAACAGCAGCGTTAACTTCTGCCGTCGGGGCTTATGGAGTTAGCCCAGAGGGGGAGTTGCCCCCAGCCTTCCTTACTCGGTGCCAATGGCGACGTCGAGCGTGTCGAGCGGACGGCGTTGGTTCAGTGGTGAGAGTGGCTTCGTCTTGCCCCTTGTGTAAGTGGGGGGTCGCTGCCGATGTTAGCCTGTCAAAGACCGATGTCCTTTGGGTAGCGGGAGCGGGAGCTGGGGCCGTCAATCTTGTAAGGACTGACTTTTTAGCCGGGGAAGCCGCCCTGGCGATTTTGGGAGCAGGACCGGTCACTTTCTTAGAAGCAGCCTTCTCTGGGATTGTAGGCCCCATGATGGGTCCACAGGATTTCTGGCCCAATCTAGAGAAGACCGATGCGCTGATGTTGGGCGACCCGTTGAGAGGAGCCGCAGCAGGGGTAAGACGATCAAAGACCGACTTCTTGGGAGCTTCCTCTGTCAGCACCGGCACGGTGAAGCTTGTCGGTGGGAGCATAGTCCCAAAGAACAATCCTGTGGTGGCTCGAGTGACCTGTTCCACGGGCATTGTGAGTAGCGAAGCAGCTTGGGGTCCGTAGGCTATACCTCCTGGCGAGGTAGAGCGTTGGTTGCAATTGCAGTCCGAGCAGTTGGAGCATTTCGCAGAAGTAGAAGCCATCAATCCTTTGCTTTCTGCAATGAGCAAGACGCTAAGTCTTAGTATCTCGAAACCTAAGGGCAACCATTAGCGAACCGCGATTGGTTCGCGAATCACGACACACGAAGTGTGGAGTGGAAAGAGGAAAAGGTCCCACCGGGCGTGCCAGAATCTGTTCCCCTCCGAATGGCGGCCAAGACATGGGCTGTCTTGCCTGAGATTCGGGACAGATGCTAATTGGTGCTATCCGTCTACCTCTCCGAAGATGCCAAGTTGATTTATGGCACCGTGTATCGAAGGTTTAAACGGATGCATCCGATGTAGCAGACTTCGTCAGATTCCCCCTCGTTTGAGGGGTTTTTGATTGTGGGGACGCTTTTCCCTGCAGGCGCAAGCCCCTGCAGTTAATTATGCTACCGCATCGCGGTAACAACTTTCTCCTCCTCCAGCTGGTCACTTCGTGTCGTGGGTGTTTGTTTTTTGTTTTGTTGCCCGTGGATTGTATACAGAGACTGATTTATGTCGTCGCCCGTAGGGCGTGGATTAGTCCAAATCCGTGTTTACTTAGATTTGGGTTTGGGGGTTTTGGTTTGAGGATACGTTAGCCATGTTTGAGGCTAAGATCAACTCAAACGTTTGTTAAGGATACGTTAGTCTAGTTTGAGACTAAGATCAACTTAACGGGATCGTTTAGATCCGACAAAAGAGCGTTTGGGCTCTATTGTTCTAGTTTAGGGACATAGTGGTCCATTGCATGTATGGCCGCCGGGACCCATCACCTCTCTGACGACGTTGAAGGATTACAACGACAGATGTCAAAGGAGTTCAGAGATGTACCCTTGAACCAAAGTTGATTGGGGGATTTATAGTCCAATTTGGGACTAAAGTCTGTTTGAAGGTTTAAGGATACGTTAGCCATATTTAAGGCTAAGATCAACTTAAACGGTTGTTAAGGATACGTTAGTCCAGTTTGGGACTAAGATCGACTTAACAGGATCGTTTAGATCCGACAAAAGAGCATTTGGGGGCTCTATTGTTCCAGTTTAGAGACATGGTGGTCCATTGCCAGTTTAGGGACATGGTGGTCCAATACCAGTTTAAGGACATAGTGGTCCATCGCCAGTTTAGGGACGTGGTGGTCCATGGGTAGTTTAAGGACATTGCGGTCCATTGTTAGTTTTAAGACATCTCGGTCAAGGTTAAGGACGTCGTAGTCCATGGGTTTAAGGACCCCACAGTCCATTGTTAGTTTTAAGACATCTCGGTCAAGGTTAAGGACGTCGTAGTCCATGGGTTTAAGGACCCCACAGTCCATTGTTAGTTTTAAGACATCTCGGCCAAGGTTAAGGACCTCATAGTCCATGGGTTTAAGGACCCCACAGTCCATTATTAGTTTTAAGACATCTCGGTCAAGGTTAAGGACCTCATAGTCCGTGGATTTAGGGACTCCACAGTCCGGTGTTTGGTTGCAGGGACCCGTCACCTCTTTGAAGACGTTGAGGGATTACAACGCCAAGTATCAAAGGAATGAAGAGATGTACCCTGGAACCGGAGTGGATTAAATAGCCTTTGGCCCAATTTGGGATTAAGACCAATTAATTATGTTATGAGCCCATTAGCCCAGTTAATTACGAACTGAGGACTTATGGCCAGCTTGGGCTAAGTCCAATCATGTCTGGGACATCGGCCTTCCTGTTGGTCCCTTGAAGGAGAGGCTTTGCCTCTGGCCATTTAGCCAATTGGGCCAATGCCTAGTGTTAAACACTAAAGACCAATCAGTGTTGAACACTGAGAATGAGATTGATAAGTCAGTGTTTAACACTAGAAGATAGTTGGTGTCAACACCAACAACAAGGCCTTCAAATTAGTGTTAAACACTAAAACAGACCAGTGTTAAACACTGGCAACAGAAATCCCAAATTAGTGTTGAACACTAAGGTAATCAGTGTTGAACACTGCAAATAAAGTTCTTTGCTTAGTGTTGAACACTAAAGCCAAACAACGTTTTAATACTGAATTCAGGGGTTCCAATTTAGCGTTAGACACTGAGGCAAGAGGGGTCACGTGGTAGCACGTGAGGGCGCCCTCCCTTCGTTTGTTCTGCTGAGGAAATCGCATCTTTTGGAGCATCACGTGTCATCACGTGACGGGTGTTTGAATGGAATATGTTAAAGCCTCTGCCAAGGGTCACGTGGGTCACGTGAGGCACTGCCTCAAAGGGCTTTCTATAGACCTTTTTGGGGGGGTCCCGTGGTGACACGTGACCCTGCTTTTCTGTAGTCGTTTAGAAGATCTGTTAATCCCTTTCTGGAATTAAATCCCTCGTAGGGTTGAACCCTGACAATAATTTCAGAGGAATTAGATTCCTAGTTCCTTTTGAAGCTGAATTTTCTGTAGAAATTAAATTCCTCATATATGTGAAGAACTGAATAGGGTTAAACCCTAATAAAAGCTTTAAGGAATTAAACCCCCACTCTCTGTTAGAGAATTATTCTGGGGAATAAGATTAAGGGAATTAAATTCTTATTGTTTTAACAGAACTAAGTTCTTAACTAGGGTTAAACCCTGATTCTTTTCATTCTGAAGGAATTAAATTCCCATAACACAGGGTCAAACCCTAATTTTATTTTGAAGGGATTAAATTCTTATAGTTCTGTGAGAATTAAATTCTCGTGCTACCATTCCCTCTCTATGCTTTGGATCTGCATGGCAGGATCTCAACCCATCGAGAATTAAATTCTCAACTCAAGGGGAGATGTGCACTTTACAGATCTTCCATCAAAGAGAGAAGAAATATGTCCTTCTGTTTTATATCAGAGTTAAACTCTGTTGAGAATTAAATTCTCTTTTCTTTCAAAAATCCTTCCCTTTCTTACCTAGGGTTTTCTTTTGCAGAAGATCCAAATTCTTCCAAAGTATCAAGGCTCTCTCTCTTTTCTTCCCTCTGCGTATTTTTCTTTTGTGTGTCTCTTGGCTCCTATTTATAGGAGAAGCAGCCGAGTCAATTAGTTTTTGATGAATCTTTCATTGAGAGATTTGATTTGTATCCATCATTCGTTTTGGACCTTTGGATTATTAGGTGAATTTTATTCACCATTGGATTTTAAATCCAGATATTCTCCTTTGTTATTTCGGTTAGATTTTACGGGGAAATCTTCCCAAATTCGAGATTTTCCTATTGATAGATGATATTTAATCACCTTTAAATCTTTAATTCAATCGGTTGCTTTTGGAAAGATTTGAGAGGTCTGTTTTTAGAATTTAATTCTGTTAACAAATGGGCTTTGAAGTCGGTCACGTGTGGCCACGTGACCCTTGGTCACGTGTGGGCACGTGACCCCCTTGGAACGAGCCTTCTTCTTTCTTTTTGTGCTCTGTTTTCTGGTTGCTGCTTAACCGTCACGTGCCATCACGTGACCCCTGGTCACGTATGAGTACGTGACCCTCGTCTGGACTCTTTTTCTTGATTTAACCGGAGAACAAGTCTGCTGCTTTTGAGTATCACGTGCCAACACGTGACCCTGGTCACGTGGGAGCACGTGGCCTCTTTTGAAGCCTTTTCCTTGATTTGATCAGGGAACCGGTTTGCCTTTGAAGCCGCTTTTAATTATCACGTGCCAACACGTGACCCAGGTCACGTGGGAGCACGTGACCCTTTCTGAAGCCCTTTTCTTTGATGCAGTCGGGAAGCTGAATTTGCCTTGCCGATACTTTTAGATGTCACGTGCCAACACGTGACTGCTGGTCACGTGTAAGCACGTGACCCTTTCCTGAAGCCTTTTCCCCAAGCTTTTCTGATTTTAAATCAGGAAACAGTGATATGCACTGGAATCAGCTGCATGCCATTTAAATCTTGTTCCATCTAAGTTCGTGCCTTTGATTCTATATAGACATAGATTGGTTGGATATCTTGAGCTTGTTAAGATACGGAGTTATCCGGTTTCTATTCGAAAGTAGAATAAGGACAAATTCAATGCATGCTTCGGTAATGGCAGTTTGTGCTTTATCCCAAATATTTGTTAGGGTTTTGTTTCTACCATTTTCAAGATCAATAGTTACATTGTTCTTGACTCGCCACCTTTTTATAAAAGGAATCTTTTTGCATAAGAAACTAGTGGGAGTATGGTAGAACTAGAAGTGATTCCAGAACCACAAATGGTTACTGAAAATTTAGTAGAACCTGGAGATTCAATTGGATTTGACAAACCATTAGCCACTTCGTAGATTTAGTAGGTGATCTCAGCCACTTGAGAGATACTTCGGTTTTCTCGTAGACGGTGACAGGAAGGTCATCATCATTGTGATGATGGCCCTATTAGTTGTCAGCAGGTCATAAGAAGTGGTAACTTTCAGATGACCAGATACTTTATATTCAAGTTGGACTCCACACGCTTCAGTAAATTATGGATTTTGGACTTTGTTGGGTGCTCCTGAAGGGGTAAAACCCATTAGGAGCAAGTAGATTTTTCGAAATCTGTGCAGGAGGAAAGGTATTAACCTAATAAGACTAGACTTGTTGTAAAGATTCTCATTAAATACCCGTTGTGGATTCTGATGAGACTTTTATTTCAGTGTCTACACTGAAGTCTATACAGATATGACTTGGCACTACTGCTGTTCTTGACTATGATATCTGGCAGGTAGATTACTATAACGTCTTTCTAAATGGGAATTTAGAAGTGCACATGTATATGACTCTGTCGGAGGGTTATCGTAGTCAATGGGAGAAGCGTAAGGTGTGCAAGTTGCTTATGTCTATTCGTAGACTAAGGCATACATAGTAGAGACGGATCATCTGTTTTGGTATGACAGTCAAGGTGATTGACTTCATCAAAACAATAGATGAACTTAGTAAGAAAGATGTAGGGAGTTATGTCTTGGGATTTGAATGACATACTCCGAATAGGAAGTGATGTTTCTATACTACAATCGGTCAAACTTTGGTTGTCACAAGGTATTTTCTCCATATTGGATATGGATAGTATAAAGGATTCCAGTGACTAGATCTATAATTTTGGATCTATATTTGGGAAGTGTCCCAATCTGAGTACTTAGACGGCATTCTAAAAGTTTTTAGAATGGATGACTCCTAGCATGGTTGTGGACCTGTAGGTGATGGAGCCACCCTCTCTAAAGAGATGTCTTTCAGACTGATGAGGAGAGGAAATGGCATTAACGGCATATCATTTTCTTAGGCAATTGAGTCAATGATGCAATGTGTTATACCAAACCAGATATTGCTTCTGCACTTGCTGTAGTAAGCAGATCCAATCCTGGAGAAACAAAGGCAACCGGTTAAGAACATAAGAGGATGTTCTTGGTATATGATTACTAATGGCTCCTCCAAAAGGCGGTATCAGTTCAGACTTCCAAGATGACCTAGATAGCAGAGATACTGTCAGAGTTTTTGAGTTTACCCTCTTCCGAGGAGAAATATATTGGATGGGGTTCCAATGGGGATACTGAGGTAGCCATGGTACAGGATACTGGTTATGACTCAATGGAGAATACAACCCAAAAAGTTTGTTGAATAAAGTTGTTCATTTATGAACTTGGTCCTATCATGTATCTAGAAAAATACTTGAGGCGGGGTATCGCTCAATTCGAGAGATTGTTGATCTCCACTAAGTTGAGATATAGAGAGATGAAGTTGGAACACTGTAGCAGATCCACCCACTGAGGTTATTTCTCGAACACAGATATTTCTCAAACGAGATTTGCGAAACTGATTAGTAGAGAAATTGGGTATCAGTAGCACACAGGGTATGGGTTTGCGATACCACAATAATTAGCCTTAAGTGCAAGTGGGAGATTGTTGGATATAGTGCCCTCAAGGCAATTATTGTAATTGCAGGTAGACGATTATGATAATTGAAAGAAGACCTATACACATAGAACAGTCTTACCCGAGAAGATAGTATACTATCTGATTTATCTTTATCATTGATGTGTATACGTTTTACTTGTTATTACATGTTGCTAATATATAATGATAAAGCCCGTAGGATTCTTGCTTGACTACAGCATTATAATGACGATCATATACGTGAGAGCTGGGTAGTCCATAAGCACATCCTTAAATGTCCTTAGTCGTGGGAGTTTCAAGACTGGGTGTCGATATTCCGGAGTAAACTGGTGTATACGTTTCGAGACCCCGATGAGAGACAGTGTCCAGGCTTACAAGCCATTGGTGTTGTATCACCCAAGATAGTATACAGGTGCTCACTGGAGGTGATTACACCGAACGGACCCGCCGAGAACTTCTAGATGGTATTATATCTATCGTCAGATGGAAATTCTCCAGTTGTATGATTACATGTTAGTCTTTTGACTTAAGATCGTCATTTGTCTCGTATGAATTCCCACTATATTTAGATTACTACCCTACCACGATTAAAAAGAGTCATGCAAATAGGTTTTAGTTGGGTACAATACCGAGCCACATGGAGGCAGTGAGTGATTATCAGGGATTCATCTCTCCTGGTATTAGGATTCGATGCCGCGCTGTGTTCGGTTTGCCATCATCCTAAATCCGTGGCTATGGTGGATGAGATTTACTGATATGAGTTCAGTAGTTTCTCAATTGGTGATGAGCTTGACTCCATCACGACATATCAGTTTATTAGGGGTCTGGCATTATAGACCCCCTAGCTTTAAGTATGGTTGAGACATGTAGAGAGGGACAACTTCATTTGTTTATTATGAAAATAGTGACATTTTATTTTGATGGTTGTAAAAAGATTATGAAGCCATTCTTTCTCTCTCTCATTCTTTGAACACTTGACTCATTTGTTATGGTTACCTCTTCTTCCTCCTCCTCCTTTTTCATATGCTCTCTTGAGCTTGGTTTTGAGAGTGAAATTGACAGTTGTTCTCCTCCGAAACATAGGGACGCGACCGCGTAGGTCCGTCTTGCCTGAATTTGGGGGCAGATGCTAATTGGTGCTATCCGTCCATCTCTCCGAAGATGCAAAGTTGATTTATGACACCATGTATCGAAGGTTTAAATGGATGCGGCCGATGTAGCAGACTTCGTCAGATTCCCCCTAATTTGAGGGGTTTTTGATTGTGGGGACGCTCTTCCCTGCAGGCGCAAGCCCCTGCGGTTAATTACGTTACCGCATCGCGGTAACCATTTTCTACTTCTCCGGATGATCACTTCGTGTCGTGTGTATTTATTTTGTTTTTGGTTGCCCGTGGATTGTATACGGAGACTAATTTATGTTGTCGCCCATAGGGCATGGATTAGTCCAAATCTGTATCTTCTTAGATTTGGGTTTGGGGTTGGGTTTAAGGATACGTTAGTATAATTTTAGACTAAAATCAACTTAACAGTTTGTTAAGGACGCGTTAGTCTAATTTTAGACTAAGCTCAACTTAACCATTTGTTAAGGATACGTTAGTCTAATTTTATACTAAGATCTACTTAACATGATCATTTAGATCCAACAAAAGAGCATTTGGGCTCTATTGTTTTAGTTTAGAGACTTTGCGGCCAATTGCCAGTTTAAGGACATGGTGGTCCAGTTTAAAGATATCATAGTCTGTAAAGGTTACGGACATTATAGTCCATGGGCTTAAGGACCCCACAGTCCGAGGTTAAGGTCATCATAGTCCGTGGGTTTAAAGGGACACCACAGTCTGTAGTTTAAAGACGTCATAGTCTATAAAGTTTAAGGACATCATAGTCCATGAGTTTAAGGACCCCACAGTCCATGGAATGATTGGTTATCGGGACCCGTCACCTCTTTGAAGACGTTGAAGAATTACAACGATAAATATCAAAGGAGTGAAGAGATGTACCTTTGAACCAAAGTTGATTTAGGAAATCTGTAGTCCAATTTAGGACTAAGATCAATTAATTAAATTATGAGCACATTGGCTCAGTTAAATATGAATTGAGGACTTATAGCCAACTTGGGCTAAGTCCAATTAAGTTTGAAATGTTGGCCCTTTGTTGGACTGTTGAACATTTGTCAGGGTTCAGCCCCCCATTATTTAGCAATGCTAAACAGGGGTTTGGGGCTCTAACAACATTTTGTCTTTGGCTGAGCACAAACTATTCATTATAGCTCTGGACTTTACTTTGCATATCATATGAACTGACCAATTTTGAGGTTCAGTTGAAGGGGAGATTTGCCTCTGGAAAACTTAACCAATTTAGGCTAAGCTTGGTTTTAAAATGGTGTTAAACACTAGCACATATTTGGCGATCACGTGCTCCCACGTGATGTGCTGAAAATAGTGTTAAACACTAAGGACAAAGCATTTAAAGTAGTATTAAATACTAAAATTGAATTGGTCACGTGGGGTCACGTGAGGCATCTGAAGATGGGGCCAAACTTCCTTTATTTTATTCTCAAAATCTGCAAATAAGTGTTAAACGCTTAATCTTTGTGATCATCACGTGTGGGCACGTAATAGTGCCTATGTATTGAGTATTAATTCCTCTGTTTTCCCTCATTTACCCTTTTAAAAAGGTGTTAATCAGGGGTCACGTGGGGACACGTGAGGCGCCCTAAATCAGTATTGCCTTTGGCTTTATTCCCTTTAGTTTTGAAGGTCACGTGTGAGCACGTGAGGCATTGCCTCCAAGCTTTTTCTTTCTCATTTTGAGGAGTTTGTTTGAGAGTCACGTGGGGGCACGTGATCATGTCTCATTCGTTCTTTTCTGATCATTAAAGGAAGGGTCACGTGTTGCCACGTGACCACGTTTACGTGCACGGATAATTTAAGTCCTTTGTTTGAGAATTAAATTCTTTGGTAGGGTTAAACCCTAATCTTGTTTTGAAGAATTAAATTCTTATGTAGGGTTAAACCCTAGTTTTATTTGGGGGAATTGAATTCCTATGAATTTGGGAGAATTAAATTCTCATATAAGGTTAAACCCTGGTTTCATTTGGAGGAATTAAATTCCTATGAATTTGGAGGAATTAAATTCGCTAAACTCAATTCTCCCTCTAGGTTTTGGATCTGCATGGCAGAATCTCCTCGATGAGAATTAAATTCTCAAGTTATGGGAAGATCTGCTTCTGCAGACCTTCAACCAAAAGAAAAACTAAGTTCTTATTCAGAAGATTTAAACTCTTAGATTGAGAATTAAATTCTCTTTTTATTTTGTGAGAGCTTATAGGATGATCTCTCACCTAGGATTTCTTTCTTTTCTCAAAAAGACCTTCTTTCTCTCTGGAGAATTAAATTCTCTTCTTTTTTCTCTCTGGAGAATTAAATTCTCTTCTCTTTTGTTCTCTCTCTCTGTTGTTGTATCTCTCTTAAAAAATTCCAAGGATCCTTCTCTTCTCTTCTTGGCTCCTATTTATAGGAGAAAGAAAAGAATCAGTTTTTTAGTCAATCTTTCATTGAAAGATTTTAATCGATTTTGTAACCAATATGATCTTTTAGATCACTCAGTGAATTTTATTCACCATTGGATTTTTAATCCAAAAGATACTCTGCTTGTTATTCTTGGTGAATTTCAGGAAAATCTTTCCTTGTATAAAATCTTTCTATAAGTTGGTGATTTTTCATCACCATTGGATTTTTAATCCAACGGTGCTCCACTTTACAGAGCATAATCTTTTTTTTTTTGGAAAGATTTAGAGAGATATTTTTCCAGTTAAGGTTCTCGATTCCCTCTTAATTAGAATTTAATTCTATTAGTTCAGAAGGCTTAAGAGCCTATCACGTGTTGGCACATGATCCCATTGTTTGATCATTTAAATAAAATTTAATTCAATTAATCAAAGACCTTAGGAACCCATCACGTGTCTGCACGTGACATTTGGTCACGTGTGGACACGTGATGCCCCATTGGGGTATTCCTTACTGTTTTATTATACTTTTAATTCTTTTCAGTGGGTTTTTTAAAGGCCCATCACGTGTGGACACGTGACTCCCCTGATTGATTGCTTGATTAGAATTTAATTCTTATTTCAACAGAATCCCCAGGAAACCATCATGTGTCGGCACGTGACCCCCGATCACGTATGCGCACGTGATGCCCCATTGGGATTTTTCCTTGAATTTTATGAGGGAACAAATGCCCCCACATCGTTGTTCTCACGTGTTTGCACGTGAGTGCAACGCTGTAACTTTTGTGACTGTTGGATCTGTCCAGGAAACAGGGAAGATGAACCGTTTCCCATCACATCCTATAAATGCAGGGGTCTCTTCAGCAGTGCCTCCACTCCTTCATCTTCTTTCTTCCTTGTTCTTGCCTTGAGAATTTAATTTTCTTTCTCAGAGCTCAGTTCTCTGTTATGTATGTGCAGTGGCTCTTTATCTTCCAATCAAGGCTTGTGCTCGCGTGTTGCGCATGCGGGGCTCTGCTTGATGGGGACGTTTCATTTCCCTGATCTGATTTCAATGCGTCATTGCTTTTCATTTCCAACGATCTCTCTTTTTTTCCGGGTTTTGAGAATAGTTCCACCATGCACAACATTGTTTGTGCATAGCATTAAATGCTCCCTTTTATAACCTGAAACCATGCCTTTCTTCCTTTCCTCACAGAGAAACCTATTTATACCTTAAGGTGATCATCTTTGAGAAACCGATCAATTGCTATGGCTTGCAATCGTCCCCACGCTCGTCGGCAACCATGGAAGGTGCCCATTGAGGAGCTAATCCCTCGCTTCGTTGCGCGGCTGGAAGATCCCCTCCTTACCGATGCTTAATGTGACGCGGTGATGTATGAGCTTCTGACTCGTCGGGGCTCTCCTCTTCCCATGGGCTCCATTTGGTTCCGAATGATCTTTCTATCTGTGCTTGCCGATATACCCCCTCATTCGGCGGAGATGACTTCGGCGATCCTTGACACGGCGGAGGACAAGCTCGAGTGCTTTCACGAGGCTTGTCTAATCACTCAAGCTCTGAAGGATCATTCAGTTCATATACTGAGTCAGATAAGGGCCCGACGGGTCGTCATGTCCGCTTTCGCTGATGAGCATGGCGCCAACCGATGGGGAGCGACTCCTCGCGAAAACCGTCGTTTTGACGTGCTGGAGAAGGTGCAGAGGGAGCTGGAAAATTTTGTGTTTTGCTTTGTTAATCCTTGTATTTCCGATCCCTTGTTTGGTGATCTCATTCCTTTAGAGTAATATCAATGTATTTTCTCTTATCATTAATCGTTGAATGTTCTTTGTTGGCTTTTTCTTCTTGATGTGTATTTGTACGTGCATCCCACCTGTGTACATGAGCTTCATACTTGACCCATGGGAATTTTCTTTAAGTATGAACACGAAAACTCTCCTTGTTGCCAGAAAGAGAAACTTGCTTGTGCGTGTTTTGGATCGAGGATTGGCGTCGAATGGAGGTTTATTTACATGATCTCAAGTGCACACGCCTTCCCTCATAGGTCATGGCTGCAAAGACAAGCTTGCAGGGGCTGATTGAACGGTGCGCCGCAAATCTACAATCATGTGAGAAGGGGCTCAATCGAAAGTTTTCAAAAAGGGAGCTGCCTTCCAATGCGTTGGGGGAACTTCAAGCTGAACTTACGGCAAAGACCACTCGTGCGTATGAACTTTGGCGAGTGCTTCAAGAAGCTATCAGGGAGGTGGTCGCCATTGATAAAGCCGTCATTTTCACTCGCGAAATGGTCGAAGCTCATAAAGTTACCGAAAAAGATCTTGAAGGTCGGCTTGCCTCGTACCAGACCCAGCAGTCTCAAGCGGAGGCCCGTCTCTTAGCGAGAATGAATCATGAAGCCGAGACCCTGCGGAAAAAAGATGAACTGGCAAATCTATTGAATCGTCCGCCGGCTTGAAGAATTGTATTTTTTTATTCTTCTTTTGTACATACTCTTGAATGAGAGTATTTTTTTATTCTTTCATAAATTGTACTTTGTATTCATTTTGATTAATGAATAAAAGACATATTTTGCTTCATGATGGTGTGTCCCTTTTAGTAAATGCATTTTGTGGATAATTTATTTTGATCTCCTTGTAAGACATCGATGACTTAGGAGTCAGGTTCAGATCTGCCTCCTAAAGCTTTCCAACTTTTTGAGCCAAGAGGGGCTCATAAAGGTATTTCTCCTTACGAGTCGTGAGGATCTCGTAAGTGTAATTTCTCCTTAGGAATCGTGAGGATTCCTAAGTGTGTTCTTCTCTTGAGAGTCGTAAGGATCTCAGAAGAGAATTTTCTTTCTTACGAGTCGAGATGACCCGTAAGTGATTGTTTTCTTTCTTGTCGTAGAGTGTGGCCCGTAGAAAATCTATCTTGACCTTTCTGCGAAGTAACGATGGCTTGGGAGATAGGGTTAGGATCTGCCTCCTAAGACTTTTCAACTTTATGAGCCGTGAGGGTCTCATAAAGAATTTTCTCCCTACAGGTCGAGAGGGTCCCGTAGGTGTAATTTCTCCTTAAGAATCGTGAGGATTCCTAAGTGTGTTTTCTCTTGAGAGTCGTAAGGATCTCACAAAAGAGTTTTCTCCCTTACGAGTCAAGAGGACCCGTAAGTGATGGATGAGATTGACATTATCCGCATTTCACGGGGTCAGGGGTTGCTCTGGCCATTTCCCACGGGGTCATGATTGACTTTAACCGTATTCTACAGGGCCAGAAGGTGCTCTGGACGCTTCCCACGGGGTCAGGATTGACATTAGCCGTGTTCTGCAAGGACCAGGATCCACTCTGGATGCTTCCCACGGGGTCAGGATTGATATAAGCCATGTTCCACGAAATCAGGATTTGCTCTGGGCGCTTCCCACGGGGTCAGGATTAACATGAGCCGTGTTCTACTAGACCAGGATTTGCTCTGGATGCTTCCCACGGGATCAGTATTGACATAAGCCATGTTCCGCAAGGACCAGGATCCACTCTGGATACTTCCCACGGGGTCAATATTGACATAAGCCGCGTTCCACGAAACCAGGATTTGCTCTGGATGCTTCCCACAGGGTCAGGATTGACATAGCCGTGTTCCGCAAGGACCAGGATCCGCTCTGGACGCTTCCCACGGGGTCAGAATTGACATAGGTCGTATTCCACGAAACCAGGATTTGCTCTGGATGCTTCCCACGGGGTGAGGATTGACATAAGCCTTGTTCCGCAAGGACCAGGATCCGTTCTGGACGCTTCCCACTGGGTCAGGATCGACATAGGCCGTGTTCCATAAAACCAGGATTTGCTCTGGATGCTTCTATCGGGGTCAGGATTGACATAAGCCGTGTTCCGCAAGGACCAGGATCCGCTCTGGACGCTTCTCACGGGGTCAGGATTGACATAAGCCGTGTTCCATGAAACCAGGATTTGCTCTGGATGCTTCCCACGGGGTGAGGATTGACATAAGCCGTGTTCCGCAAGGACCGGGATCCGCTCTGGACGCTTCTCATGGGGTCAGGATTGACATAAGCCGTGTTCCACGAAATCAGTATTTGCTCTGGATGCTTCTCACGGGGTCAGGATTGACGTAAGCCGCGTTCCACGAAATCAGGATGGGTTGACTCTCGGTTGTCTGTGCATCGTCGAGTCATGGAACTGGGAACTTCACCGCAGCTTTGATTTGCTGATGTTGAGTCTATTGTAATGAGACGAATGTTGAGATGATTTCCAAGTTGTCTGTGAACCGTCGAGATTTAGAACAGGGACTTTGCTATGGCTCCAAGGTTGATTGTCGCGTCTGAACCCTGCTGGAATGAGGAGGAACGCTGTTGGTGATCTCTAGGCTGTAGATGCGGCCGTCGAGACTTGGAACAAGGGACTCTGCCATGGATCCTTTTTGCTGACGTCGTATATTCCTGCAGAGACACTGATTTCTCTGCGGGTCGATGCGAATCGAGATGCTCTCGTCAAGGACGCTGATTTCCCTGAATCGAGGTTTTTGCCAAGGACGCTGATTTCCCTGAATCGAGGTTTTGCCAAGGACACTGATTTTCCAGGAGTCAAAACGAATCGAGGCATTCCTGCAAAGACACTGATTTCTCAGCGGGTCGATGCGAATCGAGGTGCTCTCGTCAAGGACGCTGATTTCCCCGAATTAAGGTTTTTGCTAAGGACACTAATTTCCTCGGAGTTAAAATGAATAGAGGTATTCCTGCAAAGACGTTAATTTCTCTACGGGTCGATGCAAATTGAGATGCTCTCGTCAAGGACACTGATTTCCCTGAATCGAGGTTTTTGCCAAGGACGCTGATTTCCTCGGAGTTGAGACGAATCGAGGTATTCCTGCAAAGATGCTGATTTCCTTGAGGGTCGACGTGAATCGAGATGCTCTCGTTAAGGATGCTGATTTCCCTGAATTGAGGAGGTTGCCAAGGACACCGATTTTCCTGGGGTTGGGACGAATCGAGGTATTCCTGCAAAGACACTGATTTCCTTGCGGGTCGACGCGAATCGAGATACTCTCGTCAAGGATGCCGATTTCCCTGAATCGAGGAGGTTGCCAAGGACACTGATTTCCTTGGGGTTGAAACGAATCGAGGTATTCCTGCAAAGACGCTGATTTCTCTGCGGGTCGATGCGAATCGAGATGCTCTCATCAAGGACACTGATTTCCCTGAACCGAGGTTTTTGCCAAGGACGGTGATTTCCTCGGAGTTGAGACGAATCGAGGTATTCCTGCAAAGATGTTGATTTCTCTACGGATCGACGCAAATCGAGATGCTATCATCAAGGACGCTGATTTCCCTGAATCGAGGAGGTTGCCAAGGACACTGATTTCTCTGGGGTTGAGACGAATCGAGGTATTCCTGCAAAGACGTTGATTTCTCTGCGGGTCGACACGAATCGAGATGCTCTCTTCAAGGATGCTGATTTCCCTGAATCGAGGAGGTTGCCAAGGATACTGATTTCCCTGGGGTTGAGACGAATCGATGTATTCCTGCAAAGACGCTGATTTCTCTGCGGGTCGACATGAATCGAGATGCTCTCGTCAAGGACGCTGATTTCCCTGAATCGAGGAGGTTGCCAAGGACACTGATTTCCATGGGGTTGAGACGAATCGAGGTATTCCTGCAAAGATGTTGATTTCTCTGCGGGTCGACGCGAATTGAAATGCTCTCGTCAAGGAAGCTGATTTCCCTGAATCGAGGAGGTTGCCAAGGACACTGATTTTCCTGGGGTTGAGACGAATCGAGGTATTCCTATAAAGACGCTGATTTCTCTGCGGGTCGACACGAATCGAGATGCTCTCTGTAAGTCGATGTCCAACACCCCACGACTTGCGGGGAGGCGGAAATATGGAAAACGATCTTGTTTCTTGCTTAAACATCGACTAACCGCACGAATCGAAGCTAAACGATAACTAACATGAAACATAGAAGTTCTATACTACTATGTTTAGGGATTATACCTAACGAATCGTGTCCTTCGTCTTTACGAACTCCACCTCCTCCTCGGCCTTCTCGAAGTAGTAGACGATCCACCCGAGAGCTTTACTCCAAGCTTAGCCTCTAAACTTGAGGCAACTAACCTTCTTTAAGTGCTAATCAAAGAAGCTAGGTGATATAGAGTGATGGTTATGGTTCAATTAGTCTAACTAATCCTTGTACTCAATACATGAGAGGGGAGGATTAAGGTTTGAAGAGGGAGAGCTTGAGGAGAGAGAAGATGAACATAATAATAAAGTGAGAATAATGAGTTATCATAATATATATCAAGCATTTCTTTTAATCAAGAAAAGAAAGGATAATTTTTTACAACCATGCTTGATAAATATCTAATGGTGATTCACATCCATGAGTCATGAAGAAATAATGACATGGATGAATCATCCATATGACTCACTAATCACATTCATTGTATATGCCACCTAAACCCCTTTAGTCACCACCTTCTAGAAGCTTCTCGCGCAATTACGAGAACGCCCTTCCTTTCCGCAAAAATACGGAAAAACTTTAGACTGTATAAATCCAATAACCGGATACCAGTAACTGGCTTAAACCAAAGCCGACTGGTAAAAACTGTCCGAAAGTCGTACGTGCGTAAACACACGTATGCGTCCGAACCCTTGTTGTAAAACCATACGACCTCTATATCATTTCGCCTGGAGTAGGGAAACTCTCTGTGTGGGACTCTAGAGACTCGACTACTACGCTGGCAGTGGGTTAACCACAGACCGCAAGCGGCACTAGCTGTATGTAACGGTCCCCAGGTAGATGTCGATAAGAAGGCCGATGAGGAAACCCATCCGAACTCCTACTGAGTCTGATGTGACAATCTCCATACAGTCCGGTCCGTTCGTCTAAGACTATCGCATATCGGGCCTAGGGGGCGGCAAGCGTCAGTCCCCTAATAGCGGTATAAGTCGTGTCGGAGCGAATCCCATTACACCCTGAGAAACTACTGAACCTACCAGCAAATCTCGCTTGCCCTGGCCAGGGACTTTGCGTAATGGCTCTCTGACACAGCGCGATATCAACCCCCAATACCGGGAGAGACGAATCCTGTCTAACCGCCACTGCCTCCAAGTGCTCGGGACTGCACCCAACTGCTACCCGTTTGCACGGCTCCTTTGAGCCGTGGTAGGGTAGCAATCTAAGAACAGTGAGACACACTCGAGGCGAAGTAGCAGTGTCAAGTCTGCGGACTATGCTGTACTCATGTCACCTGGGAACTGTTCACTGACGACTGGTATAAAACCAACCAACAGTTCCCTGTGAGTCCTGTCCGGTATACCCGTAACCTAACGAGCACCTGCATACTATCTCCAGTACGACGTACTGACGGCTGTGGGACAGACCATCTCCCCAACTGGGATGAGAAGCGTACACACTAGTCTACTCCGGAGTATCGATGCCCTGTCTCGATAATCCAACGACTAGGGACCTGAATAAGGATGTGCTTGTAGACTACCCAGCCCCCACTAGTGTGACTGCCATCACAACACTGGTAGTCAAGCAAGATCCTAAGAGCTCTATCAATACGTATACTCACATATTAAGATAGAAAAACCAAGTAGCATACTACCATGTTTAGCAAGACTGTTATATATACATGTGAATATCCCAAGCTTCCATTAAGTAATATACAAACTAGTATGATACAATAATGGCCCCTAGGGCATATACACTAACAATCTCCCACTTGCACTAGGGCCATGTACTGGCATATCGAAGACCGATGATCTCGAGTAGCCTCTCGAACTGAATCTGAGGTAGGGCCTTCGTGAATGGATCAGCAATGTTCTCTTCAGAAGCAACTCTCCGAACCTCGATCTCCTGACGATCAATGATCTCCCTGATCAGGTGATACCGCCTTAAGATGTGTCTGGAATTCTGATGGGACCTAGGTTCCTTCGCTAAAGCTATAACTCCGTTGTTGTCGCAATACAGAGGTATTGGATCAACTATGGTAGGAACCACCTGAAGTTCTGTTAGGAACTTCTTCATCCAGACTGCTTCTTTTGCGGCATCGCAAGCAGTTATATACTCCGCTTCCATCGTTGAGTCAGCAACGGTGTCCTGCTTGGAGCTCTTCCAGCACACCGCCCCTCCATTGAGGGTAAAGACATAACCCGACATGGACTTGGAATCGTCCTTATCACTCTGGAAGCCGGAATCAGCAAAGGCCTCCAACCTGAGGTCTTTTCCGCCGTAAACCAAGAACATCTCCTTAGTCCTTCTCAGGTATTTGAGAATGTTCTTTACTGCTATCCAGTGCTTCTCCCATGGGTCTGACTGATATCGGCTTACCACACTCAGTGCGTAAGCTACATCTGGTCTGGTGCACAACATCGCATACATTATAGAGCCTACCGCAGAAGCGTAAGGTATAATAGACATGCGTTTCCTTTCCAAATCAGTCTTGGGAGACATCTCTTTGGAGAGGGTGATTCCGTGAGATGCCGGTAGATTACCGCGCTTAGAATCTTCCATACTGAATCTTTTCAGTACAGTGTCGATGTACCTGGACTGCGAAAGTCCCAACATCCTCTTGGATCTATCACGATAGATCCGGATCCCCAGAATGAAAGAGGCATCACCCAGGTCTTTCATGGAGAACCTGTGTGACAAGAATCCTTTGACAGATTGTAGCATAGGAATGTCATTTCCTATCAATAGAATGTCATCCACGTACAAGACAAGGAATACGACACTTCTGGCTACAACTTTACTATATATGCACGGTTCATCTGGATTTTTGATAAAGTCATATTCTTTGACTGTCTCATCAAAACAGATGTTCCAACTCCGCGATGCCTGCTTTAGTCCATAAATGGACTTGAGCAGCTTGCATACTTTCCCGCTGCTCCCACTCTGATTGAAACCCTCTAGCTGATCCATATAGACGCACTCTTCTAAATTTCCATTCAGAAAAGCCGTCTTTACGTCCATCTGCCAGATTTCATAATCATGGAAGGCAGCAATAGCAAGAAGGACCCGAATGGATTTGAGCATAGCCACTGGAGAAAAAGTTTCGTCATAGTCCAAACCAGGTCTTTGACGAAAACCCTTTGCAACAAGTCTAGCCTTATAGGTTTCCACCTGTCCATCTACACCAATCTTTTTCTTGAAGATCCATTTGCATCCTATGGGTTTTACCCCATCTGGAGCAAAGTCCAAAGTCCATACTTTGTTGGTGTACATGGACTCCATTTCGGTCCGCATTGCATCTAGCCATCGTACCGAGTCGCCGCTCTGGATGGCCTGCTGGAAGTCAGTAGGTTCATCATCATCTATGATGCAATCCTCTCTATCCCCATCTATGAGAAAACCGTAGTATCTCTCAGGCGGATGAGACGGCCTACTACTCCTGCGGAGGGGTGCGGGAATGTCCTGTTCTTCTTGAACTTCTGGTTCTACCAAACTTTCAGTATTAGTTTCTGGTTCTGGGATTTCTTCCAGTTCTATTTCGCTCCCACTTAGTTCCTTTTCTAAAAACTGATGTTCCAGAAAATCGGCATTACGAGAAACAAAAACCTTTTGTTCCTCTGCGTAATAGAAATAATATCCCTTGGAGTTCTTTGGATATCCCACAAACTTACATTTTACTGATCGTGCCCCGAGCTTGTCCACATGCTGCTTTTTAACAAAAGATGGACATCCCCAAATCTTCATATGCTGAAGATGGGGTTTCTTCCCAGTCCACATCTGATATGGAGTGGTAGGCACAGTCTTGGTAGGAGCCCTGTTCAGAAGATATGCTGCTGATTCTAGCGCATAACCCCAAAAAGATCGCGGTAACTCAGCATTACTCATCATGGATCGTACCATATCCAATAGGGTTCGATTCCGTCTCTCCGATACACCGTTATGCCGTGGAGTGTATGGAGGAGTAAGCTGAGAGAGAATTCCTTTCTCTTTTAGGTAACCTCGGCACTCAAGTATTCACCACCTCGATCAGATCTAAGTGTCTTGATACTTTTGCCGGTTTGGTTTTCTACTTCATTCTTATACTCTTGGAATTTCTCAAAAGCTTCGGATTTATGTTTCATTAGATAAATGAATCCGTATCTTGAGTAATCATCCGTGAAAATAATGAAATAGGAAAAACCACCTCTTGCATGTGTAGACATTGGACCACATATATCGTTGTGTATGAGTCCTAAGAGCTCGCTTGCTCTTACTCCTTGTCCAGTAAATGGAGTCTTTGTCATCTTTCCTTTGAGACAAGATTGACAAGTGTCATAAGTTTGATATTCGAACGAGTCCAAATATCCTTCTCTATGCAACTTAGTCAACCTTCTCTCATTGATGTGACCCAGTCTACAATGCCATAAGAAAGCTTTATTTAAATCTGGAGACTTTCTTTTTAGTGTGTTCTGGACATTGAAAATTTGGAGTTGGTTTAAAACATATATACCGTTATTTAATGTACCGGACCCAATCAAACCATGATTAAGGTGGATGTTAACAACATCTCTTACAAACGTGAAATCATAACCTTTATTTGATAACAAGGAAACTGATATGATATTACACGTTAAGCTTGGCACAAAAAAACAGTTATGTAAAACCAAAATGTGTCCACTCGTCAATCCTAGGTGATAATCCCCGACGGACGCAGCTCCCACGCTAGCTCCGTTAGCAACCTTTAGGGTCATATCACCTTCCTTCAGCACTCTACGGTTTCTCAGTGCCTGCAATGAATTGCAAATATGAGATCCTGATCCGGTATCCAATACCCAGGAAGTAGAGTTGATCGACAGACAATTCTCAATTACAAACACACCTGAAGTTGAAGCCACAGCTTGCTTCGGTTCCTGGTTCTTGGCGTTCCACGCCTTGCAATCCTTCTTCCAGTGCCCTTTCCTGTGACAATGGAAGCACTCATCCTGGCCAACTACCGGTACTGCAAACTTTTTCTTTCCCTTCCCTCCCACCTTACTTACATCTCCTCTAGGTCTGGGGACGGCCTTCTTCTTCCTTCCTTTGGCCCTAGCCTTGGACCCGGAAGAAGATGCACCGCCAACAAACATAGCGGGTGTTTCCCTTGCCTTCTGCAAGGTGCCCTCTGCACTCCTTAACATGTTCAGGAGTTCCGGAAGTTCAACTTCTTTTCTTTGAATGTTGAAGTTCAGGATAAACTGGGCGTAGGTGTGAGGAAGGGACTGGAGAATAAGGTCTGTAAAGAGCTCATTATCCAAAGTTGTCCCAAGGTCTGCGAGCTCTTCTATATAGCTGATCATCTTTAGGACATGTTCTCCTACCGATGACCCGACAGCCAACCTCGCTCGAAACAAGTTCTTAGAGGTCCCGTATCTTGCTATACGAGATTGCTCTCCATAAAGTTCCTTTGTATGGAGAAATATGGCATCTAGTTCCATATCCTCGTGCCTCCTCTGATGTTCATTGTTCATCGAGGCAAGCACGATGCACTTGGCTTTTGCGCAATCGAAATCCCAGGTTTTGCGGATTTCCTTATCCGCATTACTGGATTTAGGACCAGGGACAGCAGGTGCCGTAGCGGTGAGGACGTACCCCAATTTGTCATAGGTCAAAGCCATTTTGACATTCCGCAGCCAATCTTTATAGTTTGGCCCTGTCAGTATATTTTTCTCTAAAAGTAACTTAAGTCCAGTCATTTTCAGGATCGCTGCAATTAGGAGAGAGAGAAGAAAACTCTTTAGCATGATGCTCTTGCAAGTTTAGAGTGGTTTTTAGTTTATCTAAACTGGATGGCTCCCACTGTTTCTCGAATCCTTCCTCAAACCATAAAAGAAGAATTAGCCAGGACTATTCTCACTGTACAATTCTTGCTTAACCGTTCAGCCAGGCTAGTGTCGATACTTCGAGGGAGGTTTTCCAATGCTTTCACAAAGTTTCTTAATTAAAGAACCTCTTTTCTCTGGGGGCGTAACCCCGCTGACACTTTTCTTGACACCTACTTGGTTTATAGCATTGATCATTAAGTGACGAATATCCTGATAAGTAGCATATACTCACAGTAGGATCGGGATCCAAATATCATCGTATGATAATGTTGAAGGAATGCTACAAACATTCATCAAACTCCAAATGGTATGCAACTCTTTGCAAATTTCAGTTTCTTTAGAAATTCCCGATATAAGTTTTTGCCCCATGCTCTTATGACCTTGGCGTTGGTAAAAATATCATAAGTCACATGTCAAGTTCTACCCATCATTATCTTGTTAATTTGAACCCATCCGTACATATCCTTGACGTTGGCCAAAATGATCATACGACTGTCCCAAACTAACTCATCTATCTTATGCAACAAATGAATATCCAGCAGCTACCAAACACTATGCCTTGGCGTTGGTCAAAATACATAGCTTGAATACTACTGAATACCCAGATGAAATGACGGAAGGCTACGAATGGTTTTGGCGAAACCGTGAACGTAGTGAACTTGATATAACCGAAGGAACCTGATAGCTTTTAACAGGAGTGGTTAAAGCTCCGCATTTAAAAATATTTGTTTTTAAAATTAACCGAGTGGTTTCTTTTAAATTGTTCCAACGATTAAACTTTTGGTTTATTTTCTTTGCATTACAGATAATGCGTCCCATCATTAACCTATCATTGCAGAAAACAACGAAAATACAACGTCCTCTTATGCCATCCGCATTTGCCACGGGGTCCCGTCATTACCCGTTAGGTTACTTAACTAACGACAGAGCGGGGGCTGGGCTAGCACGGGTGTAAAACATAAGTGATGTCTAAATAGCTATCATATATATAGATATTTTACATTCGTCTGACGCAATGATATTCATTCCAGATCACAAATGAACTTAATTGGATTTGCAAGCAATCCGTGTTTGTTTTGAGCCTGCAACAAAAGACGGATTACACAGTTGTGATGAATAGCCATTACCCCACCCAAGACCCCAACGGGTACGGCAAACTACCCACCCGGCAGTTTGTGCACCCCACCTTGGGTCTGTCCTAGGAGCAAAAAAACAGTAAAATGAAATAATACAACGGTGGCTACAACCGCAACCTGGATGTGCCCCGCAAAATAATATTACAACAAATTACATTTACATCAAATGAATTAAATAATAACCCATCACATAACCCCAGCTATACATCACAACAGTCCAACACAGTTCATATGCACAAACAGATAAAATCCATTACAGAAATGTGCAACCCCCTGCCAACCGACATACTAGCAGTTAGGGGAGGTTTACGAACACATTATACAAACACAGATATAATCCAACAAGCAAATACTGTATAATTTCGATCGATTAAACACTTTTAATTTTGCTCCAATATTTCTCTGTAAATCTGAAACCTGAGCAAAAATAAAAAATTCCAGAAAATACCAAATATCCCAGAGAACCAACACAGGAAAATTGGGTTCCTGAATCGCCAACTCGGCGGCGGAATAGCGGCGGATCGGTGAGATCCGCCGCGGTTCCGCGGCACTTTAGGCGATTCAGGGGCCCAATTTTCTTGGGTGTTCTTCTACTGTCATTTCAAGCTTTCTGAACATCCCTGAAAAAATTTTGGACTTCATTTAAAAATCGACAGAAACTCATGATTTCGGGCTTTTCCGGTTTCGTTTTTTCCGTTCGAAATTCATACAAATTTTCAAGTAAGTTATTTATTGTTTAGCGAGGCTCTGATACCACTGTAAGTCGATGTCCAACACCCCACGACTTGCGGGGAGGCGGAAATATGGAAAACGATCTTGTTTCTTGCTTAAACATCGACTAACCGCACGAATCGAAGCTAAACGATAACTAACATGAAACATAGAAGTTCTATACTACTATGTTTAGAGATTATACCTAACGAATCGTGTCCTTCATCTTTGCGAACTCCACCTCCTCCTCGGCCTTCTCGAAGTAGTAGACGATCCACCCGAGAGCTTTACTCTAAGCTTAGCCTCTAAACTTGAGGCAACTAACCTTCTTTAAGTGCTAATCAAAGAAGCTAGGTGATATAGAGTGGTGGTTATGGTTCAATTAGTCTAACTAATCCTTGTACTCAACACATGAGAGGTGAGGATTAGGGTTTGAAGAGGGAGAGCTTGAGGAGAGAGAAGATGAACATAATAATGAAGTGAGAATAATGAGTTATCATAATATATATCAAGCATTTCTTTTAATCAAAAGAAGAAAGGATAATGTTTTACAACCATGCTTGATAAATATCTAATGGTGATTCACATCCATGAGTCATGAAGAAATAATGACATGGATGAATCATCCATATGACTCACTAATCACATTCATTGTATATGCCACCTAAACCCCTTTAGTCACCACCTTCTAGAAGCTTCTCGCGCAATTACGAGAACGCCCCTCCTTTCCGCAAAAATACGGAAAAACTTTAGACTGTATAAATCCAATAACCGGATACCAGTAACTGGCTTAAACCAAAGCCGACTGGTAAAAACTGTCCGAAAGTCGTACGTGCGTAAACACACGTATACGTCGGAACCCTTGTCGTAAAACCATACGACCTCTATATCATTTCGCCTGGAGTAGGGAAACTCTCTGTGTGGGACTCTAGAGACTCGACTACTACGCTGGCAGTGGGTTTAACCACAGACCGCAAGCGGCACTAGCTGTACGTAACGGTCCCCAGGTAGATGTCGATAAGAAGGCCGATGAGGAAACCCATCCGAACTCCTACTGAGTCTGATGTGACAATCTCCATACAGTCCGGTCCGTTCGTCTAAGACTATCGTATATCGGGCCTAGGGGGCGGCAAGCGTCAGTCCCCTAATAGCGGTATAAGTCGTGTCGGAGCGAAGCCCATTAGCCCCTGAGAAACTACTGGAACCTACCAGCAAATCTCACTTGCCCTGGCCAGGGACTTTGCATAATGGCTCTCTGACACAGCGCGATATCAACCCCCAATACCGGGAGAGACGAATCCTGTCTAACCGCCACTGCCTCCAAGTGCTCGGGACTGCACCCAACTGCTACCCGTTTGCACGACTCTTTTGAGCCGTGGTAGGGTAGCAATCTAAGAACAGTGAGACACACTCGAGGCGAAGTAGCAGTGTCAAGTCTGCGGACTATGCTGTACTCATGTCACCTGGGAACTGTTCACTGACGACTAGTTTAAAACCAACCAACAGTTCCCTGTGAGTCCTGTCCGGTGTACCCATAACCTAACGAGCACCTGCATACTATCTCCAGTACGACGTACTGACGGCTGTGGGACAGACCATCTTCCCAACTGGGATGAGAAGCGTACACACTAGTCTACTCCGGAGTATCGATACCCTGTCTCGATAATCCAACGACTAGGGACCTGAATAAGGATGTGCTTGTAGACTACCCAGCCCCCACTAGTGTGACTGCCATCACAACGCTGGTAGTCAAGCAAGATCCTAAGAGCTCTATCAATACGTATACTCACATATTAAGATAGAAAAACCAAGTAGCATACTACCATGTTTAGCAAGGCTGTTATATATACATGTGAATATCCCAAGCTTCCATTAAGTAATATAGAAACTAGTATGATACAATAATGGCCCCTAGGGCATATACACTAACACTCTTGTCAAGGACGTTGATATCCCTGAATCGAGGAGGTTGCCAAGGACACTGATTTCCCTAGGGTTGAAATGAATCGAGGTATTCCTGCAAAGACGCTGATTTATCTGCGGGTCGACGCGAATCGAGATGCTCACGTCAAGGACGCTGATTTTCCTGAATCAAGGAGGTTGCCAAGGACACTGATTTCTCTGGGGTTGAGACGAATCGAGATATTCCTGCAAAAACGCTGATTTCTCTATGGGTCGACGCGAATCGAGATGCTCTCGTCAAGGATACTGATTTCCCTGAATCGTGGTTTTTGCCAAGGACACTGATTTCCCTGGGGTCGGTTGACTTGTTTCCGAGACGGAGCGTTGATCCGGCGGGGTGGTCATTGGTTGACTCTAGATTGTCTGTGGACAGTAGAGCCTTGGAACTAGGACTTTGCCATTGCTCCGCTTTTTCGACGTCGCGTCCGAATCCTGCTGGAATGAGGAGGAATGTCGTTGTTGTTCTTCTGGGATCCAGATATTGCCGTTAAGATCTGACTCTCCCTTTGACAAGTTCTGGTGGGGAAATATGGCCCCCTTTTTGTTTATGCCCATGGATTGTTTACATGGGTTAGTATGGACTCGCCTGTAGGGCAAAAGTTTCATTCTTTCATTTTTTTTATTTCCGCGATGCTCTATCATTTCAGCTTTTATATCGCGAAGTTCGTGATTGCCCAATCATTTCGGCTATTTTTCGCGGTGCCCGATCATTTCGGCTATTTTTTTCTTTTTAGTCGTTGTTTTTTATTGCGAGCTGCCTAACCATTTCGGCTATTTTTGTATGTATATATTTTACTTGCTGATTTTGTTCCAAGTTGCCCTATCATTTCGGTTATTTCATATGCATTTTTGGCTCGCTGATTTTATCGCGAGTTTGGAACTCGGAATCTGGTGCCAATCTTAGCATCAGCATCGTTGCGATTGGAATATTGTCAGGAGCGAATCATCATTTGCCGTGAAAGGACTTGGGATTTGATACCGATTCAGGCATCAGCATCGCTACCACTGGGACATTGCCAGGAGCGAATCATCATTTGCCGTGAAAGGACTTGGGATTTGATACCGATTCAGGCATCAGCATCGCTACCACTGGGACATTGCCAGGAGCGAATCATCATTTGCCTCTGTCGATGTCGAACAAACGTGGCTTAGCAAACAGGGTTAGGATCCTGTCGACTAAGGCTTCTGACTTCATGAGCCGTAAGGGTCTCATAAAGTTGTTTCTCCTTATGAATCGTGAGGATCTCGTTAGTGCGTTTTCTCCTTAAAAATTGTGAGGATTCTCAAGTGTATGTTCTCTTATAAGTCGTAAGGATCTTACAATAGTGTTTTCTCCTTATAAGTCGAGAGGACTTACAAGGGTTGTTCACCGTGTGAGCATATCTCTAGTCACTGGTGGGACTTTTGTTAGGGAAATGTTTATTCATGCCCGTGGATTGTATACAAGGGTTAGCATTGAACCTCTTATAGGGCAACACTGGTGGTTGTAATGTCTTAAGAACAGGTTCAGATCCTTGTAACTTAAGGTTTTTGAATCCTATGAGCCGTGAGAGTCTCAAAGGGGAATTCTCCTTACGAGTCGTGAGGATCTCGTAAGTGTAATTTCTCCTTAGGAATCGTGGGAATCTCTAAGTGTGTCGGTCCCTTGTGAGTCGTAAGGATCTCACGCAGGTGGTTTATCCTCACAAGGTCGAGAGGGCCTTGCAAGTGTCTTTTAATGAGATTGCTCCCTTTCGGGTTTTCACAAAACTCGCCGGTAGCCCTGCTGTTTTTACTCACGGAGCCCTTTCGGGTTTTCATCTGTGCCCATCTCGCTTATGGACATACCGTTTTTTTTACCACGTCAGCCTGGGAACGCCATGGGTTTGTATTAGTTTAACGACGTTTCGGTCATAGGTCCGAAATTTTTCGGGCAACGTACGATTACGCAGCTAGATTTTCATGCAAATCTTCGCATCTTTTATGTCGAAGGTGGATTCCTTGAAGAGAGGGCTGAGGGCGATTTCTTCGTCAGAGTCGCTTCCAAAGGTGATGACTTGCGATCCCTTGGTGTCGACTATGTGACTGTTGCCAGGGGCTCTTTTGCGCTCATTTGTCATGCTTTTCTGTTCTCGACGAGCCTTGCGCTTCACTCGTTGTACGTGTTGTCGGTGGGCAATATATCCCTGCCACCAGTTTTTAAAGGCTATGCACTCCTCGGTAGGGTATGTAATTCTCTGATGGTATAAGCAGAAGTTAGGATGTATATCCGCTTCATTAAGATGTATACCGCCAGGAGAATTTCCTCTGAAAGAGGGCAACTTCATTCCTATTGACAGGGCCCTAGTGAATCATTTCCTTACTTTAAGCTTGCTTTGCTGGCGATAGGGATGCTTCGATCCGGTTAGGGTACCTCGACCTTTTCATTCAGTCGTCGGCGTTTGGCTTTTTCGAATATAGCCAGTTCGTGCTCTCGATTGGCTTTGCTTTTCTGACGGGCTTCGTTTAGTAGCAAGTCAATCATCTCGTCAGACAGTTCCAAGGATTTTGGCTTCGATCCTGCCCTCGGCTCTTTTATGTTGTCTTCTATCGCCGAGTGAGCTTCTTCATTAGTTAACGCCGAATGAGAGACCATGTGGCAACTTGCCACATAGTCCTCAGATTCTTCTGACGAGTCATTCCCATCGTTATTGTCGTTATCTCCGCTCTCAAGGATATTGTTGAGAAATTCTTAGAGTGTGACCAGGGTCCGCGTCTTCTGGTTATATTCCTCCAGTGCGTCAATATGTTTTTGCAGATCTGTGCGCTTGTCATCAAACTGCGCGGGCTTTTTGATCTTCTTCTTTTTCTTCGAAGACTTTGACGGCTGGGCCCGAATGTTTTGTCCACCATCACTATTAACTCCCAATGTTGGGCGTGGTTTCAGCATCCCCTCGATGATCTCCGGCTCTAGCGGGCTTTTCCACCCGATCGCCGGGCATGTTTGAAGATCTTTCAGCATTCTTTTAGTTTTTGTCGAAAGAACGATTTCCCATGGAGCTTCTTCTATAAAAGAGCACGATGCCCCCGGTGTGTCCACCCTTTTAGGAGTGTGCTGTTGTGGCGGATTCACCTTCCAGTTTTTAGACAGCGCGAACTTGCCCTGTTGGTATTGGTCTTCAACCCAGTTTTTGAAGACGTAGCAGTCTTCGATCAGATAGCCCAATACTCGGTGGTAGGGGCAGTAATTGGGATCATTGACGTCGTTTGGTTACGGTGGGTGTCTCGACTCCGGTAGAGTAATGAGCTCATTGCGCACTGCCATTTCAAACAGTTTCCTTGTTTTATCCCGGGAAAATGAGTAAGGACGTCTCAACTTCTCATCGAGGGATTGCCGCTTGTTTCTTTGGCGAACAACTTGTCTCGGGCTACTCGGTTGTTGTTGAGCGTTGGCGAAGAAGATTGCTTTCTGTAAATCCCCGTTCCCATCTCAATAAAAGTTTCTAATTTTCTAAATTTTCCCCGAGTGTCCATTTCTTTTTCCACTCGTATTTTTCTGTGGGAAGTTGGTTGCTTAAATCCCAATATTTATAATTTCCCAAACCCTAAAAGTCAAAACCCAAGATTTAAAACCAATTAAAACCAAAGCTAAAATAAACTAAAATCTAAACCCAAAAACAAAAACCCTCGGCCCATAGGATTTTTCCCATTAAAAATGGAAACGATTAAACTAATTTCCCCCAGCCCGTTCACTCAGCCCACACACAAAATTAAATTAAAATGAATTCTTTTAAAAACTGTCGGCCCAGCCCACTTCCTTCGACCCGTACCCGCGCCGACCCGACCCGCTTCAAACCCTTCTTCTTCTTCCCAACGGATACATTTTTCCCGCTCACCCCCTTCAACGCACGATCCGCTTTCTTCGCCGCACCTCGCGCCCACGCCCATGCCCCCGCTCGTGCGACGTTACCCCCACGACGTGCACCCCTCGTCTCCCTTATCTCCCTCACACCCTCGCTCCCCTCTCATTTTCCAAAATTCCTCACATCCCTCTATCTCGAAAACCCATTAACCCCACCGAGCACCCAACTCCGCTCGACCCCCTCCGACGACAACAACCTCCTCGGCGACCCCATACTTCCTCCCTCACACTCTTCTCTCCAGAAACTCACTCCTCACGAGCCCTTGCACCCACCAATTGAGTCCTCTGCACTCCCGAACCCCCTGCACCCGAGCTCGACCACCCCCTGCACCCTCGACGCCGGCGATCTCCCCATCACATTGTTGACCTCTACACTTTCTTCTCCCCAGCCTCATCAACTTCACCATCACCACCTCCGAGCTCTCTCTCTCTCTCTCTTCAAAAACACCTTAACCCAAAACCCAAGTCGTGAGCCCCCACTGTTGCCATCGCCGGAGCGACGCCGTCGACCGTCGTCGACCCCAGCACACCCAGAAGATCCTCAGAGCATCCTTCATGCTTCCAGCGAGCACAAGACAACTTCGGGAAACTCCGACGCCAAACCGTATCGCGAGCCAAGCTCGCGCAAATCGTTTCACGCCGTACATCGCGCGTTCGTGACGCCGCTGCTGCCGTGCAACCCCGAGATGTTTCCAGGCAAGTGTTTTACTTGCTACATGCTAATATAATTGTAATACAAACTTAAATCGTATAGATTATAATTTACAGATTTCCGATATATTATGCGACATACCTGTTCGATGCGTGATCCCAATGAAAATACTCACTTAATTTGACGGAAATGGATTGTTTCTGTTGGCCCATGTAGTGATGAATATCGTGTATAAATCTCACTGGAAAATACGACTGTTGGTGACTAGGATGAATACCCCCAAATATACCGATAAAACTAGAAATTTCCCGCATCTGAAAATGGTTAAAATCACTGTAAATTGTGTACATACTGGAATGATGCGTTCGAGGGATTAAATCGAAGCCGACTCGACGAACTTTAATTCTATGTAATCTTATAATGTCCTCTATACTGTAACTACGACGATATTTGGATCGGAGTGCGACTCTGGACTGCAGTCCAGAGCGACTCTGATTACTGTTTACTGTCCCAAAATGTGTGTCACTTTGTTTCCTGAATTCGTATGTTACGGAACTCTGCAGTGGATTAAAGATGGATCTGTTAGACAAACAAAACAAGTGGTTTTATTCCGTTTCATTGCCGTTTGCTATTTAATTTGTAAATAAAAAGGTCAGAACGTATAACTGTCCAGAACAGATTCAGAAGTGACATACTAATGTTAAACTGTGTATAACTTTCGACGTACAGATGAGATTAAGGGTCCGTCTATTGCGTTGAATACCCTATCAAAAACCCTAGATTTTATTTAACTGTATCATCGCTAAATTATGAACCCAACTGGGTGCAATTCGTGTCGCGAAACGGACGTTCAGTTCAGAAACTGAATTTCCAGCCGCGAGCACTTAAAATGAAACAGCTGTATCTTGAATACCGGAAACCCGACTGAACTGAAACTAATTTTGATGAATTTATGACTGAGTGTTCTATTTATTGTATTTGTATCATTTTATTGAATTCTAAACATATGAATTTATGCAATTTTTGTAAGTCAATGGCGTGCACATTGGTTCATAACATACTTAGCTTGTTAATGGCATACATACATATATCACACCCCAGTTGCCATATACTTAGTGCTAGTACATGTTAGAGTCAGTGGACATTGCATTATCCTGCGTGATTGATGTTGGTTTAGGAGTGATGAGTACACCAATGGGAAGTGAATATTCGTGACAATGATTGATACAGTGAGCAGTGATAAAACCGTGCCATTGGTATACTTGTACACGACTAAATCAAGATCATAAATAGTGTAAACCTGGGGATAAAGGGGAAATCGAAGTGGAAAGAGAATCGTATTTAGCGGGACCGTGTTTTAGAGGATGATCATTCGAGCAGCGATATATATATTAGGTAGGATCTAGCGCTCCGGCTGACAGGGTTATGTCCCGGGCATGTGGGCCGTTATCTCGGGTATGTATGAGACTCCTGTTAACATGATCCTCCTTTCCACTATGCGATTTCAAACATGACCTAGAGACCGATAGGGACACAGAACATATTTTGCATCATATAGTGACATAGTGATTACTCGCATTGTACTTTCACTGTTATTACCTCTTTTACCTGTTTCATCTTCTTATAATAATATTGTTATTGTGTCGCTCTGACGACCTGAGTATGCATGCTCAGATCCAGTGGAAGGACCAGCGCAGGAGACGGATCTATCTTTCGAGTTCACGGAGTTATAGTCTGGTGTACTTTCTTTCTTTACTGCTTTCCATAAAAGAGATCGTGAAATTGAACTTGGTTAGTAACTGTTCTTGTTATTTGTAATTTATGAACAATGGATTTTAATGTAATAATTTAGTGATGTAATTTCCTTTACTACTGTGCTTTATTTACTGCTTACCATGTAATACTAGAAACCGAAGTGTGACTACGGCGGGATGATTCCTTGACCGTAGGAGCATGGCTGGCCTAGTCATCTCTCGTTTTCCGTATTTTGGGAAGCGGGGCATGACATAGTTTAGTTGGTATCAGAGCCGTATTTAGTATCAAGGATAACATTAACTATATTGTATTACGTTATTCTCGTTTCACTACTCTTGATTTTCATCCTTGAATCTGATCTTATCCTTTTGAATCTTCCAGTGATATGACGTCCCCGAACGACCCCTCCTCGGACTCCAGCTCTCAGGACCGCACGGAAAGAATACTTAGTGCACTGACCTCTCTCGCGGAAGCTCAGGAGAGGAAGACAGAGTTACTCGCCGAGGGACTCAGGGCGATTACCGCCGCAGGAGGACCCTCCGCACTCATTACCGCCCCCGAGGGCGCTACCCCACCAGCTTATCATGCTAGGGCTGGTACTGTATCAGACTTCCGACGGTTACATCCAGCTGCATTCACAGGGCTAGCTGAACCCCTTGAGGCCGAGCAATGGCTGGTGAACATGGAGAACTTACTGACAGCCGCCAGGGTTCCAGAGGAAGATAGGGTGGACGTGATAAAGATCCAATTGGAAGATGAAGCCCGTACATGGTGGTCGGTGGAAGAAAGCAGGCTAGACGGGCCGATTGAATGGGGCAAATTTAAGGAGTGCTTCCTAGATCATTATTTTCGTTCCACAGCCAAGGCAAAAATGGAGGAAAGATTTATTCTTTTGAAGCAGAATGGACGCCCGGTGGACATATATGCGGCAGAGTTCAACCGTCTGAGCCGTTTTGCTCCATACATGGTCGTCTCAGAGGCCACCAGGGCCAGACGCTTCCTTCAGGGACTAGATTTCGAGTTGCAGCAGTTGATTGCATCGCTGGATTTGCAGACTTTCACACAGGTACTCAACGCAGCGAGATTTCAAGAGCAATTGATCAATAAGTTCAGGAAGCCCCCAGTCGTTCCAGCACGTACCCATGCGCCTTCTTGAAGAGCCATACCGGTTCACAGGCCTGGAAGGGCACAAATGAAACGCCCGATCGTACCGCAGCATCGCCCCCAGAGACAGAACGTAGTTTGCGGCTACTGCGGTAGAGGTGGGCATACGCAGAAGGACTGTCGTCGTGCCAAAGGACAGTGCTTGATTTGCGGATCCAGTCAGCACAGGATTAGCGGTTGCCCTGAGCGAGCAGAGATACAGGGAGGTTCTGGATCGCCGCAACAGAGACCACAGGAGCAGAGGCAACCCTTTACAGGTCGCGGTCAGGGACGGGCTTTCACCTTGACCGCCGAGCAGGCAGAGGCGTCAGGAGACGTGGTTACAGGAACTCTACTCGTACATTCCTTGCCAGCTAGAGTGCTATTTGATTCTGGAGCATCGCATTTTTTCTTGTCTGAGCATTTCACTGATACACACTCCATACCACATGAACCACTAACCAAAGGATGGGAAATACATACGGGTAATGGCATTATAATATCTAGTCGAGAATGTAGATCATGCCCGGTTGTAGTGTGTGGCAGGGAATTTTATGCAAATTTCCTTCTGATTGGGACAGGCAGTTACGACGCAATTCTCGGGATGGATTGGATGAGCACTTTCCATGCAGTTATCGATTGTCGTGCAAGGAAGGTGATCTTCCGTATTCCCAATCACCCGGAGTTTATTTTCGAGGGCGGAAGCGAATCTTTGGAGCCAGCCAAGTACAGAGCCAAGCCCAAGGAGCTGACAGCTATGGAGATTGATGAGAGCCCGGTCCCAGTAATTGTTCGGGACTTTCTGGACGTATTTCCTGAAGATCTACCAGGTCTACCACCTCCTCGAATCTTGGAGTTCTCGATCGATTTAACTCCAGGTACGGCCCCAGTATCCAAAGCCCCATACAGAATGGCACCAGTTGAGTTGACGGAATTGAAGAAGCAAATTGAAGAGCTATTGGAGAAGGGATTTATTCGGCCGAGCGCTTTACCGTGGGGTGCACCAGTTCTGTCAGTAAAGAAGAAGGATGGATCGCTGCGAATGTATATAGATTATCGGGAGCTGAACAAAGTCACAATAAAGAACAAGTACCCAATCCTATGCATTGACGACTTATTCGATCAGCTAAGTGGAGCCAAGGTATTCTCGAAGTTGGACCTCTGTTCTGGATATCATCAAATCAGAGTAGCAGCCGAGGATGTATGCAAGACGGCTTTCAGGACCCGATACGGACATTACGAGTTCCTTGTGATGCCGTTCGGTGTTACCAATGCCCCAGCAATATTCATGGACTTGATGAACAGGGTGTTCGCAAAGTACTTGGACACGTTTGTCGTGGTGTTTATCAACGACATGCTTGTCTACTCGAAGACCCGGGAAGAGAATGCTGAACATTTGCGCACGGTCCTACAAATTCTTCGGGAAGAGAAACTGTATGCGAAGCTAAGCAAGTGTGAATTCTGGCTCGACAAGGTTCAGTTTTTGGGACATATTGTTTCGGGCGAAGGCATCTCAGTAGACCCGGCAAAGATAGAATCTGCCAGAGATTGGCCAACACTGAAGTCAGTTGCCTAGATCAGGAGCTTTCTGGGATTGGCAGGTTATTATCGGAGATTCGTCCAAGACTTCTCAAGAATCGCTGAACCATTGACGAGGCTGACACGGAAGGACGTACCGTTTACGTGGACAGAGGAGTGCACTCAGGCATTTGACACACTGAAGCAAAAGTTAACCACGGTGCCTATTCTTACAGTACCAGATGATTCCGGTGGTTTGGTGATACACAGTGATGCCTCAGGGAAGGGATTAGGCTGTGTTCTGATGCAGCACGGCCGAGTGGTTGCTTACGCCTCTCGACAACTGAGAAATCACGAGAAGAACTACCCTACGCATGACTTGGAGTTAGCTGCGGTAGTCTTTGCGTTGAAGATTTGGAGGCACTATCTATTGGGCGAGAAAGTGGAGGTATACACGGATCATAAAAGTTTGAAGTATGTTTTCACTCAGAAGGAACTAAACATGAGACAGCGCCGATGGCTAGAGCTGATGGCAGATTATGACTTGGACCTTCAGTATCACCCGGGAAAGGTGAATGTTGTACCAGATGCGCTCAGTCGCAAGCCAGCGGTCATGATGTTGACCGGTCAGAGGAACATTATTGAGGACTTCCAGAGACTCGAGCTTGAAGTCGTTACGCCGAACGCACTCAGTCAACTTTGGCAACTACAGGTGCAATCTTCCCTGGTGGATCGCATCAAGATTGCATAAGCGAATGATCCCCGATTGCAAAAGTTCAGAGAGCAAGTGGAAGCCGGACTGAGAACGGATTTGATTATACATGAAGATGGCTCTCTGAGATTCGGTAGTAGACTCTGCGTACCCAAGGGAGATGTTCGAGAAGAAGTTTTAGCTGAAGCACACAGTTCAGATTATTCTGTGCATCCGGGAGGTACAAAAATGTATCAGGACCTAAAGCAGCATTTTTGGTGGAACGGAATGAAGCGGGAAATTGCGAGGTTCGTATCCAGGTGCTTGGTATGCCAGCAGGTGAAGGCGGAGCATCAGAGGACAGCAGGATTGTTACAACCGCTGCCGATACCAGAATGGAAGTGGGAGCACATTACCATGGATTTTGTGACGGCCTTACCACGGAGCCCTAGGGGCAATAACGCCATTTGGGTTATCGTCGATCGCCTCACGAAAGCTGCACACTTCATACCATTCTGAGTGGGACAGTCGACAGAGTCATTGGCAGAGAGATATATGCAGGAGATTATACGACTTCACGGTGTTCCAGTCAGCATTGTGTCAGACCGGGACACCAGATTCTTGTCGCACTTTTGGAGGAGCCTACAGGAGAGCTTGGGTACCCACCTTAAATCCAGCACAGCTTATCACCCGCAGACGGATGGACAATCCGAGCGTACGATTCAGACACTCGAGGATATGCTGAGAGCCTGTATGTTGGACTTTCAGGGTTCCTGGGAGGACCATCTACATCTAGTCGAGTTCTCTTATAACAATAGTTATCGGGCTAGTATTCAGATGGCTCCTTTTGAAGCACTTTACTGACAGAAGTGTCGATCCCCAGTATGTTGGGATGATGTGGGAGAACGAAGATTACTGGGCCCCGAACTCATTGTTCAGACAGTCGACAAGGTCCAAAAGATCAGGCAGCGCATTAAGACGGCACAGGATCGACAGAAGAGGTGGGCAGATACCAGCCGGAGGGCACTAGAATTCGAAGTCGGAGATCACGTGTTCTTGAAGATTTCCCCCTACTCGTGGAGTTATCAGGTTCGGAGGTCGGGGAAAGCTTAGTCCCCGTTTTATAGGACCTTTTGAGGTGCTAGAGCGAGTAGGAGAGGTGGCCTATCGACTTGCCTTGCCTCCATCGCTAGCTGGTGTGCACAATACCTTCCACGCGTCACAGTTGTGTCGTTATGTTCGGGATGAGAACCATGTTCTGGACTATTCGGAGCTAGTTTTGGGTACCGATCTGTCATACGAAGAACAACCCACTACCATCCTCGACCGCAGAGAGAAAGTGCTGAAGAATAAGGTCATCCCGTTAGTCCGAGTGTCTTGGGGCGGTCGTTCCCCAGGAGAATCCACCTGGGAGCGGAAGGAAGATATCTGTGCTCGTTATCCACATCTCTTTGTTTAGTACATTGTTTCCTTGTATCCTTGTTAAATTTCGAGGACGAAATTTTTGTAAAAGGGTATGATGTAAATCCCCGTTCCCATCTCAATAAAAGTTTCTAATTTTCCAAATTTTCCCCGAATGTCCATTTCTTTTTCCCTCGTATTTTTCTGTGGGAAGTTGGTTGCTTAAATCCCAATATTTATAATTTCCCAAACCCTAAAAGTCAAAACCTAAGATTTAAAACCAATTAAAACCAAAGCTAAAATAAACTAAAATCTAAACCTAAAAACAAAAACCCTCGGCCCATAGGATTTTTCCCATTAAAAATGGAAACGATTAAACTAATTTCCCCCGGCCCGTACACTAAGCCCACACACAAAATTAAATTAAAATGAATTCTTTTAAAAACTGTCGGCCCAGCCCACTTCCTTCGACCCGTACCCGCGCCGACCCGACCCGCTTCAAACCCTTCTTCTTCTTCCCAACGGATACATTTTTCCCGCTCACCCCCTTCAACGCACGATCCGCCTTCTTCACCGCACCTCGCGCCCACGCCCACGCCCCCGCTCGTGCGACGTTACCCCCACGACGCGCACCCCTCGTCTCCCTTATCTCCCTCACACCCTCGCTCCCTTCTCATTTTCCAAAATTCTTCACCTCTCTCTCTCTCGAAAACCCATTAACCCCACCGAGCACCCAACTCCGCTCGACCCCCTCCGACGACGACAACCTCCTCGGTGACCCCATACTTCCTCCCTCACACTCTTCTCTCCAGAAACTCACTCCTCACGAGCCCTTGCACCCACCAATCGAGTCATCTGCACTCCCGAACCCCCTGCACCCGAGCTCGACCACCGCCTGCACCCTCGACGCCGGCGATCTCCCCATCACATCGTCGACCTCTACACTTTCTTCTCCCCAGCCTCATCAACTTCACCATCACCACCTCCGAGCTCTCTCTCTCTCTCTCTCTTTCTCTTCAAAAACACCCTAACCCAAAACCCAAGTCGTGAGCCCCCACTGTTGCCATCGCCGGAGCGATGCCGTCGACCGTCGTCGACCCCAGTGCACCCGGGAGATCCTCAGAGCATCCTTCACGCTTCCAGAGAGCACAAAACAACTCCGGGAAACTCCGACGCCAAACCGTATCGCGAGCCAAGCTCGCGCAAATCGTTTCACGCCGTACATCGTGCGTTCGTGACGCTGCTGCTGCCGTGCAACCCCGAGACGTTTCCAGGCAAGTGTTTTACTTGCTACATGCTAATATAATTGTGATACAAACTTAAATCGTATAGATTATAATTTACAGATTTCCGATATATTATGCGACATACCTGTTCGATGCGTGATCCCAATGAAAATACTCACTTAATTTGATGTAAATGGATTGTTTCTGTTGGCCCATATAGTGAAGAATATCGTGTATAAATCTCACTGGAAAATACGACTGTTAGTGACTAGGATGAATACCCCCAAATATACCGATAAAACTAGAAATTTCCCGCATCTGAAAATGGTTAAAATCACTGTAAATTATGTACATACTGGAATGATGCGTTCGAGGGCTTAAATCGAAGATGACTCGACGAAATTTAATTCTATGTAAGCTTCTAATGTCTTCTGTATTGTAACTGCGACGATATTTGGATCGGAGTGTGACTCTGGACTGCAGTCCAGAGCGACTCTGATTACTGTTTACTGTCCCAAAATGTGTGTCACTTTGTTTCCTGAATTCGTATGTTATGGAACTCTACAGTGGATTAAATATGGATCTGTTAGCTAAACAAAACAAGTGGTTTCATTCCGTTTCATTTCCGTTTGCTATTTAATTTGTAAATAAAAAGGGCAGAACGTATAACTGTCCAGAACAGATTCAGAAGTGATATACTAATGTTAAACTGTGTATAACTTTCGACGTACAGACGCGATTGAGGATCCCTCTGTTGCGTTGAATACCCTATCGAAAAACCTAGATTTTATTCAACTTTAGTATCGCTAAATTCTGAACCCAACTGGATGCAATTCGTGTCACGAAACGGACGTTCAGTTCAGAAACTGAATTTCCAGCCGCGAGCACTTAAAATGAAACAGCTGTATCTTGAATACCGGAAACCCGATTGAACTGAAACTAATTTTGATGAATTTCTGACTGAGTGTTCTATTTATCGTATTTGTATCATTTCGTTGAATTCTAAATATATGAATTTATGCAATTTTTGTAAGTCAATGACGTGCACATTGGTTCATAACATACTTAGCTTGTTAATGGCATACATACATATATCACACCCCAGTTGCCATATACTTAGTGTTAGTGCGTGTTAGAGTCAGTGGACATTGCATTATCGTACGTGATTGATGTTGGTTTAGGAGTGATGAGTACACCAATGGGAAGTGAATATTCGTTACAGTGATTGATACAGTGAACAGTGATAAAACCGTGCCATTGGTATATTTGTACACGACTAAATCAAGATCATAAATAGTGTAAACCTGGGGATAAAGGGGAAATCGAAGTGGAAAGAGAATCGTATTTAGCGGGACCGTGTTTTAGAGGATGATCATTCGAGCAGCGATATATATATTAGGTAGGATCTAGCGATCCGGCTGACAGGGTTATGTCCCGGGCATGTGGGCCGTTGTCTCGGGTATGTACGAGACTCCTGTTAAATATGATCCTCCTTTCCACTATGCGATTTCAAACATGACCTAGAGACCGATAGGGACACAGATCATATTTTGCATCATATAGTGACATAGTGATTACTCGCATTATACTTTCACTGTTATTACCTCTTTTACCTGTTTCATCTTCTTATAATAATATTGTTATTGTGTCGCTCTGACGACCTGAGTATGCATGCTCAGATCCAGTGGAAGGACCAGCGCAGGAGACGTATCTATCTTTCGAGTTCACGGAGTTATAGTCTGGTGTACTTTCTTTCTTTACTGTTTTCCATAAAAGAGATCGTGAAATTGAACTTGGTTAGTAACTGTTCTTGTTATTTGTAATTTGTGAACAATGGATTTTAATGTAATAATTTAGTGATGTAATTTTCTTTACTACTGTGCTTTATTTACTGCTTACCATGTAATGCTAGAAGCCGAAGTGTGACTACGGCGGGATGATTCCTTGACCGTAGGAGCATGGCTGGCCTAGTCATCCCTCGTTTTCCGTATTTTGGGAAGCGGGGCGTGACACTTTCCCTTTGCCCTTTTCATTCCGAGGCTCTGTCTTTAAAAAGGAAGGCTTATGACCCATCTGGTCCATTTGGGCCAGCTTATCAATCAAGGTCTGGAAGGTGGCCGGCTTGAAGAATATCATGAATTGGGATATGGTCGCCTACGGATCGAGGGTTCCCATAAACATGCCCACTGCAGGAGCCTCTTCGATGCGCTGTTCGCACTTCGACCATAGATTCCGCCACCATATTGCATATTGAACCCACGTTTCTCCAGGCTTCATCCTGGCATTGATCAATACCGTGATTGGGGTGCGTTCGCTAGCACTCGCGAAACACTGGGTGAATAGCAACTCCATCTCTGCAAATGTCTTAACAGAGTCATTCGGGAGTTTCGAATACCACTCGAATGCCGTCTCCGACAAACTGCCAACAAACTGGCGGAGCAGTAGTTTATCATCACCTCCAGTGTTGCCGCATAAGGCTCTGAATTGAGCGACGTGCTGGTGCGGATTTCCCGTCCCCTTATATATATGGAATTTGGGGATCGTGTATCCCGGCGGGTATTTTATTTGGTCATACCAACCCAGATAGGTTCGTCCAGTTTTAACAATTTGCCCAGTCGCTTCATTCGCCTGGTGAACTCGTATCTGTTGAGCGATGTAATCATCCAGGGCAGCTTTAGAGATTGTCTCATCCTTAGCTGTTGACAGAGCCGGCAGAGGATTTGATGTATCTCCTCTATCATCTTCAATTATTACTGGAAGATCTTCGGCTGGGGGATCGGGCTGGATCATCGTGCCCACCATATCTTGGAATAGAAGGGCTATTTGTTTTATATTGGTTGCTTGTTCCGCGGCCTCTTTGTCCTTCTTCTCAAGCATTCTACGAAGGAATTCGGCATCAGTTTCCTGCTCACGGCGCTGCTCCGAGGATGTCTCTGGGCTTGCTTTCAGTCCTGTGAGTGCGGCCATAGCTGTTAACATCTCTTGGAGCTTTTGTTGTTGTTACTCCCGAGCCTTAGTAACTGATCGCGTAAGCGGTCGATGACCTGTGGAGATGCGGCTATCCTCTTTTCCGGATGCCATATAGACGGTATGCACCACCATGCCCCCAGACTTAGGGCGTTTAGGTTCAGTGGTCTTGCGATTCGTCGCAGACTCAGGGATTTTCTTTGGCCTTCTCCTTTTGTGAGCGGTCGAAATTGAGGGGGGGTTGCAGTGGGCACCCAAGTAGCTGTCGCCTTTTGTGGCTTGACAAGATGGTTCTTTTCATGCTGAGCTTTAATCTTCTTTGGTCGGCGAGAGTAGTCCTGGTCAATCACTGATTCCTGGACTTGTCGCCAGACTTTGTAAATTTTGGAGGACAGCCGCTGAGGGGGCTGCTCCGGCTTCTTCTCTGTACCATTCTCCATATGTGGAGGAGATCTTTTCAGCACGGCAGTCGGAGCGTTCTTACGAACCCTCCTAAGCGGTTCAAAGCTGTTCCCAGTTGGAACAGCAGCATTGATTTCCACCATGAGAGCTGGCGGAGTCAGTCCGGAAGGGGAATTGCCCCCAGCCTTCCTTACTCGGCGCCAGCGGCGACGTCGAGCGTGTCGAGCGGATGGGATTTTCTCAGTTGAAGGGGTGACTTCATCATGCCCCCTGTTTTGGCGAAGGTTTGTCGCCGGCGTCAGCCTCTTAAGGACCGATGTCCGTTGAGAAGCAATGCCCAATCTGTGAAAGACAGACATCTGGGCAGGGGAAGCAGCTTTGAGGACTTCGTTTGGATTGGGAGCCGGAATGGCCAGCCTTATGAAGACTGACTTCTTGGCATAAGAAGCCTCTCCGATGATTTCGTCCGCTTGAGTTGGGATGGCTATCCGCTTTGGGATGGCTGCTTTAGGTATCGCGGGCTTGTTGGTGTTCTGGCCCAGTCTGTTGAAAACTGAGGCATTGAAGTTGTGCGACCCATTGAGAGGGGACGCGGCAGTGGTAAGTCGATCAAAGACCGACTTCTTCGGGGTTTCTTGCGACAACATCAGGGCATTGAAGCTCATCGGTGGGATCATGGTCCCAAAGAACAGCCCAGTGGTGGCCTGAGTTACTTGCTCCACTGGCATCTTGAACAGGGAGGCCGCTTAGGGCCCGTAGGTTACACCTTCAGATGAGGTGGAACGGGAGTTGCAGTTGCAGCTAAAGCAGTTAGAGGCCATTTCTTTTTTTGTTTTTCTGTACAGAGCAAGACACCAAATCTTAGTACCTCAAATCCAGGGGCAACCATAGCAAACCGCGATTCATTCGCGAAACATGACACATGAAGTGTGGAGTGGAAAGAGGAAAAGGTCCCACCGGGCGTGCCAGAATCTGTTCTCCTCCGAAATGTAGGGACACGACCGCATAGGTCCGTCTTGCCTGAATTTGGGGGCAGATGCTAATTGGTGCTATCCGTCCACCTCTCCGAAGATACCAAGTTGATTTATAACACCATGTATCAAAGGTTTAAACGGATGCGCCCGATGTAGCAGATTTTGTCAGATTCCACCTCATTTGAGGGGGTTTTGATTGTGGGGACGCTCTTCCCTGCAGGCGCAAGCCCCTGCAGTTAATTGCATTACCGCATCACGGTAACCACTTTCTCCTTCTCCAGATGATCACTTCGTGTCGTGTGTGCTTGTTTTGTTTTTGGTTGCCTGTGAATTGTATACGGAGACTAATTTATGTTGTCGCCCGTAGGGCGTGGATTTGTCCAAATCCGTATCTTCTTAAATTTGGGGTTGGGTTTAAGGACATGTTAGAATCATTTGAGATTAAGATCAACTTAACAGTTTGTTAAGGACACGTTAGTCTAATTTTAGACTAAGATCAACTTAACAGTTTGTTAAGGACACGTTAGTCTAATTTTAGACTAAGATCTACTTAACAGGATCATTTAGATCCAACAAAAGAGCATTTGGGCTCTATTGTTTTAGTTCAGGGACTTTGCGGTCAATTGCCAGTTTAAGGACATGGTGGTCCAGTTTAAAGACATCATAGTCTGTAAAGGTTAAGGACATCATAGTCTATGGGCTTAAGGACCCCACAGTCCGAGATTAAGGACATCATAGTCCGTGGGTTTAAAGGGACCCACAGTCTGTAGTTTAAAGACGTCATAGTCTATAAAGTTTAAGGACATCATAGTCTATGAGTTTAAGGACCCCACAGTCCATGGAATGATTGGTTATCGGGACCCGTCACCTCTTTGAAGACGTTGAAGGATTACACCGATAAATATCAAAGGAGTGAAGAGATGTACCCTTGAACCAAAGTTGATTTTGGAAATCTGTAGTCCAATTTGGGACTAAGATCGATTAATTAAATTATGAGCACATTGGCTCAGTTAAATCTGAATTGAGGACTTATGGCCAACTTGGGCCAAGTCTAATTAAGTTTGAAATGTTGGCCCTTTGTTGGACTGTTGAACATTTGTCTGGGTTCAACCCCCATTATTTAGTGATGCTAAACAGGGGTTTGGGGCTCTAACAACATTTTGTCTTTGGCTGAGCACTAACCATTCATTATAGCTCTGGACTTTACTTTGCATATCATATGAACTGACCAATTTTGAGGTTCAGTTGAAGGGGAGATTTGCCTCTGGAAAACTTAGCCAATTTAGGCTAAGCTTGGTTTTAAAATGGTGTTAAACACGAGCACATATTTGGCGATCACGTGCTCCCACGTGATGTGCTGAAAATAGTGTTAAACACTGAGGACAAAACACTTAAAGTAGTATTAAATACTAAAATTGAATTGGTCACGTGGGGTCACGTGATGCATCTGAAGATGGGGCCAAACTTCCTTTATTTTATTCTCAAAATCTGCAAATAAGTGTTAAACACTTAATTTTTGTGATAATCACGTGGGGACACGTGATAATCATGTGGGGACACGTGATAGTGCCCATGTATTAAGTATTAATTCCTTTGTTTTCCCTCATTTACCCTTTTAGAAAGGTGTTAATCAGGGGTCACGTGGGGACACGTGAGGCGCCCTAAATCAGTATTGCCTTTGGCTTTATTCCCTTTAGTTTTGAGGGTCACGTGTGAGCACGTGAGGCATTGCCTCCAACCTTTTTCTTTCTCATTTTGAGGAGTCTGTTTGAGGGTCACGTGGGGGGCACGTGACCATGTCTCATTCGTTCTTTTCTGATCATTAAAGGAAGGGTCACATGTTGCCACGTGACCACGTTTATGTGCATGGATAATTTAAGTCCTTTGTTTGAGAATTAAATTCTTTGGTAGGGTTAAACCCTAATCTTGTTTTGAAGAATTAAATTCTTATGTAGGGTTAAACCCAAGTTTTATTTGGGGGAATTAAATTCCTATAAATTTGAGAGAATTAAATTCTCATATAGGGTTACACCCTGGTTTCATTTAGAGGAATTAAATTCCTATAAATTTGGAGGAATTAAATTCCCTAAACTCAATTCTCGCTCTAGGTTTTGGATCTGCATGGCAGAATCTCCCCGATGAGAATTAAATTCTCAACTTATGGGGAGATCTGCTTCTGCAGACCTTCAACCAAAGGAAGAACTAAGTTCTTATTCAGAAGAGTTAAACTCTTAGATTGAGAATTAAATTCTCTTTTTATTTTGTGAGAGGTTATAGGATGATCTCTCACCTAGGATTTCTTTCTTTTCTCAAAAAAAACATTCTTTCTCTCTGGAGAATTAAATTCTCTTCTCTTTTGTTCTCTCTCTCTGTTGTTGTATCTCTCAAAAAAATTCCAAGAATCCTTCTCTTCTCTTCTTGGCTCCTATTTATAGGAGAAAGAAAAGAATCAGTTTGTTTAGTCAATCTTTCATTGAAAGATTTTAATCGATTTTGTAACCAACACGATCTTTTAGATCACTCAGTGAATTTTATTCACCATTGGATTTTTAATCCAAAAGATACTCTGTTTGTTATTCTTGGTGAATTTCAGGGAAATCCTTCCTTTTATAGAATCTTTCTATAAGTTGGTGATTTTTCATCACCATTGGATTTTTAATCCAACGGTGCTCCACTTTACAGAGCACAATCTTTTTTGTTTGGAAAGATTTAGAGAGATATTTTTCCAGTTAAGGTTTTCGATTCCCTCTTAATTAGAATTTAATTATATTAGTTCAGAAGGCTTAAGAACCTATCACGTGCTACATTTAAATAGAATTTAATTCTATTAATCAAAGAGCTTAGGAACCTATCGCGTGTCTGTACGTGACCTTTGGTCACGTGTGGACACGTGATGCCCCATTAGGGTATTCCTTACTGTTTTATTACACTTTTAATTTTTTTCAGTGGGTTTTTTAAAGGCCCATCTCGTTTGGATACGTGACTCCCCTGATTGATTTTTTAATTAGAATTTAATTCTTATTTCAACAGAATCCCCAGGAAACCATCACGTGTCGGCACGTGACCCCCGATCACGTGTGCGCACGTGATGCCCCATTGGGGTTTTTCCTTGAATTTTATGAGGGAACAACAGTGGAAAATTCATACATTCCAGCACTCTATTCCAAACAAGTTTGGAGTGTCAGTTGCTTCACTAGGTGAAACTGAAGCTTAGATCAGTTCCCTCCGGCGAATCATCTTCGGCAAGAGCATCCGCCTCTCAAGTTTGTTCCCGACGGCCTACGATGAGCTTGGAGGGGTCTTTCACGATTGGGTGGACACGCATCAAAAGTTGTAATTCTTGAACCTTGCATGCTTGTTTTCTAGTTTAGTGTTTGGATCGATCGCTAGGGATTATGTTTCTAGTGTCCTCTTAAAAAAATTTGTTTTTTGATTCTGCATTGACCGCGGTTGCCGTGGTGACGGCACTAGGGACTTTTACCTAGTCCTCTATGTTTAGGCATACGGGCCCGTTCCACTAAAATACATCTCCATCGAGACAACACGTTGCTCGACATACGAGCAACACTTCTCTCTACAAGTCTTGCACTCCTTTTTTACCAAGACGCTCTTGCACTCAAGAATCCTCACACAAAAAAAGAAATACAATTCTCACTCTTCTATCTTACAAAGGCACTCTTGAACTCAAGAATTCTCACAGAAAAACAAGAAGAAGGTTTACAATGAAGCACAATACTCTCAAAAGAGCTTCTCTTAAAACTTACAACTAATACTCAACGAGTATGGAATAATCAAATTAAGCCCTTTGATCTTTTTGAGTGTGTAAGAGAAAGTTTAATCAAAATCAAGATTTTTTTCTCACGAGAGATGAGAAAAAGCTTTGGTATCTTTCAGAATGGTTTTTGCAAGTCTTGGCTATTCAAATCTCAATAAATACCACTTAAGAAAAACTAGTCGTTATTGGTCAAATTAGTCAAAAAGAGCCGTTATCAGACATCTGAAGTTCAACCAGACAGAAGAAGAATCGGCAACGGCTAAAAAATAGCTTCAGACGTTTGTTTGAATAAGCTTCAGACGTTTGCCGATAGTTTTTAAAAGAAGACAAGAAAGCACGGAAAGCAAACGGGTGTCTGAAGAAGAAATGTTTCCAAATAATTTTGAACTCCAGACATTTGTCTTAAATAGCTTCAAACGTTTGCCGTTATTTTCAAAACATGGCTAATGAAAATACAGAGAACAAACAGACGTTTGAAAAATAAGTGACACACGTCTGAAGAAGAAAAGATTTTCAAAGTTTTTAACCTTCTGACATTTGAGCTAAAAAGAATCAGACGTTTGTTCCCACAAAAAGTTTTAATACCATGAAAACATAGAGAACAATCACACGTTTGAAGAAGTTTGACAGACGTTTTTTCCGTAAAATTTTTTAAGCAAATGAAAACACAGAGAACAAACATACGTCTCAAGAAGCTTTAACAGAAGTTTGTTATGCAAAAGTTTAAAGACCATGAAAACACAGAGAACAGTCATACGTCTCAAGAAGCATTGGCAGACGTTTGTTATGTCAAAAGTTTTAAACAATGAAATCCCAGAGAACAACCACATGTTTGTTCTGGTAAGTTTCAGACATTTGTTCTGAAGTAAGAAACTGATATTTTAAAACTTGTGCATGTTTTGGAAAACAGGACTGACGTCTGAAGCATAATGATACACACGTCTGAAGAAGGATTTTTTAGACAAATTTGAACTTGGTTTTGAAAATGATTTTAAATGAAAACCAACGCAAGTTTTCCCTAAGAGTTTCACAAATAATATGAAGAGTGTGTGCAAGAGCTTAATGTGATGTTTTCCATAGTCATGAGTACTTACATTGTTTCCTATGTCGATATCGTTCTTTTATCAATTCTTGAATCTTCCGATAATTGTTTCCTATGTCGATATCGTTCTTTTATCAATTCTTGAATCTTCCGATATCTCGACACGAGCTCTTGAATTTTTGATTTCTTGAATTCTTTTGAACTTGGACTTTTGGCTCCTTAGCTTCTTGAGCTTGAATGTGATCATTAAGAAGCTCTATTCCATTATCCTCCAACGTCCAATAGATTTGCCGTTTTACCTCAATTTCCTTCATCCTCTATCGTAGCCTTGTGTCGGTTGATATCCTGAAATCTTTCTCAAACACGACCAAGCTCATATACAGTGTTATGAAATATGCAATATGAAACACATGTATATATCTATTAATATTGTATAATATTATCAAAACTAAATAGTAGGATTATGAAAATCCATAAGCCATCAACTCACACATACACACTCGCACACTCACATATACGCGCGCGCACTTACACTCATACATACACTCGCTCACGCACTCATACACATTTTCTCACATACGTACGCGCGTACACACACTTACACATACGCACAAACACACATACGCGTGCACATACTCGCTCACACATACCCTCAATTACCTATAATTCTTCTTGCCCTAAATTTATTTAATATAATCCTATAATCCATCTTATCCTAAATTACCAAATTACTATTTCAATTTTTCATATATTTTCAATTATAAAACCTATTTTACCCTAAATTACTAAATTACCAAATTTCTAATTCAATTTTTCATATATATTCAATTTCTATTTCAATTCCTCAATTATATTTCAATACTAAAATCCATCAATCTCAAAATCACAATAAATTTCAAACCCTAATTTCATAATTCCATGATTTCATAACCCTAAACCCATCATCCTATAAATGATTCAATTTTTAGAAATTACGAATCATCTAATTTCAAAATTGAATAATCTAATTGAAAAAATTAGCGATAGGAGGAGAAAACACTAATCTTGGATCGAATTTGGAAAAGAAAAACCTATTGCAAGCTCCAATAGTAACAAATCCAACTATAACACTTACAAGAAAAAAATTGCAATAAATTTGTTAATTTTTTTTAAAAATTGATGAAATAGGAGGGGCTGGGAATTTACCTTCGTGGGTTGAATTGGGGAAGAATGAGGAAGAAGAAGGCAGCTCACGAGTGTAATCTGATCGAAGCATTAGCGACCGTTTTAAACGGTCGTTAATGTTTTGGGCACGGTCGCCAATTCATTGACGACCGTGCATTAGGGACCGTAAAAATAATACGGTCGCTAATACCTTAATAGCGATCGTATAAATTATTATGGTCCTTAATATACGGTCGCTAACGTGTATAGTTTCTACTAGTGTTTGTGAGCACAGAGTATGTATGAGACATGTTTGGAAGAACAACAAAAAAAATTCCTAAAGACTTCTATGAGAGGGTGGTGTGGGATGCGGCTAGGGCTTTTAATCAGTCTAGTAGAGATCCAGCTTCATTAGAACTAGCACTACACTCTCAACAAGCAATGGAGAGGATTACTGGCATAAAAACTAAATGGAGCAGGTCTCAATTTTCGGAAAGATCCAAGAATCACTATGTAACTAATAACCTAAGTTAGTCTTTTAATGCATGGATCAGCCCGTGTGTGATCTAATGGAGAGCATCAGATGTAAGGTGATGCAACGGATAAAAAGTAGAAATAGATTAGCATTGAAGTGGAAAGGAAAACTTGTACCTGCAGCAGAAGGATACATGATTGATATTAGCATAAGAATTAGTGCTTGGCAAATTAGAAGATCCACTCAATTCAATTTTGAAGCCTATAAGGGCCTGTTTGGTTGCAGGATTATGGGTTTGGATTTGGATTTTGGATCGTGGAATCCTAGGATTCCATAATTTTGTGTTTGGTTGCAAGATAAGGATTTCTAGGATTCCTTTGTTTTTTATGGAGGGCCCACCACAAAACAAGGATTATGGAATCCTAAAAATTTTCAAGGATTTTCAAGGATTTAGCACTATTCGTTGTACTTTTAGATGGGGCCCATGCACTTTATTTATTTAACAATCCTCTCTCTCTATCTCTCTCTAAAATCCTCAAATCCAAATCCCACTTTTTTTCACCAACCAAACAAAGATTACAAGGATCTACAAATCCAATATAAGGAATCCAAAACCAACCAAACAACAAATTACCAAATCCAGAAATTTCAACCGTACTATTTTGGAATCCAAATTCCATAATCCTGCAACCAAACAGCCCCTAAGGGAGCAATCACAAGAGTTGTGGATATCCAGTACAAGACGTGTACTTGCAGTAAATCGCAAGTATGTGGATTTCCATGTGTGCATGCAGCATCTTGCATTGGAAGCATTAGAAATGTTTGTTGGTATGACAACATGGATGAATACTTCAGTATAGAAATGCATGTATAAATTAGTTATAATTAGCTTTTAGTTACCTAGCTTCTAATTCATAGTTATATATGTTTTCTATCTTCGAACTGAATATCTTGCTATGATTTTGTATATTTATATATCTCATGTTTAAGCTTGGTTACAACTTTCCAAAAACCCCACTTCCATCCAAAGATGATTGGGAAAAGGTGGACCTACCATATGAGATTCGGCCTCCGCACTCGAAGAGACCAAAGGGCATGCCTAAAAAGCAATGAATCAGAGAAAAAGATGAAGATGTTGGAAGGAAAGGGCCTAAGCTAGCTAAAAGGAAGTGTCATTGCGGTAGATGTGGTAAGTTCGGTCATCGCAAGACTACATGTAAAAAACCATTAGATCCCAGAGAACCACAACCATCACATAACTCAGGAATTAAAACTTCACAAGTTCCAAATAACGGTTAAGCTAGAACTTGGGAATTATCACAAAGATCACAAGTGCGACCCTCACAAATTGGTCAAGTAAGGACTTCACAAGTTTCATTACCATCACAATATCAAATTTCAGCAGCTTCACAATCCTTTCGCTGTAATTTTCAAAGTTTACAGGTTGACAGGTCTGTAGATGCAATCCCTGGCCAATCGGGCTATAGGTAAGCCTAACTTTATTAGATCATTTCTACAATTTTCTAAATTGCATCTATGTTATTTAATTATGTATGCTCAGAGAATGATTTCAATTTTGTTTGTAGAGGCTCAATGTCTCAAGCAAAGGTGAAGATATCAATTAGAAGAGCAAGCAAAAGTTGAAAAGGCTTTGAAATTGTTCTAAAATATTCTGAGACGGTGTCAGTTCTTTTGTTAGGTTTATGTTTTTTTAATGGTCAGGACATATGGTAGTATAAACTATTAGTTATCCGCGATGTTTTTTCTCCAATGAAGACTCATTTTGACTCCTTTTGTACAATCTATGTTCGAGATCTGAAGTGAACACATGCAATTTGGTATTGTTAATGTTGTTGTGTTGTTGCCGGTTGATGTATTAGTTTTCTTAATCTTATCGATCTGAAATTTGATACTAGTTGTCAATGTTGTTCTGTTGTTGCTTTTGCTGCATGCAGGGCAAGTTGGTGCCAAATTTAAGGTGGTTTGTGTTATTGTTGCTGGTATTTCTGTATTGGTTTTTGTTTGTTTTAATCCATGAAAATGCTTTTGAAAATATTTTAGCTAATTTGTAAAATGTTTTAAGTTTCTTACATGCATGTAATATTTGAGTTTATGACAAAAAAAAAAATTCCTGTAATGTTTAGTTTTGATGCTATTTTGTTGTTGCTAGGTTTAAATTTGATCATGGATCATGTTTTGAGAGTATTAATTGCTAATTCTCAAGTTATATGATTTGCCTAAACATGAGCCCTATTCTGAGCACCAACCATGCAAGCATTATATTCCAGGTTTTGCAAAATTCAATAGCCAAGCTCATTGTACTCTTATCTATTTCTGGGCATGGAGTTAGGGTAACCGTGGTTTATTTTTAAGTGAAGGTAGAGAGAATGTAAACTGTTGTTTGCAAGGCCCAAACTCAAAAAATGGACTTTACAGAACTATGGTCATATTGGAGTTGAGATAATTGGAGTTATCTGAGGTTTTGAGCTGAAATAACCGCAGTTATCTAAACTCCAAAATGGTTGCCAAACAAAGAAAAGTTAGCATTTTGGAGTTGAGTGTTGCTAACTTCATGATGAAACTGCAGTTTAGAAAACTTAAACTCCATTCCCAAACAAAGCCTTCAGTCTTTCTTATTTCTCTCGTTTTTTCTTCCACCACATACTCAGCCAAATGCAGGTGTTAAAAACATTTATAACAACAATTCCATTGCACTTTATAAGTTTCGAAATATACGACATTAACCATTACAGAACTTCCATATATTAACATTACTTTAACAAAAAGCAATAAAACTCAAATACATTTTCATGGCACTAACACATATAAAACATAAAAGCAAATGTATAAATAACTACAAGAAGTTGAATTTTTCCATTAATCTACCGGTTTCCACTTGTTGCTTCCTACTTCTTTAACATTTCCATTTTACGCATAATCCTCTCAAAATCCTATTTTAAAGCTTCAAAGTCTTCATATCAATTTTTTTCGAGTTTCTTTTCATCTCGGAAAAATTCTCTTTGATTCAGGGGCAAATAATTTTTTTGGTCTCAAATGCAATGGAATTCTTGGTGAGGTACTTTTCCCACACAATATAGCCGCAACCAATCAATTGTGGACCTATATAATTCTGTGCATAAGGTTGTATAACTGAAATTTGAATGTATGGCCAATTCGGCGGAAAGGTAAGAAAAACCCTATATTAGAAAACCCTAATTTGGAATATTTGGAAAATAGGGGGATTTTGAATGAAGAAAATAGGTTTTGAGGGTAATACACACACACACACAATGTGTTACCGTTAATGTGTTAACAGAATATTCTAAAAAAATACTCTTTTGTCAATCGAGAGGATTGACTAGAATACCTTATAAGTTTTGGAGGTTACAGGTAAATACTAATTAGGGAGGACAAAGAAAAATATTGAAGTATAGGAAGACAAGCGGGGAAAAAAACCCATACTTTTAATGTTTTGCAAAATAATAAGTCATGAGCCAACAAAAGTGGAGTTTGAATTCAAGGCCTTATTGTAAGGAGGTTTCACCGCTATGCTATAACGACATCGCATTAAATCTCTTCTGCTCTATTGGATTCAGGTTTGTATGATTGCATCCGAGCCCAATCTTTTCCAACCCTGGAGGCATAGCCTAATGTTAAACGATTGATACGCATAAATACAGCTTTGAAGGAGAAAATTAGGTCTTTGTAATGGCATGAATTTAATTTATATTTTCTTAAGTTATTCAATGATCTTTAATATCTTCTAACGAAGCATTTTTATAATGCATTTAAAAATTAATGTAATATAGCAAATCGTCAGTCATTTTTATAAGAATAAAAATAAAAATCCTTCACAGACCCAACTTAACAGACGGGAGAAAGAAGATTTTGTTGCTACTAAGGCTGCTAATGAGCCGAAGTCGAGCGAGCTAGGGTCGGCTCGAGTTCAGCTCGTTTAGTATTGACTCGGCCTGAGTTCGCCTCGAGTTCGATCCCGAGCCGAAATATTAGACTCATGCTCATTTTTTTTAACGAGCCAAGTTTTTAACGAACTAACGAGCCCATCTTTGCAACTCAATTTTTTTAATTTCACGCTCGATTTCGTCGGATTGGAGCTTGATGTTTTTGATTTGTAGACATCTTCTTGTAGGACTTCATAGAAGAATCGCCGTTCGAGGAGATTTGAATTTTTTAAGGTTCTGAGTTTATGGCGAGAGACTTTTCGAGTTTGGAATTGAGAAAAAGGATTAATGTTTTCTTCAAGTCGAAGGCTGGGTTTAATACGAAAAAAGAGAAGTAAAAATTAAAAAAATTATGTATATAATACGGAATGTTGGATTGGGTATTCGATTGGTACTATTAGGTTATTGGGTATGTGTTTAATATTTAAAACACATATTATAAATGAACCGAACCCGAGCTGTTAACGAACGAGCCAGATTCAGCTCGAGTTTGGCTCGTTTACTTAATGAGCTAGGATTTTGGCTCAAGTTCGGGTCATTCGTTAATGAACCGAACTTGAACGAGCCCTTATCGATCCGTACTTGAGCCAACTCGGCTCGATTAGCACCCATGGTTGCTACCATTTTGTTCTAAAAAAGGTAGGATGGCTAGGAATGGTTAGAGTTTCTTTAACCTTCTATTTTTCCGGACAACCACAACTATATTTATCTTTTCCTGTCACCTTATAACATCTCCATCTTCTCTCCTCTTTGATAACAATCCCCCCACGCCCCCTCCCCCCCTCCCCACCCTCTCTCTCTCACACACACACTTCATCTAACCATCATGAAATCGCTCCTCATCATCCTCTCCCTTTCCTCCTTTCTCCTCGACCCTGCCGCCTCCACTTGCGCCCCCCGCTCCGCTCCTTACGATCGCGTCCTCAACAACTATCTGCCTCCTCCGTCGTCTGCCCCTTCCCCCTCCCCCTCCCCTTCCCCTTCGCGCGCTCCTACGCCCTCACATCTCCCCTCATATGTGGCCTCACATGTGCATGTGCCAACACACGTGGTGCCCTCGCACGTGACGGCATCTGCCGCTGACCCTGCCCCGTTGGTGCATGCCGGCGGCATGTCGAACATGATCGAATCCATTTCCAGCGTGTCCGATTCGGTCTCGAGTGCCATCAACTCTCTCAACTCTGCATTCCTTGATGGCTCCGTCAAATCGATATGTGAGAAAACCGACCATCCAGACGTCTGTGCATCGTCCATCCAGTCAGTCGCCCCTAATCTCAAAAATGCCGATGCAAACACCGTATTAAAACTCGCAATAAAGGGTGCCATGGTGACCACGCGTGCCGCCCTAACCATTGTGAACGGCCTTGCGAGCCAAGCGAGTGATAAGCTGACCAAATCCATTCTTGATGTTTGTTCTAACGGATTCGAGGACGCTATAAATGATCTTCAGGATGCGGAAAAGGCCGTGGACGCCAAGGATAAGGGCACGATGAAAAGCATGCTTAGCGCGCTCTTCTCTGATTACGGTGGATGCGGAGACGCATATACCGATCTTAAGAGGACCTCCCCGATGAAAGCTTATGAAGACTTGTTGACTCAGCATGCTAGCAATTGCTTGGCCATCGGCGACTTGATTAATTAGAAGCTGAGAAGATTATGTCGGAATATATATGTATGTATATATGTATAAGTATGTGTAAAATGATGAAGGAGAAAAGGAAATAAAATGCTAATAGTATAAGAGATAAAATAAGATAAAGCTCATATGAGCTTTTGATTTCTCATTCTAATTAACCTTTTTTATGTTAAGATCAAGTGGTGATAATAAATGTAGCTCGTTACTTTCTTGATATATTATAGATTTTATATTCTTTATTCATTATATTGATTATTTTCATTGTATCCATTTCAATCTTCAAACTCGCTTTAATTTTATATTTGTCATCTTCATTTGTAACATCTTCACCAAGATTTGAAAATAACGTTGCAAAAGTTAGCAAATATTGCAATAAATGTTGGACCCCATTAATTAAAAATAATCATCAATTAAAGCACGTGTAGATGAAAACTAAAGATATATAATCGTAACACGGTAAAACAATAATATTTTATTATGTATTTAACATATTTTTCTTTCTTTCTTTTTTCTAATTTTCTTTCGTTTTCAAGGGTCTTCGTACAAATATACCGAATTTATAAAATTTTACAGTTCTTTAAAAAGAAAAGGTATAATACGTGGCACAATTATATTAGTGGGACTCAGTGGAGCTATAATGTCCTCTTTCTGTAATTTAATAATTGCTGATGGTGTATTTGAAAAAATAATCTATTAAGAGGAACCGAAACTTTAACTCCCAATTTAATTTCCCAAATTATAGAATCATCATTGGGGTTTCGATTCCCAAATCTGAGGTCAGTTTTTTTATGAGTTATTACCAATTATAAAACTTGATTATTGTTTCTAATTAGATACTTATTCGTGATTAGTGATGTATTTTGAATGAAACTGCTAGTTCTTTTCTATTCAATTTATAAATGGGGAAACTTCTATCAGCTGATTGTAGATCTCAGATGAGTTTTGTGATCTCTTGTTATTTTTATCAATTTTGATGAAATTGCTTTGATCCCTTGAGTAGAAATTTTGACATTGGGGTAACTGCTTTGATACAAGGACAGCTAAGATTTAATTGTTGATTAGATTTCGATTGGATTGCGCTACATTCATTTCATTTAGTTGATGTTGATGATTGGGGATGGGAGGAAAAGGTCATTTTGTTTCCCTTTTTGTATTCAACAATTCTGCGATTTCATATTTTCATCATTGCCGCATCAAAAAGTCAGCTATAAAGCGAAGGTCGATAAAAGATTCGTCTATAAATAAGTTCCAAATTCATGGCTAGAAAAAGAGTTGATTGCATATAGGACATTCATGGTTACATCATGTTGCGCTTATTACCTCTCGACTAGTTTATTAGCACATTACTTGCGCAGGATTAGACTCGATATAACTTGAAAGATAAAATTTAACTCGATTGTCGAGTAATTTATACCCCAAGGTTCCCTTTTAAGTGTCCAATTTCGGTTTTATTTTTGTTCCATTATAAGTGTCCGTTTATAATATCAATGCTATTTTTTGTGTTATCAACACAAATTTAAATTTTAATCCCTATACTAACACTCATTAATATTGATACCAAAGGAAAAAAAGATAAGATAGACATAACCGGAGACTTAATTAGGTAAACTTTAAATGAGCTTAATATAGTAATTTAGTATCAACCATATCATAAGTTTAAACGAGACGGTAGTTTTTCTAAAGTTCTTAAAAGGAGTGCAAACCGAAAATTAAATACTTAAAGGGAATGGAGGGAGTATGTGTTAAGCTATAATATGCTAGTTGAAGAATGATAAATGGTCTTAATTGACTTTAAGAATGAAATTTTGAACTAATAATTGAGGGGTGATAAGTTCTAGACAAGGCATGCATGAAGGGTGTTATAAGCTATTAGCCATTAAAATAACTATAGACTATAGGCTTAAGCTCCAATTTTCAAGACTCTGGATGATAGGTTTGTTATGAAGAATTATGGTCAATTGTTAAGGATAAAGAGAGAAACAAATCCCTTACAATTTTCACAGGAATTTTTTTCTTAAATACCATCATTATTCATTAATAACGGTGGAGCTATTCATGTTACCCCTATTGGGTCAACATAAAGAAAATTACCAAATTTTCTTACATAAGCTATCCATGAAACTATGACCGCAGACTAGATGTTGAAATAAAATTTGATAATGAGTTGAGTTTGGTGTAGATCCTCTTTAATGGAGTTTATGATCCCTAAAGATTACACTCTGGGTTATGGTAGATCATGGGGTTCAAGTGCAGTAGAGCAAAAGTATCTCTTTCCTTTAACCCATGTCATTAAAATGAAGCCCTTGACAACATCTACAGATCCTTAACACTGTTGTTCTTCTAATCAAAAGGGTGGGTGTTTTACTTGTTAAGGGCCTTCCACAGTTCGAACATTTGATCATGGTGTGCCCATTATATAACCAATGACTAAAAAATCAGGTGGTACCCCCCCCTCCCCCCCCCTGACGCAACCCTATTAATTTTCTTGCATGACAGCATTTACAGATCCTTAACACTGTTGTTCTTCTAATCAAAAGGGTGGGAGTTTGACTTGTTAAGGGCCTTCCACAGTTCGAACATTTGATCATGGTGTGCCCATTATATAACCAATGACTAAAAAATCAGGTGATACCCCCCCCCCCCCCAACGCAACCCTATTAATTTTCTTGCATGAGAGTCGTAATCCACAATGTCTTAGATTGTTAGATTTTCAAAATCTCATTTTTATAAGTGCCATTGTTTGTAGAGTTCCTCACTTCCTTGTTTATGTGTTCTAGCGACTTATATTGAATAATTTGGAACCACCTCTGTAGTTAGGTCTCTATATCAGGAAAACCTAACAGACTTTAACTCAGTTAACTGTGAATACTAAAACAAAAACAGAAGCCTAGCTTTTGGAAATAGTATGTAGGAAAATACAATTGGAATGATGGTTAACTAAAATGATTGTCTATCCAAGAGTTCATAGAATCATAGGCTCTTAGTATGTTCGATAAGAAATATTTTGTTGTTCTTTCAAATATACTATTTGGACACTGGGTTTCCAACATTATATTATTTTTTTTATATGAGAAAGAACCTGGGTGGTTTATGTAAGCAGGCCCTAATTAGAACCAATATGTTAAGTCAAGGACCTCGAGGCTGCGTTTTCCTTTGTACACTTTTGTAAAGGTTTAAAAACACAATTGTATTTGGGAAACATACTATTCTTGGCTTAGCCTTTGGAGCGTAGAATTAATCCTTGATGGAAGCGTTGATATTTATGCAATGTATGCATAGGTAGGGGAAAAATCATTTTTCTTGCAATGGCAAGCATGTAATATCTATTATCTCTACGTGTTGTCTTTTGCTTATATTCAAAGACATGTTAGCTGACGTGATTAAAATTAAGTAGGTCATAAATTATACAAGTAAAATTGCAGCTTGCAAATTTTAATCTCTGTATTTCAAATGGATGTCTTGAGGCATCGGTTATAAGAAAATACGATTAGTTGTGAATCTAAGTACGGAAAATGGTTCATATATCAGAGCCCAAATGTTTGGATAAATGGTTGTCATTGACCTTTTGTTAACTGGGCATAAAATCCTACATTTCTTTTATGGAGCTCTTTTATCTACATTGTTTCACAAATGTGTAGTTTATATTGACACTTTATGTTAGATATTTCTCTACTAATTCTGCCATATCCCCCCCCCCACCCCCCACCCCCCACCCTCAAGGCAATTTGATTCTCTAAAACTTTAACAAAGGAAACCTGATGGCTGCTCACAAAGTTGTGCATGCAACCCTGAAAGGCCCAAGCGTCGTGAAAGAGATTTTCATGGGCCTCACCTTAGGCTTAATTGCTGGTGGCATGTGGAAAATGCACCACTGGAATGAGCAGCGAAAGACTCGAGCATTCTATGATATGCTCGAAAGGGGTCAGATCAGTATGATCGCTGCTGAAGAGTAATGAACCAGACGTTAAATCTGAAAAAATTGGAGATTCTTGAGAAAAACTCTGTTTCTTGGTTTTAATTGTTTCATAATAAATGCTGGTAGGTGTTTAACTTTCACAAAAGAGCAGAGATGCAAATATCTAACTGCTGCTTTTGGTACTTTCAGAGTACTCTATGAATTATTGATTATGTTTTTTGAGTATTTAGTTCCTTTATTGTTTAAGTATTGTTCACTTTTGAGGTTAAGATGATTATCAATCTTTTTGAATAAGGATTTATCATGTTTCGATGAATGAGTTGTTAAATAATTTTTCCCCTTCTTTCTTGTCAGGATCGTGTTAGACAAATTAATGTATATGTAAAAACTATCCCTATTTTATTTTCTTGCTTCATTTATTTGTGCATGCAATCATAATTTGTCTTTGTAGATTATATGTAAAATCTATCCCTTCTAATTTCTTTACAATATGAGAATTGCATAAAATTTTGTCCTGCAATTTAATTTGTTTGTTTTTCTTGGGAAATGGTTTATCTTTTTATATATTATGTGTTATATATTTGATTAGCAATAAGATAATTGAAAGTTGCAGGCACATATGCATAATGCGGAAAAATGTTGCAGCAAATGCTTAGCTAATCAAAAATACTCACAGCATGCTACATCAATGATGTACTGAATATCCAATAACTAAGTGACGCTGAAAGTACAAATAAATTTAGAGGTCATTTTCTAGACAATTACTTCATCTCTCTATCTACTTACCAATATTATATAATTTTTGTGTTTTTGTTCCTAAAAGTTTAGAAAATAAATTTTTTATATAATATATAATCTTACATATTCTTACAGTCTAATAAAATTCTTAAACTATGAATTGAATGGTTAAATGCATACCACATACTTATTATGCAGAATACAAACACTATCTATGTTTCGCGATATTAATTTTTTTTAATCCCTTGCAAGCTTATTAACAATGGTATTAACTTTTTCAAGATGTAATATGCCGTAGATGTGCCAAAAAAGCCTAGGCTTAAACGGTCAAGACATTCCTCCACTAGATAGGACGTTATGGGTTACATTAGAAAAATGCAGAAAAAAATGCAACGTATGTGAAATCTCTAATTTAACTCTATACAGGTTTTCATTAATGCACTTTTTAAGTTTAGATTATAAACTTCATATTTAAAATGCATTGGTAATAGAATCATAGAGTAAAACATGCTTTATGATGTTTTAAAGGGATGTTTTAAAGGGGAAAGGGACAAATAATTTGGTATTTCTTCCTTTTAAGATGTAACATCCAAGGGTTTCGGGGTTCGCTTAGAGACTTATGGGGTAAATGGAGAGAGATGAGGGTGCGTAAAAATCTAAGGAATCTTTGGGATATTATAGTGATGTCGGTAACTTGGGGATATGGTTGGAGCGTAATAATATTATTTCTAGACACAAAAGAAAACCTTTAAACTCTCTTATTGCACATCTTTACGCTAATATTTGGCATTGGTCTTCCTTATCGCCATGACGCAGAAGAAAGCATGAAAGACCTTACCAGATTTTGTCCTGGACACACAAGAGGACGCACATGGAGAGGAGGATGTGGGCGACGTAGACACGGAGTAGATCATACATGGGTTTCGCAACGCTTTATTGAGGCTACTGGCTTTGGCGCCTTAGGCCTTTTTTTGTATTAGATTTGACGCAGTAGTTTATGGCCAATACTTGCTTTTCTCTGGTATTTGGGATGCTGTTGTGTCTTTTTTGATTCTCGATTGCTTATCTTTTTTGGAATCTTTATGGGTGGACTGATGGTATGGAGCTCCTCGTTAAAGTCTTTTTAATGATATCGGCGGGGTAAACCTTTTTCTATATAAAAAGAAGGGACAAATAATTTAAGAAGAAAAGTTAACAGAAAAAGTCTAATTTTTTTTGGTGCAATGCATGTGCAAGATATGAGCCTAAATTACCGCCAAGTAACCATAACTGTATTTTAAACTTGTTGCCAAAATCTCTACCAAACTTAAAAAATGAGTTACTTCTCCCTTTCTCTCTCCCCTCCAAGATCCTCAGCAAAATTCCATCATCAATCTCCTCCCAAAACCCTAAATCACTTCAAATCCGTAATCGAAATCTGTCGAACCCACGAAGAATTCTCCCAAATCCATTCGCTTTTTATCAAAACATCCCAAATTCAAAACCCCAACATCTTCACTCAACTCCTCTACTCTTTTGCCTCTCTCTCTAACCCCAATTCTCTCTCTCATGCCCAAAAGCTCTTCAATGCCCCCAACTCCCCGAAAAACTCATTCATTTACAACACGTTGATCAAACATTATTCGAAAATCGGCGAGCCCGAATTGGCCCTTTTAATATTTTCTCAAATGCTGTGTGATGATGTAGCGAAACCCGACGATTTCACTTACACTTTTGTTTGCAACACTTGCTCGAAAACGCCTTCGCTGTTTTTCGTAGGCAAGCAGGTCCATGCATTGATGGTGAAGAGCTTGAGTAGGAGCAAAACGCAATCGTGGAATTCATTGATGGGGTTTTATGTAAAAATTGGAGAAGATGTTACAAGGGTTAGTAGAATTTTTGATGAAATCGGTGAAGTTGATGTTGTTTCTTGGAATTGTTTGCTTGATGGGTATGTAAAGGTTGGGGATTTAAATAATGCACAAAGGTTGTTTGATGAAATGCCTAAAAGAGATGTCGTTTCCTGGACTTCAATGCTTGTGGGCTATTGTAATGTTGGACTGGTGAGCAAAGCATGTATATTATTTGACAAGATGCCAAAGAGAACCATGGTTTCATGGACAGCGATGATTAACGGGTATCTGCAGGCCTGTCAGTACCAAGAGGCTCTAGCAGTGTTTGCAGAGATGCAGGGTTTGGGAGTGAAAATCGATCACATCACGCTGACTACATTGTTATCGGTATGTGCTAGGCTTGGTGCCTTAGAGCAAGGCCAATGGGCCCACACTTATATAGATAGACATGGTTACGAAGCCGATCCCCATATGTTGACAGCATTGGTCGATATGTATGCAAAATGCGGAAAAATCGACTTAGCTTACAAAAATTTTCGCGAATCAAAGTGCAAAAACAAGATTTTCTTATGGAATGCCATTTTGGGGGGTCTTGCGATGCACTCCCTAGGCGAGAAAGCATTACAACTATTTTCCGAAATGTTAGAATTCGGAGTAAAACCGAATGAAATAACTTTTATTTGTGTGCTATCGGCATGTAGCCACTCTGGACTAATTGATGAAGGCTTGCACGTGCTCGACACAATGGCAAAAGACCATAAAATCATTCCAAAGATCGAGCATTACAATTGCATCATTGATCTTCTGGGCCGAAAAGGACTGTTACAAGAAGCGAAAGGGGTCCTCGAGAAGATGCCAATGCAAGCGGATGCGAATATCTTGAGAGCTCTGTTAAGTGCTTGCAGAGTTCATGGAGACGTGGAGATGGGAGAAGAAGTTGGCAGGATTTTAATAGAGTTGGATCCATCTGAGGATGGGAATTATGTGCTTTTATCGAATATTTATGCAGAAAACAGAAGATGGGGAGATGTTGAAGGGCTGAGGAAGATGATGGTTGAGAGAGGAGTGAGAAAGAGTCCAGGGTGTAGTTCCATTGAGTTGAATGGTGTAGTTCATGAGTTTATTGCTAAAGATGAGTCTCATTGCAGGAGTTTGGAGATTTATAGGTTGCTGAATGAACTAGGCAATCAAATAGCTGATGATGAGGAATACTAGATTTGTGAGGAACAGATATGTACACTAACAACGAGAGAACGAAAATGTTTTAAGGCTGTAAACTTTAAACTGTATTATGATTTAAATAAAAGAAAACGGAATGTTAGGTGCCATTGGAGGAGGAAGTTTTCTTCCATGAGTTTGAAATAAGTCGAACACTCCAATTTTTTTTGAAACATTTTTAATATCTTTACATCACAAAATCAACGCAAATTTGGTGTATTCACGTCTTGCGCGATGAAGATGATGGATCTCGATAGTCGAAAAAATTGGTGAAGTGTTAATTTTTTTCACGCTGTAGAAGAAAACTTTCTTCCGTAGCATATGAGATTATAAAGCATTTATTGGCAAACAGTTGTAGTTGGCATATTGAAGCATACAAGTAAAATATTTCCGCTGAATGATGAATTTCTGAAAAATAAGCTAATTTCTACGCATTCTACATACCAAAACATCATCCCCATTACAACACACCACAAGGGAGAGCTAAAAATTATGATAAATTAATTAATTATTTTTTTTAGAAAAAAAGGATATGGACCTCAACAAAACCTGGCCAATGAAACACAATTAGATTTAATCATCACAACAACTAACAAAAAAGGAACAAATTCAGGCATACCTAACTCAACATCTAACATAATAACACCACATACACTAATCCCCTGACTCAAAAAACGAAGAGAAACAATCAGACATAGAACCACCAGTCCATTTCCACTGACAAATTGCACAACGCTATAGCTAATGCCTTCGAGTAAAAGATCTGAGTAGATCTGAGTTAAATCCTGCTTGCATTGGACCACGGTCCTTAGATCACAGTCGTTAGTCTATAATTCACAACGATGCATCAACACAACAAAGTCAACAATCATATAGTTGCCATTGGAGATCACACTCACCACTAATAAAAGAATCAAATTAGCATATTCAACTCATTGAAAAAATTATGCATATGAAACACACTTTAGATTCAATTCCAGACAGGCTGACATTACAACAACAAAGAAAGAAGAAATACAAAGAGACCCAACACAAAATCTAGCATAAAAATACTGCATACACTGATCCCCTAACTTAATAATGCACAGAAACAATCAAACATAGAACAACTATTCCAATAGCAATTGCATAATGGTAAAGCTTTCGGGCGTTTAACTTTCAAGGTAGGCGATTATGAGGGATGATAAAGGGAAACAAAATACCATAGCTTATCGATGAAATTATGCAATGAAGTACATTTAGATTCAATCCAAAATAGACTTACATGATGATAACAAGAAGTTATTACAAACAGACCAAACACAAAAATCTAAGAGAAAAACACAACATAAACTAGTCCTCTAACTCATCAAACAAAGAACAACGCCTCCATTGACAATTGCGTAGTGACAAAGCTTATCGCCGTTCAATTTAGAACTGAGACATGTTTGCAGATGCAGCAATGGGCATGCCCGGGCATGGAATACTCCAAGGCTTTAACAAAGGATCCGGGATCTCCTGAATATCCATTTGCATTCCACTGAACTCCTCGACGAATCGAAGTACCGAGTTCAGAGACCTCAGCCTCTCGGTCAATTCGATGATTTGGGTCCTCAACACTGTGTTCTCTCCATCCAGAGCAAGAAACTGCTGTGTTAGCATATCGATTTGGACCATGATTTGGCTGTTCTCGTTCTTGAGTTGAGACACTTGGTTGATGAGGTCGTCTAAATGCTGTTGCTTCCTCATTCTCGATCTTCTTGCCGATTCTCGGTTCGATATCATCCTCTTCCTTTTCCTCTGATCCTCTTCGGACCCTGAGCTTTGTTGAGACTGAGCCGGCGCCATCGGATAATACTCTCTAAAGTGTTCTAAAATGTGATAACTTTAGCTAAAAATCAAAACTTTTAAATTGAATGGGTTTGAATTTGGGGGGTGGGGGGGGGGATTAGGGGTTCAGATCATGAGATGACATAGAAGTAGTAGAGGAAGAGAACTGAGAAAGACTGAAGGATCGAGCGACAGAAGAAATTGGGGATTTTCATATAGGGCTAGGCCCGGAGATTGATGATTCTATATGGAATTGGGTAACAAAACATTGATATTATGAACAGTGGATTTTCAACGAATAAAACGATGCAACCTTTCTAATAAAACAAAAGGGGGTTTCTTGATTCCTCACAAGCTCAGATAGAGTTGATGGAGGAATCTGGGAATTTGATGGAATTGGCAACAGCAAAGGCTTCAATTTGAGATCTTTAGAATTGGGTCGTTCCTTGAAAAAGCCCTAGAATTGGGATTCAGGTACAGTAGTTGTCGGAACCCTAAACTTTATCTCAACCACAAAAATTGAGCAAATATTCACCAAAATTAGCTCGAAACGCAAGGATATTTTGACCTAACAACTAGATCTGAAAGCAAACATATCAGATTTCAACCACATACGCTGATTTCAACCAAATCAGCCCAAATCAACCACAAATTCGTCGAAATATAAGCATAAGACACAAACTTTAAACCAAAAAAGAAGAAGAAATTCGAGGACTTCGCTGGAATTGGAAACGCCAGATGAGATTAGAGACGAAAGAGGGGAAGGTCAATAAAGAATCTGGGATTGGTTATTTATAGAATGGATGGCGGCATTTTGGTAAAAGAATGGGGGCGTTTTGGGAAAAGGATTGGGGTTTTTTAATATAAAAATTGAATATTTTATTTTATTTTTCCTAGAAGGGAAGAGGAATCTTCGAGTTAAAATTTGGTGGGCTGAGGATTCGAGCACGTTTTGGCCAGCGGTTGATAGGCTGTGGAAAGGCTTGAGATTTGTTTCCCAAAATGCCCCTCGTTTTATCGCACCATTTTGAATTTTGGCTTTTGGTGGATGCACATTGAAGGATAATTCCGGAATATAGTTTGAAAAATATATACAAAGATCATTATTCAGTATGTTGTATGTTGGTGTAATATATCTGACTATAGCCATAAATGGATATTTATTTATGTGATAGCCATAAGCAACTGCAGGCGCAACGCTGACTGAAGGGTATTGTCTCGAAAGTTTCCTTATAAGAGGTCATGGGTGTTGATTTAGTGATGCATCCGTTCACGATAAGCTCTCAAGAGCTAAAGAAAATATTGAAAAGAATCATAAATCAATAATTTAAAAGGTTGAAGGGCACATAAGGTTTATTCATAAAGAAGGGTTTTTTCTCCAACTTTATGGAAGCATTAAGGGAGCCTAATTCGTGCCATTTTGCAACGATATTGTCCTAAAAAATCTTCAAGATGGATAAACATAGAAAAATGATATGTTTGTTTGCACGGAACTAACATGAAAGTACTGGAAGTAAACTTACTTCTTGTTCTTCACGTGTTTGTTTTGACGGAAATAGATGTTGGAAGTTATTTCATGGCCATGAGGTGGAAACTATGTGGTATAGTTACTTCCAAGATTTTCTTCCCCTTATTTTGGATGGGAAGTAACTATGGAGTACAAGAAACAAGAAAAATCATTAATTATTTAATACTTTTCTTTATTGCTTCCATAAAGTAATGATATAATACTATTAAAAAATACATTTTTGTTTGTTTTTCTTAAAAAGGAAACATAGTAAATTACTTCATTTTTTACTTTCTTCTTCAAAAAAACTTACAAACAAATACTAGAAGTAAAATTTAGATCTATTTCCATAACTTTTTTGGAAGCTGCTTCAATTTTACTTCCGGACAACCAAACAGGCCCTAAGCCCTAAGTGGATGTAAACTCAAATTTCACAATTAAAGGCTGATGAGTCATGTAAACTCTAATGTACATATCACTTAGGGGTGTTAGTGTGGTAGAATTTATGAATCCGGAATTCTGAACCAAATTCTCGCTCTTTGGGACAACATTTCTAAATTTTCTGGAATTTTAAAATGGAAATGCTCAGCAATATTCTGAAATCCAATTCAACCCAAATGTATAAATTTTAACAAGTAAACGAAGTCCTACGTTAATAAGCATATTGATGATGCATATAGGTGGGAATTCCCCAGATCACGACACGTAGCGGATGACGTGTCATCCGCTTAAACCCGCTAGATTGTTGAGGGCTATGGAGCTGGAATAAGTACGATGCACGGGGGACATTCCTGTATCTCGTCTCCGTAGTTGCATCCGACCTTTTGGAGACCTTTCCGGAGTACCTTCTCTATTTGCCTACCAACCTGCCAACGACTCGCCTTTGAAAAATCCTACAGCCGAGCTTCCACAGCCTCCTTGCTCGTCTCCAAGCAGTTACAGAGCTGAGCTTTCTCGGTTTCCTCGCTCGCTGCCAAGCTATCCACCGAGCTGAGCTTCCTCGCTTCCCTGTTCAACCGAGAGCACGGAGCCCAAGCGCCCTCGTAAAGGCTCCGTGTATCCCGCCAAAACGAGATCTCCGCCGCACCACGTCCCGCATCCCATGATGGCGCGTCTCTTCATTAATGAGTGTATCCTGCCATTAATGGACGTGCCCCGCCATCAACGTTGTAGGGTGTTTTTCGTCACTCCATTGGGATGGGAATACGCGCGCGCTTGTCGGGCGTATTATAGATTCCCCATGTCTAGAGCATGCTGGGGTTTATTGATTGTGGGGATCCGAATCTCCAGCAGCCATGGACTAAACTGCCATTAATTACCCCTCGCCTTTGGAGTGAGGGAACCTCCGATTGACGTGTCAAACAGGTCATGCGAACTCAATGTGCAGTGTTGTGTTTTGAAAGGGTTTTGGATATATTGGTTTTGTCCATGCACGCGACCGCTGGGCGCCCGCGGGCCACGTGCGCAGCACGTGACCGCTGGGAACATCAGCGGAAAGGGGGCTTAGCCTCTGGGTTAGGAGTTAAACTCCCAAGGGATTTTGAGTGGAGTTAAACTCCAAAACATTTAGATTTGGAGTTAAACTCCTAAATGATCTGGAATAGGAGTTAAACTCATTTGAGAATTTGGGTCTTGGAGTTGAACTCCCCAAAGATCTTCAGAGGTGATCAAAGGAGACCCCTCTCTTCTCTCTTTAGCCCTGGAGCTTCTTTTGAGCCTTAGATCTGTCCAAAGTTGGATTTTTGGAAATGGGTCTCCTTCTTCCTCCTCTTAATCGGCTGGATCTTGGAGAAAAGGGGCTGAGACTTAAAAATCTCCCCTTTTCAAGATCTGATTGAAGATCTGAGCTCCCCTTCAAGGATTTTGTGGTGAAAAACTATTTTTTTTGGAAAAAGAAAGAGTTAAAACTCTTGATTTAATTTAAAAGGGGAGGAAAGTTTTAGAACCTTGAGAAAGAAGAAGGAGGCACAAACCCTAGTTTTTTTAGAAGGGAAAAGTTCTTTTTTATTTCAGCATCATGTTGTCTTATATAGGCTTACAAATTTATATATAGCCAAAATGACATTTTGCCCATCTCATACCTCATGTGCTCATTTCTTTTGCACATGAGCCATGGACTTTACAAAAATTTGGCTTTATGCCCATTTTTCTTACATTCATGCATAAAAAATTATATCAAAAATATTTATTACATGATTTTTAATTTGGCATAGGGGAGGCCGGCCACGGGGCTCGACTTGGGCATGTGCCCATTTGAGCTGGGCTTGGGCCTGCTTATTTGGGGTTGACTTTGACTTTGACTTTGTCAACCGGGGTGTAATTTTCGACCCCAACAAACGCGAACTTGAGGTGAGGACGTAACGGACGGCAAGAATCTCGTGCCAGTTTGCTCCATGTGACCGCTATATAAACCCTCCCTTCCAGACGACTGAGATACCTCAAACTCATTTCCAATACGCCGCTACCCTGCCATTATCATTTCTCGGTACTTACTTGATCGTCGGAAGGTCTTATGGTGGTTTCCCACCCCGGGACTTCCCTTGCAGGCTGCTCGGTGTCAACGATAACCAACAACCCATTGAGACCCACACGCTCAATCATTACCTCAAATCTCAACCGTTCAGCATCGCTGGCAGTAAGATCGATAAAGGACGACATCTGAGGGAGATTTCGACCTCCATCAGTTGGCGCCGTCTGTGGGAACAACCTTCCCACTTAAGAAAGTTGATCTTCCGTTTTCGATTCAATGGCCAGCAATAATCGCAATGATCCGAGCACGAGCCGTCCCGTCCTCCACAATAGAAGCGGGGGCGGTTCTACTCTACCTCCCAATATCGTCGACACCTTATCTGCATGGATCGACAGTCTCACGGCGATGGTGGACGCGCTCGCTCGTGTTCGAACGGCCGGCCATACCCGCCAAACCGCCGTCCCCACTCTCCAAAATGACGGCGCGCGTGGAGCGACGGAGGAGCGCATTCAGGCCTTCGACCTTGCTCACGCCCATCTCGATATCACGAAACACCGGCGTACCGATTCCGGCAGTCACGACCCCCACACGAGGAATGATTCCATGACTCATTGGGCACTAGAAAGTTCGACACCGAGATCTCGGGAGCGACCGGACTACCACTTCAATGCCCGCCGCGCTCTCTCGCCCCCTAAAGAGACATCGGTCAGGTCACCTGGTTCCAGGCAAGACCGATGTCACCATACTCAACGAGACTGTGTGTATGGCGAACGTCGGGGCCAACCACGAAGGGTCCACCCCGAAGATATGAGAAACGTGATAGTATGAAGCCAAAACCGCTCCATCATGCAAGCCCAGAACGGAGATAGCAGGCGCTCTGACTATGGAGAGTCCTCGGGGTACCAACAACGAATCGAGGTCCTCGAGAAGAAGATTGAGGACATACGGCTCGCCACCCATTCGTCCGGAGGATCGGCGAAATACTCCGCGGATTCTCCCACAAAACCCTTCACAGAGCAGTTATTATGTGAGCGCGTCTCATCTCGAAACAAACCGCCTAAGGTGGCCCTTTTCGACGCGAAGTCTGACCTAAAGGATCACCTAGACACGTTCACGGCGGCCATGAGCTTTCAGGATAATTTAGACGCGGCTCAATGCCGGGCCTTTCCCACTACCCTTATCCGGGCCGGGCGAGATTGGTTCCGTGGCCTTGCCCCATGTTCAATCTCAACCTTTGACGAGCTGGCTACTCAGTTTCTCGGTCATTTCGTCGGCAACCGACGACAGAAAAGGACAGTCGACTATCTGTTCACTATCAAGAGTGAGGACCGGAAATCTTTCAAAGGTTACGTCACCCAATTCTAAAATGTCCTTCTGGAAATGCCCAAGCACCGTGACGAAACGGTCATTACCGTCTTGAGAACGGGTCTTAGACATAAAGAGTGGCTCCGCTCTTTTGCATTAGCGCAATCTAAGACCATGACCGAGGTAAAAGTCTGAAGTGAACGCCAACTGATAGGCGTAATTTATTGCACATTTTTTTAACCCATTTATCATGTTATTGTCATATATTATGCTGTTCCGGCTATTTTTTGTGAATTATTATAGATAACAGGGCTTGGATGCCAAAAGACGGAAAATTGTCCTAAAAGAAGGATTACGTGCTTATAATGGAGACTTAAGGGAATTATTCAGAAAATCAAAAAACAATTTATAAATTTGGAATAAATTTAGGAATATCATTACAAATCAGTAAAGATTGCAACAAATAGAGATGGATCAATCATCAAAACAACAAATCAGTTGGAGAAACCAAATCAAATAAAAAAACAACAAATTAACTTGACTAATTATATGTCAAATTTGGGAACAATTCGGAAATTTACGCAACTACAGAGATACAACGAGATATTCAAGATTTTATGTGCTCAAAAATCATTTAATTGACAATAAAACCACAGAAAAAATTTGAAGCCACGAAGCCAAAAAACGGCGGCGGATCAGCGGTCGATTGTGGTTCGTTCGATGAGATTTTTTATCGGCATGATCGTATTTCCACATACATTAATATGAGATATGGGGGTTCGTCTTTTGAAGATTCTGAAGGCACGCAACAGTATCCAACAGAGCAATTAAATCAGATTATCATACTTGTTAGCAAATAGATTCTCATATATCTTCTATTATCTGTTCTCCAATCTTCCTTAACCCTATATAAGTACTTGTATAGCCTTAGGGTTTCATATCTCTCCCATCTCTCCTATAGGCTTCTCATTAGGGTTTTCAAGAAGAAGAGATCAAGTCTATTGTAAGTACTTTTGATTATGAATAAGATTTATTTTTCTTTTATAAACATGAGTAACTAATTCTTTTCTAGGGTTTTTTTATATTTATTTTGTGGTTGGGTAATCTTTTATCCCTTTTTTATATGCTTTTATGATAAATATCTTATGATTTAATTATCCTCTTTATAATTTTTCATCTAATAAACTAATCTCATAATGAAAGTTGACACCTAAAATAAGATTAGGAAAGGGTGATAACACCAATAATCTAATTAAGTTAAGAAAAGTTTGACAAACTAGAAACTTAATTAGGGAAGGTAAGAAAATAATTTAATCACAAAATATTCAACCCGGGTAGTTAAAAGGGATTTAGATTAATCGATAAGATATTAATTGTAGACTCGTGACCTACATATTTTTTGTGGAAGATTAAAACTAGATTACTTCTAATTAACTAGAACTAGGGTTTTAATATGATCTAGATGATATTATAATTTTGATAGGATATTTCTATAATTTAAATATAACTTATGCTTGGTTATAATTAATGGAAACATATTAGAACTAGATTAGAAAGGAAGATAAATTTTTTATACCGACCATATAAATAAAGCAAATAAAAACCCTAAATTATTCTCTCTCTTGAAAACCAACTTTTATTTTATTTTGCATTTAAATCTTTAGATTTCAAAAACAACTCAAGTTTAACTTAATTTAAAAGTAGTTAACACACCTCTCCGTCGGAACGATCTTTAAGTACAACTGCGATAAGCTGTATGCTTACGGTTATTTGGAGACTAATAAAATCCCCATCAAGTTTTTGGCGCCGTTGCCGGAGAGGTGTAGTTTAATTACATTTAAATTTAAGTTTTAGATTTTAGTTATAGATTAAATTAGATTTTCTTTAGTGCGTTTAATTCTGCAAAATTTCTATTCAAAATTTCAGAAATCGAGACAAACTTACTAGAAAAGAAGATCGAGACAAACATAGGAAAATCTAGGTAAGATCCCATTCTTCCCAAAATCTTGATTTGATTCCAACTAACTGATATTTGCATGATTCTTTGCGCCATATAAAAAAATTAGTTTAGATTTTAGATCTTTTAGATTGCATTGCATATTTAAGAAAATTCTAACGAGCAACAACCCAAATCTAAAGTAGGTGGGGATTTTATCACCCTTCCTAGGCCCCACAAATCATAACCGAGCATCCGCATTAACCTACATTAAATTAAAACAATATAACTAGACTCAGCCCCTAAGGACTTATCGTTCTCAATAGGATAAAATTAGGTTGTAGATAATCTAACGGTTATCCGATTCAACTTTGAGATGTTTAATGATGTGTGATTGGTTGTGGTTATTTAATGAAGGCCCGCTATTTCGGTGATTCGTATAGCGGAACCCTTCCACTTAACTGGCACTGGTCTGACCGCAAGATTGTTAAAGATTTGTTAGAGGATCTATCCCTGTAGAGTGTTTTTCGTCACCCCATTGAGATGGGAGTACGCGCGCACTTGTCAGGCGCATTACAAATTTCCCCTGCCTAGGGTAAGCTGGGGTTTATTGATTGTGGGGATCCGAATCTTCGGCAGCCGCGGACTAAGCTGCCGTTAATTACCCCTCACATTTGGAGCGAGAGAATCTCCGATTGACGGGTTAAACTGGTCATGCGAACTCAATGTGCAGTGTTGTGTTTTGAAGGGGTTTTGGATATATCGAGGGCCCGCAGAGTTTTTACGGGGGTCCCGCTACCGGGATATCGGGCTGGGGGTCAAAGGGGCTACCAGCCCCCTTTACGGGGTGCAGGGCAGCGCCCCGTTAGAATTTTTTTCCTAACAGGGACAGTGTCGTGGAGTGTGTGTGTGTGTGTGTATGTAAAAAGGGAAAGGGGCATCCAAAGGATACGTGGGGGCCAGCGCCTCATGTGCCTAGCACACGAGCGCTGGGCGCTTGAGCGCCGGGCGCTTAGGCGCTAGCGCCTCACGTGCTCGGCACGTGGGTGCTGGGCGCTTGAGCGCTAGGCGCTCGAGCGCTAGTGCATCACGTGCCCGGCACGTGGGCGCTTGAGCGCAAGGCGCTTCACGTGCCCGGCACGTGGACGCTCGGGCGCTAGGCGCTCGGGCGTTTGGGCGCCGGCGAAAAAAGGGGCTTTGGCCCTAGAAATAGGATTTAAACCCCCGAAAGAGGATTTAGAGTGGAGTTAAACTCCTAAGATGTTTTTGGAGATGATGAAAGAGGGCTGCTTTGTTTCTCCCCTTTGGCTTTGGATCTTTCCAAGATGGGATTTCTGGAGATGGGTATCCTCTTTCCTCCTCTGTTGGCCGGATCTTGAAGAACAAGAAATATGAGATTTTAAAAATCTCTTATTTTTAAGATCTGATGGAAGATCTGAGTTCCCCTTTGTGGGTTTTGTGGTGAAAAACTATTTTGTTTTTGAAAAAGAAAAGTAAAACTCTTGATTTAATTCAAAGGAAAGAAGAAGGTTTAGAACCTTGAGGAAGGAGAAGATCACAGATCTTGATTCTTTTTGGGAAAGAGAAAAAGTTGTTGAGATATTTTCATTATCTTGGCCTTTATAAGCTATACACTTTACATATAGCCCCTTGGGCTTTACAAAAATGGCATTTTGCCCATCCCATGGCTCATGTGCCATTTCTTTTTGCACATAAGCCACGGGCTTTACAAAAATTTGGCTCTATACCCATTCATGCATAAAAAATTACATAAAAATTATTTATTACATGATTTCATTTTGGGCATGGAGAAGGGCCGGCCGCTTCATATTCGGACTCGACCTGGGCATGGGCCCACTTGATCCGGGCTTGGGCCCACTTGGCTTGGGGTTGACCTTGACTTTGACTTGGTCAACCGGGGTGCAATTTTTGACCCCAACAAAGTGCCCCCCATCAATAAATGCACACCACATATGTGGGTTGTGTGCATAAGATTGATGGATCTTCTTTCACGTGGAGGCGACTTACTTTGGTTCCCACTTTTTGGGATGCACTGCCCTTTTTACGACATGGACGGTCGACGCTTGACGCGTCTCTGAGAAGGAGTGTCTGTGATAGACGTTTCTCTGGCCCGGAATGATTTGGTAGACATGCCCCCGGCACGGAGTGTCGCTGGTCGACGTTTCCCTGAGGCGGAGTGTCTGTTGGTTGACGTGTCCCCGACACGGAGTGTCTGCTTGACGTTTCACCGACACGGAGTGTCGCTGTTGGACGTTTTCCCGGTACGAAGTGTCTGCTTGACGTTTCCCCGATACGGAGTGTCGGCTGGTCGACGTGTCCCCGAGACGGAGTGTCTACTTGACGTTTCCCCGATACGGAGTGTCGTTGTTTGACGTTTCCCCGAGGCAGAGTATCGGCTGGTTGACGTGTCCCCGGCACGGAGTGTCTGCTTGACGTGTCCCCGAGATGGAGTGTCTGCTGGCTGACGTGTCCCCGGCACGGAGTGTCTGCTTTCTGACGTGTCCCCGACACGGAGTGTCGCTGTTGGACGTTTCCCTGGTACGGAGTGTCTGTATATGACGTTTCCCCGGTATTGAGTGTTTGTGTTAGACGTTTCTCCGAGATGGAGTGTCGCTGTTGGACGTTTCACCGGTACGGAGTGTCCGTGTTGGACGTTTCCCCGAGAAGGAGTGTCTGTGTTGGACGTTTCCCCGAGACGGAGTGTCGCTGTTGGACGTTTCCGCAGTACGGAGTGTCTGTGTTGGACGTTTCCCCGGCATGGAGTGTCTGTGTTAGACGTTTCCCCGAGACGGAGTGTCGCTGTTGGACGTTTCCCCGGTACGGAGTGTCTGTGTTAGACGTTTCCCCATACGGAGTGTCTGTTTGTGACGTTTCCCCGGTACGGAGTGTCGCTGTTGGACGATTCCCCGGTACGGAGTGTATGTGTTGGACGTTTCCCCGGCATGGAATGTCTGCTTGACGTGTCCCCGTAACAGAGTGTCTGCTGGTTGACGTGTCCCCGGCACGGAGTGTCTGTAGGTGAAATTTCCCGGGCACGGAGTGTCGCTGTTGGACGTTTCTCCGGTACGGAGTGTCACTGCTGGATGTTTCCCCGGTACGGAGTGTCGCTGCTGGACGTTTCCCCGGTACGGAGTGTTGCTGGTCGACGTTTCCCCGAGGCGGAGTGTCTGTTGGTTGACGTGTCCCTGGCACGGAGTGTCTGATTGACGTTTCCCCGTTACGGAGTGTCGCTGTTGGACGTTTCCCCGGTATGGAGTGTCGTTGCTGGACGTTTCCCCGGTACGGAGTGTCGGTGGTTGACGTTCCCCCGAGGCGGAGTGTCACTGTTGGACGTTTCCCCGGTATGGAGTGTCGGCTTGACGTTTCCCCGTTACGGGGTGTCGCTGTTGGACGTTCCCCGGTACGGAGTGTCGCTGTTGGAATTGGTTGGTTTGGTTTGATTTGGGTTGACATCAGCATCGCTATACTGGAATATGGTACCAAGAGCGAATCATCATTTGCCATGAGTGGATTTGAGGATTTCGGTTTTTGTTTGGCATCTGCATTGTTGCACTGGAATAATGCCAGGAGCAACTCATCATTTGCCCCGAGAGGATTTGGGAATTGATGGCTTAGGAGGCAGGTTTAGATCCCTATCACCTAAAGCTTTTCAATTTTATGGGCCGTAAGGGTCCTATAAAATCATTTTCTCGCTACGAGTCGAAAGGATCTCGTAGGTGTTTTTTCTCTTGAGGAGTTGTGGGGACTCCTAAGTATGTTGCTCCTTTGTGAGTCGTAAGGATCTCACGCGGGAATTTTCTCCTCACAAAGTCGAAAGAACTTTGCGAGTGCATTTCATATCTTTTTCACGAGTTTGCGCCCTTTCGGGTTTTCACAAACTCGCCGGCAGTCATGCTGTTTTTACTCACGGAGCCTTTTCGGGTTTTCATCCGTGCCCATTTTGCTTGTGGACATACCTTCTTTTTTTCTTTTTTTTGAATCTTCACCGCCGGTGGGACTTTGAATGTGGTCTCGCCGGTAGGACTTGGGAGAGATTGGGCTCGTTTTACGCCCGTGGGTTGTATAGGTTTTGTAGGATGTATGATCCAAACCGTAGGGCCGGAAAAATTTCGGGACTTTGTTGGCGTCTGCATCGCTGCACTGGAATATGGTACCAGGAGCGACTCATCATTCGTCGTTGGGGTATGGGAGTTGGAATTTGGTTGGCGTCTGCATCGCTGTACTGGAATATGGTACCAGGAGCGACTCATCATTCGCCACTTGGGGATTGGGGAGCAACGGCTTAGGAGACAGGTTTAGATCCCTATCACTGAGGCTTTTCAATTTTATGGGCCGTAAGGGTCCCATAAAATCATTTTCTTTTTACGAGTCGTAAGGATCTCGTAGGTGTACTTTCTCCTTAGGAGTCGTGGGAACTCGCAAGTGTGTTTTTTCTTCGTGGGTCGTAAGGATCCCACGAAGGTTTGTTCTCCTCATATATCATGAGGACACATGAGTGGGTCTTTCCAATGGACCATAATTCTAAGGGCGGAGACCAGCCGCGTAACTGGTGGTTGCGGTGGGGCATGGGCGTGATGAGAATTATTTGAGCCCGTGGATTGTATACGGTAGTCAATTTGGGGACTAACCGTAGGGCCGAAGAATTTTGGGAAATTGAATTTTGGTTGGCGTCTGCATCGCTGCACTGGAATATGGTACCAGGAGCGACTCATCATTCGCCACTTTTTTTTGGTTTTATTTATTTATTTATTTATTTTTTACCGCGATTGCTCTATCATTTCAGCTTTTCATATCGCGACGGTCGCGATTGCCTTATCATTTCGGATATTTATTCGCGGTTGCCCCATCATTTCGGCTTTTTTTTATTATTATTTATTTATTTTTATTTATACATTTTTTTTACATTCCCAGTTTAACGACGTGGTGGTCGTTTGTTCTCAGTTTAACGACGTGGTGGTCATTTATTCCCAGTTTAAAGACTTGGTGGTCAGTGGTTTGCTTATCCCAGCTCCTCGAACTTTGATCTTGGCGGGGCTGTGTTGATGACCGTAGCTCTGTGGCTTGTCGGTACATCTGACGACTGTGAGGCTTTCCTGAGTTTGTATTGGTTCTCCATCCAATCTTTAAAAACATAGCAGTCTTCAATGGTATGACTCACTATTCTATGATATGGGCAGTATATGGGATTGCCGGTCTTGTTCGTCTCGTGTGGCCTCTTTGGAATAAGTAATTGAAGACCATTGTCCAAGACGTCCTTGAATATTTTGCAGACTTCATCCCTCTCGAATGAGTATACTTTCTTCTTTCTCTCCATTGGAGTAGGTGCCCTTACTGATGCTGGACCCTAAAGACGACCAGTCTTTGGTTCGCCTAGTGTACACTTACCACGTTCAGTGTACGTATCAATGGAGGCTGACCGCGGCCGTTTTTCGCAAAGGTGTTCCAATTTTGGGCCGGAGGGAGTATCGGTTAGATGCTTCCGGATATCAACCCCTAGCCCACGAACCAAAATTTGATTTTGCTGTAATTGCAATCGGGTGACTTGGGTCGTGAGATCTGCCACGAAGTTTGCCAGCTCGTCGACTTTTGAATGGACCTTGGCCATCTTCTTGTCTATGTCCTGAAGCTGCTTTTGAAGCCATTGGAATAATGCTTGTTCTATAGTCCCGGATACGACAACGGGATCATCCTTACCGCCTGAGCCCGATTCAACAAGAACCACGGGTTCCTTTGGCTCAATGGCCTGAACGGGCTCTTCATCATTTGGATCGAGCCGGTGTTGGATAGCAACAGCCACGTCATTGTCGTGGCTATAAGGCGTAGGAGGACTTGCTCCTCTGAGCTCCATCATGTAGACCGTATGGGTTGTGTACCCATCTATTGCTTCTTCATTGGTAATGTTGCTCATCTGGCTCTTAGCTTGTTGCCTTAGTCCACTCTTTTTAGAGAAAGGCAGATGCCTGAGAGAATCAGGTCCCTGAAGGACTTCGGTCTCCGTTTGTATGAAATTGGCGGTCGCAGCTTGATTGTTTTTTAACACGCCAGGGGACAATGATATTTCTCCCGCCTTGTATTTTTTTTCGACCCAATCCTTGAAGATGCAACAGTTTTCAATAGTGTGTCCCAGCACTCCGTGGTATGGGTAAAAGTTGGGATGATCAGTCATGTTCGCTTCACTTAGCCTTTTTGGTTCTGGTAGCCGCATACCATTCTTGAGAGCATCTTTAAAAATTTTGTGGACCTTGTCCCTTCGGAAAGAGTAGACCTTATTTCTTCTTTCCTCCAAAGTTGGCTCTCGAGGTTTGTTAGTCTTTACTCCGCTCGCTCTCTGCTTATCCAGAGAATCTTTGGAGATGGGAGTTGTGCTGAGAGCCGAGATTATCTTTGGAGACATTGTTGAAAAGTGTTTTCTTGAAAACCTGCATGAAAGAGCATTATTTTAGTATAAATATAGATACGTATATTGATTGAGTTCACATGAACGTTTAACCCGAAATATGGGAGGAGAGATAGGTTCCACCAGGCGTGCCAGAATCTGTAGGGTGTTTATCGTCACCCCATTGAGATGGGAATACGTGCGCGCTTGTCAGACGCATTACAGATTTCCCCTGCCTAGGATAGGCTGGGGTTTATTGATTGTGAGGATCCGAATCTCCGGCAGCCGCGGACTAAGCTGCCGTTAATTACCCCTCGCATTTGGAGCGAGAGAACCTCCGATTGACGGGTTAAACTGGTCATGCGAACTCAATGTGCAGTGTTGTGTTTTGAAGGGGTTTTGGATATATCGGGGGGCCCGCAGAGTTTTTACGGGGGTCCCGCTACCCGGATATCGGGCTGGGGGTCAAGGGGGCTAGCAGCCCCCTTGCGGGGTGCGGGGCAGCGCCCCGTTAGAATTTTTTCCTAACAGGAACAGTGTTGTGGAGTATGTGTGTGTGTATGTGTATATATATATATGTGTGTGTGTGTGTGTGTGTAAAAAGGGAAAGGGGCATTCAAAGGATGCGTGGGGGCCAGCACCTCACGTGCCTAGCACGCGAGCGCCGTGCACTTAGGCGCTAGCGCATCACGTGCCCGGCACGTGGGCACTGGACGCTGGAGCGCTAGGCGCTCGAGCGCTAGCGCATCACGTGCCCGGCACGTGGGAGCTGGGCGCTTGAGCGCTTGGGCGCTAGGCGCTCGGGCGCTGGCGAGAAAAAGGGGCTTTGGCCCCAGAAATAGGATTTAAACCCCCGAAAGAGAATTTAGAGTGGAGTTAAACTCTTAAGATGTTTTTGGAGATGATGAAAGAGGGCTGCTTTGTTTTTTCCCTTTGGCCTTGGATCTTGCCAAGATGGGATTTCTGGATATGGGTCTCCTCTTTCCTCCTCTGTTGGCCGGATCTTGAAGAGCAAGAAGTATGAGATTTTAAAAGTCTCTTATTTTTAAGATCTGATGGGAGATCTAAGTTCCCCTTTGTGGGTTTTGTGGTGAAAAACTATTTTGTTTTTAAAAAGAAAGAGTAAAACTCTTGATTTAATTCAAAGGAAAGAAGAAGGTTTAGAACCTTGAGGAAGGAGAAGATCACAGATCTTGATTCTTTTTGGGAGAGAGAAAAAGTTGTTGAGATATTTTCATTATCTTGGCCTTTATAGGCTATACACTTTACATATAGCCCCTTGGGCTTTACAAAAATGGCATTTTGCACATCCCATGGCTCATGTGCCATTTCTTTTTGCACATAATCCATGAGCTTTACAAAAATTTGGCTCTATGCTCATTCATGTATAAAAAATTACATAAAAATTATTTATTACATGATTTCATTTTGGGCATGGAGGAGGGCCGGCCGCTTCATGTTCAGACTCGACCTGGGCATGGGCCCACTTGGCTTGGGGTTGACCTTGACTTTGACTTGGTCAACCGGGGTGCAATTTTCGACCCCATCAATCCCGCAATTTGTCTCTTGGCAGTTAGGGGCGAGTCTAGTAACTTGACTTAGGTAACCCTAGATCTAGGTTGTTTGCGCATTTTTTATTGTAATTTGTTAGAATCTCTAGTTTAGTTTCAGCATCTTAGTTTTGCATATAAAAAACTTTGTGTACGGTGTATGCACGTGTGGGGTCAAGACGAAACAAACCGTTTGAATCGTCTTGATTTTATAGATACTATGTCCCCGCTACACGTAAGCTGCAGGATAGATATTGTCTTGCACGTACTTCGCTCCCATCTTCCACAGTCTTACCGATTGTTACCGGTGACTATAAAATTAAACCCGCTTTCATAAACTTACTTCCTAAATTCCATGGTCTAGAATCTGAAGAAGCCTATGTGTTTATAAGGGAATTTGAGGACTTATCTCAATTGTTCAAATTGAAGCACTTAAATCAAGATGCTGTAAAATATAGATTAATACCATTTGCCCTCACTAATAAAGCTAAGCATTAGTTGTACTGTGTGTCGGCTAACACTATTCACACATGGGAGGAGTTTACTAATGCTTTACTTAAAAAATTCTATCCGCATTTTAAAACCGCTAAATTCAGAAATGAAATTAGGACATTTTTACAAAAACCGTGGGAATCTTTTTGGAAATATTTTGAACGTTTTAAAGACCTTCTCATTAAATGCCCACATCACAATATAACTAAGTGGGAATTATGCCAGATAGTGTATGATGGTATAGAGTCTAAACTTATGGTAGAGTCGATGTGTCAAGGCACTTTATGATGAAAAAGGAAGATGACGCATGGAACTTTCTAGAGGAATTATGTGATAAAACCATGCAATGGGAGAGTACTACAAAAGAGAGGTTCGACCACATCTAGAGAAGGGTTACACACAGTTGAAACTACTATAGAGATGCAAGCCGAGCTAGCAACGATAAGAAAATCAATAGAAAAATTATCAACTACAACCGTCCCCGTTCAAAAAGTTAGCAAACCCCTTCCTTGCCTAAAACGTCAAGACTCATTCCACCTTTCTGAAGAATGTCTCCTTCTAAACGGTCCTTATAGGCAAGAGACCGCCAATGCTGCATATCAAAATAATAATAATAATCCTTATTCTCAAACTTATAATCTAGGATGGAAGAACCACCATAATCTATTTTGTAATCAAGGTAACACTAGCCAACAATTCCAAAACATAAGACAAGGTCCTCCACCCAATCCAACCCAACCCAACACACAACAATGGTATAGGGACGAGAATACTAGACTTAATACGGTTGAAAAGCATCTGGAAAATATTGAAAAGCAAATTGGCCAACAAGTTGCAGTATTGGGAGGACGAGAAATGGGCACCTTACCTAGCCAACCTGTAACAAATCCAAAAGATCCACGTGCAAATCCCGCGGAAGCAAATTCTATAATTACATTGCGATCGGAAAAACAGGTTGATAAAGTTAGGATGCCTGAAGATTCGGAAGAGATACTGGCTAATGAGGAGCAGCGGTCTTCTACCCTACTTACACAGCCGACATCTATTAATACACCCACATTCCATCCATCTTCTATGGATACCCTTCTTGAGCCTAGAGCACCATATCCAAAACGTTTAAAAGCCAAGAAACAAGATGCTAAAGTGGCGAAGATGATGGAGACGTTTAAACAAGTCAAGGTCAATGCCCCTCTTTTAGACATGATTGACCAAGTTCCTTCCTATGCTAAATTTCTTAAAGACCTATGCACTGAAAAGAGGCAAAACACAAGTGCCTAAGAAGGTTTTTCTATCCGGCAATGTTAGTGACATCATCTGTAATGCAATACCGTAAAGTATAAGGACCCTGGTTGTCCTACCATTTCTTGCATTATAGGTGTCAAGGTCATAAACCGAGATTTACTTGATCTAGGAGCTAGTGTGAACCTTCTACCTTTTTCGGTCTATGAACAGCTAGGATTGGGTGATCTTCAACCAATGAAAATAACTTTACAATTGGCCGACCAATCCATTAAGAAATCGAAGGGTGAAATTAAGGATGTGTTATTTAAGATAGGGGAATTTGTATTCCCTATAGACTTCATTGTTCTAGAAACACAACCCGCATCTAACCCTAGAAACCAAATTCCAATGATCTTGGGTCGACCATTCTTAGCGACCTCAAACGCGTTGATCAACTGTCGTAATAGTTCTGTGCAGTTTATCTTTGGGAATCTAAAAATGGACTTGAATATTTTTAACTTAGGAAGACAACAAAACGACATATATGATCAAAATCGCGAAGTCAATATGATTCAAAGAGTTTCTCACGATAATGTGTTTAACTTTGAGGATGGTTGGTTGAAAGAGCTAAAAGAAATATCTAGAGAGGATAAATTTAATAATGATTATGATGAGAGCGATTCTTCTATTGTTGATACACATGATCAACTTAATGATACCTCTTCTAATTTTTATCATCAACTTAATACGGTAATGTCTCGAAATAGTTTTCTTGAAAATAAATTTTTGTTGTTAGAAAAAGAGAAAAAGGGATTGATTTCGTTGAATGACTTTTTGAAAAGCGAAAAAGAGAATTTGATTTTGTCTCGAAATTCTTTGAGGGAAGAAAATGATGGTTTGATTGAAATTTTTACGAGTGAAATTGATATTTTAAAATCTTCTACTAGTTTACAAGAATTTTTGAGAAATATTGTTTTGATTGATAGATTAGAAAAAGAGAAAAATGATTTTCTAGCACAAATTGATAAATTCGAGAAATAGAAAATTGAGTTTCTTTTAAAAATTGATGTTCAATCAAAAACTATTGATGCTTTAAACACTGAAAATAAAAATTTGATTTTGTCATGTGATGTTTTAAGAAATGATCATGAAAATTTGGTTTCATCTTTTAAAAGAGAAATTGATTCTTTAAAATTGTCCTGCATTTCTTAAGGAAAGTTGATCGAGAAAATTTCTTCCTTCAAGAAACAAAATAATGATTTAAAAGTTTTTTTTGCTAAGTTTTCAAAAAGACAAGAAACGATAGATACTTTACCAAGCAAAGCGAAGAATTTTTTAAATAAATAAGATGTTAATCTTAAAACTTTGAAAATTCAAAAATTCTCTTCATTTAAAATTTTCAACCACCATTCTATACATAAATCTAGTCTCATAGGTACATCTAATCACACTTGTCATCATTGTGATGCAAATGGTCACTTTGCATATTCTTGTGGGTTGAAAAGAAATATATCTTTATATACCAATTTGAAACGGGTTCCCAAAATTTACCCCCATAAATCCAAGTTAGTTTGGGTACCAAAATGTACACCCACATCTTCTTTTATAGGTATTAAGAATTTGAAACCAAGAAAAATTCAACAAAAATAAGCACAACTATGCGGGTGTAATAAGATATGTACTCTAACACAATGATGACATTATTTGATTTAAGTGTGGTGGGTGGTTTTGTAAAGAAAAATTCTTTTATTTTTAGGTTCTTTAAAAAAATTATAAAATTTTGAAAATTAAAATTAAAAAGTGAAAATGTATATTAAAGAGAGAGATTTAAGAAAAATAAGAAAAATGGACGATTAAATGGATCTGGTAATAAGTTGTTCTGAGCCCGTTCCCAAAATGCTAGTATCATGAAGGAGTTACTAGGCTTGAGAAAATGTAAGTGGAACCTATGTTTGAGTCCAAACATTTAAACGTTGATACCCTACTATACGCACATGCACATATCTTGAAGTTTGGGATAGCAAAAGAGACCTTTCATGTTCTTATATGTAATGCCCTAATACGATTTTTTTTAATATCACCAAAAAAATGAACACCGTCTTGTAATTATCAAGGTAGAAAAAAAATTCAGCAAGGGTGCTTCATCACCTAGTGACTTAGACCAACTGGTTTGGGATCATTTGTTGTGTCTTAGGTGTTGAAAGATTAGGATATTGCTATTTACTTCCAATAAATGATCACATTCGGTAATCGGTTGGTTAGTGCCTCACGAAACATTAACGGTCGTATGCAAATATGGGAACAAATCCACTAATTTGATACGCTGATTAAAAAAGTAATAGGGAGCTAAGGACAAGAGCATGAGAGCTTGAATTGAATTCTACGAGTGTGTCACGCCACACTTCCTAGAGTACGGGTAAGGAGACGTGGCAGGAACGCGGCGTATTTACTCAGAAGTAAACACGTTAAGAGTAAATAAGTAATATAATAAATGTACACAAGAAATGACAAGAGATATAAATAAACAGCAACCTTTTTATTGATTAAACATTCTTTACATACAACTGGAAAGTAAATACAAGGCTGGAAAGCAATGCCTAAATAATGGCATAAACTGAAAGTAAAAGTATATACAAGTGAACTAGAGCTCTGGGTCCTCAGTGAACTGCTCCAAATCGTTCTGGCTAGGCTCGATCTCCAGAGAGTTGGGTCCTCCTAACAACATTCCAAGAAAGAAGAGAAAATGAATGTCGTCGGCGAACAATCGCACGGTAAGTCCCAAAAGAAAGAGAGAGAAAATAGAATGGACAATTAAAGAGAATATAATTGTATAATGTATGTTTGTTATGCTAACGTAGTTGTTTGTAATTTGGTACAGAATATACCAGTGCATACGAGAGGAGTTCAACGTGCTCCGTGGACTAAAGTATATATGGAGTACAAGGCCCCGTCAAAACCCACGGGACAACAGCAACGGATGTTCAGGTTAGGTGTATTATAGTGACCATCATCGTGCCACTTTTAACACATTCCGTACCGATCTACCCCTTAAAAACCCCGTAAATGAATATTGTATTGATTGTAATGATTTGTTGTATAAGACTTGCCGAAACCATGGTATAAGTTGTTCATGTAAACGGATATGAATATAAAAGGATAGTCATGTAGTCAAGTCAATATATATCCATGGTTCGATTAAATCAAGTCATGTTGATATTTGATAGTATTCTGGTATTCATGTTCAAGTTCAAGTATATATGGATTCGTGTTGTATTAGAGTTATATTTGAATTGAATTCATGTATAGATTGTATTCAGATTAGACTGAGATTCTGACTGAGTCAGACACTTAAACAGAATTGAATTCCTGAATTATGTTTTGGAGTTATCGGTAACTGCTGCACATAGACGGCAGGATTTATGACTTTTTCCAAGCCAATTACCATTGATAACCCCATTTTAGTGTTCTACCTTAAATAGGCAAGCACCCACTTTCTCCGGCTCCCTGAGGCTCAAGAGAATTGGTCCTGCTTAAACCTATATTTACTAGGGTCCTTAATCTAAATTAATATAACTTGAGAGGGTTTTATAAAAATATTTTTAGTATACTTTCAAAATAAACCTCAAGTATTTATTTATTGTATTTAAGGTTTTCATGAATGTAACTTTTAAAAGTGAGGTATTCTAGTGAATAAATATCAAGCTTGAATAATATATAGTATTTTTGTGTAAATTTGACTTGTATGGATTCTTGATGGTATTTTCATGAAACTTGTGATTCTTTTCTTTTGTTTGGAAAAATATGGAATTTATTATATATTTAAAATAGATGATTTGATAATATATATATATATAATTATTAAAAATAAAATTTATTTATTAAATAGAAAATCACGTTTTTCTTAAAAATTGCATTAAAAATTCCATCGAGATCGGATGCTCCGTGAGGAGGTCTGCATCTCACTCTACTAGTCCTGAGGATGTGCGATAACCCGCACCAACCCGATCGGTTTCCCCAAAATGGGTTGTAGAGGTTTAATCGCAAAGAATGTAAATAACACAATTCAAAGAAATACGGTTTTTAATAGTTTATGGTATTTTGATGTAAAATTCGTATTTGTCCCGAAAATATTGTTAAAAGGAAATCGTGCTATGTCATGATGCGTGTTGTGAGAGGTAGGTCATTATCTTGAAAGATTTTCCTAAATTTAGTACAAGCAAATATGATAAAAGATGTCGTATGTAATATTTGTGGTATTTAAACGTAAAAATGCAATAAAAGAGGTTTTATAAGGAGTTTTGAATTGAAACTTGTTTCTAATTATTGTTTAATGTTTAACAAACAAAGTACAATGGTTTAGATAAATAGTTCTTAAGAAAAATTGTTAGTTTAAGAAGTTTTAGAAATGAATGTTGGTATAACTCCACTTACCGACATCATTGAAAAGAAGAAGTTTTGAGAGGTGAAAAGAAGAGAGTGGAGGGGACTTACTAGCTCAGAGAAGAGATGGGAGGTTAAGGGAAAGTTTGGTGGCTTCGCGGAGTTGCGGGGTCGCCGGAATCGTCTTGAATTGTCGCCGGAACTTGACCTTGGGCTAACTCCACTTGTACACTTTTTTGACTTGGAAAAATTTAAGAATTTCTTATAGTGGATTTCAGAATGAAGAGGGCTAAGGTATGATATTGTATCTATAGGAGAAATTAGGGTTTTGAGAATTGAAAAGAGAATTAAAATACATTAAAATTTAGTTTTAATGGTGATTTTAATTCTCTGTTAATTTTCAGGAAAAACAAACAGAAGAGTAGCAGTGGGGGTAAGGGAAGAGTCACTTGGGCAAAGTTTGGGGGCATTACCCACGGTTTAGCCCGGCGGCGCCGGCCCAGAGGCGATTATCGCCGGTCGATTTGGGGGTGTGGTGTCTTGGATGAATGCCACGTGTTCTACTCTGTTCATATAACATTTTCCATATGTTTGTTTTTAGTGACTTTTCATTTTTTACGTATATTGCACGTGTAAACTTTTAGGCTTTTAAAAAGTTTAAAAGAAAAATCATTAATAATAATATGTGGCAGGGGGGATTCGAATACAGGGGCTACGTCACAGCAGTGCAAGGGTTTACCAATGAACTATAAGTGCTTTCTTGTTGCTTTTCAAACAAAATAATACTTAAAATATACTCAGGCTTGCAAATACTCCATTTAGTACATTAACTGTAAGAAAATTTTGTACATTAAAACAGAGTCGTTACAGAGTGTAGGGATGATTTTTTTCACACACGTAGGGGTATATGATCATGTTTGGAAGCAAAATAGGTAGGAAAGATTGAAAGAATAATGAGAAAGTAATTTTCGACATAGATCAAAGTCTATTAAAATATGGTTCATAACAACTGAAAATCTAATAAAGTTTAAATTCTTATTTTTCATATTTTTTTTATCTATTCTTATCTTTGTATATAGTTTTTATTTTCTTATTTTTGTTTCCTTTATTTTCTTTTATAGGAATAGTAGTAGGAATATGAGTAAGAATAGGATTTAGTTAGATAGAAGTTTAGTTTAGAGTTTGAAACCCTAGATTTACTCGAGAACTAGCAAAAGATAAGTGTGGGGGTATTTGATAGGCGTAATTTATTGAACATTTTAAGCCCATTTATCATGTTATTATCATATATTATGTTGTTTCGGATATCTATCGTGAATTATTATAGATAACAGGATTTGGATGTAAAAACACGAAAAATTGTCTTAAAAGAAGGATTACGTGCTTATATTGGAGACTTAAGAAAATTATTCAGAAAATCAAAAGACAATTCCCAAATCTGGAACAAATTTGGGAATATCATTATAAATCAGCAAAGATTGAAATAAATAGAGGTGACTCAATAATCACAACAACAAATCAGTTGGAGAAACCAAATTAAATAAAAAAACAACAAATCAACCTGCTTAATTATATATCAAATTTGGGAACAATTCGGAGATATACGCAACTACAGAGATACAGTGAGATATTCAAGATTTTATGTTCTAAAAAATCATCTTACAATAAAACCACAGAAAAAATCTGGAGCCACGAAGCCAAAAAACGGCGGCGGATCAGCGGTTGATTTTGGTCCGTTAGATGAGATTTTTTATGGGCATGATCGTATTTCCACATAGATTAATATGAGATGTAGGGTTTTGTCTTTTGAAGATTCTGAAGGCATGCAACAGTATCCAACAGAGCAATTAGATTAGATTATCATAGTTGTTAGCAAGTAAATTCTCCTATATCTTCTATTACTTATTCTCCAATCTTTCTTAGCCATATATAAGCACTTGTATAGTCTTAGGGTTTCATATCTCTTCCATCTCTCTCATCTCTCTCATAGGCTTCTCATTAGGGTTTTCAAGGAGAAGAGATCGAGTCTATTGTAAATACTCTTGATTATGAATAAAATTTATTTTTCTTTTATAAACATGAGAAACTAATTCTTTTCTAGGATTTTGTTTGTATTTATTTTATGGTTGGGTAATCTTTTATCTCTTCTTTTCTATGCTTTTATGATAAATGTCTTATAATTTAATTATCCTTTTTATAGTTTTTCATCTAATAAACTAATCTCATAATGAAATTTGACGTCTAAAATAAGATTAGGGAAGGGTGATAACTCCAATAATCTAATTAAGTTAAGAAAAGTTTGATAAGCTAGAAACTTAATTAGGGAAGGTAAGAAAATAATTTAATCACAAGATAATCAATCCGGATAGTTAAAAGGGATCTAGATTAATCGATAAGACATTAATTGTAGACTCATGACCTACATATTTTTTGTGGAAGATTAAAACTAGGTTACTTCTAATTAACTAGAACTAGGGTTTTAATATGATCTAAATGATATTATAATTTTGATAGGCTATGCCTATAATTTAAATATAACTTATGCTTAATTATAATTAATGGTTACATATTAGAACTAGATTAGAAAAGAATATGAATCATGAAAACCAACCATAGAAATAAAGTAAATAAAAACCGTAGATTTTTCTCCCTCTTGAAAAGCAACTTTTATTTTATTTTACATTTAAACCTTTAGATTTTAAAAACAACCCAACTTTAACTTAATTTAAAAATAGTTAACACATCTCTTTGTGGGAACGATTCTCAAGTACAACTGCGATAAGCTGTATACTTACGGTTAAATTTGGAGACTAATAAAATCCCCATCACCAACCTACCCCGTGGGGATCGGACGGATCGAAAGAAATGGAACCGGGAGGAGAAGAAAAAGACCGATTGACCGAAACCATATTCCCCGAGGTTTCACAAGTACACCCCCTGTTCCCCCAAAATTCGAATAATATAAAGAGACCTAAGCTCTGTTAAATTTTGTTGAGGCAACGCCTCACGTGCCCCTAACGAGGGCGCCGGCGCCAGCGCCAATCCTTCAGGAGTAAATCCTATGGTGGTGCCGCACGTGCTCCTCATGCCAGCGCCAATGTGCAAAGCATATTAGTACTTTCTGAGTAAGAATTAAATTCTTATATGGCGCTGCACGTGCTTATCACGCGGGCGCCAATGTGCAAAGCACAAGAATACCCATCATAAGAATTAAATTCTTAAGTGGTATCCACGTGCACAACATGTGAGCGCTGGCGTCCAAGTAGATTTAAATTCTACGTTTCTCTAACAAAAAGTTGGGATACTCTCTGTTAAATATAGCCGTTGGATCAAAGATCGAATGGAGATGATAAATTATCAAAATATAGAATCAAATTCTATTAGGAGAAAATATCTCCTAAATCTTTCTAAATAAGAAAGATACTCTCGGTTGGATCAATGATCCAATAATAGAATAAAATTCTATTTGAGAATATATTCTCTCAATCTTTCTAAATAAAAAAAGAGACTGCTCTCTATAAAACAGAGAACCCTTGGATTAAAAATCCAATGGTGATTAAAAATCACCACTTGACAGAATAAATTCTTTATATTGGAAAATATTTCCCCAATCTTGTTAAAAACAAGAAAAATATATTCCGTAAAATCAGAAACACTTGGATCAAAGATCCAACGGTGTGTAAAATTCCCCAAATCAATTTTGAGACCAATTAAATCTATTGGAATCTCTCTATGAGAGATTTTCTCAAAACCAATTAACAATCTACCTCCACTATATAAAGGAGCCGAGATTTCAAGTCTCATATAGAAGGAACCCCCTATAAGTTTCTGCAAAAAGATAGTGAGCTCTAAAATAAACCAGAGAATTCAATTCTCAAAGAAGAAGATCTTCCTTCTCAAAACGCTAGGTAAAGAAAAGAGATCAAAATATCTTCTTCACATATCATATCACGTCTAAGGGTTTAATCCTTTTAAAAGAACTTAGTTCTTTCTCTGGATCTGAGATCCACAAGACAAATCTCTCATAAGTTGAGAATTTAATTCTCATCGGGAAAATCTTGTGCTTGAGAATCAAATATTTAAGGAAGAACAAATTTAAAGAGGAAGAAGATAGAGTTCATAATACTCCAGGAACTCAGTTCTTTCAAATCAAGAACTTTGTTCTTTAAAAACTCAATCCGAGATCTTCAAAAAAAAATTAGTGACTTTGGTGAGCGTTAATGATCAAAATACTATTGACAGAGGTTTAACCTCTCTGAAAACATCAACAGAGATTAAATCTCCATATAAAAAAGACTAGCGCCTCACGTGCTTCCCACGTGGGCGCTCTTTTAACAGCGCCTAGCGCCTCACGTGAAAAACACGCGGGCGCCCAAAACAGAAGGCCAGCGCCTCACGTGAAACACATGTGGGCGCTGAATAAAAGTGCTCAGCACTCCATATACAGCCGAAGACAGCTAAGTACTTAGCACTGATTCGGCAGCGCCCAGCGCCGCACGTGCTCCTCATGTGGACGCCATATAAAAAGTGCTTAGCACTTCATATGTAGCCAAAACAACTGAGTGCTTAGCATTAATTGGGCAGCGTCCAGCGCCGCACGTGCACCTCACGTGGACGCCATAGAAAATGCTTAGCGCTTCATGATTAGTCAAAACGACTAAAATATTCAACACCCATTAGGCAACGTCCATAACTGAATGCTTCACATAATACCCATGTGAGCGCCAGAGCTTCAAACAAGTGCTTAGCACTTTTTCATAAAAACAAAGAGGCTGAACAAACATAGCCCAAATGAGTGCTTAGCACTTTTGAATAAAAAAAGACTAAGTAAACTAAGCCCAAATTGGCTAAGTCTCTGAAGTTTTCTTGCAGCTGAGCCCAAATGCTCTTTTGCTGAATCTTAAGCAAAAATGATCCTAGAATGTTGTTAAGTTGATCTTAGTCTCAAATAAGAATAATGCATCCTTAGCAAGAACAAATTGAGCCCAAATGCTCACCTATAGATTTATGATGATCTTAATCTCAAACTAGATTAATGGTCCTTAAAGAAAAAAAAATATTTCTGAACTGAAGGGATATGAAACCTAAGTTCAAAACCCCGTCAAGCAAATCCTTGACCCAAACCCAAATCTAAAATATACGGATTTGGACTGATCCGTGCCCTACGGGCGACGACATAAACTAGTCTCCGTATACAATCCATGGGCAACCTAAACAAACAAAAACACACACGACACGAAGTGAACTGCTAGAGCAGGAGAAAGTGGTTATCGCAATGCAGTAACGTAATTAACTGCAGGGGCTTTCACCTGCAGGGAAGAGCGTCCCCACAATCAAAAAAACCTCACAAATGAGGGGGAATCTGATAAAGTCTGCTATAACGGTCGCGTCTGTCCAAACCTCCGATATATGGTGCCATAAATCAACTTAGTATATTCGGAGAGGTGGATAGATAAGTCCAAATAGCATCTGCCCCCAAATTCAGGCCAGACGTCCCAACATCACGGTCCCTGTTTTCGGCGGTGAACAGATTCTGGCATGCCCGGTGGGACGTTTTCCTCTTTCCTATCCACACATCGTGTGTCGTGTTTCTCGAACAAGATCACGGTTCGCTATGGTTGCCCTTGGATTCGAGGTACTAAAATTTGGTGTCTTGCTCCTGTGCAGAGAAAATCGATGGCTTCCAGCTTCACCTCTTGAACAGCAACTCTCGCTCCACCCCAGCTGGAGGAGTGACCTACGGGCCCAACGCAGCCTCTATCTTTTCAATACCAGTGGGGAAACTTACACAAGCTGCTACTGGATTGTTCTTTGGGACCATACTCCCACCAGTGAGTCTCGGTGCCTCAGCGCCGCAAGAGGAAGCTCCCAAGAGGTCGGTCTTCGATCGACTTGCAACCACAACGACCCCTCTCAACAGGCCGTCCAAATCTGGTGTTTCAGTCTTCAACAGGCTGAGTAAGAACTCGAACGGGCCCGCAAAAAGGCTTGTGATACCTGAAGGGGCTGTCTGAAAATGGATAGCCCTTCCAACTCTTGCTACGGGCGAAGCCGTAAAAAGCGATTCCCCCATCAGAAGATCGGCCTTTGAAAGATTGGTCGTTCCTCCCCAAACTCCAATCAGGATGTCGTTCTTCAGTAGGCTGACACCAACAGCAGTCTCTCAGCAAAGTTGAAGGCATGACGAAGCCACTTCCACAATTGAGGCGGTCCCTTCTGGAAGGCATGCTCGATGTCGTCACTGGCGTTGAGTGAGAAAAGATGGGGGTAACTCCTCCTCTGGACTTGCCCCACCAGCTTCAATGGTGGAAGTTGACGCTGCTGTTCTAAACGGGAACAGCTTTGATCCGCTCAGGATGGTGCGCAGGAACTCTCCAACGGTGGTGCTAAAGAAATCGTCTCCGCCTGTAGAAGCCACAGTGCAGGCAAAGTCGGAGCAGCCCCATCAGCGGCTCTCTTCGCAAATTCACAGGGTCTGGCGGAAAGTCCAGGACTCTGTGATCAACAAAGATTACTCTCCTCGGCCGAAGAAATCGAAGGCTCGGCAAGAAAAAGACCATCCCTCCATCATACAGCGAGAGACTTCTTCTACACAGGTGCCTGTCATAACGGCTCCTTCAACTTCGACCTCCCACAAAAGGATGAGGCCGGAAAAAATACCACCGCTTGCGGCAAATTCCAAAGGCAATGGACCCAAACGCCCTAAGTCTGGGGGCATGATTGTACATATGGTCCACAAGGCTTCCGGGAAAGAAGAAAGCCGTGCTTCCGTAGGTCATTGACCGCAAACTCGGTCGCTGACAAAAGCTCAGGAGCAACAATAAAAGCTCCAGAAAATGCTGACCAAAATGGCAGCACTTACCGGGTAGAAAGAAAGCCCGGACACAACAGCCGAACAGTGCCAGGAACATGAGACCGATACAGAGTTCCTACGAAGGGTGCTTGAAAGAAAGGACAAGGAAGCAGCTGAGCAGTCTACTAATATAAAGCAGATGGCTTTCTTGTTCCAAGACATTGTTAGAATGATGATCCAGCCAGAACCCCAGGCCGAAGACCCGTCGATAATTGTCGAGAATGACTGGGGGGAAACATCAAATTCTCTTCCGGCTTTATCAACAGCCAACGAGGAAACGATCTCTAAGGCTGCTCTTGATGATTATATAGCTCAACAAATAAGAGCTCATCAAGTTAATGAAGCGGCTGGCCAAATCGTCAGAACTGGGCGACCGTATCCAGGCTGGTATGATCAAATCAAGTATCCGCCGGGATATATGATCCCCAAGTTCCATGTATACAAAGGGACAGGCAACCTCCATCAGCACGTCGCGCAGTTGATTGTTTGTGTTTTTATATGCGCTTTCGCTTTCAAAAGATGAATTAAAGAATTAATTAACCGCAATCAAGAACGGCGTCGCTTGGTAGCTAGCCGGTGAGTACGGGTCGGTCCACAGGGATTTTGTGTGTTCTCAATTTGTTCTAACGAGTTAATTCCAAACGGTGTTGGATTGATTATCACTAAAAAATAAGGTTGATCTAGACTAGGATTAAAACCTTGCTAGGGTTAGGTTTAGGTTAAACTTGGAAAGTCAATATTCCTCACAGCTTTCTATGCCCTAATTAAGATCTAATAGGTGTTATGGTAATAATTAATAAAGTGGATTAGTGCCATCGGGAAGAAACTAGGTTTCTTCCTCTAGGTTCTTGTCCTTCCTTTCTTAGTTCTTACCTAACCTCCATGGAAAACATATTCAACCGGTCTTTTAAACTACGGTATCACCGTTACCTCTTGGGATAGGGTGCCGTAGAGAGCGGTGTGTGTATGTATGCATGGAGTCCTTATTAAAATATATGACGGGCAAGAAAGGAATGGGAGATTTTCATCTCTCAAACCTTTCCTATTCCTAACCCTAACAAGTGAGGAACTATTCACTCATTAGGGAATTGATTAAAAGAAACATTTTTATTTATGGCAAATAATTAAAAATGCTAAACTAATTAACAAGGGCAGATAATAAAATCTATAATAGGGCAGAAAGGAATTTAAGAACTAGGGCATAGAAATAAAAATCTTACTTTATTTGATGGCTCTCTTCAAACATTTACACCGAATTCAAATTCTGAATAGATGAAATAAAAAGAGGCATACCTCCAAAAGAGGTTTAGGATTTCTATTTATAGATCATAGAAACCCTAGGGTTACATTCGATTCATATCTGCATTTACAATTTTACCCTAAAGAAGACTAGTCAACGCACCGCCACACCGCCACGAATTTTCACCGACACGGGCTTATTATGGCCGCGGAACCGAGGCCAAAACCCATGTTTGGCTGCGGTTCCGCGGCCATGTAGAGGGCTTATGGGCTCTGCTTCTCTGGTAATTCTCATGTTGCTTTTTCTTTGGTTTTTCTTCACTTGGTTTCTCAGATTGTCTTCTAGTTTTCTTTCAGATTTCCACAGTGCATAATGTCGTGGACTTTACCGTTCGCTTCGTGTCGAAGTCTTGAACCTTGCGCTGCCTTTGTAATTTATGAACTTGTTCATTGATCTTCGTTTATTCTCCAAACTGTAGGCTTGATCAAGATTCTTCCATTTGTTGGTCGTAGTCTCACTTTTGTATCGTCTTTTCACCATTTTCACTGTTTTTATTCCGAGAACCTGCAACCTGCAACTATGTAGCAGACATGGATCAAACGCACCTGTTTATTTGTAAAATGAATAAGAATGGGGAATATAATAATGCAAAATTATGATCTGAATAAATACCCCCAAACTTATCTTTTGCTCGTCCTTGAGCAAACCTAGTTTTATTCTTGAAAAAGACCTAGCCTCACTTTCGCTGGGAAACGCGATTGCACTGAGCTCGTGTAACAAGCCGTTAAACCTCTAGGTGTCCCTAGTAGGTGGAGTGTTGTCTCCTGAGGGTTTTCAGCGGATACTACCCACAAAATCCTATCAATTCGGCCTATTGACTTTTATTCTCCAATTAGGTTTTCTAACAAGAAACTCTATTATCTTCAACTCAGAAATTATCAACCCATATTTCACGCTTCCTTATCATTTAACTTAAGATTATATATGTTTTGTAGATTTACTTAGCTTTTAGCATCTTTTGAGTTTTCCTTCTAGGGTTCCATCTCAACTTAGGAATTTTTATCATCTCTATTAAAGATATAAGTCCTATTTTTCATTCCTATCTCTCATCCAAACCCCAATCGTATACCCCTATGTGTGTGTATAAATCACCCCTACACTTGGAAATTTAAATCAAGCTATTATACTCTTGTCCATCGTCCAAAGTACTTTCCAAATGGTGAATTTTTAGATGAAATTGCTCACACATCCTTCATGCGACCGTTAATATTTCTTGAGGTACCAACGACCGATTACAAAATGTGTTTGCACATTAAAGCGTAATTCCTAGTCTTGTAACACCTAAGGCTTTTAGCAGTGACTCCCAAACCAGTTGGTTTAAGGCACTAGGTGATAAAGCACCCTCGCTAAATATTTTTTCTATTTATGCAGCCTTAAGTAATTACAAAAACCAGTGTTCATTTTTTTTATCTCTTTATTCACACTTGTATTTTTAATTTTTTTTTCCTTCATACTAAGGACTTTAGACAAGAGCATTTCAAGATCTCTTCTAGTATTCTAAGTTTCAAGGTTCGTGTTTGTGCAATTTGTAGGGTATATATTTTTAGAATTTAGATTTAAGCTTAAGAACTATTTTTCAAACTTATATTTTAATAAAAATATCAATACTTTTTCCTTGTTTTAACTTAGCCCAAGAAGTCAACTCGAAATTTACCTATTTCTAAATAAACTACAAAGACATATACTTTCTACCGTTTAAGAAAGGTTATTTTTAGGGTTTTTAATTTACCAAGTCTAAGATCTAGTTGTTTCTAGCTAGTTAACCTATTTGTCAACCTCAAGTCAATTAAGGCCAAAATTGAATGTTTTAATTTTTAAAAATTTTCAGTTTTTATTTGATTTTTATATTTTTTTTATTTTCAATTTTTTCAATTTTTATGATTTTTATATAAGGATGCAATGCAGAATGCAAAAAAATATATATACAAAAATTTTAAAAAAAAGTATGCAATGTAAAAGATAACTATATACAACCACCAACTCCCCCAAACTTATCCAAAGCAGTGCCCTCACTGCTCGGCCCCACGCCGTGCTCTCAACGTGAACGTGAACGCTCTGCCCTACCCAGCAGGGTTCGAATCCCCTGCTCTACCTCTGTCAACCACCGGTCATGCATCCTCGATATCTCCCTCAACTCCTCTATGCCCCTAACAGCTCTCCGCATCAACTGTGCATGTTCTAGAGGGGTCATTTATCCTTCGCTCGCGGCCGAGTTAAAGCTAGGTGTGCGGGCGGGCACGTGCTCCGCCGGCTCAGTCCTCGACCATATATCTGTCAATCGTGAATAGGACGTAGAAACGCCCTCAATAAGAGGCCTGACAGGTATGCCTCCATGCATGTAAAATTCGAACTCATCCACGGGGAGGAAATATCGACAGAGTTGTGTAACAAGCATGGGGCAAAGGTAATTTGCGGCCCGTTTGCCCTCACCTAAGGAGTTTAGCAAAACTGTACACATATCGAAATAGGGGTTTCTTGTCATAAGGGTATGCACAATATGCAATGAGGGTGCAAAAAATGTTGTGTTGTGGGAGCCACCGAAAATATTATTTTGTGCCCACCGGCACACCGTCAAGACATTTGCGAAAAGGGTTCTCGCTTGGATACCCTTTCGCGGCTCCCTTGAGCAATCGTTGCCCATCAAGGGCATGTAATCCTCAAATTGCAAAGGTTGGTCATGTGCAGGTATGCGAGAGATTAATGTGACTTCGTGTATAATGTCCCTATCAATGATAATTTCTAGATCACCCCATTGCAATTTAATAAACCCAAATTGGGTGAGACACCTGTTCCCCTCCGAAGGACGGCGCACGAGAATGGGCGTCTCGGCACTGAGATTCAGGGCAGATGCTATTTGGTGCTATCCGTCCACCTCTCCGAAGATTCCATGTTGATTTATGGCACCGTGTATCGGAGGTTTAGACGGATGCGGCCGATGTAGCAGACTTCGTCAGATTCCCCCTCGCTTGAGGGTTTTTTTTATTGTGGGGACGCTCTTCCCTGCAGGCGCAAGCCCCTGCAGTTAATTACGTTACCGCATCGCGGTAACAACTTTCTCCTTCTCCAGACGTTCACTTCGTGTCGTGGGTATTTTTTTTGTTTATGGTTGCCCGTGGATTGTATATGAAGACTAATTTATGTCGTCTCCCGTAGGACGTGGATTAGTCCAAATCCGTATTTTCTTAGATTTGGGTTTGGGGTTTTGGTTTGAGGAGGCTAAGATCAACTCAAACGTTTGTTAAGGATACGTTAGTCTAATTTGAGACTAAGATCAACTTAACGGGATCGTTTAGATCCGACAAAAGAGCATTTGGGCTCTATTGTTCTAGTTTAGGGACATAGTGGTCCATTGCCAGTTTAGGGACATAGTGGTCCATTGCCAGTTTAGGGACATAGTGGTCCAACATTCCCATTTTGGGGACGAATACCAGTTTAGGGACATGGTGATCCAACATTCCCATTTTGGGGACGAATATTGGTTTAAGGACGCATTAGTCCATGAGTTTAAGGACCCCACAGTCCGTAGCAATATGTGGTTGTCGGGATCCATCACTTCTCTGACGACGTTGAAGGATTACAACGACAAATATCAGAGGAGTTCAGAGATGTACCCTTGAACCAGGTGTAAATTGATTTGGGAGAGCAGTTGTGCTCAGTTCAATTTAATTTGAGAACTTACGGCCAGAATTGGGTTAAGTCCAGTTGAGAATATTCAACATTTTATTTGTGTTTGGCCTGTCAGGCCTTTATTTGGGCTCTGCCCTTATTTAATAATGCATAGCATTTTATTTGGTCTGATAGACCTTTTAATTGGGCTCTGCCCTTATTTAATAATGCACTGCATTTAATAGTCTGACAGCGCACCACGTGGCTTGTCAGGCGCTTTGCGCCAATTGAGGAGCGCAAGGCGCAAATTCATGTAGAGGTGACACGTGTCACGCGCTAGTGAGCGCAAGTCTGTTAGCGCAGTGCGCTGCGCTAGTGCGCTGCTGACATGTGGCGCGCTCTGGTGACTTGCGCCAAACCAGGTGAGCAGTGCTCTGTTTTTAGAAGCGCAAAGCGCAGTTGTTCTGTGATTGACACATGGCGCTCTCTGGTGACTTGCGCCAATCCAAGGAGCGCAACAGTGCAGATTTCAAAAGTGCAAGGCACTGTTTAATATCTTGATCAAATTTAGATCAAAGAAAACAAGTTTTTCTTTTTTCCAGAGAGGTTCTACCTCAAATTTCAAGAACCAGTGGTTCATCAAAAGGCAATGCCTTTATATAGATCAAAAGATCTAGTCATGAAGTAGATTACTTCTTTTTATTATTATTATTTTTATTAAAGATCTTGATCTTGTTCTTAGATCATTGATCTTTTTAGAAGAAATTCTTCTTTTTTCCAAAGGTTTTACCTTTTTTCTTTCTCTCTGAATTCTTCTCAAAGTTTTAGAGGAGGTCTCTGTATCTCTATCTCTGTATGTTTTAGACTTGGAGTCTAGGGGCCTTTATATAGGGCCAATTAGTTTGTTAGGTTGGTTACAGAGATCTTTCTCTGATTGATCTGGAGATATTTCCCCACCGTCGGATCTTTGATCCCAGGGCTCTGTTTTACAAAAGATAATCTTCTTGTTTTAATAAGATCTTTCCAGAATTTTATTGTTTAAATGCTGGCACAGTTGGCGCAAGCGCACCTGCGCTTGACACGTGTCGCGCAGCGCAGCTGCGCTGACACGTGTCGCGTAGCGCAGAGCGCAAGTCATCTGAAGCGTTGCTTCCTTTATTATTAAAATTTGAATTTTAAAACAGAGCCTTGTTCTGATTGGGGTGCGCTGCCTTGGGCGCAGCGCCCCTTGTGCTGGCGTGCCAGTTTTTGACACGTGGCGCTCTGCGCGCAGCGCAAGAGATCTGAAACGTTGCTTCAATTTTTGAATTTTTGAAATTCAAACAGAGGTTTGCTCTGATTGGGGGAAACAAATGCCCCCCACCGTTGCGCTCACGTGGCCCATACGTGAGTGCAGCGGTGGCAAGATCCCAGCCGTCAGATCAACTCAGGAGTTGAAGGGGCGCTTAAACGCCTATAAATAGGACCCTTGGTCCTCCACAGATGATCATCATCTTCAAGACTTTTATTTTCAGAACCTCAGAGCCTTGCTCTTTATTTTCAAGAACTCCAAGAGTTAAACTCTTAAAACTTTTAGGTAAAATTTTTAATTTAAATTAAATTAAATTAATTTTAACCAACAGAGCCTTGCTCTCATAGATCTTCTGATCTAAAGAAGACCCCTTTGGAGTTTCACCAACAGAGCCTTGCTCTCAAGAATCCATAGATCTAAAGAGATCTTGTTTCAGGGTTTTTTAACCCATGAACAGAGCTTTACTCATGGACAAAACATAGATCTTTTGATCTAAAGATGATGAACTCTTAAGAGTTTTCATGGATCTTTAAGATCTCAAACTTTAATTTTTAGGAGTTAAATTTTCTTTTGATGGATTTTTCCATCATTATTACAGAGCTAGGCTCTTTTAAGGAATTTTATTCCCTTGAGACCAGAGTTTGACAAGTGTCACTCTGTGACAGAGCTTTGCTCTGAAATGAGAGATTTTCTCCTTGTCTCTAGGGATTTCTCATTTAATGAGAGTATTCTTTTGGGGATCTCCTCATCAATTGACAATCTCATGCAATGATGGGGCTGTCTTATTAGCTGATGCATTGTCATCTAGATTTTGTGGGCCCCTCTCTGGTCCCCTCTACACTGCATTGCAGTGTAGTATCAAGCATCAGGCTTTTAAAATTAAATTATGATACTGACGGCTGAATTTCATTTTTCTTTGCAGGCAATCATGTCTGCTGATCTGTCTTTCCCATTTGTTCGCTCAGAGGAAGGATTCCCTGAGGCGCCAGTGGACCGGAGGTTCTCGCTCTCATTAAAGATCATGACCCCGAGTATAAGAACCTTCACCTGTGGGGTAGGTGGTACAGTGAAATCATCAAGGGTCGTCGAAGCTTCGGTTGCGCTACGCCGTCAGAGCCAATCTCGTCGATCCCATATGCGGATGCACCCCCGGTGAACTATGCCGTGGAGGTTGTAAATTGGAATTCGGAGGATCTTCTTCAGCCTTCGATCGCCGCCATTCCCGTGCAGCCGCCTGCAGCCGTGGACATTTTGGGGCGGCGCATATGCCAGGGTGAGGCATGCCCTTGGGGACAAGCTTATAACCTCGGATTGACCCCTCGACAATCGGCCGGGTATTTGCCGTGGGCTAGGTATATCTTGTCAGCAAAGAAGAAGCATCTGATGAAGATTGGTCTGTATCCCGCAGTGTACGCTTCGCTCTTTGAGTACCCTGCTCCTCCGACGTGATGGGTTAAGGCATTCGTGGAACAATGGAACACCCCTACCCATACTTTTCTTCTGACGGACAGGGAAGTCTCCATCCCCTTGAAAGAATTCGTTGAGATTTCCGGCCTGCCGGCGAGGGGAGAGAATTATGAAGAGTTACTTCCTCCTAACGAGTATGTCTTCGCCACCAAGCCACTGGTAATGGGCCTAACACCAGAGAATGCTATTCAGCACCAGTTTCCGAGCCTGGTGAATGTGCTGAATATATACGAAGGTCTCTATTTAGAATCGGGAGTCCGGGGAGTTAGTTTTGTAGATTTTATCGCCCGCTTCCTTCGACCGGAGATTCTATCGCAGCGGAGTGAAAAGTTCGCCAAGCTCGACGACCCCTTCGGCTTCGGCTTAGATCGTCGACCAGTATTGGAGGACGACCAAAAAAGTTTCTACCTTCCCGATGCCGTCATCATGCCCTTATCAAAAATCGCCGCCCCGGGCATTGATGAGGAGACCTTCTTTCTAGGGTTTCTGGGATTATGGCTGTGCTGGTTTGCGCTCCCCATGCACCCGCGTTACATGAGGCCGTCTGTCTTCTACCCAGCACATCGGATGGTAGCTGGTATACAGTTGTCGATCGGGATCGCCGGGCTGGCTCACCTATACCATGGACTCAGCGTGGCGGCAGACGCAAATGAGCCCGGGGTGCAACCTGCCAATTTCCCGATGCACTACTTCACTTTGTGGATGGAAATGCATGTGCTCGGGGTATTCGGCATTCATAAGATCCCCTCATTTTTCGAGAAGTGCAGACTCCCAAGAGTTATGCGGCTGATTGGCGCCTCGATCGTGAATCCGTCTCCGCGGGAGGCTAGGGGGTTGCTTTTTCGTCCGCATATGGTCGGAGTGAGGATTTCTTTCATGGACATAGTCGTGACCATCGGTCCGGAGACCTCCAAGGCAGTGTTGGTGCTGCATGATAGTTTCAAGGACAGGGCCTCCGTATTGAAAGCCCGGGAGATTCTTCACTTATACTCCATCCGGTCGGGCTTCCTGGTGTTCGGGCAAAATGACATGGCGCTCTTCATGAGGTACAACCCCCATCGGTTCTCCCAACAATTGAGCTATAACTAAGGGGTCCCACTGGAGGCATTTTTGGAAGAGCCCACGGCCACCAGGGAGGGGATACGAAGCGCGCTGCACCACTTTATGCGGCTGAACACGGGCTCCCACTTCTTTATCAGCTGGCCGAGCTGCGTCCCACGGGCCCTCAACGTGTACGTGGCTTGGTACGCGGACGCGATGGGTGCTGTTATCCGGGAAGAGAAGCGGTTGTTAGTTGACTGCAAGGGTGCGCCTCCTGGCAGCGACCGCAAAGCTCCCCTGAGGCCAAGGATTCCTGTCGTTCCTCCGCTAAGAGATGCTGGAGCTGAGCCACCGCACGTGTTGAGCCCTCCACGCGGATTGCCCCGTGCTACCGCGGACGTGCCCCTAGCGCCCCATGCTCCGGTAGAGACGGTGAATGTGGTTTCTCCTAAATCTGGCGTGGGCTCGGACATCGGGACTCGCCGTCCCAAGGTGCCCACGAAGCGCAAGTTGATTTTGGGTGCATCCGGGGCTCGCGTGCAGAAGAGGAAGAAGAAGTCGCTCTTCTCTGCTGACGTTGCATTTGGTCAAGAACCTCATGCCCCTTATAGCGAGGGCTTGGGTGAGTATGGGACCAACGAGGGCCTATTTACGCCGCCAGACGACACTGATATGGCGGCCGCCATCGCAGCTTTTGAGCGATTGGCAAGGCGCGATGCGTGGTTGGCTAAACTTGCACAATCAGGTAATTACAAGCTGTATTTTTCTGTCATTGCATTGTACTTTATCATTGTCTTTGACTAACGCTTTTCCCCTTTTTTTTAACACGCATTTCTACCGAAGAAGCTATCACTGCTTCCCTCAAAACTTTCCAGGAGGAGGAACGACTCAGAGCATCCTTAGACCTTGGTACATTTCGGTTCACTATGCCTTTCCTTCCATTTCTTATGAGCGATCTGACCCCCTCTTTGTCTTATCGCAGGGACCACAAGATCTATCCCGCAAACTGATGCGGGGATTCTCTCCGGGCCAGCTACCGATGTTCCGGCCTCTTCGGAATTGCCGCAAGAGACCTAACTCAAAAAGCCGATGATGGATGCCTTGAAGGCTCTGGAGGCAACTCTGAACGCGGACGACGACGCCTTGCTGAAGGAGGCTTCCAAGAGGTCCGTCGTGACGGCCCGGGAGGAGAGGAAACGCTTGAGGCGCGCAGCGAAGGAGCGCAGCGCTGCTTTGTCCATTGGAGAGGGCCCAAGTGCCGTTACTCCCGCTGCTACTCCTTCCGAGGAGCCACCGGTCGCCTTGTCTACTGCTCATAGACGGGTGGTGCGTGCAGCTCGAGAAACCAACGATCAATCCACCTCAGGTAACGTATTTTTCGAGTCTTTATTGTAAGAGTTGTAAAACTATCGGTTCTTATACATCTTGTCCTGCAGGGCCAAGTCCAACTGAAGGAGCGGAGGAAACCGTCGAGCCTGAGAGGACGGTGGAGAAGGTAGCAGCTGATCCCGAGGCGACGGTAGGCGGTGCAGCCGTAATCGCCGGGCCTCAGCTAGTGGGTGACGAGACAGTCACGCCTACTATGCCCGAGAAGGTTGCCGATGCCGAGCCAGAGGGGGCGGCAAGTGAGACGGCTGCTACAACCGAGCCTGGGGCAACAGCGGATAGAGTGGCTGCGACCGATGAACCCACGGCGGTGGTGGACGAGACGGCTGCGACCGCCGAGCCCGAGGTGGTAGTGGATGAGACGGGCATGATCGCCGAGCACGAGACGGATGCTCTTTCTCAAGAGTCGGGTGCCGCTCCGATCATCGCTCTCCCTACTTTCGGTTCTTTATCGTCTCCCGGCGCCGAGAGCGTGACGACGGCTCCTATGGAGTCGGGCGATGAGGCAACGGGAGGTGAGACCGTCCCAATGGAGGAGGAAGACGCCACCGTTACATCAAGTAACGCCCTCGTTAGGGCCCTGGCTGGCGGCTCATCAAGTAAATTTTGGGTCACCGCCCTTCTCTCACTTTTTTATTCCGCAGTCTTTTCTAATAAAGTTTATCTTGCTTCTAATGCAGGTGCAGCTGGTGCCGATACTCCTTTACTTAAGGGAGCGCCGTCAGTTACCACCCTGACAGTGGACACATCTCTACCCTCTCTCGTACCGTCGCAGATGTTGGAAGGTATGGATTTGCGACTTATCAGTTTCATCTTTAGGCTGCATATTTTATGTACTGATGTTGTATTATTGCGTCGTGCTTTTTGATCACCTGTACCAGGTGCTGCACCCACACTTCTCCTTCCCATTGGAGCTTGCTTCCTCCAGTGGCGCTGGTGAGTATAGTTTTCAATTAATGCCCTTTCTTTTTTCGATAATGGAATTATTTCTGATTCTTCCTTGCCCTGATTGCAGTGCTACAGATCGAAGGAGGAGATGTAAGATCAGTCGCGCTACCGGTCCTCCCGGCTTTGCCTCCTCCTACGGCTGGTATAGTAGAATCCATCTTTGATGACTTTCTTATATTTCTTTGAATCGTCATTTGATTGTGTTTTGTTTTGCAGCTGTCGTTCCGATTCCGGCCCCCTTCGAGTCTCGCATCACGATGCCGGCAGGCCCATTCTCCAGGCGTCCATCCTCAAAGGGTGCTGCGATGAGTTTGAGTATGCTGAGCGGATGCATTGAAGAGCTTGACGCAGAAGTTCCCCCATCTACCGTAGATTTCATTGCGGAAGTTAATCCGATGCTGGCGATGCTTGCAAATTTTCATAATGAAGGCGTCGTCGAGTCTTGGGTTAATCACTGCAGGGAGATCGAGGCCCGCCTGCATCAGCTGGAGCTTATGCGTCCTGCCCCCGAGATCTTGGCCGCGAGCACTCAACGGGCGGCATGGATCGAGCAGAGCGCTTCTTACTTCCGCCATCTTGAACAAGAAGTTGCTTTAAGGCGTAAGGAGCGTGGAGAGACTTCGAGCAAATCTGCCCGACTGCATGCTCAGGTGGATGCAAATGCTGCACAGTTGAAGGTTATCTTTGAAGGCCTTCTGCGATGCATCTCTGACGGGTTAACACTGAGGCTGCAGCTTGACGTCGTCGAGCGGGATGCACCGAATCAGGAGGCAGCCCAGCAGGCAGTTGAGGAGCGGCTTTCATCCTTCCTGTAGTAGCGGGCTCAGGTGGAAGCAGAATTGGCGGTGGCAGCCGATCAGGAGAAGGCATTGAAGGAAGTGCGCGAGCAATTGATGGGGCTATTTAAGACGCTTCCTTCTCAGTAGCTGCCTTTGTATCAATTATACACTTGTAATTTTTGAATAATATGTATACATTCTTTATTCTTTTATACGATTCGCCTTGTACTTAATTGAATTCATGAATAAAGATACACACATTTTCTTTTGCAATGTCTCATGCCATCTCTGTGCTTTCTCCCTTCTTTTATTATCAGCATGTTACCTTAGTAAACATGGTTGACAGATGATAGAGCGAGCATCTTGTATTGGCTTCTTCAGGAGGTAGTGATGGCTTAGGCCGCAGGTTCAGATCTGCTGCATAAGACTTTTCAACTCTATGAGCCATGAGGGTCTCATAAAGACTTTTCTCCCTACGGATCGGGAGGATCTCGTAGGTGTATTTTCTCCTTAGGAATCGTGAGGATTCCTAAGTGCGTTTTCTCTTATAAGTCGTAAGGATCTTATAAGAGAATTTTTCCCTCTTACGAGTCGAGAGGACCCGTAAGCGGTTGTTTTCCTCCTTGTCGTGATTCGACTTTGGAGAGTGTGACCTATGAATGGTGTGCAAGAGTCCATTTTGGATCGACTCGCAGGGTCCCAGTGCTTAGGAAACAGGTTTTTTAATCCCCGCTGCCTAAGGCTTTATCTCATAAGTCGAGACGAATCGAGAAGTTCTCGCAAAGACACTAATTTCCTCACGAGTCGAGATGAATCGAGCAGTTCTCGCAAGAATATCCTAACGTCACAGTTAACCTCTGCTCTTTACGACAGAGGTCCGTTAGGGTCTATGGTACTTAGGGTTTTGTCCGTCGTACCGTCGCATTGGCTGATGTATTCTTCGATAGGCAATTTTTCTGTTCGAGTAGCCTTGCGATTGTCGTGTCTCTGATCCCTTCGGGGCTTGGACAAGACGTCTTCAAGCAATCCTCCTAGGCAGTTTGACCGTCGGAAGAGCAAGCATTAGGAATTTTGCTATGCCGCTTTTTACTTGAGGTTAGGCTCATTTTAGAGAGCCCCGATGAGTCATAACCACTCCGCGCTGGTGTGGGATGATCTCCGATAGTCTTTCAGGCTTTATATGACTTGCCGTTAAGACCCTGAAGCTAGGAATTTGGCATTTGCTTCGTTTGCTGGCATTGCGTCTTTTGTATCGAGACGAATGTCGCGGTTGTCTCTAGGTTGGTGGTGAACCGTCGAGGTTTGGAACTAGGGATTTTGCCGTGGCTCCTTTTGGTGATGTTGCGTCTGCTGTGTCGAGACGAACGTCGAGGTGGTGACCACTCCGCACTGGTGCGAGATGATCTCCGATTGTCTTTCAGGCTTTATATGATTTGCCGTCAAGACCCTGAAGCTAGGAATTTGGCTTTTGCTTCATTTGCTTTGGCGCGTCCGAATCCTGCTGAGGGAAGAACGCTGGGGTGACATTTCATCTGACGATCGTCGAGGTGGTGACCACTCCGCGCTGGTGCGAGGTGATCTCCGATTGTCTTTCAGGCTTTATATGAGTTGCCGTCAAGACCCTGAAGCTAAGAATTTTGCCTTTGCTTCATTTGCTTTGGCGTTGCGTCTGCTGTGTCGAGACGAACGTCGAGGTGGTGACCACTCCGCACTGGTGCGAGATGATCTCCGATTGTCTTTCAGGCTTTATATGACTTGCCGTCAAGACCCTGAGGCTAGGAATTTGGCCTTTGCTTCATTTGCTTTTGGCGTTACGTCTGCTGTATCTAGACGAACGCTGAGGTGGAGCTGGGATTTTGCCGTCACTCCGCTTTGCTGACCATGGGGTCTTTCGTCGACGTTGCATCTGCATCCTGCTGGATTGCGAAGGAACGCCGTTGCTGATTCTTAGGCTATAGATATTGCCGTTAAGATTTGTAACTAGGGACTATGCCGTGGCTCCGTTTCGTTGCGACTCTGAGGTCGGTTGTTGACGTCATGTCTGCATCCTGTTGGAGTGAGGAGAAACGCCGTTGGTGATCTCTAAGTTGTCGATATCGACATCGAGACCCTGAATCTAGGGATCTCCTTTTGCTTCGTCTGTTAACATTATGTCTGCAATATTGCGACAAATGTCGAGGTTGTCTCTGGGTTGTTTATGAACCGTCGAGATTTGGCTTCGCTTTCTGATGGAGCCTGTTGGGAAGATATGGTTCCCTCTTTGTTTGTGCCCCTGGATTGTATACAGGGATCGATGTGATCTCACCTATAGGGCAAAAGTTTCATTCATTTTTTTATATTATTATTTTATTTTCGCGATGCTCTATCATTTCAGCTTTTATATCGCGAATGTCGCGATTGCCCAATCATTTCGGCTATTTTTCGCGGTGCCCAATCATTTCGGCTATCTATTTTATTTTTACTCGCTGCTTTTTATTGCGAGTGGCACAATCATTTCGGCTATTTTGCATGCATATATTTTTACTTGCTGGTTTTGTTGCAAGTTACCCCATTATTTCGGCTATTTCGTATGCATGTGTGGCTCACTAGCTTCTTGCTGCAAACCTGGGATTAGATATCGATTTCGGTATCAGCACCGCTACAACTGGAATATTGCCAGGAGCGAATCATCATTTGCCTCTATCGATGTCGAACAAAGGTGGCTTAGCGAACAGGGTTAGGGTCCTATCGACTAAGGCTTTTGACTTCATGAGCCGTAAGGTTCTCATAAAGGTATTTCTCCCAACAAGTCGTGAGGATCTCGTAGGTGTGTTTTCTCCTTAGGGATCGTAGGGATCCTTAAGTGTATGGTCTCTTATAAGTCGTAAGGATCTTACAAGAGTGCTTTCTCCTTATAAGTCGAGAGGACTTGCAAGGGATGTTCACCGTGTAGACATATCCCTAGTCACAGATGGGACTTTGTTAGGGAAATGTTTATTCACGCCCATGGATTATATACAAGGGTCGGTATTGAACCACTTGTAGGGCAAAATCGAAGGTTGTGGGGGTTGCTTAAGAACAGGTTCAGGTCTCTGTAACTTAAGACTTTCAAATCTTATGAGCAGTGAGGGTCCTATATGGGAGTTCTCCTTACGAGTCGTGAGGATCTCGCAAGTGTAATTTCTCCTTAGGAATCGTGAGGATCCCTAAGTGTGTTGCTCCCTTGTGAGTCGTAAGGATCCCACGCGGGCGGTTTCTCCTTACAAGGTCGAGAGGACTCTGTAGGTGTCTTTTAACGAGGTTGCGCCCTTTCGGGTTTTCACAAACACTCGCCGGTAGTCCTGTTGTTTTTACTTACGGAGCCATTTCGGGTTTTCATCCGTGCCCATTTTGCTTATGGACATACCGTTTTCTTTTTCTCTTTTTTTTTATTTTTATTCTTTTCTTTTTTCTAACGAGGTTGCGCCCTTTCGGGTTTTCACAAACACTCGCCGGTAGTCCTGCTGTTTTTACTCACGGAGCCCTTTCGGGTTTTCATTCGTGCCCATTTTGCTTATGGACATACCGTTTTTATTTTTATTTATTTATTTATTCTTTTTTTTATCGGCTTTGGGATGTTGCAATCCACCGTAGTTTATCGACATCTCGGTTAACAGCTAGTTTTAGGACGTAGTGGTCCGTCATTAGTTTAAGGACGTTTCGGTCCATTGTTGAAGAAGGCCGACTACTACTTATAGAGTTTGGGCTTAGGAAGATAGCGAGCGGACATAGTCGTCGTCATCTATCATTGACCTAGGCTGTGACTCATCAACCATAGTATTTCTTTAGGAAGCGACCGTTTATTGGCCTAAAGGCCTTTCACCGTGCATATCCATGAGTAGATAAGCTCCACCCTGGTAGACCTTGTCTATGATGTACGGGCCTTCATAGTTCGGCTCGAATTTTCCCCGCTTGGAGCGATTGGGGATCATAGGTCTTTTGACCACTAGCACGAGTTCGCCTTGGCGGAATGTCCTCGGCCTGGTCAATCTTTCATATGAGCGCGTCATCTTTTCTTTATAAGCCTCCAGATTTTGTTGCGCTATGAGCCGGGTTTCATCAAGGGCATCAAGCTCCTCAAGCCGAAGGTGAGCATTTTCTTCGTCCGTCAGCTCGTAGTGGACTGCCACTCGTAGAGAGGGTAATTCTATTTCGAGGGGGAGTACCGCTTCTGTACCGAATACCAACGCGTACGGCGTTGTGTTCGTGGCCGTTTTGAACATTGTTCGATACGCCCAGAAAGCTTCTTGCAGTCTCTCATGCCAGTCCTTCTTATTTCGGGACACCGTCTTCTTCACGATCTTCGTCAAGGTCTTATTGAAAGCCTCATCTAGACCGTTAGCTCGGGGATTATAAACTGAGGAATATCTCCAGTCAATATTGTGTTGTTGCGCGAAGCGGCTGATCTTGTGGCTTCTGTAGGCTGGCCCGTTATCGGAGATGATCCGTCGCGGAGTTCCAAACCGATAAATGACGTGCATCTTGAAGAAATGGAGGATATTCTCCGTCTTCATTTCCCTCAGCTGTACTGCTTCTGCCCATTTGGAGAAGTAGCCAGTCGTCGCCAAAATGAATCGATGTCCCCTGGACGATGCTGGTTCGATGGGGCCGATTACGTCAGTCCCCCACATTTCGAACGGCCAGTTGGCCACTGTTGGATGTAGAGGATTTGGGTGCTGATGGATAAAGTCCCCATGAATCTGGCATGAGTGACATTGCTTCGCATATTCGAGGCAAACCTGAATCATCGTGGGCCAATAGTAGCCTATCCGTTTAATCTTCAACTTCATCTTCGGGCCTGCTTGGTGAGAACCGTAGAGTCCGTCATGGACTTTCTGAACGACTCTTTTCGCCTCTTCAGGTCCCAGACATCTCAACCACAGAGAATCAAACGACCTCTTATACAGAGTATCGTTTACTTGACTGACGACCGGTTAGGAATCTCCATATATGAGGAGGTTTTCAATTCCCATGTCGATGGCGATCTAGAGGCCTGCTATCAGAGCTTCGTATTCAGCTTCATTGTTCGTCCTCGGCTCTGTTAAGGAGAAAGCAAAGCGCATTATCCCTCCCTGTGGGGTCACGAAGATAAGGCCTACCCCCGATTTGATTATAGGGGTGCTTTGTTTGCACTTCTTCATGGAAGACGCTCCATCAAAATAGAGCTCCCATCGGGTATCACCACCGTCGATCGCATCAAACGCATATTCGTCTGGCAGTTCGCAATTCAGAGGAGAATCGGCAGGTATCGGATGCTCAGCGAGGAAGTCGGCAATGGCCTGGTCTTTCACTGCCTTAAGAGGTTGATAAGTTATTGAGAACTCCATCAAGAGCAGGGCCCATTTAGCGAGCCGACCTGTCAGTATAGCCTTTGACGTCAAATATTTAAGACGATCCACCTTCGATATTAGACGGACTTTATGTGCCAATGCATAGTGCCTGAGCTTTGTTATCGCGAAGATCAACGCCAGACGGTGTTTTTCGATGGGGGAATAGTTGCTTTCTGCCCCCAGGAGAGCCCGACTTAAGTAGTAGAGAGCTCTTTCTTTCCCTTGGTCGTTTTCTTGTGCCCACAGTGCGCCTAAAGAACCTTCGAGGGCGGTTGTATAAAGAATGAGAGGCTTTCCCTTGACCGGAGCAGCTAGCACCGGCGGATTCTACAGGTATTGCTTGATTTCATCCAGCGCGCTTTGGCATTTTTGATCCCAGACGAACGGGGTTCCCTTCTTCATTAGATGACTATAAGGACGACATTTGCCAGATAGATTGGCTATAAATCACCGGATATATGCGAGCTTTCCTTGGAGAGACCGCAGCTGTTTTAGAGTCCTTGGCGGAGGCATTTCCATGATCACCTTGATCTTCGACGGATCTATCTCGATACCTCGGTGTCGGACGATGAATCCTAGGAATTTACCTGAGGATACCCCGAACGCGCATTTGAGTGGATTCATCTTCAAGTTATATTGCCGAAGGCGTTGAAATACGATCTTCAGATGCTCGAGATGTTCCTCGTATGATTTGCTTTTCACCACGAGGTCGTCGATATAGCATTCGACGATTTCATGTATGAGGTCATCGAAGATCTTCGTCATGTTCCTCTGATAGGTGGCACCGACGTTCTTCAGACCGAAGGGCATCACCTTATAGCAAAATATACCCAAAAGGGTCCGAAAAGCGGTGTGCTTCTGGTCTCCGGGATGCATTTTTATTTGGTTATATCCTGATGAGCCGTCCATGAAGGAGAAGACTTCGTGAGTGGACGTGTTATCTATCATCAGCTTAGTGACCGGTACTAGGAAATCGTCTTTCGGGCAGGCTTTATTGAGATCCCGAAAGTCTACACATATGTGCACCGTCCCATTTTCCTTCATCACCGGGACGATGTTGGCGATCCAATCGGGATATTGAACTTCCTGGATAAACCCAGAGTCGATCAGCTTCTTGACCTCAGTGTTGATGCTCATCTTAAGCTCGAGCCTCATTCTTCTTGGTGCTTGTTTAATTGGCTTGACGTCTGGGGATATCGTCAGTTTGTGGACCGCAATCTCTGGATCTAATCCTGGCATTTCGGAATAGTTCCATTTTAAGCAATCTCTATACTGCATAAGTACGTCTTTTAACGCAGCCACCATTCCTTCGGACAACAGCTCACTAACGAATGTCGGTCGCGGGTCGTTTGCCGTCCCCAACTCAATTTTCTTGAGGATATCTGCAGTAGTGTGTATTCCATCTTCCAGCTCTTTTGGCGCTGGTGGAAATTCTAAGATCACCTCGTCATCGCTGTTTTCGAAGCACCAGGGAAGGTCATCCATATTCTCGGGCTCTTCTTTTGATATCGTTATCATATGACAAGTACGAGCTCGCTTCGAAGACCGATGTTGATCTGGGTCTATCCTCGTGGATTTGGGTTCATGCCTCTGTGGCGGAGTTATCCTCCAGTTGTCGGATAGAGCGAACTTGCCGAGCTGATACTGATCTTCGACCCAGTTCTTGAAGGTGAAGCAGTCTTCGAGAGGATGTCCTATTACTCGGTGATAAGAGCAATAGTCTGGGTGTGAGACTTCGCCTGCTTGTTTGGGGTGCTTGGACTCCGGAATCGTAATCATTTGGTGTTTTATAGCTAGGTCAAATATCTTCTTTGTCTTGTCTTGAGGAAAAGAATATGCTCGACTCATCTTCTTTATAAGGGACATATCCGGACCGCCTGATTCACGACAGTGTGGCTTCTCGATCCCGCTTTGTCGTTGCCGAGCGCCTTTTCTGCTCTTTGATTTGTTTTTGCTTCGGCGTTGGGCCTTTTTTACAACAGGTTGAGAGGGAGCGGCACTTTCATCTTTCGCAGCCTATTGGAGAAGGCGCTGTGTCCTGGCTTTCTCGTAGATGGCCATCTCGCGATTGTGATCGTCTCGGACTTTTTGACTAGCTTCCCTTATAAGCTTGTCCACTTGTTCTTCGAACGACGGACTGGGTATTTTTACGTCGGGGAATTTTTCTGGCTCTGGATTAGCATTCTCCCATTGAGCATTTCCTTCTTCATCAAAGTCATGTATGACGTAGTAGTTGCGGAGCAGCTCTCGTTTCTTGGACCGAACATATCCAAGCCCGATTGCTTCCATTCTCCCATTGGGCAACTTGCGTTGAGTTCCGGGAATGTTCCAGATCCTATCATAGAACTTAGCTTTTCGAGCGGTCTGTTTGAAGGGTATCCCTTGGTGCTTCAACATCCTTTTCAAGCCTTCTGTATAATATCTAGGCAGACGGATGGACTGAAGCCTGTCAAGTGTAGGATCCGCGCCGTGCCAGATTTCTCTCTCCACTTTAGTTTCCCCGGAGCGGTAGAATAGGATCGCTTTTTCGCCTTCTCGCCTGGGAAGGACATAGAACGTCTGCAGCTCTTCCACACTGTAGGTATCGAGCGCATCCAGTTCTTTATGATGTTTGGGCGGAATCATGGCAATTTGCAAACTTTGTTCTTCATCAGCGAATGTTTGTATTGAAGGTCGAGCGGAAAATATAGCATGGGCCTCATCTTCCGAGTCACTGCCAAAGATCAACATGCGAGCGGACGGTCCTGGCTTGTTGTGTTGGGGTGGACCTGAATAAACCATCGCTTCTTCCTCCTCGGTATCACTCCCGAAGACTGGAATGGTGATGATAGCTTTGTTCTCCGGCTCGTGACATCTCTCCGTTTCTTCGAAATTTGGTAAGAAGTATTTTGCATCTTCATATTTGCGGACTTCGTTCATGGAGAATGGGTTCAACTCTCCCATCACGGTATACTCGAAACCATCCTTAAAATATTTCATACACTGATGCTGTGTAGAAGGGATGATGTTGTACTCGTGTAACCAGGGTCGGCCGAGCAAAGCATTATAGTATGTCTTGGCATCTATGACGTGGAATTTAATGTCCGTGACGAGTAGCCCAAAGCGTAACGTCAGTATCACAGACTCGAGGGTCCGTGATGATTGAAAGTCGAACCCGGAGATGGTGATCTTATCCCGAGCGAGGTGCTGGACGCTCATGCAGATTTCCTTCAATACCCGTACATTGAGGAGATTGACGGAAGACCCATTGTCAACCAAGATTTTGCCTATCTTTATATCGTGGCAGTACCCTGAGACATAGAGGGGACGGTTGTGTTCGCACGTCCCAAGGAGGAGGTCTTCGTCGCTGAAGGTGATATCGGCTGTGTGCACTTCTTCCAGCTCGTCCTTCATCTTTTCTACGGCGAGAAAAGCTTGGAATTGCTCTGGCTCCTGTAGCGTTTCGATCAATGAATCTCTTGCTTCTTTTGATAGTAAGAGGGCATCGAGAATACTGAGTTGCGAGGGTAACTTCCTCAAGTGTGCCAGAACGTTGTAGTCCACCTTATTTTTCTTTGGCGGGTCCTTGGCGGTTAGCTCTTCCATGAATTGGTCATCTAGGGCGATATCCTCAGAGACCTTTTCTTTTCCCTTATCTTTTTTATTTGAGGGTCCGAGATTCTTTTCGGGTAGCGTACGATTACGCAGCCGGATATTTTCGCAGGCCTTCGGCTCTTCCTCTTTTCCCGAGGTGGACTCTTTAAAGAGAGGGATAAGAGCCATTTCCTCATCAGAGTCGCTCCCGAATGTGAGAATTTGCGCTTCCTCGGCGTTAACCATGCGACAATCGCCAGTAGTTCTTCTAAGCTCCTCGGTCGTACTTTTCCGCTCCCGACAAGTTTTGTGCTTCTCCCGCTTAAAATGTTGCCGGTGAACAACATACCCCTGCCACCATCTATTGAAAGCTTTGCACTCTTCGGTGGGGTGAGAAACCTTTCGATGATATAAGCAATAGGAAGGGTGCATTTCTGCTTTGCCGGCAGTGTTTCCTTCAGAGGGTGGTAGCTTCATCCCCATTGATATGGCCTTAGCAAACCTTTTCCTCATCTTGAATTTGTTTTTATTCGCAACGGATGTCTTTTGATTGGACGGGAGTGTCTCAACCCTTTCGTCTAGTCGCCGGCGCTTGGCCCTCTCAAATATGACCGTCTTGCGTTCCCGATCAGCTTTACTTTTCAAAAGAACTTCGTTGAGGAATGCATCAATTGTTTCATCCGATGGCCCCAGAAGTTCCGGTTTAGGATCTGCCCCCAGCTTCTTAGTGCAAGAAGTTTCCTCATCGTCTGTAAACGAGTGGGAGATCACATGACAACTTGCTACGTAACCCTCAGATTCATCCGACGAGCTTTCTCCATCATCTTCCTCCTGAAAGACGTGGCTGAGGAACTCTTGGAGCATGATGGGAGTTCGTGCCTTCTGATTATACTCCTCCAGCGTGTCAATCTGTTTCTGCAAGTCTGTGCGCTTGTCGCCAGGCTTCACGGGCTTTTTGGATCTCTTCTTCTTCTTCTTTGAAGATTTCGACGGCTGGGTGTGAGTGCTTAGGCTATCACCACCGATCTTTGGAGTTGGGCGCGACTTCAGCATCCCTTTGATGATCTCAGGTTCCAACGGGTTCTTCCATCTAATCGCCGGGCACGTCTGGAGATCATTCAGCATCCTTTTGGTTTTGGCGGATAGCATAACCTCCCACGGAGCCTCTTCTACAAGGGAGCACGTTGCCCCCGGCATGTTCACCTTTTTAGGGGTATGAGGTTGCGGTGGGTTCACCTTCCATTTTTCGGACAACGCGAACTTGCCTTGTTGGTATTGGTCTTCAATCCAGTTTTTGAAGACGTAGCAATCTTCGATTGGATGACCCAATACTCGATGGTAGGGGCAGTAATTAGGATTATTGACGTCGCTTGGCTGCAACGGACGTTTTGAATCCGGCAGACTGATGAGTCCGTTGCGCACTGCCAGCTCGAACAGTCTTCTCGTTTTATCTTGGGGAAACGAGTAAGGACGTCCTAGCCTCTCCTCAAAGGATAGGCGTGGACGCATATTGTTTTTACGGACAACCGGCTTCAAGTTGCTCGACTGTTGTTAAGCATTGGCGACGACGATCGCTTTTCCTTTCCCCTTCTCATTTCGAGAATCCGGCTTTGGAGGAGACGGTCTATGGCCCATCTGGTCCATTTGGGCTAATTTGTCAATCAAGGCCTTGAACGTGGTTGGTTTAAAGAACATCATGAACTGTGAAATAGTTGCATGAGGATCTAGGGTGCCCATGAACATGCCCACCGCTGGCGCTTCTTCGATGCGTTGTTCGCATTTTGACTACAAGTTCCGCCATCGGATTGCATATTGAACCCAAGTTTCGCCCGGATTTACTCTTGCATTGATCAAAGCTGTTATTGGAGTACGCTCGCTGGCGCTTGCGAAACGCTGGGTAAACAACAACTCCATTTCAGCGAAAGTTTTGACGGAGTCGTTCGGAAGCTCGGAGTACCATTCAAATGTCGTCTCCGATAAGCTGCCAACGAATTGGCGAAGCAGGAGCTTATCATCACCGCCGGTGTTGCCACAAAGAGCCCTGAACTGGACAACATGTTGATGGGGATTGCCTGTCCCCTTATAGACATGGAATTTTGGGATCGTGTAGCCCGGCGGGTATTTGATCTGATCATACCAGCTCGGATATGGTCGCCCCGTTTTAACGACTTGACCAGCCGCTTCATTTGCCTGGTGTACTCATATTTGTTGAGCAATGTAGTCATCCAGGGCAGCTTTAGAAATAGTCTCTTCCTTGGCTATTGAAAGAGTCGGCGGTGGATTTGACGTTTCTCCTCTGTCATCTTCAAGGACAATCGGAGGATCTTCGGCTGGGGGATCCTGCTGGATCATCATACCCACCATGTCCTGGAACAGAAGGGCCATTCGTTTTATATTGGCTGCTTTTTCCGCAGCCTCTTTGTCCTTCTTTTCCAGTACTCTCCGAAGGAATTCGGCATCGGTTTCTTGCTCATGGAGTTGATCCGAGGATGTTTCTGGGCTTTCTTTTGGCCCGGTGAGTGCGGCTATCGCAGTCATCATTTCCTGGAGCTTCTGCTGCTGCTCTTGAGCTTTAACCACCGATCACGTAAGCGGTCTATGACCTGTGGATATACGGCTATCCTCTTTTCCGTACGCCATGTAGACGGTATGTACCACCATGCCCCCAGACTTAGGGCGTTTGGGTTCAGTGTTTTTGGCTTTTGTCTCCGGCACAGGGATCTTCTCCGGCCTCCTTCTCTTGTGGGCCATTGAAGTTGAGGGGGCTGTTGCTGTGGGCACCCAGGTGGCCGTCGGCTTAACAGGGCGGTTTTCTTCCTGTCGCACTTTCGACTTCTTATGTTGATGGGAGAAATTCGGATCAACCACCGATTCTCGGACTCGTCGCAAAATCTTGTAGACTTTGTAAGACAGCCGTTGAGGAGACTGCTCCGGCTTTGTTTCTACGACGGTCTCTACCGGTGGCGGAGATCTTTTTAGTACGACAGTAGGCGAATTCTCGCATACCCTGTTTAGCAGCTCGAAGCTGTTCCCGGTTGGAACAACAGCATTAATTTCCACCGTTGGAGTTGGTGGAGTTAGCCAGAGGGGGAGTTGCCCCCGGCCTTCCTTATCCGGCGCCAGTGGCGACGTCGAGCGTGACGAGTTGTTGGGACTGGTTCAGCGACGGTTTTGTCTTGCCCCTCGTTCAGGTAGGGGGCTGTCGCGGGTGTCAGCCTCTTGAAGACTGACGTCCGTTGAGAAACCGTGTCCAGCCGGTCAAAAACAGATTTCTGAGCGGGAGTGGGAACGGGAGCAGTCAGTCTCGCAAAGACCAACCCTCTGGGAGGAGATGCCGCCTTGACGACTTCAGGAGCATCTATCTTCTTTAGGACGGCCACTTCAGGTATTATGGGCTTCTTGGTAGGCCCTTTGGAGCTCGGGTTCAGCCTGGTGAAGACTGAGGAGCAGGAATTGGACGACTCGTTGAGAGGGGCCGTGGTAGTAGCAAGTCGATGGAAGACCGACTTCTTTGAAGCTTCCAGTACGGACACTGGGATGGTGAAGCTTGCCGGCGGGAGCATGGTCCCAAAAAACATCCCGGTGGTAGCCTGAGTCATTTGTTCTACCGGCATAGCCAGGATGGAGGCCGCTTGAGGCCCATAGGCTACACCTCCAGGTGAGGCAGAGCGTCGGTTGCATTTGCAGTTGGAGCAGTTCGTGCAGTTGAACGCCATTGCTGTTTGATTTCTGCACCAAGCAAGAGACCAAATCTTAGTAACTTGAAACCCGAGGGCAACCATTAACAAACCGCGATTCGTTCGCGAATAAGACACACGAAGTGTAGAGTGGAAAGAGGAAAAGGTCCCACCGAGCGTGCCAGAATCTGTTCCCCTCCGAAGGACGGCGCACGAGAATGGGCGTCTCGGCACTGAGATTCGGTGCAGATGCTATTTGGTGCTATCCGTCTACCTCTCCGAAGATTCCATGTTGATTTATGGCACCGTGTATCGGAGGTTTAGAAGGATGCGGCCGATGTAGCAGACTTCGTCAGATTCCCCCTCGCTTGAGGGTTTTTTTTATTGTGGGGATGCTCTTCCCTGCAGGCGCCAGCCCCTGCAGTTAATTACGTTACCGCATCGCGGTAACAACTTTCTCCTTCTCCAGATATTCACTTCGTGTCGTGGGTGTTTGTTTTGTTTGTGGTTGCCCGTGGATTGTATACGAAGACTAATTTATGTCGTCGCTCGTAGGACGTGGATTAGTCCAAATTCGTATTTTCTTAGATTTGGGTTTGGGGTTTTGGTTTGAGTATACGTTAGCCATATTTGAGGCTGAGATCAACTCAAACGTTTGTTAAGGATACGTTAGTCTAATTTGAGACTAAGATCAACTTAACGGGATCGTTTAGATCCGACAAAAGAGCATTTGGGCTCTATTGTTCTAGTTTAGGGACATAGTGGTCCATTGCCAGTTTAGGGACATAGTGGTCCAACATTCCCATTTTGGGGACGAATACTAGTTTAGGGACATGGTGGTCCAACATTCCCATTTTGGGGACGAATATTGGTTTAAGGACGCATTAGTCCATGAGTTTAAGGACCCCACAGTCCGTAACAATGTGTGGTTGTCGGGACCCGTCACCTCTCTGACGACGTTGAAGGATTACAACGAAAAATATCAGAGCAGTTCAGAGATATACCCTTGAACCGGGTGTAAATTGATTTGGGAGAGCAGTTGTGCTCAGTTCAATTTAATTTGAGGACTTACGGCCAGAATTGGGTTAAGTCCAGTTGAGAATATTCAACATTTTATTTGTGTTTGGCCTGTCAGGCCTTTATTTGGGCTCTGCCCTTGTTTAATAATGCTTAGCATTTTATTTGGTCTGATAGACCTTTTAATTGGGCTCTGCCCTTTTTTGATAATGTATAGCATTTTATTTAGTCTGATAGACCTTTTAATTGGGCTCTGCCCTTGTTTAATAATGCACTGCATTTAATAGTCTGACAGCGCGCCACGTGGCTTGTCAGGCACTTTGCGCCAATTGAGGAGCGCAAGACGCAAATTCATGTGGAGGTGACACGTGTCACGCGCTAGTGAGCGCAAGTCTATTAGCGCAGTGTGCTGCGCCAGTGCGCTGCTGACACGTGGCGCGCTCTGGTGACTTGTGCCAAACCAAGAGAGCAGTGCTCTGTTTTTAGAAGCGCAAGGCGCAGTTGTTCTATGATTGACACGTGGCGCTTTCAGGTGACTTGCGCCAATCCAAGGAGCGCAACAGTGCAGATTTCAAAAGTGCAAGGCACTATTTAATATCTTGATCAGATTTAGATCAAAGAAAACAAGTTTTTCTTTTTTCCAGAGAGGTTCTACCTCAAATTTCAAGAACCAGTGGTTCATCAAAAGGCAATGCCTTTATATAGATCAAAAGATCTAGTCATGAAGTAGATTACTTCTTTTTTTTATTATTTTTTTATTAAAGATCTTGATCTTGTTCTTAGATCATTGATCTTTTTAGAAGAAATTTTTCTTTTTTCCAAAGGTTTTACCTTTTTTCTTTCTCTCTGAATTCTTCTCAAAGTTTTAGAGGAGGTCTCTATATCTCTATCTCTGTATGTTTTAGACTTGGAGTCTAGGGGCCTTTATATAGGGCCAATTAGTTTGTTAGGTTGGTTACAGAGATCTTTCTCTGATTGATCTGGGGTATTTCCCCACCGTTGGATCTTTGATCCAAGGGCTCTGTTTTACAGAAGATAATCTTCTTGTTTTAATAAGATCTTTCCAGAATTTTATTGTTTAAATGCTGGCACAGTTGGCGCAAGCGCACCCGTGCTTGACACGTGTCGCGCAGCGCAGAGCGCAACGCAACTACGCTGACACGTGTCGCGCAGCGCAACTGCGCTGACACGTGTCGTGTAGCGTAGAGCGCAAGTCATCTGAAGCGTTGCTTCCTTTATTATTAAAATTTGAATTTTAAAACAGAGCCTTGCTCTAATTGGGGTGCGCTGCTTTGGGCGCAGCGCTCCTTGCGCTGGCGTGCCAGTTTTTGACACGTGGCGCTCTGCGCGCAGCGCAAGGGATCTGAAGCGTTGCTTCAATTTTTGAATTTTTGAAATTCAAACAGAGTTTTGCTCTGATTGGGGGAAACAACACCCATCCTCCATTCACTCGTAAAAACGAGTAACTAATTCCGGTAGTGCATAAGCATTAGGGTGATTGTATATTAAATAGTTCCAACCCCTACGCGCTATTTCATTTGCAAAATAACTACCGTACATCTCGTGTGAAAAAACTTGCGAAAAATCACGTTCAATTTGCATGCTGTGTGCCATCAGGTGTTCTACAGATCTAAAAAATTAAGAAAAACAGAGAGGGTATAGAGACGAACCTCCCCTGAAAATTTCAGGGGGCGAAGACAGAGACCCGCGGCGGATCAGTGGCCAGAGACGGCTTGTTGCGGCGGAATCGCGGCGGTAGGAGGAGATCTTTCGGTGAAAACGAGGCGGAGGCGGCTAGGGTTTGAGAGGAGATTAATTTAGGGTTTTTTTTATCACAGAGAGAGGTCGGGGTCTTTATATAGGGGTGAAATGATGGGTATTTGCAAATAAACCCTTCTAAAAAGAGGAAATTATTTGCAAATATAAATTTTATTTATTTATCTGTAAATTTACAAAAATACCCAAAAAAAAATTATTTTTAAAATTTTTATTTTTTATTTTTTTATGTCATTTTGTATTTATGAAAGCCAAATTATAACCCCCCCCCCCCAAACTTGAACTAAACAATGTTACAAGTCAATGCCAAGCTTTGCAAAGACCAAAAGTCAACACCAACCAGTTGAAAAATTTATCTGTGTAGCGTATAGGTCGGTGGAAGAACATGTTGTACAGAGGGAAGAAGAAGAAGTGAAGAAATACGTAGTGGTCAGGAAAGGGTTTGCGTGAATATGAATGTGAATGTGAGAAGATAAGAGGTGACGATAAATAAAAACGAGAATGTGAATGATCAGAAATGAGTGGAATATTGGCATTCTCGTATTTTATTAGAAGAAAAGATGGTGGTTCAACTTCTATAGGTGGAGGTTGATTAACCACAAAATCCCCGAGATGTTTCTGTGGATCCTTTACTGGCTTGGCATCATCCATCATATGCATATGATATTTAATTATGAGGGAACTAATCTCCTCGATGTCAGCCATAGTCCAGCCGAAAGCTTGCCGGTTATTTTGTAAGACCATTAAAAGGGTTTTCTCTTGCTCGAAAGCTAGAGATGCCGATATGATAACGGGAAAGGTCTCATTCTCACCTAGATAAGAGTATTTAAGGTGAGACGGCAGAAGCTTGAGTTTGAGTTTCGGAAGCGAAACAATTGAAGGTAAAATTGGGGAAGCTATCTCGAACTCGAAGGATTCCAACAACGGTTCGAAATCACTGTAAGCAACCGAATCGGATGGTTCAACTAACTCATCCAAAAATTCAAAAGACTCAAACTCAGGTAGTGAGTCTTCAAAGTTATCCGAAAAAGTGAAACATTCGTAATCGTTATCGGTTGCAAGAACTGTGTCAAATTCAGGGAGGGACGCACTAGTGGCGTCAAAACTGTTGTGATCAAACAGAAATTTTTCAAGCTCGCGGTCCTCTTGCGTGATTTCGTGGATCGAGCAAACTTCACATATACTAGCTTTAGGCACGGAGGGCAGACTTCCTATCTTGTAAATGTTGAACTCACTTGACATCTTCCCGAAGGATAGAGTCATAGAGCCATTGCGACAATTGATAACAGCATTGGAAGTGGCCAAAAATGGTCGACCGAGGATCACCGGAATTTGGTTCTGTGGGTTAGCCACAAGCTGTGTGTCCATAACAATGAAATCAACGGGGAATATGAAGTCCCCTACTTTGATCAACACATCCTCTAACTCACCCCTAGGATGGGTGATTGATCGATCAGCCATTTGGAGAGTACAATGAGTAGGTTTCAACTCTCCAACACCTAATTGCTCATACATGGAGTAGGGAAGCAGGTTAACACTGGAACCAAGATCTAAAAGAGCTTGATTGATGTTCTTATTCCCAATTGTTATTGAAATTGTAGGACAGCCTGGGTCCTTTCGTTTTTGGGGCAAGGGTTGAGGTTGGTTAATAGCATTGCTTACGGCACTAGCTACAAGCACTTTCTTGGGTATCTGAGACTTTCTCTTCGTGGTGCATAAGCCCTTTAAGATTTTCGCATAGGAAGGGACTTGTTGGATTGCATCCAAGAGAGGTATGTTTATGCTAACCTATTTGCATAACTCCACAATCTTCTCCAGTTGTGGAGTTGGTTTATTGGATCTCAACCTGTTTGGAAATGGAACATTTTGAAAATTTGTTGAGTCCAATGTCTGTGGAGTAAAATGTGGAGTTGGAACGGATCCCAGTGTTGGTGTGTTCATGACGTGAGATGTGGATCCGTTCGTATTAGAAGAAGAAGAGCCTTTTGAAGAATGAAGAATAGGCTCTGACAAAGAAGAGGAAGATGAAGAGGAAGAAGATGAAGAAAAAGCACCGGCATGGGTATCTTCATTATTACCCATGTTGTTGTGCAACACTCTTCCAGATCTCAACGTGGTCACAGCATTTACATTATGATTTTGTTGTTCATATGCAACATGTGCATTGTGTGTGTGACCGGGATTTGGCAATGGTTGAGATGGAAGTTTTCCCTTTTCTCGCTCGCTCAACGCAGCATTTAGTTGTGCAATTTGAGCCTCGATTGATTTGATACTTTGATCATGTGAAGCACTGTTGTGCACCAAAGACTGAATGGAAGTCTCCAACCTTGCTGCGGATTGTGTAGATTGTTTTAGAAACGCATCTAGACTTCTTTCTAGCGAGGTAATCTTATCGTCATTTGGTTGAACAAAGTTGTTTTGAGGATAAGAATTGTTGGGCACAAAATTGTTCATTGGGTTTGGGTAAGGTTGTGGTTGGAAAGGTTGCTGGTATTGAGTTTGTGGAGGTGCTTGTTATTGAGGAGGAGGAGGCCTTTGAAAGTTGTTGTTTTCTTGGAATTGTTGATTTTGATTCCAAGCAAAATTTGGGTGGCTCCTCCAACCAGGATTATAAGTCGAAGGGTATGGATCATTTCTTTGTCTTTGCCGAAAGGCAACATTGACTTGATCTTGTTCTTGAACAGGTGGATTGTAAGGACACTCTTCAGTAAGGTGGGATGGATCCGATCAACAAGCACAAACAGTTCGTGTGGGTAAAGCAGGGGCAGAAGAAGGCGATGAGATTTTGGTCTCAATTGCTTCTAGCTTTTTCGTAAGTGCAGCCATTTCGGCCTTCATTGCAATCGACATATCTAATTGATGTATGCCTGCCCTAGACTGACCAATTGAAGAAGATGAGGTAGTCTTAGTGCTTTCCCACTGAAGTGTTTGTTCAGCAAGATCGTCGAGAAACTGCCAAGCTTCTTCGCTAGATTTTGTTAGAAAGTGACCTTGACAAATGGTTTCCAACAACTGCTTAGTTGCTGGGTTCAATCCTTCGTATAAAGTTTGGTAAAGTTGCCAATTTTCGATACCGTGGTGAGGGCATTGAACAAGTAGGTCTTTAAATCTTTCAAAACACTTCCAAAAGGGTTCGGAAGGAAGCTGGGAAAATTGAATGATCTCATTGTGAATTCTCGCGGTCTTGTGATGTGGGTAAAACTTTTTTAGAAAAGCTTTAACAAACTCTTCCCAATTTTTAATCGAGTGTGATGCTGTGCTATACAACCATTTCTCGGCTGGGTTACATAAAGTGAATGGAATGACACGTAGCCTTATAGCATCATCTGAAAGTTGTGTTGTCTTCATCATTGCGCAAACGTTTTGGAATTTGTTTATGAAGATATAGGCATCTTCGGATTCCAGTCCGTGAAATTTTGGCAACATGTTGATGAAGTGGGGTTTGATCTTAAAGTTGTCCCCATTTGCCAGTGGGAGTGAAAGACAAGTAGGTAAGACGGTGCGGATAGGGTAGAAAAGATCTTGGAGCGTGATTCGTTGGGGCGCTTCAACAGGTGGGTGTTGTGGGTTATTCGCACCTAGCGGAGGTGGAATCAGTCCCGCGGGTAAGGGGTTGTTAGGATTGAATCCCGACATCTCCTTAGAAGACGAAGAATGTGAAGGTGAAGGTAAAGAAGTGGAAGGAATTTCGACTTCGGATTCGAAAGCATCGTCAGTCGGTACCAACGAGACACAGACTAATCGGGCACTAGTGTCCCTAGTCCAACCGGACATACACTAAAGAGGTAGTGTAGTCAAAAAGTGAAAAACAGAAGGTGGGGGTAAAAAAACGTCAATGAAAGGAAAGTGGGTGTAAGTGGGGTGCACGGACTTCTTAGCGACAAGTTGCAAGTTTTTTTGTAAAATATTTTCCTTTTTGTGTTTTTTTATAAGGAGCTTTTTGCAAAAAGATTTTCAATAAAAGGCTTAGACACACGTCCAATCAATCACAAATGCACAATCAAGCCTAGATCTAGGGCCACCTAGGTCAGCTAGACAGCTCCTAACTGTTCCAAAGGGCAAGATGTGAGGACCTCAAACCGCCTCTTCACCGCCAATTGTGGCCAGGTAAGCACAAGTAGAGAAAGGAGGGATCCACTCACGAATCACCGTGAGACGGTCCTTTTAAAGTTACCTTTCCCTACCTATCTAGCCTAGGCACCACAAAGTCAGGTTAGAATCAACGGTCGATGCCTACAACTAGTCCTTTGTCCTATTGAGCGCGAAGTCCTTAGGGCTGAGTCTAATCTTTTTTAATTAACTTGATGGTCAATGCAATATGCTTTTTGTGATTTTTGGGGTCCTGGGAAGGGTAATGAAATCCCCACCCAATCTGGATTGGTGTAAAAGCCCCTTAAAGTCAATTTAAAGAATGCAAAGCAGTAAACACAATCAAACACTTGCAAACAATTTTTTTTTAGCGCGGCGCAAAGAATCCTGTACAAAATCAAGTTATTGGAGAAAGGGAGAAGTTTTTGCGCAAAGAATCCTGCAGGCAAATTTTACAGAGGAGATATCAGGGGGTTCAGAAGAAGAAAAGAAGCTTACATAGGAGATTCCACGCGCTGATGTCACCAGGGCGCGGCGGATGCACGGCCAAAAGGCGCTTTCGGCGGCGGTTCCACGATCTACAGTACGGTTCAGTTCTTGAGACTTCTTCTGCTCCTCTGTTCTTATTTTCCTCTGTTGTTCAGATCTAGGGTTTTCTGTTTTGCTCTCTGGATTTTTCCAGATCCGAACTTGTTCGTCGATCCTGCACAATTCAAACAAAACACCCTTCAAAAAATAACAAGATAATAAAATTTTTATATATTTTTTTAAATTTTTAAATTTTTTATGATTTTTATGATTTTACATTAACCCGAAATTGCAAAAAGAAAATACTACGACATCCTTGGCAACGGCGCCATTTGATTGTTTGTGTTTTTATATGCGCTTTCACTTTCAAAAGATGAATCAAAGAATTAATTAACCGCAATCGAGAACGGCGTCGCTTGGTAGCTAGCCGGTGAGTACAGGTCGGTCCACAGGGATTTTGTGTATTCTCAATTTGTTCTAACGAGTTAATTCCAAACGGTGTTGGATTGATTATCACTAAAACCTAAGGTTGATCTAGACTAGGATTAAAAGCTTGCTAGGGTTAGGTTTAGGTTAAGCTTGGAAAGTCAATATTGCTCACAGCTTTCTATGCCCTAATTAAGATCTATTAGGTGTTATGGTAATAATTAATAAAGTGGATTAGTGCCATCGGGAAGAAACTAGGTTTCTTCCTCTAGATTCTTGTCCTTCCTTTCTTAATTCTTACCTAACCTCCATGGAAAATATATACAACCGGTCTTTTAAACTACGGTATCACCGTTACCTCTTGGGATAGGGTGCCGTAGAGAGCGGTGTGTGTATGTATGCATGGAGTCCTTATTAAAATATATGACGGGCAAGAAAGGGGTGAGAGATTTTCATCTCTCAAACCTTTCCTATTCCTAACCCTAACAAGTGAGGAGCTACTCACTCATTAGGGAATTGATTAAAAGAAACATTTTTATCTATGGCAAATAATTAAAAATGCTAAACTAATTAACTAGGGCAGATAATAAAATCTATAATAGGGCAGAAAGGAATTTAAGAACTAGGGCATAGAAATAAAAATCTTACTTTATTTGATGGCTCTCTTCAAACATTTACACCGAATTAAAATTCTGAATAGATGAAATAAAAAGAGGCATACCTCCAAAAGAGGTTTAGGATTTATATTTATAGATCATAGAAACCCTAAGGTTACATTCGATTCACATCTGCATTTACAATTTTACCCTAAAGAAGACTAGTCAACGAACCGCCACACCGCCACGAATTTTCACCGACACGGGCTTATTATGGCCGTGGAACCGCGGCCAAAACCCATGTTTGGCCGCGGATCCACGGCCATATAGAGGGCTTATGGGCTCTGCTTCTCTGGTAATTCTCATGTTTCTTTTTCCTTGGATTTTCTTCACTTGGTTTCTCAGATTGTCTTCTAGTTTTCTTCCAGATTTCCACAGTGCATAATGTCGTGGACTTTACCGTTCGCTTCGTGTCGAAGTCTTGAATCTTGCGCTGCCTTTGTACTTTGTGAACTTGTTCATTGATCTTCGTTTATTCTCCAAACTGTAGGCTTGATCAAGATTCTTCCATTTGTTGGTCGTAGTCTCGCTTTTGTATCATCTTTTCATCATTTTCACTGTTTTTATTTCGAGAACCTGTAACTTGCAACTATGTAGCAGACATGGATCAAACGCACCTGTTTATTTGTAAAATGAATAAGAATGGAGAATATAATAATGCAAAATTATGATCTGAACAGCAGTTCAGAGCTCTGTGCGGCAACACTGAAGGTGACGAAAAAATGTTGCTTCACCATTTCGTTGGCAGCCTATCAGAAATGGCCTTTGAATGGTACTCGGAGCTCCCAAATGACTCCGTAAAGACATTCACCGAGCTGGAACTACTGTTCACACAGCGGTTCGCCAGCGCGAGCGAGCGCACTCTAATTACGGCATTAATCAATCCCAGGGTAAAGCCGGGAGAAACCTGGGTCCAATATGCGATCCGGTGGCGAAACCTATGGTCTAAGTGTGAACATCGCATCGAAGAATCCCCTGCCGTAAGCATGTTCATCGGGACCTTTGATCCTCAAACGACTGTGTCCCAGTTCATGACATTCTTCAAACCAATGACCTTCCAGGCTCTGATCGATAAACTGGTCCAAATGGACCAGATAGGCCACGGGCTTTCCTCCTCAAATAAGGACCCTCGAAATAACAAGGCTAAAGGGAAAGCAGCCTTCATTTCCAACACGCAACAACAACCAAGTGGCCCAAAACCGTCTGTTCGCCAAAACAACGTGCGTTCGCGCCCGTCCTTGGAGGAAAGACTAGGACGCGCTTACTCGTTTCCCCGCAATACGATAAGAAGACTGTTCGAGTTGGCAGTGCGTAACAAACTCATCACATTGCCAGACCAACGGCGTCCACCGCAACCCGGCGACGTCAATAACCCCAACTACTGATCCTATCACAGAATGGTGAGTCACCCAATTGAGTATTGCTACATCTTCAAGAACTGTGTCGATGACCAGTATCAACAGTGGAAATTCGCGCTGTCTGACAACCGGAGGGTAAACCCACCACAGAAGCACACTCCCAAAAAGGTGGATACACTGGAGGCATCATGCTTGCTCGTGGAAGAAGCTCCATGAGAAGTCGTTCTTTTAACTAAAACTAAAAAAATGCTGAAAGATCTATATGCATGTCCAGCGGTCAGGTGGAAAAGCCCACTTGAACCTGAAATTATCGAAGGGATGCTGAAACCCCGTCCCACACTGAAAGTCGTTGGCAAAGGGCAAAATCCCCAAGTCAAGCCTCCGAAGTCTTCAAAGAAAAAGAAAAAGACCAAGAAGCCTGTGCAGCCTGCCGAGTATGGCGACAAGTGCATAGACCTACAAAAGTACATTGACGTGCTGGAGGAGTACAACCAGAAGGCGCGGAAACCGGTCATGCTCAAAGAGTTCCTGAAGCATATTCTTGAGAACAAATATAGTGACAACGTTGAGGAAAATGACCCATCAGAAGAAACCGAAGACTATGCAGCAAGTTACCACATGGTCTCCCATTCATCGTTAAATGACGAAGAAACTCTCTCGGCGCCAGAAAGCAACGCAGAGGAACATGAGGAAGGATCGACGCTAAAATCCCCGGAACTGCCAGAAGACCCGATCGATAGGCTGTTAAACGAAGCCTTTCGAAAAAGTAAAGCTGATCGAGAACACGAAACAGCCATATATGAAAAGGCTAAGTGTCAGCGTCAGGATGAAGAAGCTGCGGCAAGAATGAGTCATAAAGTACTCCAACCAAACTAAGGCATGCCTGCGACAAATAAGAGCAGGATCAAGGGAGAGAAGCTACTCGCCAAAGCCATGTCAATAAGAATGAAGCTGCTACCTCTCGTAGGAAACACTCCAGGGGTCATATGCCTCGACGGAGAGGATTCACATACAAACTACTGCCTATATCATCGGGGGGTTACCCACCCAACCGAAGAATGCAGTACCTTCAAGAAGTTGTGGCAAGGATATGTTGCCCATCAAAAACACTTCAAAAAGATGAAGCGCGAAGCTCGTCGACGGCAAAGCAATGCGACAAATGCGCGTGAAGAAACGACTGGCGACTGTCATATGGTTGGCACCAGTTCGGAAGGGGAAAAACCCCAAGTTCTTACTTTCGGGAGCGATTCTGAGGAAGAAATACCCCTCAGCCCTCTCTTCAAAGACTCCACCTCCGAAAAAGAAGAGGAGGAGAAAAACTGCAAGAATATTCAGCTCCGTAACCGCACGCTGCCTGAAAAGAATCTTGGACCTACAAACAAAGGTTTGAGCAAAAAGGACAAAGGGAAAGAAAAAATCCCTGAGGAAATTGCTCTCGACGGTAGAGTTGTCAAAGAGCTTGCAGCAAGGGACCCGCCTAGGAAAAACAAAGTGGATTACAATGTCTTAGCACATTTGAGGAAAATACCCTCAAAACTGAACATACTGGATGCTCTCCACATGTCCAAAGAGGCACGAGATTCTCTGATCAAGGCATTACAAGAGCCTGATCAGTTCTAACCTTTCCTCACGGAAGAGAAGATGAAAAATGAACTGGCAGAGGTCCATACGGCCGACATTACATTCAGCGATGAAGATCTCCTCCTCGGTATGTACGAACATAATCGCCCATTATACGTCACCGGGTACTGCCACGACATCAAGATAGGGGAATCTTTGTCGACAATGGATCCTCCGTCAACCTTCTCAACGTGAGAGTGCTGAAGGAGATTTGCATGAACGTTCAGCACCTGACCCGAGACAAAATTACCATCTCCGGGTTTGACTCACAGTCGTCACAGACGCTCGGGTTCATAATATTGACGTTGCTCTTTGGGTTGCTCGACACTGACATCAAATTTCATGTCATTGACGCCAAGACTTGCTATAATGCTTTGCTCGGCATGCCTTGGTTACATGGGTACAACATCATCCTTTCTACACAATATCAGTGTATAAAGTATTTCAAAGACGGCTTGGAATACACCGTCACAGGGGAGCTAAATCCGTTCTCTATAAACGAGGTCCGAAAATATGAAGATGCAAAGTACGTCCTACCAGACTTCGAGGATATGGAAAGGTGTCATAAGCCGGAGGATAAACAGAAGCCCGTCGCTACTATCCCGATCTTTGGGAGCAATTCCGAGGAAGATGAAGAAATAGTTTACTCAGAGCAACCCCAAAAAGAAAACAATAGGCCCGGACCATCTACTCCTATTCTGGTATTTGGCAGCGACTCGGAGAACGAGGCCAATGCAGTGTTCTCCATCCGCCCGTCAGCGCAAACCCTAACTGGAATAGATCAGAGTCTGCAAATCACTATGGATCCGCTTCGGTATTATAAGGAACTTTATGCGCAGCGTATAAGAACTACAGACTTTCGACGTCCCTGCTAGACGAATAGGTGAAAATGCGATTTTCTTCTACCAATTTACGGAGACCAAAGTAGAAAAAGAAGTCTAGCATGGTACTGATTTTGCACTCGACAGGCTTCAACCAATTTGTTTGCCAAGATACTACACGGAGGGGTTGAAAAGGCTGTTACGACGCCAAGGTGTACTCCTCGAGCAAACTGTTCGACAAGCCCAATTCTACAAAAAGATATAGGATATTCCCGGGACTCAGCGAAAGATGCCCAATGGGAAGATGGAGACAACCGGGCTCAGATATGTTTGGTCCAAGAACGAGAGTAGTTCCACAGTTGCCGCTGTAGGGTGTTTTTTATCACCCCATTGAGATGGGAATATGCGCGCGTTTGTCAGGCGCATTACAGATTCCCCCTGCCTAGGGTAGGCTGGGGTTTATTGATTGTGGGGATCCGAATCTCCGGCAGCCGCGAACTAAGCTGCCGTTAATTACCCCTCGCATTTGGAGCGAGAGAACCTCCGATTGACGGGTTAAACTGGTCATGCGAACTCAATGTGCAGTGTTGTATTTTGAAGTGGTTTTGGATATATCGGGGGGCCCACAGAGTTTTTACGGGGGTCTCGCTACCCAGATATCGGGCTGGGGGTCAAGGGGGCTAGCAGCCCCCTTACGGGGTGCGGGACAACGCCCCGTTAGAATTTTTTTCCTAACAGTGATAGTGTCGTGGAGTATGTGTGTGTGAGTGTGTGTGTGTGTAAAAAGGGAAAGGGGCATCCAAAGGATGCGGGGGGGCCAGCGCCTCACGTGCCTAGCACGCGAGCGCTGGGCGCTTGAGCGCCGTGCGTTTAGGCGCTGGGCGCTTGAGCGCGAGCGCATCACGTGCCCGGAACGTGGGCGCTGGGCGCTTGAGCGCAAGGCGCTCGAGTGCCAGCGCATCACGTGCCCGGCACGTGGGCGCTGGAGCGCAAGGCGCTCGAGCGCCAGCGCATCACGTGCCCGGCACGTGGGCGCTGGAGCGCAAGGCGCTCGAGCGCCAGCGCTTCACGTGCCCGGCACGTGGGCGCTGGAGCGCAAGGCGCTCGAGCGCCAGCGCTTCACGTGCCCGGCACGTGGGCGCTGGGCGCTTGAGCGCTTGGGCTCTAGGCGCTCGGGCGCCGGCGAGAAAAAGGGGTTTTGGCCTCAGAAATAGGATTTAAACCCCCGAAAGAGGATTTAGAGTGGAGTTAAACTCCTAAGATGTTTTTGGAGATGATGAAAGAGGGCTGCTTTGTTTCTCCCGTTTGGCCTTGGATCTTCCCAAGATGGGATTTCTGGAGATGGGTCTCCTATTTCCTCCTCTGTTGGCCGGATCTTGAAGAACAAGAAATATGAGATTTTAAAAGTCTCGTATTTTTATGATCTGATGGGAGATCTAAGTTCCCCTTTGTGGGTTTTGTGGTGAAAAACTATTTTGTTTTTGAAAAGGAAGACTAAAACTCTTGATTTAATTCAAAGGAAATAAGAAGGTTTAGAACCTTGAGGAAGGACAATATCACAGATCTTGATTTTTTTGGGGAGAGAGAAAAAGTTGTTGAGATATTTTCATTGTCTTGGCCTTTATAGGCTATACACTTTACATATATCCTCTTGGGCTTTACAAAAATGGCATTTTGCCCATCCCATGGCTCATATGCCATTTCTTTTTGCACATAAGCCACGGGCTTTACAAAAATTTGGCTCTATGCCCATTCATGCATAAAAAATTACATAAAAAATATTTATTACATGATTTTATATTGGGCATGGAGGAGGGCCAGCCGCTTCATGTTCAGACTCGACCTGGGCATGGGCCCACTTGATCCGGGCTTGGGCCCACTTGGCTTGGGGTTGACCTTGACTTTGACTTGGTCAACCGGGGTGAAATTTTCAACCTCAACAAAGTGCTCCCCATCAATAAATGCACACCACATATGTGGGTTGTGTGCATGAGATTGATGGATCTTCTTTCAGGTGGAGAAGACTTGCTTTGGTTCCCACTTTTTGGGATGCACTGCCCTTTTTACGACATGGACAGTCGACGCTTGACGCGTCTCCGAGATGGAGTGTGTGATAGATGTTTCTCTGGCCCGGAGTGATTTGGTAGACATGCCCCCGGCACGGAGTGTCGCTGGTCGACGTTTCCCCGAGGCGGAGTGTCTATTGGTTGACGTGTCCCCGGCACAGAGTGTTTGCTTGACGTTTCCCCGACACGGAGTGTCGCTGTTGGACGTTTCCCCAGTACGGAGTGTCTGCTTACTGACGTGTCCCCGGCACGGAGTGTCTGCTTGATGTTTCCCCGATACGGAGTGTTGGCTGGTCGACGTGTCCCCGAGACGGAGTGTCTGCTTGACGTTTCCCGATACGGAGTGTCGCTGTTCGACGTTTCCCCGAGGTGGAGTGTCTGCTTGACGTGTCCCCAAGACAGAGTGTCTGCTGGCTGACGTGTCCCCGGCACGGAGTGTCTGCTTGCTGACGTGACCCCGGCACGGAGTTTCTGTTTGCTGACGTGTCCCCGGCATGGAGTGTCGCTGTTGGACGTTTCCCCGGTACGGAGTGTCTGTATGTGACGCTTCCCCGGCATGGAGTGTCTGTGTTGGACGTTTCCTCGAGACGGAGTGTCGCTGTTGGACGTTTCCCCGCTACGGAGTGTCTGTGTTGGACGTTTCCCTGAGACGGAGTGTCTGTTTGTGACGTTTCCCCGGTACGGAGTGTCTCTGTTGGACGTTTCCCTGGTACGGAGTGTCTGTGTTGGACGTTTCCCCGGCATGGAGTGTCTGCTCGACGTGTCCCCGAGACGGAGTGTCTGCTGGTTGACGTGTCCCCGGCACGGAGTGTTTATAGGTGACGTTTCCCCGGCACAGAGTGTCGCTGTTGGACGTTTCCCCGGTACGGAGTGTCGCTGCTGGACGTTTCCCCGGTACGGAGTGTCGCTGGTCGACGTTTCCCTGAGGCGGAGTGTCTGTTAGTTGACGTGTCCCCAGCACGGAGTGTTTGCTTAACGTTTCCCCGTTACGGAGTGTCGCTGTTGGAATTGGTTGGTTTGATTTATTTGGGTTGACATCAGTATTGCTATACTGGAATATGGTACCCGGAGCGAATCATCATTTGCCATGAGTGGATTTGAGGATTTCGGTTTTTGTTTGGCATCTGCATTGCTGCACTGGAATAATGCCAGGAGCAACTCATCATTTGCCCCGAAAGGATTTGGGAATTGATGGCTTAGGAGGCAGGTTTAGACCCCTATCACCTAAGGCTTTTCAATTTTATGGGACGTAAGGGTCCCATAAAAGCATTTTCTCCCTACGAGTCGAAAGGATCTCGTAGGTGTTTTTTCTCCTTAGGAGTCGTGGGGACTCCTAAGTGTGTTGCTCCTTTGTGAGTCGTAAGGATTTCACGCGGGAATTTTCTCCTAACAAAGTCGAGAGGACTTTGCGAGTGCATTTCATCTCTTTTTCATGAGTTTGCGCCCTTTCGGGTTTTCACAAACTTGCCGGCAGTCCTGCTGTTTTTACTCACGGAGCCCTTTAGGGTTCATCCGTGCCCATTTTTCTTGTGGACATACCTTTTTTTCTTTTCTTTTTTGAATCTTCACCGCCGGTGGGACTTTGAATGTGGTCTCGTCGGTAGGACTTGGGAGAGATTGGGCTCGTTTTACGCCCGTGGATTGTATACGGTTTTGCAGGATGTATGATCCAGACCGTAGGGCCGGAAAAATTTCAGGACTTTGTTGGCGTCTGCATCGCTGCACTGGAATATGGCACCAGGAGCGACTCATCATTCGTCGTTGGGGTATGGGAGTTGGAATTTGGTTGGCGTCTGCATCGCTGCACTGGAATATGGTACCAGGAACGACTCATCATTCGCCACTTAGGGATTGGGGAGCGATGGCTTAGGAGACATGTTTAGATCCCTATCACCTAAGGCTTTTCAATTTTATGGGCCGTAAGGGTCCCATAAAAGCATTTTCTCCCTACGAGTCATAAGGATCTCGTAGGTGTACTTTCTCCTCAGGAGTCGTGAGGGCTCCCAAGTGTGTTTTTCCTTCATGAGTTATAAGGATCCCACAAAGGTTTGTTCTCCTCATATATCGTGAGGACACATGAGTGGGTCTTTCCAATGGACCATAATTCCAAGGGCGGAGACGAGCCGCGTAACTGGTGGTTGCGGTGGGGCATGGGCGTGATGAGAATTATTTGTGCCCGTGGATTGTATACGGTAGTCAATTTGGGGACTAACCGTAGGGCTGGAGAATTTTAGGAAATTGAATTTTGGTTGGCGTCTGCATCGCTGCACTGGAATATGGTACCAGGAGCGACTCATCATTCGCCACCTTTTTTGTTTTTTTTATTTTATTATTTTTTTACCGCGATTGCTCTATCATTTCAGCTTTTCATATCGCGACGGTCGCGATTGCCCCATCATTTCAGCTATTTATTCGCGGTTGCCCAATCATTTTGGCTATTTATTCGCGGTTGCCCCATCATTTCGGCTTTTTTTATATTATTATTTATTTATTTTTATTTACACTTTTTTTACATTCTCAGTTTAACGACTTAGAGTTCGATTGTTCCCAGTTTAACGACGTGGTAGTCGTTTGTTCCCAGTTTAACGACTTGGCGGTCAGTAGTTTGCTTATCCCAGCTCCTTGAACTTTGATGTTGGCTGGACTGTGTTGATGACCGAAGCTCTGTGGCTTGTCGGTACATCTGACGACTGTGAGGCTTTCCCGAGTTTGTATTGGTTCTCCACCCAATCTTTAAAAACATAGCAGTCTTCAATGGTATGACTCACCATTCTATGATATGGGCAGTATATGGGATTGCCGGTCATGTTCATCTCGTGTGGCCTCTTTGGAATAGGCAATTGAAGACCGTTGTCCAAGGCGTCCTCGAATATTTTGCGGACTTCATCCCTCTCGAAGGAGTATACTTTCTTCTTTCTCTCCATTGGAGTGGGTGCCCTTACTGATGCTGGACCGCGAAGATTATCAGTCTTTGGTTCACCTAGTGTACGCTTACCACGTTCAGTGTATGTATCAATGGAGGCTGACCGCGGCCGTTTTTGGCAAAGGTGTTCCGATTTTGGGCCGGAGGGAGTATCGGTTGGCTGCTTCCGGATATCAACCCCTAGCCCACGAATCAAAATTTGATTTTGCTGTAATTGCAATCGGGCGACTTGGGTCGTGAGATCTGCCATGACGTTTGCCAGCTCGTCGACTTTTGAATGGACCTTGGCCATCTTCTTGTCCCTGTCCTGAAGCTGCTTTTGAAGCATTGGAATAATGCTTGTTCTATAGTCCCAGGTATGACAACAGGATCATCCTTACCGCCTGAGCCCGATTCAACAAGAACCACGGGTTCCTTTGGCTCAATGGCCTGAGCGGGCTCTTCATCATTTGGATCGAGCCGGTGTTGGATGGCAACAGCCACATCATTGTCGTGGCTATAAGGCGTAGGAGGACTTGCTCCTTTGAGCTCCATCATGTAGACCGTATGGGTTGTGTACCCGTCTATTGCTTCTTCATTGGCAATGTTGCTCGTTTGGATCTTAGCTTGTTAACCTAGTCCGCTCTTTTTAGGGAAAGGCAGATGCCTGAGAGAATCAGGTCCCTAAAGGACTTCGGTCTCCGTTTGTATGAAATTGGCGGTCGCAGCTTGATTGTTTGTTAACACGCAAGGGGACAATGATATTTCTCCCGCCTTGTATTGTTTTTCGACCTAATTCTTGAAGATGCAACAGTCTTCAATAGTGTGTCCCAGTACTCGGTGGTATGGGCAAAAGTTGGGATGACCAGTCCTGTTCGCTTCACTTAGCCTTTTTGGTTCTGGTAGCCGCAGACCATTCTTCAGAGCATCTTTAAAAATTTTGTAGACCTTGTCCCTTCGAAAAGAGTATACCTTATTTCTTCTTTCCTCCAAAGTTGGCTCTCGAGATTTGTTAGTCTTTACTCCGCCCGCTCTTTGCTTATCCAGAGAATTGGTGCTGTTGGAACTTTCGCTTTTCCGGTTGTTGTCCCTCCGTTGTCTCGGCTGTTTGTGAATTGGAGATTCTGAGTGGACTCGGGCTTTGAGCGTTCCAACATTTGAACTTTCTTGGTCAGCTCTTGGAATGTTTTGAGGCCTGCGGTGCACAGGAAAGGTTTCATCCAGTCACTCAGATTTTCTATAAGCAGACTGACGGATTGGTCTTGCTCCAACCGCGGTTCACATTTGATAGAGAGATTGCGCCATCGGATTATAAAATCCATGTTGCTTTCGTTGTTCTTTGGCTCGGTCCTTACGAGGTCGGCAATGGTGATTTTATCGCTAACACTCATGAACCTTTGCTTGAACATGGATTCTATTAGAGCGAACATCGTGATCGAGTCATCCGGTATGCTTGCATACCAATCGAAAGCAATATCGGTCAAGCTATTGACAAACTAGCGGAGAAGGAGCGCATCGTTGCCCCCAGTATTCGCACATTATGCTTTAAATTGGGCAATGTGCCGGTTCGCATTTCCCGTCCCATCGAACCTTTCAAATTTGGGGACGACATAGCCAGTAGGAAACTCCATAAGATCATACCGAGCAGGGTATGGTCTCCAGCTGCTACTGACCTCCTTTTGCTCTCCGGCTTCGGCTACCAATGTTTTGACTTTGTTGGCAACCAAATCCATGATCTGATCTTGAGTTAGCGGGTTGCTGTCATTGGTAGCCAAGACATTTCCCGAGATAAGATGCGACTGACTTTCGTGTTGTCCGCCCACCTTTGGATTTGAGGGAATAGGCGTCGGCTGTCTTGGAACACCGTTTCCCGGTTCATGAGTAGAACTATGCGCTTGATTGGGCGGCTGAGAGGCAACTTGAGCCGTGAGCCGCAAGACGACGTTTATCAAGTCGTCAATTTTGGAGTAGAGCTTGGCCATCTCCTTGTCTCTACTTCTGAGTTTCTTTTGGAGCTCCTGGAGAAGTTGCTGCTCTGCGGTCTTAGGATAGAAAGTTGGTTCATCTTCGCTTTCCGAGCCCGACTCCTCATGAACCGAGGGCTCTCCCTGCTTATCAGCTTCCCTGGAAGGGTCTTCATTACCTTCCAGAGGAGGTTGGTCTCGGAATATGGCAGCCATATTCATACCAGATTGAATTTGAGATGTAGTGGCCTCTTCCTTGCTCTTGCTGCGTGTGCCCAACATGTAGACAGTGTGGACCACATACCCAGCTGTCTCTTTTTCATTGGCGGGGAGCTCAGAGAAGACACCCGATCGAGCAGTTGTCGAGGTCACCGCTGGAGCTTGCTCGAGATGCCTCATTGCTTCATTGACGTTAATGGCCTTGCCCTCAGCTGGAGCGACGGAGAGACGTTCGGAAACGGATTTGCGTTTGGGTTGGGGCGCCCTCGAGACCACCACATTTGGCCTCTTGCCTTTCGAGACCGGTTTGTCGGTTACCGGAGCTTGAGATGCAGGAATGGCATTAGCCGTCACGAAAAGAATAGAGCCGAACTGTAGCAGCGGATCCTCCTACTGTCGCCCAAGACTGGCCGGGAGGACCGTCCTGGCGTCCATCTTCATCGTGTAGGAGATGGGAGTTGTGCTGAGAGCCGAGATTATCTTTGGAGACATTGTTGAAAAGTGTTTGCTTGAAAACCTGCATGAAAGAGCATTATTTTAGTATAAATATAGATACGTATATTGATTGAGTTCGCATGAACGTTTAACCAGAAATATGGGAAGAGAGATAGGTCCCACCGGGCGTGCCAGAATCTATAGGGTGTTTTTCGTCACCCTATTGAGATAGAAATACGCGCGCGCTTGTCAGGCGCATTACAGATTCCCCCGGCTTAGGGTAGGCTGGGGTTTATTGATTGTGGGGATCCGAATCTCTGGCAGCCACGGATTAAGCTGTCGTTAATTACCCCTCGCATTTGGAGCGAGAGAACCTCCGATTGACGGGTTAAACTGGTCATGCGAACTCAATGTGCAGTGTTGTGTTTTGAAGGGGTTTTGGATATATCGGGGGGCTCGCAGAGTTTTTACGGGGGTCCCGCTACCCGGATATCGGGCTGGGGGTCAAGGGGGCTAGCAGCCCCCTTACGGGATGCGGGGCAGCGCCCCGTTAGAATTTTTTTTCCTAACAGGGACAGTGTCGTGGAGTATGTGTGTGTGTGTATGTGTATACATACATACATACATACATACATATATATATATATATATATGTAAAAAGGGAAAGGGGCATCCAAAGGATGCATGGGGGCCAGCGCCTCACGTGCCTAGCACACGAGCGCTGGGCGCTTGAGCGCCGTGCGCTTAGGCGCTAGCGCATCACGTGCCCGGCACGTAGGCGCTGGGCGCTTGAGCGCTTGGACACTAGGCGCTCGGGCGCCGGCGAGAAAAAGGTGCTTTGGCCCCAGAAATAGGATTTAAACTCCCGAAAGAGGATTTAGAGTGGAGTTAAACTCCTAAGATGTTTTTGGAGATGATGAAAGAGGGCTACTTTGTTTCTTCCCTTTGGCCTTGGATCTTCCTAAGATAGGATTTCTGGAGATGGGTCTCCTCTTTCCTCCTCTGTTGGCCGGATCTTGAAGAACAAGAAGTATGAGATTTTAAAAGTCTCTTATTTTTAAGATCTGATGGGAGATCTAAGTTCCCCTTTGTGGTGAAAAACTATTTTGTTTTTGAAAAGGAAGAGTAAAACTTTTGATTTAATTCAATGGAAAGAAGAAGGTTTAGAACCTTGAGGAAGGAGAAGATCACAGATCTTGATTCTTTTTGGGAGAGAGAAAAAGTTGTTAAGATATTTTCATTATCTTGGCCTTTATAGGCTATACACTTTACATATAGCCCCTTGGGCTTTACAAAAATGGCATTTTGCCCATCCCATGGCTCATGTGCCATTTCTTTTTGCACATAAGCCATGAGCTTTACAAAAATTTGGCTCTATGCCCATTCATGCATAAAAAATTACATAAAAATTATTTATTACATGATTTCATTTTGGGCATGGAGAAGGGCCGGCCGCTTCATGTTCGGACTCGACCTGGGCATGGGCCCACTTGATCCGGGCTTGGGCCCACTTGGCTTGGGGTTGACCTTGACTTTGACTTGGTCAACCGGGGTGCAATTTTCGACCCCAACTGCCGCGTCATAAACAGCTCTAGTGAAGGGGAAAACACTCTTCCAAATAGGTGTGACGTTGAAACAGAGCGAAATCCCGCTCTAAAAACGTTAAGTCCGTCACTTGAAGAACAAATAGAACAAACTAATAAAAGAAACTTGTCAAAAGAGCCGAGACAATCACAGTCGCGAAATGGCCATTTATGAAAAGGCTAGGATGCAGCGCCTCAATCAGCAATTTGCGGAGAAGGAAGACTATAATGCTCTTCATCCCCGGCCCGCTGTATGTCCTCGCGGAAGGGGAAAATCCCGAAATAGAGGCAAAAACAGGGCAAAGAACGCAAACAACGTTCGAAAACAACAAAGCGGATCCAAGAAGCCATGCAATCGAGAAAAGGTCGATTGGAACCCGTTCTTTATAAAGAAGATGGGTCGGGAATACTCTTTTCCCCAAGACAAGACAAGGAAAATATTCAACCTTGTCATGAAGCATCAAATGATGACACTTCTGGAGTCTCGGCATCCCGAACAAATAAACAAGATCTATCATCCAGATTATTGTTCCTATCACCGAGTAATAGGTTATCCCCTCGAAGACTGTTTCACCTTCAAAAATTGGGTAGAAAACCAGTATCAACAAGGAGGGTTCGTTTTATCCGACTGCTGGAGGGTAACCCCACCGCAAAAGCATGGGCCACAGAGGACTTATACCGTAAGGATAGGACCGGCTCAAAATCAAGAATGGAAGCGAACTCGTACCTGTCATATGATAACACTCTCAAAAGAAGGAGGGCACGAGACTATGGATGACTTCCACATGTGCTTTGCAAATGAAGACGAGGATAAGGTGATCTCCCGAGTTTCCACCAGCACCAAAAGAGCTGGAAGATGGGATACACACCACGGCGGACAATCTAAGAAAAATTGACTTAGGGACAGAAAATGATCCGAGGCCGACAATCGTCAGTGAGCTACTATCTGAAAAACAGGTAGCCATGTTAAAGGACATGCTCATGCAATATAAAAATTGCTTCGCATGGAACTATTCCGAGATGCCAGGTCTAGATCCAAAAGTAGCAGTAAATAAACTGGCCATATCGCCGGACATAAAGCCCGTCAAACATGCGCCAAGAAGAATGCGGATCGAACTTGAGATGAGTATCAACGCTGAAGTTAAGAAACTAAAAGACTCCAGCTTCATCCAAGAAGTTCAATATTCTGACTAGATCGCTAACATCGTTCCAGTGATGAAGAAATATGGGATGGTGCGCATCTGCGTGGACTTTCGGGACCTTAACAAAGCTTGCCCGAGTGATGATTTCCCAGTACCTGTTACCGAGCTAATGATCGATAACACGTCTACCTATGAGGACTTCCCCTTCATGGATGGATCTTCAGGATACAATCAAATAAAAATACATCCTGAAGACCAAAAGCATACTGCCTTCCGGACCCTGCTGGGTATATTCTGCTATAAAGTGATGCCTTTCGGTTTAAAGAACGCTGGCGCTACCTACCAAAGGGCCATGACAAAGATCTTCGATGACCTCATACACGAGATCGTCGAATGCTACATTGACGACCTAGTGGTAAAGAGCAGATCTCACGAGGAGCATTGGGAACATCTAAAAATAGTGTTTCGACGTCTTCGGAAATATAATCTGAAAATGAATCCTCTAAAATGCGTGTTTGGAGTTTTCTCAGGCAAATTCCTAGGATTCATCATACGTCACCGGGGTATCGAAATCGATCTCTCAAAAATCAAGGCGATTATGGAAATGCCCACGCCAAGAACTCTCAAACAATTGCGATCACTTCAAGGAAAGCTCGCATATATCCGGCGGTTCATAGACAACTTCTCCGAAAAATGCCGTCCCTACAATCTTCTAATGAAGAAGGGGACCCCGTTCGTCTGGGATCAAAAGTGCCAAAATGCAATAGACGAAATCAAGCAATGCCTGCAAAATCCGCTGGTATTGACCGCTCCGGTTAAGGGAAAACCCCTTATCCTATATATGATAGCCCTTGAAGGTTCTCTAGATGCGCTATGGGTACAAGAGAATGATTAGGGAAAGGAGAGAGCTCTGTACTATTTGAATCGAGTTCTCCTAGGAGCAGAAAACAACTATTCCCCCATCGAAAAGTATTGCATAGCACTGATCTTTGCGATAACGAAGCTCATACATTACGCCTTGGCACATGAGGTCTATCTCATATCGAAGGTGGATCCTCTCAAATATCTGATGTCAAGGGCCATACTAACAAGAAGGCTTGCCAAATGGGCCCTCCTCCTGATGGAGTTCTCGATAACATATCGTTCCCTCAAAGCGGTGAAAGGTCAGGCCATAGCTGACTTTCTCGCTGAGCATCCGATTCCAGCCGGCTCCCCATTAAATTGCGAATTGCCAGATGAACATGCGTTCGACGCAATCGATGAAGAGAAAGAAGAAAATGATTCCTAATGGGAACTCTACTTCAATGGAGCATCCTCCGTGAAGCAACGAAAGCGGAACACCCCCATAATCAAAGCCGGGGTGAGCCTTATCTTCGTGACTCCGCAAGGAGGGATATTGCGTTACGCCATCTCCTTAACAGAGCCAAGAACTAATAACGAAGCGGAATATGAAGCTTTGATAGCAGGTTTTGAGATCGTTGTCGACATGGGAATCAAAGACCTCCTCATATATGGAGACTCCCAGCTAATCGTTAGCCAAGTAAATGGCGACTATTAGACGTGCAAACCAGAGCTGATAAAGTGTCACGACCCGAAATTTGGTCCGTGACCGGCACTTAGATTGTATGACATCTAAAGATACCGACACAATCCGAGTTATCCAGAAAACCAAGATCAAAACCCTATTTGCGGAATTTAGAAAATTTCAGTTTTAAAGTAAAAAGAATGAGGTAGCATGTCGAATGATTTTTACGAAATGAAATTTAAACCACTAATTTTTAGCATTTAAAATTTCGACAGCACATTCTCTTTAATTGTCAATAAAAGCAGTTATAAATGTTTACTAAGTTGCGTCCCTAGTTGGGAGAAAAATAACGCCAAACGGTGGAAATCAATACGCAACAATAATACGACGCTCAAGCGAAGAATTTCATGCAGAAGTAAAGAAAGCATAAATTAACACAACTAGACGATCTCACTCAATCAAATCAAAACATATACAAGCATATTTCATTCTAAGTCAAATATACAGGGTCTGATGGAGTGATACTAGATCTAAAATACATATATAAAAAATAGACGGTCACTGTATATGTAACCCACCTAGCAAAATAAGCGATATAAGCTGACAAGTAGATCCGCACTACTGCTATGCGTCCACGCGTCTCCTGCAAGGAACTAAGGCACAATGGGGGTGAGTTTCCAACTCAGTGAGCAAAACTAACATTTAACAGTTGATATTGTAAGCATGCCGGAATAATGGTAAAAGCGACAAGATAAGCATGATGTATAGTATCACATTGATGCATGAATTTATACTAAATGAATGTATAACACAATACTGAAATCTCATCAAATATCTCTGAATATTGGTCTTTTCCAATTTAAGATTCATTTTTCCGTGTCCAATATCGACACAAATCTTCTGTTTTAGCAGATTTAGTTCCCCAAACGATCCTGTCAATCAGTAACATCGGTCGGTATCCACCAGATATCCTCCGTGTTTTACAACTATCTCCGGTATCGAGTATCCTCGCTAGGCTCTCCGTCTCAAATACGGCTTTCCTGCCCCTCGGTCTCGACCGGGTCCACCATGAATCCAACTGTATACTCCCCCACTCAGTCCGGATAATGTAAAAATCCACAACCGTATAACTCCCCCACTGGGTCCGGAATAAAACCAAATCATAAAAACGACATCTCATGGTGGACATATCACATCAATCATGAAGAACCACTGAATATAACTTAATAGTGTATAAAACTCAAAACCAAAAATTCTCAAAATCCAATACATCTTGTGCTACAATTAATAACAATTGAAAGGAAAACATAATAAGTGTCAATAATAACAGCAATGCAAAACAACTACTATTAATGATGCTTATGGTATGAAGTGAATCATATGTGACATAGCAGGTTCTAAGTAGTTACGTGACATGTCAATACCGATGAGGTGTAGTGTAACATGTAGGTATGTGCGCTGCAACATGACTCATCGATAATTAGTGCAGTGTCCTAGCAAGTGTTAGACAATGGAATTTTATAGATATGAATGCATACGATGAAGTTTTTAGTTTTAAACATATACACACTGCAAGGGAAATTAATTAGCCAAACTTCTAATTACGGGCGTATTACGCCATCCATACAAAATCCCCCGGTAAATGTTTAGTCTACTCACCAGAACACGTCGAATCTGCTCGGATGTCATCAACCCCTTTCCTTTTCTTGCGGCCTTCGAAGTCCCCGCGGTCGAACCCAACATCGAAATTAACTTTCGTATAAGAAACGGCTAAACTCCAATACGGCGAAAACGTGAAACTACAAGACTTACATACTAAACATGCTACGTGCGAATATTGTGAACTATCTAAAACTTATACTAACCTGAGCTAACCCTTCACTGTTTGTAACAGGAAAAATAGAATCGTGACACGAAATATCCGTATCGTATTTAGAACTATAACCAAAACAAGAATTTGTTCCCAGATTTTATATACAGAACATATAACATAATCTAACTATACCAGATACCCTAAAATATATTCAGAGAGCGACCCTAGAAAACTCAATAGCCAACTCCCTAGAAAAACCGGCGAGATCGGAAAAATGGGGATTGTCGCCGGTCGAAAATCCATAGAATGGGTCCGTATTTCTAGTGTATATTCTAGGTCCAATCATTAAGGCTAAGGTACTATTTGATTTTGTTAAAGATTATCTAGACTATAGCAGATTCAAAACAGAGCCATAATTTTTTCAAATACGATATATACCGATATCATACTTTTATACTAAAACAGTATTGAACTAAAAATCTACAGGGTTGAAACTTATACCAATCGAATGATCAGCTGAAAGGATCCTTCCAAGATGCACAAGCACATGTAATCCTAGCTTGATGGTTGAGGTAAGGATCCCTAGTACTTACCTTCTTTTTTCTTTTTTCGTTCAAATTGAGGTAGAGGATTATTACTAAGTATTTTGCTTCCAATTTTTTCTATGCCAACTGAATCAATTATTGAAAAGATAAGGATATGAAGTGGTAATTTAGGTGGAGGTGTCACCATGAAGGATGGTGTGTATTCATGCAAGTAGGAGGTGTAGGCATAAGGTTTACCCTAAGGTGTGGTGTCTATGAGGGTTGTATTAGTCTTAACCATGACCTAACCCATTTACATGATAACCCTCACATAATATTAATTAACATAAGGAAGCTAACATTTTCACTAAAACCCCTCATGACACTTATTATTATATAAACATGCTACTTTCTTTACTAAATTACTTTACCACATATTAAAAGGTCTTTTTATTACAATAAAATTTAAAATAACATTTTTAATTGAATAAATAAAATAATTAATTATCTAAAATATTTCAAAATGTTACATAAAGTATGGCGAAAGAGTATAGCAATTGCTGACATAAATCCCCTCCTACATCGTGGAGAGTATACCGTGAGCAGAAAACAACAAGGCAGATGCATTGGCCAAATTGGCTAAGGAACTGGCTGATGAAGACCTCGATGATGTCAAAATCATTATGCAAACCTGCAGGATTCTCACGCCAACATATATATCTTTGGAAGACTTAATAGAGCCATCTGAAGGAAAAGAAGTGACCAGACAAGTGGCTCTTCAAATAGAGGATGAAGAAAAGGTCGAGGATTGAAAGGAAGTCTTCATAGACTACTTCAAATCCCAACAAACGCCCAAAAATGCGTCGTCTAGATATCAGCTCATGAAACAAGCTCTATCCTTCGCCTTCGTCAATGGTACTCTATATAAGAGATCATTCGACTCTCTGTGGCTAAGATGCCTGGGACCAGAAGAAGCGAAGAGAGTCGTCCGAGAAATTCATGGCGGACTTTGCGGGTCTCTCCAAGCTAGACCAAAGATGAAGCTGAAAATAAAAAGAATAGGTTACTATTGGCCTACGATGATCCAGGACTGCTTCGAATATGAGAAGCAGTGTCACTCATGCCAAATTCATGGGGACTTTATCCACCAACATCCAAATCCGCTACACCTAACAGTAGCTAGCTGGCCGTTCGAAATGTGGGGAACCGATATAATTGGCCCCATTGAACCAGCATCGTCCAAAGGATATCGGTTCATAGTGGCAATGACCGACTACTTCTCCAAGTGCGCAGAAGCAGAACCACTAAAAGAGGTGAAGATGGAGAATATCCTCCATTTCTTCAGGACACATATCATCTATCGGTTCGGCACTCCGTGACGAATTATCTCGGATAATGGGCCGGCTTATAGAAGTCATAAAATCAGCCGCTTCGCACAACATCATAAAATAGATTGGAGATACTCTTCATTCTATAACTCTTGGGCCAACGATCTAGCTGAAGCTTTCAACAAGACCTTGACAAAGATTATAAAGAAGACGGTGTCCAGAAACAAAAAATACTGGCACGAAAGGCTGCACGAAACTCTTTGGGCGTACCGAACAACGTTCAAAACGGCCACAAATATAACACCATACGTGTTGGTATTCGGCACGGAAGCAGTGCTTCCCTTAGAAATAGAATTCCCTTCTCTACGAGTAGCGGTTCGATATGAGCTGACAAATGAAGAAAATGCTCATCTTCGGCTTGAGGAGCTCGATGCCCTCGACGAAACTTGCCTTATAGCACAACAAAATCTGGAGGCTTATAAGGCAAGGATGACACGGTCATACGAAAAACTGACCAGGCCGAGAACATTCCGCCAAGACGAACTTGTGCTAGTCGTCAAAAGACCCATGATCTCCAATTGTGCAAAACGGGGGAAATTCGAGCCGAACTATGAAGGCCCATACATCATAGACAAAGTCTACCAAGATGGAGCCTACCTACTCATGGATATGCATGGCGAAAGACCCTTCCGGTTAATAAACGGTCGATTCCTCAAAAAATACTACGCTTGACGAGTCACGACTTAGGTCAATGATAGATGATAACGCTCGTGTCCGCTCGCTATCTTTCTGAGTCAGAACTCTGAGAATAGTATACAAAAAAGCTTCGTCGCCCCAAAAACGACGACAACGGACCGAGAAGTCCTTAAACTAATTATCCGCCTCAAATATGACGATATCGGACCGAGAAGTCCTTAAACTAATTATCCGCCTCAAACATGGCGATGAAGGACCGAGAAGTCATTAAACTAACAATCTGTCTCAAATATGGCGATATCGGACCGAGAAGTCCTTAAACTAACTATCTGCCTCAAACATGGCAACAATAGACCGAAAAGTCCATAAACTAAAATTTCACCTCAAACATGGTGATAATGGACCGAAACGTCCCTAAACTAGCGCGTTGCCCCAAATACGGCGATATGCTCTCTTGAGATCTATATTGCAATCAAAGTCATAGTAGCAAAGATTACAACTCAAGTCCCACTGGCTACACAACTACTCCAGCAATGAAGACATCCCCAAATCCCACCGGCAAATAGATGGGTCACCTACGACGAAACTACTTTTGAGAGTTTCGCCTAAAAAAGAGGGTATGTCCACCATCGAAATGGGCACGGATGAAAACCCTAAAGGGCGCCGTGAGTAAAAACAGCAGGAATACCGGCGAGCTTGTGAAAACCCGGAAGAGCGCAATCTTGTAAAAAAAAGGTATGTCCACAAGCAAACTGGGCACGGATGAAAACCCGAAAGGACGCCGTGAGTAAGAACAGCAGGACTACCGGCGAGCTTGTGAAAACCCAGAATGGCGCAATCTCGTAAAAAAATAATAATATACTTGCGAGATCCTCACGACTCGTAAAGAGAATTCCCTATATGAGACCCACACGGCTCATAGGATTCAAAAGCCTTGAGCTACAGGGATCTAAACCTGTTCTTAAGCCGTCATATCCCCCAAGTTGCCCTACAGGCGGTCCAATATTGACCCTTGTATACAATCCACGGGCACGAATAAATATTCCCTCATCAAGTTCTACCAATGGTGAGAAATGTCTCCATATGGTGAACGATACTTGTAAGTCCTCTCGACTTATAAAGAGAAAACACTCTTGGAAGATCCTTACGACTTACAAGAGAAAATATCACTTAGAAATCCCCACGATTCTTAAGGAGAAAATACACTTACGAGATCCTCTCGACTTGTAGGGAGAAATACCTTTGTGAGACCCTTACGGCTCATAAAGTCAAAAACATTAGTCGGCAGGATCCTAACCCTGTCTACTAAGACATCTTTGTTTAAATCGACAAAGGCAAATGATGATTATCTCCTAGCGACATTCCAGTTGTAGCGATGCTGATGCCTAAACAGATGTCAAAATCCAAGTCCTCTCACGGCAAATGATGATTCGCTCCTGGCAATATTCCAGTTGCAGCGATACCGATGCCAAGATTGGTATCAGATCTCAAGTTCCTAACTTGTAATACAACTCAGCGAGTCGCAGAAAATGCATATGAAAAAGCCGAAATGTTTGGGCAACTCACAATAAAAAGCAGCGAGTAAAAAATAAAAAAAATACATAGCCGAAATGTTTGGGCGACTTGCAATAAAAAAATAGCGAGTAAAAAAAATACATAGCCAAAATGATTGAGCACCGCGATAAATAGCCGAAATGATTGGGCAATCATGACTCTTGCGATGTAAAAAGCTGAAAAGATAGAGTATCGTGGAAATAAAAAATAAAATAAAATGTTCTCTGCCCTGCAAGTATGTCCATATTGGCTCTTGTATACGATTCATAGGCACAAATGAAAGAAAGGGACCCTATTTTCCCACCATGCTTCGTCAAAAAGAGACCAAGTCTTAACGGTACATATACAACCTCGGGACTATCCTTGCGTCCCCCTCCTCATCCCAGCTGGGGCAGACACAACAATCAAAGCAAAAATGGAGTAATGGCAAAATCCTAGCTTCGGATCGACGTGCTTCTCATGTCAACAAGATGCAGACGCAACGTCAACAAAGACTCAATGGTCAAATAGAAATGGAGTGACGGCAAAATCCTAGCTCCAAGTCTTGACGGTTCATACACAACCTAGAGATCACCCCGACACTCTCCTCATTTCAACTGGATGCGGACGCGACTATCAAATGAAAATGGAGCGATGGTATATTCCTAGCTCCAGACTTCAATTGCAATACAAACAGCATAGAGGTCCTACAGATGTCTACCCTACTTCAGCAAAGAATCAGCGCGACATCATCAAAGAAAAAAAAACAAAGTGATGGCATATTCCTAACTTCGGGTCTTGACGGCAACTCATATAAAGCCTAAAGACCGCCAGAGATCATCCTACCCCAGAAGATTGCGGTTATGACTCATCGGGGCTCCAAATTGAGCCTAACTTCAAGTAAAAAGTATCATGGAAAATTCCCAACGCTTTCTCTTCCAACGGTAATATAACCTGAGGAGATTACTTGAAGACGTCTTGTCCAGCCCCCGATGGGATCAGCGATACGACAATCGCGGGGTTACTCGAACAACAGCTTAAAGATTGCATATCGAGGATTACATCAGCCAACGCAATGGTATCACGGACTAAAACCCTAGTACCACAAACCTAACGAACATTTGTTGTAAAGAATGGGGGTTATCTACATACAACGTTAGGACAAGTTTGCCTGTAAACCCAAGGGAGGTAAACTAAAGATACTCCAAAATGAGTGAATAAACTAAAAACTCCGAAATGAGTACATAAACTAGAGACTTCGAAATGAGTGAATAAACTAGAGACTCCGAAATGAGTGAATAAACTAGAGACTCCGAGACGAGTGAATAAACTAATTGGCGCTAAATTGAGACATCAAACACAGAGGAGCGCATGCAAAAAAATAATCTTTATTCATGAATCAAAGTGTTTGAAAAATACAATTTAAATAAAAAGGGGATATAATTTTAGCCATTAAGAAGGCGGGGATTTCAATAAATTGGCAACCCGCTCACTCTCTTCCTGCAGTTCCTTCTCATAAGCTACTATTACAGCCAGCATGACCGGTCATGGCCTTAGATGATCCCCCTCTACGAAATACAAGAAGGTTGCTCACATCACCTTCACCGATGAAGACCTTCATAGCATATCCCTCCCTTACAATGATCCCTTGGTGATCACGGCTCGGGTAAATTAGTAAGAAGTCCGGAGAATCCTAGTTGACTCGGGAAGCTCGGTGGACATCCTATTCTACTACTGTTTCCAGCGTATAGCATTAAATATGTACGATCTCCAACCGACCTCGCACATCCTCTATAGGTTTACGAAACACTCCGTCCGAGCTGAGGGAACGATCACTATCCCTTTTAACATCGGGGAAGCTAGAAGAACCCGAACCGTGTCAGTGAGTTTTCTCGTCGCCCGGGTTCCTTCATCTTATAACTTCCTTTTGGGTCGCCCCACTTTAAGCACCCTCCAGGCTCAGATCTCGACCTTCCACCTCACCCTCAAGTTCCATCTGGGCGATGGGGGAATAGGTCGGGCCTACGGAGATCAGCGAACCGCTAGGGTTTGTCTCGTCTCAACACTTCTCGAAGACAAAGAAGTTGATGTTTTCGAGGGGTCGTACGATCCTCGGGAATCTCTGGATACACGTGATGACAAAAAAGAGATCTGGGGCTCCCCAATGGAGGCCTTGTCCGAGATTCCACTTAAGGAGGGAGACAACAGCCGAGCTGTCTAAATCGGCTCCCTCTTGACCGGGGAAACTCGGGACAACCTTATCCAGTTTCTTCGAAGCAACTTGTTCACACCAGAATATTGCATTTAATACTGCCCATTCTTCTACTCGTTTATTTATTGGTAGGTGCTTTTGATCCGTGTTTACTACATATTTACAGGTTACAGGTTCCCAGTCCAAAATAACGCAAATCATGCAAAATTTTCACAGTTATACCAAAATTCAGAACATCTGCCAAAAACAGATAAAATCCGGGTTCCGGTCATTGATTTGTATGTCAAAGAATATTTTATTAACCGCAATCAAGAACGGCGTTGCTTGGTAGCTAGCCGGTGAGTACGGGTCAGTCCACAGGGATTTTGTGAATTTCCTAATTGCTCTTACGAGTTAATTCCGATCGGTGTGAACGGATTGATTAAATCTAAAAACTAAATTTACCTAGATCTAAATCTTGCTAGGGTTAGGTTTAGGTTAAATTTAGAAATGTAAATAAATCTCACCGCTTTCAATACCCAAATTAAGATCTCTTTAGGAGTTATGGTAATTATTAATAAAGGGGATTAGTACCATCGGGAAGAAACGGTGTTTCTTCCTCTAGGTTCTTGTCCTTCCTTTCTCAATCCTTACCCTAACCTCCATGGAAAACACGCTCAACCGGGCCTTTATACTACGGTATCACCGCTACCTCGTGGGATAGGGTGCCGTAGGGAGCGGTGTGTGCATGCATGCATGGAGTCCTATAAAAACGTGTGATGGGCAAGAAAGGGGTGAGAGATCTTCATCTCTCAAGCCTTCCCCAAAGCTAACCCTAACAAGCGAGGAGACTACTCGCTCATTAGGGAATTGAAGAACATATCTAAACTATCTATCTAGGGCAAGGAATTAAAGATCTAACTAGGGCAGATAAGAAATCATACTAGGGCAATGAAATAAAATTAACTAGGGCGATGAAAAGAAACTTACTCCTATTTTATTGATGCACTCTTCATTCTTTACAGATCTGAATTTGAGATTTACAATGAAGCACAAGAAAAGGCATGACCTAAATCAGGTTTTTAGGGTTCTATTTATAGATTCATAGAAACCCTAGGTTACAATCGCGTCATATCTGCTATTACAAGAAAAAGACCTAGTCAACGCTCGCAGCCGCCTCAATAATTTTTCACCGACCCGGGCTTCGCACGGCCGCGGATCCGCGGCCAAAGCCCACGTTTGGCCGCGGTTCCGCGGCCGTAGTTGGGCTTTGTTGGCTTATTTTCTTTGGGCTGATTCCTGTTGCATTTTTCTTAGTTTTTTCAGTTGTTTTCTCAGATTGGCTTCTGGTTCTCTTCCAGATCTCCACAGTGAATAAAGTCGTGGACTTTTACCGCTTACTTCGTGTCGAAGTCTTGAACCTTGCTCTGCCTTTGTGCTTTGTGAAATTGTCCATTGATCTTCGTTTAGTCTTCAAACTGTAGGCAAGATAAAGATTCTCTGTTTGTTGGTCGAAGTCTCACTTTTGCATCGTCTTTTCATTGTTTTCACTGTTTTTGTTCCGAGAACCTGTAATCTGCAACTATGTAGCAGACATGGGTCAAAAGCACCTGTTTATTTGTAAACTGAATAAGAATGGGGAATAAAATAATGCAAAATTATGGTATGAACAAATACCCCCAAACTTATCTTTTGCTCGTCCTCGAGCAAACCTAGTTTTATTCTCAACAAAATCCTAACCTCACTTTCGTAGGGAAACGCGATTGCACTGAGCTCGTGCAACAAGCCGTTAAATCTCTAGGTGTCCCTAGTAGGAGGAGTGTTATCTCCTGAGGGTTTTCAGCGGATACTACCCACAAAATCCTATCAATTTAGGTCTATTGACTTTTATTCTCCAATTAGCTTTTCTAACAAGGAATTCTATTATCTTCGACTCATAAATTATCCACCCGTATTTTTCACGCTTCCTTATCATTTAACTTAAGATTATATATGTTCTGCAGACCTATTTAGCTTTTGGCATTTCTTAAGTTTTCCTTCTAGGGTTCCATCTCAACTAAGGAATTTTTATCATCTCTACTAAAGATACAAGTCCTATTCTTCATTCCTATCTCTTATCTAAACCCCAATCACATACCCCTACGTGTGTGTATATATCACCCCTATACTTGGAAATTCAAATCAAGCAATCATACTCTTGTTCGTTGTCCAAAGTACTTCTTAATTGGTGAATTTTTAGATGAATTTTGCTCACACATCCTTCATGCGACCATTAATAGTTCTTGAGGTATCAACAGCTTATTACAAGATGTGTTTGCACATTAAAGCGTAATTCCTAGTCTTGTAACACCTAAGGTTTTAGCAGTGACTCCCAAACCAGTTGGTCTAAGGCACTAGGTGATGAAGCACCCTCGCTAAATATTTTTTCTATTTATTCAGCCTTAAGTAATCACAAAAACCAGTGTTCATTTTTTTATTATCTCTTTATTCACACTTGTATTTTTATTTTATTTTTTTCTTCGTACTAAGGACTTTAGACAAGAGCATTTCAAGGCCTCCTCTACTATTCCATGTTTCAAGGTGCGTGTTTGTGCAATTTGTAGGGTATATATTTTCAGAATTTAGATTTAAGCTAGGAATTATTTTTCAAACTTATAGTTTAATAAAGATATAAATACTTTTCGCTTGTTTTAACTTAGCCCAAGAAGTGAACTCAAAATTTGTCTATTTCTAAATAAACTACAAAGACATATACTTTCTACCGTTAAACTTTAAGAAAAATTATTCTTGGGGTTTTAACCCACTAAGTCTAAGATCTAGTTGTTCCCAGCTAGTTAACCTTTTTGTCAAACTCAAGTCAATTATGGCCAAAATTGAATACTTTAATTTTTATAATTTTTAAAAAATTTAATTTTTCTCAATTTTTATGGATTTTAAAAGAAGTATGCAAATGCGAAAATATACACATGAATGCGAAGGAAGAAGGCTTACCGAGCATACCCCCAAACTTAAATTTGACAGTGTCCTTACTGTCATGCCACACCAAGAGGGTCAAAATGTCGGCACTCCTCTGTTTATTTATTTATAATTTTTTTTATTAATGTTAAAAAAAAAAAAATACAACAAGGTTCCCCCAAAACTTAAGTGAAACAGTGTTTCTACTGTTTAAGCATTAAAGTTCAGAATTAGGGAGGAGAAAAAACAAACTATATAAGGCCTTACACAAACCAAAGGTTAGCACCAACCATTCAAAAATTCTATCATGATAATGGTAGGGTTGGTGGAAGAATGGAGTGTAGAGAAAGGAGTTGAGAAGTACACGAGACCGTATGGAAAGAAGGGTGGAATATGGTCTCGGTGGAGGAGAAGAATGGCGGAAAAGAGAAAGAAGTGTAATACGATCTTGAGGGTGTAAATCGAGTGAATAAATTAGCGCAATTTGTGATGACCGGTGTGTTAAAAGCGATTGTGCTAATCTATCAACCCGTCGAGAAATGGGGTCAAATCTCTTAAGATTCGCAAGAAAACATGGATACTTTGAACTTGGTACACCATCCAAAAATGGAAGCGCGACGGATTCTTGCTCGGTCGAAATGATAGGAAGGACGAAAGGGAGTGATTTAGGGATAGTCTTATTCTCACCTAAGTAATCTGTCTCGAACTTGAAGGATTCCATCAATGGCTCGAAATGACTGTAAGCAACCGAGTCTGATGGTTCAACTAACTCATCTGAAAATTCAAAGGACTCAAACTCGAGCGGCGAGTTTTCAAAATCGTCCGAAAAAGTGAAACACTCGTAATCATTATCGTCTGTGAGAACTGTGTCAGATTCAAAAAGGTACGCACTAGTGGCGTCCAAACTGTTGTGATCAAACAGAAATTTTTCAAGCTCACAGTCCTCAAGCGTGATCTTTTGCGTGGTCGGAATGATGGAAAGGAGGGGGTTTGATTTAGGAAGTATAACAGTTAAAGGTTCAGAAGGATGAGTTGGAAAATCCGACTCATCAAACAAAAATGGTTCATCCTCAATATTATCCTCAATACTCTCCTCAATACTATACTCATAATTCTCCTCAAAAGTTATCTCATCCATACAATTATCATCAAAATCAAGACGCATATGAAGTTCGGGAGAAACATTTAATGACTCGGGATGATGAATTGGAGATAAAATTTCAGTCAAGTTTACGGGTTCATCATCCAAAATATTCCTGGCGTCTATATCCCCAATCAAGTGAAAATCAATTTTTTCTGACACCTCATCAAAAGCATGGAGATTTATCGATTCAGGTTCTAGATTGGAGGTGTAGAGTTCAAAAGGATTAAGTGTGGTTTCACTCGAAAGGGACTCTTCACAATCTGGCAAATCAATCACTACAAAGTCGCACAACTCATTAAATGTTTTATTTTCAACTGATGAATCATTTGGGATACTTGTTTGAAAACTGGAGTTGTGGGATTCAATAGGGTATGGGTAGGTTTGATTTGGAAGGGTGCACAGCTTACTCTCTCCTCTCAAATTCTCACTTTGTCCAACCGCATCCTCATACATTAGAATTTTTGGAGCTAGTTGGAAACTAGCTACCGGTTCATTAGGTTGCATAAGGGCGGCCACGGACGCATCCACATTCCTCATCATTTGGTCAGTCGCTACCATATAGGCTTCCAACGGCTATTCCAAACTAGACATGGGTTGTGAAGGGGTTTCGGTAAAACATTCAAAATTGTTTGGATATGTGAAACTCCCAAATGGTTGTGTCGAAACAATGTCTAGTGAAGGTGGGAAAGTCGGGCAGGACTGGTAGGAATTGGATGGTTGAACAGGAGTAGGATCAACATTTGGATAAAAAGGTGAATGGACTTGTTGATCCCAAGAACTAGAAGTGTTGAAAGGAGCGAAAGATCGGTTACGAGATTGTTCAATATGTTCAGCTATAGACATGGGTTTCAGAGTTACAACAGGACTCGAAAAAGTAGTATCAACGTAAGAAGGTGGTGAAGGTTGAAATGGTTGATACAAAGTGGATTGCAAAGTCGAGCTGTTTCTCCTAGATGCTTCTATTCGATCTTTCAAAGAAATTTTGGGCATGGAGGGGTCGTCCGTAAATCGACCGAAACAACTCGCGTACGAAGCAAAATTTGGTTCAGGGTACCAAAGTTCGGCAAGAGACTTGTGAGGTGGGGTACCCATGATGTAGGAAAGGAGAAGAAAAAGAATGTGGGGTGCACGGATTTCTTAGCGACAAGTTGCAAGTTTTTATAAAAAATTTCCCCTTTTTTTTATGTGGTGCTCTTTGCAAAAAGATTCGATAAAGGGCTTAGACACATTTTCAATCAACCACAAATGCACAATTAGGCCTAGATCTAGGGTCACCTAGGTCAGCTAGACTGCTCCTAACTGTTCCAAAGGGCTAGAAATAGGACCTCAAACCACCTCTTCACCGCCAATTGCGGCCAGGTAAGTGCCAGGTGAGTGGGAGGCTCTCCACTACAAGTAGTGGCCCTAATTAAGTAACCACTCGCCTTAGACACACTTGCCTAGACACCACAAAGTCAGGTTAGGATCAACGGCCGATGCCTACAACTAGTCCTCTGTCCTATTGAGCGCGAAGTCCTTAGGGCTGTGTCTAATCTTTTTTAATTAATTGAAGGTCAATGCAATATGCCTTATGTGATTTTTGGGGTCCTGGGAAGGGTAATGAAATCCCCACCCAATCTGGATTGGTGTAAAAGTCCCTTAAAGTCCGATTAAAAATATGCAAAGCAGTAACAATTACCTGCAATCAAATTTTTTTTTAATTTTTAGCGCGGCGCAAAGAATCCTGCACAAAATCAATTATTGGAAGGGAAGAGATTTTTTAGCGCAAAGAATCCTGCAGGGGATTTTTCAGAGGAGATATCAGAGATTTGCAAAGGAGGAGAGAGAAAACAAATAGAGATTTTTCCACCAGCTGAAGTCACCAGGTCGCTGTGGTTCCGCGGCCAGAAGGGGGTCGCGCGGCGGTTCCACGGCCAGAAGGGGGGTCGCGCGGCGGTTCCGCGGTGGAGGAGGCTGCACGGTTCTCGAAAAAATTTGTGGGTGCTGACGTCACCTACAGACCGCGGTTGCGCGGTAGGAATGGTCTTCTGGCGGCGGAAGCGCGATGGGTTGATCGGTTCAGTTCTCCAGATTTTTTCTGTTGTTCTGTTATTGAAATCCTCTGCTGTCCAGATCTTCGGTTTTCTGTTTCGCTTTCTGGATTTTTCCAGATCCGAACTTCTTTGTTGTTCCTGCAAAATTCACACGAAAAATACCCTTCACAAAATAAAAGATGATAAATTTTTATATTTTTTATTTTTTCAGTTTTTATGATTTTTTTTAATTTTAGATTAACCCGAAATTGCAAAAAGAAAATAACACGCCATCCCCGGCAACGGCGCCATTTGATTTGTATGTCAAAGAATATTTTATTAACCGCAATCAAGAACGGCGTCGCTTGGTAGCTAGCCGGTGAGTACGGGTCGGTCCACAGGGATTTTGTGAATTTCCTAATTGCTCTTACGAGTTAATTCCGATCGGTGTGAACGGATTGATTAAATCTAAAAACTAAATTTACCTAGATCTAAATCTTGCTAGGATTAGGTTTAGGTTAAGTTTGGAAATGTAAATAAATCTCACCGCTTTCAAAACCCAAATTAAGATCTTTTTAGGAGTTATGGTAATTATTAATAAAGGGAATTAGTACCATCGGGAAGAAACGTCATTTCTTCCTCTAGGTTCTTGTCCTTCCTTTCTCAATCCTTACCCTAACCTCCATGGAAAACACGCTCAACCGGGTCTTTATACTACGGTATCACCGCTACCTCGTGGGATGGGATGCCGTAGGGAGCGGTGTGTGCATGCATGCATGGAGTCCTATAAAAATGTGTGATGGGCAAGAAAGGGGTGAGAGATCTTCATCTCTCAAGCCTTCCCCAAAGCTAACCCTAACAAGCGAGGAGACTACTCGCTCATTAGGGAATTGAAGAACATATCTAAACTATCTATCTAGAGCAAGGAATTAAAGATCCAACTAGGGCAGATAAGAAATCATACTAGGGCAATAAAATAAAATTAACTAGGGCGATGAAAAGAAAACTTACTCCTATTTTATTGATGCACTCTTCATTCTTTACAGATCTGAATTTGAGATTTACAATGAGGCACAAGAAGAGGCATGACCTAAATCAGGTTTTTAAGGTTCTATTTATAGATTCATAGAAACCCTAGGTTACAATCGCGTCATATCTGCTATTACAAAAATACCCCCTAAGAAAAAGACCTAGTCAATGCTCGCAGCCGCCTCAATAATTTTCCACCGGCCCGGGCTTCGCGCGGCCGTGGATCCGAGGCCAAAGCCCACGTTTGGCCGCGGTTCCACGGCCGTAGTTGGGCTTTGTTGGCTCATTTTCTTTGGGCTGATTCCTGTTGCATTTTTCTTAGTTTTTCTTCAGTTGTTTTCTCAGATTGGCTTCTGGTTCTCTTCCAGATCTCCATAGTGAATAAAATCGTGGACTTTTACCGCTTACTTCGTGTCGAAGTCTTGAACCTTGCTCTGCCTTTGTGCTTTGTGAAATTGTCCATTGATCTTCGTTTAGTCTTCAAACTGTAGGCAAGATAAAGATTCTCTGTTTGTTGGTCGAAATCTCACTTTTGCATCGTCTTTTCATTGTTTTTGTTCCGAAAACCTGTAACCTGCAACTATGTAGCAGACATGGGTCAAAAGCACCTGTTTATTTGTAAACTGAATAAGAATGGGGAATAAAATAATGCAAAATTATGGTATGAACAGTCATCTATACCCGTCCAGTGCCGCTTACCAGTTCAAGAGATAAGATAAATGACAGTTGTCATTCATGTCTCGGTCAAGCACCGAGCACGATAGGGGCAGCCCAAAATTCAAGTGATGCGCGGAGCTCGAGAGAGATAAAGGTTAAAGGGATTGTTCCCCTCCGAACGGTGGCTGGGACGCGGGGACGTCCATGCCTGAGGTTCGGGGCAGATGCTAATTGGTGCTATCCGTCCACCTCTCCGAAGATGCCAAGTTGATTTATGGCACCGTATATCGAAGGTTTAAACGGATGCGTCCGATGTAGCAGACTTCGTCAGATTCCCCCTCGCACGAGGGGTTTTTGATTGTGGGGACGCTCTTCCCTGCAGGCGCAAGCCCCTGCAGTTAATTACGCTACCGCGCTGCGGTAACAACTTTCTCCTTCTCCAGATGGTCACTTCGTGTCGTATTTTTGTTCTATTTGTGGTTGCCCGTGGATTGTATACGGAAACTGAGTTATGTCGTCGCCCGTAGGACGTGGACTAGTCCAAATCCGTATTTTCTTAGATTTGGGTTTGGGGGTTTGGTTTGAGGATACGTTAGCCATATTTGAGGCTAAGATCAACTCAAACGTTTGTTAAGGATACGTTAGTCTAACTTGAGACTAAGATCAACTTAACGGGATCGTTTAGATCCGACAAAAGAGCATTTGGGGCTCTATTGTTCTAGTTTAGGGACATAGTGGTCCATTGAATGTGTGGCCATCGAGACCCGTCACCTCTCTGACGACGTTGAAGGATTACAACGACAGATGTCAGAGGAGTTCAGAGATGTACCCTTGAACCGAAGTTGATTGGGGGGATTCATAGTCCAGTCTGTTTGAAGGTTTAAGGATACGTTAGCCATATTTGAGGCTAAGATCAACTTAAACGGGATCGTTTAGATCCAACAAAAGAGCGATTGGCTCTATTGTTCCAGTTTAAGGACATAGTGGTCCATTGCTAGTTTAAGGACATTGCGGTCCGTAGGTAGTTTAAGGACATTGCGGTCCAGGTTAAGGACGTTGTAGTCCATGGGTTTAAGGACCCCACAGTCCATTGTTAGTTTTAAGACATCTCGGTCGAGGTTAAGGACGTCGTAGTCCATGGGTTTAAGGACCCCACAGTCCATTGTTAGTATTAAGACATCTCGGTCGAGGTTAAGGACGTCGTAGTCCATGGGTTTAAGGACCCCACAGTCCATTGTTAGTTTTAAGACATCTCGGTCGAGGTTAAGGACGTCGTAGTCCATGGGTTTAAGGACCCCACAGTCCGTATCAATATGTGGTCATCGGGACCCGTCACCTCTTTGAAGACGTTGAGGGATTACAATGCCAAGTATCAAAGGAGTGAAGAGATGTACCCTGGAACCGGAGTGGATTAAGTAGTCTTTGGCCCAATTTGGGATTGAGACCAATTGATTATGTTATGAGCCCATTAGCCCAGTTAATTACGAATTGAGGACTTATGGCCAGCTTGGGCTAAGTCCAATCATGTCTGCAATATTGGCTTCCTGTTGGTCCATTGAAGGAGAGACTTTGTCTCTGGCCATTTAGCCAATTGGGCCAAAGCCTAGTGTTAAACACTACAGACCAATCAGTGTTGAACACTGGGAATGAAATTGACAAGTTAGTGTTTAACACTAAAAGATAATTGGTGTTAAACACCAGCAACAAGGCTTTCAAATTAGCATTAAACACTAAAACAGATCAGTGTTAAACATTGGCAACGGAGATCTCAAATTAGTGTTAAACACTAAGGTAATCAGTGTCGAACACTGCAAATAAAGTTCTTTGATTAGTGTTGAACACTAAGGCCCAACAATGTTTTAACACTGGATTCGGGAGTTCCAATTTAGTGTTAAACACTAATGCAAGAGGGGTCACGTGGCAACACGTGAGAGCGCCCTCCCTTCATTTGTTCTGCTGAAAAGATCACATCTTTTGGAGCATCACGTGTCATCACGTGACGGGTGTTTAAATGAGGTATGTTAAAGCTTCTGTTAAGGGTCACGTGGGTCACGTGAGGCGCTGCCTCAAAGGGCTTTCTGTAGATCTTTTGGGGGGGTCACGTGGTGACACGTGGCCCTTCTTTTCTGTAGTTGTTTAGAAGATCTGTTAATCCCTTTCAGGAATTGGATTCCTCGTAGGGTTGAACCCTGACAATAATTCCAGAGGAATTAAATTCCTAGTTCCTTTTGAAGAGTTGAACCCTGAATTTTCTGTAGGAATTAAATTCCTCATATATGTGAAAAACTGAATAGGGTTAAACCCTAATAAAAGCTTTAAGGAATTAAACCCACACTCTCTGTTAGAGAATTATTCTGGGGAATAAGATTAAGGGAATTAAATTCTTGTTGTTTTAACAGAACTAAGTTCTTAACTAGGGTTAAACCCTGATTCTTTTCGTTCTGAAGGAATTAAATTCCCATGACACAGGGTCGAACCCTAATTTTATTTTAAAGGAATTAAATTCCTATAGTTCTGTGAGAATTAAATTCTCGTGCTTCCATTCCCTCTCTATGCTTTGGATCTGCATGGCAGGATCTCAACCCATTGAGAATTAAATTCTCAACTTCAAGGGGAGATGTGCGCTTTACAGATCCTCCATCTATGAGAGAAGAAATATGTTCTTCTGTTTTACATCAGAGTTGAACTCTGTTGAGAATTAAATTCTCCTTCTTTCAAAAAGCCTTCCCTTTCTTACCTAGGGTTTTCTTTTGCAGAAGATCCAGATTCCTCAAAGTATCAAGGCTCTCTCCCTTTTCTTCCCTCTGCGTGTATATCCCTTTTTTTGTGTGTCTCGGCTCCTATTTATAGGAGAAGCAGCCGAGTCAATTAGTTTTTTGACGTATCTTCATTGAGAGATTTGATTTGCATCCATCATTCGTTCTGGACCTTTGAATTATTAGGTGAATTTTATTCACCATTGGATTTCAAATCCAGCGATTCTCCTTTGTGATTTCTGTTAGATTTAAGAGGGAAATCTTCCCAAATTCGAGATTTTCCCATAGATAGATGATATTTAATCACTCTAAATCTTTAATTCAATCGGTTGCTTTTGGAAAGACTTGAGAGGTCTTTTCTCAGAATTTAATTATGTTTAACAAATGGGCCTTGAAAGCTGGTCACGTGCGGCCACGTGACCCTTGGTCACGTGTGGGCACGTGACCCCCTTGTAACGAGCCCTTTTCTTCTTTTGCACTCTGCCTTCTTCTGCTGCTTAGCCGTCACGTGCCACCACGTGACCCCTGGTCACGTGTGAGCACGTGACCCTCGTCTGGAGTCTTTTTCTTGATTTAACCGGAGAATGAGTCTGATGTGTTGAGCGTCACGTGCCAACACGTGACCCTGGTCACGTGGGAGCACGTGACCTCTTCTGAAGCCTTTTCCTTGATTTGATCAGGGAACCAATGTGCCTATGCCGCTTGCTTTTAAATGTCACGTGCCGACACGTGACCCTGGTCATGTGGGAGCACATGATTCTTTCTGAAGCCCTTTTCTTCGATGTAGTTGGGAAACTGAACTTATCTTGCTAATGCTTTTAGGTGTCACGTGCCAACACGTGACTGCTGGTCACGTGTAAGCACGTGACCCTTTTCTGAAGCTTTTTCCATAAGCTTTTCTGATTTTAAATCAGGAAACAAATGCCCCCACAGCGTTGTTCTCACGTGTCAGCACGTGAGTGCAACGCTGTCACCTTTTGTGACCGTTGGATTCCTTTAGGGATTTGGGGAGATGAAGCGTTTCCATCGCATCCTATAAATGTTCATGTCCCTTCCGAAGAGCCTTCACTTTGCTCATCTCCTTCTTTTGAGAACTTTTTCTGAGAATTTAATTCTCTTCTTCCAGAGCTTAGTTCTCTGCCTTGAAATATTTTTAGAGTTTAACTCTGTTTAAAAGGACTCTTCCTCCTCAGGTAATGGTAATCGAAGCACCTTCATTTTGACAAAACTCTCTAGATTTTAAATCCATATCAAGGGTTTCACAAAGAACCCATTTCTCTTCAAGTTCTTTAACCAAAATATGAGACCATTTAACCTCCCACAGTAGATCTCTTAGGGTTTAGATGATCCTTAGGGAGATGATGATGGCGGTTCAAATCCATGGAATTTAATTCCATCCCAAAAATGTTTCTGGGAATTTAATTCCCTTCTCTTAATAAGGAATTTAATTCCAATGAAGAACTCAATTTCTCCACACGGAGGCTTCTTAGGGTCTCTTGGCCCGAGGTTGTTCTTCTGCAATTAATGAAATGGGGGCTTTGTAATGATGTCTTCTGTGGGAATTTAATTCCTTTGATCTTGTTGGATTCATCGTAGAGCCCGAGACAGATCCTGTTGGAGGGGATGTACATGGTCATCATTCTTTATTAAATGAGGATATTCCCTTTGTTTTATTGTACCTTTTGGTCTCATTATTAATGAGCCGTCATCCGGATTCTGTGGGGCCCATGTGTTTTGTAGCCAATGGTCCCAGAAAACTCTGCTGTTGCTTTCTTTAACTAGTCTTCATGTTCATGCATGAATATATATATTGCTGACTTTTCTTTTAACGGTCTTCCTTTATTGGATTTCAGGTGCGATGGCTTCTGTTCCACGCTTTCCCTTTTCTCGCTCGGAGGCTGCTTTTCCTCAGTTACCATCTGATGAGGAAGCGATGGAGATGATTCGGGCCCATGACCCGAACTGCACCAACCTTCTTCAATGGGGATCTTAGTATAGTCAGATTATTCAGGGTCGCCGGAGTTTTCTTTGCGCAGTGCCGACGGAGCCCACTTTCCCGTTCTTACCGATGGACCCTCCGAGGACGGTTTTTGCTGTGGAAATGCCCAACTGGACTCCAACGGGGAGGCTGGAGCCTTCGACGACCGGTATTCCGAACCATCCGATCCCGGCCATAGACATCTTGGGACGGCGTATCTGCCAGGGTGAGGCCCACCCGTGGGGGCAAATTTATAAGATAGGGCTCACTCCTAGGCATCCTACGGGCTACCTTCTCTGGGCTCGCTACATCCTTTCTGCCCATCGTGCGCGGTTGCAGAAAGTCGGGCTTTATCAGGCCATATACGCGTCACTCTTCCATTATAAATCTCCGCATGCCTGGTGGGTCAAGGCGTTTTTGAACCAATGGAATCTTCCCACCAACACTTTCATTCTAGGAGATCGCGAGGTCTCGATCTCTCTGGCCGAATTTTATGACATCTCGGGGTTGCCAATCAGGGGTAGTCTATATGAGGAGTTGCTGCCTTCTGACGAGTATGTTTTTGAACCCGAGCCCGCCCCGGTTGACGGCCTGTCTGCTGAGAATGCCGTTCATCATAAACGCCCCAGTTTAATCAAGGCGCTAGGCATCTTCGACCGATTATTCACCGAATCCGAAGAGCAGGGCGTTACTTTCAAGAGCTTCATTGCTCGTTTCCTTCGTGAGGACGCCTTATCGAAGATAGCCCCGAAGTTTGCCAACATTGAGGACCCCTTTGGGTTCGGTCCGAAGAAGCTGCCGACCACTGAATCAGATCTACCTCAGTACTACATCCCTATTATGTTACCGACCTCTTTTGAATCCATCGCTGTTCCTGGCATGGACGAGGAGACGTTCTTCGTGGGGTTTGTTAGTGTCTGGCTCAGTTGGTTCGTTATCCCCATGCATCGCCGCTTTATGAGAGCCTCGGTCATCTACCCGGCTCATCGTATTGCTGAGGGGACGCGGTTGGCCATCGGCATCCCGGCTTTGGCACACCTTTATCATGGGTTAGGCACCGCAGCTAATACCTCTACACCCGGCGTGGATGTAGTGAACTTTTCGCTTCATTATTTCACGTCCTGGGTCGAAATGCATGTGCTGGGGGCTTTCGCTATGCATCAGAGGCCCGCGTTTTACGACGCCTATCCCTTCCCGCGACTTATGCGATTGGTGGGTGCTTCTGCTGCTGACCCGACTCAATTCGGGGCTATTCGGGTGCTGATTTCTCCTCACGCCGCCTCTGGCGGGCTGGTTTTTAATGATCGGATCTTGTCTACTCCCTCGGGTCCAGTTCAACAACTCTGGGACCAGTCGAAAGACAACGCACCTTCTTTGAAGCCCCGGGAGGCCGCACATTTGTATACAATTAGACCGGGCTACTTGGTGTTTCGCCAGGACAGTGCAGCTCTTTTTATGCGGTACAATCCGCATCGATTCGTCCGGCAGCTTGGATACGACCAGGGTGTTCCTTTCGAGGCTTTTATAGTCGCCCCGATCCCTTCGCTCGATGCTGTTCGCGATGCCGCTCATCATTTCATGAGGCTGAACACCGGCTCCCGTTTCATGGTCCCTGAAGCTGAGTACGTGCCCCGGTGTGTGGGTGCATTTACGGGCTGGTATCTTCATCGGATCAGTCCAATTATTCTTGAAGAAAGAAGGGTGCTTCTTGGTCACGACGTCCCTCTTCAGGTTTCGGGGGCTAAGCTACGGCCGAGGGTTCCGGTCCGCTTCCCTTTGAGGGAGATTGGCACCGCGCTCATTCCGGGGGAGTCAGGGGTAGACCTTACTCCAACAGCTGGTATGCCCTTGGGTTCCCGATCGCGGGGTAAACGGGCCCCAGTAGTAGCACCCCTGCCGGTGGCGGCACCGCCCCCTGTGGCGTCGACAATGGCGATGTCATCCTCGGTTGTGGCACCGAGCGAGAGTAACAGGGATGAGGGCGCTGAGGGCGATGTGGGCCAGCGCCGCCCTAAGGCTTCGCGAGGGAGGAAGCGGTCATCCTCAGCGACCGGATCTGGGTCTAAACGGCGGAGGAAAGCGGCCACCACCCTGCTTGATTCTGTGGCGGAGTCTGAGCCTATTCTTGAAGATGAACCATTGGCCCTGCAAGAGTCAGACGCTGGACTTCTCTTCCCGAGTTCGGCTGATGAGGAGGCCGCACAGCTGGCTGAGGCCATACGGCGTTCGAAAGACGCATCTCATAACGCCAAGGTTCCGAAGAAGTCTTATCCCGCTGTAATCTTTTACGAAGATCCTTCGTGGATTCGGCGGCGATTTATCGGTCCCTTGGAGGAATGGGGGGAAAGGGCTTTGAAGCAGGCCGCTTCAGAAGACGCAGCTGATGCACTTTCTTTATGGACCGGCGGTCATGAGTCGACTCTTGAACCCCGGCGAGCCTATCTCCTTGAGAAGGAGCAGCGGCTTGAAGAAGCCATATTGAGGGCTTCCTTGCGTATAGGTACGTTGTGCTCCTTTTGTAGTCTTTCCGATTATTTATGCTCGTGCATATGTATCATTGTTTTTTATTCGAATCGTGCAGAATCTTCGACGCTGGGGGAGCTTCGTACGGGCTCATTGAAGCTGACGCCTGCCGAAATCCCCGATGAAACATTGCTTGATGCGGAGGGGGCTGATGAGGCTGCTCCTCTTGCGATAGAGCCTCCAGTGGCTGTTCTTAATCAGGTAGTGCTCGCCCCTTTAGGGGAGACTCATTTGGAGGCTGCTGCCCTAACGGCCCTTCCCGAAGACGGCCCCGAGGCTGAGATGGAGGTAGTGGGGACTTCCCCCCCTCTGTTGGAGTCCGGGGTTCCGACAGAGGCTGTCGAAGCCGCTATCCCCCCGGCTCAGAATGGGAGGAGTGTTGAAGGTAACCTTTCTGAATTTTAAATTAGCGGTCTTTCCGTTGTCTGAACTCTTTTGTTTTCTCAGAATTACGCGAGTTGGCGGCCTCTATTGTCGATCTGTCTCCCCGGCAATCCTTTCAGCGTCTGCTGGAGATGGCAGCTCTACAAGCGATATCCCCCCCAACGCATTGTCCTCTCATCTGGGCAAGGTTGGTGTCGTCCATCCCTTCTCATAGCATCGTCGTTATTTTGCGTACTGACATTGATATTTTCTACAGTTCTGGAAGCCGATGATGAGGTCGAGGTTCTCAAAGGGCCAGGGGAGCCTTCAGCTCCTACTTGCACGACTGTCGGTAAGCGACATTTCGTTATACTCTCACTCGTTCTTTGCTTAAGAATTTTGCTGACGTCTTCCAAATTTGAACAGCTCTGCCAGTCTCCACGGCGTTGGAGTCACGCATCGTGATGCCGCCCGGCCCTTATACCTTGCGGGCTTCAGAACGCTTGGCCCAATTAAGCCTCGTCTCCTTGTCGTCTCTGATCGAGGAGCTTCGTGCTGGCAGCGCGACCACGACTGAAGCATTCGCTGCCGAGGCTAACGGTTCTCTTCCTTTTCTTGCCACCTACCACAGCGAAGAGGTGGTGCGAGTCTGGGTGGAGTTCTGCCGGCGGGTGGAGGCTTGCCTGCACGCCCTCGAATGTTCCCACCTTTCCTCGGAGGCCGTGGCTGCAAAGGCAGAGTTACGGGGGCTGATAGCACGGTGCGCGGCAAACATGACGTCATGTGAGAAGAGGCTCGGTCGCAACTTCTCGGAGAGGGAGCTAGCCTCCAAGGCGCTGGGCGAGCTTCAAGCCAATCTCACAGCCAAAGCCAACAAAGCGTATGAACTCTGGCGGGTGCTTCAGGAGTCCATCAAAGAGGTGGTGGCCCTCGATAAAGCTGCCACGTTCACTCGTGAGAGGGTCGAGGCTCATAAGGCCACTGAGAAAGAGCTTGAAGCCCGGCTTGCTTCATATCAGGCCCAACAAGCTCAGGCGAAGGCTCGTCTTTTGGAGATCTTGCGTCATGAAGCCGTGGTCCAACAAAAGCAGGATGAGCTGACCAAGCTGCTGAATCGCCCGCCGGCTTGAAACATTTGTTTCTTTTCTTTCCTTTTTGTACATACTCATGGATGAGAGTATTTTCTTTTTGTTTCTTTCATGAATTGTACTTTGTACCCATTTTGGTTTATGAATAAAAGATACATTTTTCTTCTCAATGATGTGTCTCCTTTTCATTGAATGTATTCTGCGGATATTCTACCTTGATCTCCTTGTAGGACAGCAATGGCTCAGGATTCAGGGTTAAGATCTGCTTCCCAAGACTTTTGCATTTTATGAGCCACGAGAGTTTCATAAAGAGTTTTTCTCCCTACAGGTCGAGAGGATTCCATAGGTGTAAGTTCTTCTTAAAAATCGTGAGGATTCTTAAGCGGGTTTTCCCTTGAGAGTCGTAAGGATCTCATAAAAGAGTTTTTCTTCCTCGCAGGTCGTGAGGACCTGCAAGTGTTGGATGTGGTCGCCCTTATCCGTGTTTCACGGGGTCAGGGGTCGCTCAAGGTATCGTAGTTTAAAGACATCACGGTCAAGGTTAAGGACCTCATAGTCCGTGGATTTAAGGACCCCACAGTCCGATGTTAGTTTTAAGACATCACGGTCAAGGTTAAGGACCTCATAGTCCGTGGATTTAGGGACTCCACAATCCGATGTTTGGTCGCAGGGACCCGTCACCTCTTTGAAGACGTTGAGGAATTACAACGCCGAGTATCAAAGGAGTGAAGAGATGTACCCTTTAACCAAGGGAGAATCCGTAGGGAATCGGGGTGGTTGATCGTTAGTTTTAAGACATTGCGGTCGAGGTTAAGGACGTCATAGTCCGTGGATTTTAAGGACTCCACAGTCCGGTATTTGCTCTGGATGCTTCACACGGGTTCACTGCCGTGCTCGGCGAGGACCAGGCTCCGCTCTGGGCGTTTTTCCGCGGGGTCAAAGAGTGACGTTATCCGCGTTCCACGTAACCAGGAATTTTGCACTAGATGCTTCACACGGGTTCACTGCCGTGTTCGGCGAGGACTAGGCTCCACTCTGGATGCTTCACACGGGTTCATTACCGCGCTCTGCGAGGACCAGGATCCGCTCTAGATGCTTCACATAGGGTCAAAGAGTGACATTATCCGCGTTCCACGTAACCAGGAATTTTGCACTAGATGCTTCACACGGGTTCGCTGCCGTGCTCGGCGAGGACTAGGCTCCGCTCTGGATGCTTCACACGGGTTCACTGCCGTGCTCTGCGAGGACCAGGATCCGCTCTGGACGTTTTCCACGGGGTCAAAGAGTGACGTTATCCGCGTTCCACGTAACCAGGAATTTTGCACTAGATGCTTCACACGAGTTCACTGCCGTGTTCGGCGAGGACTAGGCTCCGCTCTGGATGCTTCACACGGGGTCAAAGAGTGACATTATCCGCGTTCCACGTAACCAGGAATTTTGCACTAGATGCTTCACACGGGTTCACTGCCGTGCTCGGCGAGGACTAGGCTCCACTCTGGATGCTTCACACGGGTTCATTGCCGTGCTCTGCGAGGACCAGGATCCGCTCTAGATGCTTCACACGGGGTCAAAGAGTGATATTATCCACGTTCCACGTAACCAGGAATTTTGCACTAGATGCTTCACACGGGTTCGCTGCCGTGCTCGGCGGGGACTAGGCTCCGCTCTGGATGCTTCATACGGGTTCACTGCCGTGCTCTGCGAGGACCAGAATCCGCTCTGGACGTTTTCCACGGGGTCAAAGAGTGACGTTATCCGCGTTCCACGTAACCAGGAATTTTGCACTAGATGCTTCACACGGGTTCACTGCCGTGTTCGGCGAGGACTAGGCTCCGCTCTGGATGCTTCACACGGGGTCAAAGAGTGACATTATCCGCGTTCCACGTAACCAGGAATTTTGCACTAGATGCTTCACACGGGTTCACTGCCGTGCTCGGCGAGGACTAGGCTCCGCTCTGGACGTTTTCCACGGGGTCAAAGAGTGACGTTATCCGCGTTCCACGTAACCAGGAATTTTGCACTAGATGCTTCACACGGGTTCACTGCCGTGCTCGGCGAGGACTAGGCTCCGCTCTGGATGCTTCACACGGGTTCACTGCCGTGCTCTGCGAGGACCAGGATCCGCTCTGGACGTTTTCCACGGGGTCAAAGAGTGACGTTATCCGCGTTCCACGTAACCAGGAATTTTGCACTAGATGCTTCACACGGGTTCACTGCCGCGCTCGGCGAGGACTAGGCTCCGCTCTGGATGCTTCACACGGGTTCACTGAGTGACGTTATCCGCGTTCCACGTAACCAGGAATTTTGCTGATTGTATCCGCATTTCACGGGATGGAGGTTTGACTGTTGGCGATATGTATACCACCGAGCCATGGAACTGGGAGTTGCCGCTGTTCCGCTTAGCTTGAAGTTGTGTCCGTTGTTACGAGACGAGTGTTGGGATGATCTCTAGGTCGCTTGTGGCCTGTCGAGATTTAGCTTCTTTCTTTGGTGAAACCTGGGGGAGGTAGGTATGTTCCCTTTTTGTTTATGCCATTGGATTGTATACAGGGTGTGATGGAACATCACCTGTAACGCATACATTTTATTTTTATTTTATTTCTTTTTCCGCGATACTCTATCATTTCAGCTTTTAAATCGCGGAGGTCGCGATTGCCCTATCATTTCGGCGATTTTTCGCGGTGCCCAATCATTTCGGCTATTTTTTTTCATTTTCACTCGCTGCTTTTTATTGCGAGTTGCCCCACCATTTCGGCTATTTTTCATGCATACATTTTTACTTACTGTTTTTTTTTATTGCAAGTTGCCCCATCATTTCGGCTATTTTTCATGCATACATTTTTACTTGCTGTTTTTTTTTATTGCAAGTTGTCCCATCATTTCGGCTATTTCGTATGCATGTGTGGCTTGCTAGCTTTTTCGCCGCAAGCTTGGATTTTAGACACCGATTTCGGCATCAGCACCGCTGCAACTGGGATGTTGCCAAGTGCGAATCATCATTTGCCTCTGTTGATGTCGAACAAAGGTGGCTTAGTAAACAGGGTTAAGGGTCCTGTCGACCAAGGCTTTTGACTTCATGACCCGTAAGGGTCTCACAAAGGTATTTCTCCCTACAAGTCGTGAGGATCTTGCAGGTGTATTTTCTCCTTAGGGATCGTGAGGATTCCTAAGTGTATGTTCCTCTGTAAGTCGTAAGGATCCTACAAGAGGGTTTTCTCCTTATAAGTCGAGAGGAATTATAAGGGTTGTTCACCATATGGACATGTCCCTAGTCACGGGTGTGACTTTGCTGGGGAAATGTTTATTCGCGCCCGTGGATTGTATACAAGGGTCAGTATTGAGCCGCTTGTAGGGCATTATCGAAGGTTATGGAGGATCTGCTTAAGAACAGGTTTAGGTTTTTGTAACTTAAGACTTTCAAATCTCATGAGCCGTGAGGGTCCCATAAGAGAATTCTCCTTACGAGTCGTGAGGATCTCGCAAGTGTATTTTCTCCTTAGGAATCGTGAGGATTCCTAAGTGTGTTGCTCCTTTGTGAGTCGTAAGGATCTCACGCGGGTGGTTTCTCCTTACAAGGTCGAGAGGACCCTATAAGTGTCTTTTAACGAGGTCGCGCCCTTTCGGGTTTTCACAAACACTCGCCGGTAGTCCTGCTGTTTTTACTCACGGAGCCCTTTCGGGTTTTCATCCGTGCCCATTTTGCTTATGGACATACCATTTTTTTTTATTCTTTTCATTTTCTTTTTCTCCTTTTTTTTTTACGAGGCCGCGCCCTATCGGGTTTTCACGAACACTCGCCGGTAGCCCTGCTGTTTTTACTCACGGAGCCCTTTCGGGTTTTCATCCGTGCCCTTTTTGCTTATGGACATACCGTTTTTATTTATTATATTTTTTTTATCTCGTCAGCCTAAGGATGCTGCGGTATTAGTTTAAGGACGTTTCGGTCCGCTATTAGTTTAAGGACATTTCGGTCCGTCGTTAGTTTAAGAACGTTTCGGTCCGTCGTTAGTTTAAGGACGTTTCGGTCCGTTCGAAAAGAGGGCCAGCTACTACTCTTTGAGCTTTAGGAAGATAGCGAGCAGACATAGTCGTCGTCATCTATCATTGACCTAGGCTGTGGCTCATTAAGCGTAGTATTTCTTTAGGAAGCGGCCGTTTATTGGCCTGAAAGGCCTTTCACCATGCATGTCCATGAGTAGATAGGCTCCACCCTGGTAGACCTTATCTATGATGTACGGGCCTTCATAGTTCGGCTCGAATTTTCCCCGCTTGGCACGATTGGGGATCATAGGTCTTTTGACCACTAGTACGAGTTCGCCTTGGCGGAATGTCCTCGTCCTGGTCAATCTTTCATACGAGCGCGTCATCTTTGCTTTGTAGGCCTCTAGATTTTGTTGCGCTATGAGCCGAGTTTCATCGAGGGCATCAAGCTCCTCAAGCCGAAGGTGAGCATTTTCTTCGTCCGTCAGCTCGTAGTGGACTGCCACTCGTAGAGAGGGTATCTCTATCTCGAGGGGGAGCACTGCTTCCGTCCCAAATACCAATGCGTACGGCGTTGTGTTCGTGGCCGTCTTGAACGTAGTTCGATAGGCCCATAGGGCTTCTTGTAGCCTCTCGTGCCAGTCTCTCTTATTCCGGGAAACGGTCTTTTTCATGATTTTTGTCAAGGTCTTATTGAAGGCCTCGGCTAGACCATTAGCTCGCGGATTGTAAACTGAAGAATATCTCCAGTCTATATTGTGCTGCTGCGCGAAGCGGCTAATCTTATGGCTTCTGTAGGCTGGCCCGTTATCGGAGATAATCCGCCGTGGAGTTCCAAACCGATAGATGACGTGCGTCTTGAAGAAGTGGAGGATATTCTCCGTCTTCACTTCCCTCAGCGGTACTGCTTCTGCCCATTTGGAGAAGTAATCAGTTGTCGCCAGGATAAAACGATGTCCTCGGGACGATGCTGGCTCGATGGGGCCAACTATGTCAGTCCCCCACATTTCGAATGGCCAACTAGCCACCGTTGGGTGTAGTGGATTCGGATGTTGGTGGATAAAGTCTCCATGAATCTGGCACGAGCGGCATTGCTTCACATACTCGAGGCAGTCCTGGGTCATCGTGGGCCAATAGTAACCCATCCGTTTAATTTTTAACTTCATCTTTAGGCCTGCTTGGTGAGAACCGCAAAGTCCGTCGTGAACTTCCTGAACGACTCTTTCTGCCTCGTCAGGTCCTAAGCATCTCAGCCATAGAGAATCAAACGACCTCTTGTATAGGGTATCGTTGACGAAAGCGAAAGACAGAGCTCGTTTCATGAGCTGATGCCTTGAGGATGCTTCTTCGGACATTCGGTGGGACTTAAAGTAGTCTATGAAGACTTCCCTCCAGTCCTCAGCCTTCTTACGGTCTTTTATTTGTAGGGTCGTCTGCTCAGTCGCCCCCTTTTCTTTATACAATTCCGGAGATATTTCTGCTGGGACGAGCACTCGACGGCTTTGTACCACGATTCTGACGTCATCAAGGTTCTCGTCAGCCAGTTCTTTAGCAAGTTTGGCCAGCGCGTCTGCTTTGCTGTTTTCCGCGCGCGGTATGTTCTCCAGAGTATAGGAGGGAATTTAGGTCAATAGTCGTTGCACCTTTTCGCCGTACTTCACCAACTCCGGTTTGCACGTTTGGTAGTCACCGTTTACTTGACTAATGACCAATTGAGAATCCCCGTATATAAGGAGGTCTTCAATTCCCATGTCGATGGCGATCTCGAGGCCTGCTATCAGAGCTTCGTACTCAGCTTCATTGTTCGTTCTCGGCTCTGTTAAGGAGAAGGCGAAGCGCATTATCCCTCCTTATGGAGTCACGAAGATGAGGCCTACCCCCGATTTGATCATTGGGATACCTTGTTTCCGTTTCTTTATGGAGGACGCTCCATCGAAATAGAGTTCCCATCGGGTACTACCGCCGCCAATCGCATCAAATGCATGCTCGTCCGGCAAATCGCAGTTCAGAGGAGAATCGGCTGGTATCGGTTGCTCAGCGAGGAAATCGGTAATGGCCTGGCCTTTCACCGCCTTGAGAGGTTGATACGTTATCGAGAACTCCATCAAGAGCAGGGCCCATTTAGCGAGTCGTCCCGTCAATATGGCTTTTGACATCAAGTATTTAAGGGGGTCCATCTTCGAGATGAGACGGACTTCGTGTGCCAACGCATAGTGCCTGAGCTTTGTTATCGCGAAGATTAACGCCAAGCAATGTTTTTCAATGGGAGAGTAGTTGCTTTCCGCCCCCAGTAGAACTCGACTTAAGTAGTAGAGTGCTCTCTCTTTCCCTTGACCGTTCTCTTGTGCCCATAATGCGCTTAAGGAACCTTCGAGGGCGGTTGTATAAAGAATGAGGGGTTTTCCCTTGACCGGCGCAGCCAACACCGGAGGGTTCTGCAGGTACTCCTTGATCTCGTCTAGTGCGCCTTGGCATTTGTGATCCCAAACGAATGGAGTTCCCTTTTCATCAGGTGGCTGTAGGGACGGCATTTGCCTGAAAGATTGGCGATAAACCGCCGGATGTATGCGAGTTTCCCTTGGAGAGACCGCAACTGTTTGAGGGTTCTTGGCGGAGGCATTTCCATGATCGCTTTAATCTTTGACGGATCTATTTCAATACCTCGGTGTCGAACGATGAATCCCAGGAATTTGCCCGAGGAGACTCCAAACGCGCATTTGAGGGGATTCATTTTCAAATTATATTGCCGAAGGCGTTGAAATACAGTCTCCAGATGCTTTAAATGCTCTTCGTATGACATGCTCTTTACTACGAGGTCATCGATATAGCACTCGACGATGTCATGTATGATGTCGTCGAAGATCTTTGTCATGGCCCTTTGATAGGTGGCGCCAGCGTTCTTTAGACCAAAGGGCAAAACCCTGTAGCAGAATATACCCAAAGGGATCCGGAAAGCGGTGTGCTTCTGGTCTTCGGGATGCATCTTTATCTGATTGTATCCTGATGAGCCGTCCATAAAGGAGAAAACCTCATAAGTGGACGTGTTATCTATCATTAGCTCTGTTACCGGTACTGGGAAATCGTCCTTCGGGCAAGCTTTATTGAGATCCCTGAAATCCACGCATATGCGTACCGTCCCATTTTTCTTCATTACCGGGATGATATTGGCGATCCAGTCGGGATATTGGACTTCTTGGATAAATCCAGAATCGATCAGCTTCTTAACTTCGGCGTTGATGCTCATTTCAAGCTCGAGTCGCATCCTTCTTGGCGCCTGCTTGACCGGCTTGATATCCGGGGATATTGCTAACTTATGCACAGCAATCTCCGGATCTAATCCTGGCATCTCGGAGTAGTTCCACGCGAAGCAGTCTTTATGTCGTAGAAGCACGTTCTTTAAAGCAGCCACCCTTTCCTCAGATAGCAGCTCGCTGACAAATGTCGGTCGCGGGTCATCTGCCGATCCCAACTCAATCTTCTTGAGGTTATCTGCAGTAGTATGTATGCCATCTTCCAGTTCTTTCGGAGCTGGCGGAAATTCTGAGACCACCTCATCATCGCTGTTCTCAAAGCACCAGGGAAGGTCATCCATATTCTCGGACTCTTCTTTTAATATCGTAATCGTGTAACAGGTGCGAATCCGCTTCCAGGACTGAGGTGGATCTGGTTTTGCTTTTGCGGCTTTGGGTTCGTGCTTTTGTGGCGGCGTTACCCTCCAGCCGTCGGATAAGGCGAAACTGCCAAGCTGATACTGATCCTCGACCCAATTCTTGAAGGCGAAACAGCCTTCGGTAGGATGTCCTATGGCTCGGTGATAAGAGCAATAGCTTAGATGAGCAGCCTTGTTAGCTTGCTCAGGGTGTCTAGATCCTGGAAGCGTGATCATTTGATGTTTTAGAGCGAGCTTGAGTAACCTCTTCGTCTTGTCTCGGGGGAAGGAGTACGCTCGACTCATCTTCTTCATGAGGGACAAATCCGAGCCGTGCAATACCCGATCACGCAACCCCCTAATCCTGCGTTGTTGTTATCGGCTCCTTTTTCTGCTTCTTGATTTATTTCTGTCTCCGCATCGGGCCTTTCGTACAACGGGTTGACAAAGGCGAACATCATTGTCTTTTGCAGCCTGTTGAAATAGGCGTTGCGTCCTAGCCTTCTCGTAGATGGCCGTTTCGCGGTCGTGGTCTTCCCGAGCTTTCTGACCCACTTTCCTGATAGGGTTGTCCATTCTTTGTTCAAACGACGGACTCGGCGCTTCAATCGCGGGGTCTAGTTTTGATGAGGGGTTGGCATCTCCTGACAGGGCGTCCTCTTCCTCATCAAAGGTATATATAGCATAGCTGCTGCGGGCCCGTCCCCTTTTTCCGGTTCTCGCGTATCCAAGCCCAAGTATTTCCATTTTCCCGTTGGGCAATTTGTGTTGAGTCCCAGGGACGTCCCAAATCTTGTTATAGAACCGGGCCTGCCGAACAGTCTGTTTTAAGGGCACCCCTTTGCGTTTCAATAGCCTCTTTAATCCATGCGTATAGTATCTGGGCAGACGGATGGGTTGGAGCCTGTCGAGTGTCGCATCCGCACCATGCCAGATCTCTTTCTCTACTTTCGACTCTGAGGATCGATAGAATAGGATCACCTTCTCACCCCTTTGACTGGGAGGGACGTAAAATGTTCGCAGGTCCTGCACATTGTGGGCTTGAAGTGCGTCGAGATCTTTGTAGTGTTCTCGCGGTACCATGGTGATTTGCAAACTATGGTCATCGCCAGGGGGTGCTTGTACCGACAGCCGATTGGAGAACACGGCATTAACTTCATCTTCTGAATCACTTCCGAAGACCGAGATGGGGGCGGACGTCCCTAGGTTGTTGCGTTGAGATGGCCCTGCATAAACTATCTCTTCCTCTTCTTCGGTATCGCTCCCGAAAACAGGGATGGTGGAGGCGGCTTTGTTCTCCGGGTTGCGACACCTTTCTGTATCCTCGAAATCTGGCAAAAAGTACTTCGCATCTTCGTATTTGCGGACTTCGTTCACGGAGAATGGGTTCAACTCACCTGTTACGGTATACTCGAAACCATCCTTAAAGTACTTCATACACTGATGTTGCGTAGAAGGGATGATGTTGTACTCGTGTAGCCAAGGACGGCCGAGTAAGGCGTTGTAGCAGGTCTTGGCGTCAATGACATGGAATTTGACGTCTGTGACGAGAAGTCTGAAGCGTAATGTTAGTATTACAGATCCGAGAGTCCGTGACGATTGTGAATCGAAACCGGAGATAGTGATTTTGTCACGAGCGAGGTGCTGCACACTCATGCAGATTTCCTTCAACACCTGAACATTAAGGAGATTGACGGAGGATCCATTATCCACCAGGATCTTTCTTATCCTGATATCATGGCAGTATCCAGAGACATATAGGGGACGGTTGTGGTCGCACGTCCCGAGAAGGAGGTCTTCATCACCGAAAGTGATGTCGGCCGTGTGCACTTCCTCTAGTTCATCCTTCATCTTTTCAGTGGCGAGGAAGGCTTGGAATTGCTCAGGTTCTTGTAACGCCTTAATCAGTGAGTCTCACGCTTCTTTTGATAATAGGAGGGCATCGAGGATGCTAAGCTGAGAAGGTAGCTTCCTTAGGTGTGCGAGGATGTTGTAGTCCACCTTACCCTTTCTAGGAGGGTCTTTGGCAGCCAGCTCTCTCATGACTTGGTCATCTAGAGTGATATCTTCAGTGACCTTTTCCTTTCCCTTATCTTTCCTACTCGCGGGCCCGAGATTCTTTTCTGGGAGTGTGCGATTGCGCAGCTGAATGTTCTCGCAGGCCTCCGATTTCTCCTTTTTCCCTAAAACAGATTCTTTAAAGAGAGGGCCCAGAGCCATTTCTTCATCAGAGTCGCTCCCAAAGGTGAGAACTTGTGACCCCCTGGCGTTAACCATGTAACAGTTGCCAGTAGTCCTGTTGTGCCCATCGACGGTACTTCTTTGCTCCCGACGGATCTTGCGTTTCACGCGCTTAAAATGTTGCCGATGGGCAACATATCCTTGCCACCATATCTTAAAGGCGTCGCACTCCTCCGTGGGGTGTGAGATTTTCCGATGATATGCGCAATAATCAGGGTGCCTCTCCACCCCATCGTGCGTATTTCCTTCCGAGGGTGGTAGCTTCATTCCCATTGACATGGCTTTGGCAAACCTTTTCCTCGTCTTGAATATCTTCTTGTCTACTTTGGATGCCTTTCGCTCTGGCAGGGGTAGTTCGACTCTTTCGTTCAGTCGCCTGCGTTTGGCTCCTTCTGAAGCGGCCATCTCACGCTCCTGGTCCGCTTTACTTTTTAGGCGAATCTCGTCTAGAAAATCGTCGATCATTTCGTCTGTTGGCCATGCATGCTCTGGTACAGGCTCTGCCCCCAGTTTCTTAGTGCCGGGAGTTTTCCCATCATCGGTAAACGAGTGGGAGATTACGTTACAACTCGCCACATATCCTTCGGATTCATCCGACGAGCTCTCTCCATCATCTTCCTCTTGAAAGATGTGGTTGAGGAACTCTTGCAGTGTGACAGGAGTTCGCGCCTTTTGATTGTATTCTTCCAGCGCGTCGATTTTCTTCTGCAAGTTCATGTGCTCGTTTCCAAGCTTCACGGACTTCTTGGATTTCTTCTTCTTTTTCTTCGAAGATTTTGACGGTTGGGCGTGAGTATTTGGGCTCTTATCGCGAGTCTTCGTAGTTGGGCGAGGCTTCAGCATTCCTTCGATAATTTGAGGTTCAAGAGGGTCCTTCCATTCGATCGCAGGGCACGCATGAAGGTCTCTCAGCATTCTTTTGGTTTTAGTTGATAGCACGACCTCCCATGGAACTTCTTCGATAAAGGAACAGGTTGCCCCCGGTGTATCTACTTTCTTAAGAGTATGCGGCTGTGGTGGGTTCACCTTCCACTTTTCTGACAGTATAAACTTCCCCTGGAGGTATTGATCTTCAACCCATCCTTTGAAGACGAAGCAGTCTTCAATCGGATGACTTACCGTCTGATGGTAAAGGCAATAATTAGGGTTATTCGCCTCAGTGGGTTGTGGCGGTCGCCTTGGATTTGGTAGGTTTATAAGCCTGTTGCGCACTGCCAGCTCGAATAACCGTTTCGTCTTGTCTCGTGGGAACGAGTATGGACGCTTCATCTTCTCGTTATAATACCGGCGTCTTTCTTCCAATTGATCTCCCGGCTTCGGGGCGTTAGGTTGCTGCTGGGCATTCGCGACGAAGGTTGCCCTTCCTTTACCCTTGTCATTCCGAGGTTCCGACTTCGGGGGAGGTGGTCTATGACCCACCTGATCCATCTGGGCCAACTTGTCGATTAAGGCCTGGAATGTGGTTGGCTTAAAGAACATCATAAACTGGGAGATAGTTGCGTGGGGGTCTAGGGTTCCTACGAACATGCCCACTGCAGGTGCTTCCTCAATGCGTTGCTCGCATCTCGACCACAAATTCCGCCAGCGTATAGCATACTGGACCCAGGTTTCGCCTGGTTTTATCCTGGCGTTAATCAGTGCTGTTATTGGAGTGCGTTCGCTGGCACTTGCGAATCGCTGAGTGAATAACAACTCCATTTCAGCGAATGTCTTGATAGAATCGTTCGGGAGTTCCGAATACCATTCGAACGCTGTTTCTGATAAGCTGCCCACGAACTGGCAAAGCAACAGTTTATCATCACCGCCGGTGTTACCGCAGAGGGCCCGAAACTGGGCAACATGTTGATGGGGATTGCCGGTCCTCTTATACACGTGGAATTTCGGTATCGTATAGCCTGGCGGGTATTTAATTTGGTCGTACCAGCTTGGATACGGCCGGCCCGTCTTTACGACTTGACCAGCTGCCTCAGTCGCATGATGAACCCGGATTTGCTGGGCTATATAGTCAACCAAGTCAGCTTTAGAGATCGTCTCTTCCTTGGCCGTTGAGAGGGCCGGTGGTGGATTTGACGTTTCTCCTCGGCCGTCTTCAAGAACGATTGGGGGGTCCTCGGCGGGTAGGTCCTGCTGGATCATCATTCCTATCATATCTTGGAAGAGAAGGCCCATACGCTGTATGTTGGCTGCTTGTTCAGCAGCCTCTTTGTCCTTTTTCTCCAGTATCCGGCGAAGGAATTCAGCGTCGGTTTCTTCCTCCTGGCGTGCGTCTGAGGACGTTTCTGGGCTTTCTTTTGGCCCGGTAAGTGCGGCCATAGCATTCATCATTCTTGGAGCTTTTGCTGCTGCTCCTGGGCTTTGGTCACCGACCGTGTAAGCGGTCTATGACCCGTGGACGCGCGGCTGTCTTCTTTTCCTGACACCATGTATACGGTGTGGACAATCATGCCCCCAGACTTAGGGCGTCTGGGCTTAGTGCTATTAGCTGTCGTTGCAGGCTGGGGGATCTTCTCTGGCTTCCTCCTTTCATGAGCCATGGAGGTTGAGGGGGCCGTTGAGGTGGGCGTCCAGACAACCTTTCGGGGTTTAGCCTGGTGACCAGCTTCTGGTTGGATTTTCAGCTTCTTGTGCTGGTGGGGGAAGTTTGGATCGATGATCGAGTCTCGGGCCTGTCGCCAAACCTTGTAGATTTTGGAAGACAGCCGTTGAGTGGATCGGGGCTGTTCTGATTTTATTTCCACAACCTTTTTTAATGGGGGAGGAGACCTCTTTAGCACTGCAGCAGGAGAATTCCTTCGCACCTTATTTAGCATCTCGAAGCTGTTCCCAGTTGGAACAGCAGCATTAACTTCTGTCATCGGGGCTGGTGGAGTTAACCCGGAGGGGGAGTTGCCCCCAGCCTTCCTTACTCGGCGCCAATGGCGACGTCGAGCGTGTCGAGCGGACGGCGTTGGTTCAGCGGCAAGAATGGTTTCGTCTTGCCCCCTGTGTAGGTGGGGGGTTGCCGTTGGTGTTATCCTGTCAAAGACCGATGTCCTTTGGGTAGCAGGAGCGGGAGCTGAAGCCGTCAATCTTATAAAGACCGACTTTTTGGCCGGAGAAGCCGCCTTGGCGATTTCGGGAGCAGGAGCAGCCACTTTCTTAGAAACAGCCTTCTCCGGGATTGCAGACCTCATGATGGGTCTACCGGATTTCTGGCCCAATCTAGAGAAGACCGAGGCGCTGATGTTGGGCGACCCGTTGAGATGAGCCGCGGTAGGGGTAAGACGATCAAAGACCGACTTCTTGGGAGCTTCCTTTGTCAGCACTGGCGCCGTGAAGCTTGTTGGTGGGAGTATAGTCCCGAAGAACAATCCGGTAGTGGCCTGAGTCACCTGGTCCACCGGCATTGTGAATAACGAAGCAGCTTGGGGTCCGTAGGCTATACCTCCTGGCGAGGCAAAGCGTTGGTCGCAATTGCAGTCTGAGCAGTTGGAGAATTTCACGGAAGTAGAAGCCATCGATCCTTTGCTTTCTGCAATAAGCGAGACGCCAATTCTTAGTATCTTGAAACCCAAGGGCCACCATTAGCGAACCGCGATTGGTTCGCGAATCACGACACACGAAATGTGGAGTGGAAAGAGGAAAAGGTCCCACCGGACGTGCCAGAATCTGTTCCCCTCCGAACGGCGGCCGGGACGCGGGGACGTCCATGCTTGAGGTTCGGGGCAGATGCTAATTGGTGCTATCCGTCCACCTCTCCGAAGATGCCAAGTTGATTTATGGCACCGTATATCGAAGGTTTAAACGGATGCGTCCGATGTAGCAGACTTCGTCAGATTCCCCCTCGCACGAGGGGTTTTTGATTGTGGGGACGCTCTTCCCTGCAGGCGCAAGCCCCTGCAGTTAATTACGCTACCGCGCTGCGGTAACAACTTTCTCTTTCTCCAGATGGTCACTTCGTGTCGTGTTTTTGTTCTATTTGTGGTTGCCCGTGGATTGTATACGGAGACTGAGTTATGTCGTCGCCCGTAGGACGTGGACTAGTCTAAATCCGTATTTTCTTAGATTTGGGTTTGGGGGTTTGGTTTGAGGATACGTTAGCCATATTTGAGGCTAAGATCAACTCAAACGTTTGTTAAGGATACGTTAGTCTAACTTGAGACTAAGATCAACTTAACGGGATCGTTTAGATCTGACAAAAGAGCATTTGGGGCTCTATTGTTCCAGTTTAGGAACATAGTGGTCCATTGAATGTGTGGCCGTCGGGACCCGTCACCTCTCTGACGACGTTGAAGGATTACAACGACAGATGTCAGAGGAGTTCAGAGATGTACCCTTGAACCGAAGTTGATTGGGGGGATTCATAGTCCAGTCTGTTTGAAGGTTTAAGGATACGTTAGCCATATTTGAGGCTAAGATCAACTTAAACGGGATCGTTTAGATCCAACAAAAGAGCGATTGGCTCTATTGTTCCAGTTTAAGGACATAGTGGTCCATTGCTAGTTTAAGGACATTGCGGTCCGTAGGTAGTTTAAGGACATTGCGGTCCAGGTTAAGGACGCCGTAGTCCATGGGTTTAAGGACCCTACAGTCCATTGTTAGTTTTAAGACATCTCGGTCGAGGTTAAGGACGTCGTAGTCCATGGGTTTAAGGACCCCACAGTCCATTGTTAGTTTTAAGACATCTCGGTCGAGGTTAAGGACGTCGTAGTCCATGGGTTTAAGGACCCCACAGTCCATTGTTAGTTTTAAGACATCTCGGTCGAGGTTAAGGACGTCGTAGTCCATCGGTTTAAGGACCCCACAGTCCATTGTTAGTTTTTAGACATCAAGGTCGAGATTAAGGACGTCGTAGTCCATGGGTCCTTCCATCGGTTTAAGGACCCCACAGTCCATTGTTAGTTTTAAGACATCTCGGTCGAGGTTAAGGACGTCGTAGTCCATGGGTTTAAGGACCCCACAGTCCGTATCAATATGTGGTCATCGGGACCCGTCACCTCTTTGAAGACGTTGAGGGATTACAACGCCAAGTATCAAAGGAGTGAAGAGATGTACCCTGGAACCGGAGTAGATTAAGTAGTCTTTGGCCCAATTTGGGATCGAGACCAATTGATTATGTTATGAGCCCATTAGCCCAGTTAATTACGAATTGAGGACTTATGGCCAGCTTGGGCTAAGTCCAATCATGTCTGCAATATTGACTTCCTGTTGGTCCATTGAAGGAGAGACTTTGTCTCTGGCCATTTAGCCAATTGGGCCAAAGCCTAGTGTTAAACACTACAGACCAATCAGTGTTGAACACTGGGAATGAAATTGACAAGTTAGTGTTTAACACTAAAAGATAATTGGTGTTAAACACCAGCAACAAGGCTTTCAAATTAGCATTAAACACTAAAACAGATCAGTGTTAAACATTGGCAACGGAGATCTCAAATTAGTGTTAAACACTAAGGTAATCAGTGTCGAACACTGCAAATAAAGTTCTTTGATTAGTGTTGAACACTAAGGCCCAACAATGTTTTAACACTGGATTCGGGAGTTCCAATTTAGTGTTAAACACTAATGCAAGAGGGGTCACGTGGCAACACGTGAGAGCGCCCTCCCTTCATTTGTTCTGCTGAAAAGATCACATCTTTTGGAGCATCACGTGTCATCACGTGACGGGTGTTTAAATGAGGTATGTTAAAGCTTCTGTTAAGGGTCACGTGGTCACGTGAGGCGCTGCCTCAAAGGGCTTTCTGTAGATCTTTTGGGGGGGTCACGTGGTGACACATGACCCTTCTTTTCTGTAGTTGTTTAGAAGATCTGTTAATCCCTTTCAGGAATTGGATTCCTCGTAGGGTTGAACCCTGACAATAATTCCAGAGGAATTAAATTCCTAGTTCCTTTTGAAGAGTTGAACCCTGAATTTTCTGTAGGAATTAAATTCCTCATATATGTGAAAAACTGAATAGGGTTAAACCCTAATAAAAGCTTTAAGAAATTAAACCCACACTCTCTGTTAGAGAATTATTCTGGGGAATAAGATTAAGGGAATTAAATTCTTGTTGTTTTAACAGAACTAAGTTCTTAACTAGGGTTAAACCCTGATTCTTTTCGTTCTGAAGGAATTAAATTCCCATGACACAGGGTCGAACCCTAATTTTATTTTAAAGGAATTAAATTCCTATAGTTCTGTGAGAATTAAATTCTCGTGCTTCCATTCCCTCTCTATGCTTTGGATCTGCATGGCAGGATCTCAACCCATTGAGAATTAAATTCTCAACTTCAAGGGGAGATGTGCGCTTTACAGATCCTCCATCTAAGAGAGAAGAAATATGTTCTTCTGTTTTACATCAGAGTTGAACTCTGTTGAGGATTAAATTCTCCTTGTTTCAAAAAGCCTTCCCTTTCTTACCTAGGATTTTCTTTTGCAGAAGATCCAGATTCCTCAAAGTATCAAGGCTCTCTCCCTTTTCTTCCCTCTGCGTGTATATCCCTTTTTTATGTGTCTCGGCTCCTATTTATAGGAGAAGCAGCCGAGTCAATTAGTTTTTTGATGTATCTTCATTGAGAGATTTGATTTGCATCCATCATTCGTTCTGGACCTTTGGATTATTAGGTGAATTTTATTCACCATTGGATTTCAAATCCAGAGATTCTCCTTTGTGATTTCTGTTAGATTTAAGAGGGAAATCTTCCCAAATTCGAGATTTTCCCATAGATAGATGATATTTAATCACTCTAAATCTTTAATTCAATCGGTTGCTTTTGGAAAGACTTGAGAGGACTTTTCTCAGAATTTAATTATGTTTAACAAATGGGCTTTGAAAGCTGGTCACGTGCGGCCACGTGACCCTTGGTCACGTGTGGGTACGTGACCCCTTGTAACGAGCCCTTTTCTTCTTTTGCACTCTGCCTTCTTCTGCTGCTTAGCCGTCACGTGCCACCACGTAACCCCTGGTCACGTGTGAGCACGTGACCCTCGTCTGGAGTCTTTTTCTTGATTTAACCGGAGAATGAGTCTGATGTTTTGAGCGTCACGTGCCAACACGTGACCCTGGTCACGTGGGAGCACATGACCTCTTCTGAAGCCTTTTCCTTGATTTGATCAGGGAACCAATGTGCCTATGCCGCTTGCTTTTAAATGTCACGTGCCGACACGTGACCCTGGTCACGTGGGAGCACGTGACTCTTTCTGAAGCCCTTTTCTTCGATGTAGTTGGGAAACTGAACTTGTCTTGCTAATGCTTTTAGGTGTCACGTGCCAACACGTGACTGCTGGTCACGTGTAAGCACGTGACCCTTTTCTGAAGCTTTTTCCATAAGCTTTTCTGATTTTAAATCAGGAAACAGGGATTAAAAGTATAGCCATTTTGGATTGTTGCAAATCTGAAGATATTTTGGAGACATTTTACAATTTTGGACCTGTCAAATATAAGTACAAAGCAACACTAGGAAGCCCAGAAAAAACGAGACACCAAGCCCTCCAAACGACCATGGAACTGCGGCCAATAGGCCTTTTAGGTGGCGGTTCCGCGGCCATGTCGTGTCATCTTTTGACCGTCTTTTGGGGGTAGTTTGGTAATAATGTAGGGGCTCAGAATATGACCCTAGGGTTTCAGTTCTCTGCCTATAAATACTCCAGTTTTAAGCCCACCAAGGATGCCTTTTTCTTCACTAGATTTAGTGTAGTTTAGTTTGTATCTTCTTCTTCTTTTTCGTCTATTCTCCATGAAATTGTAGTGAGAGCTCTTGAGTGGAAAATTAATGAAGATGAGAGTTTTTGTTAACTTGTATTTTTATTTTCTTGTCTTGCAATTTTAATTTCCAGTGTAATTTTATTTATTGTTGTTAAGTAATTTTTATTTCTTGTTTTATTTTCCTTCTTTTCTAAACCGTATTTTCAAGCCATGATACTCTATGGAGTCCCTTACTTAGGTGAGGGCCCAAGCATTTAGTTTGCTACTATTTGTAAAACCGTATTTTTTCCATTCTTTCTTTTCTTCCTTCTTGTTTTATTTTTCTTTCATATGTGTGAATAATTTCCACACTTATTAGGGCTAAGGAAGGATAGTATGAGGGACGTAAAACTCCCTTGTGCTTCTCTTCGCCAAATACCTTAAAACGACCCTAGACCAAACAATCACAACCCCCTAACTTAGGCGTGCTATACGTGACATATAGGCACGACCTAAGTCGAGAAATCCTTTGGGCGCACTACAACGTGGCATGTAGTTGTGACTTAATTAGATACATGGTTGCGTATGTTTGGCCGAGGGTTGGAAATAAGCGCATGTAGCGGACGGACAAGGGGCATTAGGAATGGATTTAGTGTTAAAAAGCTTGCTTAAACTCGCAAATCTCATTTCTATATTCTCCTAATCCCCGCTACTTCCGATTATCCAAACATCAATTTAAGAATGGTAAAAGACAAGCACAAGACTAATTCTAACTCTACTAACCAACCTTAACTCTAACAAGTTTACTTGAACATAAAATACGAACACTTAGGATAGATTTGAACATACACATATACATTCTTTAATTGACTCGTCTAAGACAAGAACGGACATACAACCATCTCCCTTTGGACGATCCGTGCTCAACCGGTTAGCTGCAAAGCGACACTATCTTGATTGTGGTAAGTAGAGAATAAAGTAGAACACATAACATAATACACAGCGGCGGTCGTTTCCACCGCTCAATCAAATGGCGCCATTGCCGGGGAGACGGTAACGTATTTCTTTCTTGTCATTCGGGTTAATATTTTTTGTATATATATAAGAAAAAATAAATAAATACAATAAAAACCATTTTGATATTTTTGTGTGCAAGTGTGCAGGTAAATCTGGAGCAACTATAGTAATCAAATAAAGAAATATAGGTTTTTATATTGGAGTACAGAACAAGGGGAGTACAGAGAACAAATTTGAAACCCCAATTCAACAATTCCACCTCGGAACCGCGGTCAAATAGTGGGAACGGCGGCGGTTCCAGGGTCGTTCCTTAGCTTCTGAGCCCAAAACTTTTTGCACCCCTTCTCCTTCTCCAAACACCTCTGTAAGCTCTACCGAACTGTATTTTCTGCAGGTTTCTTTGTACAGATTGCGCCACCACCAAATAAAAGTTTTTATTATTTTAGATTTTGTTTATTTACCGCTTTGCATATAATAATATGGACATTAAGGGGCTATAACACCAATTTAGATTGGGTGGGGATTTCATCACCATTCCTAAGACCCTACAAATCACAAAAAGCATATGCATTATCTTGAATTAATAAAAAATATCTAGACCAAACGTATAAGGACTTGTCGCGCTCATTTAGGACAAGTGAAGGTTGCGGGGAATCGGTCGTTTATTTAAACTTGACTTTGTGGTGCCTAGGCTATACAAGTGAGGAGGTAATTTTAAAGGCCCGTCTCATGGTGATTCATGAGCGGAACCCTCCTTATCTCACTTGTGCTTACCTGGCCACAATTGGCAGTGAAGAGGCAATTCGAGAGTTATCCTGCAACTTATCGCTTGGAATTCCAGGACCAGTCTAGTTGGACTTTGAAGACTCTAGCTCTACGTATTGTTTGTTCATATTGTGATTGTGCTTGTGCTTGTATAAAGTTTAGTCCCATAATTCCGTATTTTTCAAAAACTAAAACAAACAATTTCAAATATCCAAAAACTCCAAAAAAAATCAAAATAAAAAATTCATAAATTCATAAAAATTCACCCACTTTCTACCTTTCACTCTTTTCCTATCATGGGTACCCCAAAACGACCAATTCTTACCGAACTTTGGTACCCACAACTAGACATTTCTTCTTACGGTTCTTGCTTTGGTCAAATTTTGAACGATCCATCCATGCCCAAAATTTCTTTGACAGATCGCATAGACGCGTCTAGAACCAACATGCACTCTACTTTGTATCAACCATATCAAACTTTCACACCTACGCATGTTGATACCCTTTCTGAGAGTCACATTGCGACTCCAAAACCCATGTCCATTGCTGACAGAATTGAACAGTCCCGTAGTCGATCTTTCACTCCTTTCACCATTCTAAATTCCTTAGTACAACAATTCAAATCACCTTCATATCAGAATGTTGGTCCTAATCCTGTCCATTTTTCACATCCATTCGATTCCTATCAATCCTATCCGACTTGTACACCTTCTCTAGACATTTCTTTTGAACGACCATTTGTGAGTTTTACGTATCCAGACAACTTTGAATTTTTTATCGAAACCTCTTCACAACCTATGTCTAGTCTTGAACAGTTATTAGAAGAATTTTGGGCAGTGTCGTGCCAACTGATGGTAGATTTGAATGCGTCCATGGCCGCCCTCATACAACCTAACGAATCAACAGCTAGTTTCCAACGAGCTCCGAATTTTCCAATGTTTGATGAGGCGATAGGACAATTTGTGGATTTGAGTCCTGAGAGTGAGCAGTACACCTTTCCAAATCAAACCTACCCGTTTCAAATTGAATTCCACAACTCCAGTTTCGAAAGTCTATCGAGTGCTCCAAATGATTCACCAATTGAAGATAGAATGTTTGATGAATTGTGTGACTACGTAGTATTTGATTTACCCGATTGTGAAGGGTCCATTTTAAATGAAACCAGTGCCAATCTCTTTGATCTCTACACCTCCACTCTAGAACCATAATTGATTGAAATCCATGCTTTTGATGAGGTGTCTAAGAAATTTGACTTTCACTTGATTAAGAATATCGACGCTGGGAATATTTTGGATGATGAACCCACAGTTTTGGATGAGTTTTTCTCACCAATTCATCATGTCCTTTCACTTCCGTGTGGGCATCATCTCGAACCATTAGCTGTTTTTCCTGAACCCCATATGCGTCTAGATATTGATGATAATAAATGCATAGATGAGTTGAATTTTGCGGAGAATTTTGAGGATATTTTTAAGGATGAACCAGTTTTACTAGATGAGTCGGATTTTCCAATTCATCATGACCCTTCCATTGACTGTGCACACCCTCCTGAATGGTTAACCGATACCATTCTTTAAGCACTTCCCTCCATCATTTCCATCATTCCCACTTTGCAAGACACCGTACCATTTTCATTTCCTGCGTCTGATTCACCAAATCCGGTCGGCCCATGTTTTCTTACAAATCTTGAGAGGTTTGACCTTATTTCTCGACGTGTTGTACAATCCATTTTTACACTCCGATCATTACAAACTGTACTAATTTATTCAATCCACTTCCATCCTCAAGTTCGTATTCCATTTCTTTCTCCCCTCCGCCATTCATCTCCTCTACCGAGACCGTATCCCGCTTCCATCCATGAATAGTCTTATATATTCTTTATTTCTTTCCTCTACGCATTCTTTCACCAACCCAGGCATTATCACGATAAATTTTTTGAATAGTTTGTGTTAACTTTTATCCTATGTAAGGCCTTGTATAGATTGAAACGTTCTCTCCCCCTAACTCTGAACTTAACGCTTAAACAGTAGCAACATTGTGTCACTTAAGTTTGGAGGGACCTTTTTATGTATATATATTTTGTTTGCCTTTCTTATATTAAAAAAAAATAGGACATCACCGACAAATTTAGACCCCTCAACAATTTTGACCCTCTTGGTGTAGCATAACAGTGAGGTCACTGTGAAGTTTAAGTTTGGAGGTATGATCGGTAAGCTTTCTACCTTTGCATTCATGTGTATATTTTGCATTTGCATACTTATTTTAAAACCCACAAAAATCGAAATTTTTTACAAAAATATAAAAACTTTGTCGTCAAATTAGCTAGTAGGGTAACTTATATTTTTTATTCCGAAAATTTAGTTTGATACGTTAGAAATAACTAAATCCTAGGTTTAAGAATCGAAAACCCTAAAAATAACCCTCCTTCTGTTTAACCTTGGTAAATATATGTCCTTGCAGTTTTTTTACAAGTAGGTAATCTTGAGTTCGGTTCTTGAGTTAAGTCGAGATGATAGGAAAGTATTAAAAGTTTTACTAAAGGATAAGTTTGAAAAACAGTTTCTATTCTTGAGTCCAAATTCAGAAAGTGTATACCCTGCAAATCGCACTTACACGCACCTTGAAATTTGGGATAGTAGAGAATACCTAGAAATACTCTTGCCAGAAAGCCTAATTGAAAGAAAAAACGGTCTTTAAAGCTAACCTCCAAAAGAGCATCATTGAAAAATATTTCCGGTCTTGAAAAGAAAAAAAAAGAAAAAAATAATAATTGCAAGACTTGCAAGCTGCTATTTACGCTTTAAGCTCAAGCATTCAGTAATCGGCTGATCAGTGCCTTAGGAAGCAGTAATAGTCATATGAAAGGTATGTGAGCAAATCCGTCCATCATTAATGAAAAGAAGTAGTTTTAGGTATTAGGGCAAGGGTATTATAGCTTGAATTGAATTCTTGAGTGCAGGGATGAAATTTACACACACGTAGGGGTATACGATCGATATTTGGAGAAAAGATAGGGATGAAGAATAAGTCTTATGTTTTCCGTAAAGATGATAAAAATTCCGGATTGGAGACTGTGCTTTAGAAGGAAAACTCAAGAGAAACCGAGATCTTTCTAAACTGTCAAAATGTATAGGATCTTAGGTTAAATAAATAGAAGGTGGGAAAAATAAGGGATGAATATTTCTAACTTAGAATGATAGAATTTCTAACTTAGATGCTAAACTGTAAGATTAGAATCGACGTTAACTTATGAAACTAGCTTGACGGGATTTTGTGAGTAGTATCCGCTAAAAACCTTTATGAGACAATACTCCTCCTACTAGGGACACCTAGAGCTTTAACGGATTATTGCACACGCTAAGTGCAACCGTGATGCCTACGAAAGTGAGCTTAGGACTTTTTGAAAATAAATGGTTTTGCTCGGGTCGAGCAAAAGATAAGTTAGGAGGTATTTGTTCACACCAGAATATTGCATTTAATACTGCCCATTCTTCTGCTCGTTTATTTATAGGTAGGTGCTTTTGATCCGTATTTGCTACATATTTACAGGTTACAGGTTCCTAGTCCAAAATAATGCAAATCATACAAAATCTCCACAGTTATACCAAAATCCAGAACATCTACCAAAAACAGATAAAATCCGGGTTCCGGTCATCTACGCCCGTCCAGTGCCGCTTACCAGTTCAAGAAACAAGACAAATAACAGTGGTCATTCGTGTCTCGGTCAAGCACAGAGCACGAGAGGGGCAGCACAAAATTCAAGTGATGCGCGGAGCTCGAGGGAGATAAATGTCAAAAGGATTAAAAGTGTAACCATTTTGGACTGTTGCATATCTGAAGATATTTTGGAGACATTTTACAATTTTGGACCTATCAAACATAAGTACAAAGCAATACAAGGAAGCCTAGAAAAAACGAGACACCAAGCCCTCCAAACGACCGCGGAACCGTAGCTAATAGGCCTTTTAGGCCGCGGTTCCGCGGCCATGTCGTGTCATCTTTTGACCGTCTTTTGGGGGTAGTTTGGTAATAATGTAGGGGCTTAGAATATGACCCTAGGGTTTCTGTTCTCTTCCTATAGAAACTCCAATTTTGAGCCCAACCAAGGATGCTTTTTTCTTCACTAGATTTAGTGTAGTTTAGTTTGTATTTTCTTCTTCTTCATCATCTATTCTCCATGCAATTGTAGTGAGAGCTCTTGAGTGAAAAATTAATGAAGATGAGAGTTACCCACCACCGAGTTGAAACCACTGAGTTCCCTTTGGCCATTCACGCAGTGGGGGATAGACATGATTGACCAACTCCCCACTGTCACGGATGGCCACAAATACATCCTTGTTGCCGTGGAGTACTTTACAAAATGAGCCGAAGCCATGCCGATCGGGAAACCGGATGCCGCCTCTACGGTGAAGTTCTTAGAGAACAATGTAATTGCCCGATTTGGAATTCCGAGGTGCATTATCACCGACCACAGAACCAACTTCGAGAACGACAAAGTCAAAGAATTCTGCAGCGACTATCACATATTAATGAAGTTCTCTGCGGTCGCACGTCCCCGGTGCAATGGACAAGCCGAGATAGCAAACCGAGGTGTCATTCGGGGCCTAAGAGCCCGCCTGGAAAGAAGACATGGCGGATGGGTCGAGAAATTGCTACTGGTGTTGTGGGCATTGCGAACGTCAAAGAAGACACCCACGGGGGATATCTCGTTCAGTCTCTGTTATGGCACCAAGGCAGTGGTCCCCGCAGAAATCAGCCTTCCCAGTTATCGAGTTGAGCATTTTGATGACGAGGCCAATGTTTTGGCCCTTCAAAGCAATTTGGACATACTACTGGAGAAGAGAGACCGGATGCAAATAAGGATGGCCGTATATCAGCAACAGACCGCCCGATATTACAATGCCCGCGTCAAGCATCGAGCATTCAAGACGGGAGACTTAGTCCTATGAAGAAATGAGTTCGAGGACCAGGGAAAGCTGCACAAATTCTCTCCGAAGTGGGACGTCCCTTCCTCATGACCGAGACGTGCCCGGAAAAGCCTACCGCCTCTAAGATTCCTTTGGTCGCAACTTTCTACGGCCATATAATGCAGAAAAACTAAAATTGTATAGATGAATTTGTACCTTCTTGAATAATAAGATTTCTTTTTTATGTCAATAAAATTTATTTTCCGAGCTAAGTCCTTACGCGGGTATATTCCTACTCGGTTCCAAGGAGCGGCGAATAGCCCCTTGTTCGTTGGGTTCGTTCACGACAGGTAGTTCCTCACTCAACCAAACAGAAGTTCTACAGCCTTCTCTCGAGCCTACGAGCTGAGAGAAGGGAGGTACCCCCTGCCAGCCTCTTGCTCAGACGAATGAAAACCCGGATGCAACTGTAGGCAGCCGACGTAAGCTTCGCTCCACCAATCTTACCTTGGCTCCGGGGTGAGGAACGAGTTCATAAAACAATGGAAAGTTTATTAATGGACGAAAACAAAAAAGCGACGAAAAATTCCTTAAGTAAACGAAAGACTTTTATTGATAAGGGGTATTCTCGGCTCCTCAGCCGTACAAAAATGTCCGAGGGCTCGCAAAATAAAAACTATTACAACAAAGGGGGAAAGGGGTCCAGAAAGCATTGATCGTGATATTCAAAGCAGAGATCCTCCAATCGAGCCCAAGAGGCATTCCATCGCTCTCTCTGCCGATGCTCGTGGACCCGAGCAACTACGGTTCTGTCAGGCACTCCCACCGTCACGTATAAAGCTATGATCAACCTCTGCTGGAAAGGTCGACGAAGGATATCTATCGAACGGTCCCTCCTGCTCTTCGAGATCAGGCCTAACTCATGGGCCGTACGCATCTTGTCAGTAGTGTAGGGTGTTTTTCGTCACCCCATTGAGATGGGAATACGCGCGCGCTGATCAGGCGCATTACAGATTCCCCCGGCCTAGGGTAGGCCGGGGTTTATTGATTGTGGGGATCCGAATCTCCGGCGGCCGCGGACTAAGCTGCCGTTAATTACCCCTCGCATTTGGAGTGAAGAAACCTCCGATTGACGGGTTAAACTGGTCATGCGAACTCGATATGCAGTGTGTTGGTGTGTGTGTATTTTTTTCTGTTTTATTCCACTTGTAAAAAGAGATATATACATATATATATATTTTCTATATATAAAAACGAAAATAAATAAGTAAATAAATATTTGGAGAATTATTATTTTTTTAAATAAATTTTTAAATATTTTTTTAATTTAAAAATATTATTTTTATTTATTTAATATTTATTTAATATTTTTTTTAAATAGAAAAAGGGGTTAAATAAAGAAAAGAAGAAAAGAAAATAATTATGTTTTTTTTTTAATTTTTAAATATTATTTATAATTTATTTAATATTTATTTATTTTTATTTTAAATAAAAAAAGGAGGAAGAAAGAAGAAAAGAGAATTTTTTTTTTTATTTTTTTTTTTTTTTACCCGGTCACATGTTTAAGCATGTGAACTCCACGTAAAAAAAATAAAATAAAATAAAATATTGCGGTCACATGCAAAGCATGTGACCAGACCCGGTCACATGTTTAAGCATGTGACCCGGTCACATGCTATGCATGTGACCCGGTCTGATCACATGCTTTGCATGTGACCGCAATATTTTTTTTTTTTTTTTTTTACGTGGAGTTCAACTCCAAAGGAATTTTATATGGTCATAAAAATTATAATGTGGAGTTAAACTCCCCAAAAAAAGGCATTTTTTGTGGAGTTAAACTCCAAAAGTATTTCTGCAGTGGAGTTAAACTCCAAAGGAACTTTATTTGTGGAGTTGAACTCCAAAAGATTTTTACTATGTAGTCAAACTCCAAAAGAATTTTTGTAGTGGAGTTGAACTCCAAAATAATTTTCCTGGTGGTGGAGTTGAACTCCAAAAGAATTTTATTTGTGGAGTTGAACTCCAAAAGATTTTCTCCTTTCTCCTTTGAGAAGAAACCCAAAATGGGTTCTCTTGAAACTCCAAGATCTAGATCTTGTATGATAAAAAAAAGACCCTTTTTCTTCTCTTGATAGAGTTTTGGGAGATGGGTTGATGGTAAAACTTTGTTTAGTTTTTAAAAAAAAAGAGCTAAGCTCTTGATTTATTTGGAAAATAAAAAGGAAGAGGAAGAACTTGAAAAAGAGAGAGTGGAGGAACAAACCCTAGTTTTTGAGGGAATGAAAAAAGTGTTATGTTATTCATCATCATGTTGCCTTATTTAGGCTTACATATTTACATATAGCCCCTTGGGCTTTACAAAAATGGCATTTTAGCCATCCCATGGCTCATGTGCCATTTCATTTTTGCACATAAGCCATGGGCTTACAAAATATTGGTTTTATGCCCATTTTGTTTACATTCATGCATAAAAATTACATAAAAATTATTTGTTACATGATTTTTGTTGTTGGCATGGAGGAGGCTGGCCGCGGGCTCGACTTGGGCATGGGCCGGCTTGACCTGGGCTTGGGCCCACCTGACTTGGGGTTGACCTTGACTTTGACTCGGTCAACGGGGGTGTAAATTTTTACCCCAACAAATTGCCCCCCATCAATAAATGCACACAGCATATATGGGTCGTGTGCATGAAATTGATGGATCTTCTTTCACGTGGAGGCGACTTGCTTTGGTTCCCACTTTTTGGGACGCACTGCCCTTTTTACGACATGGACGGTCGACGCTTAACGCGTCTCCGAGATGGAGTGCCCGTGGTAGACGTTTCCCTGGCCCGGAGCGATCTGGTTCCTGCTTTGTAGGAAGCCTGCACTGCCCTTTTTGCGACATGGACGGTCGACGCTCTAATCCGGAGCGATTTGGGTTCCCAATTTGTGGGGAGCCTGCACTGCCCGTTTTACGACATGGACGGTCGACGCTTAACGCGTCTCCGAGACGGAGTGTCCGTGGTAGACGTTTCCCTGGCCCGGAGCGATCTGGCTCCTGCTTTGTAGGAAGCCTGCACTGCCCTTTTCGCGACATGGACGGTCGACGCTCTGTTACGAAGCGATTTGGGTTCCCAATTTGCGGGAACCCGCACTGCCCTTTTTGCGACATAGACGGTCGACGCTCTGATCCGGAGCGATTTGGGTTCCCAATTTGCGGGAGCCTGCACTGCCCTTTTTGCGACATAGACGGTCGACGCTCCGTTACGGAGCGATTTGGGTTCCCAATTTGCGGGAGCCTGCACTGCCCGTTTTACGACATGGACGGTCGAAGCTTAACGCGTCTCCGAGACGGAGTGTCCGTGGTAGAAGTTTCCCTGGCCCGGAGCGATCTGGTTCCTGCTGTGTAGGAAGCCTGCACTGCCCTTTTTGCGACATGGATGGTCGACGCTCTGATCCGGAGCGATTTGGGTTCCCAATTTGCGGGAGCCTGCACTGCCCTTTTTGCGACATGGACGATCGACGCTCTGTTACGGAGCGATTTGGGTTCCCAATTTGCGGGAGCCTGCACTGCCCTTTTTGCGACGTGGACGGTCGACGCTCTGTTACGGAGCGATTTGGGTTCCCAATTTGCGGGAGCCTGCACTGCCCTTTTTGCGACATAGACGGTCGACGCTCTGATCCGGAGCGATTTGGGTTCCCAGTTTGCGGGAGCCTGCACTGCCCTTTTTGCGATATAGACGGTCGACGCTCTGATCCGGAGCGATTTGGGTTCCCAATTTGCGGGAGCCTGCACTGCCCTTTTTGCGACATAGACGGTCGACACTCTGTTACGAAGCGATTTGGGTTCCCAGTTTGCGGGAGCCTGCACTGCCCTTATTGCGACATAGACGGTCGACGCTCTGATCCGGAGCGATTTGGGTTCCCAATTTGCGGGAGCCTGCACTGCCCTTTTTGCGACATAGACGGTCGACGCTCTGATCCGGAGCGATTTGGGTTCCCAATTTGCGGGAGCCTGCACTGCCCTTTTTGCGACATAGACGGTCGACGCTCTGTTACGAAGCGATTTGGGTTCCCAGTTTGCGGGAGCCTGCACTGCCCTTTTTGCGACATAGACGGTCGACGCTCTGATCCGGAGCGATTTGGGTTCCCAATTTGCGGGAGCCTGCACTGCCCTTTTTGCGACATAGACGGTCGACGCTCTGTTACGAAGCGATTTGGGTTCCCAGTTTGCGGGAGCCTGCACTGCCCTTTTTGCGACATAGACGGTCGACGCTCTGATCCGGAGCGATTTGGGTTCCCAGTTAGCGGGAGCCTGCACTGCCCTTTTTGCGACATAGACGGTCGACGCTCTGATCCGGAGCGATTTGGGTTCCCAGTTTGCGGGAGCCTGCACTGCCCTTTTTGCGACATAGACGGTCGACGCTCTGATCCAGTTTGCGGGAGCCTGCACTGCCCTTTTTGCGACATAGACGGTCGACGCTCTAATCCTGAGCGATTTGGGTTCCCAATTTACGGGAACCTGCACTGCCCTTTTTGCGACATAGACGGTCGACGCTCTGATCTGGAGCGATTTGGGTTCCCAATTTGCGGGAGCCTGCACTGCCCTTTTTGCGACATAGACGGTCGACGCTCCGTTACGGAGCGATTTGGGTTCCCAATTTGCGGGAGCCTGCACTGCCCGTTTTACGACATGGACGGTCGACGCTTAACGCGTCTCCGAGACGGAGTGTCCGTGGTAGATGTTTCCCTGGCCCGGAGCGATCTGGTTCCTGCTGTGTAGGAAGCCTGCACTGCCCTTTTTGCGACATGGACGGTCGACACTCTGATCCGGAGCGATTTGGGTTCCCAATTTGCGGGAGCCTGCACTGCCCTTTTTGCGACATGAACGGGCGACGCTCTGTTACGGAGCGATTTGGGTTCCCAATTTGCGGGAGCCTGCACTGCCCTTTTTGCGACGTAGACGGTCGACGCTCTGTTACGGAGCGATTTGGGTTCCCAATTTGCGGGAGCCTGCACTGCCCTTTTTGCGACGTAGACGGTCGATGTTGGAATTGGTTGGTTTGATTTGAGTTGACATCAGCATCGCTATACTGGAATATGGTATCAGGAGCGAATCATCATTCGTCATGAGAGAATTTTGGGATTGGTATTTTTGTCGGCATCTGCATTGCTGCACTGGAATAATGCCAGGAGCAACTCATCATTTGCCCCGGGAGGATTTGGATTTGGTTTTTTTTTGTTAGGCATCTGCATTGCTGCACTGGAATAATGCCAGGAGCAACTCATCATGTGCCCCGAGAGGATTTGGATTTGGTTTGTTTGGCATCTGCATTGCTGCACTGGAATAATGCCAGGAGCAACTCATCATGTGCCCCGAGAGGATTTGGGAATTGGTGGCTTACGAGACAGGATTAGATCCCTGTCACCTAAGGCTTTTCAATTTTATGGGCCGTGAGGGTCCCATAAAAGCATTTTCTCCCTACGAGTCGAAAGGATCTCGTAGGTGTATTTTCTTCTTAGGAGTCGTGGGGGCTCCTAAGTGTATTGCTCCTTTGTGAGTCGTAAAGATCTCACGCGGGAATTTTCTCCTCACAAAGTCGAGAGGACTTTGCGAGTGCATTTCATTTCTTCTTTTTTTTACGAGTTTGCGCCCTTTCGGGTTTTCATAAACTCGCCGGCAGTCCTGCTGTTTTTACTCACGGAGCCCTTTCGGGTTTTCATCCGCGCCCATTTTGCTTATGGACATACCGTTCTTTTTTTCGTTTTCCTTTTTTTCTCTTTTGTTTCATTTTTTTTCTTTTCTTTTTTTGGAATCTTCCCTGCCGGTGGGACTTTGAATGTGGTCTCGCCGGTAGGACTTGGGAGAGATTGGGATCGTTTTACGCCCGTGGATTGTATACGGTTTTGCAGGATGTATGATCCAGACCGTAGGGCCAAAAACATTTCGGGACTTTGTTGGCGTCTGCATCGCTGCACTGGAATATGGTACCAGGTGCGACTCACCATTCGCCGTTGGGGTATGGGAGTTGGAATTTGGTTGGCGTCTGCATCGCTGCACTGGAATATGGTACCAGGAGCGACTCATCATTCGCCGCTTGGGAATTTGAGTTTGGAATTTGGTTGGCGTCTGCATCGCTGCACTGGAATATGGTACCAGGAGCGACTCATCATTTGCCGTTTTGGGGTATGGGGAGCGATGGCTTAGGAGACAGGTTTAGATCCCTATCTCCTAAGGCTTTTCAATTTTATGGGCCGTGAGGGTCCCATAAAGGTATTTTCTCCCTGCGAGTCGTAAGGATCCCGCATGTGTATATTCTCCTTAGGAGTCGTGAGGACTCCTAAGTGTGTTTTTCCTTTGTGAGTCGTAAGGATCTCACAAAGGTTTGTTCTCCTCATGTATCGTGAGGACACATGAGTGGGTCTTCTTAATGGAGCATAATTTCAAAGGCGGAGACCAGCCGCGTAACTGGTGATTGCGGTGGGGCATGGGTATGATGAGAATTATTTGAGCCCGTGGATTGTATACGGCAATCAATTTGGGGACTGGCCGTAGGGCTGGAAGAATTTTGGAAATTTGAATTTTTGTTGGCGTCTGTATCGCTGCACTGGAATATGCTACCAGGAGCGACTCATCATCCGCCGTTTTTTTTGTTTTTTTTGGTTTTTTTTTTACCGCGATTGCTCTATCATTTCAGCTTTACTTATCGCGAAGGTCGCGATTGCCCTACCATTTCGGCTTTTATTCGCGGTTGCCCCATCATTTCGGCTTTATTTCATCTTTATTTTACTCGCTGATTTTTATTGCGAGTTGCCCCATCATTTCGGCTTTTCTTTATTTTTCTTTTATTTACACATTTTTTTTATTTACATTTTTTTTACATTCCCAGTTTAACGACTTAGAGGTCGATTGTTCCCAGTTTAATGACGTGGTGGTCGGTTGTTCCCAGTTTTATGACGTGGCGGTCGATTGTTTCCAGTTTAGAGACTTAGAGGTCTACTGTTTCCAGTTTAACGACTTAGAGGTCATCTGTCTCCAGTTTAAAGACGTAGAGGTCATCTGTCTCCAGTTTAAAGACTTAGAGGTCATCTGTCTCCAGTTTAACGACGTGGAGGTCATCTGTCTCCAGTTTAACGACTTGGAGGTCATCTGTTTCCAGTTTAAAGACTTAGAGGTCATCTGTTTCCCAGTTTAAAGAAGTAGAGGTCATCCGACGAGGAGCTCAGAGAAGATACCTGATTGAGTAGCTGTAAGGAGCACCGCTGGAGTTTTCCCGAGATGCCTTATTACTTTGTCAGTGTTGATGGCCTTGCCCCCAGCTGGGGCCAAGAAAAATCGTTCAAATACCGACTTGCGTCGAATTTGGCAATTGGAAATTGTTAACCCCCTGCAAATAGAAACATTATTTCAGTATAGGCAATCGATATGTATATGGATTGAGTTCGCATGAACATTTAACCCGAAATATGGAAGGAGAGATTGGTCCCACCGGGCGTGCCAGAATCTGCAGGGTGTTTTTCGTCACCCCATTGAGATGGGAATACGCGCGCGCTGATCAGGCGCATTACAGATTCCCCCGGCCTAGGGTAGGCCGGGGTTTATTGATTGTGGGGATCCGAATCTCCGGCGGCCGCGGACTAAGCTGCCGTTAATTACCCCTCGCATTTGGAGCGAAGGAACCTCCGATTGACGGGTTAAACTGGTCATGCGAACTCGATATGCAGTGTGTTGGTGTGTGTGTATTTTTTTTTCTGTTTTATTCCACTTGTAAAAAGAGATATATACATATATATATATTTTCTATATATAAAAACGAAAATAAATAAGTAAATAAATATTTGGAGAATTATTATTTTTTAAATAAATTTTTAAATATTTTTTTAATTTAAAAATATTATTTTTATTTATTTAATATTTATTTAATATTTTTTTTAAATAGAAAAAGGGGTTAAATAAAGAAAAGAAGAAAAGAAAATAATTATGTTTTTTTTTTAATTTTTAAATATTATTTATAATTTATTTAATATTTATTTATTTTTATTTTAAATAAAAAAAGAAGGAAGAAAGAAGAAAAGAGAATTTTTTATTTTATTTTATTTTTCTTTAAAAAAATGGGGGTCACATGCTAACATGTGACCCCTCATGTGAGGGGGTCACATGTTAAACATGTGACCCGGTCACATGCTAATCATGTGACCTGGTCACATTGCATGTGACCCGGTCACATGCTTGACCCGGTCACATGCTTTGCATGTGACCCGGTCACATGTTTAAGCATGTGACCCGGTCTGGTCACATGCTTTGCATGTGACCGCAATAATTTTTTTTTTTTTTTTTTACGTGGAGTTCAACTCCAAAGGAATTTTATATGGCCATAAAAATTATAATGTGGAGTTAAACTCCTCAAAAAAAGGTATTTTTTTGTGGAGTTAAACTCCAAAAGTATTTCTGCAGTGGAGTTAAATTCCAAAGGAACTTTATTTGTGGAGTTGAACTCCAAAAGATTTTTACTATGTAGTCAAACTCCAAAAGAATTTTTGTAGTAGAGTTGAACTCCAAAATAATTTTCCTGGTGGTGGAGTTGAACTCCAAAAGAATTTTATTTGTGGAGTTGAACTGCAAAAGATTTTCTCCTTTCTCCTTTGAGAAGAAACCCAAAATGGGTTCTCTTGAAACTCCAAGATCTAGATCTTGTATGATAAAAAAAAAGATCCTTTTTCTTCTCTTGATAGAGTTTTGGGAGATGGGTTGATGGTAAAACTTTGTTTAGTTTAAAAAAAAAGAGAGCTAAGCTCTTGATTTATTTGGAAAATAAAAAGGAAAAGGAAGAACTTGAAAAAGAGAGAGTGGAGGAACAAACCCTAGTTTTTGAGGGAATGAAAAAAGTGTTATGTTATTCATCATCATGTTGCCTTATATAGGCTTACATATTTACATATAGCCCCTTGGGCTTTACAAAAATGGCATTTTAGCCATCCCATGGCTCATGTGTCATTTCATTTTTGCACATAAGCCATGAGCTTACAAAATATTGGCTTTATGCCCATTTTGTTTACATTCATGCATAAAAATTACATAAAAATTATTTGTTACATGATTTTTGTTGTTGGCATGGAGGAGGCTGGCCGCGGGCTCGACTTGGGCATGGGCCCGCTTGACCTGGGCTTGGGCCCACCTGACTTGGGGTTGACCTTGACTTTGACTCGGTCAACGGGGGTGTAAATTTTTACCCCAACAAGTAGAATCCTCTAGCGCCTGCTGGGACAAAGTCCCAAAAAGGCCAGGGGAGGACCTCCAGATCACGTAGATAAGCACTTGCAGAAAGGAGGATCGGCGCGGGAGCAAACGCCCGCAATGACTCTCTAGAAGACCTATCACGGCCTCGTAAGTCGCCTCAGAATCGTCAAAGCCGTAATGATAGACGTCATTGCGTGTCACAATGTCTCAGATATTGTATGTATCATCGGCCATCAGGAAACTGCGAGCTGCGGAATACGGTCAAATACTTCATGGTGCCTAAGAAGGAGCCAAACATCCACTATTTATAGGCTCAACAGAAATCCCCCGACGATTGAGATCTTCTCACGCTGCGACGCAAATCATAGGATATCGCATCTCCCTTATAAGACACCGCCATGTGGCGTCCGGTCACTGGCTCCCTCCCTTTCGTGCGGATCAAGAAAGATTGACCAACATCTTCAGGAGATCCGCGCATATCTCAAGATGCCCGCCATGCACCGCGTAGCGCCGAGAATCAAGGAAGCGCAAAATACCGAAGTCATGAAAATCTAAGCATCTATTAACCAGTCCATACGAATGGATCCCTATCCCTAAGCCGTCATCATGAGGCGGCCAAGCAACTTCCTGCTCGGTCCATCCGCAACGAGTAGCTTCCTGTCTAACAACGCTGTGGATCCAAAGCTCTCATCATGAGGCGGCCAAGCAGCTTCCTGCTCGGCCCATTCGCAGTGGGTAGCTTCCTGCCCAACAATGCTGTGGATCCAAAGCCCTCATCATGAGGCGGCCAAGCAGCTTCCCGCTCGGCCCATTCACAGCGGGTAGCTTCCTGCCCAACAACGTTGTGGATCCAAAGCCCTCATCATGAGGCGCCCAAGCAACTCCCTGCTCGGCCCATCCGCAGCGAGTAGCTTCCTGCCCAACAACGCTGTGGATCCAAAGCCTTCATTATGAAGCAGCCAAGCAACTTTCTGCCCGGCCTATCTACAGCGGGTAACTTCCTGCCCAACAACGCTGTGGATCCAAAGCCCTCATCATAAAGCCGACAGGCGGCTTCCTGCTCGACCTTAACGGCGGAACCTGAGGCCACACATCAAAGTCGGTAGGCAGACCATACCCGAGCATGAAGTAGATAACCTCGCCCAAGAAGATAAAACTCTGATTCGGTCGATAACCGGTGCAACTTCAACCCTACTCGGATCCGAAAAAGCGACCGTGCTAAGCTCTACCAAGGCCTATTTCTACCTGGTATCTGTATTTGGTGTTCACTTGGTCTACATCGCCTCGACTCCGGAACAAGGAGGGACACCGGTCTATTTCTACTTGGTATCCGTGTTTGGTGTTCACTCAGTCTACGCCACCTCAATTACGGGGTGAGGAGGGACACCGGTCTATCCATACTTATGAAATAAATAAGGATGAAAACATTATAGCCATGCACATTATGGACGAGCTAAAAATACTTTATTGACGTTCCAAATTATATACAAGGTATGATAAACTCCTCAGTTTTACAAAATGCCCAAAGGCCTACAAAAATAAAAGAAGAAAAGGGGAGATAGGGAGAAGGAAGGACGGCGGCTTCAAACCGCCTTCTTAACTGGGGCTTCCACGCCGTCCTCCTGCTCGGCCGATCCACCAGGGGCCTCGATCGCAACCGCCTGCTTGGCGCCTTCGACCACAGTCTCACCTCCACCCGCCGGCTAGGCGCTATCACCGGGAGGTCCTTCCTCCGCAAGGGGATACTTTGCTTGAAACTCCCGATCGTCGAAACCGGGAATTGCTTCCTTAACGGCGTCGAGGGCATTGTGCCACCCGATGGACACGGAATCGGCAAGGCCGACATAAAATTGGTCGGACCTCTTGTAGTTTTCCACGGCCTTTTCCGCCCTACCCTCGGCCCTCTTCACCGCCTCATGGGCCGCCCGAGCATCTATCTTAAATGAGTCCTCTGCCTCTTCATGGCATCATAGAGCTCGTTAACCTCACTGACCCAAACCTGAAGGGTCCGGTTAGACTTGTTCAGGGCCCCGTGAGACTCCTTCAGCCTCGCGACCGTCAGGCCCTACGCGACCAGCCTCGAGTTCAGGGAGGCTGCATTGTCCTCCGTCTCCTTCAGTTTGGCGAGAAGCTCATCTTCATGCGAGAAGGACTCTCCGGCCTTTTTCATTGCCGGAGCCATGTCCTCAGCCTCCATGGCGGCAAGGAGGGCACAATGCTAAAGGACCTGCACAAAGACATGAATAGTTTTCGTCAGAAGCTAAACAGAGGAAAAAGTACATGGAAATTTTTTAGAAAATTACCAACCCGGACTGCCTCCTAGGCTATTGCCGCCACTTGGGCCTTCATGGTACCTTGGGGAATTTTGACCCCCATTGCTTTCTCCATGTCCGCCAGCAAGCTGTCTGCTATAGAAAGCCTCGACAACACCTCAATGCAGAAGTCGCCTTCCTGCACCTGTATCCCGACTGAGAGTGGCCGGAAAACCTCTTTCTTGAATCTCTTTGCTGGAGACTCAGCGGTGGGCGACGTCTCCGTCCTAACCCGGGGAGCCAGATCCCGGGCATGCTTCTGTCCTCCACTCTGGCGTTCCTCCGAGACGGGAGGAGCAACAACTACCTTGGCGGGAAGAGGTTGCCGGGGGACCGCGCGGGGTGCGGGCTTGGACGAACTAGCGCCACCGCCCTTCCTCCTCTACGTCTTGACGGCCATGATCTTCGATCGATCCATTGGCTCTGTGGAAGAAAACGAAGGAAAAGGTCAGCAGCAGGAATGACAAAATTATGCTAAGCCTAAATTAATAAGCGAAGTCCTAACTTACCCCTGAGTCCCGCCTAACTCAAGGCTTGCTCAGAAAGAAGAACATCGGCCCGCTGGATCGACTCCCGCTGCAACACTATTCCCGCCTCCGGGGCATTTGACTGCTTGACCCTTGGGCAATCTACCCTATACCATTTAGTGGGCACTGGCCAATCATCTCCCTCTGGAGGACCGAAGAAAAAATACTTCTCCTTCCACTCGTGGATGGAAGAAGGGTTGACCACTACCCCTGACCCGGCCGTCCTACCTTTGTGTTTTTTAAAAGAAAGGTAAACCTAGCCCGGCTCGTCTTTTCGAGTGCCAGGGTGATTTTTGTAGTAAAGGAAGGAAAGAAGGAGGCTCAAGTCGAAGGGAATCCGATAAATTTTCAACTGGACCAGGAACCCGAGGAGAATTCTCTATGAGTTTGGAGCTAGCTGGCCTGAGGCAAGCCGGAAGTAATGGAGAACAACACAAATCTCGTATGAGAAGGGCAGACGCATCCCTGCTCAGAACGCTTCCAGTTACAGAGCAATCTCATTGCCTTGTACCTGGTTTGCTCGTTCACCCTCCCTGGCTAGACGAAGTGAATAGCGAGGGGATATAGAAACAAGCCAAGATATCGGAAAGCTCGTCCAATCGATTCAATATCGAAGGCGCATCGCGGGTATTTTCGATGCGCACCTTGGGGGACCTCTTTGCCACCTGACAATGAAGAACAAGGGTGTCGCCACCCCTTGGAGGCGAGCTCGACGCAGAAGAAGAAGACGAAGAAGAAGAGGAACGTTCTCGGCCATCGGAAGCCGAGGAAGAAGAAAATGACCCGCTGGACTCGGCTTCAGAAGCTGAAACCCCATTGCCCGAATCAACCCTAACTACATCAACAGAAACTTCAAAAGAAGACATCTAACCTGATTTAAGGAAAGATCGCCTGAAGATGGATTTTGGTTGAAGATCCGACCTAAGTGACGGAGCGCCGGACAAGGAGGAAACTAAAGCAAAAGTGTTTCTTAAGAAATGGCCTCTTCTATTTATACGCCCAGCAAAAGCAATCCGACGGTCTAAATCCGCTCCCGCCAAAATGAAGCATTGCACCCCACTGCCCTGATGACGCCACATGGCAACCAACCAATGGACGTCTCCCCCTCACGCGGATCCAACTGGCGACGTTTCGCGGTCCGCCACCCAATGGTGGCCACGTGGCACGAAGATCAACTTCCTGAGCGAGCGAAGCGACGTCTCCTTTATGACGCGATCATTTCGCTGATCCACTAACATCATTAAGGATACGCACGGAAACCTAGACGTACCGTAAATCGTTGCGTGGATGCGAAGGTCGAAGAGACACAGTCGCCAAATGCTACATCGTTCCCAGACTCGAAGATTCCTCGGCACCAAGCTGAACGTAGAAAACCGAACAGACTACTCTAGACCCGACCCATAAATAGGTCGGAACAAAAGTGAGGGGTTAATGATGATTCCCATAAGTGGGAATTCCCCAGATCACATTTCATCCGCTTAAGCCCGCTAGATTCATGAGGGCTACGGAGCTGGAATAAGTACGATGCACAGGGGGAAATTCCTCGGCATCTTGTCTCCGTGGTTTCTTCCGATCTGTTGGAGACCTCCTCAGAGTACCTTCCCGATTTGCCTAGCAACCTGTCAATGGCCCGCCTTCGAGCAATCCTACAGCCGAGCTTCCACAGTCTCCTTGCTCGTTTCTGAGCTGTTACAGAGCTGAGCTTTCTCGGACTCCTCGCTCACCTCCAAGCTATCCACCGAACTGAGCTTCCTCGACTTCCATGTTCAATCGAGAGCACGGAGCACAAGATCCCCCATAACGGCTCCGTGTATCCCGCCAAAACGAGATCTCCTCCGCACCACATCCCGCATCCCACGCTGGCGTGTCTCTACATTAATGAGCGTATCCTACCATTAATGGATGTGCCCCGCCATCAACGCGAATGTGAGGCAGGGGCATAACGGACGGAGAGAATCTCGCGCCGGTTCACTTCATGCGACCGCTATATAAACCCTCTCTTCCAGACGATTGAGATACCTTGAACTCATTTCCAATACGCCGCTACCTTGCCATTATCATTTCTCGGTACTTACTTGATCGTCGGAGGGTCCTACGGTGGTTTCCCATCCTGGGACTTCCCTTGCAGGTAGCTCGGTGCTAACGACAACCAACAACCCATTGAGACCCACACGTTCAATTCTCACCTCAAATCTCAAATGTTTAGCCTCCCTGATAGTAAGATCGACGGAGGACGACATCTAAAGGAGATTCCGACCTCCATCACATATAAATAGATATTCCAATCACATGGTTTGATATTAATCAACTGCAAAACACCACATTATCCTTTTTCATCATATGAGAATTACATCCCTAATTCATTGCCCTATAATCATATGAAAAGCGTCGCTCCCACATATCTTCAGCCAATTTATTTGTCCAATCCATTGCAGCTGTTCGTTGAGCGGTTTCTGTTTGCAAATCATCATTAGGGTCTGCATTTTCACCATCATCTATAGGAACATTTTGTGGCACTTCAAGCTCTATAGTATCATTATCGAACTCGTCTTCGGTATTCTTCTTTCGAAGAAAATTATGTATTCCAACACATGCTTGCACCATCTTGACTTATGTAAGATAAGAAAAACCGGATGGTGCAGATTTAAAAATTGTGAAACGAGATTAAAAAATCCAAAAATTCTCTCTATTATATTTTGTAGAGAAGCACAATAAAAATTGAATAGTTCCTTCAGATTCTTTGGTTGGATATGTTGAAGTCCAAACTTCTTAAGATGATATCTCGTGTCTCGATGAGGTGCTAAAAATTGAGGTTTGTTAGGAAACCCACAATCAACAAGATAAAATTTTCCGGTCATTTGATTTTCAAGCTATCAATAATTTATAAGATTAAAATATAGTTCCTTTGACAAAAAAATAAGTAAAAGAAAATGTTAAAAAATAGAAGAATTTACGATGTGGAAGTGGAAGTCCATTTGGTCTACATATTGCAGACTAAAGTACTTTAGCATCGTAGCAAAAACGATTTGAATATACCCGTTTCTAACTCAATAAATAGGTAATGGCTTAAGTAGCCAGGCATAAAAATTTATATATAGAGTAATAATGAAAAAAATAAGCAGTGATTAGATTGATGCTTACAAATCTAGAAATGAAAATAATTTTCCGATCTATTTTAGCATCTTATGCCAATGAGAATCAGAGATGTCAATATGGAGCCCACATGAAACCTACTTGGAGACCACGTAGCTTAAAAATTAGTGCTATCTCTTGGATTATCATGAGCATGAGATGCCAATATTTTCCATCCAAAAATATGCGACGAGATACAAAACAAATAACCAGAAAGAGGAGCGTGTAATAAAACATTGGAAACTCCAATTCTGTGAGCAGCGTACGAGGTAAAAGAGAATATATATGAATATTGGATATTTATGGGATTCTAAATGCTCTCCCTATCAATTGGCCATGTTGCTTTAAACAATGGAACTTTTTTTTGGAGATATTTGCCGTCAATTGGCCATGTTGCTTCAAACAATGGGACTTTTTTTTGGACATATTTGCCGGTTACAGTGACACTATAATGATAACAAATTAATAACAGCTACATCTTTGGATATTATGGAATTTAATTTAATTGGTAGAAAAAGCGTGTGTGTATATGTGAATGAAACGGGTTATCAACAAACTGGCCGACCTTAAACCGTCAGCTAGTCTATTATATAGTCCAATATGACTGTCAAATTAACGATCCGTTCGGCCACTTTATTCCACACATGGAGTTATTTATGTGTGTAAAATTTTGATCGATCTAATGCATTACAATGGATGGATTGAGTATTTAAAAAATGAATGGCTATTAAACACAATAAAAAAGTCATATGTTGAGGTCACTTGATTGAAGACATGGATGGTGTCAAAGTGATTAAAATTTGATACTTATATATCACTCTATGTGTAGAACAAGATGGTCGAGGCTGATCGTTGATTTGACGGTCGGATTGGGTAATGTAATATGCTAGCTGACGGTTGAATATGAGTTAGCTAGTTGATAACTCGTTTTCTCATGTGTGTGTGTGTTACGGTGTTTAGTTTTTTGGCAATCTTCTTGTTGCTTTCAACTTGTACTTTGTTTATTAAATTCTTTTAATGAATCCGAAGGGACGATTTCCCGATTTGGGCAACCCCCCCACTGGAAAAACAAACTTTTAGGTTTTACGAGTTAATTCAAAGCCAAAATTGATTGAAACAAATTAATCCATTCAATCTTGAGCATCCCATTATCTTTCATATATGAGAAGTAAGGAGGGCAAGAAGTGATTTATTCGGTCAAACAGTCGAATCACATAACAAAATCAGCTACATATCGCTCCATGTCTATTTGCATATTGAGATAGGGAATATGAAACGGCTATTTTCAATTTAAAACGCCTTCTTTTCTTAAAGTTTTCTGATGCTAAATTAGAGAGCTAAGAGAATTTTCTTAAGGAATTTGTGTTTTTCATGTTATTGGTAAACCTCAAATTTAAAATTTTCAAGAAGAACTCCAATCACATTCGTATAAAATGAAAACAATAGGGGAGCTCCTCACGACCATCTCCAGTGAAGCAAGAGACAAAGGGGCAGGGGTTCCTGCCGGCACGAATGGGCCCTGCACATGGGGAGCTTCATGTTATCCCTGGGGAACTGGCCCGGATTCGGAATGACTGCTGTTATCATGATAATAGCACCCATGCTATTGCCATGAACAGACCAAATTCATCCAAAATCTGGATCAACTATCGAGATTTGTGTCAAAACGAGAGCCTTTGGTATTAGTGTATCATACGTGTTTTGTACGTAGGATTTGTGGCTTAGATCCAAACAGAGTATTCATACAATTATTCTTTCTAAGCAGCCACTCTTTTTCCAACTGCCCCGAGGAACTTCCCAAGGCCACAATAAGATCATATAAAATGTTGTGTAGGACCAAGAAAGAAAAGAACGCTTTCGATATCAACCCTAGCAAAATTCTCTACAATTAATATGATTTTGAGTTTGATAAACTCAGCTTTCTTCTAGAGCTATCTTCAAATTCATTTCTCTACTTAGTCAAATATCATCAATCAATTATGATAAGCAAAACCATAGGATGACGACATAAAGCAAAAACATCAGTACGTACGTAATATCGATTGACCAAAAGTTTCAATGATAACTTATCCACTAAGAGTTGTGTGACATTAAAACATGTGCTTGAGAACCTTATAGATTTTTGGTATTTAGCAATGTTCGAGCGCTTACAAGTTAATTTAGTTTTATATTGAAGTATGGGTACTTGAAATTATATATAAGCAAAAAGGAGAAGTGAAGTTGTCTAAGAAAGCTAAAGCCGTTTTTATATTTTGCAAGCGGTTGTTGAAGCCTTGATCAAATTTTGTTTGTGGGACCCTCTAATTTATATTATTGTGCGGCTCACATAGTCACATCAATTCGACATGAGATGGGAAAATTTAAGTTAAATGGTTATGCAAAAACATTACTTGTAAACTGTGCTTCTTTTTTATTTTTTGTTTTTAATTTGCTTTAGAAAGTAGCATATAAATATTAATGATAAGCATATGTACCTTCTACTTCTATATATTAATATGTTTTCTGAGCAGGGTATCAATGGGAAAAAAAAGCTTATGCTCCTTCTTGCTATATATTGAATTGCTAATTCAGTGGTGTAAAAACGGTAGTATCAAATGAATTTGGTGTATCCACGTCTTAGATGATAAAGATAAAGATGATGAGTGTGGATCGTCGGAAAAAATGGCGGAGATTGTATTTTTCCGACGTCATGAAAGAAAATTCCCTTCTTTGGCATGTGTGTGTGTGTATAGAGAGAGAGTAATGAAGAAAAGAGGTGTTACGAGGTATTTTTGTTAGGCGGTGTAGAAAATCTATATCCTACACGAATTTTTCGACGATCGGCACACATCATCATCTTCTTTATCATGTAAGATATGGATACACCAAATTTCATATGATTCCACCACCTTTTCATCGTTAAATTAGCAACGTAAAAAGAAAGGTCTAGTATCGGTAAACAATTAATTTTGCACGATCACATGAAATTTGGTGCATCCACATCTTAGATGATAAAGATGATGATGATGATGATGAGGACCGATCGTCGAAAAAAGTTCTTGGAGAATGTATATTTTTCACACCATAAAAGGAAATTCACTCAAAAAAGAAAAGGTGCCTATATATATAGAGCCGATCAATTGACGCCGGTGCTCACTTTATAAAATATGGCCAACTCTTCGAACTACCAAACCTTTTTGTTTCTCACCGATCCGAACGGTCATCGTGATGAACATGTCATAGATAGGTTGTCATAGATAGGTTATGGATAAAAAATTACAAGATTTGAAGACTTTTGACATATCCATCAGGTGGTCATATTTTTCATGTATCGAAAAGCCAATAAATTTTTACTCCGCTTAATCGATGTGCCAGAGGTCATCAAATCTCATTTTTTTAATCTAACATATTTATGACATGTTGATCACGATGACCAGTTGAATCGATGAGAAACATGACGGTTTTGAGAGTTTAAGGAGCATGTGTGTATTTTCCGCGCCCTGAATGGAAATTCCCTTCTTTGGCTTGTATACACACACAGGAGGAAACAAATAACAACAGAGAAATCTTTATCATATAATTTTCTTTTTCTTTATTATCTGTATTCCTCCATTTCATTGTCATGGCTTAAAAGAGCGGCTCGTAGCTCAATTAAGGGGCTGTGATCATATAAATTGTTTTTGTATATTGGGTACATTGCTATATATGACTTGCAAATGTTCGCTGGGGCACTCTAATTATCACCTCAATGATTTCCCTGGATATAAATACTTCAAAATATATTCAATTGCTAATTAACTACACTCGGTTGACCTCCAGTTAACCGCCGCTGTTCTAATCCTATATAGCTTATTAAAAACATCAGGTCTTTTTTAATCTTACATAATTTATCACTCAAGAATAACTGCATTTAGAATAACCGGAGATTAACTGAAGATACGTTATTCACTTGAAGTTATATATACACACAGTTTGAGAAAAAAAATATATTAAAAGGCAGTTGAGATGTCCCTTTTCATGTGTAGGTATTTTGGAGGAGGGAAACGGCTGCTGCATGTCCATGGACTGCACGGGATATTTGATCATGTGAGGACAAAAGCGATTTGACCTAACTTATGCGATCATCTTTACAAAAAAAGGAGGATCCACTTGTTTTAAATTTTTATTTGGGGGTGAAATCGACCTGTTTTAAGATTGTGTATATTTGAAAATAATTATCTATATTGAAGGGGGGAAACCATTCTTATTTCATAGTCCCATTGTTTTGGACCAATAAGAATTTCTATTGAGAGATAAGATAAAATATCACAAGATAATGTAAGGACATTAGTTTTCTTTTATTTGGTCATTTACAAATATCGATAAGATAAAATTAACGTCTGTCTATTTCTAAATCATTCACTGACCATCGTATACATTTCCTATTATATTCGAAGATAAACTGAAGCACTAAAAAAATTGCATGGACCAATATGAAATTAGTATTAACCATTTATTTATTTTCTTAACTAATTTTTTTAGTTCATGGAAGCTAACATAACAAAACCTCGGTCCTAGATGTCTATCACAAAGCAAGCAACGAAACGTGCACATTGAATGTGGATCTTACTTGGACCAGCCCAATAAACATTGTTGGCTGCTAATACAATAACTTTAAGGAAAAGCACGAAAGAAAAGGTTTTCATTCAAAGAAAGAAAAAATTAAAAAAGGACCAACACATGACAAAATAGGCAACTTCACAGAAGCCGCCCTTTCTTTTTTATTCTCTTCGAATGCAACCTGTGTTAATGGAGCTAGCAATTTACAATCAATTTGAATTTTATACCATGAAGAGACAAATGGAGTTTTCCCCCCTTTTTTTGGAAAGCATGAAATTTTCTTATTTTCACATATTTATTTTTTTTTAGAAAAAAAATAGAGAATAAAAAGACATATCGACCCCTTTAGAGTTCTAGTTACGGCTGGAGAGAAGCAATTAGTTTTTTTAGAGGAGCAATTATTCAATATAATGAACTAGAAATGCATATTATCCATGAAACCCAAAAAAGACGATTAAAGTAAGTAAAAGATTCTAAAGCTTTGTACGCGAGCTTAAAAATTTATGAGGATGGTAAGTCTAGCTTCGTTTCTAAGTTAGAAAAAATGGACAGTAGAAAAAACTACACATTCAAATACAAATATAGTCGTGATATGTTGTAAGTATAGGACGGAGACGCTATAAGGCCCACGACGTATTTATACTGATAAGCACATCTTATCGGTATAAATACGCTAAACGTATGGAAACAGATAATAATAACAAGAATTGAAAACACACCAATATCCATACTTATTATAAACCAAGTTCAAATACTTGTTACAACTTCAACATTGATTCAAAGCGCAATAAACAAAAGCCTTTACATTAGGCTACGGAGCTAGAAATCTGAGTGGTTAGCGAAGTCTGGTACGTCCTCTCCGACGAGTTCCAACTCAAAGATAGCTTCTTCGGCACTACCTATATCCCCTGACGGACATTTCAAAGAGGAACAAAAAAGGGAGAAATGCTCGTCAACGAACCGACACTCGGTAAGCCCCACATTTAAACATGGATATATATACGTATAAAAGCAATAACATGTGAACAATAGAGGGAACATGATAATGAGCATAAGCTAAAGCATACAGGATAAGCAGCAGCATCACATGTAACAGCATGGTATGAAGCATATAATGACATTTGCTAAATTAACGTAGAGTTTAGGTACAGGACGTCCGACTTGTTTCAAAAGTATTTCGTTTACCTCACGGAACAACGGATTCATGGATTCATAGGTCACTACTGTACCATTCCGGCTTGGTACCACAGCAACACAGGTTCACGGGTTCATGTGTCAGTAAGGGGAGTTCCGAAGTAAACATACCTCATATTCCCAAACTACCCCAAAAACCCCGTCATTATCTAACATGTAATGATAACTTAAGCATTTCATACCGGAGTCATGAATACATGTATTCAAATACAAGTACATGTAGAGTTCACGGATTCACGTTGAGCATACATTCACGATACTTAAGTCAGTAAACCATTGTGCATAACATGGATACAAGTGCAAAGTTGGAGTTTTCAAGCCCCCAAAATATTCATTCAATCAACTACAAAAATGTATAGATTACGGTGCTATTGTGATGTCACTAATATTATGCGATTATAGATCAGTGAATTATAGTCATAACGCATCTGAGTTTTCCTCCATCCGACTTCGGATGAGAGAGATATATCGGTTACGGTGTCAATGCGTAAATCTGTCTAGAATGTTTTTCAAAAAACACTCTTTGACTTGTTGTGCAGTTTTAAGGTATATCGGTGCAGAATTAGCTAAAACTTAAAATACAGTAAAACATGCGTCACTGAATTACAGTTAGAATACATCAAAGGAAACTCAATTATGTCATCCAGAGAAGGAGTTATGGCGTTTACGGTGACGGTGTGCAGTTCTGTCCAGATTTGTTTTTTCAGAAAACAGTCATGGCTTCACGTGCAGTTTCAGGTTGTTTTAGTTCAGATTGAAAATTTGTTCTACATAAAAACGTGCGTCTATGAGTTGTGGTTACAAAGTATCAAGGAACGCGTCAATCCGCTTACTATGGTAGGAGATATGACCATTCGAATATGACTGCACAGAAGACTTCTGCATGCAGTCAAGATTTACAAAGTCTACTTGTAAAGCCTATTAGGTTCATTTCAGTTGGTTTTCAAGTGAAAAGATGTAGGAGAGAGTTGTAGGTGTCTCTGTTGTGATGATCTACATCTGAGGTTTATTCTATTTGAGTTCCAGAAAAGTATGCCCATTTCCGTCTTGCTGTGCTGGATTGGCTAGCAGCAGTCCAAATTTTAAGTTACAATATAGAAGTGTCAAAAACTGTATTTTTAAGTTGACGTTAGTGAAAACTTAATTACAGGAACTTGCGTCTTTCATAGTACTTGCATTCTAAACAAAATTTTATTAAAATCGGGTTTCATTGCTTGGTGTTATGCCTTTCAAAGTTAGGTAAAAAACAGTGAATCTTGGTGATGAAAACCAAGACATGCGTATGTCATATATTTGTACATATAATCAACGATTCATAAGTTATAAAAACGAACAGCGAATACGTGGTGCACTCATGACCTGAGGTGCAACAAAAATCCACAAACATGCAGCCATTTAATAAGGAAATAACCAATATATGTATATGCACTCATCTTAGTCCAACATCCTTTAAATACCATATACTTTTATATGTTTTATGTTATAGAAATAGGTGTTTTACTTGATTAGAACTACGTAGATTTCATAAGAAGCGTCAGGTGAGAAGAGAGGGAGGGTTGTGGGACTTACCATTTCCACTCATACGAATACGAGCGAAAAGAAGAAGAAGTTTCGGTTTGAAGAACCGAGACCGCTATAGCGAAGAGGAGAGAGAGATTGATTCCTTTGCATGCCTTCGGTGATTTGTAGAGTACCGAAGAGGGGTGATGGAGTTTGGACAGCAAGCTCTCAAGAGGAGGAAGAAGAAAGACTATAACTTGGACATAGGAAAAATATAAGAAGAGAAGAGAAAAAGAGGAAGGGGGTATTATAATAGTATGCATACTTTTGAATTTTAAAATTCAAAAGCCCCAAGATTCTCCTCAAAATCCTATAGCATTCAACAAGATTGACTTGGCTTCAAAAAATAAAAAGAAATGGGCCATTGGGATTTGAACTTGTGACCTGTAAGCTAGGATTTTTATACTGAAATCAACTCAGCACAAAAGACTTATTGTTTCAAAACATCATGACAAAATAGTTAAGATCAGAATCAAAGAAGAAATTCAATCGAACTAATATAAAATATAAACGAAGGTACAAGCAAGGGATACAAGAAAACACAGTCGTTACAATCTACTCTTCTTTAAAAAAAATTCGTTCTTGAAATTTCTAGGGGGTAACTATAACGAGACAAAACGGTGTGGATATCGGCTACACATATCATCTTCTCTTTCCCATGTCGGCTTTCCCAAGGAATACTTTCTCCACATACGCGAACCAACTGAACGGCCTTATTTTGTAAGGTCTTCTCCTTTCGATCCAGGATCTAGACCGGCTGCCGCTTACGAGTTAGATCAACACCGATGGTTTACACTGAATGGTCGAGTATGCACATACTGATGCAACTGAGATATGTGAAAGATATTTGTAACCACTCTGAGATCCCTGTACAAAAGTAATTTATTCAGATGTATAAAAAGAATATTTCAACCTGATTAGGAGTTATAAACTATTTTTGTTCAATAAAAGTAAGAAGCAACTTGTAGCTCACTGGTTAAGACTTTTTACTGCTGTACTATAGCTCGCGTTTTCGAATCCCATTAGTCCCAATTATTTCAATATTTTTCTTTTTAACTTTTTGAAAGCCCAAGAGTTACACGTGCAACACACGGAGAAACGAAAAATTTCAGAAAAATCAAACGGGATAAATGAGGAGTTAACACATAATAATACCCTGCCTAAAGTTTCGAGCCATGTGGCCCCCATCCGACCGCCCAAACTCATCTTTTGACAGCTACCGGCGGTTGGATCGGCCCCAATCGCATCCGTGCTTCGCCCACGTGTCTCTTTGACCCCCCCTACTCTCCTGTATTATTTTATTACTCTGCATTCATCCAGAGACCTTTCATTTCACCATTAATCATATTTTAATTCATTTTAATTCCAATTCTTTAACTCACACATTCTCATCCCTACACTATAAATACATCCCATCCTCTAGCTCTTCCCATTCTGAAAAATCTCTATCAAAATTCTTCCAAAATTTTCTAAGTGTAAGTGGAGTCAAGTGGAGTTAGCAACCAACTTCTTTTCGTTGAAGATCGGAATTGTTCCTGGAGCTACCGCGACGCCACGATGACTTCTCCCTCTTCCTTACTCTTTTCTGGACACTCTAAAACCGTAAGTCTCTTTCTCCCTCTTTCTTTTCAACTCAAACCAATCTTTAAAACTATTCGACTAAAATGGAGTTACGTTAGGTAAAACTTCTTTTAATAAATTTTTATCACTTTACTATGTCAAAATTTCTACCCTAACTCTTCTAAGTATTACTTCACAATATTTCATCCAAATTATTTTTGAGTTGTTCATAATTTTGGGCTAAATACATCATATAATGAAATTTCATCAAAATACCATGACCTTTAATTATAACCCTTTGTTCGATAATTAGTCATACATACATCTAGAACATTCACGAGGTAAAGGCCTACCCCACACGCACACTTTTGATTCATAGCACGATATTTGGTTAGAATTTTTCATCTGAATGAAACAATTTTCAATAAAAAAAACCACCACTTTATAAAAATATGTTTTTAATCGTTATTTTTAAAATCCTTTGCAATGCCCCTCTACAACCCTTTTAGGAAGACCCATCTACGGATGGTGCAGATTATCGCACGTCCATGCGATGGTAGAGTGAGATACAGAACTCCTCACGGAGAATTCGGTCTCGAAAGGAAATGAAAATACGATTTACAATTTTTTAACAAATTAAATCATTTGAAAATTTTCATAAATAATAAATCCGTATTTTTCTATGAAAACTAATTTTTGAAGAATATATTATTAAAATGAAAAATTAAAGTTACACAAAAAAAATACCACAAAGTTTCCAAAAGTATTGTTTTCATACAAATACCATAAACTTTTAAAATCAAGGTTTTATCACTAAAATACCACTAAAATTAAAATACATGTTCATAAAAACTCTAAATAATATAAATCACCCTCGAGTTTTATTTTTTAAACAATATTAAAGTATTTTTCATAAAACACCCTCAAGGAATGCAAACAATATAAATACAATATAAACAACAATAATAAATGTTAAGGACTCTAAACTAATATAGGTTTAAGCGGTATCATTTCTCTTGAGTCCTAGGGAGCCGGAGAAAGTGGGTGCTTGCCTAATCATGTTAGACAAATTAACGAAATTATCAATGGCAATTGTCTTGGAAAAAGACACAAATCTTACCGTCCATGTGCATCAGTTATCCGATTACTCCCGAACTTAATAAATTCAAGAGCTAAATTCTTTCATAAGATACTGACTCTAACCTGAATCCAAATTCAAACCAAAATCCAAAATCAAACACAAACTTGGATCTTGATCATGAACCTGAACACTCGAATTCAAATATCAAACTTGAACTTGAACATTTGACTTGACTTGACCGAACCATGGATATAATTTGATACGAACTTGACATGAATACATGATTACATCTTGAACATGAACCTGTATATTTTTTTATATTCATGGATTCGGCCAAGACCTGTAAACTTGAACTATATATACGCGGGGACAAAAGGGTAGATTGGTATGGAATGTATATCGTGGTACGAGAGGTCACTTAAAAGACACCTATATGAATTCACGTGCCGTTGTCCCGTGGGTTATGACGGGGCCTTGTACTACATGTTACCATAGTCCATGGGATAAGATGGACTCCTCTCGTATACATGAATATCTTCTTTATCAAACTACAAACAACCACGCTAGAATATCAATCTTATACTTGTAAATGATCATGGTTAAATACTTGCTTATATAATGTTGCCTGTTCACTTTTACTTGGTTTCTCTTCACTTTACATACCATCTTCTTTAACTTCTTTGAGGACCTACTGAGCGCTAGTTCGCTGACGACATTCCTCTCTGATTCTTTTTTTGGAATGTTCGTCAGGAGGACCAGATTTAGAGGAAATAGAGTCGATCCCAGAGGACTTGGACCAGTTTGCTTCTTAGCCTGACTATTAGCTCTTGCTCGTATTTACTTCCACTATGCCATTATTTAGGCATTTGCTTTATCATTGTATCTTATTATTACAAACAGCTGCATGCAAATTTGAATGTAAATAAAGTTGCTGTTTTATTTTATTACTCTTGTCTTTCTTGCACATTGTCATATTGCTTAATTACGCTTAATATATTCTCATAGTAAATACGTTGCGGTCTTACCACGTCACCATTTCCGTCTACTGGAAAGCGGGGCGTGACAATATTGTGCATGCCTTCCGGAGATGGTGGCAGGGCCAAGCGATAGGACACCTCTCCCATTCTCTCCAGTACATCGAATGGTCCGCTATATCGGGGGCTGAGCTTCCCACGCCTCGCGAAACGGATCACTCCACGGTTAGGGAAAATCTTCAAAAACATATGATCTCTCGGGTGAAACTCCAACTGTCGACGTCTTGCGTCAATCCAATGCTTTTGCCTATCCTGGGCTACGCGTAGTCGCTCGTAGATTGTGCTCACAACCTCAACTGTCTCCACGATCATCTTCGGCCCCAGTAGTTCCATCTCTCCCATGTCGTCCCAGCTTAACGGCTAAAGATATCGCCGATCGTAAAGCGCTGCAAACGGTGCCATCCCAATGCTGTCCTGATAATTGTTGTTATAGGCAAACTCCACGAGATGAAGGCACGATCCTTTGAAGTCTAGCATGCAGGCTCGAAGCATGTCCTCTAAGGTCTAGATAGTTTACTCGGACTGACCGTACATCTGCGAATGATAGACTGTGTTGAAGCTGAGCTTCGTCTCTAAACTGTCCCGCAAACTCTGCCAAAACTGAGATTGAAACCTTGATAGGTTATGGATTTCTATGATCTATTTATTTACTTTTGATGATAGCTTAAATATGAATAGTCATTTAGTGTCATTTGCTTATCTTGCTTATCCTTTCGACACTAAACTTGTATATACTTGTGTATTAGCTTACTTTTCCTATATCTTGTGTATACCGAGTTAAATATGTAGGGTTGTCTAGCACGACAACAAGGTTTCGGGAGGCATCGTCCATGCCAATTTCAAAAATTTGTCGTTCTAGCTAACCCTAACCCAGGAATCGTTACTAGAAAAACCGATGAATAAACATGTAAACTGCTTTACATCTAAGTGAATGCAGGAATAAAACATTTGTAGACCGGTCCTTCACTTCTAAAGCTCCATATTGTAGTTCCTTCGCTGCGAATGGTGAACTTCCGAACTCTAGAGAGGGTTCACTTGAAGAAACAAACAAGCTTGCTCAATGTCTTCGAGGCCGAAAATGATCTACGTCGAGGAGACTCGAGCTGATGCTACCTCTTCACTAATGGTGAAATTAGTGAAGCAAACACCCTAAACTAAATGGCTAATAGTAGAGGATGATGAAGTAGGAAATGGGCTCACTTTAGATTTATTTTTCTCACAATATTTCTTCTCATCTCCAAACCCTAGAAAGCTTTTCAAGCTCATGAAGAAGATGAAGATGAAATTAACAAGAGAATAGAATGAGGTTAGAATTGCAACCATGGGTTAGTTAATGTCATACACTAACCATCGTAAAGACTTAACCATGGCATAGGATAAAGGTTGGGTTAACAAAATATCTTAAAGTAAAACAAATTTGGTGGACTTAGTCAATGGTTAGCAAGCTTCTCCAAGCTTCTAGCCATGACAATTTCCAACCAATTTTGTTAATTAATAAGATAAATAAAACCCTAATTTTATCATGGTTATGGTGTAAGTCTCACACACCCAAATTGCATATATAACCTAGCATGATACATAATATATATCACACATATATAATGTATGCAAAGTGAGAAAAAGAAATGGTCAAGTGAGCAATATTAGTTAATGTAAATTCATATATCAAATATATAATTATACATTAAATCATTAAATCAACATTTGACTTAATGATCCAGATATATCACATATAACCGACTAATATCAATAATATCAAATGCAACAACTTATCAAATCAACCCTTGATCCGATAACCCGGCTATATCACATATAACCGACCAATGTCACAAGTCGGGAGAATAGAATCTGGTATCACATACGCGCATTAATCTCGGTATCACATATGTGCTTCTACTCCGTTTCGCATGAACTAGGAAACCTCTGTGTAGGACTCTAAAGACTCGTCAATACGCCGGCAGTCGGTGATGATCATATCAAACACCCACAAGCCGCAAGCGGTCTGCTAAACGTAACGGCCACCCGGGTATTGAGCGATCAGAATATCAACAGGCAAGCCTGCTCGTACTCTTGCGAATCCAATCAGTAACACTACCGTACAGTCCGGTCTCTTCGTCTGATATGTCGCATATCACAGCCTAGGGGTGGTATGAACGTCAGACCCCAATAGCCTGATAAGTCATGCCGATGCAAGGTCCATAACGGTTCGAGAAACTACTGATAACACTTACCAGTAAATCTCAGCAACCCTGGCCAGAGATTTCATGTTATGGTCAATTGAGCATAGCGCAACATCAACTCCCAATATCGGGAGAGACGAAACCCCTCCAATCGCTCATTGCCTTCATGTGACTCGGGACTGTACCCAAAGACCACCTTTTTGCACGATCTCTTGAACGTGGTATGGTGGAAATCAAAGCACAGTGGGAATCACACAAGACTCTATGACGATCTCGGGTCTACAGACTAACCTGTACCAGTGTCACCAGAGAACTGCTATCCGATGATTGGTATAATACCATCTAGGAGTTCTCGACGAGTCCGTTCAGTATACCCAGTCTCCACTGAGCACTCGTGTACCTTCTCTGATGTCAAACACCAATGGATATGGGATCATTCATCGCCCATCATATGGGTCGAGAAGCGTATACGCTGGTATACTCTGGAGTATCGATGCCCTATCTCGATACTCCCACGACTAGGAACATTTGAAGGATGTACTTGCCGACTACCCATGTCCCCACCAGTATGATCTGCATCATAGTCCTGGCAGTCAAGTACTCATCCTAAGGGCTTTATCAACATGTAATAGAGAGACAATAAGTGTACATGTTAAGATAAAGAGCAACCAGATAGCATATTATCATGTAGAGCAAGAAAGTCCTCCCTATATATATCCAAGCATCCACTACAATATGCATCACATGTATAGTAATGGCCTCTAGGGCATACATATAAGTAACAATCTCCCACTTGCACTAAGGCCATCTGTTGTAGTATCCAATACCCAACAATATTTCAGTGGTTGTAGTATCCCATACTCAACCATCTCATAGAAGTATCTCTACGGGTAAGGCCTTTGTGAGTGGATCCGCTGTGTTATCCTTCGTGTCTATTCTCCTGACCTCGATCCCTGGGAGATCAACCATCTCCCTGATCAGGTGATACTTGCCTCAGAATATGTCTGGAACGCTGATGGGAACTGCGTTCCTAGGCCAAAGCCACAACTCCATTGTTGTCACAATAACAATTATTGGACGCTCAATGGTAGGAACCTTGTTCATCTCATGAACAAGAAATGTCCAGACAACCACTTTGGCAGCATCCTTGGTAGCAATGTTTTCAGCCTTTATCGTCTAGTATGACACGGTATCTAGCTTGGAACTCTTCCAACATACCGTCCCTCCATTGAGGGTAAAGACAATGTCTGTGACCGACTTTCAGTCGACCTTATCACTCTGGAAGCTGGAACCAAGAACATTCATTTAGTGCTTCTCAAGTACTTAAGAATGTCCTCCACAGCTGTCCAATGATTCTCTCAAGATCCTATTGATTCTTGATCACTACACCTAGTGAGTCATCTACATCTGGTCTGATACATAACATCGCATACATGATAGATCCTACTGCCGAAGCATAGGGTATCCTTTGTACGCGAGCTCTCTTCAAATCAGTCTTGGGAGACCTCTTTTTGGAGAGAGTGATCCATGAGTAAGTGAGCAAACCACCACACTTAGAATCTTTCATACTAAACCTCTTTAGTATGGTGTTTATATACCTGGATTTGGGACACTCCCAACATCCACTTAGATCTATCACCATAGATCATAATCCACAAGATGTAGCAGGTATCATCCAGATCATCCATGGAGAATCCTCGTGATAAGAGGAGATTGACCGAGTGTAGCATAGGAAACCATTTCCTATCAAGAGTACGTCATCTACGTGCAATACGTATAAGATAACCTTACTCTCTACAACCTTCTTGTATATACAAGGTTCATCTACCTTTTTGATGAAGTCAAACTCTTTGACTACCACATCAAAACAGATGTTCCAACTCCGCGATACGCGTATTAATCCTGATAGACCTAAGCATAGCTTTGAAAGTCTCAACTTTTCCATCTACACCAAGAATCTTCTCAAGATCCATTTGCTCCCAATGGGTTTTACCCCTTCAGGTGCAACATCCAAAGTCATACTTTGTTGGTGTACATGGATTCCGTCTTTGATCGCATAGCATCCAACCTTTACACATAGTCCCTACTCGTGATGGCCTGCCTGAACCTAGTTGGGCCATCATCTACCATGATGCAATCCTCGCTCCCACTATCACCGAGAAGACCGTGGTATCTCTCAAGTGGATGAGGAACCCTACCAGATTCGCGGAGAGGCTGAGGTTCGTTGGAGACTATTGAATCCTTTGGTTTCACCAAAACATCAGCTGTTAGTTTTTCTAGCTGGAACTCCTTCCAGTTCTACCTCATGTCCACTAATTTCTTCACAAGAAATTCTTTTTCTAAAAAGGTGGCATGCTGAGAAAAAACACCTTTTGCTCCTCAGTGTGGTAGAAGATATTCCCTCGCAAATGTTTGGGATATCCAACAAACTTATACAGAACTGACCTTGCCTCGAGCTTGTCCGGATTTGTTTTTCAACATAGGCCTGACAACCCCATATCTTAACTCGTTCAAAACATGGTCTCTTCCCATTCTATATCTCATATGTAGTGGTAGGCCCTGATTTGGACGGAACCCCATTCAATAGGTATGCAGCTTCTCAAGTGCATAAAACCAAAAGGGAACAGGTAACTTAGTAGTACTCATTATAGAGCGCGCCATATCTCATAGGGTGCGATACTTCCGCCCCGATACACCGTTGTGCTGTGGTGTATACGAAGGAGTAAGCTGAGAGAGAATCCCATTCTCTATTTAGAAACTCCAGGAACTCCATGCCCAAGTATTCTCCTCCTCGATCACATCGAAGGACCTAATACTTCTACCCATCTGGTTCTTTAACTTCAAGCTTATATTCCTTGAATTTCTCAAAAGTTTCAGACTCGTGTTTCAACAGGAACATATGTCCGAATCTTGAGAGATAGTCGATGAATGTAATGAAGTACCAAGAACTAACCTTGGCATTTGTAGACATAGGACCGTATACATCATCATGTATGCGTCCTAAGAGTTCACTAACTCTTTCTCTGTTTCCAGTAAACGGAGTATCGGTCATTTTACCTTTGAGACAAGACTGGCAAGTATCATAAGATGAAAATTCGAACAGATTCTCATATTCATTCTTATGCAACTTAGCTGGTCGTGTCGTATTGATATGACCTAATCTACAATGCCACAAGAAGGATTCGTTCATTTCTGAACTACTCCTCTTGTGTGTGTTCTACATACTTTGAACTGTGGTTTGATTTAGAATGTATATGCTATTATCTAACGTGCCTGATCGAATCAATTCTCGATTCAGGAAAATGTTCACAACATTATCCTCCAATACAGAATTATATCCTTCTTTAACTCAGTAAAGAACATGATGTAATGTTGTATATCAGGTTCGGTATGTAATAACATTTGTTCAGAATCAATGTATTTATACAAGATGATATTTGCCAACTGACTTGGCTGCAACAATTGCATCATTCTCTAACTCTTAGAGATATATCACCTATTCTCAGCTCTCTACCTTTCTGTAGCCCATGTAACTCTTACATATGTGGGATCCTGATCCGGTATCTCATACCTAGGACGTAGAGGATGCTGAGAAACAGTTCTCGGTAATAAGGACACCCGAAGAATATGCATCAACATGCACTTTCTTCGATTGGGTGGCATGGGAATCTGGATATTCCCCTATTTCCTGCTCAGACTTATAACAATTATAAGAAAGAACAGAACCAAAAATTCCCTAGCTCAGTATAATAAGCAGGTTCGGTTACTGAATCCATATTATTATTTTGATTAAGGCGTGACATGGTTGCTACCAGGAGAGAGAGAGAGAAGAAAATACTATGCGTGCGCTCTTGCAGGATTAGATTGGTTATTAGTTTATCTAATCAGGATGGCTCCCACTGTTTTAGTCAAATCTACCTTCAAACCCTAAAAGGTAAGACTAGCCGGGATTAATTACACCCTATAAGTTCGTCAATATTTCGGCCAAGCCAGTGTCGGTACTTTGAGGGAGGTTCCCCGTGCTTTCGCACGAACCTAATTAAAATAAACCTCGTTTTCCCAGGGGGCGTAACCCCGTTAACACCTTTCTAGACACCTACTTGATTGGCTAATTGTAATGTGTAAAACTCTCTCAGGGGTAACTCTTACTCGCAGTGGGTATCAAGATCCAACTATCTCATAGAAGGTATGCAATCTCATTGCAAATTTCAACACTTGAAATTCCCGATAATATTCTTCCCCAAACGTCCTATAACCTTGACAGAGGTCAACAAACCATAGGATGCTAGTCAAGTTCAACCCGCCATTTCATGATTGAAATAAACCCATCCGCACGACCCTTGACAGAGGTCAACAAGGTCGCATGACTACCCTAATCCAATCGCATCATATGCTTTGCAGATAAGCACTAATCAGCTACCGCACACTACGCCTTGACAGAGGTCAACAAACGCAGCACGAATACTAAATACTATTTATCTGAAATGACGAAGGGCTACGTGGATTTTTAAGAAAACCTTTTGCATAATGAACTTGATATCATTGTAGAATCGAGTGAATTTTAAAAGGAGTGTTTTTGAGGCTTTTACCAGTTTTTCTAAAGAGGTCATTCCCGGTGAAGGGATCTCGGCTCTTTCCTTATCGAATAAGGTGCAGGATATTTCACAAATACCACTATGCAAAGCAAAAACTATAGAAGTAATCAAAAGACAAACCGAGTGGGTTGTAGCATCTGCTAGTTTCGCTAAAGAGGCCACTCCCGGTGAAGGGATCTCGGCTCTTTCCTTATCGAATAAGGTGCTGGATATTCTACAAAGAATACCGCTATACAAAGCAAGAACTAGAGCTACCAGTTTTCAAACAAGTTTCTACAACATCTTTAGGTTTTTTTTATTTCATTAATCTCATTAATGAAGTCTCATTAATTATGCTTCCTAAGCATCACATAAGAAACGAAAGCATCAATATTTATTATATCTCATATATATAATATAGGCATTTGTCTCAGAACATATCAAGTGATCACATCACAGAATATCAGCAGCAGAAGAATCACATATGAAATATTGGATATACCAGGAATTCCGTGTTTTAAATTAAGCATGTATAAAACACGGATTCCACGGTTGCGATGAATAGCCAAACCCACATCCCTAGACCATTACGAGAGCGGGAAGCAACCCTCCCAATTCTAGAGTTAGGAGACCCGGTCCCAACTCCTTGAGATGGTCTCCCACTGGACCTTAAAACCCGGTTACTTGTGCTCCCCGCCTTGGGTCTATCATAATGCGGAAAAGTAAATAATATACATCAATGGTTACATCATCCTCAACCCGGAAGTGCCCCAATAAAAGAATATTACATACAAGGTTTTACATGAATAAAAATGAAAAACTCTCATCTCACATAAAACCCCGGCTATTCAAAACACGACAATCCAATATAACATATCACAGCAACACATAACATCATATGTCATCAACGTAAGTAAATATGCGTATCCCAATTGTCGTTGACGTATAGCAACGAAACCGGAGATACACCACATATTACACTTACGTTCGCAGAAAAGAAAGTGAAAAACTACAACAATTGGAATCCGCAACCACCTTAGACATCATAAACCCAATGTATCTCATACTTTGGATTTCATGCCTAACCAAATGAATTCCTTAGATATCGCATGCCTAACAATTATAAACCCCGCATTTTAGTCTCGATAAACACTTTCCAATAACCAGTCGGGTAATTCAACAAGATTCCCGATAACCTGATCGAATGCTCATCAGAAACTTTAGTAGACGGCCGCACCCCCGATACCTTCGACGAAGTGCACTAAGGCGGAACACTGCGACCACGAGCACCCAAACGGAAGCTTTTGGCGACGAGGTTCTCCTACAGTCACTTAGTCGGGGCTATGGGGCGTGGCTATCTATTAAGTTTACCTGGCGAGTATTCGTGTACACTACGTAATTGCGACGGACTTTTGATCCACATCAAAATTCCGTGGCAACCAATCAAATGAGACTAAACTGCTAGATTTATAAAATTCAAACTAGTTATCACATAACTACTTGTAGATTCCAAATATTGTATCACAATCACAGATAACTAGACGATGTTAAACTTTTCGATTGAATAATCAAGGACCCAAAATTTCCCAACAAGCTCAACACTTGAGCGGAGTTCAAAAAATACCCAGAATATGCCACAGCTCCTATGAACCAGCCGTAGAAGGGTCAACCAATGCCTTACCTGTGGCCCCGCTGAACTACCACAAACCCTAGAGTTTGATGGCGGTTCTGACAGTCACAGAATCGAGTTAGGGTTTCGTTCTTCTATAGGGTCCACAGAATCGCTTGCATGATTTTCTGAAAATTTTAAACTCGAAAAAAATCCAACATTTGAAAATTTTCCAGCGGGGGAAAAATTAGGTTATTGATATCCGTTCAAACCTTTTAACATCGTCTAAATAACCCAAAAACATGTTAGAATTACGATTACGAAACACTCCAAATTACTTTTGCAGAAAGTTAGCATCACATGAAAATTTAGCAAATACAAACAACACCTGAAACACCAAAACCCAGAGAACACAGTGCAAATTTGAACCCAAGACTCCCTCACAAAACCGAGCACACCGGTTTTAAGGTGCATCTGGCCGGCCAAAAACCGTAGAGAGGGGTTCAATTTTGTATGGTGTTCATGTTGCATCACATACAACATTCTGCAGTTGTTTAAAATATTTTTAGAGCCCTTTAAAAATTCGACAGAAACTAGGTCATCGTATCGGGTGTTTCGGAGTAGTTTCGGTTTCGTAATCCAAGCAAACATCGTCTAATTTTCTAGCATGGCTCTGATACCAATGTAGGGTTGTCTATCACGGCAGCAAGGTTTCGGGAGGCATCATCCATGCCAATTTCAAAAATTTGTCGTTCTAGCTAACCCCAACCCAGGAATCGTTACTAGAAAAACCGACGAATAAACATGTAAACTACTTTACATCTAAGTGAATGCAGGAATAAAACATTTGTAGACCGGTCCTTCACTTCTAAAGCTCCATGTTGTAATTCCTTCGCTGCGAATGGTGAACTCCCGAACTCTAGAGAGGGTTCACTTGAAGAAACGAACAAGCTTGCTCAATGTCTTCGAGGCCGAAGATGATCTACGTCGAGGAGACTCGAGCTCATGCTACCTCTTCACTAATGGAGAAATTAGTGAAGCAAACACCCTAAACTAAATGGCTAATAGTAGAGGATAATGATGTAGGAAGTGGGCTCACTTTAGATTTATTTTTCTCACAATATTTCTTCTCATCTCCAAACCCTAGAAAGCTTTTCAAGCTCATGAAGAAGATGAAGATGAAATTAACAAGAGAATAGAATGAGGTTAGAATTGCAACCATGGGTTAGTTAATATCATACACTAACCATTGTAGAGACTTAACCATGGCATAGGATAAAGGTTGGGTTAACAAAATATCTTAAAGTAAAACAAATTTGGTGGACTTAGTCAATGGTTAGCAAGCTTCTCCAAGCTTCTAGCCATGACAATTTCCAACCAATTTTGTTAATTACTAAGATAAATAAAACCCTAATTTTATCATGGTTATGGTGTAAGTCTCACACACCCAAATTGCATATATAACCGAGCATGATACATAATATATATCATATATATATATTGTAAGCAAAGTGAGAAAAAGAAACGGTCAAGTGAGCAATATTAGTTAATGTAAATTCATATATCAAATATATAATTATACATTAAATTATTAAATCAACACTTGACTTAATGATCCAGATATATCACATATAACCGACTAATATCAATAATATCAAATGCAACAACTTATCGAATCAACACTTGATCCGATAATCCGGCTATATCACATATAGCCGACCAATGTCATAAGTCGCGAGAATAGAATCTGGTATCACATACGCGCATTAATCTCGGTATCACATATGTGCTCCTACTCCGTTTCGCATGAACAAGGAAACCTCTGTGTAGGACTCTAAAGACTCATCAATACGCCGGCAGTCGGTGATGATCATATCAAACACCCACAAGCCGCAAGCGGTCTGCTAAACGTAACGGCCACCCGGGTATTGAGCGATCAGAAGATCAACAGGCAAGCCTGCTCTTACTCCTGCGAATCCAATCAGTAACACTACCGTACAGTTCGGTCTCTTCGTCTGATATGTCGCATATCACAGTCTGGGGGTGGTATGAACGTCAGACCCTAATAGCCTAATAAGTCATGCCGATACAAGGTCTATAACGGTTCGAGAAACTACTGATAACACTTACCAATAAATCTCAGCAACCCTGGCCATGGATTTCATGTTATGGCCAATCGAGCATAGCAAAACATCAACTCCCAATACCGGGAGAGACGAAACTCCTCCTATCGCTCATTGCCTCCATATGACTCGGGACTGTACCCAAAAACCACCTTTTTGCATGATCTCTTGACCGTGGTATGGTGGAAATCAAAGCACAGTGGGAATCACACAAGACTCTATGATGATCTCGGGTCTACAGACTAACCTGTACCAGTGTCACCAGAGAACTGCTATCCGAAGATAGGTATAATACCATCTAGGAGTTCTCGGCGAGTCCGTTCAGTGTACCCAGTCTCCACTGAGCACCCGTGTACCTTTTATGATGTCAAACACCAATGGATATGGGATCATCCATCGCCCATCAGATGGGTCGAGAAGCGTATACGCTAGTCTACTCTGGAGTATCGATGTGTTAGTTATATGTATGCCCTAGAGGCCATTACTGTACATACGATGTATATTGTAGTGGATGCTGGGACATATATAGGGAGGACTTTCTTGCTCGAGATGATAGTATGCTATCTGGTTACTCTTTGCCTTAACGTGTATACTAATTGTCTCTCTGTTACATGTTGGTAAAGCCCTTAGGATGTGTACTTGACTGCCTGGACTATGATGCGGATCATACCAGTGGGGACATGGTAGTCCATAAGTACATCTTTCAAGGTCCCTAGTCGAGGGTGTATCGAGACGGGGCATCGATATACCAGAGTAGACTAGCGTATACCTTCTCGACCCATACAGATGGGCGATGGATGATCCCATATCCATTGGTGTTTGACATCAGAGATGATATACGGGTGCTCAGTGGAGACTGGGTACACTGGACGAACTCGCCGAGAACTCCCAGATGGTATTATACCTTACGTCAGATGGCAATTCTCTGGTGACACTGGTACAGGTTAGTCTGTAGACCCGAGATCGTCATAGAGTCTTGTGTGATTCCCACTGTGCTTTGATTTCCACCTTACCACGTCCAAGAGGGCGTGCAAAACGGTGGCTTTTGGGTACAGTCCCAAATCACATGGAGGCAATGAGCAATAGGAGGGGATTCATCTCTCCCGGTATAGGGAGTTGATATTGCGCTGTGTTCGATTGGCTATAACCGAAAATCCCTGGCCAGGGTTGCTGAGATTTACTGGTAAGTGTTACCAGTAGTTTCTCGAACTGTTATAGACCTCATATCGACACGACTTATCGAGCTACTGGGGTCTGACGTTTACCACCCCTAGGCGAGACATGCGACATATCAGACGAACAGACCGGACTGTACGGTAAGTGTTACTGGTTGGATTCACAGGAGTGTGAGCGGGCTTGCTCGTCGATCTTCTGATCGCTCAATACCCGGGTGGCCGTTACATTTAGCAGACCGCTTGCGGCTTGTGGGTGCTTGATATGATCACCATCTGCTACCGGCATATTGACGAGTCTTTAGAGTCTTACACAGAGGTTTCCTGGCTCAAGCAAAACGAAATAGGAAGCGCATATGAGATATGTGCAGGACCGAGAATAATGCGTGTATGTGATACCGTATTCTATTCTCGCGATGAATGTATCGATTGGTTGTATGTGATATAACCTAGTTATCGAATCGATGATTGATTCGATAAGTCAATACATTGGATATTAATCGGTCATATGCGATATAACCGGATCGTTAAATCAAGTGTTGATTTAATGATTTAATGTATAATTATATATTTGATATATTACTTTACATTAACTAATATTGGTTCACTTAAGATTACTTTCTCACTTGAATGTGCACATTGTATATATGATATAGTTTTGTGCACTAGTTTGTATCATGTTTGATGATACATGCAAACTTGGGTATGTTTGATTAAACCATGGTTAGTTAATGGTTAGGGTTTCATTTGCTTTATTTACTTATTCATTTATTTATTTATTTCATTTTGGCTTAAAATAAAATGGTGGCTTTCTTTGAATTTTGTTGAAGCTTCATGAAGCTTTGAAAAAGCTTTGACCATTTTGTTTTATTCCTTAACCCTAACCATTTCCATTAACCCTAGTTTATTCTCTACATGAGTTAGCCTCACCCATGGTTGCATTATGATAACCATCACTTCATTTTTCTTTTGGGAATTAATTCATTATTCTTTTCTTCTTCTTCTTCCTCTTGAAAAAGAAAAGAAAAGCTTGCTTCAAAAATGTCAAGTGATGATTCCAAGTGAGAAATCCAAATCCAAAGTGAACCCACTTCCTATTTCTTCATCCTCTACCACTTGCCAAGTAGTATAGGGTGTTTTCTTCACAATTTTCTTGACTTGGTGAAGTTGGAGCTTGATCTTGAGTTGCCTCGACGTAGATCATCTTCGGCATCGAAGTCGACGACCTAGCCCGTCCATTTCTCCGATGAAGCCGACGCTAGAGTCTGGGATCCGATGATCGCAGCGAGGGAACATCGTCACGGAGCTATGGAGGAGGAGGAGGACCGGATCTACAAAGGTTGTATTTCCATTCACTACTTAGTTAAGTTGTTAACTAGTTGCTTGTTTCGCCTAATCTCTAGTCAACGATCGCATTAGGGTTTCTCGGCACAAGAAAAATTTAAATTTGGCATGCTTGATGCCTTGTGAGACCTCCTTAGTGTGCCTAGGAACCCTACAGTGGTATCAGAGACTAGCTAGAGCCTTAGGCGAAGTGTAGACGATGTTAGAAGTCCGATCGAACCGAAACCCTAATGCAAATTCCTTCTCTGTACATTTTTTTAAATCGGGGATTTTGGTGAATTAAAATTATGCAGAAAAATAAGCAGGCTTTTATAAGAATTACTGTACAAAACGGGACCCCTAAATCGTTCAAAGCGCCGCGGAAACGCGGCACGAGCCTGCCTCGTGCGGCGGTTCCGCGACCGTACGGTCGCTTCCTTCAGATCTGTTTGCACAGTAATTCCTAACTTTTATTCCTGTATTTTCTGGGTATTTTTATTTTCTACTCAAGAGTTGAGTATTCTGGGTTGTATTGGGGACTCCGTGTTTTGATCGGGAAGTTTAACTTCGTCTGTGTTTTTCCGGATAATTTTAGAAAATCTTGAAAAGTTCGACCGGATATAAATACCCACTTTTTCCCCTGCTGGGAAATTTCCAAGTGTTGGATCTTTCCGTAGTTTAATGACGTTCTAAGTAGTGCAAGTAACGCGATGGTCCCTCTAGAAGACAATAAACCTTAACTCGATTATGTGACCGTCTTGAACTGCCTTTTGAACCTTAGGGTTTGGGGAAGTACGGTGTGCCACATGTGAGGCGTTGGCTTGAGCCTTCTACGGCTGGACCGTTGGTACTGAAGCATGAAGTGAATGTTTTTAAACTTATTTCATGAGTTGATCTGTATCGGGAAAACGTGGGTGTTTGAATGTTCGATCGGAAAGTTTAACATTTTCTATTTATCTGGAATGGGATACAATATTTAGAATCCACATGTAGTTATGAGATAACTGATATGAATGTTATAAACATAGCACTTTAGTCTCACTTGATCGGTTGCCACCGAATTTTAATGCGATCAAAAGTCCGTCGCAATCACGTAGCGTACGCGGATATTCGCCGGGTAAACTTAATAGACAGCTACACCCCTTAGCCTCGACCAAGTGACTGTAGGAGAACCCCGTCACCAATAAGCATCCGTTCGGGTGCTCGCGGCAGCGGTGTTCCGCCTTGGTGCACTTCGTCGACGGTATCGGGGGTGCGGCCGTCTACTAAAGTTTGCGACGAGCATTCGATCAGGATATCGGGAATCTTGTTGAATTGCCCGACTTGATATTGAAAAGAGTTTTCGATAATGAGACTAAAATGCGGGGTTTATAATTGTTAGGCATGTGATGTCTAAGGAATTCATTTGATTAGGCATGCGATATCTAATGAGTTTGCGGATTCCAACTGTTGTAGTTTTACACTTTCTTTTCTGTGACCGTAAGTGTAATATGTGATATCGCCGGTTTCGTTACTATATGTCAACGATAATTGGGATGCGCATATTTACTTACGTTGATGACATGTGATGTTATGTGTTGCTGGATATGTTATATTGGATCGTCGTGTTTGAATAGCCGGGTTTTTTTTTATGTGAGATGAGTGTTTTTCATTTTCATTCATGTAAAAACTTGTATGTAATATTCTTTTATTTGGGACACTTCCAGGTTGCGGAAGATGTCACCCATTGTATATTATTTACTTTTCGCACCAGGATAGACCCAAGGAGGAGGGCACAAGTAACCGGGTTCTGGAGTCCAGTGGGAGACCAACTCGAGGAGTTGAGTTCGGGTCTCCTAACTCTAGAATTGGTAGGGTTGCTTGCCGCTCTCGTAGGGGTTTAGGGGTGTGGGTTTGGCTATTCATCGTGACCGTGGAATCCGTGTTTTATACTGGCTTGTATTGAAAATACGGACGTCCTAGTATATCCAATATTTCATATAATTCTTCTGCTACGATATCTGTGATGTGATCATTTGATGTTCTGTGATAAATGCTGTATATAGTATATATGATATATTATATAGATGTTACTTATGTTTTACACCCGCGCTAGCCCTGTCCTGCTCTGTCGTTAGTTACCTAACCTAACGGTGCACGAGGGGACATCGAGGCGAATGCGGATGGCATAAGTGTACGTCGTATTTATCTGTGATGTTTAGGTGACTTAAATGATGAGACTTCATTAATGTGATTAATGAAAGAAAATAAACCTAAGATGTTGTGGAATCGAATTTCAAAATAAAACAGGTAGCTACAGTTCTTGCTTTGCATCGCGGTGTTCCTTGTAGAACATCCTGCACCTTATTCGATAAGGAAAGGACCGAGATCCCTTCACCAGGAGTGACTCCTTTAGCAATAACTGGCAGATGCTACAACACACGGTTTGTCTTTTGATTGCTTCTATAGTTTCTGCTTTGCACAGTGATATATACGATATATCCCGCACCTCATTCGACGAGGAAAGGACCGACGATCCCTTCACCGGGAGTGACTCCTTTAGCAAAACTAAAAAAGCCTCAAAAACACTCCATTTCAAAATTCATTCGATCCTACAACGATATCAAGTTCATTACGCAATAGGTTTTCAGAAAAACCTGTCGTAGCCCTCCGTCATTTCAGATAAATCCTGCTTAGTATTCGTGCTGCGTTTGTTGACCTTGTCAAGGCGCAGTGTGCAGTAGCTAACCAGTATTTATCTGCTTATGCATATGATGCAGATTGGGTTAGGGTAGTCGTGCGGCCTTGTTGACCTTATCAAGGGTCGTGCGGGTGGGTTTGATTCAATCAAGAAATGACGGGTTGAACTTGACTTGCGGTCTATGGTTTGTTGACCTTGTCAAGGTCATAGATCGTTCGGGGCAAAATATTATCGGGAATTTCAAGTGTTGAAATTTGCAATGAGATTGCATACCTTCTATGAGATAGTTGGATCCCGATACCCGCTGCGAGTAAGAGTTACTCCTGGGAGAGTTTTACACATTACAATTAGCCGATCAAGTAGGTGTCTAGAAAGGTGTCAATGGGGTTACGCCTCTGAGAAAACGAGGTTTACTGTAATTAGGTCCGTGCGAAAGCACGGTGAACCTCCCTCAAAGTACTGACACTGGCTTGGCTGAAAGATTGGCGAACTTGTAGCGTGTAATTAATCCCGGCTAGTCTTTCCTTTTAGGGTTTGAAGGAAGATTTGATTAAAACAGTGGGAGCTATCCTGATTAGATAAAATAATAACCAATCTGATCTTGCAAGAGCGCACGCAGAGTGTTTTTCTTCTCTCTCTCTCCTGGTAGCGACCATGTCACGCCTTAATCAAGATAATAAAACGGATATATTGACCGAACCCGCTTGTTATACTGAGCTGGGGAACGTTGGTCCCGCTTCAACTTATAATTGTTATAAGACAGAGCAGGAAATTGGGGAATACCAGAATTCCCGTGCCGCCCAAACGAAGAAAGTGCATGTTGATGCATCATCTTCGGGTGTGTTCGTTACAAAGAACTGTTTCTCTGTATCCTCTATGTCCTGGGTATTTGATACCGGATCAGGATCCCAGATATGTAATCTGTTACATAGGGCTACAGATAGGTAGAGAACTGAGAACGGGTGATAAGTTTCATGAGGCAGAAAACGGGGCAAGTGTTGCAGCCAAGTCTGTTGGTCACTGTCACCCTGTATTACAAATACATTGATTCTGAACGAATGTTATTAGATACCGAAGCTGATATACAAAATCATATCAGTCTCTTTATAAGTAAAGAAATGATAAAATTTTGTATTGTTGGATAATGTTTTGAACATTTCCCATATCAAAAGTTGATCGGTTCAGGCACGTTATCTAAAAGCATTGATGTTCTAAATCAAACTACGGTTCTTAGTATACGGAACACACACAAGAGGAATAGTTCAGAAATGAACAGATCCTTCTTGAGGTATTGTAGACTAGGTCAGATCAATGTGACCCGACTAGCTAAAGTTACATTTAGATGCATATTTAAATCAGTTTGAATTTACATCTTATGAAACTTGCCAGTCATGTCACAGAGATAAGATGACCATAGTTCCGTTTGCTGGAAACGGAGAAAGAGTTAGTGAACTCTTGGGATTGATACATGTTGATGTATGTAAGTTCCCCTGTCTACACATGCCAAGACTGGTTCTTTGTACTTCATTATATTCTCTGATCATCTCTCAAGATTCAGACATATGTTCCTGTTGAAACACAAGTCCGAAGCTTTTGAGATATTCACAGAATATAAGTTAGAAGTAGAGAACCAAAAACAAGGGTATAAGTATTATGTCCTATGATGAGATCAAGGAGGAGAATACTTGAGCACGGAAATCCTGGACTATTCTAAAGGAGAATAAGATTCTCTCTCAGCATTACTCCTCCGTATACACCATAGCACGATGGTATATCAGGGCGGAGCAATTACACCCTATATGATAAGGTGTGCTCTATGATGAGTACTACTGAGTTATCTATTTCCTTTTTGGGAGTTATGCACTTATGAAGTTGCATACCTATTGAATAGGGTTCCAATCAAATCAGTTGCCTACCGCTTCATATGTGATATGGAAAGGGAAGAGCCCATATCTTAAGTTGGGTAAGATTTGGGGTTGTCCGGCCTATGTCTAAAAGCAAAATCCGGACAAGCTCGAAGCAAGGTCTGTTATGTAGAACTGGAAATGTTCCAGCTATACAAACTGCAGTTGATGATTTGACAGAACCAAAGGATTCAATAGTTTCCAACGAACCTCAACCTCTCCGCCGATCTAGTAGGGTTCCTCACCCACCTGAGAGTTACTTCGGTTTCTCTATGACAGTGGGAGCGAGAATTGTATCATGAGATGATGACCCAACTAGTTTCGAGCTGGCTATCAGGAGTGAGACTCTGTAAGAATGGCTGGATGTTTATCGATCTGAGATGGAATCCTTATACACCAACAAAGTATGGACTTTGGTTGCTTTATCTGAAGGGTTAAATCCTCATCAGGAGCAAGTATATCTTGAGAAGATTACTTGGTGTATATGGAAAAGTTGAGACTTTCAAAGCTAGACTTGTTAAAGGTTTTCGTCATCGACCAGGCGTGGATAATGATGAAACCTTTTTCCAGTTCCTATGCTTAAGTCCATCCAGATCCTACTTGCCACGGCTACATACCATGACTACGATATCTGGCGGTTGGGTGCCATAACTGCTTTTCTAAATGATGTTTTAGAAGAGTGCGTCTATAAGTACATAGCCAGAGGGCCTCATAGACAGTGGGAGTAGCGGAAACGTGTGCAAGATGTTTTATGTGATAAAGCAGGCATCGCGGAGTTGGAAAGTCTGTTTTGATGTGTTCGTCAAAGAGTTTGACATCATCAAAATGGTAGATGAACCTTGTATAAACAAAAGGTAATAGAGAGTATGGTGGTGATCCTCGTAGAGTACGTGGATGACATACTCTTGATAAGGAAGGAGTTTCCTATGCTACGCTCGGTCAATCTCCGCTTATCACAATGATTCTCCATATAGGATCAAAGTGATACCTACTAAATCCTGGGTTTTGGATCTATAAGATAGATCTAGTTGGATATTAGGATACTCACTAGTTGTAGTGAGATGGTATCAGTTGATCCTGGGGAGAATCACTGAAAAGGTTCCAGGGTGATAAGGACGACTGAATGTCAGTCGCAGGCATTGTCTTTACCCTCAGTAAAGGGACGGTATGTTGGAAGAGTTCCAAGCTAGATACCGTGGCATACTAGACGATAAAGGCTGGATACATCGCTACTTAAGATGCTACCAAAGAGGCAGTCTGGATGTATATTTGTTCATGAGATGAACTTAGTTCCTCCCATTGTGTGACAATGGAGTTGTGGCTTATGCCAAGGAACGTCCGTCCCATCAGTGATCCAGACATATTCTAAGGCAGTATCACCTGATCATGGAGATGGTTGATCTCCAGGGTGATCGAGGTTAGGAGAGCGGACTCAGAGGATAACACGGCGGATCCACTCACGAAGGCCTATTCCCAGAGAGAGACTTTTATGGGATGGTTGAGTATGAGATACTACAACCACTGCTACAGATGGCCCTAGTGCAAGTGGGAGATTGTTAGTTATATGTATGCCCTAGAGGCCATTACTGTACATACGATGTATATTGTAGTGGATGCTGGGACATATATAGGGAGGACTTTCTTGCTTGAGATGATAGTATGCTATCTGGTTACTCTTTGCCTTAACGTGTATACTAATTGTCTCTCTGTTACATGTTGGTAAAGCCCTTAGGATGTGTACTTGACTACCTGGACTATGATGCGGATCATACCAGTGGGGACATGGTAGTCCATAAGTACATCCTTCAAGGTCCCTAGTCGAGGGTGTATCGAGACGGGGCATCGATATACCAGAGTAGACTAGCGTATACCTTCTCGACCCATACAGATGGGCGATGGATGATCCCATATCCATTAGTGTTTGACATCAGAGATGATATACGGGTGCTCAGTGGAGACTGGGTACACTGGACGGACTCGCCGAGAACTCCCAGATGGTATTATACCTTACGTCAGATGGCAGTTCTCTGGTGACACTGGTACAGGTTAGTCTGTAGACCCGAGATCGTCATAGAGTCTTGTGTGATTCCCACTGTGCTTTGATGTCCACCTTACCACGTCCAAGAGGGCGTGCAAAACGGTGGCTTTTGGGTACAGTCCCGAATCACATGGAGGCAATGAGCGATAGGAGGGGATTCGTCTCTCCCGGTATAGGGAGTTGATGTTGCGCTGTGTTCGATTGGCTATAACCGGAAATTCCTGGCCAGGGTTGCTGAGATTTACTGGTAAGTGTTACCAGTAGTTTCTCGAACTGTTATAGACCTCATATCGACACGACTTATCGAGCTACTGGGGTCTGACGTTTACTACCCCTAGGCGAGACATGCGACATATCAGACGAACAGACCGGACTGCACGGTAAGTGTTACTGGTTGGATTCATAGGAGTATGAGCGGGCTTGCTCGTCGATCTTCTGATCGCTCAATACCCGGGTGGCCGTTACGTTTAGCAGACCGCTTGCGGCTTGTGGGTGCTTGATATGATCATCATCTGCTGCCGGCGTATTGACGAGTCTTTAGTGTCCTACACAGAGGTTTCCTAGCTCAAGCGAAACGAAATAGGAAGCGCATATGAGATATGTGCAGGACCGAGAATAATGCGTGTATGTGATACCGTATTCTATTCTCGCGATGAATGTATCAATTGGTTGTATGTGATATAACCTAGTTATCGAATCGAGGATTGATTCGATAAGTCGATACATTGGATATTAGTCGGTCATATGCGATATAACCGGATCGTTAAATCAAGTGTTGATTTAATGATTTAATGTATAATTATATATTTGATATATTACTTTACATTAACTAATATTGGTTCACTTAAGATTACTTTCTCACTTGAATGTGCACATTGTATATATGATATAGTTTTGTGCACTAGTTTGTATCATGTTTGATGATACATGCAAACTTGGGTATGTTTGATTAAACCATGGTTAGTTAATGGTTAGGGTTTCATTTGCTTTATTTACTTATTCATTTATTTATTTATTTCATTTTGGCTTAAAATAAAATGGTGGCTTTCTTTGAATTTTGTCGAAGCTTCATGAAGCTTTGAAAAAGCTTTGACCATTTTGTTTTATTCCTTAACCCTAACCATTTCCATTAACCCTAGTTTATTCTCTATATGAGTTAGCCTCACCCATGGTTGCATTATGATAACCATCACTTCATTTTTCTTTTGGGAATTAATTCATTATTCTTTTCTTCTTCTTCTTCCTCTTGAAAAAGAAAAGAAAAGCTTGCTTCAAAAATGCCAAGTGATGATTCCAAGTGAGAAATCCAAATCCAAAGTGAACCCACTTCCTATTTATTCATCCTCTACCACTTGCCAAGTAGTATAGGGTGTTTTCTTCACAAGTTTCTTGACTTGGTGAAGTTGGAGCTTGATCTTGAGTTGCCTCGACGTAGATCATCTTCGGCATCGAAGTCGACGACCTAGCCCGCCCATTTCTCCGATGAAGCCGACGCTAGAGTCCGGGATCCGATGATCGCAGCGAGGGAACATCGTCACGGAGCTATGGAGGAGGAGGACCAGATCTACAAAGGTTGTATTTCCATTCACTACTTAGTTAAGTTGTTAACTAGTTGCTTGTTTCGCCTAATCTCTAGTCAACGATCGCATTAGGGTTTCTCGGCACTAGAAAAATTTTAATTTGGCATGCTTGATGCCTTGTAAGACCTCCTTAGTGTGCCTAGGAACTCTACACGATGCCCTGTCTCGATACTCCCATGACTAGGAACATTTGAAGGATGTACTTGCCGACTACCCATGTCCCTACTAGTATGATCTGCATCATAGTCCTGGTAGTCAAGTACTCATCCTAAGGGCTTTATCAACATGTAATAGAGAGACAATAAGTGTACATGTTAAGATAAAGAGTAACCAGATAGCATACTATCATGTCGAGCAAGAAAGTCCTCCCTATATATGATCAAGCATCCACTACAATATGCATCACATGTGCAGTAATGGATTCTAGGGCATACATATAACTAACAATATATCAATATCGACATACTTTACTTGTGTTTTATTCCTTGATATCGATATATTACTCTCATTCATTGTTTTGGTAATTCACAATATGAATTTGTATATACATATGATCTATATCGTGCTTCTCATATACCATGTATATATATTTAATTTATCAATATCTTATGCTTTAAGTTTGAGTTATATCTTGATATTGATATACTATTCATGATTGTGATATCAAAACAATGAATGTTCATATACTTGTGTTTATTAACTTGCTTATATTTCATAACGCTGTATATGATATACTTGGTCGTGTTGAGATTGATTTTTCAGGATATCGGATATCTCACGGCACAAGCATCAAAAGGAGGACGGGGGATATTGAGCTTAAATGGAATATCTAATGGAGGTTGGAGGATATGGACAAGAGCTTCTCAAATTTCATATCAAGTTTCGTGAGTTCAAGCTATGTAGACGAGAAACAAGAGTTCAAGAATTCAAGCTACGAATTGCTTCGAGAAGCTAAAAGCCAAATTCCAAGTTGAAGCATCGAAGTCAAGACCAAGATTTGAAGTTCAAGAGATCGACTTCAAGACTCTAGTGAGTGGATTGGCGAGTTACGAAGTTCAGGTGAAGCGGATCGCCAAAATTCAAGAGCTAAAGACTTCAAGATTAAAGAATCGAAGATTTGCGACAACCGGCATAGGAATCTTGTAAGTACTCTATAGATTATGGTTATCATTTAAAGCTCTTGAACATACACACACATAATAGCATGCTTGAAACATTTGGTTTTAACTTTGCAAAGGTTTTCATTCAAAACAATTTCTTATTTTAAAACGCAAGTTTTCTGTGTTTTTCATCTTCAGACGTCCGTACGTTTTGAAAACCAAATATCGGTTTCAAATATCTGTTTTGACGTCAGAACAAACGGCTGAAGTTTTTCCTGAACAAACGTCTGGACCTTAGAAAAATGTATGTGCCAAAGTCTCTGATTGGAAATTTTTTTCCTGCCAAGGCTTCTTCAGATGTCTGTATGTTCTTTGTGTTTTCATTGGGATGAATTTTTTTCAAGAACAAACGTCTGAAGATTACCAGAACCGACGTCTGGTTGTTCTCTATGCTTTCTTTGCCTTAAATCTTTTGATAGAACAAACGTCTGTTAATATTTCTTCAGAAGTCTGTTTGTTCTCAGTGCTTTCATTGGAATGAATTTTTTAAGGAACAAACGTTTGAAGAGATAGGCAACAAACGTCTGCAGCTTAAAATCTTGGAAAATCTTTTCTTCTTTAGACGTCTATAACTTGTTCTTCATACGCCAGTTTTTTCTTTGTACTTTTTTTGGCAATCCTTGAAAAACCATGGCAGACGTCTGAATCTATAGTCGATAGACGTTTGCAGAAAAAGTTTGAATAAGCAGCCGTTTATAGCCATTGGGGTTTTGTTTTATTTGAGACTAGACATCTGCGCTCTATAACTTCAGATGTCTACCGTGTGTTAAATATGCTTGTCCCTACTTGATTTTGAGTTGTTTTTCTTTGGGCTATAAAAGGGTTTTGGGTTGGTTTTTTTTGGCATCACATACTCAATTTCTTGAGCTTTTCTATTGCAAATATTCAAGAGATCTTCAAAAAAAATCCCACATCTTATGAGAGTTTAAAGAGATTTTCATTTGCTTATCCAACCATTCTCACATACAAAAGATTCAATAGCTTCCAATTGATTATCCATACTTCCTAGAGTATTAGTTTGAGCTCGAGAGAAACTCCTATAGAGTATTGTGCTAAATTGTAACCCTCTTTTTTTCTTTGTGTGAGAATCCTTGAGTGCAAAGGTGCTTTTGTAAGAGAGAAGAGTGAGAGAAGTTTTTCTTTCTTCGTGTGAGGATTCTTGAATGCAGGGGTGCTTTTGTAAGAGAAGAAAGCTTGTAATCAAGAAGAGTCACTCGTGTGTTGATTAACGTGTTGTTGCAGGTGAGCAACGTGTTTGTCTCATTAGAGACGTGATTAAGTGGAACGGGCTCGTACGCCTAAAGAAAGTGGACTAGGGGATCTCTCGAACCACTCTAAATCTTGCGTGTTTGCGTTTACTATTTCTATCTCTCTTGATTTATATTTGTAGATTAGAAATTGCATGCTAGGTTTATTGCTTCCGCATTATATGCTCATTGCTTAGACATGATTGCTATCTCTATTCTTTCTTGCTATATGCTCTTTGTTCACAATTGTAGTATTGCTTGATATCATATCTCTTTACAATTGTGTTTTATACTAGTAACTGTTGATAGAATTTTTAATTTAGGTATATCGGTAGTGTATTCCTATTCATCCCCTATCTAGGAATAATTTCAATCGGTATTAGAGCTTGGTGCTCTTTTTGTGTAGGCTTTTGTTCATATCAGATTTTTGCATTTTTATATCGCCCATTCTTAATCACATTGCATATAAGTAAGTATTTTTGATCCATGTCTGCTAAATAGTTGCAGCTTACAGGTTCCCAGCTCTTTACAGTGAAATTCATAAAAAGTCGCAACAAATGTGGGACTACGAATACTGATCCGCATGATGTCGCATACCAGTTTAAGCAGAGTTCAAGGCAAAAGTCCACTGCTGAATATCTGGAAGAGAACAGAAGAGATTTTAAGAAACCAAGTGTACCAAATAGAAGATAAAAGCAACTGGTAGAATACCTGAAAAGATGGACCCAAGATTCCACCATATAGCCGTGGAACCGCGGCCAAACAGGCACTTCTGCCGCGGTTCTGCGGCCGTGCAATGCACGTGTCGGTGGACGTGTCGTTGCATTGACTCGGCTCTTTTGGGGTAGTTCTGTAATTTCGTGTATGGATCAGAATGTAAACCTAGGGTTTTTCTATCTATAAATAAGAGGGTTCAAAGCCAAATTAGTATGCCTTTTTTTTAGTTTTAGAATTTAGAATTTTAATTCTGTTTTTTATCTTTCTTAATGCAAAATTGTAGAGAGTTTTTGAGAGGTTATCAATAAAAGTAAGTCTTTATTTTTATTTGTCTCACATTTTCTTATCGTATTTTTTATCTGCAATTTTCATTTGTCAACTTAGACGTAGAATTAAATTAGTGTTTTTCTTGTCTTTTATTCTTTTATATTTCTTTTTAACAACGATGATGCTTGAATAAGATCCTTGCCTAGGTGAGGTCTTAAATAGCTAGTTGTAAATTTTTTCTTAAACCTAAATTATTTCTACCATCCCTTTTGTTTTATTTTTATCTTTTTAATGAGTGAGTAATTCCTCACTTGTTAGGACAGGAGAAGGAAGGTTTGGGATAAGGAAATCTCTCTCACTCCTTTCTTTGCCCGACACATTAAATTCGGACTCCCTTTAATTGAACCATAATCCGCTCACTACGGCACCCTATCCTACATGATAGCGGTGATTCCCTAGTTAGACTGGTTGAGGTTGAATTAACTGGAGGTTAAGGCTAAGAGCCAAGAACGGACGGACAAGGACCAAAAGAAAGAAACTAAGCATGGAAAGCCTAACTTAGACTTGTAAGTTTCTTCCTAGCCGTGCTAATCCCCGTTGTTGCCGATTACCTTAACACCGATATTTATAACTAAGGCATTGAAAGAAGTGAGAAATTCCTAAACTCGAACTAACCTAATCCTAACCCTAGCAAGTATTTTATCACCTTTTATCCCATTCATAGATCTTAAAACAAAACCCAAAACATTTGGATTTAACTCGTTAAAATATAAAGAAAAAGATTCCATCTCCCTGCGGATCGACCCGTACTCAACCGGCTAGCTACCAAGCGAAACCGTCTTGATTGCGGTAATTAAAAATACGCAAAAATGTAACAATCAGCGTAACATCCTGGCATCATCTTTACCTTCGTGTTCTTATCATGATGAACCTTCTATTCATAACCCTCCAAATTTTGATGGATCAATATTTAATTTTTGGAAAATTTTGATACAATGCTTTCTTGAATCTCGGGGTAGGGATTTTTGGAAAATAGTTGATAATAAGTACTTAGCTCTTACTATTGCTAAATCTATGTGGAGTACTCATGATAAAAATTTATTTGTTTTGTACATTAAAGCCTTACAAATATTGCATTGCGCTTTAAATATTGATGTTCTTAACAATGTCACTTCTTACAAGACAGCTCATAATATGTGGTGCTTATTGGAGCAAATATATGGAGAGCAAGCTGTGTGCAATAAAGAAGAGAAAGCCGAGAGAATGACTTCTATCGCCACATTAGATATGCCTCAACAAAGCTCACATCTCAAAGGACAATCTTACTCGATAGAGTCGGCTAAGTGGTGTTTTGATCATAGTGTTGTAAGTAACCCTTCTTATGATTTCTGCAAACTACACATAATCAATTGTTGGCTATAGTGCCCTCAAGTCAATTATTGGATTGCAGGCACGTGATTGCAATGATTGAGAGAGGACCTATACCGGTAGAACAGTCTTACTCGAGATGATAGTATGCTATCTGGTTTGTCTTTATCATCATGTACATGCTTCAGGTGACACCACAGATCACTATTACATGTCGATAGAGCCCATAGGATTCATGCTTGACTACTAGCAGTATGATGACGATCATATATGTGGGAGCTGGGTGGTCTATAAGCACATCCTTAAAATGTCCCTAGTCGTGGGAGTTTCGAGCCTGGACATCGATACTCCAAGAGTAGACTAGTGTATACTGATCGAGACCCCGACGAGGGGCGGTGGCCGATCTCACAAGCCATTGGTGTTAGTTTGTTCACCTAAGATGTATATAGGCGCTCATTGGGTTATGAGTACACCGGAAGGACTCGCCGGGAACATGCTAGTTGGTATTATACCTATTGTCAAATAGCAGTTCCCTGGTGACATGTGTGCAGGTTAGTCTATCGACCTGAGATCGTCATTTGTCTCGTGTGAGTTCCTACTGTACTTTTATTACTATCCTACCACGGCTCAAAGGAGTTGTGCAAATATGTTTTAGTTGGGTACAGTCCCGAGCCATATGGAGGAAGTGAGCGGATCGTCAAGGGATTCGTCTCTCCCGGTATTGGGGGTTGATGTCGCGATGTGCACGGGAGGCCATCACCAGAAATCCTTGGCCAAGGTAGTCGAGAATTACTGATCTAGGATCGGTAGTTTCTCAGGTGGTGATAGGTTTCATACTGACACTAAATGTCGCGTTATTAGGGACCTGACTTTATCAACCCCCTAGACTCGATATGCGATACTCATAGACGAACGAACCGGAATGTACGGATATTGTCACTGTCAGGCTCAGTAGGGGTTTTAGGATGAGTTTTCTCGTCGGCCTCCCTTTCGCTCAATACCTAGGTAGCCGTTACATACAGCTAGTGCCACTGACGTGCTTGTGGTTAAATCCACTACCAGCGTATTGACGAGTCTTTAGAGTCCCACACAGAGGGTTTCCCTGCTTCGTTGTAGAGGCCGTATGGTTTTATGGCAGGGTTCGATCATATACGCGCACTTGTGCACGGATCATGATTCGGACGGATAATACTAGTGGGCTTTGGTTTAATCCAGATCCTAGTATTATATTGTTGGATTATTTTCATCTCGTAGTATTTGTATTCAGTCGGAATAAGGATGCGGGTATGTATATACGGATGAGGGGTAATCTTGTAATTTATTACTAGATCACTTTAGAGTTGCCATTTCCGTTATGCTTTAAACATTTAGTTTAAATGTTATCCTTTAGTTTGGAGGCTATTCGGGGTGTTTTCGAAGTCGATATTTCTAATATTGTTTAAATTTTTACAGTACATGCATTACTATCTGCGACCGTGAATGTCATTAGAGCAGTACAACTTGTCTAATTGCTATAGTTCTTTTAGACGGGTTTGCGAACGTGACATTCACGTTGATGTTCTGTATTGTGGCCGAATCATCGTGGTGGATAGCTTGGGTGCAATATTAGTACAGTTTAGTTTTATTTGTACATTTGATATCGTGGGGCGAGCGTCCGACATGTGGACTGCCGTCACTGTTTTTTTGTATATTATTTATTTGGGGCACGACCGGATTGAGGTCGATGTCACCGTTGTACATATTTTCTTTTCTGTACTAGGATTACCCCGCGTGGAGTGCACGAATAGCCGGGTTCTGGATAGCAACGGGTCCATATCTCATAGCGTTGAGACAGAGGGGGCCTCACTCTAGAATTGGCGGGCTATTCGCCGCACTCGTAGGAGTACAGGTTGACCCAAGGAGGGGTGCTCAAGTTACTGGATTCCGTGAAGTGTCGGGTGGCCCATTCACTTTGATGAAGGATGTTGCCTCACTTATGGTTTTGGCGAGTGACTTGTCGCGCTCGTAGGGGTCTAGGTTTTCATTGCACATGTTATCCACAGGACCAGGGGAACGTCGGGTTTCACTTACGACTCAAAGGAAACCCGGGGCTTCCAGATTATCAGTATTGTTCTGTGATGCTTATTGCTTATCTGTGATGTTGCATTTATCATGCCTGGGATGATTATTATGTTAGCTATAGTGCCCTCAAGGCAATTATCATAGTCGCGGACTTGTGATTATGATGATTGAGGCAGGACCTATACCGATAAAACAATCTTACTCAAGATGATAGTATGCTATCTGGTTTGTCTTTATCATCATATACATGTTGATAGAGCCCATAGGATTCTTGCTTGACTGCCAGCATTGTGATGGCGATCACATACGTGGGAGCTGGGGGTCTATAAGCACATCCTTAAATGTCCATAGTCGTAGGAGTATCGAGACCGGGCATCGGTACTCCAGTGTAGACTAGTGTATACTGATCGAGACCCCGACGAGGGGCGGTGGCCAGGTCTCACAAGCCATTGGTGTTAGTTTGTTCACCTAAGATAGTATACAGGTGCTCATTGGGTTATGAGTACACTGGACGAACTCGCCGGGAACTTGCTAGTTGGTATTATACCTATTGTCAGATAGCAGTTCCCAGGTGACATGTGTACAGGTTAGTCTGTCGACCTGAGATCGTCATTTGTCTCGTGTGAGTTCCCACTGTGCTTTGATTACTACCCTACCACGGCTCAAAGGAGTCGTGCAAACATGTTTTAGTTGGGTACAGTCCCGAGCCACATGGAGGCAGTGATCGGATCGTCGGGGATTCGTCTCTCCCGGTATTTGGGGTTGATGTCGCGTTGTGTACGGATGGCCATCACCATAAATCCGTGGCCACAGTGGACGAGAATTACCGATCCAGGATCGATAGTTTCTCAGGTGGTGATGGGTTTCATACCGGCACTAAATGTCGCGTTGTTGGGAGTCTGACTTTATCCACCCCCTAGACTCGATATGCGATACTCTTAGACGAACAGACCGGACTGTACGGATATTGTCACTGACAGGCTCAGTAGGGGTTCAGGATGAGTCTGCTCGTCGGCCTCCCTTTCGCTCAATACCTGGGTAGCCGTTACGTACAGCTAGTGCCGCTGACGTGCTTGTGGTTAAACCCACTGCCAGCGTATTGACGAGTCTTTAGAGTCCCACACAGAGGGTTTTTCACGGTTCAGGCGATATGGTGTACATGAGGTATGTTGATACATACAAATGTCCGATTAAATATGTGCACTTGCTGCGCAGACTTTAATTGGACGGTTGATAATACTAGCGGCTTAGGATTAAGCCAGTTTATTAAATCAGGTTTTGATTTAATAATTGATATATGTATTTGAATATACGTATTCTAGTATTATTGTTCACTATTCGTTTTCTCTCTCGGCTATTCGTATTTTGGTACGAATACGCGTATATGTATTTCGATACATGTACCGGGAAGTATTCCGTATTTTATACGGAATAGCTTCTAGAAGATGCCACCTCATTTATATGTTTTTCCATTTATGGAAATTCATTTGTTTTTTTAAATGAGGTGGAAAAGGAGGTATGGCTTGAACATGGAACATAGCATGGTTCAAAGTATGGTTTGCATTATTTTATTGCAATAATGGGAAAAGAAAATGATTTTTGTTGATTGGAGAGAGAGAGGGGGCCGGCCATAATTTAGGAGGGGGTTTTCATTTGGTTAGTTAATTAACATGCTAGCTCTCTCTCTCTCTCTCTCACTTTATTATTCACACAAAGAAACATAGCCTTTTTCTTATGCTCATGCCAAAAGCTTCACCACCTTCATTCATTTTCCATGGATGCTCTCTTGAGCTCAAGGGATGAAAGAAAATCATAGTGACACACTAGTACACCCCCACTCTCCATCGCTAGCGACTTTAGAGCGTCGGTTACCTCGTTTGTCGAGGTTGGAGCTTGCGCCGTTTCCCTCGGGTGGATCATCGGAGACGAAGGAAGACCGGCAATCAAACGACATCAAGGAATCGCTAGGAGCTTGGAATGAAGACCGAAGGACTCGGATCATCTCGGTATAAAGATTCTAACTCTTAGTTTAGCTCGCTAGTTTTGGGTTTAAGGTCGATCCGGGAATCGGGTACCGGTAGCGTCGGTTTAGAAAATTTTCGTTCCGCATTTTGGCCGCGTTTCGACGGCCGGGGCGCTGCCGGGACCCTTCATATTATATATTTATATATATTCTAGTAGATGTTGTATATGTTTTGCACCCGCACTAGTCCAGCCCCCGCTCTGTCGTTAGTTAAGTAACCTAACGGGTAATGACGGGGCCCAGTGGCGAATGCGGATGCCATATGCGTACATCATATTTTTGTTCTTTTCTGGTGTGATTAATTAATGGGACTGCGTTGATTCTGATCAATGCAAGAAAAACAAACCTATATGATGTTGTTGGAACAATTTTCAAAAGCTGTTATTACAAGGGCGTTTTCTTTTGTTTTGCACAGCGGTATTCGGTTATGAATATCCAGCACCTCATTCGACGAGGCAAGAGCCGAGATTCCTTCACCGGGAGTGACCTCTTGGGCAGAAGTTTGCGTCAGGGTAAAAACTTCACTATAGTCGATTACTTTTTTCTTTGCATCGAGATATTCAGTTAGGAATATCCTGCACCTCATTCGACGAGGAAAGAGCTGAGATCCCTTCACCGGGAGTGACTTCTTTAGCAAAGGTTTTCGCCACTATATATTTGTAAAGCTATCCGGTTCCTTCAACGATATCAAGTTCATTACGTTAAAGGTTTTTCGCCAAAAACCATTCGTAGCCCTCTGTCATTTCAGACGGGTAGCACTTAGTACTCATGCTATGTTTGTTGGCCTTCTTCAATGCATAGTGTATGGTAGCTATTTGTTACTTTTCTGTTGCATAGATAGATACGTTGGTTTGGGACAGTCGTAGTACTATGTTGGCCTTCGTCAAGGGTATGTACGGGTGGGTTCCAATTAACCTGGACAATGACGGGTAGAACTTGACATGTGACTTATGATATGTTGGCCTTCGTCAAGGTCATAAGAGCATGGGGTAAAAATCACATCAGGAGTTTCAAACATACAGGAAACTTGCCAAACATGCGCATACCTTCTGGAGTGTGATAACTTGAGTGGATTCCACCAGGTTATCATGCGATTATAGTTGGATCCCGATTCCCACTGATGAGTTGGTTTACTCCTCGGGTGATTTTAGATAATCCCGACTAATTCTTCTTTCAGGTTTGGAGGAGAATTTGAGGATACATTGGGAGACATCCTGATTAGATAAAATGATTAACCATTCCGATCTAAATTAGAGTGCAAGCTGAGTATTTCTTTTTTCTCTCTCTTTGGCAGCGACCGTGGCCTGACCCTAGACTAGAACTCATAAACCAAGTTAACCGAACCTTCTTAAAATAAACTAGCTTTTGGATTGTCAGAGATGCATACTTCATTGCCACTCCTACTTTTACCCTTTGCTTTTCTCCGGAACATTCCGTATCACTACGAAGATCCACATTTATTGGATATGACCATCGTATAGTTACATACGAACTCGAAGAAACTTGTTTCAGATTCGAGAATGGTTTCCGATTGTGGAGAAATTGAATTGGACTATTCTGTTGTCTTTTCCTTTTACCTTCTCTCAAGTAATGAGGGCTCCTAGGATTAGGAAAGGGTACACCTATTGCGCTTATTAGATAGTCTTCTTCCAAATCATAGGCAGGTGCCGAAAGGTGGGGAAGGAAGAAAACCAATTAGCCTAAGTGTGGTGTACAGAAAGTAATAAGTAAAGACAAATAAAAGGATCAGAAAGAGGGCAAAGTAAATTGCGACTACTATCATTCACGATAAAACCGCGTATATCATCGCCACTCCTACTTCACCTTTGAATTTCTCCAGAAAACCCCGTATCACTACGAAGATCCACATTTATTGGATAATCCATCGTATATTTACATACGAACTCGAAGGAACTTGTTCCAGTTCGAGAATGGATTCTGGTTCAGGAGAAATAGAATAAGGATTATTCATTTGTCTTTTATCTTTACCTTCTCTCAGATTGCGAGTGCTCATAGGATTAGGAGAGTACACCTATTACGCTTATTGGATAGTCTTCTTCCAAACCATAGGCTGGTGTCGAACGGTAGGAAAGGAAGAAAACCATTTAGCCTAAGGGTGGTGTACAAAAGGTAATGAGTAAAGACAAATAAGGGATTTGGAGAGATGTCAAGAAAATATAAGGTTACAGTCATGAATCTGGATAATGGAAGAGGTATTACTAAGAATACCCGGCTACCCCTTCAAAACATTTTCATGTTTCAGTTTCACTATACGTTGTTAATTGAAAACTGATTTCCCAATTAGATCCTTACTCCAGGGTATGTATTTACCGGGTTTGATTCTCACATCTGTATGGTTTTATAGATGTTGGGTGGGAGTAAGTTATTGGGAATTAGGTGATTATATCCTCATTATATCGGAATTCGTTGTAATTGGTGATATATGAGAAAATCACCTGGGGTTTTGCCTGACGGCAAATATTTGGTTTTGAATATCCGTTGTTATGCACCAATTTCAAATTGATATATCTGTATGTTTATTTTATAAAGTGATATATGACTTTTTAAAATTATGTCATTGACATTTGCCTATATCAGTTGATGATTGGGTAAGGAGCATTAAACAGCGGTGTAATTCTTCTTAACCATAGTACAATTTTCAACCTACGACGTACAGGGTTTGAGTTATTCAACTCAGGGGACTTATACAAAGTATTGTATGTTGTCCAGTGTCCATTAGGAAAAAGGGGTTGGTGCTCGTACTATATTCTGTTTACTTGTGACTTCTCCAGTTTTAGACAAGTATTTCGTAGAAATACAAGATCCAAGTTTTGAGAAGTTATATGTACAAGAATAAAGTAGAGAACCATGTGTTGCATGTATCAGGATTCTTCAAGGTGATCGAAAATGTAGATACTTGTGTTTGGTATTCAGTTGATAGTAATGATTTTGAGAACTTGCTTCTCTTTCAGGTTACTCATATCTGGATGCACTCCTAAGTTGAGTAATGATGATCGGCCTCTCTCCATTTTGTTGACATGCACTGGAGACAGCTGCATGATTTGAATCTGGTTCCAATTAAATCAGTGCCTTTGTTTCTATATTGTATATAGAATGGTTCATATCTCAACGATGTTAAGGTATATGGAGTTGTTCGGCTTATGCTTAAAACCAGACTCTGGACATAACTCAAGGCACGTTTCAGTAATAGGAGTTTATGGGTTATCCCGGGCTATGACGAGGGTTAACTTTCTATCATCTGGAAGATCAATAGTGATATTGTTCTTGACTCATCACAGTTTTAGCAAAATGGACTTTTTCAGAAAACTGTAGTGGGAGTATGGTAGAACTGGAAGTGATTCCAGAACCACAAACGATTACTGAAAATTTAATAGAACCTAAAGATTCAATCGGGTTTGACATTCCATTAGCCATTCTGCAGATATGGTGGGTAACCTCAGGCACCCGAGAGGTACTCTGGTTTCCTCAATGACGGTGACAGGGAGGTTCTTGTTTACCCAGACTTGCCATTATTGATGTTCTAGACTATGAGACCCTGCAGGAGGATGGGTATAGCGTCGTTCTAAACTAGCTTTAGAAATGCACGTGTATATGACTCTGCCAGAGGGTTGTTGTAGTCAGTGGGAGCAGCGGAAGCATAGTAGACAAGTAGCTTATGTCTATTTATAGACTAAAGCATGTATAGCGGAGATAGATCATCTATTTTTGATGTGACAATCATAGGCTTTGACTTTATCATAATAGGAGATGGATCTGTTAAGAAGGTAGTAGGGTGTAATGTCCTGGTATTTGGATGACATACACTTTGTAGGAAGTGAAATTCCTATACTACGATCTGTTATACTGTGGTTGTCACACAGTGGTTTCTCCACATAGGATATGGATATTATATAAGGCATTCTGGTAATTGGATCTATGGTTTTAGATCTAGATTTGGGTAGTTTCCCAATCTGGGTACTTGTTCACCGCCGAAAGACGCGACCGGGACGTTGGGACATCTGGCCTGAATTTTGGGGGCAGATGCTATTTGGGTTTATCTGTCTACCTCTCCGAAGATGCAAAGTTGATTTATGGCACCGTGTATTGAAGGTTTAAACAGATGTGGCCGTTGTAGCAGACTTCGTCAGATTCCACCTCGTTTGCGAGGGGGTTTTGATTGTGAGGACGCTCTTCCCTACAGGCGCAAGCCCCTGCAGTTAATTACGTTACCGCGTAGCGATAACCACTTTCTCCTGCTCCAGATGTTCACTTTGTGTCGTGTTTGTTTGTTTTCTTTTATGTTGCCCGTGGATTGTATACGGAGACTAATTTATGTTGTCTCCCGTAGGGTGGGGATTAATCCAAATCCTTATTTTCTTAGATTTGGGTTTGGTTGATTTAAGCCTCGTTAACCTCATTTGAGATTAAGATCAACTTAAATGTTTGTTGAGGATATATTATTCTAATTTTAGACTAAGATCTACTCAACGGGGGTTCAAGATCATTTTTGGTCTAACAAAAGAGCATTTAGGCTCTATCGTTTTAGTTTAAGAACGTCACAGTCCATTGGGTTTACGGACATCATAGTCCATGGAGTTTAAGGACATCATAGTCCATAGAGTTTAGTTTAGGGACGTTGCGGTCCATTGGGTTTAAGGAAATCATAGTCCGTAGAGTTTAGTTTAGGGACGTTGCGGTCCATTAGGTTTAAGAACATCATAGTCCATGAGTTTAAGGACCTCATAGTCCATGTTTAAAGACATCATAGTCTGTGGGGTTTAATGACATCATAGTCTGTGTTTAAAGACATCATAGTCTGTAGGGTTTAGGGACATCATAATCTGTGTTTAAAGACATCATAGTCTGTATGGTTTAGGGACATCATAGTCTGTAGGGTTTAAAGACATCATAGTCTGTGTTTAAAGACATCATAGTCTATAGGGTTTAGAGACATCATGGTCTGTAGGGTTTAAAGACATCATAGTCTGTGTTTAAAGACATCATAATCTGTAGGGTTTAGAGACATCATAGTCTGTGTTTAAAGACATCATAGTCTGTAGAGTTTTTTGGCTCATTGGTTTAGGGGTGTGCCAAGAGTTATTGGTTATTGGGACCCTTCACCTCTCTGAAGACGTTGAAGAATTACAACGACGTGTATCAGAGCTGTGGAGAGATGTACCCTTGAACCAAAGAATGTTCATCAGGGACTTGGTAGTCTTGTTTGGAACTAAAGGCCAATTTAGAAGAAGACCTATGGGCTCGGTCGATCTGGGGTTTGACCAACCTTGGGCTCAGATTACTTATTTGGGCTTGATCCCCTTTTGTTGAACAATGCCGAGCATTGACATGGGCTTAGATGCTCACCCTATTTTTGTTTTTTTAGTGAGTGTTAAACACTCTTTATGGCGCTGGGCTCTATTTACAGAGCACCCTTTATTTCATCAGCGCCCACATAAGGGGCACGTGGAGCGCTTGGCGCTGAGCGCCAACCACTGAGTGCTAAGCACTCTTTATTTTATTAGCGCCCGCGTAAGGGGCACGTGGAGAGCTTGGCGCTGAGCACCAACCACTGAGTGCTAAGCACTCTTTATTTTATTAGCGCCCACGTTAGGGGCACGTGGAGCGGTTGGCGCTGAGCGCCAACCGCTGAGTGCTAAGCACTCCTTCTCAAATAGCGCTCACGTGAGGAGCACGTAAAGCGCTCGGCACAGAGCGCCAGACTTTGAGTGCTAAGCACTGATTTTTTGTTCTGCCCAATTCAATTCTCTTAGAATTTGATTCTCACTTGTGAAAGACTTCGCCTTATAGATCTGAGATCTGGAAAAAGAACTAAGTTCTTCTGATACGAGAGTTAAACTCTTAGATCTGGAAGAGATGCTATGATCTCTCTTACTTTTATGAAAGAATTTGTCTTATAGATCTGTGATCTGGAAAAAGAACTAAGTTCTTCTGATGTGAGAGTTAAACTCTTAAATATGGAGGAGATTCTATGATCTCTCTTATTTTTATTTACCTTGAGAAGAAATTGCTCTCGTCTTTGAAGTTTGAAGTTTAGGGGGGGTTCCTCTGTACAAGACTTGAAGTCTTGTGTCCTTTATATAGTGGAGGCTGATTTGTTGAATCAGTTAAGGAAATCTCTCTTTGAGAGATCTCTGATTGATTTGGAGATTTTATCCACCGTTGGATCTTTGATCTAAGGACTTCTGTTTTACAGAACACATTTTTCTTGTTTTTTAACAAGGTTGGGAAAATATTTTCCCATACAGAACTTATTCAGTATCTTGGTGATTTTTAATCACCATTGGATCTTTGATCCAACGGTGCTCTGATTTACAGAGCACAATCTTTCTTGTTTAGAAAGATTTGAGATGTACTTCCTCAATCAGAATTTAATTCTGTATCTTGATGATTTTTAATCTCCATTAGATCTTTGATCCAACGGTGCTTTGATTTACAGAGCACAATCTTTCTTGTTCAGAAAGATTTGAGGAGTATTTCCTCAATCAGAATTTAATTATGTACTCTGATGATTTATCATCTCCGTTGGATCTTTGATCCAAGGGTAGAGAACTTTTAGTTCTGGCGCTGGCGCTCTCGTGCTTTGCACGTGAGGCGCTTGTTGGATATAGTGCCCTCAAAGTCAATTATTGGATCGCAGGTACGCGATTGCAATGATTGAGAGAGGACCTATACTGATAGGACAGTCTTGCGCGAGATGATAGTATGTTATCTGGTTTGTCTTTATCATCGTGTACATGCTTTAGTTCACTATTACATGTTGATAGAGCCCACAGGATTCTTGCTTGACTGCCAGCAGTACGATGGCGATCATATACGTGGGAGCTGGGGTCTATAAGCACATCCTTAAAGTGTCCCTAGTCGTGGGAGTTTCGAGACAGGGCATCGATACTCCAGAGTAGACTAGTGTATACAGTCGAGACCCCGACGAGGGGCGGTGGCCGGTCTCACAAGCCATTGGTGTCAGTTGGTTCACCTAAGATGTATACAGGTGTTCATTGCGTTATGAGTACACCGGACAGGACTCGCCGGGAACATGCTAGTTGGTATTATACATATCATCAGATAGCAGTTTCCAGGTGACATGTGTACAGGTTAGTCTGTCGACATGAGATCGTCATTTGTCTCGTGTGAGTTCCCACTGTGCTTTGATTACTACCCTACCACGGCTCAAAGGAGTCGTGCAAACATGTTTTAGTTGGGTACAGTCCCGAGCCACATGGAGGCAGTGAGCGGATCGTCGGGGATTCGTCTCTCCCGGTATTGGGGGTGAGATCGCGCTGTGTTTAGGAGAGCCATTACACGAAATCCCTGGCCAGGGTAATCGGGATTTACTGGTAGGTATTCCAGTAGTATCTTAGGGTGTTCTGGGCTACTCTCTGACACGACTTATACAGCTATTGGGGGTTTGACGTTTACCAGCCCCCTAGGCCCTATATGCGATACTCATAAACGAATGGACCGGACTGTACGGATATTGTCACTGTCAGGCTCAGTAGGGTTTCTGGATGAGTTCACTCATCAGCTTCCCTTCCGATCAATACATGAGCAACCGTTACGTACAGCTAGTACCTCTGACGTGCTAGTGGTTATACCTAGTGCCAGTGTATTGATGAGTCATTAGAGTCCCCCACAGACAGTTTCCCAAGTTCGGGCGAAACGTTGTAGAGGCCGTATGGTTTTATGGCAGGGTTTGATCATATCCGTGCACTTGTGCACGGATCATGATCGGACGGATAATACTAGCGGGCTTTGGTTTAAGTCAGATGCCAGTATTATAGTGTAGGAATATTTTTTGTCTCTTTGCATTTGTTGCGGGTATGTATATACAGTTGAGGGGTAATCTCGTAATTCATTACGGGATTTGAATTACGGGATTACCTTCGGAGTTGCCAGTTTCTTTTTCCGTCTAAAACATCTTGTTGTGAGCTCTCTTTTCTGCCCCATTTTTTAATGCCCCATTTCTATGTCTTTTTGTGATTGGCATGGGGCAGCATGGGCTTCCACTGTGGGCAGCATGGTTCTTGTGTGAGGTGGCTGTCATTCATGGTGCGTCAGTGCTTCAATATGGTGGGGGGGTTAGCAGGGGCCTTTTCGTGGTGTTTTTTTTTTCCTTGAGGTGATATATGATTTCATTCCCGCACACACCATGATCATTCTTGCAACCATTCTCCAAAATTTCTAGCAAGCATTTCCTGCCAAGTGGCTGAGCTCAATTTTTCTAGATTGATTTTTTTCCCTTGCAAGAAAATTCATATGCCCATATGTTCATCTCCTTAGCAACTCCAATTTACCTCCACCCAATCGTTTGAGTGCCTTGAGACAAAGTATTCTACACTCTCTCTACTTCATTCTTGGACATGTCGGCTAGAAAACTTCATGTCCGAATTGCCTCGGTACAGAGGAGGGAGCCCGTATAAAGATTCGATGACGTGGTGCCACTTTGATGAGCGAGATCGGGGAGCGGACTTCGTCGGCGCAGCAGTGGAGAGCTTGGTGCGGAGATTAAAGACCGAAGGTTACGGATCGATCGGTATAATCTTTAACTCCTTTTACAGACTGCTAGTTTACGGTTAATGGAACGATCCGGGTATTGGGTTGCGGTGGCGCCGGTTTTGTAAAAAGTTTTTGTTCCGCATCTAGCGTCGGATAGACCGCCGGGGCGCCGCCGTGGCCCAACAGCGCTGCCTCAGAGTTTTTAACTCTTGGCGTTGGCGCTCTCGTGCCTTACACGTGAGGCTCTGCCTCAGAGTTTTAAACTCTGGGCGCAGGCGCTATCGTGCCTTGCACGTGAGGCGCTGCCTCAGAGTTTTTAACTCTGGGCACTGGCGCTCTCGTGCTTTGCACGTGAGGCGCTGCCTCAATTCAAATTTTGAACAGAGCCTTGCACTCTTATTGGGGGGAAATAAATTCCCCCCCACTGTTGCGCTCACATGGCATACACGTGAGTGCAGCGGTGGCAGCGTTTCCACCATTGGATGTTCTTGGAAGTTGGATCGTCTTCCCATGCCTATAAGTAGGGCCTTTGGCCCTTGAGATGACTGCTGTTCATCTTCCATTTTTCTTCTTTCTGAGAATTCAATTCTCCTTCCAGATCTTAGATCTTTGCCCAAGAAAACTCTTTTAGGGTTATAACTTTGCCTAAATTTTTTGGTAAGGATCATAATCGAACCCCTTAAAAAGAGCTTTGCTCTTCTTAGATCATAGATCTAAAGAAATCTTTTTTTAGGGTTTCTTTAAACCATTAATTAGAACAGAGCTTTGCTCTTCTTAGATCATAGATCTAAAGAAATCTTTCTTAGGGTTTCTTAACCCGTTGATGAAGAACTCTTAGGGTTTCTAGGATTTTTACTTCAGATCTTTAAAGATCTTGTGGTTTTTTAGAGCATAGCTCTCTTAAAAATTCTTGGGGAATTTTATTCCCTTCTTATTTGATAGATGTAAATTCTGTCTGCAGAGCACTGCTCTCGAGGGAGTTCAACTCCTTGGCCCAATGAGTTTCTCATTAAATGAGAATCTTTTTAGGATTTCTTCCTTAATAATTGATTGTCTCATCAATGATGAGCCGTCACTTTGATTTTGTGGGTCCCCCTTGGTCCCTTTTTCCTGCATTGCAGTGTGGTACAAATTTAAAGTACCAAATGTCAGAATTTGTAATGTAGTATTGACATCTAACCCTCATTTCTTTTCGCACAGGTACTATGTCTTTTGACTCTTCTTTCCCGTTTGTTCGCCCAGAGAGTGCATACGCCGACGTGCCTGTGGATCGGGAAGTTTTTGCACTGATTAAAGACAATGACCCGGAGCAGAAGTCTCTTCACTTATGGGGGTTGTGGTACAACCAAATTATTCAGGGTCGGCGCAGTTTCTCTTGTGCGGTGCCTTCAGAGCCAATTTCCGCCATTCATTATGCTGACTCACCCCAGGTAAATTACACTGTGGAGGAGGTTAACTGGATTACGGATGGACGCCTCCAGCCCTCTATGGGCTCGATACATGTACAGCCGCCGATGGCTTTAGATATTCTGGGGCGGCGCATATGTTAAGGCGATTCGCACCCTTGGGGACATGCATACATGGTAGGCTTGATTCCTCACCATTCAGCCGAATATTTGCAGTGGGCTCAATACATCTTGTTGGCCAAAAGGTCGCTGCTGCTGCTGAAGCTCGGGTTGTACCCTGCTATCTACGCGTCTCTTTTCCAGTATCCCGCACCTCACGTATGGTGGGTCAAGGCTTTCTTGGAACAGTGGAATATCTCGACTCACGCCTTTCTTTTATCGGACCGGGAGGTTTCGATTCCTTTGGAGGAATTTGCAGAAATTTCGGGCCTACCCGTCAGAGGGGAAAATTACGAGGAAATACTTCCCCCTGACGAATACATCTTCGCCACCAAATCAATGGTGATGGGTCACACTCCGGAGAATGCTATTCAACATCAATTCCCGAGTCTAATCAAGGTGTTGAATATTTACGAGAGTCTGTTTCTCGAGTCCGGAGGGCACGGAGTCAGCTTCGCGGATTTTATCGCCCGCTTTCTTCGCCCGGAAGCCTTGTCAAAACAAACCATGAATTTCGCCAAGCTTGACGATCCTTTTGGTTTTGGCTTGGACAGCCAGCAGACAGCGGAAGCAGATCAAAGGAATTTCTTCCTTCCAGATACCCCGGTCATCCCCTTTGCAGAGCTCGCAGCTTCAGATATCGACGAAGAGGCATTCTTTTTAGGGTTCCTCGGCCTATGGTTAAGTTGCTTTCTGCTCCCAATGCACCCTCTCTATATGAGGCCATCTGTCTTCTATCCGGCTCACCCGAATGGTTGCCGGGATGTGAGTGGCCGTCGGGATCGCTGGGCTGGCTCACCTGTATCATGGCCTCAGCTTAGCGGCAGACACCACTCTGCCAGGGGTATAGCCCGTAACTCTCCTGCTGCACTATTTTACGTCGTGGATCGAGCTGCATGTGCTCGGCGCTTTTGGAGTCCACAAACGGCTCCGTTTCTACGACAGTTATAACTTCCCTCGGGTTATGTTCCTAGTTGACGCTTCTGCTTTAATTCCGTCATAGCGAGAGGCTTGGGGTCTGGTTCTTCGCTCGCGTACGGTCGGGGATAGCATGACCTTCGTCGATAAGGTCTTAACTATTGGCAAGGAATCCACAAAAACGGTGCAGCCGCTGCGCGACACCTTCAAAGACGAGGCTTCTACCCTGAAGGCTCGGGAGATTCTGCATTTGTACTCAATCAGGCCGGGCTTTTTAGTGTTCAGGCAGAACGACTCGGCGCTGTTCATGAGGTACAACCCGCACCGTTTCGCTCAACAATTGAGTTACGATCAGGATGTCCCGCTTGAGGCTTTTGTAGCTGAGCCGATTGCTACGGAAGAGGGTATCCACAACGTGTTGCACCATTTCATGCGGCTAAACACCGGGTCCAACTTTTTTATCAGTGAGCCGAGCTGCGTTCCGAAAGCTTCGAACACATATGTGGCGTGGTACCAGCATGCGACGGGTGCTGTTATCAGGGAAGAAAAGCGGTTACTGCTCGACCGCAAGGGTGTTGTCCCAGCTGGTAATCCAGCTGTTCCCTTGAAGTGACGGACTATCGTTCGTCCTTCCTTAAGATAAGCTGCTGCGGTTGTGGTCCCGGGCATCTTTCCTGATAAGCCTCTACCCCGCGTTCCTGTAGAAACGGTAGTTGCAGCATCCCCGGAGTCTGGCGTTGGTGTAGAAATCGGGACGCATCGCCCAAAAATGCCTGTCAAGCGCAAGCTCATGTCATCGGCCGCCGATGTTCGCTCACAGAAAAAGAAGAAGTCACTCTTTTCTGCTGACGTTGTACTCGGCCAGGATCCCCATGCTCCCTACAGCGAAGGCTTATGTGAGTATGGAACTAACGATAGCTTGTTCGACACGCCTGTGACCGACACCGATCTACAGGCTGCCCTTGTGGCCTCCGAGCGACTGGCTCGCGAAGAAGCAGCGCTAATCAACATCGCGAAGTCAGGTATACTTCAGTTGTATTTTTCCGTGTTCATTCCTTCCTTATTATTATGCTTTTACTAATGTCATTTTCTTCAACAGGTATTTCTGCCGAAAAGGCTCTCGCGGCTTCCATCAAGACGTTCGAGGAGGAAGAGAGGCTGCGCGCTTCTTTATGTCTTGGTATAATTCAGCTCATTGTGTCTTCATTCCTTTTTTCTTTATTCGCGCTCTGATTCTCTCCTTTATTTTATTGCAGGGACTACCTTGACTCAGGTTATCCTGAGTGTGGTGCCGATCCCGCGTGGTGATGCGGCGACGCTTCCAGAGCCAGCTATTGTGGCACCAGCTCCCCCAACATTACCGCAGGAGGCTTCGCTAAAGTAGCCGATGACAGACGCCGTTGTAAGTCCACGTAGCTCACCCCGGTTCTTACGGGGAGGCGGAAACGGTAAAAAACGATTTTTTAGTGCAAAGGCAACATGGATTAAAAGAAGGATCTTTACTAAACAACAAATTAGCAAACTACTTGAGGTTCTATCTACTATGCCATAGAGATTATACCTCTCGATACCGATCCTTTGGGTCTTCATTCCGCTGTCCTTCTCGTCCATCCACGCTCCGAAGGTCGATCCGGATCTTGATCACCTCCGCGGCCTTCCTGAGTCGAAGACGATCCACCCGAGAGTTGTACTCCGAGCTCCACCTCGAGCCGAGGCAACTAGGGCAACAAGATCGCTAGTCTTGATGTCCTAGGATGTGTAGAAGAGGTAGATGGAAGTGTTTGTCTATTTGGATCCTTTTTCTCTCAACACATGAGATCAAAAGAATTTTCAAAAGGAGGAAGATGAAGCTAGCAACCATGGAGCTTTCTCATTTCTTTTTCAAAAGAGAGAATGAGAAATGAATTATGAGCTAAAGAGAATGAACCATGGTTGTAATAATACACAAAAATCATCATTACTAATCTTTTCAAGATTAAGTTGATGGCAACTAATGACTTGACCATTTTCATAACCCAAAGAATAAAAAGAAAACCAAAGAAAACTCTAGACCTCTCATGAAGGTCCAAGTCAACTTTGGTCAAACGGTCAACAAAGTCAAGTGTGGTCAAATGGTCAAAGCAATTAGCCATCACATAATAATCACTAAAAAGATTAGCAAATAATGTCCCCGGCTCATAATGGTTTTGACCGAACGTACTGCCAAAACCCTAATGAGTCCGCCTCATTATGGTTTCAACCTAATCAATTGTCAAAACTCTAATGAGGCACCTCCTTCCTCTTCGCTCCTCACAACTGTGCATACACACCCGTATCCGCATTCCGTAGAATTCGAATGCACAGAAGACAAAACAAATCCATCCGTGCAATACTAGGATCCGCCTTAAACCAAAGCCCACTAGTACTGCCTGCCCGAACAGCATACGCACACAAGTGCACGTAAGTGATCGTAGCCCTGCCGTAAAACCATACGGCCTCTACACCTTTCGCTCAGTGCAGGGAAACTCTCTGTGTGGGACTCTAAAGACTCGACACTACGCTGGCAGTGGGTTTAACCACAGACCGCAAGCGGCACTAGCTGTACGTAACGGTCCCCAGGTAGATGTCGATAAGAAGGCCGATGAGGTAAACCCATCCGAACTCCTACTGAGCCTGTATGTGACAATCTCCGTACAGTCTGGTCTGTTCGTCTAAGAGTATCGCATGGCGGGCCTAGGGGTGGCGAACATCAGTCCCCTAATAGCGGTACAAGTCGTGTCGGAGTGTAGCCCAGAACACCCTGAGATAACACTGGAAACCTACCAGTATATCTCGCTTGCCCTGGCCAGGGACGACTATGTGTAATGGCTCTCCTAGACACAGCGCGATATCAACCCCCAATACCGGGAGAAACGAATCATGTCTAACCGTCACTGCCTCCAAGTGCTTCAGGACTGCACCCAACTACTACCTGTTTGCATGACTCCTTTGAGCCGTGGTAGGGTAGTAATCAAAGAACAGTGGGAACACACTCGAGGCGAAGTGACAGTGTCAAGTCAACGGACTAAGCTGTACTCATGTCACCTGGGAACTGATAACTGACGATAGGTATAATACCAACCAACAGTTCCCGACGAGTCCTGTCCAGTGTACTCGTAACCTAACGAGCACCCGCATACTATCTCCAGTACGACGTACTGATGGCAGTGGAACAGACCATCTCCCCTGCTGGGATGAGAAGCGTATACGCTAGTTTACTCCGGAGTATCGATGCCCTGTCTCGATAATCCTACGATTAGGGACCTGTATAAGGATGTGCTTATAGATTACTCAGCCCCCACAAGTGTGACTGCCATCACAATGCTGGTAATCAAGCAAAGATTCTAAGGGCTCCACTAATATATATAAGCAATATGCTAAAAGAAACACATGCACATATCAAAGTAGAAACAAACCAAGTAGTATACTACCATTTTGAGCAAGATTGTCTATACAACTGTGAATATCCCAAGCCTCCATTAAATAATATACAAACTAGTATGATACAGTAATGGCCTCTAGGGCATATACACTAACAATCTCCCACTTGTACTAGGGCCATGTACTGGCGTATCAAAGACCTATCATCTCGATCAGCCGCACGAACTGAGTCTGGGGTATGGCCTTCGTGAATGGATCTACAGTGTTATCCTCCGAATTTACTCTCTTCACCTCGATCTCCCGGCGATCTGCGATCTCCCTGATCAGGTGGTACCACCTCAAAATGTGCCTGGACTTCTGATGGGACCTGGGTTTCTTTGCCAAAGCTATAGCTCCGTTGTTGTCACAATACAGCGGTATTGGATCAACAATGGTAGGAACCACCTGAAGCTCCGCGAGGAACTTCTTCATCCAGACAGCTTCCTTTGCGGCATCGCAAGCAGCTATGTACTCCGCTTCCATAGTTGAGTCAGCAACGGTCTCCTGCTTGGAACTCTTCCAGCAAACCGCCCCTCCATTGAGGGTAAAGACATGACCCGACATGGACTTGGAGTCATCCTTATCACTCCGAAAGCTGGAGTCAGCAAAGGCCTCAATCTGGAGGTCTTTTCCGCCATACACCAAGAACATCTCCTTAGTCCTTCTCAGGTACTTGAGAATGTTCTTTACTGCTATCCAGTGTTTCTCCCCTGGGTCCGACTGATACCGGCTTACAACGCTCAATGCGTATGCTACATCTGGTCTGGTGCACAACATCGCATACATTATAGAGCCTACCGCAGATACGTAGGGTATAGATGACATGCGAGCCCTTTCCAAATCAGTCTTGGGAGACATCTCTTTGGAGAGGGTGATTCCGTGACAAGCCGGTAGATTACCGCGCTTGGAATCTTCCATACTGAATCGTTTCAGTATGGTGTCGATGTACCTGAACTGTGAAAGTCCCAACATCCTCTTAGATCTATCACGATAGATCTGGATCCCCAGAATGTAGTTGGCATCGCCCAGGTCCTTCATGGAGAACCTCTGTCACAAGAATCCTTTGACTGACTGTAGCATAGGAATATCATTTCTTATTAGGAGAATGTCATCCACGTACAAGACGAGGAATACCACAGTTCTCCCTACAATCTTACTGTAAATGCATGGTTCATCTGGGTTTTTGATAAAGTCGAATTCCTTGACAGTATCATCAAAGCAGATGTTCCAACTCCGCGATGCCTGCTTCAGTCCATAGATGGACTTCAGCAACTTGCACACTTTACCGTTGCTCCCACTCTGAATGAATCCCTCCGGCTGATCCATATAGACGCACTCTTCTAAATTTCCATTTAGGAAAGTCGTCTTTACGTCCATCTGCCAGATCTCATAATCGTGAAAGGCAGCAATGGCAAGAAGGATCCGAATGGATTTGAGCATAGCCACTGGAGAAAAGGTCTCGTCATAGTCCAAACCAGGTCTTTGACGAAAACCCTTTGCAACAAGTCTAGCTTTATAGGTTTCAACCTGCCCATCTACACCAATCTTCTTTCTGAAGATTCATTTACAGCCTACGGGTTTTACCCCTTCTGGAGCAAAGTTCAAAGTCCAAACTTTGTTGGTGTACATGGACTCCATCTCGGTCCGCATTGCATCCAGCCATTTTACCGACTCACCGCTCTGAATGGCTTGCTGGAAGCTAGTAGGCTCACCATAATCAATAGTGCAATCCTCTCTATCCCCGTCTATGAGAAAACCGTAGTATCTCTCGGGCGGATGAGACTGCCTACTACTCCTGCGGAGTGGCACTGGGATGTCCGGTTCTCCTGAACCTTCTGGTTCCACTAAGGTTTCAGTAATAGCTCGTGGTTCTGGAATTTCTTCCAGTTCTATTGCGCTCCCACTTATCTGATTTTCCAAAAACTCAGTTTCCAAGAAGCAGGCATGACGAGAAACAAAAACCTTTTGTTCCTCTGCGTAATAGAAAAGATACCCCTTGGAGTTCTTTGGGTATCCCACAAACTTACACTGTACTGAACATGCCTCGAGCTTGTCCGCATGCTGTTTTTTAACAAAAGCTGGACACCCCCATGTCTTAAAGTGTTTAAGGCAGGGTTTCTTCCCACTCCACATCTTATATGGTGTGGTAGGCACTGACTTAGTGGGAACTTGGTTCAAAAGATATGCAGCTGTTTCTAGTGCATAACTCCAGAAGGATCGCGGTAACTCAGCCTTACTCATCATGGAACGAACCATATCCAATAGGGTTCGATTCCGCCTTTCCGATACACCGTTGTGTTGTGGTGTGTATGGAGGAGTAAACTGAGAGAGAATTCCATTCTCTTTTAAGTAGCTCAGAAACTCGGCACTCAAGTATTCACCACCTCGATCAGATCTCAGTGTCTTGATACTTTTGCCTGTTTATTTTTCAACTTCATTCTTGTATTCCTGAAATTTCTCAAAGGCCTCGGATTTATGGTTCATCAAGAAGACATGTCCATACCTAGAGAAATCATCTGTGAAAGTAATGAAGTATGAATAACTACTTCGCGCATGTGTAGACATTGGACCACACACATCACTGTGTATGAGTCCCAAGAGCTCGCTTGCTCTTTCTCCATGTTCAGTGAACGGAGTCTTTGTCATCTTTTCCATGAGACAAGATTCACAAGTGGCATAAGACTGGTACTCGAACGGATCCAAGTATCCTTCTTTATATAACTTTGTTAATCGTGTCTCATTAATATGACCCAGTCTACAATGCCATAAGAAAGCCTGATTTAATTCCGGAGACTTTATTTTAAGTGTGTTCTGGATACTGAAAATCTGAGCTTGATTCAATACGTATATCCCGTTTTTTAATGTACCTGACCCAATCAGAACTTGATTTAGGTGGATGTTGACCACATCGCTTACAAAAGTAAAATCATATCCTTCCTTAGAAAGTAAGGATACAGATATGATATTACAAGTCGCACCTGGCACATAAAAACAGTCATGCAGAATCAATATCTGCCCAGTTGTCAGTCCAAGATGATACTCCCCTACGGATTCAGCATACATGCTCATTCTGTTAGCAACCCTGAGAGTCATATCACCTATCCTGATAACCCTACGGTTTCTCAGAGCCTGTAACGAATTACAGATGTGAGATCCTGACCCGGTATCCAATACCCAGGAAGTAGGGTTAACTGACATACAGTTCTCTATTACAAACACACCCGAAGCTGAAGCCATAACATGCTTCGAATCCTGGCTACTGGCTTTACTAGCCCTGCAATCTTTCTGCCAATGTTCATTCCCGTAACAATAGGAACGTCCCTCTTTTGCTATATCCAGTCCCGAAACTTTTGCCCTTCTCTTTCCTTCTGCTTCCCTGGTTTCCTTCAGAGTAGAAGGTAGAGACTGTAGAATCAAGTCAGCATCTGACCCGTTCTTCAACGTGATCTTCAGGTCCGTGAGCTCAAAATAGCTGGTCTCTGTAAGGACGTTGCCCCCTACAGATGACCCGATAGCCAACCTCGCTGGAAGTAATTCGTTCGAGGTCTCATATCTTGCGATACGAGATTGCTCTCCATATAAATCTTTGTTATGGAGAAAGATAGAAACTAAGTCCATCTTCTCGTGCTGCCTCTGGTATGCACCATCAACTGAGGCTAACACGAGGCACTTGGCTTTCGCACAGTCTTTCTCCGATGTCTTGCGGATATGAATATCCGTGACAGGGGAAACTGGACCTGAGACGGCAGGGGTTGGATCAGTCAAGAGGTGTCCCAGCTTGTCATGGGCAATGGACATCTGGATAGACCTTTGCCAGTCATAACAGTCAGATTCAGTCATTTTATTATCTAGATGTAACCTATGTCTGGTCACTGGGTCGCTGCAATTAAGAGAGAGAGAAGAAAACACTTTAGCATGATGCTTTTGCAAGTTTAGATTGGTTTTTAATTTATCTAAACAGGATGGCTCCCACTGTCTCTCGAATCCCTCCTCAAACCATAAAGGAAGAATTAGTCGGGATCAATCTCACCGTACAATACTTGCTTAACCGTTCAGCCAGGCTGGTATCGGTACTTCGAGGGAGGTTTTCCAATGCTTTCGTGAAGTTCCTTAATTAAGTAACCTCTTTTCCCTGTGGGCGTAGCCCCGCTAACACCTTTCTAGACACCAACTTGGTTTATAACATTGATCGTTAAGCGAGAAAGTTTCCGAGGAGTAGCATATACTCACAGTAGGATCGGGATCCAAATATCATCGTGTGATAAAACTGAAGGAATCCTACCAGAATCATCACACTCCAAATGGTATACAGCACTAGCAAGTTTCAGTTTCTTTAGAAACCCCCGATGTGGATTTTTGCCCCATGCTCCTATGACCTTGACTAAGGCCAACAAATCATAAGTCACATGTCACGTTCTACCCGTCGTTGTCCAGGTTGATTTGAACCCACCCGTATATATCCTTGACTATGGCCAACAAAGTAATACGACTTTCCCAAACCAACGCATCTATCTATGCAACATATGAATACCCACCAGCTACCAATCACCGTGCCTTGACTATGGCCAACAAACACAGCTTGAATACTGTTGGATATTCATATGAAACGACGGAGGGCTACGAATGGTTTTGGCGAAACCGTGAACGTAGTGAACTTGATATAATCGAAGGAACCTTGATAGCTTTTAAAAGGAGTGGTTTAAGCTCCGCGTTTAAAAGTTTTCTGTTTTTGAAAAGAAACTGAGTGGTTTTGAAATTGTTCCAACGACTTAACTTTGGTTTATTTTCTTGCATTAATTTTAATGCGTCCCATCATTTAATCCTACCATTGCAGAAAACAACGAAAATATGACGTACGCTTATGCCATCCGCATTCGCCACGGGGTCCCGTCATCACCCGTTAGGTTACTTAACTAACGACAGAGCGGGGGCTGGACTAGCGCGGATGAAAAACATAAGCAACGCCTAAATAGATATCATATATAGATATATACATTCGTCAGATGCAATGATAGCCATTCCAGATCACAGATGAACACTTTGGATATACTAGGAATCCGCGTTTCGTTCGAGCCTGCAACGAAAGGCGGATTGCACGGTCGCGATGAATAGCCAAACCCCATCCTAGACCTCTACGGGTGCGGCAAACTACCCGCCAAATACCCGAAGTGAAGCAACCTCCCTCAACAACGTGAGTAGGCCACTCGGCACTTCGAGATACCCGGTAGTTTGTGCACCCCACCTTGGGTCTATCCTAGGAGCAAAAGCAGTAAAAAGAAATTATACAATGACGGCTACAACCCCATCCCGGTTGTGCGGCCATATAAATAATATTACATCAATTTACATATTACATGAATTGAAAGATAAAGAAAACTCTCATCTCACAACCCCCCGGCTATTTATCCGCGACAATCCAACAAATTCATATACACAAACCATCAACATTACAGATCACAGATATGCATAACCCCCACTAATCGACGTATAGCGATTAGCAGACGTTCAATACATATATCACATCACAGATAATATCCATTAGCCAAAGTCTACGGAATTTCGATCAAAATACGGATTTGTAACCACCCCAAAAACAAATTTGTTCTCTGGAAAATCTGGGCAGAAACAAACTATATTAAAAATCCCAAAACATCCAAATAAGAACACTGCACAAAACCCGGTCTACGGCCGAGTCAACTCGGCCGCGGTTCCGCGGCAGGAAGCTTGTTCTTGCCGCGGATCCGCGGCGCTTTGACCGAGTCAATGGATCATTTTTGTTCTGTGTTTTTACAAAACCCTCAGCCGATTTTTCATGTATGTTAAATCATTTTTAGAGCAATATCAAAAATCGGCAGAAACATGGTTTTTCCGGACGTGTTTTGCGGTTTTTTTCCGATCGAAATTCTAAATACTTTGCTAACATGCTAGTTTATGTTTAGCTAGGCTCTGATACCACTGTAAGTCCACGTTGCTCACCCCGGTTCTTACGAGGAGGCGGAAACGGTAAAAAACAATTTTTTAGTGCAAAGGCAACATGGACTAAAAGAAGGATCTTTGCTAAACAACAAACTAACAAACTACTTGAGGTTCTATCTACTATGCCATAGAGATTATACCTCATGATACCGGTCCTTCGGGTCTTCATTCCGCTGTCCTTCTCGTCCTTCCACGCTCCGAAGGTCGATCCGGATCTTGATCACCTCCGCGGCCTTCTTGAGTCGAAGACAATCCACCCGAGAGTTGTACTCCAAGCTCCACCTCGAGCCGAGGCAACTAGGGCAACAAGATCGCTAGTCTTGATGTCCTAGGATGTGTAGAAGAGGTAGATGGAAGTGTTTGTCTATTTGGATCCTTTTTCTCTCAACACATGAGATCAAAAGAATTTTCAAGAGGAGGAAGATGAAGCTAGCAACCATGGAGCTTTCTCATTTCTTTTTCAAGAGAAAGAATGAGAAATGAATTATGAGCTAGAGAGAATGAACCATGGTTGTAATAATACACAAAAATCATCATTACTAATCTTTTCAAGATTAAGTTGATGGCAACTAATGACTTGACCATTTTCATAACCCAAAGAATAAAAAGAAAACCAAAAAAAACTCTAGACCTCTCATGAAGGTCCAAGTCAACTTTGGTCAAACGGTCAACAAAGTCAAGTGTGGTCAAATGGTCAAAGCAATTAGCCATCACATAATAATCACTAAAAAGATTAGCAAATAATGTCCCCGGCTCATAATGGTTTTGACCGAACGTACTGCCAAAACCCTAATGAGTCTGCCTCATTATGGTTTCGACCTAATCAACTGTCAAAACCCTAATGAGGCACCTCCTTCCTCTTCGCTCCTCACAACTGTGCATACACACCCGCATCCGCATTCCGTAGAATGCGAATGCACAGAAGACAAAACAAATCCATCCGTGCAATACTAGGATCCGCCTTAAACCAAAGCCCACTAGTACTGCCTGCCTGAACAGCATACGCACACAAGTGCATGTAAGTGATCGTAGCCCTGCCGTAAAACCATACGGCCTCTACACCTTTCGCTCAGTGCAGGGAAACTCTCTGTGTGGGACTCTAAAGCCTCGACACTACGCTGGCAGTGGGTTTAACCATAGACCGCAAGCGGCACTAGCTGTACGTAACGGTCCCCAGGTAGATGTCGATAAGAAGGCCGATGAGGTAAACCCATCCGAACTCCTACCGAGCCTGTATGTGACAATCTCCATACAGTCCGGTCTGTTCGTCTAAGAGTATCGCATGGCGGGCCTAGGGGTGGCGAACGTCAGTCCCCTAATAGCGGTACAAGTCGTGTCGGAGTGTAGCCCAGAACACCCTGAGATAACACTGGAAACCTACCAGTATATCTCGCTTGCCCTGGCCAGGGACGACTATGTGTAATGGCTCTCCTAGACACAGCGCGATATCAACCCCCAATACCGGGAGAGACGAATCCTTTCTAACCGTCACTGCCTCCAAGTGCTTCGGGACTGCACCCAAGTACTACCTGTTTGCACGACTCCTTTGAGCCGTGGTAGGGTAGTAATCAAAGAACAGTGTGAACACACTCGAGGCAAAGTGACAGTGTCAAGTCAACGGACTAAGCTGTACTCATGTCACCTAGGAACTGATAACTGACGATAGGTATAATACCAACCAACAGTTCCCGACGAGTCCTGTCCAGTGTACTCGTAACCTAACGAGCACCCGCATACAATCTCCAGTACGACGTACTGATGGTTGTGGGACAGACCATCTCCCCTGCTGGGATGAGAAGCGTATACGCTAGTCTACTCCGGAGTATCGATGCCCTGTCTCGATAATCCTACGACTAGGGACCTGTATAAGGATGTGCTTATAGATTACCCAGCCCCTACAAGTGTGACTGTCATCACAACGCTGGTAATCAAGCAAAAATCCTAAGGGCTCCACTAATATGTATAAGCAATATGCTAAAAGAAACACATGCACATATCAAAGTAGAAACAAACCAAGTAGCATACTACCATTTTGAGCAAGATTGTCTATACAACTGTGAATATCTCAAGCTTCCATTAAGTAATATACAAACTAGTATGATACAGTAATGGCCTCTAGGGCATATACACTAACAGCCGTAACAGCTCCAGAGACAGAGCTTGGTTCGGACGATGACATCCCTTTGTCAGAGGTCTTGAGGAGATCATTTCTCGCTGCTCAGACCGAAAAGAAGCGTAAGAAGCGTGCGGCGAGGGAGCGCGATGCCAGTTTGGCCGTGGGTGCAGGCTCAAACGTCATTCTGCTTCCTGATACTCCTTTGACGGATGTTCCCCCCGCGTTGTCTACCGCCCGTAGACAGGTTGCGCTCGCGGCTCGGGAAGAGACTGAAAAGCTGCTCCAAGGTAGCGTAACGCTGAGTCTTTTACTAGAACTCGATCTTCGAATTTTTACATATGAATTTTCTGCAGGTACAAGTCTCGGTGATGGGATGACGGGTGAAACCCTGGCGGTTACCGTGCCCGAAGTTGCTACCCTCTCTCTGGAATCTGGGACTGTTCAGACCGCTGCCCTTTCTCTATGCAGTTCCTTGGTATCGATGGGCATTGCAAGCGTCACGATGGCCCTTGTCGAGTCAGGGGATGAAGCTATGGGCGCGGAATCTACTCCTCCGCGAGAGAGCGAAGAAGCCGTTACACCCGGTGATGCCTCCGCCATGGTTTCGGTCCCTGATTTATCAGGTAATTGCTGAGTCGCTATTTTCAAGCTTTTCAATCTTGTTCAGCCTTTCTAATGATATGTTGTTTGTCTTAAGTACAGGCGCGGTGAATCCCGAGGTTGTGCTATCTGAAGAAGCGTCACCAGTATCTGCTCTGACGGTAGCCGTCCCTTCGTCTTCTCCCGTGTCCTCTCAAATGTTGGAAGGTATGGGTTTCCGACTTATTTGGTTTAACTGTGGACACCATCTTCCTTATATTGACAGTATATTGTCGCAATTTTGCAGGAGTCCTTTTCAACTATCTATACCAGGTGTTGAACCCGCATTTCTCCTTCCAGTCGGAAATTATTCCGCCTCCTGGTACTGGTTAGTATATCCTTAAGCTATTGTTTCCTTCTTTCTTTTATGAATAGCCGTATTGTTGCTATGTCTTCTTTATATTGATCGCAGCGTCACGGATCGGAGGAGGAGACAAGAGAATGGTCGTGCCTCTGGCACTCCCAATTTTTCCATCTGCCACAGCCGGTATAGTGGACTCCATCGCTCGTGTATTTTATTTACCTCCCGAGTGGACTTTTGACCATAATTTGTTTTGCAGCAATCGCCCGGCTCCAGCTCCGTTTGAGTCTCGCATCCTAATACCGGCAGGGCCCTTTGCTAAACGTCCATCTTCTAGGAGTGCTGCGACTAGCCTGCGAATGTTGAGAGAATTCGTCGAGGATCTTGACGCCGAGGCCCTCGCATTCGCTGCAGATTTTGCTGCTGAGGCTAATCCTATGCTGGCGACGCTCGTGAACTTCCATAACGAACGTGTCGTCGGATCTTGGGTTAATTACTGCAGAAAGATCGAGGCCTGCCTGCATGAGATTGAGCTCAAGCTTCTCACTCCTGAAGTATTAGCTTTGAACTCCTAGCGGACTGCGTGGGTCGAGAGTAGTGTTCCTTTCATCCGCCATTTTAAACAAGAGATGACCTTGAGGCGAAAGGAACATGAAGTAGCTTCAGGCGAATCTGCCCGATTGTGCTCCCAGGTTGAAGCGAATGCCGCGCAGTTGAAAGCTGCCTTTGGCAATCCCCAGCGATGCATTTCGGATGGGTTGACGCTGAGACGGGCGCTTGACTCTACGGAGCGGGTCGTGCAGGACTGCGAAGCTGCCATGCTGGGAACCGATGAAAAGTTTTCATCTTGTTTGCGACAGCGGGCCCGAGTCGAAGCGGAGTTGGCCGCAACGGCCGATTGCGAGGAGTGCGCGAGCAGCTGACTGATTTGTTGAAAACGCCTCCTCCTCAATAGCCGTCTTTGTATCGACTGAAAATTTGTAATCTATGAATACCATGCATTCATTCATTTTTTTATTCTTTTATATGATGTATCTTGTACTCAATTGAATTCATGAATAAAAGACACATTTTTTTTATCTTGTACCATTGCTTTCATTTATTTGCTGTGTCATTGGCATGTCACTTTAGAAAATGTGGTCTGTAGATAGTAGATAGCAGTCTATCTTAACCTCCTTGTAGGGTAGCGATGGCTTAAGAAACAGGTTCTGGTCTGCTGCCTAATACTTTTCAACTTTATTAGCCGTGAGGGATCATAAAGACTTTTCTCCCTACGGGTCGAGAGGATCTCATAGGTGTAATTTCTCCTTAAGGGTCGTGAGGATTCCTAAGTGTGTATTTTCTCTGGAGAGTCGTAAAGATCTCACAAGAGAATTTTTACCCCTTACAAGTCGAGAGGACTCGTAAGTAGTTATTTTCCTCCTTGTCGAGATTGGGCTTTGGAGAGTGTGGCCCGTGGATAGTATGCAACGACCCATCTTGGAACGACTTGCAGGGCCCCAGTGCTTAGAAAACAGGTTTTTATCCCCGTTGCCTAAGGCTTTCCCCTACGAGTCGATACAAATCGAGGGATTATTGGTCGACTTGTTTCCGAGACGGAGCGTTGTTCCGGCGGGGAGGTCATTGGTTGACTTGTTTCCGAGACGGAGCGTTGTTCCGGTGGGGAGGTCATTGGCTGACTTGTTTCCGGAACGGAGCGTTGCTCCGGCGGGGACGTCATTGGTTGACTTGTTTCCGGGTCGGAGCGTTGCTCTGGCGGGGAGGTCGTTGGCTGACTTATTTCCGGGTCGAAGCATTGTTCCGACGAGGAGGTCATTGGCTGACTTGTTTCCGAGACGGAGCGTTGATCCGACGGGGAGGTCATTGGTGTTAGTTATATGTATGCCCTAGAGGCCATTACTGTACATGAGATATATATTGTAGTGGATGCTAGGACATACATAGGTAGGACTTTCTGGCTCGACATGATAGTACGCTATCTGGTTGCTCTTTATCTTAACAATATACTTGTTGTCTCTCTATTACATGTTGATAAAGCCCTTAGGATGTGTACTCGACTTCCAGGACTATGATGTAGATCATACTAGTGGGGCCTGGGTAGTCAATGAGTACATCCTTCAATGTTCTTAGTCGTGGGAATATCGAGACGGGGCATCGATATTCCAGAGTAGACTAGCGTATATCTTCTCGACCCATGTGATGGGCGATGGATGATCTCATATCCATTGGTGTTTGACATCAGAGATGGTATGCGGGTGCTCAGTGGAGACTGGGTACACTGAACGGACTCGCCGAGAACTCCCAGATGGTATTATACCTCACGTCAGATGCCAGTTCTCTGGTGACACTGGTACAGCTTAGTCTGTTGACCCGAGATCGTCATAAAGTCTTGTGTGTCTCCACTGTGCTTTGATTTCCACCCTACCACGGCTCTACTGATTCATGCAAACAGGTGGTTTTTGGGTACAGTCCCGATTCATATGGAGGCAATGAGCGATAGGAGGGGATTCGTCTCTCCCGGTATTGGGGGTTGATGTTGCGCTATGCTCGACTGGCCATAACTGGAAATCCCTGGCCAGGGTTGCACTGATTTACTGGTAAGTGTTATCAGTAGTTTCATGTTTGTTATAGACCTTACATCGGCATGACTTATCAAGCTACTGGGGTCTGACGTTTACCACCCCTAGGAGAGATATGCGACATATCAGACGAACGGACCGGACTGTGCGGTAAGTGTTACTGATTGGATTCGCAAGAGTGTGAGCAGGCTTACTCGTTGATCTTCTGATCGCTCAATACCTGGGTGGCCGTTACGTTTAGCAGACCGCTTGCGGCTTGTGGGTGATTGATATGATCACCACCTACCGCCGGCGTATTGACGAGTCTTTAGAGTCCTGCACAGAGGTTTCCTGGCTCAAGCGAAACGAAATAGGAGCGCATATGAGATATGTGCGGGACCGAGAATAATACCAGTATGTGATACTGTATTCTATTCTCGCGATTTGTATCATCAGTCGGTTATATGAGATATAGCCGGGTTACCGAATCAAGTGTTGATTCGATATAATGATACACTAGATATTAGTCGGTTATATGCGATATGACCGGATCATTAAATCAAGTGTTGATTTAATGATTTAATGTATAATTATATATTTGATATATCACTTTACATTAACTAGTATTGGTTCACTTAAGATTGATTTTCTCACTTGATGTGTACAAGTTGTATATGTGATATATGTTTGTGCACTGGTTTGTATCATGATTGATGATACATGCAAACTTGGGTGTGTGTATGACTTACACCATATTTAAGATAATGGTTTAGGTTTTTATTTATTTTGGTAAAACAAAATGGTGGTTTTCTTTGTCTTGGCTTAAAGCTTCATGAAGCTTTTTAAGCATCTTTGACAAAGTCCACTCATTTTGTTTTGCATAAGATTTTTATTAACCAAACCATTAACTCAAACTATGGTTTAGTCTCTACAAAGGTTAACTCACCCATGGTTGCATCATGATAGACTTCACTTGATTATTCTTTTTACATAATTCATTTTATTCTTATTCTTTTCTTTCTTCTTCTTCTTCTTCAAGAAGAAGAAAGGCTTGCTAGAAAATTTTCAAGTGAAGAAATATAGTGAGAAATCAAAATCCAAAGTAAACCCACTTCCTATTTCATCATCCTCTACTACTTGCCATTTAGTTTAGGGTGTTCTCTTCACAAAGTTCATGGCCTAGTGAAGATGGAGCTTGAGTTTGAGTCTCCTCGACGTTGATCATCTTCGGCCTCGAAGTCAACGACCTAGCCCGCTCATTTCTCCGAGGAAACCATCACTCGAGTCCGGGATCTTGATGATCGCAGCGAAGGGACGTCAACACGGAGCTTTAGAAGTGAAGGACCGGATCTACAAAGGTTGTAATCTCTTTCACTTAGTGTTAAAGTGTTTTACATGCTAGTTTTCGCATAATCTCTAGTATACGATCTTGGTTAGGGTTGTTCGGCACGTCTATTTTTTTTTAATCGGGCATGGTTGATGCCTTGTAGAACCTTGTGACAGTGCCTTGTAACCCTACAGTGGTATCAGAGCCAAGCTAGAGCTTTAGGTGAAGTCTGAGCGAAGTTTAAAGTCCGATCGAACCCGTTAACCCCGACGAATACCCTTCTCTAGACAATTTTCAAAAATGTGAATTTTTATGAATTAAAAATGCTCAGAAAATTAAGCAGGAAAAACTAAGAATTACTGTGAAGTACGGCCCACTGATGCTCTTTTATGACCGCGGAACCGCGGGCAAACCAAGGGTTTGGCGGCAGTTTCGCGGCCAAAATTATGACTTAGTCCCTCATACTTCATATATTTATTCCTAGGTCCTTTCTTGTCATTTTTTTCTGGGAATTTTTAATTCCACTCAAGTGTTGAGTTTTCTAGGGTTGTATTGGGGACTCGTTGATTCGATCGGATAATTTAACTTCGTTTATGTTGGTCCGGGTAATTTTTAGAACATGTTAAAAAGTTCGACCGGATATCAATAACTCACTTTTTCCCTTGCCGGAAAACTTCCAAGTGTTGGATTTTTCCGTAGTTTAAGAACGTTCTAAGTCGTGCAAGTAACGCGATGGAGCCTCTAGATGACAACAAACCTTAACTCGATTATGTGACCATCTTGAACTGCCTTTTGAACCTTAGGGTTTGGGGCAGTACGACATTGCCGCATGTGAGGCGTTGGCTTGACCCTTCTACGGCTGGACCATTACTGTGGCATGTGATGGATGTTTTTAAACTCCCATCAAGTGTTGAGAACTATTTGGGAAAACTTGGGTGTTTGATTATTCGATCGGAAAGTTTAACATTGTCTATTTATCTGGAATGTGATACAATATTTGGAATCCACATGTAGTTATGAGATAACTAATTTGAATGTTATAAATCTAGCAGTTCAGTCTCAGTTGATCGATTGCCATGGAATTTTGATGTGATCAAAAGTCCGTCGCAATCACGTAGCGTACGCGGATACTCTCCGGGTAAACTTAATAGACAGCCACGCCCCATAGCCCCGATCAAGTGACTGTAGGAGAACCCCGTCGCCAAAAGCATCCATTCGGGTGCTCGTGGCGGCGGTGTTCCGCCTTAGTGCACTTCGTCGACGGCATCCGGAGGGTGCGGCCGTCTACTAAAGTTTGCGGCGAGCATTCGATCAGGATGTTGGGAATCTTGTTGAATTGCCCGACTGATTATTGGAAAGTGTTTTCAATATCGAGACTAAAATGCGGGGTTTATAATTGTTAGGCATGAGATGTCTAAGGAATTCATTTGGTTAGGCATGCGATGTCTAAGTAGGTTGCAGATTCCAACTGTTATAGTTTTACGCTTTCTTTTCTGCGACCGTAAGTGTAATATGTGGTGTATCACCGGTTTCGTTACTATACATCAACGACAATTGGGATATGCATATTTAGTTACGTTGATGACAAGTGATGTTATGTGTTGCTGGATATGTTATATTGGATCGTCGTGTTTGAATAGCCGAGGTTTTTTATGTGAGATGAGAGTTTTTCTTTTTCATTCATGTAAAATTCATTGTATGTAATATTCTTTTATTGGGGCACTTCCGGGCTGAGGATGATGTCACCATTGTATATTATTTACTTTTCCGCACTAGGATAGACCCAGGAGGGGAGCACAAGTAACCGGGTTCTAGGGTCGAGTGGGAGACCATCTCGAGGAGTCGAGTCCGGGTCTCCTGACTCTAGAATTGGTAGGGTTGCTTGCCGCTCTCGTAGGGGTCTAGGGGTGTGGGATTGGCTATTCATCACGACCGTGGAATCCGTGTTTTATACAGGCTCAAAATAAAATACGGACGTCCTAGTATATCCAATATTTCATATGTTGTTTTCTGCTGCGTTATCTGTGATGTGATCATGTGATATGTTCAGATAGATATTGTATATAGTATATATGATATATTATATAGACGTTGCTTATGTTTTACACCCGCGCTAGCCCTGCCCCGCTCTGCCTTTAGTTACCTAACCTAACGGTGTAGACGGGACATCGAAGCGAATGCGGATGGCAAAGTGTACGTTGTATTTATCTGTGATGTTTAGGTGGACTTAAATGATGGGACATTCATTAATGAGATTAATGAAAGAAAATAAACCTAAAAGATATTGTGGAATCGAATTTCAAAAATTAGGTAGCTCTAGTTGTTGCTTTGCATAGCGGTATTCCTTGTAGAACATCCAGCACCTTATTCGATAAGGAAAGAGCCGAGATCCCTTCACCGGGAGTGACCTCTTTAGCAATAACTAGCATATGCTACAACCTTCGGTTTGTCTTTTGACTGCTTTTCTAGTTCTTGCTTTGCATAGTGGTATTGTGAATATCCTGCACCTCATTCGACGAGGAAAGAGCCGAGATCCCTTCACCGGGAGTGACCTCTTTAGCGAAACTAGCGAAAGCCTAAAAAACACTCCATTTAAAACCATTTGATTCTGCAACGAGATCAAGTTCAAAGCGTTAAAGGTTTTCTTACAAACCATCCGCAATCCTCCGTCATTTTAGGAAGTAGAGTACTTAGTATTCGTGTTGTGTTTGTTGACCATAGTCAAGGCACAGTGTACGGTAGCTAAGTGATGTCTTCCTACACAGCATATGATGCGATTAGTTAGGACAGTCATGTGACTTTGTTGACCTTAGTTAAGGGTCATGTGGGTGGGTCTAATTAATCACGAAATGACGGGTAGAGCTTGACTAGTGCTTATGATTTGTTGGCCATAGTTAAGGTCATAAGTGCTACGGGTAAAAACCTTTATCGGGAGTTTCAAGTGTTGAAATTTGCAATGAGATTACATACCTTCTATGAGATAGTTGGATCCCGATACCCACTGCGAGTAATTGTTACTCCTGGGAGAGTTTTGCACTTTGCAATTAGTCGATCAAGTAGGTGTCTAGAAAGGTGTCAACGGGGTTACGCCCCTGGGAAAACGAGGTTTATTTTAATTAGATCCGTGCGAAAACACGGGGAACCTCCCTCAAAGTACCGGCACTGGCCTGGCTGAAAGATTGGCGAACTTGTAGAGTGTAATTAATCCCGGCTAGTCTTTCCTTTTAGGGTTTGAAGGAAGATTTGATAAAAACAGTGGGAGCCATCCTGATTAGATAAAATATATAACCAATCTAATCTTGCAAGAGCGCACGTAGAGTGTTTTCTTCTCTCTCTCTCCAGGTAGCGACCATGTCACGCCTTAATCAAGATAATAATATGGATGTATTGACTGAACCCGCTTGTTATACTGAGCTGGGGAACGTTGGTCCCGCTCCAACTTATAATTGTTATAAGACAGAGCAGGAAATTGGGGAATACCAGATTTCCCGTACCGCCCAAACGAAGAAAGTGCATGTTGTTGCATCATCTTCGGGTGTGTTTGTTAGATATGTATGCCCTAGAGGCCATTATTGTATAGTACTGGTTTGTATAATACATTTTGGAGGCTTGGGATATATATATGGTTTTACAACAGTCATGCTCGATATAGTAGTATGCTACTTGGTTTGTTTCTATCTTAATATGTGTATATGTTTCTTTTAACATATCGCTAAAAACATATTGGTAGAGCCCTTAGGATCTTTGCTTGACTACCGGCGTTGTGGTGGCAATCACACTAGTGGGGGCTGGGTAGTCTATAAGCACATCCTTATTTTGGTCCCTAGTCGTAGGATTATCGAGACAGGGCATCAATACTCCAGAGTAGACTAGTGCATACGCTTCTCTTCCCAGCAGGGGAGATGGTCTGTCCCACAGCCATCAGTACGTCGTACTGGAGATAGTATGCAGGTGCTCGTTAGGTTACGAGTACACTGGACAGGACTCGTCGGGAACTGTTGGTTGGTATTATACCTATCGTCAGTTAACAGTTCCCAGGTGACATGAGTACAGCTTAGTCCGCTGACTTGACACTGTCACTTCACCTCGAGTGTGTTCCCACTGTTCTTAGATTACTACCCTACCACGGCTCTACTGAGTTGTGCAAACAGGTAGTAGTTGGGTGCAGTCCCGAAGCACTTGGAGGCAGTGACGGTTAGACAGGATTCGTCTCTCCCGGTATTGGGGGTTGATTTCGCGCTGTGTCTAGGAGACCATTACACAAAGTCCCTAGTCAGGGCAAGCGAGAATTGCTGGTAGGTTTTCCAGTAGATTCTCAGGGTGTTTTGGGCTACACTCCGACACGACTTGTACCGCTATTAGGGGACTGACGTTTACCGCCCCCTAGGCCCGCCATGCGATACTCTCAGACGAACAGACCGGACTGTACGGAGATTGTCACATACAGGCTCAGTAGGAGTTCGGATGGGTTCACCTCATCAGTCTTCTTATCGGCATCTACCTGGGGACCGTTACGTACAGCTAGTGCCGCTTGCGGTCTGTGGTTAAACCCACTGCCAGCGTAGTGTCGAGTCTTTAGAGTCCCACACAGAGGTTTATTCGCCTTTGGGCAAAACTGAGTAGAGGTCGCATGGTTTTGCGACGGGGTTCGTTCACACCCGCGCACTTATGCACGTTTGGTGTCCGGACAGTTATTACTAGTGGGCTTTGGTTTAAGCCAGATCCTAGTATATATTTTGGGGTTAGTTTTATCTCATTGTATTCGTGTTCCTCGGATCACGGATGCGGGTGTGTATGCACAGTTGACTGAGGCAGAGGCAGAGGATTCTCATTAGGGTTATGGTATGGGTGTGTATGCACAGTTGACTGTTATCTTTTTCCAAACCCTAATGAGAATAGGAAATATGATTAATAATATTAGTTAACAATTTTTTGTGCCATGGTTGAGTTGAATTCTTGACTTTTGTTGACTTGTTGACTTTGTTGACCGGTTGACCAAAGTAGACTTGTTGACCATCATCATTTGTTTTCAAAGATGCTTCTTATTCTTTGCAAAAGCATTTAATGAATGAAATGATAATGGTCATTCATCAACTCACCATCACAAATTGTTAATTATTATTATTATTATCATTTTTCTAAATTATGAGAGCATGGTTGTAAATTGTATCATTCTCACTTGCATCTTCTCTCTCATCCATTGCTCTCCTTCTTCCTCTAGCTCAAGGAAAATCCCTCTCATGAGTTGAGAACCATTTTCCTTTGAGATAAAACACCAAGACTACTCTCTACTCTTTCTAGGGTTCTAGGTTTAGCAAACCAAGCACCTTAGTTACCTCTAGGTTGAGGTAGAAGCTCAAGTTCGAACTCTCGGGTGGATCTATCTTCGACAAAGAGAAGACGACGAGGAGGAGCCGTACAAACTACTACAAGGAGCAAGTAAGGAGGAGAACAACAAGAAGAGAAGGAGTTCAAGAGAACAACAAGAAGAGAAGGAGTTCAAGACTAGGTATAACCATTCTACATAGTAGTTAGAACTTGTAGATTTTATGTTAGTTTTGTTTAGCAACGATCCTTCATGAAACGGTCCATGTTACCTAGCTAGGGAAAAAATTTTGTTTTACCTATTCTGCCTCCCCGAAAGAACCAGGGTGGGTAACATGGACCTAACAGTGTTTATTACATAGAATTGTTTCTCAGTATCCTTTACGTCCTGGGTATGTGATACCAGATCAGGATCCCGCGTATGTAATCTGTTACATGAGCTACAGATAGGTAGAGAACTGATAACGGGTGAAAAGTTTCATGAGATAGAAACGGTGCAAGTGTTGCAGCCAAGTCTGTTGGTCACTATCATCCTGTATTACCAGTATACATTGATTCTGAATGAATGTTATTAGATACCGAACCTGACATACAACATCATATCAGTCTCTTTATTAATTAAAGAAAGATATAATTTTGTATTTTTTTGTATTGTTGGATAATGTTTTGCACATTTCCTATATCAAAAGTTGATCGGTTCAGGCACGTTATCTAAAAGCATATACATTCTAAATCAAACCACAGTTCCTTACGTACAGAACACACACAAGAGGAAGAGTTCAGAAATGAACGAATTCTTCTTGAGGTATTGTAGACTAGGTCATATCAATGTGACCCGACTAGCTGAAGTTACATTTAGATGCATATTTAAATCAGTTTAAATTTACATCTTGTGAAACTTGCCAGTCATGTCACAAAGATAAGATGACCATAGCTCCGTTTACTGGAAACAGAGGAAGGGTCAGTGAACCCTTGGGAACGATACATAGTGATGTATGTAGGTCCCCTGTCTGTAGATGCTAGGAATGGTTCTTTATACTTCCTTACATTCAATGAGAATCTCTCAAGATTCGGACACATGTTCCTATTGAAACACATGTTTGAAACTTTTGAGAAATTCAAAGAATGTAAGATAGAAGTAGAGAACCAAAACAGGGTAGAAGTATTATGTCCTATGATGAGATCAGGGAGGAGAATACTCGTGCATGGAATTCCTGGACTATTCCAAACGAGAATGAGATTCTCTCTCAGCAATACTCCTCCGTATACACCACAGCACGTAGGTGTATCGGGGCGGAGCAATCGCACCATATAAGATATGGTGTGCTCTATGATGAGTATCGCTGAGTTACCTATTTCCTGTTTAGGGGTTATGCACTTAAGAAGCTGCATACCTATTGAATTAGGTTCGAATCAGATCAGTGCCTACCACTCCATATGAGATATGGTATGGGAAGAGCCCATCTCTTAAGCAAGTTAAGATTTGGGGTTGTCCGGCCTATGTCAAAAGCAAAATCCGGACAAGCTCGAGGTAAGGTCAGTTCTGTAGAACTGGAAGGAGTTCCAGCTATACAAACTACAGCTGATGATTTAATAGAACCAAAGGGTTCGATAGTCCCCGACGAAGCTCAGCCTCTCCGTCGATCTAGCAGGGTTCCTCATCCGCCTGAGAGATACTTCGGTTTCTCAATGACAGTGGGAGCGAGGATTGCATCATGAGATGATGACCCAACTAGTTTCGAGCAGGCCATCAAGAGTGGGGACTCTGTAAGAATGGCTGGATGCTTGACGATCTGAGATGGAATCCATGTACACCAACAAAGTATGGACTTTGGTTGCTATATCTGAAGGGTTAAATTCCCATCAGGAGCAAGTATATCTTGAGAAGATTACTTGGTGTAGATGGAAATGTTGAGACTTTCAAAGCTAGACTTATTAAAGGTTTTCGTCATCGACCAGGCGTGGATAATGATGAAACCTTTTCTAGTGGCTATGCTTAAGTCCATCCGGATCCTACTTGCCATTACTGCATACCATGACTGCGATATCTGGTGGTTGGGTGTCATGACTGCTTTTCTAAATATTGATTTAGAAGAGAGCGTCTATAAGTACACAGCCAGAGGGCTTCGTAGACAGTGGGAGCAGCGAAAATGTATGCAAGTTGCTTTACAGGATAAAGCAGGCATCGCGGAGTTGGAACGTCTGTTTTGATGTAGTAGTCAAAGTGCTTGACTTCATCAAAATGGTAGATGAACCTTGTATATACAAAAAAGGTAGTAGGGAGTATGGTGGTCCTCGTATTGTACGTGGATGACATACTCTTGATAGGGAAGGAGTTTCCGATGCTACGCTCGGTCAATCTCCTCTTATCACATGGATTCTCCATATAGGATCAAAGTGATGCCTCCTAAATCTAAGGTTTTATATCTATGAGATAGATCTAAATGGATGTTAGGTTTCTCACTAGGTGTAGTGAGATGGTATCAATCGATCCTGGAGAGAATCACTGGATAGCTTCCAGGATGGTAAGGTTGACTGAATGTCAGTCACAGGCATTGTCTTTACCCTCAGTGGAGGGACGATATGTTGGAAGAGTTCCAAGCTAGATACCGTGGCAAACTAGACGTAAAGGCTGGTGACATCGCTATCAAAGATACTACCAAAGAGGAAGTTTGGGTGTATATTAGTTCATGAGATGAACTAGGTTCCTACCATTGTGAGACAATGGAAGTGTGGTTTTGACCCAGGAACCACGGTCCCATCAGTGACCCAGACATATTCCAAGGCAGTATCACCTGATCATGGAGATAGTTGATCTCCAGGGTGATCAAGGTTAGGAGAGTAGACTCAGAGGACAACACGGCGGATCCACTCACAAAGACCTTTTCCCAAAGAGAGACTTATATGGGATGGTTGAGTATGAGATACTGCAACCACTGCTACAGATGGCACTAGCACAAGTGGGAGATTGTTAGTTATATGTATGCCCTAGAGGCCATTACTGTACATGAGATGTATATTGTAGTGGATGCTGGGACATATATAGGTAGGACTTTCTTGCTCGACATGATAGTACGCTATCCGGTTGCTCTTTATCTTAACATGTATACTTGCTGTCTCTCTATTACATGTTGATAAAGCCCTTAGGATGTGTACTCGACTTCCATGACTATGATGTAGATCATACTAGTGGGGCATGGGTAGTCAATGAGTACATCCTTCAATATTCCTAGTCATGGGAATATCGAGACGGGGCATCGATATTCCAGAGTAGACTAGCGTATATCTTCTCGACCCATGTGATGGGCGATGGATGATCCCATATCCATTGATGTTTGACATCAGAGATGGTATGCGGGTGCTCAGTGGAGACTGGGTACACTGAACGGACTAGCCGAGAACTCCCAGATGGTATTATACCTCACGTCAGATGGCAGTTCTCTGGTGATACCGGTACAGCTTAGTCTGTTGACCCGAGATCGTCATAGAGTCTTGTGTGTCTCCCACTGTGCTTTGATTTCCACCATACCACGGCTCTACTGATTCGTGCAAACAGGTGGTTTTTGGGTACAGTCCCGATTCACATGGAGGCAATGAGCGATAGGAGGGGATTCATCTCTCCCGGTATTGGGGGTTAATGTTGCGCTATGCTCGACTGGCCATAACTGGAAATCCCTGGCCAGGGTTGCACTGATTTACTGGTAAGTGTTATCAGTAGTTTCATGCTTGTTATAGACCTTACATCGGCATGACTTATCAAGCTACTGGGGTCTGACGTTTACCACCCCTAGGCGAGATATGCGACATATCAGACGAACGGACCGGACTGTGTGGTAAGTGTTACTGATTGGATTCGCAGGAGTGTAAGCAGGCTTGCTCGTTGATCTTCTGATCGCTCAATACCCGGGTGGCCATTACGTTTAGCAGACCGCTTGCGGCTTGTGGGTGATTGATATGATCACCACCTACTGCCGGCGTATTGACGAGTCTTTAGAGTCATGCACAAATGTTTCCTGGCTCAAGCGAAACGAAATAGGAGCGCATATGAGATATGTGCGAGACCGAGAATAATACCAGTATGTGATACTGTATTCTATTCTCGCGATTTGTATCATCAGTCGGTTATATGAGATATAGCCGGGTTACCGAATCAAGTGTTGATTCGATATAATGATACACTAGATATTAGTCGGTTATATGCGATATGACCGGATCATTAGATCAAGTGTTGATTTAATGATTTAATGTATAATTATATATTTGATATATCACTTTACATTAACTAGTATCGGTTCACTTAAGATTGATTTTCTCACTTGATGTGCACAAGTTGTATATGTGATATATGTTTGTGCACTAGTTTGTATCATGATTAATGATACATGCAAACTTAGGTGTGTGTATGACTTACACCATATTTAAGATAATGGTTTAGGTTTTTATTTATTTTGGTAAAACAAAATGGTGGTTTTCTTTGTCTTGGCTTAAAGCTTCATGAAGCTTTTTAAGCATCTTTGACAAAGTCCACTCATTTTGTTTTGCATAAGATTTTTATTAACCAAACCATTAACTCAAACTATGGTTTAGTCTCTACAAAGGTTAACTCACCCATGGTTGCATCATGATAGATTTCACTTGATTATTCTTTTTACATAATTCATTTTATTCTTATTCTTTTCTTTCTTCTTCTTCTTCTTCTTCAACAAGAAGAAAAGCTTGCTAGAAAATTTTCAAGTGAAGAAATAAAGTGAGAAATCAAAATCCAAAGTAAACCCACTTCATATTTCATCATCCTCTACTACTTGCCATTTAGTTTAGGGTGTTCTCTTCACAAAGTTCATGACCTAGTGAAGATGGAGCTTGAGTTTGAGTATCCTCGACGTAGATCATCTTCGGCCTCGAAGTCAACGACCTAACCCGCTCATTTCTCCGAGGAAACCATCACTCGAGTCCGGGATCTTGATGATCGCAGCGAAGGGACATCAACACGGAGCTTTAGAAGTGAAGGACCGGATCTACAAAGGTTGTAATCCCTTTCACTTAGTGTTAAAGTGTTTTACATGCTAGTTTTCGCATAATCTCTAGTATACGATCTTGGTTAGGGTTGTTCGGCACGTCTATTTTTTTTTGAATCGGGCATGGTTGATGCCTTGTATAACCTTGTGACAATGCCTTATAACCCTACAATTGGTTGACTTATTTCCGAGTCGGAGCGTTGATCCGGTGGGGAGGTCATTGGTTGACTTGTTTCCAAGACGGAGCGTTGATCCGGCGGGGAGGTCATTGGGTGACTTGTTTCCGAGTCGGAGGGTTGATCCGGCGGGAAGGTCATTGGTTGACTTGTTTCCGAGTCGGAGCGTTGATCCGACGGGGAGGTCATTGGTTGACTTGTTTCTGAGACGGAGCGTTGATCCGGCGGGGAAGTCATTGGGTGACTTGTTTCTGAGTCGGAGTGTTGATACGGCGGGGAGGTCATTGGTTGACTTGTTTCCGAGTCGGAGCATTGATCCGGCGGGGAGGTCATTGGTTGACTTGTTTCCGAGTCGAAGCATTGTTCCGTCTCGGAGGTCATTGGTTGACTCTAGGTTGTCTGTGAACCATAGAGTCTTAGAACTAGGGACTTTGTCGTGGCTCCGGTTGGTGATGTCGCGTTTGTATCCTGCTGGAATGAGGAGGAACGCCGTTGTTGGTCTTCTGGGATGTAGATGTTGCCGTCGAGATCTGACTTTCCCTTTGACAGAGTTTGTTGGGACATGTGGTTCCTTTTGCGTTTATGCCCATAGATTGTATACAGGGGTCAGTATGGACTCGCTTGTAGGGCAAAAATTTTATTCTTTCATTTTTTTAATTTCCTTCCGTGATGCTCTATCATTTCAGCTTTTTATATCGCGAAAGTTGCGATTGCCCAATCATTTCGGCTATTTTTCGCGGTGCCCAATCATTTCGGCTATTTTCCTTTTTACTCGCTGCTTTTTATTGCGAGTTGCCCAATCATTTCGGCTATACATATATTTTTTGTATTTTTTTGGCTCGCTGATTTTGTTGCGAGTATGGGCCTGAGATCTGATACCAATCTTAGCATCAGCATCGCTGCGACTGGAATATTTCCAGGAGCGAATCATCACTTGCCATGAAAGGACTTGGAATTTGTTATCGATTTTGGCATCAGCATCGCTACAACTGGAATATTGCCAGAAGCGAATCATCATTTGCCTTTGTCAATTCGAACAAAGGTGGCTTAGCAAACAGGGTTAGGATCCTGTCGACTAAGCCTTTTGACTTCGTGAGCCGTAAGGGTCTCATAAAGGTGTTTCTCCCTACGAGTCGTGAGGATCTCATAGGTGCGGTTTCTCCTTAGGAATCATGAGGATTCTTAAGTGCTTGTTCTCTTATAAGTCGTAAGGATCTTACAAGAGTGTTTTCTCCTTATAAGTCGAGGGGACTTACATGTGTTGTTCACCACGTGAGCACATTTCTTGCCATTGGTGGAACTTGGTGGGGGAGACGTTTATTTGTGCCCGTGGATTGTATACAAGGGTCAATATTGAACCGTTTGTAGGGCAAAAGGGTGATGTGATGGCTTAAGAACAGGTTCAGATCCCTGTAGCGTAATGCTTTTGAATCCTATGAGTCGTGAAGGTCTCATAAGAGGATTCTGCATACGAGTCGTGAGGATCTCATAAGTGTAATTTCTCCTTGGGAATCGTGGGGATCCCTAAATGTATAGCTCCCTTGTGGGTCGTAAGGATCTCACGCAGGTATTTTCTCCTTATAAGGTCGAGAGGACCTTGCAAGTGTGTATGAATTCCTTTTTTTTTAAACGAGTCTGCGCCCTTTCAGGTTTTCACAAACTCGCCGGTAGCCCTGCTGTTTTTACTCATAAAAACCCTTTCGGGTTTTCATCCGTGCTCATTTCTCTTATGGACGTACTGTTTTTTTTGCCGCGCTAGCCGAAGGATGTTGCGGTTCGTACTAGTTTAAGGACGTTTCGGTCCGTAGCTAGTTTCAGAACATTGCAGTCCATTGTTAGTTTATGGACGTTTCGGTCCACAGCTAGTTTAAGGGCATTTCGGTCTATTGTTAGTTTAGGGACGTTTCGGTCCACAGCTAGTTTAACGACGTTTCGGTCCGCTGTTAGTTTAGGGACGTTTCGTTCCGCTGTTAGTTTAAAGACGTTTCGGTCCGCTGTTCGTTTTTACGACGAAGTTTTGCCGGAGTTTGGTACTCAGGAAGACAGCGAGCGGACACAAGCGTCGTCATCTATCATTAACCTGGGCTGTGACTCGTCAGGCATAGTATTTCTTAAGGAATCGGCCGTGTATTGGTCGGAAGGGTCTTTCGCCATGCATATCCATGAGCAAGTAAGCTCCACCTTGGTAGACTTTGTTTATGATGTACGGGCCCTCATAGTTTGGCTCGAATTTCCCCCGTTTAGAACGATTAAGGATCATAGGTCTTTTGACAACTAGCACGAGTTCGCCTTGGCGGAATGTTCTCAGCCTAGTCAATCTTTCGTATGAGCGCGTCATCCTTGCTTTATAAGCTTCTAGGTTTTGCTGTGCTATGAGACGAGTTTCATTGAGGGCGTCGAGCTCCTCAAGCCGAAGATGAGCATTCTCTTCATCTGTTAGTTCGTAATGAACCGCCACTCGTAGAGAGCGTGGCTCTATCTCCAAGGGGAGTACTTCTTCCGTCCTGAATACCAATGCATACGGCGTTGTATTCGTAGCCATCTTGAACGGAGTCCGATAGGCCCAGAAAGCTTCTTGCAGTCTCTCGTACCAGTCCTTTTTATTTTGGGACACCGTTTTCTTTATGATCTTTGTCAAGGTTTTGTTGAAAGCCTCGGCTAGACCGTTAGCTCGGGGATTGTAGACCGAAGAGTATCTCCAGTCTTTATTATGCTGCTGTGCGAAGTGGCTGATTTTGTGACTTCTGTAGGCCGGCCCGTTATTGGAGATAATTCGTCGCGGCGTGCCGAACCGATAGATGACGTGCGTCTTGAAGAAATGGAGGATGTTTTCTGTCTTCACTTCTCTTAGCGGTATGGCTTCTGCCCACTTGGAGAAGTAATCAGTTGTCGCCAAAATGAACCGATGTCCTTTGGACGATGCTGGTTCGATGGCCCCAATTATGTCGGTTCCCCACATTTCAAACGGCCAGCTAGCCACAGTTGGGTGTAGCGGGTTTGGATGCTGGTGGATGAAGTCTCCATGAATTTGGTACAAGTGGCACTGCTTCGCATATTCGAGGCAGTCCTGAATCATCGTGGGCAAATAGTAGCCCATTTTTTTGATTTTCAGCTTCATCTTTGGCCCGGCTTGATGAGAACCGCAAAGTCCGTCGTGAGTTTCTTGGACGACTCTCCTTGCTTCTTCCGGTCCCAGGCATATTAGCCACAAAGAGTCGAACGATCTCTTATATAGAGTATCATTGACAAAGGCGAAGGACAGAGCTCGTTTTATGAGCTGATGTCTTGAGGATGCGTCTTCAGGTGTTCGGCGGGATTTGAAGTAGTCCATAAAGATTTCTCTACAATCCTTAGGCCCTCCTTGGTCCTCTATTTGTATGGTTGTTTGCTTGGTCTCTTCCTTTTCTTCAGACGACTCCGGAGACATTTCTGCTGGTGCAAGAACCCGACGGCTTTGCACAACGATCCTTACGTCATCGAGGTTTTCGTCAGCCAGATCTTTAACGAGTTTAGCTAATGCATCCGCTTTGCTATTTTCTGTACACGGTATGCTTTCCAGGATGTAGGAAGGGATTTGATTAAGAAGTTGTTGCGCTCTCTCGTCGTACTTTACCAACTCTGGTTTGCACGTCTGATAGTCACAGTTTACTTGGCTAACGACCAGCTGGGAGTCTCCGTATATGAGGAGGTTTTCGATTCCCATGTCGATAGCGATCTCAAGACCTGCTATCAAAGCCTCATATTCTACTTCATTGTTTGTCCTCTGCTCTGTTAAGGAAAAGGCAAAGCGCATTATCCATTCTTGTGGAGTCACGAAAATAAGGCCTACCCCAGATTTGATTATGGGGGAGGTGTGCTTTTGCTTCTTCATGGAAGATGCCCCATCGAAGTAGAGTTCCCATCAGGTATCACTCTCTCCTCTCTCCCCGTCGATCGTGTCAAACACGTGCTCGTCTGGCAATTCGCAATTTAGGGGTGAATCGGCAGGTATTGGATGCTCAGCGAGGAAGTCGGTGATGGCCTGGCCTTTTACTGCCTTGAGAGGTCGGTATGTTATCGAGAATTCCATTAAGAGTAGGGCCCATTTAGCGAGTCTTCCCGTTAGTATGGCTCTTGACATCAAATATTTGAGAGGATCCACTTTTGATATGAAATGGACCTCATGTTCCAAAGCATAATGCCAAAGCTTTGTTATAGCGAAGATTAAAGCCAGAAAGTGTTTTTTGATAGGGGAGTAGTTTTTTTCTGCCCCCAGGAGAACTCGACTAAAATAGTAGAGGGCTCTCTCTTTCCCTTGGTCATTCTCCTGTGCCCATAACGCGCCTAACGAACCTTCGAGGGCTGTTGTGTACAGAATGAGAGGCTTTCCCTTGACCGGAGCGGTCAGTACCGGCGAATTCTGCAGGTATTGCTTGATTTCGTCCAGTGCGCTTTGGCATTTGCGATCCCAGACGAACAGGGTCCCCTTATTCACTAAATGACTGCAGGGACGGCATTTGCCGGAGAGGTTAGCTATGAACCGCCGGATATACGCGAGCTTTCCTTGGAGAGACCGCAGTTGCTTGAGAGTTCTTAGCGGAGGAATTTCCATAATCGCCTTGATCTTTGACGGGTCTATTTCGATGCTCCGGTGTCGTACGACAAGTCCTGGGAATTTTCCTGAAGAGACTCCGAACGCGTATTTCAGAGGGTTCATCTTCAGGTTGTATTTCCGAAGGCGCTGAAACACTATCTTCAGTTACTCCCAGTGCTCCTCGTACGATTTTCTTTTCACCACGAGGTCGTCGATATAGCATTTGACGATTTCATGTATGAGGTCATCAAAAATCTTTGTCATGGCCCTCTGATAGGTAGTGTCGGCGTTCTTCAGACCGAAAGACATCACTTTGTAGCAGAATATGCGCAGAGGAGTCCGGAAAGCGGTATGCTTCTGGTCTTCGGGGTGCATTTTTATTTGATTGTACCCTGATGATCCGTCCATGAAGGAAAAAACTTCGTGAGTGGACGTGTTATCTATCATCAACTCGGTAACCGGTACGGAAAAATCATCCTTCGGGCAAGCTTTATTGAGGTCTCGGAAATCCACACAGATGCGCACCGTCCCATTTTTCTTCATCACTGGGACAATGTTGGCGATCCAGTCGGGGTATTGAACTTCTTGGATGAAGCCGGAGTCGATTAGCTTATTGACTTCGGCGTTGATACTCATTTCAAGTTCGAGCCGCATTCATCTTGGTGCTTGTTTGACTGGCTTGACGTCCGGAGATATCGCCAATTTATGCACAACTATTTCTGGATCTAGCCCTGGTATCTCGGAATAGTTCCATGTGAAGCAATCTTTATACTGCATGAGCACATTTTTTAGCGTAGCCACCTGCTCTTTAGACAGCAGCTCACTGACGAACGTAAGCCGCCGGTCATTTGCCATCCCCATGTCGATTTTCCTTAGGTTATCCGCAGTACTTTGTATTCCATCTTCCAACTCTTTTGGCGCCGGTGGAAATTCTGAGATCAACTCATCTTCATCCTCATTTTTGAAGCACCAGGAGAGGTCATCCATATTCTCGGGAACTCCTTCTTCTGACAACGTTATCACGTGACAGGTACGAGATCGTTTCTAAGATCGATGTTGATTTGGTTCTACTCTCGCCATATACGTTGCTTTTGGCACATGCCATTGCGGTCGGGCCACCTTCCAACTGTTGGATAGAGTGAATCTGCCGAGTTGATATTGGTCTTCGACCCAGTTTTTGAAAGTGAAGCAGTTTTTAAGATGATGTCCTATTGCTCGGTAATAGGAGCAATAATCCGGCTGACAGACCTTGTTTGCTTGTTCGGGGTGCTTGGACTTCGGGAGCGTAATCATTTGATGTTTCACGACGAGGTCGAATATCTTCCTTGTCTTGTCTTGATGGAAGGAATATGCTCGACCTATCTTTTTCATTAGAGACGGATTTCGGCTGACCTTTTCTTGATCGCTTGGCCTTTTGGATCCGTTTTGCCGCTGTCGAATGTTTTTTCCGTTCTTTAACTTGTTTTTGCCTCCGCGTCGGGCATTCTTTTTGCCACAAGAGCGCACAGCGGGTTGAGGGTGAAGGGGATCGTCATCTTCTGTAGCCTACTGAATGATACGTTGCGTCTTGGCTTTCTCGTAAATGGTCATTTCACGGCTGTGGTCATCTCGAACCCTTTGACCTTCTTCCCTTATTAGCTAGTCCATCTGTTCTTCAAACGACAGACTTGGCATTTTTATGGCAAGATCTCGTTCTGGTTCAACGTCAGCGTCTTTTAAAGGAGCATCCCCGTCTTCATCAAGGTCCTTTATGACATGGCAGCCATGGAATTGCTCCCGTTTTTTGGACTGGACATATCCAAGCCCAATCGTTTCCATTTTTCCGTTGGGCAATTTTCGCTGAGTTCCGGGGACGTTCCAAATCTTGTTGTAGAACTGAGCTTGTCGAGGAGTCTGTTTGAAAGGTACGCTTTGGCATCTTAATAACCTTCTCAATCCTTCCGTGTAGTATCTGGGCAGATGGATGGGTTGGAGCCTGTCGAGCGCAAAATCGACATCATGCCAGACTTCTTTTTCGACTTTAGTCTCCGTGGATCGATAGAATAGGATCGCTTTTTCACCTCTTCTCCTGGGAGGGACGTAGAATGTTTTCGGCTCTTGCACGCTATATGTCTCAAGCGCATCAAGCGCTCTGTAGTGCTGTCGTAGAACCAAGGCGATCTGCAAACTCTGATCATCTCCAGTGAAGGCCTGCATTGATGGTCGGACCGAGAACACTGCGTTGACTTCGTCTTCAGAGTCACTTCCAAAGACCAGAATAGGGGCAGATGGTCCCGGCTTGTTGCATTAGGGCGGTCCCGAATAGACCATCTCCTCTTCCTCCTCGGTATCGCTCCCGAAGACCGGAATAGTGGTGATAGCTTTTTGCTTATTCTTCGGTTTATAGTATCTTTTCGTGTCTTCAAAGTCTGGTAGGAAATACTTTGCATCTTCTTACTTTCAGACTTCATTTACGGAGAATGGGTTTAGTTCCCCCGTCACGGTATACTCGAGACCATCTTTGAAATACTTCATACACTGATGTTGTGTAGAAGGGATGATGTTGTATTCGTGTAACCAAGGCCTGCCGAGCAAAGCGTTGTAGCAGGTCTTGGCATCAATGACATGAAATTTGATGTCAGTGACGAGCAGCCCAAAGCGTACCATCAGTATCACAAACCCGAGCGTCCGTGATGACTGGGAGTCGAACCCGGAGATGGTGATTTTATCTTGAGCGGGGTGCTGAACGCTCATGCAGATTTCTTTTAGCACCCTCACATTTAGGAGATTAACAGAGGACCCGTTGTCAACCAAGGTCTTCTCTATCTTGATGTCATGGCAATACTCGGTGACATACAGGGGACGGTTGTGCTTGCACGTTCCGAGGAGGAGATCTTCATCGCCGAAAGTGACGTCAGCCGTGTGCACTTCTTCCAGCTTGTCCTTCATCTTTTCTTCGGCAAGGAAAGCTTGAAACTGCTCGGGCTCTTGTAGTGCCCTGATCAGAGAATCTCGTGCCTCTTTAGACAACAGAAGGGCATCTAAGACGCTTAGCTATGAGGGTATCTTCCTCAGGTGTGCTAGGACATTGTAATCCACTTTGCATTTCTTGGGCGGGTCCTTGGCTGCCAGCTCTTCGACGACTCGCTCATCGAGGGCAATATCCTCAGGGACTTTTCCTTCCCTTTATCTTTTTTGTTTGATCCCTTGTTTGCAGGTCCGAGATTCTTTTCGGGCAACGTACGACTATGCAGCTGAATGTTTTCACATTTCTTTATCTCTTCCTCTTTTCCTGATGTGGATTCCTTGAAGAGAGGGCCGAGGGCTATTTCTTCATCAGAATCGCTTCCGAAGGTGAGAACTTGCGATCCCCCGGAATCAATCATGTGACAGTGGCAGTTCTTTTGTGCTCATCTGTCGTGCTTCTCTACTCCCGACGAGTTATACGCTTCATCCGCTTGAAATGTTGTCGGTGAGCAACGTATCCCTGCCACCACTTTTTAAAGGCTATGCATTCTTCGGAAGGGTGTGCAATCCTTTGATGGTATAAGCAGTAATTAGGATGTGCATCCGCTTCGTCAAGGTGTATAACGCCAGGAGTATTTCCTTTGAAAGATGGAAGCTTCATTCCCATTGACAAGGCTTTAGCGAACCGTTTCCTTGTCTTAAGCATGTTTTTGTCTGCTGCAGGAGTGCTTCGATCTGGTTGGAGTGCTTTGCGACTCATCTCTACCATGACTTCTTCAACTTGATGCTGACGCTTGGCCTTTTCGAATATTGCAATTTCACGTTCGCGATCAGCTTTGCTCTTCTGACGGGCTCCGTTCAGCAGCATGTCAATCATCTCGTCTAACGGTTCCAAGGATCTTGGTACCGATCCTGCCCCCAGCTCCTCTATATTATCTTCTGATGCCGAATGAGCTTCTTCATCATTTATTGGTGAATGAGAGATCATGTGACAACTTGCCACATAACCCTCGGGTTCTTCTGACGAGTCTTATCCCTTATCATTGTCATTATCTCCGCCCTCAAGGATATGGTTGAGAAATTCTTGGAGTGTGACTGGGGTTCGCACCTTCTGGTTATATTCTTCCAGCACGTCAATATGCTTTCGCAAATCCGTGCGTTTGTCATCATACTGTGCGGGCTTTTTGGTCTTCTTTTTCTTATTCGAAGACTTCGACGGTTGGGCCTGGGTATTTTGCCCATCGCTACTAAATCCCGATGTTGGGCGCGGTTTCAGCATCCCCTCAATGATCTCGGACTCTAGCGGACTTTTCCACCTGATTGCCGGGTATGCTTGAAGATCCTTCAGCATTCTTTTGGTCTCAGCTGAAAGAACAACTTCCCATGGAGCTTCTTCTATAAATGAGCATGATGCCCCCGGCGTGTCGACCTTTTTAGGAGCGTGCGGTTGTGGCGGGTTTATCCTTCAGTTTTCAGACAACGCGAATTTGCCTTGCTGGTACTGGTCCTCAATCCAGTTTTTGAAGACGAAGCAATCTTCGATTGGGTGGCCCAATATTCGGTGGTAGGGGCAGTAATTGGGATTGTTGACATCGCCCGGTTGTAGTGGGCGTCTCGGATCTGGTAGAATGATGAGCCTGTTGCGCACCGCCAGTTCGAACAGTCTTCTCATTTTATCCCGAGGGAATGAGTAAGGACGTCTCAGCTTTTCTCCGAGTGATCGCTGTTTATCGTTTGGGCAAGCAGCTGGTTTCGGGTCATTCGGCTGTTGATGAGCATTGGCGACGAATGTCGCTTTCCCTTTGCCCTTTTCGTTTCGAAGCTCCGCTTTTGAGGAGGACGGTCTATGGCCCATCTGGTCCATTTAGGCCAGCTTGTCGATCAGGTCCTGGAAGGTGGTCGGCTTGAAAAACATCATGAATTGGGATATTGTCGCCTATGGATCAAGGGTCCCTACAAACATACCCACGGCAGGAGCCTCTTCTATGCGTTGTTCGCATCTCGACCATAGGTTTCACCACCGAATCGCATACTGAACCCAAGTCTATCCCGACTTCGACCCTGGCATTGATCAATGCCGTGATCGAGGTGCGTTCGCTGGCTCTTGCGAAACGCTGGGTGAATAGCAACTCCATTTCTGTGAATGTTTTGATGGAGTCATTCGGAAGCTCCGAGTACCATTTAAATGTCGTCTCTGCTAAGCTGCCGATGAATTGGTGAAGCAGCAATTTGTCGTCACCTCCAGTATTGCCATATAGAGCCCTGAACTGAGCGACGTGCTGATGGGGATTGTCCATCCCCTTATACACATGAAATTTAGGGATCGTGTATCATGGTGGGTACTTAATTTGATCGTACCAGCTTGGATAGGGTCGCCCAGTCCTGACGACTTGGCCAGTAGCTTCACTTGCCTGATGAGCTTATATTTGTTGAGCTATGTAGTCATCAAGCGCAGCTTTCGAGATCGTCTCCTCCCTGGCTGCTGATAAAGCCAGAAGAGGATTTGATGTCTCCCCTCTGTCGTCTTCAATGATTATTGGGGGATCTTCGGCTGGAGGGTCCGGCTGGATCATCATTCCCACCATATCTTGGAACATGAGCGTTATCTGTTTTATGTTAGCCGCTTGTTTTGCGGCTTCTTTATCTTTCTTTTCGAGCATTCTTCGGAGGAACTCGGCATCAGTTTCCTGCTCCTGGCGTTGATCCGACGATACTCTGGGCTTTCTTTCTGCCCAGTGAGTGCGGCCATCTTCGTCAGCATCTTCTGGAGTTTTTGTTGCTGCTTCTGAGTTTTCGTCACAGACCGTGTGAGTGGTCGATGACCCGTAGAAGTACGGCTTTCCTCTTTTCTGGAAGCCATGTAGACGGTGTGAACTACCATGCCCCCAGACTTGAGGCGTTTAGGTTCAGTGCCCTTGAGATTTATTGTAGGTGCGGGGATCCTCTCTGGCCTTCTCTTTTTATGAACGATCGAGGTTGAAGGGGCCGTTGCAACAGGCATCCATGATACCTTCTGCGGTATGGCTGCGGGATGGTCCTCCTCTTGCCGCACCTTCATTTTCTTCTGTTGGCGGGAGTAATATTTGTCGATTACAGAGTCTTGGACTCTTCGCCAGACCCTGTAGATTTTGGAGGACAACCGCTAAGGGGGTTGTTCCGGCTTTACCTTTGTAACATTTTCAGCGGGTGGTGGAGACCTTTTCAACACGGCAATTGGAGAGTTCTTGCGCACCCTCCTGAGCGGCTCAAAGCTGTTCCCAGTTGGAACAGCAGCAGCAATTTCCACCATTGGAGCTGGTGGGGTAAGTCAAGAAGGGGAACTGCCCCCATCATTCCTCACTCGGCGCCAGTGACGACGTCGAGCATGTCGTGTAACTGAGATCACCTCTATCGTCGGAGTAGCTTCGTCCTGCCCCCTGCTTTGAGGAGAGGCTGCTATTGGCGCCAGCCTGTCAAAGACTGACATCCGCTGGGAAGGAATGGTCAACCTGTCGAAAGCCGACTTTCGAGTAAGGGAAGTAGTTTGGACGACTTCACCTGCAGCAGGAGTAGGGATAGCCTTCACTGGTACTGTGAGCTTTTGCGTAGGCCCATTTGAGCTTGGGCTCAGCCTGTCGAAGACTGAGGTATTAAGACTTGGGCGACCCGTTGAGAGGGGCCGTGGTAGTTGCAAGCCGATCGAAGACCGACTTCTTTGGAGCTTCCTGTGATGGCACTGGAGCGTTGAAGCTCATTGGCGGGAGCATGGTCCCGAAGAACAACCCAGTGGTGGCCTGTGTCACCTGTTCCACCGGCATTGCGAAGATGGAGGCCGCTTGGGGCCCGTAAGTTACTCCTCCAGACGTGGCGGAGCGGGGGTTGTTGTTGCAGTTGGTGCAGCTAGAAGCCATTGATCTTCTTTTCTCTGCACGGGAGAAAGACACCAAATCTTAGTACCTTGAATCCACAGGCAACCATATTAAACCGTGATTCGTTCGCGAACACGACACACGAAGTGTGGAGTGGAAAGAGGAAAAGGTCCCACCGGGCGTGCCAGAATCTGTTCACCGCCGAAAAATGCGACCGGGACGTTGGGACGTCTGGCCTGAATTTTGGGGGCAGATGCTATTTGGGTTTAACTTTCTACCTCTCCGAAAATGCCAAGTTGATTTATGACACCGTGTATCGAAGGTTTAAACAGATGCGGCCGTTGTAGCAGACTTCGTCAGATTCCCCCTCATTTGCGAGGGGTTTTTGATTGTGGGGACGCTCTTCCCTGCAGGCGCAAGCCCCTGCAATTAATTACGTTACCGCGCATCGATAACCACTTTCTCCTGCTCCAGATATTCACTTCGTGTCGTGTGTGTTTGTTTTCTTTTTGGTTGCCTGTAGATTGTATACGGAGACTAATTTATGTTGTCGCCCGTAGGGCGGGGATTAGTCCAAATCCGTATTTTCTTAAATTTGGGTTTGGTTGATTTAAGGCTCGTTAACCTCGTTTGAGATTAAGATCAACTTAAATGTTTGTTGAGGATACGTTAGTCTAATTTTAGACTAAGATCTACTCAACGGGGGTTCAGGATAATTTTTGATCCAACAAAAGAGCATTTGGGCTCTATTGTTTTAGTTTAAGGACGTCACGGTCCATTGGGTTTAAGGACAGCATAGTCCATGAAGTTTAAGGACATCATAGTCCATAAAGTTTAGTTTAAGGACGTTGCGGTCCATTGGGTTTAAGAACATCATAGTCCGTAGAGTTTAGTTTAGGGACGTTGCGGTCCATTAGGTTTAAGGACATCATAGTCCATGAGTTTATGGACCTCATAGTCCATGTTTAAAGACATCATAGTCTGTGTTTAAAGACATCATAGTCTGTGGGGTTTAAAGACATCATAGTCTGTAGGGTTTAAAGACATCATAGTCTGTAGGGTTTAGAGACATCAAAATCTGTGTTTGTGTTTAAAGACATCATAGTCTGTGTTTAAAGACATCATAGTCTGTTGAGTTTTTTGGCTCATTGGTTTGGGGGTGTGCCAAGAGTTATTGGTTATTGGGACCCTTCACCTCTCTGAAGACGTTGAAGAATTACAATGACATGTATCAGAGGTGTGGAGAGATGTACCCTTGAACCAAAGAATGTTCATCAGGGACTTGGTAGTCTTGTTTGGAACTAAAGGCCAATTTAGAAGAAGACCTATGGGCTCGGTCGATTTGGGGTTTGACCAACCTTGGGCTCAGATTACTTATTTGGGCTTGATCCCCTTTTGTTCAACAATGCTGAGCATTGACATAGGCTTAGATGCTCACCCCCTTTTTTGGTTTTTTTAGTGAGTGTTAAACACTCTTTATGGTGCTGGGCTCTATTTACAGAGCACCCTTGTTTCCCCCAATCAGAGCAAACCTCTGTTCAAATTTTGAAATTTGAAATGAAGCAGCGCTTCATAAAAGAGCTGGCGCCAAGAGCGCCAGCGCTAAGAGTCAAAGACTCTGAGGCAGCGCTCACGTGAAAAGCACAAAAGCGCTACCGCCAAGAGCGCCAGCGCTGAGAGTCAAAGACTCTGAGGCAGCGCTCACGTGCAAAGCACGAGAGCGCTCGCGCCAAGTGCGCCAGCGCTAAGAGTCAAAGACTCTGAAGTAGGGCTCACGTGCAAAGCATGGGAGCGCCAAGCTCTAGAACTAAATATTCTCCACCATTGGATCAAAGATCCAACGAAGATGATAAATCATCAAATTACCATAATAAAATTCTGTTAAGGAAATACTCCTCAGAATCTTCCCAAATAAGAAAGATTGTGCTCTGTAACCGTTGGATCAAAGATCCAATGGTGATTAAAAATCACCAAGATACAGAGTAATCTCTGTATGGGAAAATAATTTCCCAATCTTGTTAATAACAAGAAAGATATCTTCTGTAAAACAGAAGCCCTAGGATCAAAGATCCAATGGTGGGGAAACATCCCCAAATCAATCAGAAAAAAATTGCCTTAATTGATCAGCCTCCGCTATATAAAGGCCCCAAGACTTCAACTCTTAGAGAGAGGAACCCCCGACAAACTTTGAGAAATTTCAAAGAGAAGAGAAAGCTCTCGGAAGAAGAATTTCTTCAAGGTAAATAAAACAGAGAGATAAAAGCATCTCATAAAAAGAAGAAGAACTTAGTTCTTTTTTTTAGATCATAGATCTATAAGACAGAGGTCTTTCATAAAAGAGATCATAGCATCTCATCATAAAAAGGGGGGAGAAGAACTTAATTCTCCTCAGATCACAGATCCATAAAGACAAAGTCTTTCACAAAAAACATAAGAGATTGTAACATCTCCTATTAAAAGAAGAACTCAGTTCTTAGATCCACGAGACAAAGTCTCTTATAAAACGAGAACTTAATTCTCAGAGCACAAAATTGATCAGAACTATCAAAGAAGAGCCTTAGCGCTCCAATTAAAAAGAAGCGCCTTAGCACTCCAAGACTGGTGCACAGCGCCGCAGCGCTCCTAGCGCTCCAATTTAAAGAAGCGCCGCCGCGCTCCAAGACTGGCGCACAGCGCCGCAGCGCTCCTAGTGCTCCAATTTAAATAAGTGTCTCAGCGCTCTAAGTTTGGCGCACAGCGCCGCAGAGGCTTAGCGCTCCAATTTAAAGAAGCGCCTTAGCGCTCTAAGTCTAGCGCTCAGCGTCCAGCGCTCCAAGCGCTATTTTAAAAGAAGCGCTTCAGCGCTCCAAGTCTAGCGCTCAGCGCCAAGCGCAACACGTGCTCCTCATGTGGGCGCTACTTAATAAAGAACGCTCTGCACTCATTGGTTGGCGCCAAGTGCCATAATAGAGAGTGTCTAACACTCAGTAAAGGACAAAAAGAAAAAGGGGTGTCAGAACCCAAATCAATGCTCAGCATTGTTGGTTAAAAAAGGGCTGAGCCTAAACAAATGTTCAACATTTAATTCAAAATGAGTGGACCAAGTCCAAACAAGTGTTAAACACTTTATTCAGAACAGAATGGACTGAGCCCAAGTTGGCCATGAATCCCTAGCTCAGACCAACCGAGACCATGTGCTCACAATTTCCCTAATTGGTCTTAGTTCCAAATTAAATCTCTCAACCAACATTGGTTCAAGGGTAAACCTCTTCACACCTCTGATATGTGTCGTTGTAATTCTTCAACGTCTTCAGAGAGGTGGCGGGTCCCGACAACCAGAAACCCAATGGACCGCAACGTCCTAAAACTAACTATGGACCGTAATATCCTTAAACTAACTACGGACCGCAACGTCCCTAAATTAAACTCTATGGACTATGAGGTCCTTAAACTCATGGACTATGAGGTCCTTAAACTCATGGACTATGATGTCCTTAAACTTATGGACCGCAACGTGTAACGTTTTGAAAATCGTTTAGGTGTAATTTCGGATAATCGGTAAAATGCTGATGTTTTCCGTAAAAACCAAGATTTAATTATTTTTCAACATAAAATTAAATATACATATTCTAGCTATGTAATTGCTAGTATTTTGTGTTTAATGGGTCACTTATAAAATTTCTGGTGTACTAAAATATTTTCCGTAATTAATTAATTTAAATATTATTTTAAGCCTTCACTAATACATATAATTAGTGATAATTACAAATTGGAATGGGTTAATACAAGTTTTGTACATCATGACACATTAATCCAAAGTGTAACAAGTTGTTTTTGAAGTGAAAAGAAGTTGTGAACATGGTTTTAGAAAATATAAAAGAAAATGGCTTATGTTGTGAAATAAATTAATTGGAAATAGAAGTATGGTGTTTAACTTTTATGTGTTCACTCACTCACCCACACAAACCCACCACTCACCCATTCCCACCTTATGGCCGAACCCCTTTTGAGCAACCCCACACACACACACCTCACACTTAAGAGAAAAAAAGAAATGAAATTGGAAAAGAAAGGATAATGAAAGAAGTATGGAATTATGCCCTAGAGGCCATTATTGTATAGTTTAGGATTGTATATTACATATGAATGCTTGGTGTATATATATATATATATATATATATATATATATATATATATATATATATACAGGACAATCTTTCTCGATATGATAGTATTCTATCTGGTTTGTCTTTACCTTAACATGTGTATATGTTCTATTTATATTACGTATCTCGAATACATGTTAGTAAAGCTCGCAGGATCTTTGCTTGAATACTAGAGTTGTGATGGTGATCACACTCGTGAGGTCTAGATAGTCTATAAGCACATCCTTAAATTTTCCCTAGTCGTTAGAGTTTCGAGACAGGGCATCGATACTCCGGAGTAGAATAGTGTATACGTTTCTTATTCCCGTGAGAGAAAGTGGCCTGTCCCATGGCCATTGATGTACGACAACAAAGATAGTATACAAGTGTTCATTAGGTTATGAGTTACACTTGATGAACTCACCGAGAGATTCTAGATGGTAATATACATATTGTCAGATAGCAGTTCTCTGGTGACACGGGTATAGGTTGGTCTTTAGACCTGACATCGTCATTCTTCTCGAGTGTGTTCCCACTGTACTTAGATTAAAAAGTCGTGCAAACAGGTTTTAGTTGGATACAGACCCGAATCACTTGGGGGCAATGAGCGATAGAAGGGATTCGTCTCTACCGATATAGGAAGTTGATGTCGCGTAGTGTTCGATTGGTCATCACTATAAGATCTTGGCCATGGCAGTTGAGATTTACTGATTGTGAGATCAGTAGTTTCTCGGGATGGTTTTGAGCCACATCGACACGACTTATCAGGTTATTAGGGGTCTGACGTTTTCCACCCCCTAGACCCAATATGTGATACTCTCAGACGAAAAGACCGGACTGTACGAAGATTGTCACTTTTAGGCCCAGTAGGGATACGGAAGAGTTTGCTTATCGACCTTCCTTTCTATCAATACCTAGACAGCCGTTACGTACATCTAGTGTCGTTGATGTGCTTATGGTTAAATCCATTGCCAGCGTATTGTCGAGTCTTTAGAGTCCTACACAGAGGGTTTCTCAACTCAGACGAAACAATGTAGTGTATGTATTTTGATACGTACTTAGGTTCGATTAAATACGTGTTTTTGTACACGTACTTTTAATCGAACATTTTGTTAATACTATCCGGTTTGAAAGATAACCAGATTATCACATTTGGATAAAAATGTGAGTTAGTATTATATATCTCTTTTAGTATCTCACTTTTACGGTATTTTTATTTTAACACAAATACGGTATTTATTCGAATACGGGTATCTGTACGAATAGGTGTATTCGTGTCTTGATACGAATACGGGTGTATGTATTTGTAGCATATACTTGTATTAGTGTATGTGTGTGTACATGTGAGGTGGCTTCTCTCTTATTCTTATCTCTTCTTGGTTTCACTAGATGTGTGTGGACTTGTGACCAATCTAATGAGTCACAAATCCACTCACTTGATTATTTCAAAAATATATGAAGAAAAAAGAAAAAGAAAAGAGAGAAGATTATTATTATCTTGAGCCATCATCATCATTATCTTCTTCCTCCTCTTCTTTTGAGTTTTATTAGTAGAGAAAGGAAAAAGGAAAAAGAGAAAAATATAGAGATAAACGCTACTACATCTGTAGTGACCAATTCCTACTAAGTCTTGTTCACTAGTTGCTTCACTTAGCGTTTTAGTGTGAAGCTAGAGCCTAGGTTAGGGTTCCTTCGGATGGATCATCTTCGACAAGGAAGACCGGCATCCAAGCTCGTCCCGGAGTTCCTAAGAGGTTAAGAAGTGGAATAGAAGACAAAGTACATGACTACAAAGGTAGCTATTATCTTTCCGAGTAGTTTATCTCCTTATTGTTTACTAGTTTAGTGTTTGGATTCAATTCTAGGTCGTAGTTTTCGTGCTCTTGTCTTTAAAAATTTTGTTTTATATTCCGCCTTGGCCGCAAGTTAGCGGCACGAGCACGAGCATTTACTTACATAGTATCAGAGTCACCCAAACACGTAAACTAGTTTAAATGATGCTTGAGTTTCAAAACCGACAAATCTCCGTTTTTCCAAAACCCTAACTTTCAAGTTTCTATCGAAATATTTTTGATCTCTGAATTTTTTTTAAATAAGTGCAGAGGAGTGTTCTTGATATGATATTGACACAGGACAAAAACGAGGCAGAAATGAGCAAGGAAAACTGCCCAAATTGCAATTTATCACGCTGCCGGTGGTTTTGCATGCTCTGTTTGTTCTTGTTTTCGTCCAGTGTCTTTGGTTTTAGGAATTGAGATTTTTGGTTATGTTTGATTTGCCCCATATTTCATTAAGTGTTATCTTTGTATTTGGGCAACTCGAAATTTTTAAAACTCGAAACTTTTGCATCATTTATATCTTTGAGTTCGTATATGCGTTTGTAAACGTCGTCTAATTGCTATAGGTCGATTAGACGGGGTTGAAAATACTTGTTTGTGTTGTTGTTATATATCTTGTGATGGATTAGACGGATAATCGTAGTGAATAGCCTATTCGTCGTAGAATTGAATGTATATTCGTTTATTCGGGCCGAGCTGCCGGATTGTAGCCGTCGTTACCGCTTGTTGTATATTGTTTTATTGGAACACGACCAGGTTGAGGTCATTTCTATTGTATATTCATTCATTCTCGTATTAGGATAACCCAAGGAGAAGTGCTCGAATAGCCAGGTTCTAGAGTGTGCTAGGTGGTCATCTCGCAGTGGTGTGTTCGAGACGCCTCGCTCTAGAATTGGCGAGCTATTCGCCGCACTTGTAGGGGTTTAGAATAGACCCACAGTAGAGTGCTCAAATAACCGGATTCCATGAAGTACTGAGTGGCCCACTCATTTCATTGAGTGATGGTTGCCTCACTTCTATAATTGACGGATAACTTGCCACGCTCGTAGGGGTCTTTATTTTAGGTGATGTTCGACCTATCCACACAACCGGGGAACGTTAGTTTTCGTTTACGGCTCAAATGAAACACGGGGTTCCTAGTTTATTTGCTATTTCATTTTGATTATCGCATGCCTGCGATGTTTATTACTTGCCTATGATGGTATATATAAATGTTATATATGTTTTGCATCCGCACAAGCCATGCCCATACACTGCCGTAAGTTAGGTAACCTTAGGGTGAAGTCCTCGGACCCCATGGCAAATGCGGGTGGTCTATACGTGCATTCTATTTTGGTTCGTTTCTATGATGCATAGGCTTAATTTATGGGACCACATTAATTCTTATTAATGTAAGAAAATAAATCTAAAAAGATGTTGTTGGAATCAAATTTCAAAATCATTCGGTTCTTTTCAAAACTACTCGGTTTTTTACAAAACCAAAAGTTTTCAAAATTGAGCTTGAACCACTCATTACGAAATCACTAGATTCCCTCAACGATATCAAGTTCATTATGTTAAAGGTTTTTTCAGAAAAAACCAGCTGTAGCCCTCCTCATTTCAGATGAGTAGTACTAAGTATTCGTGCTGTGTTTGTTGGCTCGGTCAAGGCGTAGTGTATGGTAACTAAGTGGTGCTTATTTCTGGCATGTGATGCTATTGGTTAGGACAGTCATATGGCCTTGTTGGATCAGTCAAGGGCTCGTATGGGTGGGTTTAATGCAATCAAGATAATGACAGGTTGAACTTGTCTAGGATCTTTTGATTTGTTGGCTCAGTCAAGGTCACTAGGGTCCTACGAGTAAAAACTACATTAGGAGTTTCAAATAACCAATCGAAACTTGAAAGGTTTGTGCATACCTTCTAGAGTGTGGTGACTTGAGTGGCTTCCATCAAGATTATCACGCGATGATAGTTGGTCTCGATCCCACTAATGAGTAGGATTACTCCCGGAAGATTTTCACTTCACAACTAGCTAACCCATTAGGTGTCTAGAAAAATGTTAACGGGGTTATGCATCTGCGGAAATAGGGTTATTTAATTAGGTCCGTACGAAAGCACGGGAAGCCTCCCTCGGAGTACCAACACTTGCCTGGCTGAACGGTTAGCAAACTTGTGGAGTGTATATGATCCCGACTAGTTCTCCTTTTAAGGTTTGAAGGAGAATTCGAGAAAACAATGGGAGTCATCCTGTTTAGATAAACTAATAACCAATCTAAACTTGTAAGAGCATACGCTGAGTGTTTCTTTTCTTTCTCCTAATTGCAGCTACCATGTCATGCCTTTATCAAGATAATAAAATGTATGACTTGACCGACCCAAATTCTTATCTAGGGCTGGAGAACGTCGATTCAGCTCTGACTTGTGACAAATGTCATGAGCATGAGCAAGGAAAAGAGGATTGCATGAATTCCTTGATAATCCCGGTGAAGAAGAAGCATGCTAAAGCGTCTCCTTCAGGTATTCTTATTATTGAGAACTATTTTTCGGTCAGTTCTACCTCCTGGTACTAGATACCGGATCAAAATATCATATCTGTAATTTATTACAGGGACTGGAAAAAAGTAGGATGGTTGGACCTGGTGATATGTCCCTCAGAGTATGGAACGGAGCATAAGTTGATGTTGTTGCCGTCAGTGAACATCACCTAGTATTGCCAAGCGGCAAAACTATGAGTTTGAACAATTTCTACTCTATACCTTCCATACTTTGCAACGTCATATCAGTTTCTTTACTTGATAAAGATGGATATAATTTTGTTCTAGATAGAAATATCATGAACATTTACCTCAAACAGGTATTGGTTGCAGAAGATACACTATGTAATGGTATCTATGTTCTAAATCAAAACACGGTTCTTAATATAAAAAAACACACGCAAGAGGAAGAGTTCATATACGAACGAAACCTACTTGTGGTATTATAAACTTGGTCATATCAATAAGAAAAGATTAGTTATGTTGCATAAGGATGAATATTTGGATCCGTTCAAATTTACACATTATGAAACTTGACAATCTTGTCTCAACGGTAAGATGACCAAATCTCCATTCACCGAACACAGAGAAAGAGCAACAGAGCTCTTAGGACTTATACACAGTGATGTGTGGGGTCCAATGTCTATACATGCACGAGATGGGTTCTAATACTTCACCATATTCACTGACGATCTCTCTAGGTTCGGATATATGTATCTTTTGAAAAACAAATCTGAAGCTTTTGAGAAATTCAAAGAATATAGAAACGAAGTAGAGAACTAGACTGGCAAAAGTATCAAGATCCTCTGATCTGATAAAGGAGGGGAGTACTTAAGCATGGAATTTCTTAACCGCTTAAAAGAGAATGGTATTCTCTCTCAGCTCACTCCTCCGTATACACCACAACACTACGGGTGTATCGAAGCAGAGGAACCGTACCCTATTGGACATAGTTCGCTCCATGATGAGTAATGCTGATCTGGCTCTTTCATTTTTGGGACATGCGCTTCAGATAGCAGCATATCTATTGAATGATGTTCCATCCAAATCCATGTTTAAGACTCCGTATGAAATATGGAATGGTAAAAGATCGTATCTTAAACGTGTTAAGATATGGGGTTACCCGGCCTATGTGAAAACACAAAATCCGGATAAATTTCAGGCACGATCAATTCTATGTAAGTTTGTGGGATATCCAAAGCATTCACCTGGATATCAGTTCTACTACACCGAGGAACAGAAGGTGTTTGTAGCTCGTCACGTCACTTTTTTGAAAAGGGAATTTCTTGTAAAAGAAATTAGTGGGAGCACGGTAGAACTGGATGAAATATCGGAGCCATAAACTGTAACTAAGGATTTGGTGGAGCAATAGGATTCAATAATCCCAGACAACCCTCAGCCACTCCGCAGATCTAGTAGGATTTCTCATCCACCCGAAAGATACTACGGTTTTCTCATAGACGGGGATCGAGAGGATTGCATCTTGGAAGAAGATGATCCTACTAGTTTTGAGCAGGCTATTTCCAGTAGGGACTCTGTGAAATGGATGGATTATATGCGATCCGAAATGGAGTCTGTGTACACCAACAAAGTTTGGACTTTGGACATTGCATCGCCAAGAGTAAAACTCGTCGGCTACAAATAGATCTTCAAAAAGAAGATTGGTGCATATGGACAGGTGAAAACCTATAAAGCTTGACTTGTTGCAAAAGGTTATCATCAAAGACCATGTGTGAACTATGACGAAACATTTTCTCCAGTGGCTATGCTAAAATTCATTCGAATCCTACTTGCCATTGTTGCCTTTCATGACTGTGAGATTTGGCAGATGGACGTAAAGACTACTTTTCTAAACGGCGCTTTAAAAGAGTGTGTTTATATGGATCAGCCAGAGAGCTTCATAGACAGTAGGAGCAGGGAGAAGGTATGCAAGTTGCTTAAATCCATTTATAGATTAAAGCAGGCATCGCGGAGCTAGAACATCTGTTTTGATGAAACGGTCGAGGAATTTTACTTCATCAAAAACATTGATGAGCCTTGTATATATAAGAGATTGTAGGGAGAACTGTCTTGTTTCTCGTTTTATACATCGATGAAATTCTCCTGATAGGAAATGATATTTCTATGTTGCAGTCGGTCAAGTTGTTCTTGTCTTAGAAGTTCTCCATGAAAGATCTGGGTGATGCCTTCTACATTCTGGGGATCAAGATCTATCGTGATAGATCTAAAAGATGTTGGGACTTTCATAGTCCAGGTACATTGACACCATACTAAAGAGGTATGGTATGGAAGATTCCAAGTGCGGTAATTTACCGGCTTGTCACAGAATCACCCTCTCCAAAGAGATATCTCCCAAGACTGATGAAGAGAGGGCTCACATGGGCATTATACCCTACGCTTAGGCAGTAGGATCTATAATGTATGCGATATTATGTACCAGACCGGATGTAGCTTACGTATTTAGCGTAGTAAGCCGGTATCAGTCAAACCCAGGGAAGAAATATTGGACAGCTGTGAAGAACATTCTGAAGTACCTGAGAAGGACTCAGGATATGTTCTTAGTGTACAGTAATAGAGACCTCCAGATAGAGTCCTTTACCGATTCAAGCTTCCAAAGTGATAAGGATGACAGCAAGTCTGTCTTGGGTTATGTGTTTACCCTCAATGGAGGGGTGGTCTATTGGAAAAGTTCCAAACAGGAAAACAGGACACCGTAGTAGACTCGACGATGGAGGATGAATACATTGCTGCCAATGATGTCGCAAAAGAGGTTGTCAAGATGAGAAAGTCCATTCATGAATTTGAGGTGGTTCCGTTTATTGTTGATCAAATAATTGATCTTGTTGATTAATAAAGGTAGTTGTTTTCTTATTTTATTTCTTTTTAGTTCTTCAATATGATTTCCCTCTCTATCTTTTCTTTTCTCAACATGCATGAGTAATTCTTTGCTTGTTAGGGTTCATAGGATTAGGGTAGATTAATGGATGATGAAGATTCTTAAACTCTTTTTACATCCTATAAAGTTATAAACTTTACCAAAAGAATAGTTAACATTCTAATTGGGCGCGCTATCAATTCATTGATAATCACGACCACAATTAGAGATTAGATTAACAATTGTTTTGGTAAAGGCTAGACATGGACGGAGATCCATGTCGAGATAGGGGTTAAGAGTGGAAACCATTTTCCCTCCAGGAACCCTAATCTACATGCATCACTGTCGATTTAGTTTTAAATCTATTAAAGGATAAAATGAGTAATCTTTAATTAATTATCCATGACTACTAAATCTTAATGAACCCTACAAGCCCTCTTTTAATATAAATCCTACATCCGTAGTTAATCTAAATCTATATTCAGCATCCGTGTTTAACGTAGATCTAGAACCTACTACCATTCTTCACCATTCTTTATTCTTCCTCCTTTCCTAATCAACACGCCTAAAGTAAGACTACAAGATTCAATGTTTCCCTGAGGACGACCCGTACTCATCTCGGTCTAGCTACACGCGACACCGTTATTGATTGCGGTCACTACACACACTTTTTTATTTCAATCAAATGGCGCCGTTGCCGGAGATACGTGCGTAATTTGTTTTTCTTACTATTCGTGTTGAATTCTTATTCGATCTATATCATAAAAATAAACAAAACTGAAAATTGTATATTTAACGATTATTGTGTGAATTTTGCCAGGGGATCTGGAGTCACAAAATTGAGGAAACAGAGAGCCAGAGACATTCATCAAGATCCAGAGGAGCAAGGGAGGCCACGTAGCAAAAATCTCCACCTGATCTCCCAAGTCGGCGGCGGAAGCGCGGCAATAAGGCAAATTTGCGGCGGAAGTGCGGCTGAATTGGAGAATTAGGGTTTCAAACTTCTCTGGTATCTTTTCTATATCTTTCTCTCTTCTCTGAAATCCAATAAAATATCTTTTCTGTAGGATTCTTTGCAAAATATCGCCGCTCAAAAAAAATCTTTTTGCAAAGTTTTGTAATTGGTTTGTTTATTCATATTTTAATACGGACTTTAAGGGGCAAGACCAAAATTCAGATTATGTGGGGATTTTATCACCCTTCCTAAACCCCACAAATCACAAAACGAGCATCCGCATCAACCCTACATTAATTTAAAAAATATCTAGACAAGACTGTAAGGACTGTCGCGCTCATTAAGGACAAAGGAAGGTCGTGAGTAATTTATCGCTAATCCGCATTACTTTTGTGGTGCCTAGGCAAGTGTGTCAAAGGCAAGCGGTTATTTAATTAGGGCCGCTATTTTCGGTGATTCGTATAGAGGAAACCTCCCACTTACCTGGCACTTACCTGAACACAAGAGTAGTAAAGAGGTGGTAGAGGATTTATCCTGTGGCTTGTCCTTTGGAAGTCTAGGAGTGGTCTAGAGCTTGTCCCAGGTAACCATAGTTCTAGGCTTGTTTGTGCATTTTTTTGTGATTTTGTGAGTCAACCCCCAAGTCCACTTTTAAAGCAAAACAATCCAATTTTTTTTCTTTTCCTTTTTACCCTTCCACCCTCTTTTCTTCTTATAATGGGTAACCCAAACAGACGAACTCTTGCCAAGGTTTGCTATCCTCAACCAGATATTTCTTGTCTTCGTAATCGTTTCGGTATACCATCCGACTCTCCCATATCTTTAAGAGATCGGATAGAACAAGCGGATAGAAACAGTTGGCCACCTCAGTCCAGGTCTTATCAACCGTATCCTAATTCTACATCTGTTTCAGTTGATACTCCGAGTGAGGAATCCCCTAGATGCATGTCCATTGCTGAGCATATAGCGAGGGCTAACGGCCAAAGTTTCAATCCGGACCAATATCAACCATCACCACCACTTTCTAAAGAAGAATTTCATAATCGGTTTGTGGCATATATGATGTCTATTGAAAATAGCCAACCAACCAACCCATATCAATATTCTTCTTATCATAATGTTGATCCTACTCATGCCCCATTTTCACAACCATTCAATTCCTATCAATCCTACCCGACTTTTACACCTTCTTTAGACAGTCCTTCTAATCATTCATTTGGGAGTTTTACTTATCCACAAGAATTTCAATCTTATGCTGAAACCCCTTATCGACCCAAGTCTAGTCTTGAGCGGACATTAGAAAAATATGTGGAAATGTTGAACCAAATTAGGAAGGAAACAACAGAGTGGATGCAAGCAAATAATTTCAAACCGACCCAAAAATTTTCAGTATATAATACGGCCATGGGACAAAGTGAGAATTTAGGTAGTGAGAGAGAGCTGTACACCCTTCCTAATCAAACCTCCCCATTCCAAACTGAAATCCACAACTCCGGTTTCACAAATTCATTGAGTACACCAAATGATTCACCAATTGAAGATAGAATGTCTGATGAGTTGTGTGACTTTGTCGTGTTTGATTTACCCGATTGTGAAGGGTCCATTTCAAGTGAAACCACACCCAACCCTTGAGATCTCTATACCTCCACTCTTGAACCAAAATTAATTGAAAACCATAATTTTAATGAGGTGTTTGAGAATTCTAACCTTCACTTGAATGAGGAGATTGACGTTGGGGATATATTGAATGATGAACCCGAAAATTTGGATGAGTTTGTCTCACCAATTCATCAGGTCCTTCCACTTCCTTGTGGTCATCATCTCGAGCCATTAATTATTCTTCCCGAACCCCAAATGTGTCTTGAAGTTGATGATAATTGTATAACCGAACAGCAGACCGAAATTCAGCCTTCATCTTTCACATTTGGTTCAGCGATACTCGACACACCAATTTGTTTACCCATTTCACCTTCTACTTTCTCAGGTTCTTCTTCTATTCTTCCTATAATTTCAATGAGTGTTGATGAATCACAATCCGATAATTCAAGTTTGATAATTCCAGAAAGCCAACTTGATTTGGATGCTTTTGAAAATAAGGTAGATGAGTTTTTCGAGTCTCCTAGCTCCATAATTTTTGACAAATCAAGTATGATAAATTTTGGCACAAAACTTACTGACAGCAAAATGTTCAATTACACCATCGATGAAAGTTTTGAAGAACTTTTTGCTGACGAACTTGCATTCCTAAACAACACGGATTTTGTGATTAATCAACATCCTCCTATAGAAGTTGAACCACCACCCTTTCTTCTTATAAAATACGAGAATGCCAATATTCCATTCATTTCTGATCATTCACATTCTCGTTTTTATTTTTCATCACCTCTTATCTCCTCACATTCACGTTCACGTAAACCCTTTCCATACCACCACTTATCTCTTCCCCACTTTTTCTTGGCTCTATATAACATGTTCTTCCACCGACCTATACGTTACATTGATAAAAATTTTGAATGGTTGGTGTTGACTTTTGGTCTTTGTTAGGCTTTACTTTGACCAATAATTTTAACCCCCCCCCCCAATGATTCTAATTGCTTAAAATTATTTTACTCAAGTTTGGGGGGGATATTTTGGCTCTTGAAAGAAAATGATTTTTACAAAATTGTGAGCCAAAAATAAGTTTGGGGGAGAATTTTACTTTCACTATTTCATGTCCCCGTTACTAACTTTTCCTCCCAAGTCTACAGTTTTCGAGATTTAAGAAGATGACAACAGTGAGGACACTGCTGTAAACAGGTTTGGAGGAGGTTTATGATTATTTACGCATTACTTTGCATTATACTATATATAAGCACAAAAAAAATTTGATAATGAAAGTTTGAAAGTGAAAAATTATATATGAAAGATATGAATAGTTTGAGAAAAATAAGAAGGTTAGATGTTTTCTTAAACGAACTAGTAATAAGTAGTTATGAGCTGTTGTCCCAAGGGTTAGTAAGATGAAAGAAGTCACTAATCTGAGGATAAAAATAAGTCTGAAAAATAGTTTCTATTCTGGAGGCCTAACATCTGAATGTTGATACCCTACTATACGCACTTACACACATCTTGAAACTTGGGATAGTAGAGGATACCTTGAAATGCTCTTGTCTAAAAGCCTTAGTATGAAGGAAAATAAAATAAAATATATGTGGTGAAGAAAAAAATGAACACTGGTTTTGCAATTACCAAGGCAGCATAAAAAAATATAGCGAGGGTGCTTTATCACCTAGTGCCTTAGACCAACTGGTTTGGGAGCCATTGCTAAGCCTTAGGTGTGCAAGATGAGGAATTACACCTTAATACGCAAGCACATTTTGTAATCGGTCGGTTAGTACCTCAAGAAATATTAACGGTCGCATGAAGGATGTGTGAGAAATTTCATAAAAAAAAGAAAGAAAATATTCACCGACTAAAAAGTACTTTGGAAGATGGACAAGAGTATGATAGCTTGAATTGAATTCTCTAAGTGTAGAGATGTCTTTTACACACACGTAGGGGTATATGATCAATGTTTGGAAGAAAAATAGAGAGGAAGACTAAAGGCTATGTTTTATTGAGCGATGATGTGATTTCTAACATTTTTTCTTGATCATTAAGATAGGGCTCATAGCATCTGAAAAACTGGTGTAGTTGAAAACTCTTATTTTCAAGTTCTTTCTTTCATAATTCTTATATTTGTATGTAACTTTCACTATCTTTCTTTTATTATAGGATTTTGTGGGTGTAATCCGCTGAAAACCCTCAGGAGACAACATTCCTCCTATTAGGGACACCTAGAGGTTTAACGGCTTGTTGCACGTGCTCAGTGCAATCGTGTTGCCTACGAAAGTGTGCTACTTAGGATTTTTCTTTTTCTTCTTTCTCATTCTCTTGAATAACTAGTTTGCTCGGGACGATCAAAGTTAAGTTTGGGGGTATTTGTTCAGTTGATAAAACTGCACTTTTAATATGACATTTTTCCTACTATTTCTATATAAAAAAGGTGTTTATTATAATATATGACACATATGAGGGTTTATCTGTAAAAATACTATTTTCATGTGTTTATATATTATAATTAACATTATGAAGGAAAAAGTAAGCATATAATATCCATGTAACATTTGGCATTTTAATATACTTACCTTATTAAATACGTTTGACCAATTCTCTTAAAACTAAAATATCATGACAAATGGTTAAAGATAATATCTCAATAAAAACAAATTCTACTAACATTATTTATTGAGATAATTGTGCAGAAATTATTTCAAGACTGGAATCAAGGAAATCCGAGTTATCGAGATCAAATCTGCCGAAATAGTAAAGTAAATTGAAGAAATCAATTCTGGCAGAGACGTGGAGAAGATTTTCAGATTCCAAATACCAAAATAGTCTACATGTGTCACCAGAAGAAGCCTAAAGAGAAACGAACTCACGATCCTCCTAATCCACCGCGGATCCGCGGCCAAACCCACCATTACGCCACGGTTCCGCCGCACTTCTGAGGAGTTAGGGCTCTGGATTTTCTGGTTGGGATCCTAAAAACTAGTTACCATAAATGGAAAGTCATCATATTAGGAAAGTTACCATATATGGAAAGTCACCATATTAGGAAAGTCATCATATATGGAAAGTCACCATATATGGAAAGTCACCATATTAGGAAGTCACCATATATGGTAACTAGGTTTTCTTCTTTGAGGGCTATATAAAGGACCAAGGGCTAAAGTTAGAAAGCATCATACCGACGCGATCGCGAAGTCCACGACGGCTCAAGAATCCTGGTTGATCATCAACAGTTCATCTACCTTCTTAGAAGAGATCGAGAAGCAAACTAGCATTTTGTAATCATTTTCTAAGGGAACAAAGTGTAATTGATCTTGTTGATTAATAAAGATAGTTGTTTTCTTATTTTATTTCTTTGTAGTTCTTCAATATGATTTCCCTCTCTATCTTTTCTTTTCCCAACATGCATGAGTAATTCTTTGCTTGTTAGGGTTCATGGGATTAGGGTAGATTAATGGATGATGAAGATTCTTAAACTCTTTTTACATCCTATAAAGTTTATAAACTTTACCAAAAGAATAGTTAACATCCTAATTGGGCGCGCTATCAATTCATTGATAATCACGACCAGAATTAGAGATTAGATTAACAATTGTTTTGGTAAAGGCTAGACATGAACGGAGATCCATGTCGAGATAGGGGTTAGGAGTGGGGACCATTTTCCCTCCAGGAACCCTAATCTACATGCATCACTGTCGAACTAGTTTTAAATCTATTAAAGGATAAAAGGAGTAATCTTTAATTAATTATCCATGACTACTAAATCTTAATGAACCCTACAAGCCCTCTTTTAATATAAATCCTACATCCGTAGTTAATCTAGATCTATATTCTGCATCCGTGTTTAACGTAGATCTAGAACCTACTACCATTCTTTATTCTTCCTCCTTTCCTAATCAACACGCCTAAAGTAAGACTAAAAAATTCAACGTTTCCCTGAGGATGACCCGTACTCATCTCGGTATAGCTACACGCGACACCGTTATTGATTGCGGTTACTACACACACTTTTGTATATCAATCAACGGTCCTATCAGAAATCCAGACACATCTTGAAGCGGAATCACCTGATCAGAGAGATCATTGATCATCGGAAGATCAAGATCGGGAAAGTAGACACAAAGGAAAACGCGGTGGACCCACTCATAAAGTCACTTCCTCAGACTCAGCTTGAGCGGCTATTGGAGATGATTAGTCATCGATATGCCAATACATGGCCTTAGTGAATATGAGAGATTGTTGGATATGTATGTCATAGAGGGCATTATTGTATAGTACAGGATTGTGTATAACATATGGATGCTTGGGATATATATGTACAGGACAGTCTTGCTCGATATGATAGTATGCTATATAGTTTGTCTGTACCTTAACATGTGTATGTGTTCTATTTATATTACGTATCTCGAATACATGTTGGTAAAGCCCATAAGATCTTTGCTTGACTACTAGAGTTGTGATGGGGATCAGACTCGTGGGGTCTAGGTAGTTTATAAGCACATCCTTAAATTGTCCCTAGTCATTAGAGTTTTAAGACAGGGTATCGATACTCCGGAGCATACTAATGTATATGCTTCTTATTCCCATGAGGAAAGGTGGCCTATCTCACAGCTATTGGTGTACGGCACCAAAGATAGTATTTAGGTGCTCATTAGGTTATGGGTTACGGACTCGCCGAGAGCTTCTGGATGGTAATATACCTATCGTTAGATAGCGGTTCTCTAATGACATAGATACATGTTGGTCTTTAGACCTAACATCGTCATTCGTCTCGAGCGTGTTTCCACTGTACTTAGATTACTGCCCTACCATGGTTTTAAAGAGTCGTGCAAACAGGTTTTAGTTGGGTACAGTCCCGAAGCACTTGGAGGCAGTGAGCGATAGAAGGTATTCATCTCTCCCGGTATAGGGAGTCGATGCCGCGTAGTGTTCGATTGGTCATCACCATAAGACCTTAGCCAAGGCAGTTGAGATTTACTGATTATGAGATCAGTAGTTTCTCGGGATGGTTTTGAGCCACATCAACACGACTTATCAGGTTATTAAGGGTCTGACGTTTTCCACCCCTTAGACCCAATATGTGATACTCTAAGACGAAAAGACCGGACTGTACGGAGATTGTCACTTTCAGGCTCAGTAGAGATACGAACGAGTTTGCTTATCGACCTTCCTTTCGATCAATACGTAGACAGCCGTTACGTACAGCTAATGTCGTTGACGTGCTTGTGGTTAAACCCATGCCAGCGTATTGTCAAGTCTTTAGAGTCCCACACAGAGAGTTTCCCAGCTCAGGCGAAACGATGTAGTGTACATATTTTGATACGTACTTAACATTGATTAAATACGTCTTTTTGTACACGTACTTTTAATCGAACATTGTGTTAATACTAGCCGGTTTGAAAGATATCCAGATTATCACATTTGGATAAAATATGAGTTGGTATTATATATCTCTTTAAGTATCTCTCTTTTACGATATTTTTATTTTAACACGAATACGGGTATCTGTATGAATACGTGTATTCGTGTCTTGATACGAATATGGGTGTATGTATTTGTAGCATATACTTGTATTAGTGTATGTGTGTGTACATGTGAGGTGGCTTCTCTCTTCTTCTTATCTCTTCTTCGTTTCACTAGATGTGTATGGACTTGTGACCAACCTAGTGAGTCACAAATCCACTCACTTGATTATTTCAAAAATATATGAAGAGAAAAGAAAAAGAAAAGAGAGAAGATTATCATTATCTTGAGCCATCATCACCATTATCTTCTTCCTCCTCTTCTCTTGAGTTTTATTAGTAGAGAAAGGAAAAAGGAAAGAGAGAAAAACATAGAGATAAACGCTACTACATCTCTAGTGATCAATTCTTAGTAAGTCTTGATCACTTGTTGCTTGACTTAGCTTTTTAGTGTGAAGCTAGAGCCTAGATTAGGGTTTCTTCGGGTGGATCATCTTCGACAAGAAAGACCGGCATCCAAGCTCGAACCTGGAGTTCATAGGAGCTTAAAAAGTGAAATAGAAGATAAAGAACACGACTACAAAGGTAGCTATCATCTATCCGAGTAGTTTATCTCCTTATTAGTTACTAGTTTAGTATTTGGATTCGATTCTAGGTCGTGGAGTTAGTGCTCTTGTTTTTGAAATTTTTGTTTTTTATTCCGCCTTGGCCGCAAGTTAGCGGCACGAGCATGAGCGTCTACTTACAAGAACCACATATCCCTACGAACCACATATAAGAAATGAGGGGTTTGTTTCAAAAGAATTTATTATTTAATATTATTTTTTATTAAAGATCACCTCATGAAGCAAATCCCGCCTATTATCAAACAATGATTCAAACCCTAAAATCCACATATAAGAAAGAAAGGACTTGTTTCAAAAGAATTCATTATTTAATGTTATTTTTATCAAAGAACACATCATAGAGCACATCCTATGAGAGAAACGTGGCATCAAGCGCCTGGATGCTATTCGTTGGCTTTTTGCAAAAAAAACCCGCTTAACATCCTCGAGAATTCATCACTATCACGAGAATAGACGGCTTAACAGCCTCCACTTGGGCAGCGACCCCTTCCCATAAAAGGGTCGGCTGCTCATCTCTCTCTCTCTCTCTCTATATATATATATATATATATATATATATATATATTATAAATGTTAAAATATGACCAAGAATATAAGGAAAGGTATTAATGTAAAAATTCTAAATTTATACACACACTGCTCCTATAAGCAAATTGTTATTTTTTTGTCTATATGTTTAGTTAATATATGGTATAAACTAAAATATATTTACTATAACAAATTTAAATATAAGATTTATTAAAATAAGAAATATAAATTTAGAAAAAATTTATAAGTTGTAATTTCTTTTCTACATTGAAAGAGTATCTTTTCAAAACAAATAAATCGTGTGGGAATAAATATGTGTTAATTTTAAAGATATAAAACTTTATAAATTTTAACCATGGTACATATGCAATTATCAATTTTGTTTTCAAATAATAAATACTTTATCGATTTCTGTGTATAGCATGTGAAAATATTTATCTATTTGTACAATATTATATTTACTGCTGTTGGGTTGCGGCAGTGCCCCGGCCATCAAAACGAAGCCAAAATGCGGAACAAAAAATTTCTAAACCGGTGCTACTGTTACCCGAATCCCGGATCGACCTTAAACCCTAAACTAGCAAACTAACTAAGAGTTAGAATCGTTATACCGAGTTGATCCGTGTCCTTCGGTCTTCATTCCAAGCTCCTAGCGGCTCCTTGATGTGGTTTGGTTGCCGGTCTTCCTTCGTCTCCGATGATCCAACCGAGGGAAACGGCGCAAGCTCCAACCTCGTCGAACGAGGTAACCGACGCTCCAAAGTCTCTAGCGATGGAGAGTGGGGGTGTATGAAAGTGTCACTACAATTTTCTCTCAACCATGAGCTCCATGGAGCAACTCAAGAAGAAGATGAAAGAGGTGATGAAGCTTTGGCATGAGCAAAGAATTGGCTAAGTGTTTTGTGAGCATGAGAGTGAGAGAGAGAGAGCGCCAATGTCTAATGAGCATGGAAAAATGAAAAAAAAACCACCCCAATTAGTGGCCGACCCCCACTCCTCATCTCCAAAAATGTAATGAAAAATATCTTATGCCAATTTCAATAAACAAATCAAAGCCATGCTTTGTAACATGCTTTGACCCATGCTTATGCCACATCATCCCTTCCACCTCATTTATAAAACAAATGATTTTCCAAAAAGGAAAATCATATAAATGAGGTGGCATCTTCTTCTAGAAGCAATTCCATACAAAATACGGAATACTTCCCGGTACATGTATCGAAATACATATACGCGTATTCGTACAAAAATACAAATAGCCAAGAGAGAAAATGAATAGTGAACAATAATACTAGAATACATATATATAAATACATATGTAAATTATTAAATCAAAACCTGATTTAATAAACTGGCTTAATCCTAAGCCGCTCGTATTATCAACCGTCCGATTAAAGTCTGTGCCGCACCTGCACATATTTAATCGGACACCTGTATGTATCAACATACGCCATGTACACCACATCGCCTGAACCGTGAAAACCCTCTGTGTGGGACTCTAAAGACTCGTCAATGCGCTGGCAGTGGGTTTAACCACGAGCACGTCAGCGGCACTAGCTGTACGTAACGGCTACCCAGGTATTGAGCAAAAGGGATGCCGATGAGCAAACTCATCCTGAACCCCTACGGAGCCTGACAGTGACAATATCCGTACAATCCGGTCTGTTCGTCTAAGAGTATCGCATATCGAGTCTAAGGGGGTGGATAAAGTCAGACCCCTAACAACACGACATTTAGTGTCGGTATTAAACCCCATCACCACCTGAGAAACTATCGATCCTGGATCAATAATTCTCGTCCGTCGTGGCCACGGATTTATGGTGATGGCCATCCGTACACAACGCGACATTAACCCCCAATACCGGGAGAGACGAATCTCCGACAATCTGATCACTGCCTCCATGTGGCTCGGGACTGTACCCAACTAAAACCTATTTGCACGACTCCTTTGAGCCGTGGTAGGGTAGTAATCAAAGCACAGTGGGAACTCACACGAGACAAATGACGATCTTAGGTCGACAGACTAACCTGTACACATGTCACCTGGGAACTGCTATCTGACAATAAGTATAATACCAACTAGCAGGTTCCCGGCGAGTCCGTCTAGTGTACTCATAACCCAATGAGCACCTGTATACTATCTTAGGTGAACAAACTAACATCAATGGCTTGTGAGACCTGGCCACCGCCCCTCGTCGGGGTCTCGATCAGTATACACTAGTCTACATTGGAGTATCGATGCCCGGTCTCGATACTCCTACGACTAGGGACATTTAAGGATGTGCTTATTGTTCAGTTGATAAAACTGCACATTTAATATGACATTTTTCCTACTATTTCTTTATAATAAAGGTGTTTATTATAATATATGATACATGTGAGGGTTTATCTGTAAAAGTACTATTTTCATGTGTTTATATATTATAATTAACATTTGGTAGGAAAATGTAAGCATATAATATCCATGTAACATTTGGCCCATTTAAATATTCTTACCTTATTAAATACATTTGACCAATTCTTAATGGTTAAGTTAAATATCTCAATAAAACAAACTCTACTAATATTATTTGTTGAGTTATTGTGCAGAATTTGCAGGGCTGAAATCAAGGAAATCAAAGTTGGTAAAACAAACCTGCCTAATTAAGAAAGTAAATCAAAGAGATCAAGGCTGGCAGTGACTAAGAGAAGATTTTCAGTTTCTAGAGATTAAAAAGATCACCACGTGTCATAAAGATAAAGCTCTTAGGGAGTTTTGAACCAATATCCTATGCAAGTTTTGCAAGTTTTGAATCTCTTAGGGAGTCCGAATATCATTCCCTTACCCCATCTTCTATTGTCTCTCCGCCAATACTTGATCTCAAACCCTTACCTTCTCATCTTAAATATGCATATTTAGGTGAGAATGAGACTTTTCCAGTGATTATATCCGCTTCGCTAGACTTAGAGCAAGAGAACGCACTTTTGGAAGTATTGAGATCAAATCGGCAAGCATTTGGTTGGACAATGGCTGACATCAAAGGGATTAGTCCCTTAATTGTTGAATATTATATACATCTGATGGATGAAGCCAAACCAACCCGGGACCCACAAAGACGGTTGAATCCTGTTGTGAAGGAGGCGGTAAAGAAAGAAATCGTCAAGTGCCTTGATAGTGGTATAATTTACCCTATATCTGATAGCCAATGGGTAAGTCCAATTCATGTAGTCCCTATAAAGTCTGGCATCACGGTCATAACTAATGAGGCTAATGAGTTAATCCAAACACGCACCCAAACTGGGTGGCGTGTATGTATTGATTACAGAAAACTCAATGCCGCGACGAGAAAAAATCACTTCCCTCTACCTTTCATTGACCAGATGTTAGAACGATTAGCCGGACACGAATACTATTGTTTCATGGACGGATACTCTGGCTATAACCAGGTCCCCATCGCCAAAAAGGATCAAAATAAAACCACATTTACTTGTACTTTCGGTACTTTTGCTTATAGACGCATGCCCATTAGGTTATGCAACGCTCCCGCTACATTTCAGCGGTGTATGATGGGGATATTCTCAGATATGGTTGAGAACTTTCTGGAAATTTTTATGCACGGTTTCTCCATTTTTAGGGACTCCTTTGAGGACTGTCTTCGTAATCTTGACGCGGTTCTTACACGCTGTAAGGATAAGAACTTGACTTTGAATTGGGAAAAATGTCATTTTATGGTCCAAGAAGGTATTGTCCTTGGACATATAATTTCTTGAAAAGGCATTGAGGTTGACAGACCAAAAATTGATGGCATCCATAACCTCCCTCATCCCAAATGCGTCAAAGATATACGATCCTTCCTTGGTCATGCAGGATTTTATAGGAGATTCATTAAGGACTTTAGCAAAATTGCTAGACCCTTAACTCTTCTATTGTCCAAGGATACTACATTTCACTTCGATTCGGATTGTGAGGCTGCTTTTGAATCGCTTAAATGATCGCTCACTACAGCCCTCGTTCTATCATCTCCGGATTGGAACCACCCATTCGAGCTTATGTGTGATGCATCAGATTTTGCTATTGGTGCGGTCTTAGGACAGCACATTGATAAGATGCCACATGTAATTTACTATGCAAGTAGGACCTTGAATGATGCACAAATAAATTACACAACTACCGAGAAAGAACTCTTGGCAGTTGTATTTGCATTAGAAAAATTCAGGCCCTACTTGATTGGCTCGCCAATTGTGGTTTACACTGATCACTCCGCCCTACGACACCTTTTATCGAAGAAGGATGCTAAGGCCAGGCTAATACGTTGGATCCTATTGTTACAAGAATTTGATCTTGTCATCCGAGACAAGAGTGGATGTGAAAACGTTGTAGCCGACCATCTTTCACGCATCACTTCTTCACCAACATTGACCGTGCCGATAAATGACTCATTTCCTGACGAACAGCTCTTGACTGTATCCTATGAACCTTGGTTTGTGGATATTGTGAACTATCTTGCGACGGGACTTATCCCTGGCAATTGGTCGAAACAAGACAAACTTCGATTTCTATCCCAAGTAAAATACTTTTACTGGGATGTCTTATCTGTTTAAGTATTGTTCTAATCAAATCATTCGCAGGTGTGTCCCTAACGATGAATTCAAGAGTGTGTTATCATTTTGTCATGATCAGGCATGCGGCAGTCATTTTGGTCCTCGAAAAATGGCGGAAAAAGTTTTGCAATGTGGATTTTATTGGCCAACACTATTTAAAGATGCATATGAACATTGCAAAACTTGTCCGCAGTGTCAGCACTTAGGTCGGATTTCACGAAGAAACGAGATGCCGTTCCAACCTATATTGGTTGTGGAAATATTCGATGTTTGGGGTATTGATTTTATGGGCCATTTTCCCAACTCTTTTGGGAATCTATATATCTTGTTAGCGGTTGATTACGTCTCGAAATGGGTGGAAGCAATACCGTGTCGTACTAATGACAACAAAGTTTTCATTAAGTTCCTTAAAGAAAATATCTTTTCGCGATTCGGACACCCTCGCGCTATAATTAGCGACAACGGGACACATTTCTATAATCGGTCTTTCGAGACTTTGATGCGGAAATATTCAATCACTCACAAACTTTCTACGCCCTATCATCCCCAAACAAGTGGGCAAGCTGAAATCTCAAATAGGAAGATCAAACAAATTTTGGAGAAGACGGTTTCTAAAAACCGTAAAAATTGGTCAACCAAATTGACGGATGCTCTTTGGGCATTTCGCACCGCTTATAAGACCGAGCTTGGTATGTCTCCATACCGCCTTGTGTTTGGGAAGGCATGCCACCATCCTGTCGAGATCGAACATAAAGCAATATGAGCTATTAAAGAGCTTAACTTCGATTTTGATCAAGCGAGCAGCTATCGGAAGCTGCAATTGAATGAGCTAAGCGAACTCAGCGATGAAGCTTAAGACAATGCGGTGATAGTAAAGAACTGGACTAAAGTGTTCCACGTTAAAAACCTTTTTAGAAAAACTTTCACATCGGGGCAACAAGTCCTTCTTTACGATTCCCGTCTCCATCTTCATCCGGGTAAGCTTAAATCTCGTTGGAAAAGACCTTTTGTGGTGCGGTATGTACACCCGCACGGGGCAGTAGAAGTTGAAAATTTGAAAAACGGTTCAATTTTTAAAGTAAATGGGTATAGATTAAAACCGTATTTCTCTGCTGACCCAGCGGAGGAGCTCCTGTTTTTACAGGAGCCGCTTTATCAGAACTGAATTTCCTCCGCCTCACCTCCATGTTTTGGTAACATTTTCTCATTTTTAAGAATGGAGGTGAGTGAAAATGGACTTAACTGAATATCTGTGCGTGCCAAAGAACAAGTTTGGGGGTGGTTTTCATTTAACTATTATTTTACCCCTTTTTGTCTCCAAGTATACATGTCCATGCTCTCAAAAGACAACATCAGTGAGGACACTGCTGAAAACAGGTTTGGGGGAGGTTTGTATTCACTGAATTATCTTTGACACTGGGCATTTAAAAAAAATTTATATAACAAAAGATTAGATAGTGAAAAATTATATCCAAAAGATTAGAAAAATTTAAGAAAACCAAGAAAGTTAGAAGTTTTCTTAAACGAAACTAGTAATAAGTAGTTATGAGCCGTTGTCCCAAGAGTTAGTAAGATGAAGGAAGTGACTAATCTAAGGATAAAAATAAGTCTGAAAAATAGTTTCTATTCTGGAAGCCAAACATTTGAATGTTGATACCCTACTATATGCACTTACACACGTCTTGAAACTCGGGATAGTAGAGAATACCTTGAAATGCTCTTGTCTAAAAGCCAAAGTATGAAGGAAATAATAAATGGAAAATAAAAGATAAAATGGTGAAAAAGTGAACACTGGTTTTGAATCACCGAGGCAGCAATAAAAAAAATATAGCGAGGGTGCTTCATCACCTAGTTCCTTAGACCAACTGGTTTGGGAGTCACTGCTAAGCCTTAGATGGTGCAAGACAAGGAAAATACTAAATACACCGTATAAGCGATCACATGAGTAATCGGTCGGTTAGTACCTCAAGAAGTATTAACGATCGCATGAAAAATGTGTAAGCAATTCCATCTAAATATCAATTAAAAAGTACTGAGGTGATGGACAAGAGTATGATAGCTTGAATTGAATTCTCCGAGTGTAGAGATGTCTTTTACACACACGTAGGGGTATATGATCGATGTTTGGATGAAAGGTAGGAATGAAGAATAAAGACGATGTTTTATTGAGGGATGATGTGATTTCTAACATCTTTTCATGACTATTAAGATAGGGCTCATGACAACCGAAAAGCTAGTATTAGTTGGAAACTCTAATTTTCAAAGTCTTTCTTTTATAGTTCTTATCTTTATATGTAACTTTCACCATCTCTCTTTTATTATTGGATTTTGTAAGTGTAATCCGCTGAAAACCCTCAGGAGACAACACTCCTCCTACTAGGAACACCTAGAGGTTTAACGGCTTGTTGCACGTGCTCAGTGCAATCGTGTTGCCTACGAAAGTGTGCTTAGCTTTCTCCTTTCTTTTTCTCCTTCTCTTGAATAAACTAGTTTGCTCGGGACGATCAAAGATAAGTTTGGGGGTATTTGTTCAGTTGATAAAACTACACATTTAATATGAAATTTTTCCTACTATTTCTTTATAATAAAGATGTTTATTATAATATATGATACATGTGAGGGTTTATCTGTAAAAATACTATTTTCATGTGTTTATATATTATAATTAACATTTGGTAGGAAAATGTAAGCATATAATATCCATGATACATTTGGCCCATTTAAATATGCTTACCTTATTAAATACCTTTGACCAATTTTTAATGGTTAAGTTAAATATCTCAATAAAACAAACTCTACTAATATTATTTGTTGAGTTATTGTGCAGAATTTGCAGGGCTGAAATCAAGGAAATCAATGTTGGTAAAACAAACCTGCCTAATTAAGAAAGTAAATCAAAGAGATCAAGGCTGGCAGTGACTAAGAGAAGATTTTCAGTTTCTAGAGATTAAAAAGATCACCACGTGCCATAAAGATAAAGCTCCAGAAGACCAAATCTTGCGATCTCCCTATACGGACGCGGATCCGCGGCCAAACCCACCTATTGGCCGCGGATCCGCCGCGGTATAGATGTATTGGGAGTTGGGATTTTGATGTTGAGATCGTAATTACTAGTTTCCAAATTAGGAAGCTAGGGTTCGGGCTCTGGGACTATAAATAAGGACCGAGAGCCTCTTGGAAAAATCATCAAGCTGAAGAGATCACGAAGTCCACGACAGGCTCACGCATCCAGGCTGATCATCAACTGTTCATCTACCTCCTTAGAAGAGATCGAGAAGCAAACTAGCATTTGTAATCATTTTCTAAGGGAATAAAGTGTAATTGATTCTGTTGATTAATAAAGGTAGTTCTTTTTCTTATTCTATCTCTTTGTAGTTTTTAATATGATTTCTCTCTCCATCTCTTCTTCTCTCAACATGCACGAGTAATTCTTCGCTTGTTAGGGTTCATGGGATTAGGGTAGGTTAATGGATGATGAAGATCCTTAAACTGTTTTTAAGTCCTATAACGTTTATAAACTTTATCAAAAGAATAGTTAACATCCTAATCGGGCGTACTATCAATTCATTGATAGTCTCGACCGCGATTAGAGATTAGATTAACAATTGTTTTGGTAAAGGCTAGATATGAACGGAGTTCCATGTCGAGATAGGGGTTAAGAGTGGGAACCATTTTCCCTCCAGAAACCCTAATCTACATGCATCACTGTCGTTCTAGTTTTAAATCTATTAAAGAATAAAAAGAGTAATCTTTAATTAATCATCCATAACTACTAAATCACAATGAACCCTACAAGCCCCCTTTTAATAATAAACTTACCTCCATAGTTAATCTAGATCTATATTTTTCATCCTTGTTTAACGTAGATCTAGAAACTATTTCCACCATTCTTTATTCTTCCTCCTTTATTTCTCAACACGCCTAAAGTAAGAATGAAAGGTTCCATGTTTCCCTGAGGACGACCCATACTCACCTCGGTCTAGCTACGCACGACACCGTTCTGATTGCGGTTATTCTACAAACACTTTTTCAAATCAAATCACTTATAGACCCCAGCTCCCACATATATGTTCGCCATCATAATGCTGGCAGTCAAGCAAGAATCTTATGGGCTCTATCAACATGTACATGATGATAAAGACAAACCAGATAGCATATTATCATCTTGAGTAAGACTGTTTTATCGGTATAGGTCCTGCCTCAATCATCACAATCACAAGTCCGCGACTATGATAATTGCCTTGAGGGCACTATAGCCAACAATCTTCCATTTGCATTTAAGGGCAATTATTGCGATGTCGCATAATCACAGCCCATGTGATACCGAACACCTAACTTCTCTACTAATCAGTCGCAAAGCCCGTTTGCGAAAATGATTGCGTTTGAGAAATAGCCTCAGTGAGTGGATCCGCTCCAATGTTTCTTTCTGTATCTCTCTATATCTCAACTTCGCGGAGAAAACTATCTCCCGAAACGAGCAATACTTGTCTTAGAATTTGTCTGGATATCTGATGGGACCCGGTTCACAAATGAACTCCAAATCCAGCAAACTACTTAGACTGCATCATCCACTGAATTTAATCAGTATCCTGCGCCATGCCTTTCCTCAGTATCCGCTTGGACCACCTGTCCAACATATTGTCCCTCATAAGAGGGAAAAACTGTAACTCTGACAGTCACTCTGTCATCCAGGTCACCTTGGAAGCCTGAAATGATAACCGTCTCCCGAAGGAGGCTGCCGTAATCATTTTCCAAGAACATCCATTTATGTTCAATAACTGCTTCCCAATGTTATTCCAGGATTGGATTAAAATATGTTTATTGTAGCTAGTGCAAAAACAATATCTGGTGTGGTACTTGATATTTCATGATTAACTCAATTGCCTAAGCAAGTGATATGCTAATCATGCAGATCCCTCGCCCCTTTAGTCTGTAAGACACCTCTAGAGAGGGTGACTCCATCACTTGCAGGTACACCACCATGCCAGGAGTCGTCCATTCTAAAATATCTTTAGAATAATGTCAAATTACCCAAATTGGGATACTTTCCAAATCCAGATCTAAAACCATAGATCTAGTAACCAGAAAACCTGATATTATACCCATATCCTATGTGGAGAAACAATTGTGTGACAACCACAATATAACCGATCGTAGTATAGGAATATCTCTTCCTATCAAGTGCATGTCATCCCAATACCTGGACATCACTCCCTACTACCTTCTTACCAGATCCATCTCCTATTCTGATGAGGTCAAAAACTATGACTATCACATCAAAATTAGATGATCTAATTCCGCTATCTCTGCTTTAGTCTATAAACAGATATAAGCTACTTGTCTACTATGCTTCCGCTGCTTCCACTGACTACAATAACCCTCTGGCAGAGTCATATATATGTGCATTTCCAAAGCTAGTTTAGAACGACGCTATACTTATCCTCCTGCCGGGTCTTATAGTCTAGAACAGCAGCAATGGTAAGTCTGGGTAAACAAGAACCTCCCTGTAACCATCACTGAGAAGACCGAAGTACCTCTCGGGTGCCTGAGGTTACCCACCAAATCTTGCGGAGTGGCTAATGGAACATCAAATCCAATTGAATGCTTAGGTTCTATTAAATTTTCAGTAATCATTTATGGTTCTGGAATTACTTCCAGTTCTACCATACTCCCACTTCTGTTTTCTGAAAAAAATCCATTTTACTAAAACTGGGCGAGTCATGAACAATATAAATATTGATCTTCCTGATGGTAGAAAGTTAACCCTCGTCAAAGCCCGGGATAACCCACAAACAGCCATTACTGAAACGTGGCTTGAGTTTATCCGGATTCTGGTTTTAAGCATCATCCGGATAACTCCCTATACCATAACATCGTTAAGATATAAATTGATTCTATATATATCTGATATAGAAACAAAAGCACTAATTTAATTGAAACCAGATTCAAAATCATGCAGCTATCTCCAGTGCATATCAATCAAATGGAAAGAGGACAATCAGTATTACTCATCTAGGAGTGCATCCATATATGAGTAACCCGAAAGAGAAGAAAGTTCTCAAAACCATTACTATCAACGGAATACCAAACATAAGTATCTACATCTTCGACTTCATCGAAGAATCCTGATACTTCCAACAAATGGTTCTCTACTTTATTCTTATACCTATAACTTCTCAATATATGGACCTAGCATTTCAACAAAATACTTGTTCAGAACTGGAGAAGTCACAAGAAAACAGAATATAGTACTAGTACCAACCCTTTTGTCCTAATGGACACTGGACATTATACAATACTTTGTACAAGTCCCCAGAGTTTCAACAACTCAAACCCTGTGCGCTGTAGGTTGGAAAAACTGTAGTATGGTTAAGAAGAATTACACCGCTATTGAATGCACCTTACCTAATCACCAACTGATATAGGTAAATGCCACAGACATAATATCAAAAAGTTATATCTCACTTTATAAAAATAAACGTACAGATATATCAGTTTGAAATTGGTGCATAACAACGGATATTCAAATCCATATATTTGCCATCCGGCAAAATCCAGATGATTTCCTCAAATATCACCAATTACAACGAATTCCGATATAATGAGAATCTAATCACCCAATTCCCAATATCTTACTCCCACTCACCATCTGTAACAACATACAGATGTGAGAAACTGATCTGGTAAATACATACCCTGGAGTTAGATTCCAACTGGGAAAACAGTTATTAATTAACATCGCACAGTGAAACTGAAACATGAAAATGTTTCGAAGGGGTTTACTGGTATTCCTAGTAACGCCTCTTCCACTATCCTGGTTCACGACAGTAACCATATACTATACCTGCCCTCATTGCAATCCCTTTATTATGTCTTTACTTATTACCTTCTGTACACCTTCTTTAGGCTAACTGGTTTTCTTCTTTCCTTACCCTTCGGCACCAGCCTAAGGTTTGGAAGAAGTCTATCCAATAAGCGTAATAGGTGTACTCTCCTAATCCTAGGAGCCCTCGCAACCTGAGAGAAGGTAATGGGAAAAAATATCTGAATAATCATATCCAATCTCTCCAGAACCAGAATCCATCCTCGAAAAAGTTCCTTCGAGTTCGTATATAACCATACGATGGATTTATCCAATGGAAGTGGATATCCGTAGTGATATGGAGTGTCCTAGAGAAAAGCAAAGTGGATGTAGGAGTGGCAGGGGTATACACGGTTTTTGTCGTGAATGATGGTGGTCGCAATTTCCTTTGCCATTATTCTAATCCCTTTATATGTCTTTACTTATTACCTTCTGTACACCACACTTAAGCTTAATTGGTTTTCTTCCTTCCCTACCGTTCGGCACCTGCCTATGGTTTGGAAGAAGACTATCCAATAAGCTCAATAGGTGTACCCTCTCCTAATCCTAGGAGCCCTCACAACCTGAGAGAAGGTAAAGGGAAAAGACAACCGAATAATCATATTCAATCTCTCCAGAACCAGAATCCATCCTCAAAAAAGTTCCTTCGAGTTCGTATGTAACTATACGATGGATTTATCCAATGGAAGTGGATGTTCGTAGTAATACGAGGTATTCTGGAGAAATGTAAAGGTGATATAGAAGTGGCAATGATATATGCGACACCGTGACATTCCAAAAGTCAAAGTGTTTTAAGAAGATTCGGTTAACTTGGTTCATGAGTTTTAGTTTAGGGTCGGGTCATAGTCACAGCCAGAGAGAGAAGAAACACTCAGCGTGAACTCTAACCTAGATCAGAATGGTTAATCATTTTATCTAATCTGGATGGCTCCCACTGTTTCCTCGAATTCTCCTCCAAACCCAAAAGGAGAATTAGTCGGAATCACCCGAGGAGTAATCCTATTCATCAGTGGGAATCGGGATCCAACTATCATCGCATGATAACTTGATGGAAGCCACTCAAGTTACCATACTCCAGAAGTTATGCGCAAGCCTGGCAAGTTTCCTGTATGTTTGAAACTCCCGATATGATTTTTACCCCTAGGACCCAAGTGACCTTGACACAGTCAACAAATCAAAGAGTCCTAGTCAAGTTCAACCCGTCATTATCCAGGATTGCATTAAACCCACCCGTACAAGCCCTTGACACAGTCAATAAGGCCGCACGACTGCCCTAACCAATCGCATTAATATGCCAGAAACAAGCACTACTTAGCTACCGCACACTACGTCTTGACACAGTCAACAAACACAGCACGAATATTAAGCAATACTTGTAAGAAATGACGGAGGGCTACGGATGGTTTTTGGTGAAAAAACTTTAACGTAATAAACTTGATATTGTTGAAGGAACCGAGTGGTTTTATAAATATATAGTGGCGAAAACTTTTGCAAAAGAGGTCACTCCCGGTGAAGGGATCTCGGCTCTTTCCCCGTCGAATGGGGTGCAGGATATTCCAAACTGAATACCACGATGCAAAGCAAAAATAATCGACTATAGTAAAGTTATTACATTGACGCAAACTTTTACCCAAGGGGTCACTCCCGATTAAGGGATCTTGTCCCTTGCCTCGTCGAATGAGGTGCAGGATATTCCAAACCGAATACCACGATGCAAAACAAAAGAGAACGTCTGTAATGTCAGTTTTTTTAAAAACTTGGTTCCAACAACATCATATATAGGTTTGTTTTATCCTTGAATTGATAAGAATCAATGCAGTCCCATCAATTAATCACACCAGAAAAGAACGAAAATAAAATGTACGTATATGCCATCCGCATTCGCCACTGGTCCCGTCACCACCCGTTAGGTTACTTAACTAACGACAGAGCGGGGACTGGGCTAGCACGGGTGCAAAACATATACAACATCTACTAGTATATATAATTAAATATATAACAATCGTCCCAGGCATGATATAAAGCAACATCACAGAAGCATCACAGAAACAACACAGAATGGTGGATAAACTGGAGCCCCGGGTTTCACTTGAGCCGCAAATGAGACCCGACGTTCCCTGTCGTGTGGATAGCCTGTGCAATGAAAACCTAGACCCCTGTGAGCGCGGCAAGTTACCCGCCAAAACCAGAAGCGAGGCAACCCCCTTCAACAACGTGAATGGGCCACCTAGCACTTCACGGAATCCGGTAACTTGAGCACTCCTCATGGGTCAACCTATACCCCCTACGAGTGCGGCGAATAGCCCGCCAATTCTAGAGTAAGGTCCCCTCTGTCTCAACGCCTTGAGATGCGGACCCGTTGCCCTCTAGAACCCGGCTATTCGTGCACTCCACCGCGGGGTAATCCTAGTACAGAAAAGAAAATAATATACAAGGGTGACATCGACCTCAGCCCGGTCATGCCCCAAAAGAATAATATACAAACTGGCAGTGACGGCAGTCCACATGTCGGACGCTCGCCCCGCAATATCAAATGTACAAATAAAATTAAACTGTGCTAACATTGCACCCAAGCGATCCACCATGACGATCCAACCAACATCACAGCACAACACAGAACATCAACGTGAATGTCACGTTCGCAAACCCGTCTAAAGGAACATATAGCAGTTAGACGGGTTTACCGATCAAATGATATTCACGGTAGCAGATAGAAATGTATGTACTGTTAAACGCCCACTTAAAATATCGATCGACTAAATTTCCAAATTGGCCCTAATGGTAAAACCAGCACCAGCACTGAAACAGAAAACTGGACCAAAACAGAATATCTTAAAAATCACAATTCCATTTAATAGAGCTACAGTAAAACTTTTGGAGCCCGTCGCCACTATTCGACAGCGGAACCGCCGCCAATAGGGGTATTACGCGACGGTTCCGCGGCACTATAGACGAATCATGACCCAAAAATTTTTGTGTACTCTTAAAATCGCCTACATGGATTTTTAAGCCTTTAGAAATAATTTTTTGAACACTTTTGAAAATCGGCAGAAAACAGAAAAATGGAATCGTGATTTTGGAAATTTCCGTCGATCGATCTTTCAAGCGCGTTTAAACAAGCTAGTAAGGGGTTTAAAAAGTGGCTCTAATACCATGTTGGGTTGCGGCAGTGCCCCGACCATCAAAACGCGGCCAAAATGTGGGACAAAAAATTTCTAAACCAGTGCTACCGTTACCCGAATCCCGGATCGATCTTAAACCCTAAACTAGCAAACTAACTAAGAGTTAGAATCGTTATAACGAGTTGATCCGTGTCCTTCGGTCTTCATTCCAAGCTCCTAGCGACTCCTTTATGTGGTTTGGTTGCCGGTCTTCCTTCGTCTCCGATGATCCACCCGAGGGAAACGGCGCAAACTCCAACCTCGTCGAACGAGATAACCGACGCTCCAAAGTTGTTAGCGATGGAGAGTGGGGGTGTATGAAAGTGTCACTACAATTTTCTCTCAACTATGAGCTCCATGGAGCAACTCAAGAAGAAGATGAAAGAGGTGATGAAGCTTTGGCATGAGCAAAGAATTGGCTAAGTGTTTTGTGAGCATGAAAGAGTGAGAGAGAGAGCCAATGTCTAATGAGCATGGAAAAATGAAAAAACCCCACCCCAATTAGTGGCCGGCCTCCACTCCTCATCTCCAAAAATGTAATGAAAAATATCTCATGCCGATTTCAATAAACAAATCAAAGCCATGCTTTGTAACATGCTTTGACCCATGCTTATGCCACATCATCCCTTCCACCTCATTTATAAAACAAATGATTTTCCAAAAAGGAAAATCATATAAATGAGGTGGCATCTTCTTCTAGAAGCTATTCCGTACAAAATACGGAATACTTCCCGGTACATGTATCGAAATACATATACGCGTATTCGTACAAAAATACGGATAGCCAAGAGAGAAAATGAATAGTGAACAATAATACTAGAATACATATTTATATATACATATGTAAATTATTAAATCAAAACCTGATTTAATAAACTGGCTTAATCCTAAGCCGGTAGTATTATCAACCGTCCGATTAAAGTCTGTGCCGCACCTGCACATATTTAATCGGACACCTGTATGTATCAACATACGCCATGTACACCACATCGCCTGAACCGTGAAAACCCTCTGTGTGGGACTCTAAAGACTCGTCAATACGCTGGCAGTGGGTTTAACCACAAGCACGTCAGCGGCACTAGCTGTACGTAACGGCTACCCAGGTATTGAGCGAAAGGGAGGCCGACGAGCAAACTCATCCTGAACCCCTACCGAGCCTGACAGTGACAATATCCGTACAGTCCGGTATGTTCGTCTAAGAGTATCGCATATCGAGTCTAAGGGGGTGGATAAAGTCAGACCCCTAACAACGCGACATTTAGTGTCGGTATGAAACCCCATCACCACCTGAGAAACTATCGATCCTGGATCGATAATTCTGGTTCGCCGTGGCCACGGATTTATGGTGATGGCCATCCGTACACAACGCGACATCAACCCCCAATACCGGGAGAGAAGAATCCCCGACAATCTGATCACTGCCTCCATGTGGCTCGGGACTGTACCCAACTAAAACCTGTTTGCACGACTCCTTTGAGCCATGGTAGGGTAGTAATCAAAGCACAGTGGGAACTTACACGAGACAAATGACGATCTCAGGTCGACAGACTAACCTGTACACATGTCATCTGGGAACTGCTATCTGACAATAGGTATAATACCAACTAGCAGATTTCCGGCGAATCCGTCCAGTGTACTCATAACCCAATGAGCACCTGTATACTATCTTAGGTGAACAAACTAACACCAATGGCTTGTGAGACCTGGCCACCGCCCCTCGTCGGGGTCTCGATCAGTATACACTAGTCTACACTGGAGTATCGATGCCCGGTCTCGATACTCCTACGACTAGGGACATTTAAGGATGTGCTTATAGACCCCAGCTCCCACATATATGATCGACATCATAATGCTGGCAGTCAAGCAAGAATCCTATGGGCTCTATCAACATGTACATGATGATAAAGACAAACCAGATAGCATACTATCATCTTGAGTAAAACTGTTTTATCGGTATAGGTCCTGCCTCAATCATCACAATCACAAGTCCGCGACTATGATAATTGCCTTGAGGGCACTATAGCCAACAACTGCTCTTATCAACAAATTAGTCTGATTTTTTATCTGTCATATCCTAACTAATTTCATATCCCAACTAAAATTATTTTATTAAAAGACACTTTGCAGTTGATTGAAAATAATTATGTATAAGATATCATATCAATCGTTTCAATGTAAAAGGTACATATCAACCGTTTCAATTTAAAGTTCAAACCCAGAATTTATTTTTATAAAGTGGCTTATTTAAATATAAATTGAGTTATTAGTTAAGATTTTTATCTTTTACTTTTCTTATGTATATATAAAAAGCAGACCAAGATTTATTTACAATATTTTTGAAAAAGAATTTTTTTATTAAATAACTCTAAAATTTATTTATATTGTCTCATCTATAATCTATCTATTTTTACACTTATCCTCATCTATATTTCAATAATGATTTATTTTCAATTCATTGTGATTATTTATTTATATTTTTTTATTGAAAAGTTTTCACATTGTTCTTAGAAGAGATTTGGTGTTTAATTTACCTTTTCTTATTTTATAATTTTTTTCAGGATTACACTAATCTGATTCCAGTAATAACTTATTAGAATCTTTATTGAATAAATTTTTTATTTGGTTTTATATTTCACATAAATCTGATATATTTTTATATGTGTTGTTTATTTATCCTTTATAGAAAAGTTTGCATCTTTCTATATTTTTATATATTTCAGAATATAGGAAGCTTATTGTTGCATAAGCTAGGCAGACTACTATTATCTAATCCGTTAATTGCTAATAAAATTTTTATTTCTTGCAGATAATAGATAGCTTGTTATCTTTATCTAATTCCATTTATTATATATTATATATAAATATAAATATTATTTTATTTTGTAAATTTTTTATTTGAATTTGTGTTTTGTGTAAAATTGATATCTTTTCTTATCTGCTACTTTTTTATTCAAAAATTTGCAGAGGATAGAATGCCAATTACTGAAGAGTATTACCCTCATCTTAATCTGATAATCACTAATTAAAAACCTTATTTAATTCGATAGATTTTTTATTTGAATTTGTAATTTGTATCTAATTCCGGTAATTACTATTTTAAAACCTTATTTAATTTAGTAACTTTCAATTTGAATCTGCATTTTATGAATACCGATATCTGATATCATTTTTATCTATTGTTTTTATTAAAAAGTTTGCATCTTATTTTAAATATCATATGATTCTTAATTTAAAATTTTAATTAATTATTCTACAGAAGATAGAAAGTATGTTGTCGTATAGGCCAAAAATGATTGCCTCATTTGATTTCCGTAACAAGTATTTTATTTGAATTTTCATATTGTGTAAAACTGATATCTTTTTTATCTGTTATTTTATTGTCTTTTTTATGAATATTGAAGAAAAAAATTTCAGGGTTTTAGACAACCACTTCGGACCCAAGGGTTTTTTGTTAGCGGGAAACCATGCCGAGGGTTTTGACAATTTACTCTTTTTTAATTTATGATATGATTTTTAATTACATTTTAAATTGTTTTTAAAAAGTTGAGAAAATAAGAAGACTATTGTTTCATAGATCAGTACTTTATTTTTAATTTTTTTATTACAGACTCTACTAGCAATGGCATGTATTGACTAATTTAGGATGTATTTAGTTCCCTAAGAATATCCATAAAATTCTTATATCCAAGGATGATAAGAGCATATTGAAATTTATTATGAAATAATTTTTTATATTTGCAAGAAGATAGCAAATCACGTGCATGGCATGTGCAAAAAATCTAGTGTGTGTAATAGATGTTGTAGATTTTAGTTGTTAAGTTATAGTAGTTGCTGCTTTTAGAAATAGACTTATTACTAGTTTTAGTTGATTTTTTATTTTGTGCTAACTTTTGGTAATTATTAGTATACTTTTAAGTTATAGTAATGACTGATAAAATTTAAAGTTGATAAATGGGTCTGGGTAAACGGGTCTGACCCAATTAATAATGGGTCCAGGTCTGGATCCACTCCATACAGACCCGTCGGGAAAATGGGCCGGTCTGGGTCCATAAAAATAAATAGGTATGGAACATGTTAAACCCGATCCAAACCCACCAATTTACAGGCCTACAAGGATCATCCACAATCGTCATGCCCGTGCCATTACCAATTACGTGTGTGCTTCATATTACCACAGATAAGTTGCCCCGCTTGACAAATAGCACGCCAAGTTGTTGTATAACCACATGGGATCGGCGATGTTCATCACGAAAAACTGCATTTCAATACCGCTCATTCATTATCATTTTTGTGTACATCGGTACTATTAATCCGTGTCTGTTCAATAAGTATAGACTACAGGTATTCGTGTCAAAACACTGGAAACACACTCAAATACACGGATACGACATTTGTGAGCCGATACTGCAACCGGAACAGAAAACCGATCGGTATTCAAAGAGTTTGCAAAACAATTCAGATGTACACATCTTTATTTAAGAATGGTCCAACATAAACCAAGTGTGAACATAACTTTTGATACACAACCAAGTAGGCAGCTGCCATGATGATGACATGAACCAAGTGGGCAAGTTGTTAAAGCAAGTGGGCATGGGTCATGAGTGAAGAATAAAGTGTGATGTGATTTAAAGTTATATTTTTCCTCCAAATCTACAGATTGCAACACAAGTTTATATAGAAGAATCAAACAATGCTAGAGTGATCATGGAGAGGACACAAGATCACCACAAGAAGACGGGCCCCACCTCTTAATACAAAACCGCTGGAAATAGGAAAATTCCCGCTACCGCCGGTCCTACCTACTCCAATATGCTTCATTTTTCTTCTGGTCATTTCTCATTGTCACATCACCTTTATTTTATTGTTTGTTTATTCTGTTGAGCTGCCTATAAATATCATAACAGAGAGCAAGCTGAAGAGATACTTTTGTCCAAGTTTCAATCTTCACTCTACGTTTTTTGCTTTAGTTCTTGTACATAATAGATAGGTTTAATCTTTAGTTCTTTGTTTTTATCTAATTTTGCAACCTCTTAACTGATCTTGCAAGGTTAGATTTTAGTATTTGAATTCATAACTTGTATCATGGATTTGAATTTAATGAATCTTTCATATTTTCACTTGGGTTCTTAGTATCTCTTTTACTTTCTTGAAATTTCAATTCTTGCTATTTACTTACTTGCAATGTTGTTTTCTTTGATCTCTTTTCTTTTGCATATTCTTTTGATGATTGGTTATGAATTGTGAATAGTGTATCTTGTTAGGGAAAGAAAATTGTGGTATAAGTTAAGAATTCCTTTTTTTCTTTTGCCCGATAATTGCTAATCGAACTCCGCCCAAACCTCACGCAAGCGCTCCGTTAAGCACCCTACCCCACCACGGTAGCGGTGATCCCTAACCGAGACCGGTTGCGTTTGGTTTGTCCATAGGCGAAAGATAAGAGACAAGAACGGAAGGATAAGGGTCAATAAACCGGATTTCTCATAATACCATGCTTAAGCACCCTAATCCACGTTGTTGCTGATGACCATAGTTTCAATAAGTCAAGTAAGGTATAAAGGAACGAGTACGGATTTCTTAATTTAAACTAATCTATCTCTATCCCTAACAACCGTTTCATTGCATATACAAACACATAAGTTAGAACCGAACTGTTCGGACCTTTTGCTTATGTAACGACTTTCAAATCTTTGTACAAAAAATTTTCCTGTTAATATACAAGAAAAGAGTATTACAGCCTGATTTTGAGTTATAAGTCACTTTTGTTAAATAAAAGTAAGAAACAACTTGTAGCTCACTGGTAAAGCCTTTGCACTGCTGTGACGTAGTCTGTGTGTTTGATTCCCATCAGACACAATTAATTTTTCTTTTTAACTTTTTGGAAGCTCAAAAGGTTGCACATGCAATACACGGGGAAATGAAAATTTCGGAAAAATCAAACATGTGGAAAATGGTGTAAATACTGATTTTATCTGGTGGCACGAATCTCGAGGTATTTGCCTCAAGATCGACCGGCTGATATGCCCTAGGGCCGGCGGGGACGATTGGATGAGCTCCATGCTTTGCACACTCGTCTCTTCAACTCCTCACAACTGCTTTGCACTGTTTGATTTTCCTGCAATCAAACGGAAACCTTTCGTTTCATAAATTAATACTATTTTAATGATTTTTAATCCACATTTTTAATTCCCAAACCCTAATTCTCCACTATAAATACCACCCCATGCCCTAGCTCTTCACCATTCTGAAAATTCTAGCAAAAACTCTCTCAAAAGTTCCTAAGTGCAAGTGGAGTAAAGTGGAGTTAGCGAGCAAGTTTCTTCCGTCGAAGATCGAAACCGACTCCAGAGCTTCTGCGACGCCATGAAGCCTCTCTCTTCTTCCTAACTCTTTTCTTAAGTTTTCCAAACCGTAAGTCCTTCTCTTCTTCTTTTTCATCTAAATTCGTATTTTTCAAAACATCGACAAAAGTGAAGTTAACACGTAACAATCTTCATTTCTAAACAAATTAACATGCTTGATATTTCTAAATGTCATATAATCACATTAATATCTTTTTAAAACAAAATCCACATCTATTGTCATGTTCAATACGTAAATAACGAACTCTTTCATTAAACTACCTTGAACTTTAGTATTACTTCGTTTCGTTTTTGTTAAAACTATACCTTTAGGAAAAAACTTCACGGGGTAACGACCTACCCCATACGTACACTTTGGTTGTCATAGCACGATACTTATATATATGTGTGGTTCAAAGTATAATCTTTACAATAAAATACCATATACTTTAAAACCGGATTTCTTTTAAAGCGGTATTTCGTATTCCTTTACAATTATGTATCCACAACCCTCGTTAGAGGACCTGCTAATGGATGGTATGGATTATCGCATATCCTGAGAATAGTAGAGCGAGATGCAGCACTCCTCACGGAGTATTTGATCTCGAAAAGATATAAATACGATTTTTAAGAAAAACGAATTTTCTAAATAAAACTCAATTTTTAAAAAAATATATATAAAAAATTATAAATTCATATTTTCATTATATTATGAAACTATATTTTTCCAAAATTGAAAGATTACAAAATGTTAATAAAATACCATCAAGTTACCAAAAAGACTGGTTTTCAATAAAATACCATAACTTTTAAAAGTTAGGTATTTATCCTTAAAATACCTCAATTCTTAAAACATATGCTCATGAAACCCATAAGTAATATAAATCACCCTCGAGATTTTATTTTTAATCTATATTAAAATATTTTTCATAAAACCCCCTCGAGATATACAAAAAATAATATTTGAGGACTTTACTAAATATGCGTTTAAGCAGAATCAATTCTCTTGAGCCCAAAGAAGCCGAAGAAAGTGAGTGCTTACCTATTCAGGTTAGAAAAATAACGGAGTTATCAATGGCAATTGTCTTGGAAAAAGACACAAATCCTGCCGTTCATGGGCAGCAGTTGCCGATGACTCCCGAACCTAAGAATTTAAGAGTTAAATCATTTTACAAGTGTCTGACTCAGTCTGAGTCCAACCTCAAACCTGAATCCAAAATAAAACACGAATACTTAATCATGAACATGAATACTCGAATTCAAACATCAAATTCAAACATGTATACTTGACTTGGATTGATCGAACCATGGTTATAACTTGACATGACTACTTTAATACATGATTACATTCTGAACATGAACCTGAACATTTTGTATCCATGGTTTCAGCCAAGACTGGTAAACCTAATCTATACAAAACATTACACGGGGATAAAGGGGTAGATTGGTACGGAACGTATATCGTGGCATGAGAGGTCACATAAAAGACACCTACAAGAATTCGCGTGTCGTTGTCCCATGGGTTATGACGGGGCCTTGTACAACATATTACCATAGTCCACGGGGTAAGATGGACTCCTCTCGTATACATGAATACCTTCATTATCAAATTACAAACAACCATGTTAGAATAACTATCATATACCAGTAATCGGTCATATACAACTTTACCTATTCATTTCACTTTATATACTATCTTCTCTTTCTTCTTTTGGGACTTACCGAGCGTTAGTTCGCTGACGACATTCCTTTTTGTTTCTTTCTTTGGAATGTTCGTCAGGAAGACTGAACACTTAAGAGATTGAGCCGAGCCAGGAGGACTTGGACCAGCTTGCGGCACAGCCTGACTACTAGTTCCTCTGCACTTATTTTCTGTTGGAGATAGTGCCTTCAGAGTCAATTATTGGATCACAGGCACATGATTGCAATGATTGAGGGAGGACCTATACCGGTAGGACAGTCTTACTCAAGATGATAGTATGCTATCTGGTTTATCTTTATCATCGTGTACTGCTTTAGGTGACCTTACAGGTCACTATTGCGCGTTGATAGAGCCCTTAGGATTCTTGCTTGACTGCCAGCAGTATGAGGGCGATCATATACGTGGGAGCTGGGGTCTATAAGCACATCCTTAAAAGGTCGCTGGTCGTAGGAGTTTCGAGACAGGGTATCGATACTCCAGAGTAGACTAGTGTATACAGTCGAGACCCCGACAAGGGGCGGTAGCCGGTCTCACAAGCCACTGGTGTCAGTTGGTTCACCTAAGATGTATACAGGTGCTCATTGGGTTATGACAATATCCGTACAGTCCGGTCCGTTCGTCTATGAGCATCGCATGGCGGGCCTAGAAGGTTGGTAAAAGTCAGACCCCCAATAGCGGTACAAGTCGTGTCGGAGTATAGCCCAGAACACCCTGAGATACTACTGGAATACCTACCAGTAAATCTCCTGCCTTGGCCAAGGACTTCGTGTAATGGCTCTCCTAGACACAGCGCGACCTCACCCCCAATACCGGGAGAGACGAACCCCTGCAGATCCGCTCACTGCCTCCATGTAGCTCAGGACTGTACCCAACTAAAACTTGTTTGCATAACTCCTTTGAGCGTGGTAGGGTAGTAATCAAAGTACAGTGGGAACTCACACGAGACAAATGACGATCTCAGGTCGATGAACTAACCTGTACACATGTCACCAGGGAACTGCTATCTGACGTCAGGTATAAGACCAACTAGCATGTTCCCGGCGAGTCCTGTCCGGTGTACTCATAACCCAATGAGCACCTGTATACATCTTAGGTGAACCAACTGACACCAGTGGCTTGTGAGACCGGCCACCGCCCTTCGTCGGAGTCTCGACTGTATACACTAGTCTACTCTGGAGTATCGATGCCCTGTCTCGAAACTCCCACGACTAGGGACCTTTTAAGGATGTGCTTATAGACCCCAGCTCCCACGTATATGATCGCCCTCATACTGCTGGTAGTCAAGCAAGAATCCTAAGGGCTCTATCCACGCGCAATAGTGACCTGTAAGGTCACCTAAAGCAGTACACGATGATAAAGATAAACCAGATAGCATACTATCATCTTGAGTAAGACTGTCCTACCGGTATAGGTCCTCCCTCAATCATTGCAATCACGTGCCTGTGATCCAATAATTGACTCTGAGGGCACTATCTCCAACAATCTCCCACTTGCACTCAAGGCTAATTATTGCGATGTCGCATACTCACAGCCCGCGTGATACCGAACACCCAACTCCTCTACTAGTCAGTCTCACAAAGCTCGTTTGCGAAACTATTGCGTTCGAGGAATAGCCTCAGTGAGTGGATCCGCTGTGATGTTTCTTTCTATGTCTCTCTTTATCTCAAGTTCGCGGAGAAACCCATCTCCCGAAATGAGCAATACCTGTCTTAGAATATGTTTGGATGTCTGATGGGACCTAGTTCATAAGTGAACTCCAAATCCAAAATTCTTAGACTGTATCAACAACTGAACTTAATCAGTATCCTGCGCCATGCCTCCCTCAGTATCCGCCTGGACCACCTGTCCAAAATACTACCCCTCGTCAGAGGGAAAACTATAACTCTGACAGCCACTCTGTCATCCATGTCACCTTGGAAGCCTGGAATGATAACCGTCTCCCGAAAGAGGCTGTCGTTATCATATCCCTAGAACATCCACTTATGTTCTAAAACTGCATCCGAATGTTTCTCCAGGATTGGATCAATATCAATTTATTGCATCTACTGCAAAAAAAGCATTTGGTGTGGTACTTGACATCTCATGATTGATTCAATTGCCTAAGCAAGTGATCTACCAATCATGCACATCCCTCTCCCCTTTAGTCTGTAAGACACCTTTAGAGAGGGTGACTCCATCACCTGCAGGTACACTACCGTGCCAGGAGTCGTCCATTCTAAAACACCTTTAGAATGCTGTCTAAGTACCCTGATTGGGACACTTCCCAAATCTAGATCTAAAACTATAGATCTAGTAACCAGAATGTCCGATATAATATCCAAGTCCCATGTGGAGAAACCACTGTGTGAAAACCAAAGTATAACCGATCGTAGTATAGGAACTTCGCTTCCTACTCTGTGTATGTCATCCAAATACCAGGACATTATACCCTACTACCTTCTTAACAGATCCATCCCCTATTCTGATGAAGTCAAACCTATGACTGTCACATAAGAAATAGATGATCTATCTCAGCTATATCTACTTTAGTCCATAAATAGACATAAGTTACTTGTCCACTATGCTTCCGCTGTTCCCACTGACTACGACAACCCTCTGGCAGAGTCATATACACGTGCACTTCTAAAGCTAGTTTAGAATGACGTTATACTCATCCTCCTGCCGGGTCTCACAGTCTGGAACAACAGCAATGGCAAGTCTGGGTAAACAAGAACCTTCCTGTCACCGTCCTTGAGGCTACCAGAGTACCTCTCGGGTGCCTGAGGTTACCCATCTTATCTGCGGAGTGGCCAATGGAATGTCAAACTAGATTGAATCTTTAGGTTCTTATCAAATTTTCAGTGATCGTTTGCGGTTCTGGAATCACTTCCAGTTCTACCATACTCCCACTACTGTTTTCTGAAAAAATCCATTTTTATTAAAACTGTGGCAAGTCAAGAACAATATCACTATTGATCTTCCAGATGGTAGAAAATCAACCCTCGTCATAGCCTGGGTTAACCCACAAACAGCCATTACAGAAACGTGCCTTGAGTTATCCAGAGTTTGGTTTTAAGCATAAGCTGGACAACTCCCCGTACCTTAATAATGTCAAGATATGAACTGTTCTATATCCAATATAGAAACATGGGCACTGATTTAATTGAATCAGATTCAAATCATGCAGCTGTCTCCAGTGCATGTCAACTAAATGGAAGAAGGCCGATCAGCGTTACTCAACTTAGGAATGCTTCCAATTATGAGTAACCTGAAAGAGAAGAAAGTTCTTTTAATCATTACTATTAACTGAATACCACACACAAGTATCTACATCTTCGATCACCTTGAAGAATCCCGATACTTACAATATCTGGTTCTCTACTTTACTCTTATACCTATAACTTCTCAAAACTTGGACCCTGTGTTTCTACGAAACACTTGTCTAAAAACTAGAGAAGTCATAAGTAAACCGAATATAGTACGAGGACCAACCCCTCTGTCCTAATGGACACTGGACAATATACAATACTCTGTATAAGTCCCCTGAGTCTAGTGACTCATTCACTGTGTGTCGTAGGTTGAAAACTGTACTTATGGTTAAGAAGAATTACACCGCTGTTCAATACTCCTTACCTAACCATCCACTGATATAGGTAAATGTCATAGACATAATTTCAAAAGGGTATATCTCGCTCTATAAAAATAGACGTACAGATATATCGATTTGAAATTGATGCATAACAACGGATATTCAAAACCAAATATTTGCCGTCCGGCAAACAACCCAGGTGACTTCCTCAAATATCACCAATTACAACGAATCCCGATATAATGAGGATGATCACCTAATTCCCAATAACTTACTCCCACTCATCATCTGTAAAACCATACAAATGTGAGAATCAAACCTGGTAAATACATACCCTGGAGCAAGTGTCTAATTGGGAAATCAGTTTTCTTTTAACAGTGCACAGTGAAGCTGAAACATTGAAATGTTTCGATGGGGTATCCCGGTATTCCTAGTAATGCCTCTTCCATTATCCAGATTCACAACTGTAACCGTATAATTCTTTGCCATCTCTGCAAATCCCTTTATATGTCTTTAGTCATTACCTTCTACCTCTTAGGCTAAATGGTTTTCTTCCTTCCCTACCTTTCGGCACCAGCTTATGGTTTGAAAGAAGACTATCCAATAAGCATAATGGGTGTACTGTCCTAATCCTAGGAGCACTCGCAATGCGATAGAAGGTGAAGATAAAAGACAACCGAATAAACCTTATTCCTATTTCTCCTGAACCAGAATCCATCCCCGAACTGGAACAAGTTCCTTTCGAGATCGTATATAACCATACGATGGAGTATCCAAATAAACTGTGGATCTTCGTAGTGATACGGAGTGTCCTGGAGAAATACAAAGGTGAAGTGGGAGTGGTAATGAAATACTTGGTTTCGTCGTGAATAGCAGTCGCAGTTTACTTTGCCCTCTTACTAATCCATTTATTTGTCTTTATATAATACCTTCTGTACACCATCGTTAGGCTAATTGGTTTTCTTCATTCCCTACCGGTCGGCGCCTGCCTATGGTTTGGAAGAAGACTATCCAATTTGCGTAATAGGTGTACTATCTCCTAAACCAAGGAGTACTCGCAACCTGAGACAAGGTAAAAGGAAAAGACAACTGAATAGTCCTATTCGTTTTCTCCAGAACCGGAAACCATCCTCGAATAAATTCCTTCGAGTTCGTATATAACCATACGATGGTTTTATCCAATGGAAGTGGACGTTCGTAGTAATACGGGGTGTTCTGGAGAAAAGGGTAAAAGTAGGAGTGGCAAAGAGGTTTGCAACTCTGACAATCCAAAAGCCAGTGTTTTAAAAAGGTTCGGTTAATTTTGGTCACTGAGTCATAGTCAAGGGTCGGGTCATGGTCGCTGCCAAAGAGAGAGAGAAAAGAAACACTCAGCGTGCACTCTAACCTAGATCAGAATGGTTATCACTTTATCTAATCAGGAAACCTCCCACTGTAATGTCAAATTCTTCCCCAAACCTGAAAGAAGAATTAATCGGGATTACCCGAGGAATAAACCAACTCATCAGTGGGAATCGGGATCCAACTATCATCGCATGATAATATGACGGAATACGCTCACGTTATCACACTCTAGAAGGTATGCGCATATCTGGCAAGTTTCAGTTTCTTTAGAAACCCCCGATGTGATTTTTGCCTCATGCTCTTATAACCTTGACGAAGGTCAACAAATCATAAGTCACATGTCAAGTTCTACCCGTCATTATCCAGGTTAATTTGAACCCACCCGTACAAGCCCTTGACGAAGGTCAACAAGGCTATACGACTGTCCCAAACCAACGCATCTATCTATGCAGCAGAAAGGTAACAAGCAGCTACCATACACTATGCCTTGACGAAGGTCAACAAACATAGCATGAATACTACGTGCTACCCGTCTGAAATGACGAAGGGCTACGAATGGTTTCTGGCGAAAAACCTTTAACTTAATGAACTTGATATCGTTGAAGGAACCGGATAGCTTTTAAAAATATAGTGACGAAAACCTTTGCTAAAGAGGTCACTTCCAGTGAAGGGATCTCGGCTCTTTCCCCGTAGAATGAGGTGCAGGATATTCCAACTGAATACCACGATGCAAAGCAAAAGGCAATCGGCTATAGTGAAGTTACTGCCCTGACGCAAACTTCTGTCCAAGGGGTCACTCCCGGTGAAGGGATCTCGGCCCTTGCCTCGTCGACTGAGGTGCTGGATATTCATAACCGAATACCACTGTGCAAAACAAAAGAGAACGCCCTTGCAATAACAGCTTTTTGAAAAGTGTTCCAACAATATCAAAATAGGTTTGTTTAGCTTGCATTGATCCGAATCAATGTAGTCCCATCAATTGATCACACCACAAAGAACGAAAATAATGATGTACGTATATGTCATCCGCATTCGCCACTGGGTCCCGTCATCACCCGTTAGGTTACTTAACTAACGACAGAGCGGGGACTGGACTAGCGCGAATGCAAAACATATACAACATATAGTAGTATATATATCAATATATAATATTCGCTCAAGGCGTGATAAAATGCAACATCACAGAAATGTAATAAGTATCACAGAACAATACAGATATCTGGGATCCCCGGGTTTCATAGAGCCGCTACTGAAACCCGACGTTCCCCTGGTCGTGTGGATAGCCTGTGCAATGAAATCCTAGACCCCTACGGGCGCGGCAAGTTACCCGCCAAAACCTGAAGCGAGGCAGCCCCCTTCAACAACGTGAATGGACCACCCAGCACTTCACGTAATCCGGTAACTTGAGCACCCCTCCTTGGGTCAACCTGTACCCCCTACGAGTGCGGCGAATAGCCCGCCAATTCTAGAGTAAAGCCCCCTCCGTCTCAACGCCATGAGATGCGGGCCCGTTGCCCTCTAGAACCCGGCTATCCGTGCACCCCACCGTGGGGTAATCCTAGTACAGAAAGTAAAATATACATACAACGGGTACATCGACCTCAGCCCGGTCGTGCCCCAAAAGAATAATATACAAACAGGCAGTGACGGCAGTCCACATGTCGGACGCTCACCCCGCAATATCAAATGTACATAATAAACCAAACTGTACTACCATTGCATCCAGGCTATCCACCACGACAAATTCGCAACATCACAGCACAACACAGAACATCAATGTGAATATCACGTTCGCAAATCCGTCTAAAAGGGCTATAGCAGTTAGACAGGATTTACCGATCAAATGACATTCACGGTCGCAGATATAATGTAAATACTGTGCACTAACATGTTTAAAAATTTTGATCGACAAAATTTCCCGAAATGGGCCCCAAGCACAACTGTAGCACTCAAAAACATCTGGGCCCAAAAAGAATATACCAGAAACCCTATTTCCATGTCAGAGAGCTACTGTAGAAATTTGGTGCAGTTTGGCCACAAAACGGCGGCGGATACACGGCCAAAACATGGTTTTGGCCGCTGATCAGCCGCGCTACAGTAATATCAGCTGACAAATTTTCACAGAATTCTCAAAAAACCCTGCACGTATTTTTCCAATATACCAAATAATTTTTAGAGCAAGGAAAAATTCGACAGAAAGTGCGACATGGAAATGCGATTTTTGGAAAATACGTTCGATCGAACTTGTAAACACGTTAGAGCAAGCTAGACTAGGTTAATGGCGTGGCTCTGATACCAGTGTAAGTGCACGGCAGTGCCCCGGCCGTCTGTCCGACGCCGGAATGCGGAAACGAAACTTTTACAAAACTTGTAAACCGGCACCACCGCGCACTATAAACCCGGATCGGACCATTAACCTACTCCTAGCTAACTAGAGAATGGGTAGAAAGCTATACCGAGCGATCCGTGTCCTTCGGTCTTCGGCCTCCACTCCGATCTCCTCGCGGAATCTCCGGTCTTCAGCTCCTTGTCGGAACGGGCACCACATCGCCGGGTTCTTTTACGGGCTCCCACCTCTGGACCGAGGCAACTCGGGCACGAAGTTGGCGAGTCGACGTGTCCAAAAATACTGTAGGCTAGTGAAGTAGGCTATGTCTCAAAGGGGCATGAAGTTGCCATTTGGATTGAGGAGGAGAAGAAGATATGAAAATGAACTTTGGAATTTTTGAAGCAAGCATATGAGTGTGAATCATTTTCCACCAAATGAAATTTTCCCCACATCAAGAAAATTCCCTTCTCTGTGAAATGTGGCCGGCCTCCCCAAAAAATGAAGGAGGAAAAAATATATCAAGGGGGGTGATCACAAAAGAAGAACAAAATGGTGAGCATAAGCCAAATCAAGCCTCACATCATAAAACCCTTCAATCTTCTCACCATTAATGCAAGAAAAGAAATAATGAAAAGGGAATCAATCTAGAACCCTCCACTTACAAATAAACCCTTCCATAATTGCACATTTGCACATTTGCAAATTAGCCCCTTCATCAGAAAAATCCGGCCGTGAAGGAATAAAGGAAAACTGGCCAAAACGGAATACAAACTGGCAACTTCAAGCCCCTTTGAGACATAGCCTACTTCACTAGCCTACGGTATTCTTGGACACGTCGACTCGCCAACTTCGTGCCCGAGTTGCCTCGGTCCAGAGGTGGGAGCCCGTAAAAGAACCCGGCGATGTGGTGCCCGTTCCGACGAGGAGCTGAAGACCGAAGATTCCGCGAGGAGATCGGAGTGGAGGCCGAAGACCGAAGGACACGGATCGTTCGGTATAGCTTTCTACCCATTCTCTAGTTAGCTAGGAGTAGGTTAATGGCCCGATCCGGGTTTATAGTGCGCGGTGGTGCCGGTTTACAAGTTTTGTAAAAGTTTCGTTTCCGCATTCCGGCGTCGGACAGACGGCCGGGGCGCTGCCGTGCACTTACATTTTCTGTATACCATTATTTAGGCATTTTCTTTATATCATTGTATCTTTTAATTTCAAACAATTGTATATAAAATTGAATGTAAATAAAGTTGCCGTTTCATTTTATTCTCTTGCCATTCTTGTTCGTTTTTATATATTACTTAATTACGCTTAACATATTTATTTCATAGTAAATACGTTGTGGTCTGCCACGTCATCGTTTCCGTCTGTTGGGAACCGGAGCGTGATAGGTTTTGTTGGTGGCCCATGCAAGTCCCTCAGTAGTAGGCTGTGGTTCGAGGACAAACCATTGTTCAAAGGTGGGGAGAATGTCAGGACCCAGTTCTTGTTCACGGAACAAAGTGCCATGCCAATTGTCATGCCAAGGGGGCGGGGGCCACCTCTTGAATTCGTGGGGGCCACCTTATGAGTCTGTGGGACCCACTGTAGAACAATAGAGAATCTTCGGAACACAATCCAAAGAGGACCGAACTATATTATAAATGTAATTATACCATCTTCAATTACAGATGCGCCTTTTAGATGAATCGGAACTACAGGAGCTTGAGAACTCCGTAGTTAAGCGTGCTCGGCCTAGGGAAGTCTTGGGATGGGTGATCTCCTAGGAAGTGGCCCCTGGTCGGGTCTGGTTCGCTTTAAAGGGCAAAACCGTGCGGCTTCGGCCAGAGCGAACAATACCATCTGTACTGGGGCGTAGGGCGTTACAGCTTAACTCATGAGAATATGAACCTAAAACGCACCATCTCCCTGTGGACGACCCGTACTCATCACGGCTAGCTACACGCGACGCCGTCTTGATTGCAGTTACTTTAAAATTTAAGATACGACAAGCGAAATATCTTTCGATCAAATGGCACCCTTGCCGGGGAGACGGTAACATTTTTATTCTTGTTATTTCGGGTTAATCTCTGTATATTCTTGTTTATAAAACTAACCGCTATTCTGAAAACAAACTAAAAATCGAAAAAAAATCAAAAACCAAAACAAAAATTAACGTTTCTAAATTTTTGCTCTATATTATTTTGACCTGCTAACACTCTGAGACTAATAAGAAAAATTAAACTATAAAATTGGGACACTAGAAAAATAGGAAGTACATAGAAGACATTTGGAGCACCAATTCCACAATTCAACCGCCGGTTTCATCAAATTTCCCGCTACCGGCGGTCCAATGTCCTCTGTTTGCTCCAATCTCTTGTTCTAGGCTCCATTGTTTTATTATTATCCCATTTTTATAGTTTGATTTTCATAATTTTTTGTGTGCAGGAGTTTGGGCACCTATATCGCTTTTTTGCACTAAATATCCGTTTTTCCGATATTTTCAGATTTTAAGGAATTGCGAACTGCGATCGTACGCAGCAAAGTGTACATTCAAAGCCAAGGTGATAGTGAAATACAGTGCAAAAGATCCAGATAGTTTGACCCGCGCAAGCGAACTTTCCAAACTAATCGGATTCAAATCAACAGGGGTTTCCTAATCCAAAAACATATCGGTACGTATTTTCCTAACTCCTTTCTCAAATCCAACACGCCCACTATTCTATATTTACAGGATTCATTACAAGTTCGCCTCCGAAAGATAAATTGACTAACCCGTATTTGTTGCAGCGCCGCACTTAAGCTTAAAAACGATTGTTTAATATTTTGGACAACTTTTTCATTGATTTTGCACTGCATCCTTTAATACGGACTTAAGGGCAAGCGAACCCCACAACATACGGTAAAAGATTTCATCACCATTTCCGTAGCCCACAAATCACGAAATTGAGCATAACGTTTACCCGCACAAATTTTAAAAGAAACTAGATTCTAAGCCTTTAAAGACTTCGCACTCATTAAAAGAAGTTAACTATGTTTAGAACACCACTTAACGGTATATCGTTCACGGGATGACTAGGCAATGTGTTCGCGGCGCAACCGCCAAAAGAGAAAGGGTTATTCTAATTAAGGAACTTCGCGAAAGCGTTAGAAAACCTCTCCTTATCTCTGCATTTATCTGGCCTCGTGATCAGTATATCTTGAGCCCATCTCTCGACACAGTTTTACTTCAACAATTAAGTTCTTGAGCAGGTCTAGTTGACCTAGGTGAACCCTAAACCGATTAGGTGTGTGGTATTGTATCGTGAATGTTTTTGCTTTATCTTTTGTGTGTATATTTCATTATTTTGTTGATAACTAACATAAAAAACCTCACCACCTTTTTCATCCCTTCTTTTTCTTTTCATATCATGGGTACCCCACATCGACCAACTCTTGCCGAACTTTGGTACTCTCAACCAGATATTACTTCATATGGCTCTTGTTTTGGTAGAACGTCAAACGATCCATCCATACCAAAAATTTCTTTGAAAGATCGGATAGACGCTTCTAGGACCACCACTTGGACATTACAATCCACGTCTTATCAACTTTTTCAAACTTTTACCCCTTCTTATATTGATACCCTTCCTAAGGGTAACGTGGTGACTCTTAAACCGATATTCATTGCTGAACGAATTGCAGAATCCCATAGCCGATCTTTCACGCATTTTACCGCTCTGGATTCTTTAGGACAACAATTCCAACCATCTTCCTATCAAGATATTGATCCTAATTCTACCCATTCTATGCAACCATTCGATTCCTATCAATTTTACCCGACTTTCACACACTCACTAGACATTGCCTCTGAACATCAATTTGGGAATTTCACGTATCCAAATGAATTTGAATCTTTTACCGAAACCCCTTCACAACCCATATCTAGTCTGGAACAATCATTAGAAGAATTTCGGATAGGTTCATGCCGATAAATAGAGGAATTGAATACATGCATGGCCGTCCTCATACAACCTAACGAACCAGCGCTAGTTCCCAACTAGCTCAAAATTTTACAATGTATGATATAGTGATTGAATATGTTGATGAGTTGAGTAGTGAAAGTGCGCAATCCATCCTTCCAAATCAAGCTTACCCATTCCAAATTGAATTCCACAAGTCCAGTTTCGAAAATCTATCGAGTACACCAAATGATTCACCAATTGAAGATAGAATGTTTGATGGGTTGTGCGACTATATAGTGTTTGATTTACCCGATTGTGAAAGGTTCCTATCAAGTGAAACCACAGCCACTCCCTTTAATCTCTACACCTCCACTCTAGAACCACAATTGATTGAAAACCACGCTTTTGATGAGGTGTCTGAGAAGTTTAACTTTCACTTAATTGAGGATATCGACACTGGGAATATTTTGGATGATGAACCCACAATTTTGGATGAGTTTTTCTCACCAATTCATCATGTCCTTTCACTTCCGTGTGAACATCATCTCTATCCTTTAAATGTTTCTCCTGAACCCCATTTACATCTTGAGGTTATTGATAATGATATGATCGATTGCATGGATAATATTGATTTTGAAGTGAATTTAGAGGAAATTTTTGAAGATAAACACATTTTTTTGGATGGGTCGGATTTTCCATTTCATCATGTCCCCTCCATTGACTGTGAACATTCTCTTGCGCTTCTGACTGATACCATTCCTCAGTTACTTCCCTCCATCGTTTTCCTACCACAAGACCATTTGATACCTTCATTTCCGTCATCTGGTTCACCAAGTTCGAGCCTATGTTTTCTAGCGAATCTTGAGCAGTTTGACCTCATTTCTCAGCGTATTGATAAATTAGTAAAGTTAGAAAACACCAATTTCAAATTAATACAGACTGTTTTAATTCATTCAATCGATTTAAAAACTCAAGTTCGTACTCCATATCTTTATCCGTTCCGTTCATCTTATCACTTCCATATACCGAGACCATATACCACATCCGTCTACGCACGGTCTCACATATCCTTCATTTCTTTTCTCTACACATTCTTCCACCAACTCTGGGTGAATCACGATAGAATTTTTGAATGGTTGGTGTTAACCTTTGGTCTGTGTAAGGCCTTGTATAGATTAACGATGTTCCCTCCCCTAATTTTGAACTTCAACGCCTAACAGTGAAAACACTGTTTCACTTAAGTTTGGGGAGACCTTTTTGTGTATATATTTTTGTTTCCTTTTTCTTGTATATATATACATAAAATAACGAACCGACAAATTTTGACCCCTCAACTATTTTTGACCCTTTTTGTATAGCATAACAGTGAGGGCACTGTCAAGTTTAAGTTTAGGGGTGTGCTCGGTAAGCATTTTTATCCTTTGCATTCATTTGTATATTCTGCATTTGCATACATATTCGAAAACCCATAAAAATCAGAAAATTTTCCAAAAACATAAAAACTTTGTCGACAAGTTAGCTAGTGGGAGAACTTAGATTCGAAATCCCGATGGTTTAGTTTGATAAGATAGGACCAACTAAATCCCTTTTTTAGATTTTGAGAAGCTGAAAGATAACGCTCCTTTGAGTTTAACCGTAGCTAATATACGTCTTTGCATCACACTACACGTGTCGTGAGTTTTGAAAATTAGATGACAAGTCTGATATGTCTTAAAACTTTTAAATTGATAAACTTTTTTTTTGAGAATCAAACAGGTTTGTTCTGAAATAAGTAATATCAAGAATAGTTTATAAAGTAAAGTGGATATGAAGGGATATTATTGAAGCCTTAATAGGAAGTAATTCTGAAGAATAACCCATCTGAAACTTGATTGGAGTGATTACACACCTGATCCACACAAACACGTCTTTTATCCTGAAAATAATTGAACAACTGGCTATATCTCCGTTCACATTGAATTATTATGATTTTCACGCCAAAATGAGTCCTTTTGTTTTAGAGCCTAGGTAACTTGGGCAATTAAGTCCGCCGGTGTGTCTCTACACCTAATGCCCTAAAACCAACTGGTGTGGGTGCATTGGTCCAAAACTCGCTAAGAAGCCTAGAATGTCCAATTTAAAACGAAGTAAAACTAGTGTTCTCTCCGAATTAAAATTCCTAACGGTTTTTTATGTGAGAATAATCTTGACTAAAGACAAGTTTTTATAAAAATATTTTTTTAACGGAGATATCAAGGTTTTATCCTATGATAAAGACTATTGCACGTTCACGAAGGTGTGTATGATACGAAAACAAGTAAAAGGTGGAGTGAATAATAAGACATAGTTTTCTGTTAAGGACGATAGAAATTCTGAATTTGAAACCTAATTAGAAAGCGAAACTTGAGAAAAACTTAACTCTTTATAAACTTGTGTAATCCTTTTGAAGTTTTATCCGGTCTTTATTTTGTGACATAATGACTATAATCGAACTTTTTGAAACATAACAACGCTATTTTACACCGCACGTAAAGACGTATAGAATCTTAAGTTAAACAAGAAATGAGGTGTGAAAAATAAGGGTTCGATATTTCTAACTTAGGATAATAGAATTTCTAGTTTTGATACTAAATCTTAGGGTTAGAATCAACGGTTATTTCGCAAAACTAGATTTACGGGATTTTGTGGGTATAATCTGCTGAAAACCCTCAGGAGACAACACTCCTCTTACTAGGGACGTCTAGAGGTTTAACGGCTTGTTGCACAAGCTCAGTGCAATCGCGTTCCCTGCGAAAGTGAGTTTAGGATTTTGTTTTGCTCGGGACGAGCAAAAGATAAGTTTAGGGGTATTTGTTCATAACGAAAAACTGCATTTCAATACCGCTCATTCATTATCATTTTTGTGTACATCGGTATTATTAATCCGTATCTGTTCAATAAGTACAGATTACAGGTATTCGTGTCAAAACACTGGAAACACACTCAAATGCACGGATACGACATTTGTGAGCCGACACTGCAACCGGAACAGAAAACCGATCGGTATTCAAAGAGTTTGCAAAACAATTCAAGTGCACACATCTTTATTCAAGAATGGTCCAACATGAACCAAATGTGAACACAACTTTTGTACACAAACCAAATGGGCAGTTGTCATGATGATGACATGAACCAAGTGGGCAAGTGGGCAAGTTGTTAAAGCAAGTGGGTATGCGTCATGAGTGAAGAATAAAGTGTGATGTGATTTAAAGTTATATTTTCCCTCCAAATTTACAGATTGCAACCCAAGCTTATATAGAAGAATCAAACAATACTAGAGACATCATAGAGATGACACGAGATCACCACAAAAAGATGGGCCCCACCTCTCAATACAAAACCACTGGAAATAGGGAAATTCTCGCTATCGCCGGTCCCACCTACTCCAACGTGCTTCATTTTTCTTCTAGTCGTTTCTCATTGTCACATCACCTTTGTTTTATTGTTTGTTTATTCTATTGAGATACCTATAAATACCAGAACAGAGAGCAAGCTGAAGAGATATTTTTGTCCAAGTTTCAATTTTCACTCTACATTTTTTGCTTTAGTTCTTGTACATAATAGATAGGTTTAATCTTGAGTTCTTTATTTTTATCTAATCTTGCAATCTCTTAACTGAGCTTGCAAGGTTAGATTTTAGTATTTGAATTCATAGCTTGTATCATGGATTTGAACTTAATGAAGCTTTCATATTTTCACTTGGGTTCTTAGTATCTCTTTTACTTTCTTGCAATTTCATTTCTTGCTATTTACTTACTTGCAATATTGTTTTCTTTGATCTCTTTTCTTTAGTATATTCTTTTGATGATTGGTTGTGAATTGTGAATAGTGTATCTTGTTAGGGAAAGAGAATGGTGGTATAAGTTAATAATTCCTTTTACTCATTTCCTTTGCCCGAGAATTGCTAATCGAACTTCGCCCAAATCTCACACAAGTGCTCCGTCAGGCACCATACCCCACCACGATAGCGGTGATCCCTAACCGAGACCGGTTGCATTTGGTTTGGCCGGAGGCGAAAGATAAGAGATAAGAACGGAAGGACAAGGGTCAATAAGACGGATTTCTCAAAATACCGTGCTTAAGCACCCTAATCCACGTTGTTGCCGATTACCATTGCTTCGATAAGTCAAGTAAGACACAAAGGAACGAATACGGATTTTCTTAATTTAAACTAACCTATCTCTATCCCTAAAAAGCGTTTCGTTGCATATACAAACACATATATTAGAATCGAATTGTTCGGACGTTTTGCTTAACTCGTGAGAACAAGAACCTAAAACGCACCATCTGCCTACGGACGACCCGTACTCATCACGGTTAGCTACACGCAACGCCGTCTTGATTGCGGTTACTTTAAAATTTAAGATACGACACACAAAATATCTTTCGATCAAATGGTCCAATTGTGATTACCACACTAGAAGAGAGGCAAAGGGTCCATGTTTTTAGTTTTAGATCAAGCTTTTCATTTTGTAGATGTTAACTTGTATTTCCATTTGTACTCTTGAGTTCTTGCCCTCTATCTTCACCTTGTAACTTCTTTACTGAACTTTCAAGCTTAAAATTTAGGTTCTTGAATTCAAATTAGTTTGTATCTTCATTTACAATCAATAAAAAGTTCTCTTTTGCTCATTTTCATGTCATTGCTTGCTACAATTGTGATTTAGTGAAATGTTTTGCTTTTCTTTGATCTTGCAATCTCTTAAGTGAGCTTGTAAGTTTAAAGTTTGGTATTTGATTTAATAGTGAGATTTGGACTGAAAGGATACTTGAAGATTGCATATCGGACATATCGGTTCTTAGTTTCTTTAAATCTTTGCTTTACTTATTTTTGCATTTTTACTATGTGACATTCTCTTTTTGTGTTTTATTTGGTTCTTATGAATATGTGTGATTTTAATTTGTTAAGGGTAGAATATGGTTAGTTTTTTTATAAGAGAAGTGTTTGCTAAATTCCTTTAAAAACCTCTAACTTGTAATTGAAATTCCGACCAAACGATTCGCAATCTACTTCGTTAGGCACCCTATCCTACCGCGATAGCGGTGACTCCTAATCGTGACCGGTAACGATTGGTTTGCCGGAGGTAAAGTTTAAGAGATAAGAATGGAAGGACAAGGGACAAGAAATACGGATTTAGCGCACAATCGCAAATACCGTACTTCAAGTTTCCTAATCCACGTTATTGCCGATTACCTTAGCATCAATATCAAGTTAGGTTTATAAGGAAACGACAAATATTATCCTATCTCAAACTAACATAAAACTACCCCTAATAAGTTTTTTTCTTGAACATATCATATTTTACGACACTTAGAATAAAGATAACTCCAAATTACGGACTTAACTCGTTAAAACAAGTTTAAAAACCTACCATCTTCCTGCGGACGACCCGTACTCATCTCGGCTCGCTACACGCGATACCGTTTTGATTGCGGTTATTTCAAACTTTAAAACGACACGTAAAACTCGTACCAATCAGACACAGTCGGCCAACACCTGACAATGCCATATTTAGCCCGAACACAGTCAATCCATAAACTGTTGTGTCTTAACAAAATCCTACCGGCATGTCTAGAAAGAAGTGTAGATCTCCACGGAAGAAGACAATGCACCCGAAGTCCTCCTTGCGCTTTTGGTGTCGTGACCATATCTCATGAGATCATATGAAGTTTATGATCACCCCAATGAAAAGTTCTACAAATACGTTCAAATAACAGAAGGACTGAAATAAGAACTCGAGTTTGACATTGTATAGACACGAATGGATAACAAAACTGAGTTGATAAGTGTGATGCGTCCTGCTAATGATAAGCGCATGACCTTTCATGAGTTGAGCCTTAAGAACTTTATCAATAATGTCTTGGCAATCAGCACATGTGGGTTTCTTTGGTGTTAAAGGGATACCAAGATACCTCCAGGTCTCGTCAGCTACCTTCACAGACAATTTTCGAACAAGTCGTAGCCGTAATCTCCGAGGGGTGGATGGACTAAAATGCACCGATGACTTGCTAAAATTAATAAGTTACCCCGACAGGTTGCAAACTCAAGCAATACTTCCTTGAAATCCTGACAAGTGTCTTCATCGGCTCGCGAGACAAGTAAAAAATCATCTACAAATAATTGATGCGAAAATGATGTGGATTCATCACCTAGCTAGTATGGACGAATCCTATCAATCTGTATCATTCTCTCTATAAATGCGGAAAGCACTTAGGAGCATAAGATAAAATGGTATGGAGATAAGGGACACCCCTTGTCTTAGATCGATTCACGACTTAAAAGATTGTTTAGGTGAGCCGTTGATAAGGATAGAGAAAGCGGCATCGGTCACACAACCTCTAACCCATCTAATCCACTGCGCGTCAAAACCAAACTCTTGTAACACACGTTCAAGAAAATCCCACCTCACCTGATCGTAAGCCCTTTTCCATATCTAACTTTACAATCATTAACGCCTCAGAAACTGAGGCTTTACTCAGAGAATGCATCATTTCCTGAGCAAGTAGAGTGTTGTCCAAAATAAGAGGTACAAAAGCAGCTTGTACCGAAGAAACGAGACGAGATAGGAACGGCTTTAAACGGTCGACCAATATTCTAGCAATCACTTTGTATAAGGTGGTGCACAAGCTAATAGGCCGATAATCCTTAGGCTTAGTAGGATTCGGAACCTTCGGGATAAGAGCTATATAAGTAGACTTCCATTCCGCTGACAAATATCCCGAATTGAAAACAACAAGAACAACCTTAGAAACATCATCACCAACAATGGCCCAATAAGACTTGAAAAAGGTATCCGGAAAGCCGTCTCATCCAGGAGCCTTACCAGAAGGCAACCGTTTAACCGCTTGTTCAACTTCATCCTTCAAGTTGCAATAGTCTAAACCATCTCCAAACTCAAATAAAGACACGGGCTCATGGGCTTTTGAATAACCCCTCATATCCATTCGATAACGGTTTCGGGCGCCGTAGAAAACCGTTTCAGCTCAACCCGCTTCTCATATCACCAAATCGAACGCGAGCTCGCGATCTGAAGAGATCGAGACCGAGATCGAGCAATGGCGATCGATGAAACCCCTCCATTGGATGAGAAGGCAAAGAGGACTCGCGAGCTGTTAGCGAGCTTCTACGCTCCAGATCCATCAGCAGCAGCCGCCTCTTCGCCGGCGAAGATTGCCTCGCTGGACTCCATCAACTCTCCTTCCTTCGATCCCGATGTCTACATGAACTTGCTGGTACTTGAATCTCTCGGTTTCATGATTCGATCGCTTTGATTGCGAATTTCTCACTGTATTGATGATCCAACCTTAGGTTGAAGATTTAGGATTTAGGTTTTAATCTTCTCTGATTGGTCGTTTGATTTAATGTTTATTAGTATATTGCTTGAAATGGGTGGGTTTTTGATTGAACGGATGATCATAAGACTTGAGTTTAGGGTTATAGCTTGGATTATAGTGTAGAAATTATCTAGTAACCAGAGATTTCTTGCTTGCAATTCTTATTTCAGTTTGATAGCTGAAAGGAAAATTCTTTAGCGCAAGAATTTGAGTTGCATGTTTTGGTTTATAACTTGAACGATGAATGAAATGAACTTAACTACCTATGTAACATCTGTTTGGTGTAAATTAGTTGGGAGTTGAGAGGATCTGAATGATCACTCGGCCCATTTGCAAAAAGCAGGAATAAAAATCGGAGGATCCAATAAAATATAACAATAAAAGGCATGGACTTGAGCTGATAGAATTATGCTTATAGAGGCCTGCTTAACCCGCCCTAGGCGAAGCGGTGCATGCCCTTAAACTGCTTAAGCGACCGCTTTTTAAAACACTGCCCATTTGGTTATGACAAATCTAATTTTGCAATTTCTTCCCCTCATGGTATAAGTGTTGAAGTCAAAATTTGCACCCCGGTTGACCGAGTCAAAGTCAAGGTCAACCCCAAGCAAGGTGGGCCCAAGCCCAAGCAAGTGGGCCAATGCCCAGGTCGAGCCCGAACACGAAGCGTCCGGCCTTCCGCCATACCAAAATAAAAAATCATGTAACAAATAATTTTTATGTAATTTTTGTGCATGAATGTATGCAAAATGGGCATAAAGCCAATTTTTTGTAAGCTCATGGCTTATGTGCAAAAAGAAGTTGCACATGAGGGATGGCCAAAATTCCATTTGTGTAAAGCCCAAGGGGCTATATGTAAAGTGTATAGCCTATAAAGGCAAAGATAATGAAAATATCTTACAACTTTTTCTCTCTCCAAAGAAAAATCTAGATCTGTGATCTTCTCCTTCCTCAAGGTTCTAAATCTTCCTATTTTTTTTTATAATTAAATCAAGAGTTTTACTCTTCCTTTTCCAAAACTAAATAGTTTTTCACCACAAAACCCACAAAGGGGAACTCAGATCTGCCATCAGATCTCAGAAAGGAAAGAATTTTAGAATCTCATATTTCTTGATCTTCAAGATCCGACCAGCAAAAGAAGAAGAAGGAGACCCATCTCCAGAAACCCCACTTTAGGGAAGAACTATGGCTCAAGGGGAGAAGCCCTTCATCAGCTTCAAAACATCTTAGAAGTTTAACTCCTCATATATATATATACATATATATATATATACATACATATATATATATATATACATACAGAATAATAAGTGCTCCTTTCTGGGAGTACAACTCCCATTGCAGGGACCAAGTTCCTTTTGTTGCTCGAGCTGACACGTGGTGCGCTAGCGCTCTTGCGTCTAGAGCGTTAGCGCTCGAGCGCCCACTTGTTGACACGTGACGCGCTAGCGCTCAGAGCGCTAGCGCCTAAGCGCCCACGCACTGACATATTGCGCGCTAGTGTTTAGTGCGCTAGCGCTCTTGCGCTCAGAGCGCTAGCGCCCGAGCGCTCACGTGCTGACAAGTGGCGCCAGCGCTCGGTGCGCCAGCGCTCTTGCGCTCAGAGCGCTAGCGCTCAGAGCGCTAGCGCTCAGAGCGCTAGCGCTCAGAGCGCTAGCACTCAGTGCGCTAGCGCCCGAGCGCCCACGTGGTGCGCTAGCGCTCAAAGCGCTGGCGCTAGCCCCACGCATCCTTTGGATGCATTTCCCCCTTTTATATATATATACATATATGTATACATATGTACACACACATACTACACGACACTGTCCCTGTTAGAAAAAAATTTCTAACGGGACGCTGCCCCGCACCTAGCAAGGGGGCTGCTAGCCCCCTTGACCCCCAGCCCGCAATCCGGGTAGCGGGACCCCTGTAAAAACTCTGCGGGGCCCCCGATATATCCAAAACCACTTCAAAACACAACACTGCACATTGAGTTCGCATGACCAATTTAACCCGTCAATCGGAGGTTCCCTCGCTCCAAAGGCAGGGGTTAATTGACGGCAGTTTAGTCCGCGGCTGCCGGAGGTTCGGATCCCCACAATCATTAAACCCCGGCCTACCCTAGGCATGGGGAATTTGTAATGCGTCTGACAAGCGCGCGCGTATTCCCATCTCAATGGGATGACGAAAAACACCTTACAGATTCTGGCACGCCCGGTGGGACCAATCTCTCCTCCCATATTTCGGGTTAAAAATTCATGCGAACTCAGTCAATATACATATCTATATTTATACTGAAATAATGCCCTTTCATGCAGGTTTTCAAGCAATCACTTTCCAACAATGTCTCCAAGGGCAAGCTCAGCTCTCGACACAAATCTCGTCTCCTACACGATGAAGAAAACTCCAGGACGGTCCTTCCGGCCAGTCTTGGGCGACAATGGGAGGAGCCGCTACCATTTGGCTCTATTATGTTCGTGTCAGCTAACGCCGTCCCAGCTCCTCAAGCTTCGGTAACAGACAAACCGGTCTCAAAGGGGAAAAGGCCGAATGTCATGGTCACGAGGGCGCCCCAACACAAACGCAAGTCGGTGTTTGAACGACTTTCCTTGGCCCCAGCTGGGGGCAGGGCCATCAACACCAAAAAAGCAACAGGGCGTCTCGAGCAAGCTTCGACGGTGCCCCTGACAACTGCTCAATTGGGTATCTTCTCTAAGCTCCCCGTTACTCAGCCTATGGCGGCTTTCCGAAGGGCAGAAGCCTGCCAAGCGCTCAAGGCTGAGAAGCTGAGGCAGAAGCGGTTCAGATACAGAGCCAACAAAAGGGTTAGGGCTCTGGCCATGTTAAAATTTATGAATTTCCAAAGCCCGGACCGCTCCGTGAAATCAGCCGCCAAAGATAAAGAGATGGCTGGGTACGTGGTCCACACTGTCTACATGGTCGGACATGAAGAAACGAATCCTCCTCTTCTTCACAGCCATGGTGATGATATGATTGACGCTACCCAGCATCGGCTCGATCTAAGTGATGAAGAGCCCGCTCAGGCCAATAAGCCAGAGGAGCCCGTGGTTCCTGCGGAATTGAGCTCAGGCAATAAAGATGACCCGGTTGTCATAGCCGGAACTACAGAACAAGCGTTATTCCGATGGCTTCAGAGGCAGCTTCAGGATAGGGATGAGAAGTTAGCCAAGGTACAGTCCAAGGTCGACGAATTGGCAAACGTCGCGGCAGATCTCGCGACTTAAGTCGCCCGATTGCAATTACAGCAGAATCAAATTTTAGTCCATGAGCCAGGGACTAATACCCGGAGGCAGCCAAATGATACCCCCTTCAACCTAAGAGCGGAGCGCCTTCGCGAAAAACGGCCGCGATCAGCCTCCAGTCTCTCCGATACATGCGCCGGAGGGGAATCGCCTCTGAAAGAGAAGCTGGATAGGGTCTATTCCTTCAAAAGGGACAAAGTCCATAAGAGATTCAAGGACGCCCTAAGAAACGGTCTACAACTGCCAGAATCAAAGAGGCCGCAAGAAGCGAATATGATCGATGACCCAAAATATTGCCTCTATCACAAGGTGATAGGTCATGCCATTGAGGACTGCTTCGTCTTCAAAAATTGGGTCGAAAGGCAATACAAGACGGGAGAGATAGAATTGTCTAAAGCCGTGCTAGCAAACAGTCAAGTTACGACCGCCGATTTCAAACAAATGGAGACCGAAGCCTTTCGGGAACCTAATCCTCCCAGACATGTGCCATTATCTGAAAAGGGCGAACCAAAAACCTGATCGGCCTCATGGACCAACATCAGTAAAGGCACCTACTCCAATGGAGAGAAAGAAGAAGGTATACTCCTTCAGGAGGGATGAAGTCCGCAAAATATTCGTGGACGCCTTGAACAACGGTCTGCAACTGTCTGTTCCAAAGAGGCTACATGAAATAAACATGACCGGCAATCCCATATACTGCCCATATCATAGAATGGTGAGTCATACCATCGAAGACCGCTATATTTTCAAAGATTGGGTGGAGAACCAATACAGACTTGGGAAAGCCCCACAATCGTCAGATGTACCGACGAGCCACAGAGCTACGGTCATCAACACAACTCCACCAAGATCAAAGTTCAAGGTGCTGGGATAAGCAAGCTGACCACCACGTCGTTAAACTGGGATTGACAGACCACCAAGTCTTTAAACTGGGAATAATCGACCACCACGTCATTAAACTGGGAACAATCGACCTCTAAGTCGTTAAACTGGGAATGTAAGAATATGTAAATAAACAAAAAAATGTGTAAATAAAAGAAAAATAAAGAAAACCCGAAATGATGGGGCAACTCGCAATAAAAACCAGCGAGTAAAATAAAGATGAAAATAAAGCCGAAATGATGGGGCAACTAGCAATAAAAACCAGCGAGTAAAATAAAGATGAAAATAAAGCCGAAATGATGGGGCAACCGCGAATAAAAGCCGAAATGATAGGGCAATCGTAATCTTCGCGATAAGAAAAGCTGAAATAATAGAGCAATCGCAGTAAAAAAAACAACAAAAACAAAAACAAAACAAAAAAAACAACGGCGAATGATGAGGCGCTCCTGGTACCATATTTCAGTGCAGCGATGCAGACGCCAACCAAAATCCAATTTCCCAAAATTCCCCCAGCCCTACGGCCAGTCCCCGAATTGACTACCGTATACAATCCACGGGCTCAAATAATTCTCATCATACCCATGCCCCACCGTAATCACCAGTTACGCGGCTGGTCTCCGCCTTTGGAATTATGCTCCATTGAGAAGACTCACTCATGTGTCCTCACGATACATGAGGAGAACAAACCTTTGTGGGATCCTTACGACTCACAAAGGAAAAACACACTTAGGAGTCCTCACGACTCCTAAGGAGAAAATACACCTGCGGGATCCTTACGACTCGTAGGGAGAAAATGTTTTTATGGGACCCTCACGGCCTATAAAATTGAAAAGCCTTAGGTGACAGGGACCTAAACCTGTCTCCTAAGCCATCGCTCCCCAATCCCCAAGTGGCGAATGATGAGTCGCTCCTGGTACCATATTCCAGTGCAGCGATGCAGACGCCAACAAAGTCCCAAAATTTTTCCGGCCCTACGGCTGGATCATACATCCTGCAAAACCGTATACAATCCATGGCGTAAAACAATCCAAATCTCTCCCAAGTCCTATCGGTGAGACTACTTTTAAAGTCCAAAAAAAGGGCATGTCCATAAGCAAAATGGGCACGGATGAAAACCCGAAAGGGCTCCGTGAGTAAAAACAGCAGGACTGCCGGCGAGTTTGTGAAAACCCGAAAGGGCGCAAACTCGTGAAAAAAAAGAAAAAGATGAAATGCACTCGCAAAGTCCTCTCGACTTTGTGAGAAGAAAATTCCCGCGTGAGATCCTTATGACTCACAAAGGAGCCACACACTTAGGAGTCCCCACGACTCCTAAGGAGGAAAAACTCCTACGAGATCATTTCGACTCGTAGGGAGAAAATGCCTTTATGGGACCCTTACGGCCCATAAAATCGAAAAGCTTTAGGTGATAGGGATCTATACCTGTCTCCTAAGCCACCATTTCCCAAATCCTTCCGGGGCAAATGATGAGTTGCTGCTGGCATTATTCCAATGCAGCAATGCAGGTGCCGAAAAAAAACCCCAATTCCCAAATCCTCCCGGGGCAAATGATGAGTTGCTCCTGGCATTATTCCAGTGCAGCAATGCAGATGCCAAACAAAAAACCAATTCCCAAATCCTTCCGGGGCAAATGATGAGTTGCTCCTGGCATTATTCCAGTGCAGCAATGCAGGTGCCGAAAAAAACCCCAATTCCCAAATCCTCCCGGGGCAAATGATGAGTTGCTCCTGGCATTATTCCAGTGCAGCAATGCAGATGCCAAACAAAAAACCAATTCCCAAATCCTTCCGGGGCAAATGATGAGTTATTCCTGGCATTATTCCAGTGCAGCAATGCAGATGCCCAAAAAAAAACCAATTCCCAAATCCTCCCGGGGCAAGTGATGAGTTGCTCCTGGCATTATTCCAGTGCAGCAATGCTGATGCCAAACAAAAAACCAATTCCCAAATCCTCCCGGGGCAAATGATGAGTTGCTCCTCGCATTATTCCAATGCAGCAATGCAGATGCCGACAGAAAACTAATTCCCAAATCCTCTCATGACAGATGATTCGCTCCCGGTACCATATTCCAGTGTAGCGATGCTGATGTCAACTCAAAACAAACAAATCAAACCAACCAATTCCAACATCGACCTTTGCGTCAAACAACGACACCCCGTAGCGGGGAAACGTCAAGCAGACACTCCGTCTCGGGGACATGTCAACAAGCGACACTCCGTGCCGGGGATAAGTCAACAAGCGACACTCCGTGCCGGGGAAAAGTCGAACAGCGACATTCCGTGCCGGGGAAAAGTCGATCAGCAACACTCCGTGCCGGGGACAAGTCGAACATCAACGACACTCCGTGCCGGGGACAAGTCGAACAGCGACACTCCGTGCCGGGGACAAGTCGAACATCAACGACACTCCGTGCCGGGGACAAGTCGAACATCAGCGACACTCCGTGCCGGGGACAAGTCGACCAGCGACATTCCGTGCCGGGGACAAGTCGAACAGCGACATTCCGTGCCGGGGAAAAGTCGAACAGCGACACTCCGTGCCGGGGACAAGTCGAACATCAGCGACACTCCGTGCCGGGGACAAGTCGACCAGCGACACTCCGTGCCGGGGAAAAGTCGAACAGCGACACTCCGTGCCGGGGACAAGTCGGGGAAAAGTCGAACAACGACACTCCGTGCAGGGGACAAGTCGAACATCAACGACACTCCGTGCCGAGACAAGTCGACCAGCGACACTCCGTGCAGGGGACAAGTCGAACATCAACGACATTCCGTGCCGGGACAAGTCGACCAGCGATACTCCGTGCCGGGGACAAGTCGATCAGCGACACTCCGTGCCGGGGACAAGTCGAACATCAGCGACACCCCGCGCTGGGGAAAAGTCGATCAGCGACACTCCGTGCCGGGGACAAGTCGAACATCAGCGACACTCCATGCTGGGGACAAGTCGACCAGCGACACTCCGTGCCGGGGACAAGTCGACCAGAGACACTCCGTCTCGGGGACACGTTAAGCAGACACTCCGTCTCGGGGACACGTCAACCAGCCGACACTCCGCCTCTGGAAAACGTCAAGCAGACACTCCGTGCCGGGGGCACGTCGACTACAGATACTCCTTGCCTGGGACACATCAACCAACAGACACTCCGCCTCGGGGAAACGTCGACCAGCGACACTCCATGCCGGGGGCACGTCTACCGAATCACTCTGGGCCAGAGAAACGTCTACCACAGACACTCCATCTCGGAGATGCGTCAAGCGTCGACCGTCCATGTCGTAAAAAGGGTAGTGCATCCCAAAAAGTGGGAACCGAAGCAAGTCGCCTCCACACGAAAGAAGATCCATCAATTTCATGCACACGACTCACATGTGGTGTGCAATTATTGATGGGGGGCACTTTGTTGAAGTCAAAATTTGCACCTCGGTTGACCGAGTCAAAGTCAAGGTCAACCCCAAGCCAGGTGGGCCCAAGCCCAAGCAAGTGGGCCAATGCCCAGGTCGAGCCCGAACACAAAGCGTCCGGCCTTCCGCCATACCAAAATAAAAAATCATGTAACAAATAATTTTTATATAATTTTTGTGCATGAATGTATGTAAAATGGGCATAAAGCCAATTTTTTGTAAGCCCGTGGCTTATGTGCAAAAAGAAGTGGCACATGAGCCATGGGATGGCCAAAATGCCATTTGTGTAAAGCCCAAAGGGCTATATGTAAAGTGTATAGCCTATAAAGACAAAGATAATGAAAATATCTCACAACTTTCTCTCTCCAAAGAAAAATCTAGATATGTGATCTTCTCCTTCCTCAAGGTTCTAAATCTTCCTCTTTTTTTAAAATTAAATCAAGAGTTTTACTCTTCCTTTTCCAAAACTAAATAGTTTTTCACCACAAAGGGGAACTCAGATCTGCCATCAGATCTCAGAAAGGAGAGATTTTTAGAATCTCATATTTCTTGATCTTCAAGATCCGGCCAGCAAAGGAAGAAGGAGACCCATCTCTAGAAATCCCACTTTGGGGAAGAACTATGGCTCATTGGGAGAAGCCCTTCATCAGCTTCAAAACATCTTAGAAGTTTAACTCCTCATATATATACACACACACACACACACACAGAATAATAAGTGCTCCTTTCTGGGAGTACAACTCCCATTGCAGGGACCAAGTCCCTTTTGCTGCTCGAGCGCCCACGTGGTGCTCTTGCGTCCAGAGCGCTAGCGCCCACTTGTTGACACGTGGCGCGATTGCACTCAAAGCGCTAGCGCCCAAAGCGCTAGCGCCCGAGCGCTCACGTGCTGACACGTTGCGCGCTGGCGCTAGCGCCAGCGCCTGAGTGCCCACGTGCTGACACGTGGCGCGCCCGCGCTCAGTGCGTCAGCGCCCACGTGCTGACACGTGGTGCGCCCGCGCTGGCCCCACGTATCCTTTGGATGCATTTCCCCCCCTTTTTTTTTTATATATATACATATATGTATACATATATACACACACACATACTCACGACACTGTCCCTGTTAGAAAAAAATTCTAACGGGGCGCTGTCCCGCACCCCGCAAGGGGGCTGCTAGACCCCTTGACCCCCAGCCCGCTATCCGGGTAGCGGGACCCTCGTAAAAACTCTGCGGGGCCCCCGATATATCCAAAACCCCTTCAAAACACAACACTGCACATTGAGTTCGCATGACCGGTTTAACCCGTCAATCGGAGGTTCCCTCGCTCCAAAAGCGAGGGGTAATTAACGGCAGCTTAGTCCGCGACTGCCGGAGGTTCGGATCCCCACAATCATTAAACCCGGCCTACCCTAGGCAGGGGGAATCTGTAATGCGCCTGATAAGCGCGCGCGTATTCCTATCTCAATGGGGTGACGAAAAACACCCTACAATAAGAATCATAAAAGGTGGTACTATCTGCATTGTTTGGTTAGACTGTTGAAATTCATGGAATTCTAATTTCTATGTTTGCTTAAATGCAATTGGAATTCATGAAATTGCACTTCTTTTTCCATTTGGTTGAATGTATGTTGGTATAGCACCATCTCCAGCTCTTTTCGGGGATTTCTCTCAATTAATGGAGTTAAGACAACACGGTTATTATTTTTTATGCCTAATATATTATTTTTCTAACAGAATAATTTATACATTTTTGTGCCCTTGAAAATGTGTACATGTTGACCAAACGGTCAATTCATACACTTCGGTTCATGGACAGAATACAATTAAGTTATACACATTAGTTCTTCAGGTGCAAGGTGCAGGGAGCAAACCACTTGGCCACCTTAGAATCTATGACATTGAGAAGCAACGACATGTAACTTTAGTCACTCAAATATGTAGTATGAATTAAGCAACTGTCATAATTTAAACATGTTTTTCAGTTTATAAAATTAAAATAATGCTCAGTGGCGAATCCACGATTTTTGTCCATGTGTGGGGGAGACTGGAGTTCATATACATTGCTAATAATAGGATGGATTTTGGAGTTAGTTTAGACAACTTTATGAAACTCATAAAATAAGGTAGAAGTAGAACAAATCACAAAAAAAATAAGATCTGCTAATAACCAGAATTTATACTCAAAACCAAGTATTTCCCTAAATAAATCATACGAAAGCCTACAATCTTTCTGCCAAGGAAAAAATAATTATCAAAGTAATTCCTCAATCCAATCAAAATCCAATCTTTCTGCCAAAATCCCCCATCTCCCACCCCAACAAAAAATAACCCATCAACAAAATCGCAAGATTCAATCAAAATCCTAATCCCCAAACCAAATTTTTTTTATAAAAAAATTTCAAGAGCAGCAACTTATAATTCCCCGGAACAACAAAAACCCACCATAAAATCGAAACTTTCAACCAAAACTCCAAATCCAAAACATCAAAAAGGCTCATTCATACTTACAAAGCAATCGTCGTCGATGGTGTAGATATACTTCTTCTTGGAGACCATGTACGCAAAGTAGCAGCACACCGAATCCTTGAACGAGATGCAGGAAGCCTTAGGTCCCAAGATTCTGTTGATGTTGTTCCTGTTGTGGAGCTAGTAATCGAATCCCTCGGGGACCTTGATGACATTCGATGGGTCCCCATTACGGACGATGATGAGTTGATAGTGCTGGAAGAAGGGCCTCCACATCTCCAAGAAATCTAGGTTTCGGATATTGGGGATCATGATGTCGAGCTCGTCATTCAAGCGGGGGTTTGAATCGATGGGCGAGGGTTCGAGGGGCGGGGGTATGAGGGTCGAGGGGAGAGGGTTCAGGGGGCGACCCCCCACCCCCCAGCTATGCATGGATCCGCCCCTGATAATGGTACCACATATACGCATTTTGGTTTTGATACTCGAAAGGACTTATGTCATTTCAATTTCCATTATTAATTCTTATAGTTGCTATTACACTGTCATCAAGAAGAGTGGCATGTTACTTGACAATCACTAAACATCAAATTGTTGGCCAATTGAATTTGAGGTAATGAACTACAAACGTTTCTTTAGGTGTAGCTACTTACAGATTCTATGATTAAAAATTAGAGTCGGGGATTCAATAAAGGCTATTTATGCCTTTCTTCTTTGATTCTTACTCTCTCATATTGCCATGGCAATAAAATTGAGTCTTCATATTGCAGTTCGTACATTGAAATTTAATGCAGAAAGAAACAGTTTGTGATACCAATTTATTATTGCACGATAATGAACATGCATCTATATTAAAATGTCCGCATATTTTATTTCTCTAGGTTCAAAACTCAAATTTGGAGGGATTGCTTCAAAAACATGTTGAGATGGCCGCTGAGATCAAGAACCTTGATACGGACTTACAGATGTTAGTGTATGAAAATTACAACAAGTTTATCAGTGCTACAGATACTATAAAAAGGTAAGAGCTGCCACTGCCCTAATCTTAGACCTAGCACCCCTCCTCTTTTTTCTTTTTTTTGGGGCTCGTGCTGTTATTTTTGAGATGCCCCAATACGTGTTTTCCCTATTTTAAATTCTTACAAACGAAGCCTTGAGTACTTTGTAATAGTAGTATGCCATCAGCTTAGAAGATAATGTTTAGTGGAAGACAATTAAGCCTATTTGAATTTTTAATTTTATGAAATATTCCTATCACTTGGACACACACACACCCAAAAAAAAAACTATGAATATATGATTTGCATTTCCTTTTCAAAATGAAATGGGCACACAGTGAATAATTACTGTAGCAATATTCTGAAACATCAGTAATACTTGGATTCAACATTCGAAGACAAGACTCCTGCTTTTTTCGAATTATTATGTGATGAGAATTGAGGACACTACTTTACTTTCCCTGTTACAGGATGAAAAATAACATTGTTGGGATGGAGGCTAATATGGGACAGCTTCTTGAGAAGGTATATCTCTGATCGATCTAATATAATTCTTACTCTCTCCTTCCCATTTACTTTAAGAAACTCTTGTTTTTTTATGTTGCAGATCGTGTCTGTTCAATCCCGGAGTGATGGAGTGAATACATCTCTATTTGAGAAAAGAGAACATATTGAAAAGTTGCATCGTACTCGAAATCTTCTTCGTAAAGTTCAAGTATGGTTTCAAAACCTTGAACCTTTCTGTTGGTATCATGATGCTAATGTTTTTGCTTGAAGGAAACCGGCTTAACAATGCTGATCATGCTATGCTTTTGAAATATTCTGATCATATCATTAGGCAAAACAAATTTTTTTATGATATCTTTTATTGTCCCTGACCAGAGATTAATTACGGCTTCAAGCATAATAATGTTGGTTATGCTACACTTTTGAAGTCTTCTGATTATATCATTGGTCATATAGACAATCAAATTGTTTTAAAATTTTGAATTAACTTCTTGTATAGTCCCCGAGCAGACATGCCTTTCATAATCTGACGCTAATAATTTTTATTTATAGCAGAACGCTAACCCAACTTTTCTGAGGTCGACATAAACATCAATAGCTTCTTTATAACTTTCTCTTCAGGAGTTATAAGTGACAAGAGTCAGCGCCATGTGGTTGATTAACCACCTAACCCAAACCTCCAGCCCCCGAACCAAAACAAAAAAGAATAAAAGAAAAATAGAAATTCCCCACCATCGGCACCACCTTCGCTGACCCACCCAGTCACACAAATAAGAAGAAGATATCAGGGCATCGCTCTGGGGAATCTTTCGTATCATCAAAATTTTAAAATACGTCAGTGTTAGATTAAAGAGTAAGGACTTGAAGGATAATATGGATTTTAAAATAAGGACTTGGTTGTTCATTTTCGTTCACAAAAAGTTCTGAAGAATACAATTCCTTAACAGCATCTTTTGTGGGAAATGCAGTTCATCTATGATCTTCCGGTCCGACTTGGGAAGTGCATCAAGGCAGAAGCATATGCAGATGCAGTGCGGTTTTTTACAGGAGCCAAGCCAATTTTTGAGGTGACGAACCTTCATTTTTTTTTTGGCTATTGCTCTTAGGTCCATCTTACCATAGGCTTCCTGTTCTTTTTGCTCAAAATTTTCTTATAAAGAAGCTCGGTCATCTCTTAACGTCAATGCTGTTTTGGTTTTCCTTTTGGAGGCATATGGGGATTCATCCTTCCAAGACTGCAAGCGAGCATCCGAGGAGGCCATGGAACTAGTCGTTCAGAATCTGCAGGTAGCTGTTATGACACTAGGCTTGCTTGACTAATGAGATTAAGACACAAGGGGTTTACCTTTCCTAGGCCCTAACTTCTGTTTCATATCGATTCTTCTTTGTCCACCTTGATATGTCTAATAAAGTTAACATGTAATGATTTTCTCTATGTTAATTTGTCTAAATAAACATGTACTTTGTGTTTGTTCAGGCAAAGCTATACTCAGATTCTGAACCTATTGAAGCAAGAGCAGAAGCTGTCGTACTTCTCAAGCAGTTGAACTTCCCTGTTGGTACTTTACCCTTTTACTTTTCTATCTGTTCAGTTACCTTGATTTGATCATCAGAATTTTATTATTAGTGAATTTCTTACGAACTTGAATACCCATCTTAGTTTGTTTTTTTTTTCCTTAAAAAAGGAAATTGATAATATTTAAACACGTGATAAGTTGATTTACATTTTTTATACGGGGCAACAATCAAAAGACGAAGTATGTCCATTCTTTGTGGAACTTGGAATTCTCTTTAGACCAAAAGATATAGGGAACATTTTATTTTTTCCCTAGTGTGCAGATATAGTACTACATTATGAACTCATGATGACATCAAATGACACCAGATTTTTAAATCAACGGCTGTATTCATTTACATTTAGTTTGGGATTCTGTAGTCTGTTCGACAATATATGTTTTGATTGCTTCTCATATCTATGTCATGCTCGTTTATTTATTTTCCTTTGGATATAATCATACATGATTTTCTTTATCCTGCAGCTAAAGTCATTTTCATTTTTCCTGTTTATGCATGACATTAAGGGATTAATCTTTATTTTCTATTTTTGACAGGTGGACAACTTGAAGGCAAAGCTGCTTGAAAAGTTGGAGGACTATCTCGTGAAATTTCAGAATGAATCTAAATTTGTTGATTCGGACAATAGCGAACCATCTAAAATTGAGAAGCTTCCTGGTTCAGTACCTTCAGAATCAGCTGAAGCAAATATGGACACGGTAATACTTTCTTGTTCTTTGTTCTTTGCGATAAATCTTCCTACGTTCTTCTGTGGCTTATATATATAATTCATGCCTAAAACTTGCGCTTAATTGCCCTCGCCTCTCAGTTACATTACCAAACAGGCGGACGGAGGGCGCTTAATTGCCCTCGCCTCTCAGTTACATTACCAAACAGGCGGAGGGGGGGAGAGCCGGTAAATTAACAGGAAGTAGACTGACTGAAAGCGAGCAAGTAATTAAAAAAATGCAAGAGTTTGGCCCAATCCCTGACCTACGTCCAGAAACCATGTTTCTTGGACACTTTCTATGTGATTTGCTTCACATTTCAACAAATAAATCTACACCGAGATCCCCGCTCGTTATATACACTCAAAACCTTAGTGTATTTCCTCAAAAGAGTACAACTAAACTTCACTAGAAAGATTATCTCAGGACTAAGTTTACAAATGGAGTCACTAAGGATTCACTCAAGACAAAAGTTATCAAATAGCGGGAAATTAATTAGAAAATGCAATAAAGTGGTTGCACAAGTATTAGTATAGATCTAGCTTTAGAACTCATGTCAGATACTCTAGGATAGTTCTATATAAAAATTATACAGTTATATCCATTTGTAGTTGGGATAAATCAATGACTAGTCAAAAGGTAAAATGAACTGGTTTCCTAATATTCCGATGGCAACTTTTCAAAAAGAGGTTCACATGAATTAGTCATTTTGCTACTCATAAATCGAAACATAGAAGACAAGTGTTGATTTTTGTAGTTTGATTGCTTTTGCAAAAATTTTACTGTTTTATCATTGGTTTGGTCCTTCGCATATGGCTAGTGGTGAACATGGGCTGAATAGCCTATGTATCAACTAAATTTCTGAGAAGGCTACAGCCTACAGTGTTAGATGATTGTATGACTTCTGTAAATGCATTCAATGATCTATGAGGTGTTTAAATTACAGTATATAAGAATGCAGGCCAATTTGACCATACATCACCTCTAAACCAAAATATGATATGTAATATGATAATCATAAGAGTTTCTGGTCACTTAAAAGATTTCCCAAGGCCATCAAAATGATATCTTGAGCTTTAAGCATAATTAATCCTCATCTCTCCTACTTCCTTACAGGCTACTCCTTAAAAAAAATTACATACCTCGTAGACTTGCACTTATCTTGTATTCAAGCTCTTGATAACATTTTGGGTTGGAAAGTTGTATCAATGACGTTGGTAGGTGTTCCCTAGCCCTTTTCATGGGAGAGTTGCAGTTTTTCCCATATACTTGTGTCGGTGGGGTGTTATTCTAATTGTTTGGAAAAAAATTTGAAGTTCTTGTCAAGTTTTTGGTTGGTACAAAACTACCAATTTTTCTTGTCGATGAAATTTTCCATCAATTCTTGCTAGTATGTTTGGTGTTTTTTTTCCATTAATTGTGGTGTTGTTCTAAGCATTTATATTTCTGCTAAATTAAAACATTTTGACCACCTATAATTTCTTACACATCGGATAGATCAGAAACAAGATAAAAAACGGTTCCAGCTTTTTCTGTCTACTGAAATTTAGAATTAGTGATGGATGGATAGTTAATAAGCACTGTTCTATGAATCAAATTGTTGCAAATATCTATTAGTAAACATATGCATAATGGATTAGTAATACTTGTATTGTTTTCATTTTGGGCCATGACATGCTAGTTAGTTAGTCTCTCCATTCAGTATCCGCTGTCACATGGTAGTCTGTCACTTGCAAGATGCTACATTTATTTGTATATTCTAGAAAGCAGCAGGGTGTTTAAGAGTAACACATCAACCATTATTATAAAGCAATACGTAAAATCAGTAAGCTCTCCAAGGTTAAACAGAGGTTTCTACCAAGGAAGACAACGAAGTGAATAGCACACATGAAGCTGCGTTGGAGTTACCTCCAGAGTGTTGCATGCTTAACAAAGTCAGTCTTTGTGTCACAACCTCACATTGCATGCCTGTATTCTGCGTCATTGTCTCTTCCAGTGGATTAATCATTTTTTGACCTCCATGTATTTTTTCCGTCATTGGAATATTTGTGAAGTTTTCTGCAGGCATTCAACATTTATGTATCTTATTTAAGTTTTCTCACATGGTATTCACATTAATGTTTCTTCTCTATCATCTCCACTTAGGTCTCCATTGGTGTGTTTTCGAGAACTGTCCGTGCCTATCTTATCATATTTCCTGATTCTGATGGGCGGCTCATAAAGCTTACACAGGACCTCTTTGCCAAGTATGCTACCATTTGAAAATTTCATAAATATAACATAGTTGATGACTATTAAGTTTCTGACGTACTGAGAAAGAGCCTTGTTTTTATCATGCTGCCACCAGTTGCTGATGAATTGTGATTGTCATTGTGTTAGGCGCTATGAAACTTTACAGCAGCAGATTAAGAAAAGAATATCATCAGCAGATTTACTGTGGATGCTGAGTAAGGACTCTAACCTCAATCAAATGCATGAAATAACTTTCCTTACTTTACTTTTAATTTCTACTTGTTAAATTTATTATGTGTTTGTGTATTTTATTTGGAAAGCTTCCTCTTATCTGCCTTTTATTCATATTGTACCCTGAATGTTTAGCCTTATGCACAATTATAGATTTTAATCATCTTATAGGTTGTCTTTTTGGGCAGTCATATTTACTGGTTTACATCTAATCCAAAACATCCATATCCCTTAAAACGTAAAGCTTGTCTGGTTCTCTCTATACAAAATCAAGCCATCCGTGCTCTTTCTTCATTCTTAAAAAACATCTGTTTCATAAGCCTTATATGAATCTTGGTGTATATAGACAAGCATCCAATTTCCCTGACTGATGAATTCGACTATAGCTCATTATGTCACATCTCAACATTTCTGTTGTCGGAGATTTTGGTTCGTCTTTTACAGCAGGGCAGCATTACCAATAAACATTTCTGCAAAAAAGATATTGAAATGTAATTGACTTTCCTATGATAGCTGCCCACAGCATAAATGAACCGCTGATCTTCCACGTCTACTATTCTTTAAGTTGTTCTTTCGACGAGTCCTTAGTGTTGCGAGTATATCCACATTAAAAATAATAATTATAATGTTCACAAGCAGACCTGGGAAAGCAAACATGAAGATCTTCCCATAGGAAGCCTTTAAGATTAACTGAAAGTTCAGGAATGATCGAATGGTTTTAGCTTGTATTATATGTCTTCCTTTTATAAAGTACATGGATGTGATAGTGAAGGAGAAACTATATAAGAAAGCTGCTGAAAATTTAGAATGTGTTTTTATTGCATTCACTATATATATAGGCTTGCGAAGATGTGGGCGAGAAAAAGAGTAGAACCGCTGATCTTCCACGTTTACTATTCTTTTAGTTCTTTCGAAGAGTCTGTAGTGTCGCGGGTATCTCCACTATAAAAATAATAATTATAATGTTCACAAGCAGACTTGGGAAAGCAAACATGAAAATCTTCCCATAGGAAGCCTTTAAGATTAACTGAAAGTTCTGGAATGATCAAATGGTTTTAGTTTGTATTACATGTCTGCCTTTTATAAAGTACATGGATGTGATAGTGAAGGAGAAACTATATAAGAAAGCTGCTGAAAATTTAGAATGGATTCTTATTGCATTCACTATATATAGGCCTGCGAAGATGTGGGCGAGAGAAAGAGTAGAACACATGGAATGTTAGGTGCATTAATAGGAAGGACCAAAAGGACCAATAAAAATAAGAAACTAAAGAAATGTGAATTTATTTTCTTAAGTTGTCCGTAGGATCACAAAGCGAAGACACTGTTAACTTATATAAATCCATGCTAGAAATATATACGTATTATTTGGGAAATTAGGCTTAGCGAGGGTAACTATTCATGGAAGGAATCATATAAAAGGAGCTATATGGCATGCCACACATAAAAAAAAATTAACAGGATTATGTTGATATTCTATGAGACAACTATAAGATCATGAATACTTTATAGGTCAGAATCTTGGCTATTATGAAAAATATTCAGAAAAAGAGTGTAGCTGAAATGAAAGTAATAAGATGGATGAGTAGGTTGAGAGATAGTAGAAGAATGTAGTTCATCAATAAGAAGCAATAGAGCAACCACCGAGGATTAAACGAGAAAGATCCAATTGATATGGGTTGGCATGTGTGACTGGCGGATTAGTACCCCGGTTAGGAGAGACAAAATTGTTCTCAATAAATCGATGAATACAAGAGGTAATCCTAAATAACATGGATAGATACAGTTAAAAAGAATAGTATAGCTGTTAGTTAAGGAAACGGCTGTTAATTGAGTGGAATGAAAAGAAAGAATTCATGTAGTCAACCAGAAAGTTGAGATAAAGTTTTCTTAGTTGTAGTAATAAATAGATTTGGTTCCCATTGATTTTTTTTAAAAAAAACTAATGGGATGCCACAGAATTATGTTGGGTTCTGGGGAAAAAGTGCCTAGCGGTCATACATAGTGTTATGTAGGGTTTTGGAAAGGGAAAAAAGAACAAGTGCCTATTAACCAGATATTTAATATTGATAACTAAGAGTATGTAATTGAAACCAGGGTGAGAACTATTGGAGGAGAAATGGATCCATCCCTATCATTTTCATTGTATGATTTACATTTTTGAGGAGGATGCTAAGTACTTACCACTTTGCACTAGTTATTGATGAACTTTATAGTCAGGATTGTGGAACTAGGTCTCTTGGTGTTTTTGCTGATGATTTGTTGGTGGTTGGTGAGACTGGCTGGACAAGGCACATTTCATTACAGTTTAAATGTGGAAAGAAACTGTAGAACCTCGATTAAAAAAACCTAGAGAAAATACAGGTTACACAAACTAACTTCAGTAGAAGTATACAAAGAAACAAAGTTCACATCATATTGACGGCCAATACCAAGAATGATCATTTTCATTACTTTGGATAATCCATCCATCATGACGAATATGTCGTTCTTCAAATTAAAGCAATACAGACAATATGGAGAAGTGTTTCTAGAAACCGTGGCTTTAGAGTATCCATGATAAAAATAAATAAATAAATAAACATAGATAAACTATATAACCATCCATATGGATCCAAAATGCTGGAAAATTAAGAAGAGGTCTTTTCCAACACCAAGTCTTAGTGACGACAACACACCCTATTTTCTTGGCGTATTCGGAGCAACCCTTGATCCTCACCGTCCAAGGGGTGAACGCATCCATGCCGGGATAAATCATGAAAGTAGCATGAGCAAAGGTCTTCCAATGAGAAAATGTCAAAAAAATGTGCCAGTAGAGGTGAAATCAAGATTTGTGCATCCATTAAATTAATGTTTTCTTAGATCAGATTTGTTTTAAGCAAATTTTTTGTTAGGTTTTCATTGTTGAAGGTTGATAATTATTATATGTGAGGAATGCAACTTGTTGACAAATAATTACTTGCTTGGTGTAACTGTAGATTTTGTATGTTTGCAGGATCTATATGGGAAGGCGTAAGTGTGATGGATGAAGTTTTGCCTGAGGCTGCTCTACCTGTTTATTCTTTGGAGGTGATATTATCAATATTTTACCACATATGGTATAGCCAAAGTTGAATGTTATTATAATTCCCAAATTATTTTACAATTTAATACTCCTACAAATACCAATTAATAAAGAGCACATTTTATTTTTGTATTTGTACAAGAACATTTTCTGCATTATTTAAAAATAATAATCGTTTTATGTGTAAATTCAATAAGCCATGTTCATGTTTATCTTATGATCGAATGATGTCCATGAAAGCTTTGGAAAAACAGAAAGCTAAGTTAGTCTGTTTGCCTTTGCTGCATTTTAAATAATCTAGTATCAATCTAGATACCGATTCCGATGCACTATTGAGGATGAAAAAAATCTCATCTAGAACCAAATCAAACAAAATTAAAGACTTGAATCGATCTATCTATAATCACTAACTTGCCAAATGCTGTAGATATCCTGGACCCTGGTTCATCTGGGAATTATTATCAACCAACACAATTAGGCAGACACGCTAGCTACTTAATGCATATGCTAAATTAGGCTGTTTGAAACATATTATTGTCCTTACACAAGTTGTGATTAAAGCTAATTTGACAGAGAATGTTAAAAAGTGTCTATATAGTACTACATAGGTAGGCACCAATCTCTCACGACAGTGTGAATGCCAAACAGTCAGAATAACACACATGTTCCATGTATATTTCTCTGACATGAGACTATGAGAGTATCTGTTGATGTATGTTATGCTAGTTCTGGTGCATGTTTATCTATATATGTCTATATATGAGAGAAAGCGCGTCCGCCCGCGCGCGTGATCGTAAGTTAGTCCCTTTTGGCTTTTGCAGGGGTCTGAGTGTGAGAGTGAGCCCCTTTGATGTGCATTTATCTAGTTTTGTGTTCATACACGTTTAGGTTTTGTTTGGGTATGTTGGATTAAAAGATACATTGAGGCCAGGCCTCATTTTTCAAAATGAGGTCAGCTTCTCGAACACCCAACCTGCTGTGTTTTTCATCCATCGGGTTTCATTTGGAATAAGAATACTCAGAATGCTTATATGCTTCTTTCAGTGAAATTCCTAAGGATATTTTTTTGTCAAATAGATGTTTGGATAGTTTGAGATAGTATCTTCTTTTTATAGTTTTGTCAAATATGATTGGAATTGAGAATGAAGAAATATGTGGAATGGGGGTTAGGATCAGAAAGAAATATGTGAGAGAGAAGGATGGGGGGGGGGGGAGGCTCAGGTTTTAAAAAGGAAAAAATTTATAATAGAAGGAAGCAAGCTTAGGATTTAAAATAAATTTGCTTTGAGCTAATTTGTCTAATCTGAGAGAGTGAGCCAATTCCTTTTTCTTGTGCGCGCGCGCGTGTGTGTGTTGGGGTGAGGGCGGGGTTTGGGTTTTTTCTTTTCTTTTCTTTTTTTTGGGGTGGGGGGGGGGGTGGCTCATAGAGAATCCAACAAAACAGGCAATGGCTGAGGATTTGGTCCAATTCAGAGGGGGAAGTGTGCATCCAAACAATGCCTTATAATTAATATTCTCTTTGTTCCCATTCCTACAGTACCACCATGCACACACACACACACATTTGGAACAGAGATGTTGGGGTTAGGGGGTTGGTGAGGTCTATTGAGATATCATTCTGCATTTACCCATTAATCCTGGTAATTTTTTTATATTGACAACAACATATACATCGTTTTTTTTTATATATAAATTTTTTGAGAAGAAATTATGTGTTATTCTAATGATTTTTTCCCTCTATTTCAGGCTGCTAGCGGCATCATGAAACAATATATATCTGCTACATTCTCTCACCTTTTGCTTGAAGCCTCAGGTGATCCTTCCATCCTCCAAGAGCTTTTGAACTTTTACAATTTTACCTCACTTTTCCACTCTGGAAATTATTCCGTCTCTGGAAGTCTCATCAACCAATAAAATATTTTTACAAATATCATGCATTCAAGGACATTATGAATATTTCTACAAAGTTCTTCCATTTCTAAGGAATAAAGATAGGTTTTAATATCGATCCATGGTGTAACCGTGTAAGCCTACTTTGAGAACTGTTTGACTCAATCAACCGTTTCACATAGTTACTACCTAATCACTCATATCCTTAATCACATTGATATAACTAGTAGGCATGATTCTTTTTTAGAACCCCGACTTTATTTCCTAATGATCTTCAATCCTTTTATGCATCAGTATCATTTTATTTATATCTCCCTATCTGTGCTGGACAGCCTTATTCACATCTATGTAACTACTAACCGCTTGTTTCTTTTCTAAAACATCAACTTATCCTATCATAGCTGCAGCAGGAAAGCCTTCACCCCAAACTTTTTGGAACCAACTCCATGATTTTTCTTCTTCATTCTTCTCTTTTGAGGACTATCTCACTTAAGTTAACAAATGCCATATTTTTTTACGTGTGCATTGTTCCCTATCTCTTTCACATTCCATATACTGCAAAGAAAGCAAATCCTGGGTAATATTATGAATTTTAGATTGCAAGTCATAATATATTTAAGTATGGCTGTGTGCAATATCAATTTTTTGAGGATGAAAAATTGTTGAGAATTAAATAATTGGAGGATAGTGTAGTTGGTTCATATTTTATTGTTTTCTATTGATGCGGCACCTTCTGTCTTCAAATCATATAAAACTAAATTTTGGTGCATGTGTGCTGCGCTTTGTCTTTGCTTCATCATAAAGGATAGATATTTTGACTTGACAGAATCACTTATCAGAATCCAGTCTGGGCAAAAGGAAGGGTTACAAGCATCTCCATTGCAGATTGCATTAGAAAGCAGCAAAAAAGCAGTGATTCAGGGGAGCATGGATCTCTTACTGGTAAGTATGAACAATTTTGAAGAATTGTTAATCTAGTTAAATGATGAGTCCTCACTGGCATCATTGTACTTTATTGTAATCATCTGTTGATTTGGTCCCATCTCAAAATAAGATTCGTAAAGATTTAGGAAAGAAACATGACGTCTTTAGATTTTCTTTCGTTTTATTTATTGTAACGTTTTGTCTTGCTCTTAGGAATTCCGGCAACTTCTCAATGAAGACCTGGAGTTATTAGCAAAACTAAAAGACTTAATGATTGATTGGGTGCAAGAAGGATTCCAAAATTTCTTTCAGAATCTAAACCAAAAATTTCTTTTTCTTTGTGGAAAAAGCAATTCCACTAGTCAGGATGCAAGCATGACAGATTCCACACACAGCGAAAGAGTACACTCAGGACTTGTGCTTGTGCTGGCTCAACTTTCGGTGTTTATTGAACAAAGTGCAATTCCAAGAATTACGGAGGCAAGAATCTAATATTCTATCCCAGCTTTAGTCGATCCCTACACATGCTCATGGAGCATTCTTAGCAAATTGCTATTCCCCTTTTTCTTTTATTTAAAAACCACACGAAACTTATTGGTAGTATGTCTGTCAGGAAATAGCTGTTTCTTTTTCTGGAGGTGGTAGACGAGGTTATGAAAATGGTCCAGCATTTGTGCCTGGGGAGATTTGCCGATTATTTCGTTCAACTGGTGAAAAGTTCTTGCATCTTGTAAGCCTAGTTTTCTGTTGTTTATTTTGTGTGGTTAAAGTATATTGGAAAATCATTCATGTTATCATGGTTTAATTTTGAAGACCATCATTGGGCATTCTATTGAAGATAAATTTTTAAATTGAATGGTATCGTTTTACTCTTTGGCTTTGTTCGATTATATTGTATCACATGTAGGTACCATATTGATATATGTCTATTAATTGGTCAACCTTTCAGAAGGCAATTTTTGTAAAGGCTTTTAGGCTTTTCTAATTTTTCCTTGTTGTAAATATGACAAGGAGATAATTCATCATAAGATTCTTATCCCTGTTCAGATCATTTTCATATTTACCTTTCTGTAAGTTTAAATGCATATGCATAGAGGCAGGAATGCTACAAATTAGGTTCTGGCAGATTGCTTGATTAGAGAATCCACCTGAAGATCATTAAGAATAATATTATCATATAATCAAGGTAAGGTTTTTTTCCCCCAATCTAATTAACAGATGGAATTTCCCCCCATATATGGTGAGCCGTCCTCTCAAGTTCTTCATCTCTTCTAAATCTGACAGGAATTGCCACCATACAATGATTTATATTTACTTGCTGATTTTATGTCCGCTAGCTGAATTGAGTCATGCTGATATCTAATTGTTGGCTTTCCTTGCAGTATATAAAGTTGAAAACTCAAAAGATATCAATCCTCCTGAAAAAGAGGTTTACAACACCAAACTGGATCAAGGTACTTGTCATTCTAGTTAATGACCTAAAGTTTATCGACGGATGATATGGTTCTTCTAGTTTGTTTAAAGCTTAAAAATAACTATTCTCCGATGTCTCTGCTTCAATAACAGCACAAGGAGCCACGAGAAGTCCATATGTTTGTTGACTTACTACTTCAAGAGGTTCACCAATTTCTTCTACTTTATAAATTTTTAAGAGCTCTTTTCTAGTAGCCAGAACTTTATTTTTGTTGCTTCTTATGTTATATAGATTTATTAATGCATATTTGTCTTAGCCAGAACCTTACACGTCTTCAATTTTTTAGTGGTATACTCATCTGGTGAGAAAAATTAATGCTTCTGTTTAAAGTGAACATTTTCTTGCTGGAGATTTACATGTCTATCGCGGTAGCAAGCCTGGATTTAATGAACTTGATATAGGATTACAACATCAACAACAACAACCACAGGAAAACCTTTATCCAAACTCATTGTATTAGTTATGTGAACAGTCATGATTTTCTTGTGAAAGTCTTTATTTCTTTATCCCTGTTTTAATCAACGTAGGATAGAATAGCTACCCATGTATGATTTACTCTAGCATTTATGTGATTTCCTAATAAAGTTTCCTACGTTCTACATTTTTATTTTATTAATTGTCTCCAAGAATTGAAAGATGAGTATAATAGTGCAATATAGTAACTATTTCAACAATCAACAAAATAAGGGACATAAAATATGCAGATGACATCTATAAAACTAGAGGTAGAAAAATGATTTTCTCGCAAAACATTGGGATATTGATTTATCATGAAAAAGGGTACTACCAAATCATTATATCATTTGAGTGACTAGAACGGATCAAACTATCTAATCAATAATCAGAACGTTTCCATAATAAGACAAGTCATAAACTAGTTGTTAACTTGAATGGAAGTGTGAGGAGACCAAAGAGAACATGAGAAAATAAACCGCCAAACAAAAAAATTTGAAGCATTTTCACCGGGCCGGTGATTGCTTGTGGTCTCCAAAATTTAGCATCTCAAAATTCCTTGTAAGGCTTAATATCCGTACACTAAAACATACTTATGATTAGAATTTATGGTTTTTCAATAAACTGAAAGAACACTCACTATACGATATAATTGTTTGCTTTCTAATAACTTATATTTTCCTTTTTAACATCTCACAGTTGGAAGGCGTAAGAGATGAAGTAAAACAGATTTTACCTCACGGGGTTCGGAGGCATCGTCATTCTGACAGCACAGGAAGCAATAATTCATCTCGCAGTAATCCTCTACGAGAAGATAAATTAAGCCGATCAAATACACAGCGTGCTCGAAGCCAGCTTCTAGAAAGCCATCTCGCAAAGTTATTCGAGCAGAAGATGGAGATATTTACAAAAATAGAATATACACAGGTGAGTTTGCACTTCAGCTCAGCATGATAAATTGTAAGAATTATTTTCATTAAACTACCAAAAACTATGTTTGTTCTGCACTAAACTACCAAAAGTTAATAAATTACAAGAAATTACCAAAAATTATCATACTAACAGTACCCTTTTTTCCCTATACTGCCTTGACAGCACTTCACAAAATCTGTTTATGCCAATCTGTTGATGAACTTACAGATTTTTCTTCCCCAAAAAAGAGTAACCTAAAAGTTTCAAGAATAATTCATTATAAAGGGTACTGTTTATGTCAAACTTTTTGGTTGTTTTTTTGTAAAGGATAAATTGTTTGGTAGTTTAGTGGAAAACGGTTCAGTTTTTGTTAGTTACGTCTTCAGCAAAAATTTTATTCTTGCCTGCATGATCAATCTGCTTGATTGTGAATAGAAAATTCTATGCATGCCCAATTATCTGCTTAATTTTGCTTATACAACAAAGACAATAATAACAATTAGCCTTTATCCCAAACTTTTAGATTGTGCTATGTGAATACTTTTCTTTTATTTTGCACTGTTAAAGGCTGTATTCTCAATTAAATCGTTAAGTAAGATATTGTTTTCAACTGCTTAATTTTGCTTATGTTATCCTATTTTCCAGGAGTCTGTAATATCAACTGCTGTGAAACTCTGCGTGAAAAGCTTGCAAGAGTTTGTACGGCTTCAAACGTTTAATCGCAGTGGGTACCAGCAGATTCAGTTGGACATTGAGTACCTAAAAATCCCTTTCAAGGAAATTGTTGATGATGATGCAGCCATTGATTTCCTACTAAAAGAGGTCAGATGAATCTTATTTTACTGTTCTTTTCTTACTGCAATTTATTTTTGCTGGGTTAACTATTGAAGTGATGTGAGTTTGACTTACTTTTCAAAGTTGATGATTCTATATTTTAGGGTTTTTCTTTATATACCACCCCTAAAACCTAGCCATTTCCATATATCATCCCATAAACTTACTATTTGTATATATTACCACTAAATCCTAATAGTTATTCTAAAAAACCCTGCGGTTATGCAAACCAAGAATACTTGAGAATATTTCATAAAAATTGCATTGTAGCTGTTAGGAATTTGATGCTGAAGTAACTGATCAATATTCTAGTCAAAATTTAACAATTTGTATCATCCCCTATACAAGAAAGCGGTTGCTAACAGGGTTGAATTGAATTGAAGCGTAATCAGAGATCGGGTTATCTAGATAGATAACCAATGACCATAGTGTGGGGTTATCCGAACAATAGTAGGTGTCTGGAGGTGATGTAGGGAAATAAGGTTTTGTGGATTTAATAACTGAACAGATGCAACCCTGATGAATTCGAAGGTCGGCAACGTTTCTTGTAATAAATTTAAATTTTTTTCTGCATTGCAGGTAAACAATGCAGCTCATGAGAGGTGTCTCGATCCAATTCCTCTAGAACTACCCATTGTAGACAAGCTCATAAATGCGAAGCTAGCGAAGAATAAAGAGCAACTCCCAAGCTCCCATTGATAGCCACATGAATGGTATTTTTATTTTTATTTTTGTTTGTCAATATATATATATATATATATATATATATATATATATATATATATTGGAGCATTTTATTGTCACCTCGTTAAAATTCGTCAATACTAACAAATTAGTCCTAATATATGATCAAAATAAAGTCTGAGTAACCAATTTTTTCATTAGTTTTAAATTTTAGTCTTTTCTTTAATCCAAAATATATGCAGAAGATTGATAGATAGTAATTATTAGGTGCTTTTACTAATAAATTCCATTGTTATATGGCTTGCAGGATCAGAGCATCATCTCACAGAAAGCTTCAAGAATTTTATGATTTTATTGGGGGCCATTTGTATCATTTGTGTATCGTTATTTTTTTTGGTAAATGTGTAACTTCAGTGATTTAGTGGTACATAATTATTTTTCAAAACAGGACAGATTTTTCTTTTGGCTATCATCCTTTTTCGCCATTTTCCGTTTGTTGGGTCTTGCAACTTTTTAAGGCGTGCAACAATTTTATTTAGGGACTGGTTATATCAGCCAGACACGGTTGTTCTCTAAATATAGTGTACTTTAATAACTAAAAACGAGAAATTCTGACAATAATATAAAGATGATCCAATGCCTGCTTGATGTCTTCAAATAAATATTGGAATGTATATTTTCTAACTTGAGATGTATTCAGATACGTATTTCTAATGTACATTAGATGTACTGAATCGATATTTCGTCATATATGTGTTATGGGTAAAATATATAGAAATACGATTAGATTCATAAAATCTCTCTCTCTCTGTGTGTGTATGTGTGTGTGTGTGTGTGTGTGGGCTTAATGGTCCCAAGCTCACACAGGAAAAATTCCTCAGCCCGTTACACGAAAACCCCTCCCTTTTTCAAAGCTGTCTCCCGGCATTCGATAGCCCCCCACCCCAGCCTCCGATCGCTGATGCCCCACACCACCGCAACCCCTCCACCGCCGCTGTCCCATCATCACCACCAAATCAAAATCCAAGCAAAAACGAAAACGAAAACAGAAACGAAGGAGATGCATCAGCACCACCATCGTCGTCGTCGTCCTCAGGCTTCGCTCTCTCGAGGGACCCTGAAGTGTGCCTCGTGATCTACGTCGCCATGGCCCACGCTGGCCCGGCCCTCTCCTGGGGCTCCTCTTCGGCCTCACGAAGCTCCTCCACCACTACTGGCGACCTATCCAGTGGGCCCTGCTCTGCTCCATGCCCCTCCGCAAGCTCCACACCGCCCTCATCTCCTTCTGGGCCCACCCCCTCGGCCTCTTCGAAACCCTAATCACCATGGCCGTAGATGATGAGAAGACGAAGGAGGAGTTGATGACGACGACGGTGATGGTGGTGGGGTTCATCTGAAAGGATGAGGGGTTTGGGGATTTTTCTCTATTGAAATTGAAATTGGTGATCTATGAACAAGAGAAAGGATGAGGTGTTTTTTTGGAACGGGCTCAGGGAAAATTCTCCATAGGACCCTTAAATATATGCATTCAAATAAATTTATATGCGCTCAAGTACATATCTAGATTTATAGGCTTACATTTATTCAACTACATCTACAGATTTACATGTACATCCTTAGGTTTACGTTTATTCAACTACACCTACATTCGAATATATTCAGATACATATTTCTATCTTTGGATGTATTCATATACATATGCTTAAATGTATTTAAAATAAATATTTCTAAATGCATACGTATAAAAGATGTTCCTAAGGCGATACTTGAAAATATATATATCATATCTATTTGTGTTCTAAAATACATATCATATACTGCTACATGATCACCAGAGGAGCTACATAGAAGAATTTGTGCAGAGGCTCGGGTCCAAAACAGGGCAATAGCCATGGTCAACCAAGAGGTAAAATACAAAAGCATAATCATAGAAAAAGGGGTAGAAACCAAATCCAACGCATAAATCATATATGGCGGAATAAAAAAGCAAACAGAGATTTAACACAGCCACACAAGCTTAATACCAAGGTCCTAAATTTAGGAATTAATAATGGTTTGAGAAACAACAATAAAGAATCATAAGCGAGGATGACACAATTGCAGACTGTTTGGAAAAGTTCCCGAGAACTACATAAAAAAAATAAAAAGAAAAAAAGAACAAAATATTTCAGCACATCTTTTCTCCTGATTTGATCATATGGCTGCATTAGATGAGACCATACTAAATTCGTTTCTTTTTCAAAAAGAAAAAAAGAACTACATTCTGATTTCATCACTGGCAAATGTGAGGCCTCCAAGAATTTGAAACTCCAAGGCATCCTATGAACAAATTACACTGCTTTTAAAGCGAGACAACGCCACACTTGCTATTTCCGCTTATACCGATGACTAATATCCCTACTTCTTGTACAATAATTATAACTAACACCAACCACCCCACAAAATTTTAGGAAAAAATATAAGTTGAAAGAAAATGGCACAAACTGTTTCAACTTCCAGAATTGGCTATTGCTATGAACAGCAACTAAAACTGAAAACAGAATCATCATCGTACAGGAAAGGGCTCGGAGCCAGCAACATTTGCGCCGTTAGTTTCCTTCTCAATATTGCTATTAGAACAACTTTCTCGAGCAGTGCTTTCTTTCTCAGTACTGCCATCATCTGAGTTTTCATTTGTTTCTTCATTCTTAGTGAAAGTTGAGCAAGCAGCAGCAACAGTAATTTTACCTTCATTTGATTTTTCGTCCAGCTTCTGTTTTTTATTTGGCCTGGATTTTTCCTCTTGTTTGGTGTCAGCTGATTTCCGTTTGGATTTCGTTGTAGAATCAAATGTTTTGTCAGACTTGGGGGGAGATTCGGGTTTTTTAGGTGGCGGGTTGTAGTTTTCATCATCTTCATCATCATCGTAATCCACAAGTCCTCCAGATTTGGTCCTACAAATCGTCAAATTCCCAAATTGTTTTTAGTCCATCAAAATAAAGAGAATGTAATTTTAATTTCTTATAGGGACCGGATGTTTTTATAAAACGGGTCATTTATTAGCACTGACAAATGATAAAATGAGGCATTCTACTTTCATGGTTAATTTTTCGTTTTTGCGGATGCTTGTTGTGTCTTTTTAATTGTCCTGTCCATTTTTTCAACTCTTCTTATTTCAATATCTTTCTCGGCCTTTTGGCTAAGATCAAGTGTAGTATCTGTTCTTATCAGTTATCTGATACGTGGGTCATCGGCCCGCTATGATCTTAAATTAATTTTTGTTGGGGGAGGGCCCACCCACAGCAGCTTCCTGCTGGGGCCCTAAAAAACTCTTATTTCATTGATTTTCTTTTGGATAGCGTTCTCAACACACACACTTTTGGATAGCGTTCTCAACACACACACACACAATGGAAAAAAAGAGTAATTTACACTGCGATTAGGCTAGGGTTTAAACAAGTCCAGATCCAAGACCACGAAACCACCCTAACTTTACCAGAAAATTTCCGATTTAATTACAACACTATCAATCAATCCCCATTTTATTTGCGTAGGGGTAATTTGGAGGAAAAATTGACAGTGACGAAAATGTCAACACCAGTTAAAATTGCAAACAAACCCGCAGTTATGTAAAAGTTAAGGTGCTTTGCGCTATATGAGAAAAAGCAAATCGCCTGCAATTTAGCCTTCATACTAATATAGACAAGTACAACTGAATTTTTGTTTTTCCTTTCTGTGCCATTCGCTGGGAAAGAAAGTGGCAAAGGTTTGGCCAGTTAGACTCAAAACTTATCAATTGATTTACACTTAATGCATTGGTGATCCAAATAGGATTGTACGTTCGGGTCTATAGACCCACAATCAACCCGGTTAGAGCTGAGGTTTCAGCCATTTGAACCAGACCGCAATAATGTCAGTTATAGGGTTGGTGAGGCCTGCCCTTGCATTAATAATACAACTAAATTTCACTAAATTCCATGAACTTCTAGTGTTTTTCAAATAAATATGATAAACTTTATGAACTGCAAACAAGTAAAATGAACTTAAATCAGACGCAACTAAACATTGTGAAATTTCATATTATATGTTGTTATCCCAATTGCAGTTATTTGCATGATAGTATATTGAAAGCTAAATTGAAATACAGTATATAGTATCAAATTGTAGAAATGCTGAAAGTTCATAGTATTTATTTGCATTTAAGAAAATCTTACAGTATTGCAGTGAAATCTAGCCTAATGATATTGCAGAGGGGTACATAGCAGTCTAATCAACAGTAAGTCGGAATGAAACTTTTTATGTGCCATTAGTTAGTTAATGATAGGATGGTGAACAATACCTTATAGATGAGCCAGTGACTTTAGTTCCATTAGGTAAATTTGGGGGTGCATGGTGGTTCTGAGAATCTGGAGCAGGAGTAGAAGCGGAAGCAGAATCTTCTTCATCACTGGCCCCCAAAAAAGGAAAAAGGAAAACACCATCAGTATACAATTTATTTGGATATACTTATATAACAGTAGTTGATTCACTAAAAACCTGTCTCCATTGAAGTAATCTTCTTCCTCTTTCTCGAGGGCCCTGTCATCAATCCTTTTTCTAGCCTCAACTGCGTTAATGATGTTCTTTGTCCCACTATTCTCGAGTGACTGACAGGGAGAGAAAGGGGGTGGTAGTTGTAAGAAAATCAATGAATGCAATGCTACAGTACAATGCTAGAGGTATGTAATCTGTTTAATCTTAATCAAGGTTTATGTTTCACTTGCACTTCCAACAATGAATGAAGTTTAATCCCAAGTGAATTTCAAGTACGAAAAGAAAATTCAAGGTTTATTACCAAAGATGTTCAAATTTCACATCTTATTATAACATACTGGAAAATAGATCGCACCTCATATTTGACCTGCTCATATTTGAGTTTTAAGGCAGGCATAGTAGCCAAATGCTCAAACTTCCCTAGCTGATCCCAAAAAGAATTAACTATGTATATAATAAGAGACTTGAGGTTTTCCTGCACACAACAAGAGGACGAAGAGATAAACTACATTTACAGAACACCAAACAGTGTACATGAAGAGAAGAAGGGTACCTTGCAAATGTACTCAAGGAGTTCTAGAACTCCTGAATGCAGCATGTTATAACGGTTACCATTCTCAACAAAAGACTCGATTATTGGTTTTAAAAGATTGTTTTTTACAATATGACGAACCAGATGCTCATCCTGCAAAAAATTCAAACAACTTTTATGTTGGTTTGCAGAAGCACAAAAGAAATCATCAAGAGCTGCAAACATAGCTTCCACGCACAGGTCAAGAAATGGAGTTCTTTTATTTGAAACACAATATCCCACGAGAATACCACCAGGCCTATTTCTGTTGGCAATACTAACAAAAGATAAAATATCATAAACCACCGGCACTTTTACAAATCCCGAAGTATTTTAAATAAAGCATAACAATTAATATGGAAGTTATGTGATTTTGTTCCATGCCATACATATGTATTCATGAAATTGTAGGCACAAAGCATTTCCAACTACTTGCCAAATTCTCTGCAGCTACTTTGCAACTCAAACTTCAAATAAACAAAAGGAAAAATAAAAGGCTGAAAGAAACTAACAAAACAATTGAAAAGAAAAGTGACAAAATCAAAAGTCAACACAAGCCTTTTCACATCTTCCAACAAAGTTCCATTCACCTTATATGAATTTCCCTCCCCCCCCCCCCACACACACACCCAAAAAAGAAGAAAAGGCTTCAATGGATATCCATGCCGCAATCCTCATTGCATAGGTGTATTACAAGCCCATATCACTAAAATAAGGTCACCATCACACAATAATTTCATTTCTCGTTGGGTTTAACATAAGCTTACATCATAAATTTGCATTATCCACGCAGCTTCGACCTTTGTTGATCAATATTCTTAATTTATGCTATTATGTGTTTCCATAGAGTCACCAGGAGATGCACACGAGATGGAATAAACCAAAAGCTTGCCCCAACATTATAAGTGAAATTCTAATTACTGTTAGATGTGATGGGTCTTCTTCTACACATGATTGTTCTTTTCACTAAAGCTTCTACCTCAAATCTACTTGGATCTCGTTTCAACTTCTCAAGCCTTCATCTTGCGTCCGCCTTTGTTTCGCAAAAGCTTCTACCTCGAATTTACTTAGATCCACTTTCAGCTTCTCCATCCTTCATCTTGCTTCCACCCTGGGATGATTCTCTGAAAAATCATGTGGGCTGTTTTCTCCTTCACACATCCAACCACATCTTATCTAAACCCTCCATCAATCAATAGAAGTAAGCTATCAATCAAGATGACTGAGGTGGCCCTGCCATTTTTCTAATGGTGATTTCCTTCTGAAAGGCATTTGCTTTAACATGTTACTGTGCTCTATATAAATTTTGCATGTTAAGGGATGTACTTATTTGTTAAACTTGAGGTTCTTGTAATAGTTGCTATACATATTATTGCTCTTAATAAATGCATGCTAAGATTGATGTTTATTTCTCAGGTTCGATGTAATTATATGATGTTAAAGAGCAGGAATATTACAAATTATAAAATGCTATATAACTTGTCGTGCATCAAGAAAGGGATTACAATATTCGATTTCGTTAGTAGATTTGCACATCTATTTCTTTCTGAATCGGATAATAGGGACCCGTATACCCTCTGGGAGATACTTTCATGCATTATGTTTGATATCAAGGAAAAGCAATCCTTGCTTCAAAGGGGAGTCGTCTCCTGATGAAGAAATGTAAAGATCATTTTGTCAATTTCTGGCAAATATTATTATTTCTTTTGGTCTCGACCGTACAGGATTCAATATTGTCTAATTTACAGCTCCATATCAGTTTGGTGTTCAATTTATTCACCGTGACCTGTTTATGTAGCTAATTAATGCACTGATGGGAGTTTGACTAATAATGGCAAAAGATGGAATTGTCACAAGTAACATTCTGTTCGTTATAACTTATAAGTAAAATGTGCTGAGGGAATAGCAAAGCCACTCACATTGCGGGAGATAATCGTCCGCATAAAACGAACAGCTGCCACCACCAAAAATTTCTCTCTTCTTCGAGTTAAAAAAAGAACCTTTTCTATGGCATTATTCATGAGAAAATTGCATCTGAAGTGAAAATAAATTGGAATACTTAGTATGGAGATTGCCCAAAAGAAAAGGATAGACCCACTAACAATCAAATTGATGCAAAGAAACTCACTTTATCCTGTAAGGATGGTGAAGCACACAAAAACAGAGAAGCTCACAGATGTTGGATAAAATTTCAGGTTTTGTTGCAGTAAGAGATCTGTCTCTTACACCAGAGCCAGATGTTTTTCTGCTCGTTTGAGAACGATTTTTTGGAGGACAAGATGCTGCTATCACATCTATCAACTCATCGAGATGCTTTTCATAGAAAATCTCTACGATAGTGTCCCTCTGTCAGAAACAAGAAATAGTTAACCAGTTAGTAATGATTGGGGGGAGGAGGGGATGTACACTTGAAAGAACAGAGAAGGAATATCCCATGCAAGTCAATTATATTGATTAGATTTTCCCTCAAGTCAGACCATAAATATACCAAATATACAAGAAAATTCAGGTCATTGCCTGCAATCTGAATGCTTTGCTGGGACATCATAATAAACAATATCTTCCTAGTTCATGCTACATAGTATAGATTGCATCAGACAATTTGAGTGCTAGATGCCAACAATACATTTAACAGTAATGTAGCAAGAACATGTCAACATGATCATATGGTGTGAAAATAGTAAACAATTGAAATCCAAGTTTTGATATCGTGATTGTCGAATAAATGGTAAACAATACCTTAAATATCGTTACATACTGGACCTAGTACAGTAGCTTTGCGGATCATAAGTCAATTGATATGATACGCACATGGGATTTTATATTTCTAGTGCAACTCTTGGGGCAAATGTGAAGTGCTTGCTTCTCTAGTAAATAAGAAGGTAGCCGGATGCCCAGGAAGAAACAACATGGCTGCAGACAAACAGTGGCCCACTCAAACTACCCACAAAGAACGCAAGAGTCTTAGCTTTGCGTTTGTGGGTGGAATCCCCCAAGAAGGGTTAGAATGGCAGTTCCTGCTCCTTAACGTGAAGTGCAAATCAAGATTGATGAAGGCTCAAGATAGTATCGCATACAACTGTCATAACTCTCGTCAGACTACTGTCACTTCTAATCAAATATCGTGTACTCCTTTCTGAATTATACGATTAAGAAGACACACACACAAAAGGAAGGGGGTGACGATCATTTCAATCTCGATTATTGTCTGCATGTTCATAAAAGGGCATGTGAAATTTTAAAAAAGGTGCTAATGCAAAAACAAAAAGAAAACGATTTTAGGGCTGTTTTCTAGGGTGGTTGAATGGTCAATTAAACTCCAATACATGGAAATACTGGATATTCAAAATTTCCTCTCGTGTAGACCTGAATTGTATTCAGTGTGCCGTTACACACATATGCAAGAATCCTTTTAGTATATGATTCTGGAGGAACAAAGAACGCAGTGAGCTATCAAATATAACTTTGAGGTACACTCCCCAGATGTGTTGTTAATGTTCTTGCACAAGCCAGGTTGCACAATGCAATATACATAAGTATCGTACATCCTAAAGCTCCAAACACAACCACAAATGGTTAGAGAAAAGAAAAAAAACCACTTGCATGACTAATGATGTAGCATGCAAAAGAATATGAGCATAGTCATATTCTAAACTATATTTAGAACGGAAAAAAGGAAATACTCGATTTAGTATCAATGGCAATTTTTTCTTGGAATTTCATATACGTTTTGAGGTTCAATACAATTGACTGATAAGTTAAAATGCAAGAGTTGGACTTTGATAATATAATCAAGCAAATGTAAAGGGATTTCACCACAGTAGACTATCAAAACAACAGCTGGTGCACTGTAAATAAAAATAACCTGTAGTCCCGACATAGTGTATGTGTCGACCAATATGCGAATGATTTCGAGGAACTGGCAGTGCATTTCATCTCCAAAATCGGTTATCATACCTTTAACCTGCAAGACCCATCTTCCTTATAAGCTCTACAGCATGGAATCAATGTAAACTTATAGCATTAAAATAAATTACTTTCAACTGTATATTTGATTTGATGACAGAGACATGTGCTCTGTCTGGGCGTGTCTGACCTTTTACACAAGCTTTCAAGATGTTATTGAAGCTGGTTAGTCTTGTACAAACATTTCCATGGATTTATGTACAATAGGGGCATGCATGCACATGAAGTTTAAAATTATCAGTTTAAATTAGTATATAACAACTTCAACTAAAAAAAATTCATTGTCCCGAGGTTCACATTGAGCAGTATTGCTAAACAAGCCAAACAAGTGGACCTTCAGGGTGTTTGTTGTCATTCAATTATTTAGAAGAGCTTAATCCTCCCCTCCTCCTTTCTCTCTCAAACACAGATTACTTGGGTGATCAAACCAAGTCGGATCAGCACTGACAAGCCGGAGCCAAGTTTCAACTTTCTCAAAACTGTATACAATCCTAGGTGACTAGCAGCAATTATATTTCATGAATATATGCAGAACATAATAGCTTTATCTTTTTACAGAATTAAATAGTAAAATTGCCGCATATATGACGGTACAACATTGGCTATATGCATGAAATATAACTACTTCAGCATCAAGCAATTTTTTGGATCTTGATGATAGAAAAGATGATAATGCTTTATTGCTAGAACCGAATTATTCAACATGATAAACAATTTAGAATGGCCTCCTTCAATTTTCCCCTTCCATGATCCTCGACTAGAATAACAGTGTCGAGATTGTATATTGTTTAAGAAATTAAAATAGGTTTGACACCAACAATTTGGAATGGCCTACTTTAGGTAATGTACATTATATATATAGGGAGCCGATCCATTGAGGCCAGGCCTCAATATATAAAATAAGACAAACTCCTCAAACACCCATCCCGGCCTGTTTTTCACCGATCCAACCGGTCATCGTGATCTAAATGTATCATGTAGGTTATGAATCAATTTTCACAAGATTTGGAGACCTCTCTAAGACACCTATTAAGTGATCGCATTCATATACTATTTTTCTTCATAGACATTTAGAACCGGTAACAAGCCTTTGACTACAAGTTTGGAACTAGGAGCATGTGTTGCATAAGTTGTCAGATAAACCTTGTATCCAGAAGCTCAAAGCCTCAAGCTATCTTAGAACTTCCTTGCTTGTCGACCATTGTGTAATGTGTAGGAGGCTCCAACTCTTTTCAAGATAAAAAAGCATAATAAATATATTCAAATTGGTAATAACGTTTTTGAATCAAAACCTTTTGAAACCTAGAGCTTTGATTCCATGAAAATAAATATCAATTGTGGGCCAAAATATGTATATAAAGTAATCCTAGCAGTGCCTCTATCCTGAATAACACAAGATGTCTAAGTGTTTGCATGGAAACCCAATGCTGATATAACACAACTGCGCGAGACTTAATCTAATTTGACAATAAAATTCTGCATATTTAAGATGGCATCAAATACGCAGAATGTGATTTATTAATGTAAAAGAAAAAAACTAATTGGAGAAAGATCCAAAATGCAAGAAACAGGAACTATCATGTAAAATAGATTACGGTCAAAATAGACCCCTCATCTCAATTGTTCATTAGAATAATCAAATTTAAAAACAATTGTTCGTTAGAATAATCAAATTTAAAAACTACTGCATGTAAAAAATTTAAAACCATATATTCATTAGCTTGTTACCAAAAGTCTAAGAAGAGAATGTCCTTCTTGTTGAATAACATATGATCTCAAAATATTCGGATCTTGGTTCAGGAAGAGGATAAGGATGTCTGTCCTGCATTGCATGTATATAACAACATCAGTAAGGAAATAAATAAATAAATTGAGGATGTATAACTCCGTTTTCTCACATACATACACACGTGCATATTCCACACACACACACACACACCCTTTTTTTTAAAGAAAGAGCCGGGCTCATCATGAGCCTGCCTCATGCTAACACGCGCGCGCGCGCACTTTTCTTAAGAATAGCATGTTCACTTGGAAAGGTTATTATACAAATTGAATAAATGGACAAAAGAATACCAATTACCCGGTAAATACAAGTTTTGTGTCCTGGCTCTGCAACAAGTTAGTTACAATATCAAATATGCCTTCGCTTGCAAGATCACTGTAAGCATCAAATTCAGTTAAACTGCAAAAACTTACAGAACAAATAAGTTTAAAAAATCAAAAAATTGAAAAGGAGCAACAGTGTCAGATTATCAGAACCATGCTTTCAATTAGTATGCACATCATGCGTACACCAAATAATCAATTGTTTTATGTCTTCTTGTCTTTATAATTTTGGGATATGTGCATTTTAACTTCTGCTTGCAGGAGTTAGAAGATTTCTGAGTAGTCATATAGTAAGGGAACTTCTTGTGCTATCAAGGTATTATAAAAAATGACTCTAAAAAATAATTTTGGGATACCTCCCGCTTCTGCTCTCCTTCCCTCCAAAATCACATTTGCCAATCCATTACACTCACAAATCACACAACAATTGCTTCTCCTTCCCTCTACTTTCTCCATTCCATTCTTCCTTAATCTATTTGTCCCAATTTTCTATTCACTCATTTATTCTTTTTATGTTCTGTCAAGAACTTAGTGGTATCAGAGTGAGTCCTATGTGCTATTAAAGTTTCCCCATAAAATGTGTGAGAGTCCTAGAAACTGACACCAAATATGAACAGAAGACCACATCTGGTGATGCTGCCATCTTAGATGAAAGAATAAGCAAGGCATGGTTGTCATACAGATGACAACCACAACCATATCCCAAACTTTGGGATAGACTTCAAGAATCCTTTTTACCCATTAATTGTTAATGACCACCTGATCTGAAAGAACAACAATAACCATAAGTACCTTCCCGTCTCAGTCCATGTTTGTTTTGGTCTTTGAATAGTCATAGCCACTGCAACTGTGATCCTATCATTCTTAAAAGGGGCACTTCTCGCTGTACATTGCACATGTCTAAACAACTGCAAGCAGTTCGCCCAGACCCCTACTCTTAGCCTCAAGCTTCTTGCATCTTACAGGGGTTCTGCTTTCTTATCCCTTATCCAATTGACAGCTCCACTCATCCATCTCACATTATATATTTCAGTGCCCTCTTCTCATGTGTATTATCTTATTTTCCCAACATCTGGTTCCATTAAGCATGATATTTGCAATCCAATGGTAATAAAGGAGAGTTTCTCAATCTTATCATCATGATGAATAATTCAGCCAAGGTAATAGCGACAAGCACTCCACATGTCATGGCCACTGATATGCATTCAACTTTTTCTTGAAATACCTTAATTAAACTTGCATCTTATGATTCCATTCGCTATAAATTCTAAATTATTTAGATTGGCTTCCTTCCATATTTCTACTTTAGAAGTTATTCACTCTCGAGGTTCATTGATGATTGAACTACTACGAAATCTAGCAGTGTGCTGCAATACAAGTGTAATCTAAGGCCGCAAGCATTTTGCTCTGACACCTCACAAAAAGCTTAAACAAGAACAATTATTTGACCATGAAATTAGAGGTTAAGACAACAAGGGGAAAGGAGGGATGAAGTAGGGCCAATAGCCTGTGTGGATTAGCAAGGTGCTCTAACTTGCCAAGATGACATGGATGATGATTCTAGAATAAAAAAGTTTTTAAGGAGTCGTTGAGTATTAATGGTGACAGGACTACCATGACACAATGATGCATCAATCGATGAGTCGAGTCATAATTATCTGGGCATCGCGTTAAGGAGAATCTACAAATACACTAAGAGAACAATTAATAAACAAAATATAACAAAATTGACTTGTAACACAGCTGGCTGACCAGTAGAATCAGTGGTCATAAGTATGACCTAATAGAACATTAAAAAGCGGCATACAAACGCTAGAAAATTTGAAATTGTAATGGGCACTTTGAAAGGAACCAACTACTGGAAATTCCAAACTATGGGAGACTGTAGCCAAAACAACATAGTAGAATAAAATGGTCAACCAAGTAGAGCCAACACAAAATAGAAGGATCTTCATATTGTGCTACTATTGCACCCTATGTAAACAAGTGTAGATTCATCTAAACTTAGCTAGGAAGCTCCCACCTATCCCTCCAGACTTATTGAATTGATCAAAGTACGATAATTGAATACAAATACAATCCTAATGTTAGTAAGCCTTTCACGAGTGCACGTAGGTTGTTTAATATAAGAGCACTTTAGCTTACAGTAACAAATTTATTAATGCTTTAGCAGCAACTTCACCTTAACTAAAACCCTTAATAGTAAGAATTTTACAGATGTTAGTATTGTTATAGTAATGATGTTCAACATAGCTCTGGGCATTATACCTCTGACTATCATATAGAACCCTAGAAAGAGTGCTAGCACCAACAAAGTACAGGAGTAGCACCAAGAAAAAGGGCACCCGAACCAACAGAAGATATGGCATAATTGAAACAGAATTGCAAATGAGAAGCTCTTCAAGTAGAAAAACCAAATGCGCTATAAGACTCAATCCTGCAGCAAACGCCAATTTTTTTTTTCAATTACAAGACTATGACACTAATTGTTTCTTGTGGGTCAACTGCCATAAAAACGGTACCAAAAAAAGTTGAAAATAAATGCTTGTTTGCATTTAAGGAGGTTACGCTATGCTTCGTGTTCCTTATTCCCTCTAGATTTCCCAGCTTTCTTCATAATTCTTTTTTAGATCTTTTCAAGTTCCCCTAGCTATCACCGCTATCACCCATATCCTTGAAAGTACAAATGTTGTCTCGAAAAAAGTACACTGCTATTTTATTTTCTCTATGAATATAGATATGGGAAATTCACCTCAAACAGAAGGAAAAAAAAGGTCCAAAATTGGAATTAAAATAAAATTTCCACATACCGAAACAGACGTAATTGTTGTACCAGCTGCAAGCTCTTACTTAATGAACAAAACTCATGCAAGAATAGAACCTGCCAAAGAAATTATAAGGTTAAAAGGAAACAGTAGTTACGGTCAGAAAAATGCAGATGATACTGAATTTTAATGCATTTCCTCACAAACTAATAAGCAAAACATTTAGCATGACTATTACCAAATCCCTTTTGGATTCTGAAGAAGTAGAAGATGATTGCAACCTTGCAAATAGTTCTTGAATAAAAGAAGTGTCATCCTTTAAGGACGAAATTACCTACAAAAAAACAAAATCAAATGTCAAGATAGACATCCAACGTTGAAGAATAATTAGATGTGTAAAGATCCTTACAACACCATTGTTCGCATGAATAATAGAATTAAGACTTGTCATTGTAGCCTCATCCAATACTCTCGGTAAAATCACATCCTAAGAATGTACGCAAACAATAAGAGATGATACATAGAACACAATTAAATGCTATGAATTAAGATAATGTTTTTTACAGACCTTTATATAACCAATTCTGTATGTTTGATGTATTTTTGACGGTACTGAAGAATCTTTAATGGGGATGGCCTGCGAGAAGGATGAGCATTGAACTATAATATATAATGAGCGCACAAGTCTGCAAGCAGTTTCCAGAAAATACCTCTTTATAAACCACATGCTCTTTGAGATAAGCACGATGATGCTGCACTTGAGGGACATCAGGATCATCTATACAATATTCCAACAGGAATTATGGAACTGGAAAAAAGAATACATAGGAAACCATACTAATATGCAAAACAAAAATGGAGACAATATCCACAAACACAATAAACACATGCCATGACGATTCTGTAAAACATATATATGCTCACAAAATCAATACTTTAATTTATACCACTCAAGAAGTATCAGTGGAACCTACATGTATGTCAAGACATTGTTAGTGCAGTAAGGAGTTGAAATATCTGCAATGTACTTCCATCAAAAAATATGCAGAAGAGTGAAGGACTGAAGGTTAATGTGGAAGAAGATTCTTTTCATAACAAAATGTTTGGTGATACAGGTTTGAAAAATCTTCAAAACCAAAATAAGACCATTTTTTATTTGAAAGGTAATACTAATAAACTTGAAACTAAGTAATTAATCCAATAACAATTTCTTTCCCTTCCATATTTGAGAAGTTAAATCTTTTTTGAGTAATTTTGTCCTTTGAAATTTACTCTACTCTGTACTGACTTTAGTAGTTTGGAACGGGCTTCCCTTTAAATAAGTTGCCGGACAGAAAAGTGCAAAATTCTTCACATTGGTGGGTCTTTAGAAAGAAAAGCTTCCTTTATGGCTCGCCAATTCGATGAGCCATATAGAATTTTTTATGTATGAGCCTATGAGGGATAGTACCAAACAATTTGAACATATACTGGCAACGCTGCCAAAGAATGAGCGAAAGTTCATGCTTACTTGAAGTCTAGTCAACATAAAAATCTAAGATGGGTCGGCTGTGGGGCAAGCTCCATTAAAGATTTGACAGATTTTTACCACCGGTTGTCAACCTGACATGAATCCTGCCTCGCCGCCAAATCCAATGGACAAGCAATGGACTTGCCGCTAGTTGGCATTCCTCAAATTCTCCTAGTAAGACTGAAAGAGAAATCTAAAATAAGGGTAATTGGTTAATTTTCTATAAATTCTAGATGAAATGTTCCAGATCATCTTCTACTCCATCGTGCAACTCCCAGAGCATGTCTGATATAAAAATTGCTCAAATCTTCCATTCTACTTTTACCACCTCAGCACTCCTCTACAATCATTTTGTTTTTATACACCATCATATGTCTATTGTACATTAACGATAATAGGAAATGAAGAACAAATATCATATGAGAGCTATATCTCCAAAAGAATCCTCCCACATGAAATAAGAATGGTCTGCGTACTGATTCAAGGATGCCTCTAGCTTTACCAAGTGTCGTGCATTCTTAAACTTACAGGCACTTGCAGGAGAGTTTGTAGTAAGATTTTAGAATTCAACTGGAGCTCTCACTTCCGTTCAATAGAGTTCCCTAAGCTTAGGAAATACAAGTAATACTTTTACGTTCAAATTGGAGAAATCGTGTTGAAGTGCACAGATATCGACGAGCTCAAAAAAATTCAAATAATTGGATTATAAAATGAAAACAAAAGTCGGCCACTAGTGTATATAGAATATGGATATGATTATGGTGGGTGGGGATCTTATATTCAAATATCATCTCCATTGTTGCTAGTTATCCATTAGCTACATAAAATATTACTCACCTTTCGAAGCAAACTTCTACTTAGCCTGCGTTATCTAATACTAACTAGTGTTGTCTTGTAAAAATCCCCATAAGGCCTACAGCTAAAAGTCGTCATGTTAAAGATCCAAGGGGACACTATCCTATTTTATACTAAAGAAAAATGGATGAGATAGGAAAGTTAAAACCGCACACAAGCAAGCAGATATATTAATGATATTGAGAAAAACTTGTCTTTGAAATTGATTACAAACTTGGAAACGAACTTAGATTTCAATATGATGATGTTAAAGGACTTTACGAAGATCAGTTGGTGTTCAGTTATCATGGAAATTTACCCCTAAATTTACCTAGAAAAGAAAAAATGGTGGGAAATATCATTGAGCCAGACTGCAACATAAGCAGATGGTATATGATATGGTAAAAATGAAGAACAGTGGACGAAGGAAACCAATTAACCTAATTAATTGACAAGCATTTTCTAACTTCAGTTAGTCTATTATATGAACATACCAATGTAAAGACAAAGGAAAGACAATTTGCAGCATAATGTAAATGCGTGGGGACAAAAATGAACCTACACTCAAGGGAACCAATAATGTCCAACATAAATTCCTCCCCGAAGATTTTATCAAAGATCTGTGGGCTATTAAGTAATACTGCACAGGACCAAAAGCAAAAATACAAAATAATGTTAAAGTTGAACTGGATAATATATTATATGTAATGTAAGTAGAGGATTGCAATCAAGAAAAGCTTACTTATCCCTCTAACCAATCTGAATATCATGTGAAGGCCCTCCATGTTCTCCAAATCTTCACACATTCTAAATAGGTCTATAAGTTTCGGGAAAAATTCTTGCTGCAACACAGAGATAGATCTAGAGTTAATATTAATCAATTGAAGAAAATCACATATTACAACAACACTATTTCCGATATGTGAGAAACTATTCATGCAAATTGATTATTTATTTTTTAATTAAATTCCAAATCTCAGATAAGCAGTCCCCATTATGTCAACTACAACCAAGTTTTCCCTGACAAGATGGGATCAAATATAAGGCAAAATTCCTTATCAAGAATCACAGATTGCAAACGTTTACAACCCAGCAATAACAATGGACAACTTTGGTTTTGTGTTATCAGTGAAATTGGAAGACATCTTGGTCCTTCAAGTTGAAGCACACACTGGCTATTGACCATTTTATAAACAAGCATAAATTATTTTAAAGTCCATGTCCAATGTTATGACACACTTAAGATTCACGACAGACAAGGCCAGAAAACGTCCATGAAGAGTAAAAGAGCATTGAGAAATCTTCACACACATGTAAGTCGTGATACTTCTGCAATGGATGCAGGTAGTTTGAATTGGGTTTGGTTTAGTCAAGTTTCGTAATTATCATCTACAATAAGTAGCATAATCCACACATTATAGCCAAAAAACGTCCATGAAGAGTAAAAGAGCATTGAGAAATCTTCACACACATGTAAGTCGTGATACTTCTGCAATGGATGCAGGTAGTTTGAATTGGGTTTGGTTTAGTCAAGTTTCGTAATTATCATCTACAATAAGTAGCATAATCCACACATTATAGCCAAAGTCATTCAGGTGTGCGTTATCAAATACAAGAAGACTGATAGTTTAACATGAACCAACTATGAAGGGACTGCATAAGTGCATATAATCCAAACCAAATTTATCCTGAAAGAAACATCAGAGTCGGAATTTAAAGTAAATACAAAGTAGCACACAAGGTCCTGTTTGGGTATGGAGTTCTGAAAAGCTTACATCTTGTAATATTAGTTCTGCAACACGCATCTGATCAGTGATGCCACATTCTACCACATTCTGCATGCAGCAGCAAATTGCCTTATCAAAATTCAGGATTCTAACACGGAATAATAAGCCGAAGAAAATTCCCCAGCCAGCTAAAGAACACTATTATGCGTGATGGCAAACATGTGTATGCAACACATTTATTTCAATCCCGTTATTCCAAGACAAGATATATTAGGAAGAAAATACAAAAATAACTAAAGAAAGCATCCCGATAAAATTTCCATTCCGTCGTCTAAGTATCATTAAATTATGAATTTTATTCAAATCTTTCAAAATTTAGTTCAAGCATTATTATATATTTATATATTCTAATAATTTGAAATCCCATCATCTATCATGGGCTATAACATATTCAAGTGCCTTTAAAGGTGCTTCTGTATAATGTGTTAAGCAGACAGACTAGAAGATAGCAAACCTTGTAAAGAATCAAGGAAAAATCTACTGAGATGAAGAAATCAAGGCCTGCAAAGAGCGGCGACGAAGAGACATAGACATATGACACAAGCAGAATTGGACCTCCAACCCTTTCATGACCCCCAAGAAGTTACATATCATTGTGGTTAAGTGGCACACAAGAACATAAAGAGGGCAAACTCAATGGACTACATGGAGACCAAAATGTAAGGGATGGAATGTGTGAGGCTGCATGAGGTCATCTGAAATAAAGAACTGTCAAGACGAAAAATGTATACCTTGCCAAAAATACAGGAGATAACTGGCATCTATTGAGCCAAAAGACATGATTAGCAATTTGTTTTCTGTATAAACATGATACAGTGGGAAAGTGTTGATGAAACGGTAAGAAAATTATAAGATGGGAAAGAATAAGAACTGTAGCAGCATTCAATATAGGAAAAAGTTTAGGGAGAAGAAACACAAAAATTGGGAATATGAAGAAGAAATAAAAACTGGTGTATGATCTAAATCACAATATATTTATGAGAATTACAACAGCAAATTGTTACTAGTTTGAACCTCCTCATAACAAAGTGACAGCAAGTTCAGAATTGGAGTTTTAACTATCATATTGCATTTTTTTTCTAAATATATATTAATAGTAGCATGGCAAATTGCATAAAAGCAAAAGATTTGAGATAAAAGTATTAGACTTAAAGGAACTGTATGACAAATATGGAAGAATGAATCTTTAAACTTAAATCTTTTGCAGCATTTAAAAACCATTTAAGAAACAGGAAATCAATTTCATTTCATAATGAACACAGCTACAGGCAACACAAAAGATAAAAATCATTAGAAATCAATCTTGGGCTAATGTATAAAATTACAGCATATCTACTCCAGATAACTCAGGGTGCAAAATACTAGAATACCACCATAACTTGCAATAGAAGATCATCTTGCAGATTCACCTTTAATATCAAAGGGAGAGTGGATAGCTCGACAGGTGGCAACTCTCTCATTTCATTGTTACCTCCATAGTATGACTCGTCTGTAGTAGTAATCAAAATTGAAATGGTAAATAACATTCAGCTTTACACATTCTACGCAAACTAATTAAGACGTGAAATAAAAAAAGGAAATTAGAATTTATCCGATTATCTATTTATCAAATATCCGTTTAATAGCTATTTGGAAAAAATAAAATAAAATGCAATTATTTGCAGAAGACTCGCTCTTGTAGAGTGAAATTATGTCTAAATTATGGCAGAATTTGACTTGCAAAAAACATATGCACTGAACATAACCAAGAAGATTACTGCATCAGAAGTATTGTAAAACTAACAAGCTAAGCGTTGCAGCAAATGGAAACTCAAAGTACTAAGCAATCTAGAGCTTGACCCTTTATTAAATGGTTTTGGTTTCAAAATGCAAGTGCTTGGCTTGAATCCACGATTACTGCCATTTCTTTAAAGAACAATGACCAGAAAAAATTCCCAAAAAAAGAGCAAACAGTTTTTAAACTGAAGAACTCGGAGAGTACAATGAAATGGGGATCTAGATAAATTGCATCTATAGGACTCTAGGTACAAAATATTTCCTACAACACACTCCACAGTAAAATATTGACCATAAAATATATCAATAACTCCAAGCGTATGGTTTCTATCTTCAAGGTTTAAAAACTTAAAATAAAATAAGCCCGACCTCAAAGCATCAAGTTCATTGACATCCTTATCTTCCCTCCCCCCCCCCACTCCTTTGAGTGATAAGGTTGAAGCCTGTGGGACATGTGTTACCATTACCTGCTAAACCATTGGCAATTAGCAATTTGGAACCGGTCATTCGCAATCGGGAAATATTTCTTACAACACAATCTCCACACAAGCGATCCGGATTGGAAGAATCATCGGTCCAATGTAACGCATTAGGAACGTAGGTTAAATGTGCATAAAGTCGGCTTTGTGTGACTACTAACTATACTAAAAATAAATTTAAAAAATTTCAAGAACTAAAATAGATAGCTAAGAAATTATATATATATATATATATATATATATATATATATAAAAGAAATGGAGGTCAAAGGCTCGTTATGCACGTTAGGCTTGTGATAAGCTGGTGTAACGCTTCCTCTTATGATGTCGAAAAAAGTCGATCCTCCGCCGTTTGTTCCGACGATTCGCACCCACCATCTTCATCTTCATTGGCTAAGATTATTATGTGATTCTAACATTTTTTTCACCGTTGATTTAGTGAGTGCAAAGTTGACGGTTTACCAAAAATAAAACATTTTTAGAATTTTCACATCACTAGATCAACAGTGAAAAGGTGTTAGAATCACATGAAATTTGGTGCATCAACGAGATGATAAGGATCAAGTTGGGCGGTCCTAATCATTGGAAAAAGGTGGAGGGTATACTTTTCTCAATGCCATCCTAGGGCCTTTGTCCTCCATTATTATACATACATGTACACATACATATACAAATAATCCAAAAAAAAACACTCCATGTTCTAGAGCTACGTTTTCCATGTTGTATTCGTGTATCGACGAAAACTACCCCTACTATACCACATTACATGACAAGTAGCGTTACACGTTCCCGTTTTCGTTCTGCGTACCGAGACATTCCGCATTCCAGGTAACACTGTGGGACACAGACCTGCCCTAATAAATAACGTTGGTCTCTTTTTCCCCTTTGGGTTGGTTGCATTCTTTATTCGTGATGATTATGACCTGCTGGACACAGTTTTAATGCTATACCAAACTCTCCTCGCCCCATCAGGTATCACCCAATCTTTATCTAAGCCTACTCAGATCAAAATGGAGGGTTCAGCTTAAGCATAACAAGACCGCAGGAAGACTAACCACATATATCATTTTGCCTAGAAATAGAAATTACCATTTGATTGCAAGGCACTTGTAGCATCAATAGCTTCCATTGCCGATGAACGGGGAACATCAAGACCTACAGGAAAATGTGATTTAAGATGTATATAATATATATGTAATATAGAACAGTTAACACTTACTGCCAAGGGTATTAAAATGTAAGTTTCTCTGTACTCCACATATGTTGTCCCTGTAAAACAGAAGATAAAATTAATGCAATACATGGGAGAAAAAAGATTGAAGCATATAAATAACTGTACCATATGTAAGAGCACCCCGAAGCCTCTTGGAAGCTAAGGGCCATCTCAGTAGAAGATTCTGGATCTCTCCAGGATATAATTGTATCTGCAAGAGAAGAAGCGAGCATTGGCGGGTGCTTGATTTTAAACTAAAGAAGGTTGAAAATTCAGTACCATGAACCCACCTTCTTGCTTTCTGTAGATTTCTTCAGAAGAAATGCGATGAGCAAGTATGCCATCATTAAATTCTTCGTCAATGACGAGTAAACCAAGTTCCTCTGACCTCTGCAAAGGAGAACCATAAAAGTGTAATGATAAAAATAAAGCCGACTGATTTCCATTTAATAGAAGACCAAAGGGGAAATAAAAACGAGACGTTTCAGCCACTTTCATTAGAGCATATTTGTAAGGATTTAAATAAAAATATAATAAACAGTTCTTTTTTATTTTGACAGATCTGCAACTTTCAGAAATAGCACCAATAACAGACATGACCGCTATGGCCCTCAAAACGAAACCCACTGTACTTTATATATGTACCAAACTGCTAGCTAAGCCTTGTGCACTAAGATATGCAAAGCGTAAATTGAAAAACATCCAATAATAATTGCTACATTGGAATGTGGATACTTGTTAGGATCTGAAAAGAAACATCTGGAACTGCATTTTCCAAAAGTCAAGCATTTCTGTATTATAACAGAAAAGGTGTGTTCTACCTTTATTGCTAATGACTTCATGGACCCTCCAGAACATTGTCTTTAATAATATATCTAACTGAACAATTCATAAAGTATGTCTCACTTGAACTGTTTGTAATAAGACAAAACTTGTTGGCAACGCAGCTTGAAGAAAGAATGTACAGAGTTGATATGCCAAGACAAATTTCACATTTCTAAAACTTCTAGACAAGGCCACAAGGGCGCTTCAGAACAAGAACAGCGTAGGTTGGCCAAGGCATAAAATTAAAGCTCAAAGCAAGACATGCAGCAAAGCGGTTAATGAACAAAACTTTATACGAAGACTCCCATCTAATAAATCTTGTACTTTCGATCAAAACTAGAAATGGATTTTTTTGTGTGTGGCGGGGGGCAAGGGGGAGAGCAGCAATAAGAACATAGTGTTCACAAGGAAGATGAAATTTATTATTAAAAAATGTGCTCTGCATGTTTCACTGTCGAGAACAACAAACTCTCGGACATAATTGATATTGAATCTTGGCATTTGGTGTTTGAAAGACGAAGCGCCTTGAAGCCTCAAGCACCCAGGCGATACGATCTGAAGCGCTTGCCTCAGGCGTCCAAGTAAGGCTGAGGCGAGCGTCTAGAGTGTTTTTTATTTAAAAAATAATATAAATTTCATATTATTTCACTCTCCTTATTGTTTATGTATATTTGTTTTCTTCTTAATCATAAAGAAGTCTTTTATGAGAACATAATTGAACCAAAAATGAAAAAGAGACTAGTTTTTTAATTCCAAATAGAAAAAATTCTTCAAGCATGTAAGCCTAGAAAAACATTTTTATTTCTTTATTTCACATTCTTTCCCTAATCATCAAACTGACATATTAAAATCCTATAGTGTGTTTAAATATTTGTCGCCTCACTTCACTCAGACGGTAGCCTTTTTAGCGTCTCTCCCCTCAAGTGATAGTCAGGCTTCGTCGACGTCCCCTAGCTTTTAAACATTGTTGGCATTCATAAACATAATTGCGATAAAGTTATTATCACTTAAAAGTGTCTAGGGAAATGTCACAACATATTGAAACAAAGGCCGCATTGTTGTGAACAGACTTGTCAAAGCCAAGCTAGAAAGCACAGACACATCCAACGACATGTCATGTCCAAATCCAACATGTATCGAACGCCGACACCATCCCAACACATCGACCACGCGTTATACATGTTACCACCGACACTTTCCCAACACATTGACCACATGTGTCCTACGAGTGTTAGTTAACTAACAAAAAAACACATTAGGATCGTATTTTAATTATAAAACTTAGAGCTTAAATCATATATAAATCTAGTTGATGTGTCCTCGTACTCATATATGCTTCAAGAAAATAATCATGTTTTTTGGTAAATTAGATACCGGTTCATTGTTATTAGCGGCTTGTCAGTTGTTTTAACTGCATCCTTGTCCTTTTCTATGGACATTACATCTTTTAATTTTATTATTTTTACCTACATGTGACATAAGTATCAATATATAAATTTGATTGTCCGGTCTTGCATTTTTACATACAGTTTGCAAAACACTACCCACCCTGCTACTGGATAAAATATGTAATTAGGCAATTAGTAATGCCAGGTGAATCAACAGAAATTTTCTGTAGCATGCAACTAGAAGTGCGAGCAATTTCTGATTACAGTACAAAGAAATTGTGTCCTCCAGAATGTCTACCATTAAAGATAATGCAGTTATGAATACTCAACACTCCACTTAACACTCATAGCTTTAAGACAGTTCAGTAATAAAAGTAACCAATGAACAGCAATTCCAAAAATTTCATTAAAAACAGTGGTAAGAAAAAGACGTTGGAAGAGTACCTCCACGTAATCCACAGTGACATGCCCGGTTCCCTGATCCTCCCATTTGCCTTCTTCATTCAAGCGGTAAACCTTAACACGCTGAAACATGCATAAGTAATCAGTTGATAATGGTATTCACCACAAGCTGTGATGCAAATAATAAAGTGGAAGTGGAATCAACCACTGATAAAAAAATCAGCAACTGCAAGTTATAAAAGTGGAGCTGCAAGCTAAAAAAGTGGAGCTGCAAGCAACAAATTATGATCGATCATCTTTATCCAGTCTCCAATGTAGATTGGAATGACAGTTTAAACAAGGCCAAAAATATTGCATGGAGATTAAACACATCATATGGTTGAATTTAATTTTAAACAGGAAACTGCATGGAATGTTAAAAGAAAATGGATAGATTCATATTACGGATAAATGTGTAGATGAGCCGAACACAACTCTAATATTTGGAGCATATGCTAACGACGGCGGATAGTGGAGGGTAAGTACATAGAACTTGTTAAGCCTACTATTGAGGAGGGAATTGGTGACAAAGGAGAGAACCGAGGTGAACTTGAACTTTACACGCAGTAAGAGAAAGGACCGAGGTGAACGATAAAGGATCTGTGTATTCAGACATCTGCACATTGAAGATAGAGCGTGTATAGTCCTCTATTGCTTATTCCTATGGATGTATTAGATGTTTAATTTTAAGAAAAACAGCTAACCGGTGAGACTATGATGGAGAGGGAAAAGGGGGCCCAAATCTGAAACCTAGGTAACTAGGTAAAGAGGTTAAAACTGAGAACTAGAAAAACTTTTTTGCCACTTACTAAATGACTGACCAAACTCTTTTAAGATGAAATACATTGAGGAAAGACTAACAAAAAATTTATCTACCGTATATCCTCAATGTATCGTTATCTTGGCCACTTTCCGCAACATGTACTGTCCACATAAAGTAAATAAAACAAAATGCTAATGCTTGATATTTTACAATTTAGGATTCAACGTCCTCAAAATAAATTAAAAAACTTCATGTTCGCATGTATAAATCCTTTCTGGCAGATGCCGTCATTCTACTTTTATCTTACACTCGAAACTAAAGCTTAAACACAGTTCGGATAGATTCATATTACGGATAAATATGTAGATGAGCCGAACACAACTCTAATATTTGGAGCATATGCTAACGGCGGCGGATAGTGGAGGGTAAGTACATAGAACTTGTTAAGCCTACTATTGAGGGAATTGGTGACAAAGGAGAGAACCAAGGTGAACTTGAACTTTACACGCAGTAAGAGAAAAGGACCGAGGTAAACGATAAAGGATCTGCGTATTCAGACATCTGCACATTGAAGATAGAGCGTGTATAGTCCTCTATTGCTTATTCCTATGGATGTATTAGATTTTTAATTTTAAGAAAAACAGCTAACCAGTGAGACTGATGGAAAGGGAAAAGGGGGCCCAAATCTGAAACCTAGGTAACTAGGTAAGGAGGTTAGAACTGAGAACCAGAAAAACTTTTTTGCCACTTACTGAATGACTGCCCAGACTCTTTAAGATGAAATACATTGAGGAAAGACTGCCTTTGATGGATAAGCAAAAAATTTATCTACCGTATATCCTCAATGTATCGTTATCTTGCCCGCTTTCCGTAACATGTACTGTCGACATAAAGTAACTAAAACAAAATGCTAATGCTTGATATTTTACAATTTAGGATTCATCATCCTCAAAATAAATAAATAAAAGTCGTTTTCGCAGGCAGATGCCGTCATTCTGCTTTTATCTTACAGTCGAAACTTAAAGCTTAAACACAGTTCGGTGATCAGCGATTGAACTTTGTCGCCAAATGTGTCTTTTGTATGAGCACTATCATGGTATTATCGCAGAATTTAATGTTTTGCTGCTCAACATGTAACCAACTTCAACCATTTGAACGCCATTTGGATAGCAGTAAAGCAAGATTTTGTAGCAGCAACTCCATCCAACTTCAAAGGTTGCATAAAACGCCATGAAAGCAAGTTATTGTGTTGACTAACAGTACAAATCAAGAAAGTATATATAAACTGAATTCAACCTTTTAAACACTATTAAAACAGTGAGCCAGCAGTTCAAAACCCTACAGTGGAGGCAGAAGAAGAAGAAAGAACTACAGAACGAATCTAGGGCATCAATCAGCATCGATTAAACACGAAAAGGGACTAGTAAACGAACTCTCAAATCCCTAGAATCAACTAACCTGCATAGAATTCGAAGAATTGGAGAGCTTCCCAACCGCGCCCATTAGCAGAGGTAGAAATCGAACGAACTCGGACGGGCGAATCGAACAATTCGCGAGTTCAGTGGAGATTTGAGGGCGCAATAGAGAAATTAGGGGAGAAAAGCGCGGGTTTATGCAGGATTTCAGAGAGAAGAAACCCTAACCACCATTAACGTCGTCGCTTCTCCTCAAACCCTTTCCCCTTTCTCGTTCCCTCTCTCTCTAATTCTCTCTCTCTTGATTTTTTCCCTACGTTGTTTCTCTCTCCTTTCTCTATGAATACGATAGGAAGGATAGGATGTTTAGAGAGGGGCTGCGGGCTCCACCCAATGCGCTTGGACTCTGAGGATATTTACCAAAATGGCCTTGGGCTCCAAATGAATAAGTCGACTTTTCATGATTTCATCATATCAGAATCTAAAATTTAATTTATTTCAAAAAATATATATCTAAAATTTGACATCTGTATTTATTACCTCGGAAAATTCTTTAATGGTCGCAAAATCTATCTCGACAGATATAATATCTAAAATGATATTTCTAAATTGATGATATTTACATAGCTCAATAAAGATGAACTACAGATCAATATTGTTTAATTGAATTTTTCAGACATGTGGTGCATGATACCTTTCTTATAAATTTATATTGTTTAATTGAATTTTTTAGACATGTGGTTCATGATACCTTTCTTCGAAAGTTTTGTAGGTAGCCGCAGGTTCTTGACTTTACCATGCTCTAGTATTATCAATGAGTCAATACAATGCTTTGATGTCCTTGAAACCCAAAATATAGAATCCATTCATTGTAACAACTCTGAAATCGCTGTACAAATTTTTCTTGTTATTGTACAGAAAAGAGTATTAAAGCCTGTGTAAGAGTTAAAAGTTATTTTTGATAAATAAAAGCAAGAAGCGACTTGAAACTCACTGGTGAAACCCCTGTACTGCTGTGACATAGCCTGTGTATTTGATTCCCATCAGACATAATTAATTTTTTTCAGATTTTTCTTTTTAATTTTTGGAAGCCCAAGAGTTGCGCGTGCAATACACGGAGAAATGAAAAGTTTCAGAAAAATCAAACAGGCGCAATGAAATATACACACCCAAATACCTACGTGGCACGAATCTCGAGGCAAGAGCTCGAGATCCGACCGCCCATTCTCCCCGTTTGGCTGGCGCCGACAGTCAATCTTGCCCCAATTTGCTTCGTGCTTTGCACACACACCTCTTCGACTTCTCTTAACTCCCCTGCACTTTTTGATTTCCCTGCAATCAAACAGAGACCCTTCAATTCACCATTTAACACATTTTTAATGTTTTTTAATCCAAAATTTTAATTCCCAAACCCTGATTCTCCACTATAAATACCACCTCATGCCCTAGCTTCCCTCTATTCTAAAAATTTCTAGCAAAAACACCTCAAAAGTTCCTAGATGCAGGTGGAGTCAAATGGAGTGAGCAACCTAACTCCTTCCATCGAAAATCGAAGCCGTTTCCAGAGCTCCCACGACACCACGAAGCCCTCTCCCTTCTTCCTTACCCTTTTCTCGATATTACCAAACTGTAAATCATCCTCATCTTTTCTTCTTTTCATCTCAATTTATCTTCTAAAAAGTTATCGGTAAAGTGGAGTTACTCCTGACACTTTTCTTTCTTATCTTGAAACTCCCTTTTCCTTTATACCTTGGTCAAACTAAGTTTACCACCCCACATGTAACTTTAATTACAAACATTTAGCTTTAAGTTTAACCAAAATTCTCATGCGGAACAAACATAAACGAACTTTTTCGTTAAAATACCCTGAATTTTAGTATAAATATCTTTTCGATAATTGTTTAAATAATACCTTTAGGAAAACTTCACGGGGTAACGACCTACTCCACACGCACACTTTGGTTTCATAGCACGTATCTACATATATATATATAGTTGGTTCAAAGAACAACTTTACAATAAAATACCGCATCTTCTCAAAACGGTTTTTTTTAAAAGCTGTATTTTGTAATCCTTGACAAATATCAACCCTCATTAGGGGACTCACTAATGGATGGTGCAGATTATCGCACATCCTTAGAATAGTAGAGTGAGATGCAGAACTCCTCACAGAATATTCGATCTCGAAAGGAAATAAAATGAAATGCGGCTTTTCTAAATAAAACTAAAATTTTTAAAATTATATAAAAATTATAAATCCATATTTTCAATGTGTTATGAAACTATATTTTCTAAAATGAAAGATTAAACTTTTAATAAAATATTATCAAGTTATCAAAAAGGGCTAGTTTTCAATAAAATATCATAAACTTTTAAAAGCTAAGTTTTTATCATTAAAATGCCCAATAATTAAAATACATGCTCATAAAAACCCTAAAAGTTATAAATCACTCTCGAGGTTTATTTTTAAACTATATTAAAATATTTTTCATAAAACCCTCTCGAGATATGCAAACAATATTTTAAGAACTCTATTTTAATACAGGTTTAAGCGGGATCAATTCTCTTGAGCCCTAGGGAGCCGGAGAAAGTGAGTGCTTGCCTATTCATGTTAGACAACTTAACAGAGTTATCGATGACAATTGTCTTGAAAAAAAACACAAATCCGCCGTCCATGTGCAGCGGTTGCCGATTACTTCCGAACTTAAGAAAGTCAAGAGTTAAATCCGTTCACAAACGTCTGACTCAATCTGAGTCCAAACTCAAACCAGGATCCAACAATCAAACACGAACTTAAATACTTTATCATGAACTTGAATACCCGAATTCAAATATCAAACTCAAACTTGTATACTTGACTCGACTTGACCGAACCGTGGTTATAACGTAACATGAACTTGACATGACTGCTTGAACACATGATTACATCCTAAACATGAACATGTACATTTTATATCCATGAATTCAGCCAAGACCTATATTCTTAATCTATATAATACAATACACGGGGATAAAAGGGTAGATTGGTACGGAACGTATATCGTGGCACGAGAGGTCACTTAAAAGACACCTACATGAATTCATGTGTCGTTGTCCCGTTGGTTATGATGGGGCTTTGTACTACATGTTACCATAGTCCATGGGGTAAGATGGACTCCCCTCGTATACATGAATAGCTTCCTTATCAAACTACAAATAACCACGTTAGAATAACTATTTTATACCTGTGAATGATCGTATACACTTTACCTGTTCATTTCACATTACATACTATCTTCTCTTTCTTCCTTTGGGACTTACCGAGCGCTAGTTCGCCGACGACATTTTTTCGGTTTCTTTTTTTAGGATGTTCGTCAAGAGAACCGGAATCTGAGGAGATAGAGCCGAGCCCGGAGGACTTGAACCAGCTTACTGCATAGCCAGATTACTAGCTCTTTCTATCATGCACTTACTTTCTGTATGTCATTGTTTAGTCATTGCTTTGTTTATTGTATCTTTTATTTCAGACAGTTGTATGTAAAGTTGTCGTTTCATTTTATTACTCTTATCATTCTTGTTCATAAATATATTGCTTAATTACGCTTAGCATAGTAAATACGCTGCGGGCTTACCACGTCACCGTTTTCGTCTACTGGGAAACAGGGTGTGACAGATTTTGTTGGTGGCCCATGCAGGTCAGTCTGCATGAAGTCTTAAACAATATATCACAAGAATTATAAGAATCAGCAACTATACATTCCTTGCATTTCAAATTTCTTGAATCTATCATAAGCTTTCATTTGCTATCAAGGTGATGGATTCTGTCACGCCCCGCTTCTCAGAGTACGCTAAGATAGGCACGTGACATAGCCAACCATGCTACCTGTGGGATAGGAAATATCCTTCCACAGTCACATTACGGCTGTAGAGATATCAAGAACAATAATAAACTATCTAACACATGTCCATAAGCCAGAATAAAACGAGTCAAGAATAAAATAATGCGGATGCAAAAGATCCAATACAAGAATAAACTGGAATGTACGTCCCATAATGCGGGCTCATATCAGGAATGAAAATACCGAAAGTAAAATAAACTAACTACTAACAAGTCCTCACTGCTCAGCCTACTGACTGAAATACTTCTGCTCGGCCTGCAGCAAAGGTAAAGAATCTGGGCCATGCAAAACCCAGACGTCAGTACGTCATAATATCAAGCAATATTATAAACATGGGTAGCGAGATATGCAGGTATGAGTATAAATGGTAAAACAGGTATAACAGTGATATAAGTGAGGATAATGAGGGTAATGTGTAGTGAGTAATCTAAACTGGTCTATTGGGTTAACTTCTCTCAAGTCTTTGAAATCAATTTGATAAATCATCGATGTAACTCAATAGTATCCCGTGCGTGCCGGGACCACGGTGAAGATTCTCGGGCTGAATCTGAGACGTGCCGCTAGGCAGTAAAAGGTGGTATGTAACGATGAGTGATGTCAGCATCATCATCCCGGGACTGGCCTAGCCCGTAAGACTGATCAGTAAAGGTATTGAACTGTCGAGTTACAAGTCAGGTTTCATCATTGATTTCCCCATACCCCCAAGTTATGTGTCCAAGTCAGGTATTAATAAATCTGGAGCTAATGCCAACACAGGATCAAGCAGGTACAGGTTTGTCTGGATAGACAGCAGGAAATGTCCGTAGGGACAACAGGTCAAAATTGCTGGCATTAGTAACAAGATCAGGTAACAAGTCAAGCTATGGTACATCAGGTCAAGTCAGGTAGTGTATATGAATCCAATCATGTCAGGTAAGTGTATGGTATCAAATCGTGTCAAGTAACAGTAGTGCATCAAGTTATGTCAGGGGTGCACAATTGTCACGTGGGTGCTCATAATCAAACTATAATAAACATGGGTACACAAAACAAGTATGGGGTATCAATGGAACAATAAAATAGAATATTGTGATGTAGTATGCAAACATGTATAAATTCAAACACATGGATGCACGGTTATCGATTAGGGTTAAGATTATAGTTCCAATATTAATTAAGATACACTTTATCAAATATGGAATGTTAATAACACATTATTATGTATTAAATGATCTAGGGGTGCAATTGTATATATACTAAACGAGATGGATGCAAAATAGGTATCGAAAGGTTAAAACTATTAAAAAATGATACTATGGGCTATACAACTAAGAAATATATGATATAAATATGGATATGGGTACAGTGTAATGTAATCTAATATGCAACGAGATATGTTTCATGTTCTAAATCTAAAATGATATAAACGGAACATCGAAATGTAAAAAAATGTAATATAGGGCACTAGATTCAAACAACAGGTTTAATATGTATTTAAATAAATATTTAATAATCTAAATAGCATGTACTAAGTTTTACTTGCCTATATAGATTAAGAAACGGGTGTACGGAATGTCTCACGTCGGCGGAAAAAGTCGCGACGCGCGCACGGTACACGGAATGGATCCAAACAACGCACAAGGTGATCACACGAGTCAGGTTTGTTCGCTGGGTCGTCGGGATCCTCGACGGCACGTCCTTTTCCGGCGATCTAAACAAGACAGAGAACCCTTTTTTAAAAGAAAGAAAGCATAGAAAAGAAGAAGAAAAGAAGAAGGGAAGAATGAGAGAGAGAGCTCACCGTGGATTGGTGCACTGGGGTTCCAGGGGATTGAGGATATGAGGGAGTGGTGTAGAGTTCATCGGCGATGAGTGGCGATCGAGATGGAGGTTAGGGTTTCGGTTAGGGTTTGGGTTACTGGGTTTTCTTAGTGTATGGATGTGCAGGGTTTTGTGAAGGGAGAAGACAGAGGAGAGGGGAAGGAGAAGAGAGGAGAATGATGGTGGTGGCGAGAGATGATCGGCGGCGAGGGAGATGTGGTGGTGATAGGTGTTGTGGTTACCGTGGGCGTGCAGGTGAAGGCTTGGAGGGAAAAGAAGAAGAGGAAGATGGAGACGGGGAGGAGGAGGTTCGGTTGAGGGAGAAGGAGATGGCTTAAGGTTAGGGTTTGAGGAAAGGTGATGGGGTTCGCGGCGGTGGATTCACGAGGTAAAAGATGAGCTCAGTTTAAAAAAAGAAAAAGGAAAGAAAAATATAAGAGGGAGGTGACGAGATCCAAGGGGCGGTGACCAGATTCGAGGAATGCACAGTATTCGTGAGATGTGAGAGAGAGTGCGAGAGGAGAGAGAGAGACTGTCGCGCTGGGGAGAGAGAAAGAGAAGAGGAAAGGAAAGAGAGAGAGATTTGAGTGGGGCCCAAAGCTAGGGAAAGAAGCGTTTTCATTGGTTCATGGTGATGGGGCCCAGAGAAAAAAGAGAGAGAGCTGAGGGAAGAGATCGGAATTTTAATAGGATTTAGATTTAAAAAATTGAAAAAGGATTTAGTGGTTAGACTGAGTCAGGATTTTGTATTTTATTTTAAATTTAAAAAGATTGTAGTTTGTTATTGGAAAATTAAGAACGGTTAAAAAATATTCGAATTAAATTTTAAAATTAAATAAATTGAATTTTGGCGGGATACAAAATATTCCAAAACGCGCACGGGTCGGGTCCAAAATTTCAGATTTAAACTACGAAAAATATACGCGACTTCCAAATTTAAAAATGAATGCTCAGTTAATGAAAATGCATACCCCCAAGAACGGATGCACGTACATGCGCGTAGCCATCCAAACACGTCCGTTTCACTGAACGGGACGAGAACAAGATGCGCAGATGCTACCACGGGGTTAGGGTATCATGCAGGCTATGAAATGCAATTTTAATTTATTTAACATGACCTAAAAATGTTATATGTAAAATATGTGATGCTAGATAAAATGACAGTTTGCAGTATGCACTAGATGCACGTGTCTATTTAACAAGCCATGGTAGTCTATAAATATGAATCAACATGTTCAAGCAATCGAGTAGGGTCGAATACAAAGTAAATGTAAAATTACTATTCGCACCCAAACACGATAAATAAATAAAATGCCACAGATATATAAATACGGGAACTGGAATTGGTATAAATGAACTCGGTTGTTATAGATTCTCCTAACAACACCAGTACCAATGTCAATGGCAATACACCACCACCTACTTTAACACATCCCCATGCTGCTCCAATCAATGAACATACGGTGCTTTTAGAAGCCATCAAAAGTCTTCTGGAGGGCCTGCAATAGCAAACTGCTATTCTCATGAACCGCCCGGAAGCCGAAGCACCTGGAGTAAAGCAATTCCATGCGTTGCATCCAAGAAACTTTTCAGGGAAAGAGAGTCTTCTTGAGGCTAAAAATGAGCCCAGGGTATAGAGGATGACCTTGTCGCAGCACATGTACCAGATATAGTTTGGGTTCGTATGGCCAAGCTCCAGTTCACAGACAATGCAAAAGTCTGGTGGAAAGCTAAGGAAAGTCGTCTCACAAAACCAATAGAGTGGAAGACGTTTCGCGATCTGTTCGATGCGAAGTTTCCCCCGAGACTTCCCGTTTTTAGATGGAGCAACGGTTCATCCACCTGCAACAAGGCTCCATGTGGGTAAAATCAGTGGATGAATATGATTTCGAATTCATCATGCTTAGCAGATAAAGAATCTGTATCAAATTTTGTTCCGTAAAACACATCTTTATCATGAAATCATCATCTTATTAGGTTTGCGGCACATTTGATCCCGACTAATGAGATTCGGGCTAGACGATTCCAATAGGGCTTAGACCCAGAGATTCAGGCGGTATTAGGCACATGCGACTACCCAACTCATGAACTCCCCCTAAAGACAACACGTCGTTATGAAGCTGGGGTCAAGAAGAAGGATAAGCCCCAAACAGCTGGAATCAAACGTGCTGCTACACAGATGACAGGAGGAGCCTCTTATAGGCCGACTTTTGCACCCAGGAGGTCAGGAGGATCATTTAACCGGTCCAGTCCAGATTTCTGTTTCTACTACAAGAGAACTGGACACCTGGCGAAGGATGCAGGAGTGCAGATGGCCTGTATTTGATTTGTGGCGCGTCTACTCACGCGATAGGAGCATGCCCATATCGTTTTAACACAACACCAGCACCCAAATCCGCAATCACAGCCCCACAGAGGCCAGCCATTCAGGCACCTGCACCTCGCCTGGCTCTTCCTGCACCGGCTCCACGTGGACCACCTGCACAGTCTCATCGTCAATTCCATCAGGCACAGAGGAACGTGCCTCAAGGGCAAAGGAATGTGCCTCTGGCAAGGAGGAATGTACCAAGACGACAGGCTTTTACAATGACGATCGAGGAGGCCGAACCCACAGGACAAGTCATCAATGGTAAAATCCCCCATCCTTTAAATCTTTCAATCCTTGAGTATCGTCATACTTTTCCTATATCTAAACATGATCTCACACAATTTAAGTACTATACTAGTAGCCACCCTTCCTGCACTCGCGCTTTTCGACATCGGAGCTTCACACTGCTTCATGTCACAACAATTCGTGAGAACGCATGCGATTCCCGTGAAGCCGTTCATTTCAAGCTGGAATGTCAGTTCCGGGAATAGAGACTTAAAGGCAACTTTGGGGTATGATCAGTGCCCAGTTGTGGTTTGCGATCGAGAATTCTACGCAAATTTCAAAGTACTGGACATACCAAATTTCGATGTTGTGTTGGGAATGGATTGGCTGGGAGTATTCTATGCTACTATTGACAGCCGTCAAAGGAGGGTGGTATTTAAGATACCAGATCACCCGGTCTTCTATTTCAAAAGTGAAGATAGAACCTTGGAGCAAGGAAGCTACCGTGCTAAACCAAAGAATGTAGAAGTGTTCTCTCTACCGGTGGAAGAAGAAAAGCCTGAAGTAGTTCGAGAGTTCGAAGATGTGTTCCCTGAAGACATATCAGGTTTGCCTCCCGATTGAGCTCTTGTATTTAGTATTGATTTACAACATGGTGCACAACCTGTAATCAAAGCTCCATATTGATTAATTCCGGAAGAATTGAAGGAGATTCGTATTCAGTTGGACGAACTGCTGAAGAAAGGTTGGATCCGACCCAGTACTTCAAGTTAGGGATCTCCGGTGTTACTCGTGAAGAAGAAGGAATGTTCTTACATGATGCGTATGGATTATCGAGCTCTGAACGAAGTGATGATCAAGAACAAGTATCCACTACCACGCATCGATAGCTTTTTCAATCAGTTAAGTGGGTCCTGTGTCTTTTCAAAACTAGATCTTCGTTCGGGTTATCATCAGATGAATGTCAAAGAGTCCGACATTCCGAAGACGGCGTTTAGGACCCGTTATGGTTATTATGAATATCTCGTAATGCCATTTGGAGTGACCAATGCACCTGTCATCTTTATGAACTTGATGAACTAAGTTTTCCGAGAGTACCTAGACAGATTTGTTGTCATCTTCATCGACGATATCCTGGTGTATTCAAAAAATCGGAAAGAACAGGCCGATCACTTACGGATTTTCCTGGAGACATTGCGACAACACCAGCTCTACGCCAAGTACAACAAGTGTGAATCTTGGGTAGATCAAGTCGAATTTCTCGGACATATTATTTTAGGAGAAGGAATCTCGGTAGATCCAGTTAAGGTGTCAACTGTCAGCGAGTGGCCGACACCAAAGACGGTGAAAAATATAAGAAGTTTCTTAGAATTAATAGGATACTACCGACGACTCATCGAAGGATTTTCAAAGATTGCAGCACCCTTGACTAAGCTCACACGTTAAGATGAAGCATTCGTGTGGTCAGAAGTATGTGAAAAGGGTTTTGTAGAACTCAAGACGAGATTAACCTCTGCTTCTATCCTTATAATACCGGATCAATCTGCAGATTCGTCGTGCATTGTGATGCGTCCGGTAAAGGATTAGGATGTTGTAGGGTGTTTTTCGTCACCCCATTGAGATAGGAATGTACGCGCTTGTCAGGCGTACTACAAATTCTTCCTGTCTAGGGTAGGCCGGGGGTTATTGATTGTGGGGATCCGAATCTCCGGCAGCTGCGGACTAAACTGCTGTTAATTACCCCTCGCCTTTGAAACGAAAGAACTTCCGATTGACGGGTCAACTAGTCATGCGAACTCAATGTGCAATGTGTGTATGTGTGTCTTGAAAGGTTTTGGGTATATCAAGAGACTCACAGAGTTTATGGGGGTCCCGCTATCTGGATAGCAGGCTGGGGTCAAGGGGGATAGCAGCCCTTGCGAGGTGCGGGGCAGCGTCCCGTTAAAAAAATTTCTAATGGGGGATGTGTTTTGAGTATGGAGTGTATGAAGAAAGAGGGGTGAGGAGCGTCCTAAGGACGCATGAGGGTCACGTACCCTGCGCGTGGGTGCTGGGCACCTGCGGGTCACACGCCCGGTGCGCGGACGCTGGGCACCAGCGCCTCACATGCCCGGCAAATAGGCGCCTGCAGAAATAGGGGCCTAGCCTCGGAACTAGGAGTTAAACTCCCAAAAAGGTTTTGAATGGAGTTAAACTCCCAAAAAAAATTTATTTATGGAGTTAAACTCCAAAAGATTGGACCTGGGGTTAAACTCCTAAAAGATCTGGGTTAGGAGTTAAACTCCTTTGTGGGTTTGAGTCTTGGAGTTGAACTCCCCAAAAACTCTTCGAAGATGATCAAAGGGGATCCCTTTCTTCTCTCTTGAGCCTTGGATCTTCTTTTGAGCCTTAGATCTTTTCCAAGATGGGATTTTTGGAGATGGGTCTCCTTCTTCCTCCTCTCTGTTGGCTGGATCTCGGAGAAAAGGTGGTGAGACTTAAAAATCTCCCTTTTTAGAGATTTGATGGGAGATCTGGGTTCCCTTTCAAGGGTTTTATGGTGAAAAACATTTTTGTTTGGAAAAAAAAAAGAGTCAAACTCTTGATTTAATTCAAAAATGGAGAAGAAGGTTTATAACCTTGAGGAAGGAGAAGGCGGCACAGAAACCCTAATTTTTTTAGGGGAATCAATTATTGTCTTTCGTTTCATTATCATGTTGCCTTATATAGACTTATAAATTTACACATAGCCCATTGGGCTTTACAAAATGGCATTTTACTCATCCCATGTCTCATGTGCTTACTTCTTTTTATACATGAGCCACGGGCTTCACAAAAATTTGGCTTTTTGCCCATTTATTTTACATTCATGCATGAAAATTACATCAAACTTATTTATTACATAATTTTCTTCTTAGCATTGGGGAGGTCGGTCTCTTCATGTTCGGGCTCGACTTGGGCATGGGCCCACTTGACCTGGGCTTGGGCCCACTGTTTACTGCCGAAAACCGGGGAGACGGAATCGCGTAGGTCGTCTCGCCTGAATTTGGGGGGCAGATGCTATTTGGTTTTATCCGTCCACCTCTTCAAAGATGCTAAGTTGATTTATGGCACCGTGTATCGGAGGTTTGGACGGATGCGGCCGTTGTAGCAGACTTCGTCAGATTTCCCCCTCATTTCTGAGGGGTTTTTGATTGTGGGGACGCTCTTCCCTACAGGCGTAAGCCCCTGCAGTTAATTACGTTACCGCGTAGCGATAACCACTTTCTCCGGCTTCAGAAGTTCACCTCGTGTCGTGTGTGTTTGTTTTATTTTTGGTTGCCCGTGGATTGTATACGGAGATTAATTTATGTTGTCGACCGTAGGGCGTGGATTAGTCAAAATTCACATATTCTTAGATTTGGGTTTGGTTTGATTTAAGGATTGTTAACCTTGTTTGAGATTAAGATCAACTTAAATGTTTGTTAAGGATACGTTAGGCCGATATTGGACTAAGATCTACTTAACGGGGGTTTGGGATCATTTTTGATCCAACAAAAGAGCATTTTGGCTCTATCGTTTTAGTTTAGGGACGTTACGGTCCGTAGATCACCATTTTTGGGGTGAGGGTTTCGTTTAAGGACGTTATAGTCCACAGCTAGTTTAAAGACATTGCGGTCCAGGGAGTTGTTGGTTATCGGGACCCGCCACCTCTCTGATGACGTTGAAAAATTACAGCGACATATATCAAAGTTGTGGGGAGATGTACCCTGGAACCAATGAATATTCGTCAGAAGCTCGGTAGTCTTTTTTGGGACTAAGACCACTCTGAAAAATAAAGAGCCTATGTGCTTGGTTGATTATAAGTTTGGCCAAATTTGGGCTCAACCCAGTCATTTCATTTTTGAATAAAGTGTTAAACACTTTCTTCGGTTTGGTCCCCTTTCTGTGCCAACGATGCCGAGCATCCATATGGGTTCTGACGCCCACACTTTATCCTGCTTTTCCCTTTTTTTGGAGTGTTAAACACTCTTTATAGCGCCCACGTGTAGAGCACATGAGGTGCTTGGTGCTAGGCGCCAAGCGTTGGACACTGGTTTATGAGTGCAGAGCACTTTATGCTGAATAGCGCCCACGTGAGGGACACATGGGGCCCTTGACGCTGAGCGTCAACCACTGAGTACTAAGCACCCTTTATTAAGCAGCGCCCACATGAGGGGCACGTGAGGCGCTGAGCGCCAACCACTGAGTGCTAAGCACTCTTTATTGAGCGGCGCCCACGTGAGGGGCACGTGAGTCGCTTGGCGCTGAGCGCCAACCACTGAGTGCTAAGCACTCTTTATTGAGCAGCGCCCACGTAGGGGCACGTGAGGCGCTTGGCGTTAAGCGCCAACCACTGAGTGCTAAGCACTCTTTATTGAGCAGCGCCCACGTGAGGGGCACGTGAGACGCTTGGCGCTAATTTTTCTTCGTGTATTATGTTCTGAAGAGTTCAATTCTCTGTTCTTCCCTGGATTTTCGATCCCAAGAACAAATTCATCCCTATGAGAATTAAATTCTCATTTGTGGGAGACCTGTCTCATGAATCTCAGATCCATAGAAAGAACTATATTCTTTTATGAGGGTTAAACACTTAGATATGCAGATGAGATACTCTGATCTCTATTGCTTTTATTTACCTTGAAGAAAGTTCTTCTTCTTTCTTCTCTCTTAAAACTTTCTTCTTCTTTTTTTGCATGTTCTTCTTTTTGAACTTGAAGTTTATGGGGGGTTCCTCTCTACAAGACTTGAAGTCTTAGGGCCTTTATATAGTGGAGGCAAGTTTGTTGATTTAGTTAAAGAAATCTCTCATTGAGAGATCCTTAATTGATTTGGGGATTTTATCCACCGTTGGATCTTTGATCCAAGGATTTCTGTTTTACAGAAAATATTTTTTTTGTTTTTAACAAGATTGGGGAAATATTTTCCCATACAGAGCTTGTTCTGTAACTTGGTGATTTTTAATCACCATTGGATTTTTAATCCAACAGTACTTTGTTTTACAGAGAATAATCTTTCTCGTTTAGAAAGATTTGAAGAATATTTCCTCAACAGAATTTAATTCTGTATTTTGATGATTTATCATCTCCGTTGGATCTTTGATCCAATGGCAGAGAACTTTTAATTCTGGCGCGGGCGCCCTCGTGCAAGGCACATGAGGCGCTGCCTCAGAGTTTTTTTAACTCTTGGCGCTGATGCTCTCGTGCAAGGCACGTGAGGCGCTGCCTCAGAGTTTTTAACTTTTGGCGCTGGCGTCCTCGTGCAAGACACGTGAGGCGCTACCTCGGAGTTTTTAACTGCTGGCGCCCTCGTGCAAGGCACGTGAGGCGCTGCCTCTGAGTTTTTAACTCTTGGCGCTGGCGCCCTCGTGCAAGGCACGTGAGGCGCTGCCTCTGAGTTTTTAACTCTTGGCGCTGGCGCCCTCGTGCAAGGCACGTGGGGCGTTGCCTCTTTCAAATTTTGAACAGAGCTTTGCTCTTTTATTGGGGGAAATAAATGCCCCCCCACCGGTGCGCTCACGTGGATTACACATGAGTGCAGCGGTGGCAGGTTTTCCACCGTTGAATCTTCTTGGAAGTTGAATCGGCTTCCCCTGCCTATAAGTAGGGCCTTTGGCCCTTGAGATGACTGCTGTTCATCTTCTTCTCTTTATTCTTCTTCTGAGAATTTAATTCTCCTTTTTAGAGCTTAGATCTCTGCCCTAAGAAATCCCCTCTAGAGTTATAACTCTGCCCAAAATTTTGGTAAGGATCATAATCGAACCCATTAAACAGAGCTTTGCTCTTCTTAGATCACAGATATTAAAAATGTTTTTTTAGGGTTTCTTAACCCGTTAATGAAGAACTCTTAGAGTTTCTAGGATTTTTCCTTCAGATCTTTAAAGATCTTGGGGTTTTACCTTGTACCATTACTTTTACAGAGCATTGCTCTTTTGAATATTTTTTTATGGAATTTTATTCCCCTATTAATTACATTTGACAGATATGATTTCTGTCTGCAGAGCACTGCTTTCGAGGGAGGTCAACTCCTTAGCTCAATGAGTTTCTCATCAAATGAGAATCCTTTTAGGATTCCATCCTTAATGAGTGACTGCCTCATTAATAATGGGCCGTCACTTTGATTTTGTGGGTCCCCCTTGGTCCCTTTCTCCTGCATTGTAGTGCAGTACAATTTTAAAGTACAAAGTGTCAGAATTCGGATTATAGCGTTGACAACTAACCCCCGCCTCTTTTCGTGCAGGTACTATGGCTCTCGACTCTTCCTTCTCTTTTGTACGTTCTGAGAGCGCCTTTGCTGACGCGCCCGTGGATCGGGAAGTCTTCGCGCTCATTAAAGATCACGATCCGGAGCAGAAATCTCTTCATCTATGGGGGTCATGGTACAATCAGATTATCCAGGGTCGGCGCAGTTTTTCTTGTGCAGTACCCTCAGAGTCCATTTCAGCAATTCACTATGCCGACTCGCCTCAAGTGAATTCGCTGTAGAGGAGGTCAACTGGACCTCAGAGGGCCGCCTTCAGCCTTCTATGGCTTCAATACCCGTACAGCCGCCGATGGCTTTGGATATTTTGGGGCGATGCATATGTCAAGGCGACTCGCGCCCTTGGGGACAAGTATATATGATCGGTTTGACCCCTCGCCATTCAGCCAGATACCTACAGTGGGCTCAATATATCCTGTCGGCCAAGAAGTCGCTGTTGCTGAAGCTCGGGTTGTACCCCGCAATTTATGCGTCTTTTTTCCAGTATCTCGCGCCTCATGTATGGTGGGTAAAGTCTTTCCTAGAGCAATGGAACATCCCGACTCACACCTTTCTTCTATCGGACCGGGAAGTTTCGATTTCCTTGGAGGAGTTCACGGAAATTTCGGGCCTACCGTCAGAGGGGAACATTATGAGGAGATACTTTCCCCTGACGAGTGCATCTTTGCCACCAAATCATTACTCCGGAGAATGCTGTTCAACACCGATTCCCGAGCCTGATCAAGGTGTTGAACATTTATGAGAGCCTATTTCTGGAGTCTGGGGACATGGAGTCAGCTTCACAGATTTCATCGCCCAGCTGTTTTGTCAAAACAAGCCGCGAAATTCGCCAAGCTTGATGACCCATTCGGCTTTGGTTTGGATAACCAACTGACGGCGGAAGCGGATCTAAGAAATTTCTTTATTCCAGATACCCCTGTCATCCTTTTTGCAGAACTTGCCGCTCCAGACGTCGATGAAGAGACATTTTTTCTTGGATTCGTCGGCTTGTGGTTGAGCTGGTTTGTGATTCCGATGCACCCTCGCTACATGAGTCCGTCTGTCTTTTATCCAGCCCACCGCATGGTTCCAGGGACGCGCATCGCCGTTGGGATTGCAGGGCTAGCTCATCTATATCACGGCCTGAGCTTAGCAGCGGATACTACTCAGCCAGGGGTAAAACCTGTACATCTTCCGTTGTACTACTTCACGTCCTGGGTCGAGATGCACGTTCTTGGTGATTTCGGAGTCCACAAACGGCCCCACTTCTATGACAGCTATAACTTTCATCGGGTCATGTTTCTAGTTGAAGCTTCCGCATTAGATCCGTCGCAGCGAGAGGCTCGACGTCTGGTCTTTCGCCCGCGCATGTTCGGGGACAGCATGACCTTTGTCGACAAAGCCTTAACCATCGGCAAGGAATCCACTAAGGCGGTGCAACCGCTACGTGATACTTTTAAAGACGGGGCTTCCACATTGAAGGCTCGGGAGATCCCGCACTTATATTCTATTAGGCTGGGCTTTCTGGTGTTCAGGCAAAACACTTCAGCACTGTTCATAACCCGCACCGTTTCATTCAACAATCGGGTTACAATAAGGGTGTTCCCCTTGAGGCGTTCTTAGCCGAGCCGGCCGCTACTGAAGAGGGTATCCGCAGCGCACTACACAACTTTATGCGGCTAAACACGGGGTCCAATTTTCTTATCAGCGAACCGAGCTACGTGCCAAGAGCTTCGAACGCCTACGTGGCGTGGTACCAGCATGTGATGGGCGCTGTTATCAGGGAAGAGAGGCAGCTATTACTTGATCATAAGGATGTTGTCCCAGCTGGTAACCCAGCAGTCCCTTTGAAGCAACGGACTGCCGTTCTTCCTTCTTTAAGAGAAGTCGCTACGGTTGTGGCCCCACGTGCCTTCTCTGAGAAGCCTCCACCCCGTGTTCCCGTAGAGGTGGTAGCTGTAGTGTCCCCGGAATCCGCCGTTGGTGCAGAAATTGGGACCCGTCGCACGAAAATGCCCGTCAAGCGCAAGCTCTTGTCATCGGTCGCTGGTGTCCGCTCGCAGAAAAAGAAGAAGTCATTATTTTCTGCTGATGTCATATTTGGCCAAGAGCCACACGCTCCGTACAACGAGGGTTTGTGCGAATACGGGACCAATGAGGTTGACGTGCCTGCGGATGATACTGATCTACAGGCTGCTCTCGCGGCTTCCGAGCGACTGGCTCGCGAGGAAGCGGCGCTGATTACTATCGCGAAGTCAGGTATACTTCAGTTTTATTCTTCCGCGGCTATCTTTTTTTCTCTTTATTAGGCTTCTATTGACGCTTTCTTCTTCAACAGGTATTTCTGCCGAAGAGGCTCTCACGGCTTCCCTCAAGACGTTCGGGGAGGAAGAGAGGCTCCGCGCTTCTTTGGGTGTTGGTATGAGTTACTTCATTACACCTTTATTCTTTTTTATTCATGCTCTGACCCTCTCTTTTACTTTATTGAAGGGACTACCTTGACTCAGGTTATTCCAAGTGCAGTGCCGATCCCTGGTAGCGATGCCGCAAAACTTCAAGAGCCAGCTACTGTGGCCCCGGCTCTCCCAAAGTCACCGCAGAAGGCCTTGCTGAAGCAGCCGATAATGGACGCCATAACGGCTCCGGAGGCAGAGCTCGGTTCGGACGACGATGTCCCCTTGTTAGAGGTCTTGAGGAGGTCATCTCTCACTGCCCAGACCGAAAGGAAACGCAGGAAGCACGCGGTGAGGGAACGCGATGCCGTTTTGGCTGTAGGTGCAGGCTTAAGCAGCATTCCGCTTGCTAATACTCCTTCGGCGGATGTTCCCTCTGCCCTGTCTACCGCCCGTAGACAGGTTGCACGCGCTACTTGGGAAGAAACTGAAAAACTGCTCCAAGGTAGCGCAACGCCCAGTATTTTACTAGAACTTGATCCTCGAATTTTGACATATGCATTTTCTGCAGGGCCAAGTCTTGGCGATGGGATGATAGGTGAAACTCTGGCGGTTACAGTGCCCGAAGTTGCTACTCTCTCTCGGGAATCCGAGACTGTCCAGACCGCTGCTCTTTCTCCCTGCGGCTCCTTAGTATCGGCGGGCATCACAAGCGTTACGACGACCCTCGTCGAGTCAGGGGATGAAGCCATGGGCGCGGAATTTATTTCTCCGAAAGAGAGTGAAGAAGCCGTTATACCCGGTGATGCCTCCGTCATGGTTCTGGTCCATGATTTATCAGGTAGTCTTTGGGCCACCATTTTTTTAATTTTTTAATCCTATTCAGCCCTTCTAATGATATTTTGTTTGTCTTGAGTATAGGCGCGGTGAATCTTGAGGCTGTGCCGTCTGAAGAAGTATCGTCGGTTGCTGCTCTGACGGTCGCTGTCCTCTCGCCTTCTTCTGTGCCTTCGCAAATATTGGAAGGTATGGGTTTGTGACTTATTTGTTTTACTATGGATATCATTCTCCTTGTATTGATAGTCCATTGTCACAACTCTGCAGGAGTCCTTTTCGACCACTTATACCAGGTGTTGAACCTGCATTTCTCCTTTCAGTCGGAAATCGTTCCACCTTCTGGTATTGGTTAGTATATTCTTTAGCTAAAGTCTCCCCCTTCTTTTACGGATAGACGTATTGTTGCTAAGTCTTCTTCATATTGAACAAAGCGTCACGGGTCAGAGGAGGAGACGAGAGAACAACCGTGCCTCTGGTACCCCTCATCCTGCCGCCTGTCACACCCGTTATAATAGACTTCATTGCTGATGTGTTTTCTTTATTCCCCGAGTCGACATTTAACCCTAATTCATTTTCCAGTAATTGCGCCAGCTCTAGCTCCTTTCGAGTTTCGCATTCCAATGCTCGCAGGGCCCTTTGCTAAACGCATATTTTCCAGGGGCGCCGCAAATAGCCAGCGAACGTTGAGCGAATTCATCGAGGATCTCAATGCCGAGGCCCTCACTTCTGCTACGGATTTTTCCATGGAAGTCAATCCAATGCTGGCGACACTCGTAAATTTCCATGATGAAGCTATCGTTGGCTCTTGGGTTGATTACTGCAGAAAGATCGAGGCTTGCCTGCACGAGATTGAGCTCCAGTGTCCTGCTCCTGAAGTATTGGCTTCGAACTCCCGGCGAACTATATAGGTTGAGCATAGTGTTCCTTTCATTCGCCATTTTGAACAAGATGCGACTATGAAACGAAAAGAACATGAGGTGGCTTCCAACGAATCTGTCCGATTACGCGCCCAAATTGAAGCGAACGCTGCATAACTAAAAGCTGTTTTTGACAACCTCCAGAGATGTATTTCGGATGGGTTGACGCTGAGGCGGATGCTTGACTTTACCGAGCGGGTCATGCAAGATTGCGAAGCTGCCATGCTAGAAGCTGATGGGAAGCTTTCGTCCTGTTTGCGGCAACGGGTTCAAGTTGAAGCGGAGTTGGACGCGGTGGCTGATCACGAGAAAGGATTGAGAGGAGCATGCGAGCGGCTTGCTGATTTGTTGAAGATGCCTCATCCTCAATAACCACCTTTGTACCTCCTTTTTTTGTACCGACTGTAAACTTGTGATTGATGAATAACATGTATTCATTTTGATTCCTTTATAAAATGCATCTTGTATTCACTTGAATCCATGAATAAAAGACATATTTTATTTCATATTGGCATGCAACTTTGGCAAATGTGTCTTGTAGATAGTCTATCTTGATCTCTTTGTAGGGCAATGTGTCTTGTAGATATTCTATCTTGATCTCTTTGTAGGGCAGCGATGGCTTAGGAAACAGATTCAGATCTATCACCTAAGACTTTTCAACTTTATGAGCCGTGAGGGTCTCATAAAGACTTTTCTCCATACGAGTCGAGAGGATCCCGTAGGTGTATTATCTCCTTAGGAGTCGTGAAGATTCCTAAGTGCATTTTCTCTTGAGAGTCGTAAGGATCTCACAAGAGAATTTTCCCCTAACAAGTCGAGAGGACTTGTAAGTGGTTATTTCCCTCCTTGTCGATATTCGACTTTGGAGTGTGGCCCGTGAATAGTATGCAATAGTCCATCTTGGACTGACTTGCAGAGCTCCAGTGCTTAGGAAACAGGTCTTTATCCCTGTTGCCTAAGGCTTTTCCCTACGAGTCGAGACGAGTTGAGAAGTTCTCGCAGGAACATTATTTTCTCCACGAGTCGAGACGAATCGAGAAGTTCTCACAAGGATGTCTTGACGTCCCAGTTAACTCCTGCTAATAGAAGTCCGTTAAGGTCTGTGGTACTAGGGTTTTTTACCCGTCGTACCGTCGTGTTAGCCGATGTATTCCCGATATGCGATCTTGCTGTTCGAGTAGCCCCGCGACTGTCATGTCTCTGATCCCTTCGGGGGCTGGACAAGACGTCTTTAAGTAACCTTCCATGTGATATTACCGTCGGAAGAGCAAGCGTTAGGGATATTCTATGCCGCTTTTTACTTGAGGTTAGGCTCAGTTTGGGGAGCCCTGATGAGTCACGACCACTCCGTGCTGGTGTGGGATGATCTTCAATAGTCTTTCAGGTCTCATTTGAGTTGCTGTCAAGACCCTGAAGCGAGGGATTTTCCTTGGCTTCGTTTGTTGACATTGTGTCTGCTATATTGCGACGAATGTCGAGGTTGTCTCTGGGTTGTCTGTGAACCATCGAGATTTGGAACTAGGGGATTTCGCCATGGCTCCGTTTGTTGATGTCGCATCTACATCCTGCTGGAGGGAGGAAGAACGCTGTTGTTGATCTTTAGGCTGTAGATGTTGCCGTCGAGACTTGGAACTAGGGACTCTGCCATGGCTCCAAGGTAGTCTCTAGGTTGTCCGTGAACCGTCGAGATTTAGGACTAGGGGACTTTGTCGTGGCTCCAAGGTAGTCTCTAGGTTGTCTGTGTACCGTCAAGATTTGGAACTATGGGACTTTGCCGTGGCTTCGAGGTAGTCTCTAGGCTGTCTGTGAACAGTTGAGATTTGGAACTAGGGGACTTTGTCGTGGCTCCAAAGTGATCTCTAGGTTGTCTGTGAACCGTCGAGATTTGAGATTAGAGGACTTTGCCGTGGCTCCGAGGTAGTCTCTAGGCTGTCTGTGAACCGTCGAGATTTGGAACTAGGGGACTTTGCCGTGGCTCCGTTTTGCTGACGTCGTATCTGCTTCTGGTTGGAACGAGAAGGAGCGTCGTTGTTGATTTCTAGGCTGTAGATATAGCCATTGAGATCTGGCTTCCCTTTGATGAAGCCTGTCACGCCCCACTTCCCGGTGTACGGGCAGGGGGCGCGACGAGGCCGCTATGTATTTATTATGAAGTAAATACGCTAAGCGTATCTAAGCAATATAAAAATAAATACACAAGAGACAAAATATAATAAAACAACAACTTTATTTATTCATATTCTTTCTGTACAATGCATGGAAAAGTAAATACAACTGAATGAAAGCAATGCCTAAACAATGGCAAAACAGAAATGAAAAGTACTGAAATGAAATGTGTATAATGAAGCTAGAGCTCTGGGTCGTAAGCAAGCTGATCCAAGTCTGCATAGTAGGCTCGATCTCCTGAGTGTCCAGATCATCTGACAACATTCCAAAGAAGAAATAAAAGGAATGTCGTCTGCGAACAATTGCTCGGTAAGTCCCAAAGATAAAGGAGAATAAGAATAGATAGAGAGTAAGAGAGAGAGAGTAGCTTTTACAGTTGTATTATATTGTTATATTGTTGTATTTAGTGTTAACGCTGTTGTTTGTAGATTGGTACAAAAGGATGCCAGTGTATACGGGAGGAGTCTTTATATGCCAGAGACTAGAGGCAAGTGTAGTACAAGGAACCGTTTATGCCACGATACAACAGGAATTGGATTCAGGTTAGGTGTATTAAATCTTATTGTCTCGTGCTACTTCTAACACCTTCCGTACCAATCTACCCTTTAAACCCCGATATGTCTTGTATTGTAAACTGTATAGATTGTATAATTGGGTGACTTACCGAAACCATGATATCAGTAAATGGATGTAACTTTAGAATCATGGATGTAACTGGAGAATCATGTAAATGGAAGTATATCCATGGTTCGGTTCGGTCAATATAGATTGAATAGTTTGAACATATTGAATATATGAATTCATGTTGAATTGTAATATTATAGATTGTAGATTGTACTTGAATCATATTCAAGTCAGTTAAAGAGACTCAGTCTGAGTCAGACAATTAGAAAAGTAAATTGAAGTCCCGATTGTTTTGATTTATCGGTAACCGCTACACATGGGCGACAAGATTTGTGTCTTTTTCAAAGATGATTACCGTGTTGATAACACCGTTGTTAAGTTGTCTACCTTAAATAGGCAAGCACCCACTTCTCCTGTTTCCTGAGGCTCAAGAGATTGGTCCCGCTTAAACCTATGTTTACTAGGGTCCTTAGGGTAATTTATATAACTTGAGGGGTTCTTATGTAAAAATACTTTTATATACTTTTCAAAATACACCCCAAGTATTTAATAATCGTCTTTAGAGTTGTAATAATTATAGATTTTATATTTTTGATATTTCTACTGAGAATAACCTACTTTCATAATATATGGTATTTATTTGTAATATTGTACTTGTATGGAATTCATGGTATTCTTATGATTTTTGAAAAGAGTTGGAATATTTATATTATTACAAAATAGATATTTTAATGTTACTTATACATATATTTATATACAAATAATTTTAATATATATTTTATATTTCTAGAAATCTCATTTTCTTAAGATGTTCGTATTTTAAATCTTTCGAGATCGAATGTTCCTTGCGGAGGTCTGCATCTCGCACTACTAAGCCCAGGGATGTGCGATAATCCGCACCATCCCAGTCGGGTTCCCCAAATTGGGTTGTAGCGGCACTTTGCAAAGATTTATAAAAAATACTTAATCCTTTGGAAAATGGTTTTATTAATTCATGGTATTTATTTGAAATGTTTTGTTTTCCCGTATTCTAGGTTCCCAAAAGTATTGTGGTATATTGCATATGAGTGTTGTAAGGAGGTAGGTCATTAGCTCGTGATCTAATTTGAAGGTATAGCAAGATTGTGATGATTTAATATCAAAATGAAACTACATGGTATTTTATTGAAAAAGTACGGTAAAAGTTACAAAATGATATAGATTGTCATGAAACTTGTTCAACATGTTTGTTAATGATTAATAGTCAATATGTAATGGTTTAATAAGGTTGTGTTTAGGAAAAGTGGGATTTTTAGAAAGAAACCGAATCGGAAATCGGTTTAACTCCGATTCCGTCGGGTTTTATTAAAAGATGTTTTTAGAGTAGCAAAGGAGAGAGGGAGATGGGACTTACGGGTTTAGCTTAAAGAGGAGAGGGAGAGGGATCGAGAGGAGGCGTCGGTGCGTTGTCTCGTCGCCGGGATCTCCTAGGGTTGTTATCGGAAAAATCGCCGGAGCTTCGCCTCTTTGTTCACTTCAAATGCACACTAGGGTTTCTAGGAATTTCTTAAGAGTTTGGTCAGAATTTTGGAGTGAGGGGGGTTGTATTTATAGGGTTAGGCTAGGGTTAGGGTAGGGTTAGGGTAGATGAAATGTTTAATTGAAAAAAATGTAATAAAATAGAGTAATTGAGGTTTTAAGAAGGCTCTGTTACTGGTCTAGGTATTTAAAGTGTGCGGGTGTACAGAGAATCCCAAAAGACACTTCTCCTGTTGGTGACTCGCCGGAATCGGCTACTCCGGCTGGCGGCGGCGGCCCGAGTCGGCCGGTCCGCGGGCCAAGTCGGCCGATCCGGGCCGAGTCCGGTGGTCGGAGGGCGCCCCGTCGGTTGGTGATCCTTCTGGCACAGTTAAGTTTTCTAGGGTAGTGGGGTTTTTGTGAGATATGCACGTGTAGACCCTTGGTATTCTAAAAATTCAAAATAAAACAATATTAAAAATAATGAGGGGTATGGGATTTGAACTCTGGTGGCTTGGTTCAGCAGTGTAAGGTATTACCAATGAGCTACAAGCTCCTGCTTGCTATTAAAAAGCAAAACAAACTTATATCTTGTGCTCAGGCAAAAATACCCCTTTCTGTAATTTTAAAAAAAATTGTACAAAAAGCTGTACAGAAAGTTTGGGGTTGTTACAAAGCCCAGTGGGGTAATATGGTTCCCTTTCCGTTTGTTCCCATGGATTGTATACAGGGGTCAATGTGATCTCACCTGGAGGACAAAAGTTTAATTTTTTTGTTTCTTTCCGCGATGCTCTATCATTTCAGCTTTTTATATCGCGAAAGTCGCGATTGCTCAATCATTTTGGCTATTTTTTCGCGGTGCCCAATCATTTCGGCTGTTTTTTTTCTTTTTACTCGCTGCTTTTTATTGCAAGTTGCCCAAACATTTCGGCTATTTTATATGCATACATTTTGCTCGCTGATTCTCACTGCGAGTTGCCCTATCATTTCGGCTATTTCATATGCATTTTTGCTCACTGATTTTTATTGCTAGTATGGAACCCGAGGTCTGATTCTAATCTTAGCATCAGCATCGCTGCGACTGGAATATTGCCCAGAGCGAATCATCATTTGCCGTTAAAGGACTTAGAATTTGATACCGATTTAGGCATCAGCATCGCTACAACTGGGATATTGCCAGGAGCGAATCATCATTTGCCTTTGTCGATTTGAAAAAAGTTGGCTTAGCAAACAGGGTTAGGATCCTGTTGACTAAGACTTTTCGACTTTACGAGCCATAAGGATTTCATAAAGGCATTTCTCCCTACGAGTCGTGAGGATCTCGTAGGTGTATTTTCTCCTTAGGAGTCGTAAAGATTCCTAAGTGATATCTTCTCATGTAAGTCGTAAGGATCTCACAAGAGTATTTTCTCCTTGCAAGTCAAGAGGACCTACAAGCGTTGTTCACCAAATGGGGAAATTTCGCGCCATTGGTGGAACTAGATGAGGGGACGTTTATTTGTGCCTGTGGATTGTATACAAAGATCGATATTGGACTGCCTGTAGGGCAACTTGGGGAATGTGATGGTTTAAGAACAGGTTCAGATCCCTGTAACTTAAGGCTTTCGAATCCTATGAGCTGTGAGGGTCTCATAGGGGAGATTCTCCTTACGAGTCGTGAGGATCTCGTAAGTGCAATTTCTCCTTAGGAATTGTGGGGATCCCTAAGTTTGTTGCTCCCTTTTGTGAGTTGTAAGGATCTCACACGGGTATTTTATCCTTACAAGGTCGAGAGGACCTTGCAAGTGTGCATGAATTTTTTTACGAGTCTGCGCCCTCGCGGGTTTTCACAAACTCATCGGCAGTCCTGCTGTTTTTACTCACGGAACCCTTTCGAGTTTTCATCCGTGCCCGTTTTGCTTGTGGACGTACCGTTTTTTTTGTTTTGTTTTTTTGGCCGATGAAACTCTCGAGAATAGTTTCGCCACATGTGACCCATCTGTTTGCCGGTGGGATTTGAGTTGCAATCCTCACCGCTGGGACTCGCGGACTTGAGTTCCACCGCCGCTGTGTTTAAAGTGACGTACTTAGTTTAAGGACATTACGGTCCATTGTTAGTTTAGGGGCATCTCGGTCCATTGCTTCGAGGCGAAGTTTTGCCGGATACTACTTACAGAGTGCTGACTCAGAAAGATAGCGAGCGGACACGAGCGTCGTCATCTATCGTTAACCTGAGTTGTGACTTGTCCGGGGTAGTATTTCATAAGGAAGCGGCCGTTTATTAGCCAGAAGGGTCTTTCGCCATGCATATCCATGAGCATGTAGGCCCCACCTTGGTAGACCTTGTCTTTGATATATGGACCCTCGTAGTTTGGCTCGAATTTCCCCCGTTTTGCACGGTTGGGGATCATAGGTCTTCTTGCGACTAGTACGAGTTCGCCTTGGCGGAACGTTCTCGACCTAGTTAGCCTTTCGTATGAACGCGTCATCCTTGCTTTGTAAGCTTCCACGTTTTGCTGTGCCATGAGAAGAGTTTCATCAAGGGCATCGAGCTCCTCAAGCCGAAGATGGGCATTTTCTTCATCCGTCTGCTCGTATCGAACTGCTACTCGTAGAGAGAGTAGCTCTATCTCCAAGGGAAGTACCGCTTCCGTGCCGAATACCAGTGCGAATGGCGTTGTATTTGTGGCCGTTTTGAACGTGGTTCGATATGCCCAGGGAGCTTCATGCAGTCTCTCGTGCCAGTCTTTCCTATTTCTGGACACTGTCTTCTTTATGATCTTCGTCAAGATCTTGTTGAAAGCCTCAGCTAGACCATTAGCTCGGGGATTATAGACTGAAGAGTGCCTCCAATCTATATTATGTTGCTGCGCAAAGCGGCTGATCTTATGGCTTCTGTAGACCGGCCCGTTATCCGAGATGATCCATCGCGGAGTGTCGAACCGGTAGATTACATGTGTCTTGAAGAAATGGAGGATGTTCTCCGTTTCCACCTCTCTTAGCGGTACTGCTTCCGCCCACTTGGAGAAGTAATCGGTCGTTGCCAATATGAACCGATGTCTCTTGGATGATGTTGGTTCGATAGGCCCGATTATATTAGTTCCCCACATCTCGAACGACCAGCTTGCCAGTGTTGGGTATAGCGGATTCGGATGCTGATGGATGAAGTCCCCGTGAATCTAGTACGAGTGACACTGCTTTGCATATTCAAGGCAGTCCTGAATCATTGTGGGCCAATAGTAACCCATTCTCTTGATTTTTAACTTCATCTTTGGCCCAGCTTGATGGGAACCATAGAATCCGCCGTGAGTTTCTTGGATGACTCTCCTTGCTTCTTCTGGTCCCAGGCATCTTAGCCACAAACAATCGAATGATCTCTTATATAGAGTATCATTGACGAAGGTGAAACACAAAGCTCGTTTCATGAGCTGATGTCTTGAAGATGCGTTTTCGGGCATTCGATGAGATTTGAAGTAGTCTATGAAGACTTCTCTCCAATCCTTAGCCTTTTCTTTGTCCTCTACTTGGAAGGCTGCTTGTTTGGTCGCTTCCGCTTCTTCGGACGACTCAGGAGATATTTCTGCTGGTGCGAGAATTCGACGGCTTTGCACAATGATCCTTACGTCATCGAAGTTTTCGTCGGCCAGTTCTTTAGCGAGCTTGGCTAATACATCTGCCTTACTATTTTCCGTCCGTGGTATGTTTTCCAGGACGTAGGAGGGAATTTGAGTTAGCAATTGCCGCACTCTTTCGCCATATTTTACCAACTCTGGCTTGCATGTCGGATAGTCGCCCTTTACTTGGCTAACAGCTGGGAGTCTCCATATATGAGGAGGTTCTCCATTCCCATGTCAATGGCGATCTCGAGACCTGCTACTAGAGCCTCGTATTCAACCTCGTTGTTTGTCCTTGGCTCCGTTAAGGAAAGGGCAAAACGCATTATCTCTCCTTATAGAGTCACAAAGATAAGGCATACTCCGGCTTTGATTATAGGGGTACTTTGCTTCCGCCTCTTCATAAACGATGCCCCATCGAAGTAGAGTTCCCATCGGGTATCCCTCCCTTCTTTCTCCTCGTCGATTGCGTTAAACGCGTGTTCGTCCGGCAACTCGCAGTTCAAGGGAGAGTCAGCGGGTATCGGATGCTCTGCGAGAAAGTCGGCGATGGCCTGTCCTTTTACTGCCTTGAGAGGTCGGTAGATTATCGAGAATTCCATCAAGAGGAGGGTCCATTTGGAAAGCCTTCCCGTTAGTATGGCTCTTGACATCAAATATTTGAGAGGATCCACCTTTGATATGCGATGGACCTCATGTGCCAAAGCATAATATCGAAGCTTCGTTACCGCGAAGATTAATGCCAGGCAATGCTTTTCGATTAGGGAGTAGTTGTTTTCTGCCCCCAGCAGAACTCGACTCAAATAGTAGAGAGCTCATTCCTTTCCCTGATCGTTCTCCTGTGCCCATAGCACGCCTAAAAAACCTTCAAGGGCTGTTGTGTACAGGATGAGGGGGTTTCCCTTGACTGGAGCGGTCTGTACCATAGGGTTCTGCAGATATTGCTTGATTTCGTCCAGTGCACTTTGGCATTTACGATCCCAAACGAATGGGGTCCCCTTCTTCATTAGATGGTTGTAGGGGCGGCATTTTCTGGAAAGGTTAGTTATGAATCGTCGGATATACGCGAGTTTTCCTTGAAGAGACCGCAGTTGTTTGAGAGTTCTTGGCGCGGGCATTTCCATAATTGCCTTAATCTTTGATGAGTCTATTTCGATGCCTCGATGTCGTACGATGAATCCTAGAAATTTGCCTGAGGATACTCCAAATGCGCATTTCAGAGGGTTCATCTTCAGATTATATTTCCGAAGACGCTGGAACACTATCTTTAGATGCTCCCAGTGCTCCTCGTACGATTTGCTTTTCACCACGAGGTCGTCAATATAACATTCGACAATCTCGTGTATAAGTCATCGAAGATCTTTGTCATGGCCCTCTGGTAGGTGGCGCCAGCATTCTTCAGACCGAAGGGCATCACTTTGTTGCAGAATATGCCCAGCGGAGTCCGGAAAGCAGTGTGCTTTTGGTCTTTAGGATGCATCTTGATTTGGTTATACCCCGAGGATCGTCCATGAAGGAGAAGATTTCATGAGTGGACGTGTTTATCTATCATCAGTTCGGTAACCGGTACTGGGAAGTCAACCTTCGGGCAAGCTTTATTGAGGTCCCGAAAGTCTATGCAGACGCGCACCGTCCCATTTTTCTTCATCACAGGGACAATATTGGCAATCCAGTCGGGGTATTGAACTTCTTGGATGAAGTCAAATTCAATTAGCTTCTTTACTTCGGCGTTGATGCTCATTTCAAGTTCCAGCCGTATTCTTCTTGGCGCATGTTTGACTGGCTTGACGTCCAGTGATATCGCCAGTTTATGCACAGCTATCTCTGGATCTAATACCGGCATCTCGGAATAGTTCCATGCGAAACAGTCTTTTTACTGCATAAGCATGTCTTTTAATGTTGCCAGCTGCTCTTTAGACAGCAGCTCACTGACGAACGTTGGCCTTGGCTCGTTTGCCGTCGCCAAGTCGATTTTCCTCAGATTGTCTACTGTGGTATATATCCCGTCTTCCAACTCCTTTAGTGCCGGTGGAAATTCTGAGATCGCCTCGTCTTCATCTTCATTTTCGAAGCATTGGGAGAGGTCATCCATATTCTCATGCTCTCTTTCCTTTGAGAACGTTATTACGTGGCAGGTATGAGCACGTCTCCAAGGCCGATGTTGCTCTGGTTCCATTCTTGCCCTATAGATTGCTTTTGGCTCATGCTTTTGTGGCGGGGTTAACCTCCAACTGTCAGATAGAGCAAACTTGCTTTGCTGATACTGGTCTTCAACCCAGTTTTTGAAGGTGAAGCAGTCTTCAAGAGAATGTCTTATTGCTCGGTGATAGGAGCAATAAGCTGGGTGATGGACCTCGTCTATTTGTTTGGGGCTCCAAGACTCTGGGAGCGTCATCATTTGATGTTTCATGATAAGGTCGAAGATTTTCCTTGTCTTGTCTTGAGGGAAAGAGTATTCCCGAACCATCTTCTTCATCAGCGATGAATTCCAGCGGACCTTTTCTCGATCGCGCGGCTTCTTGGATCCGCTTCGCTGTTTTTGAGTGTCATTCCCATTCTTCACCTTGCTGTTGTTTCTACGTTGGGCTTTTTTCTTGCCACGAGAGCGCACAACAGGCTAACGGTGAAAGGCATCATCATCCTCCGTAGCCTGCTGAATGAGACGTTGCGTCCTGGCTTTCTCACAGATGGCCATTTTTGCGGCTGTGGTTATCCCAAACCTTTTGACCTGCTTCCCTTATTAGCTTGTTAATCTGCTCTTCGAATGACGGACTTGATATTCGTACGGCGGGATTTCGCTCTGTTTCTATATTAGCGCTATCTGGAAAGACATTCTCTTTCCCACCGGAATCATTTATAACATGGCGGCCATGGAATCGGACTCGTTTCTTAGACCGAACGTATCCAAGACCAGTCATCTCCATTCTCCCGTTGGGCATCTTTCGCTGAGTCCAGGGAACATCCCAAATCTTGTTATAGAACTGGGCTTGTCGAGCAGTCTGTTTGAAGGGTACGCCTTGGCATCTCAATAGCCTTTTCAGTCTCTCTGCGTAGTATCTGGGCAGACAGATTGGTTGAAGCCTGTCGAGCGCTGGTTCGGCACCGTGCCATACTTCTTTCTCCACTTTAGTCTCTATGGATTGATAGAAAAGGACCACCTTCTCACCTCTTTGCTTAGAAGGGACGTAGAAGGTCTGCAGCTCTTGCACTATATACGTATCAAGTGCATCAAGTTCTTTGTAATGCCGCTGCGGAACCACAATAATTTATAAACTCTGGTCAGCTCCAGCAAAGGTCTGCATTGACGGGTGGACGGAGAACACTGTGTTGGCCTCGTCTTCAGAGTCACTGCCAAAGACCAGAATAGGAGTAGATGGTCCTGGCCTGTTGCCTTGGGGTTGTCCCGAGTAGACCCTCTCTTCATCCTCCTCGGTATTGCTCCCAAAGATCGGGATAGTGGCGATGGCTTTTTGTTTATTCTCCGGTTTGCGACATCTTTCCATGTCTTTGAAGTCTGGTAAGAAGTACTTGGTATCTTCATATTTGCGGACTTCATTTACGGAGAATGGGTTCAGCTCCCCTGTAACTGTGTACTCAAGGCCGTCCTTGAAGTACTTCATACACTGATATTGTGTAGAAGGGATGATGTTGTACTTATGTAACCAAGGCCTGCCGAGCAAAGCGTTGTAGCAAGTCTTGGCATCAATAACATGAAACTTGATGTCAGTGACGAGCAGCCCAAAGTGTAATGTCAGTATTACAGACTCGAGCGTTTGTGACGATTGGGAGTCAAAACCGGAGATAGTAATATTATCCCGAGCTAGGTGCTGCACATTCATGCAAATCTCCTTCAACACTCTTACATTAAGAAGGTTGACGGAGGACCTGTTGTCAACCAGGATCTTTCCTATCTTGATATCATGACAATACCCGGTTACATACAGCGGACGATTGCGCTCGTACGTTCTGAGAAGGAGGTCTTCATCACTGAAGGTGACGTCAGCCGTGTGGACTTCTTCCATCTCGTCCTTCATCTTTTATTCTGCAAGGAAGGCTTGAAACTGGTCGGGCTCTTGTAACGTCTTGATCAAGAATTCTCGTGCCTCTTTAGATAGGAGAAGGGCATCCAAAATACTCAATTGTGAGGGTATCTTCCTCAAATGTGCCAGGACATTGTAATCCACTTTGTTCTTTTTAGGCGGGTCCTTGGATGTGAGCTCTTTGGCGACTTTATCATCGAGGACAATCTCTTCAGAGACTTTTCCTTCCCCTTGTCTTTCTTGCACGAACCTTTATTTGAGGGTCCGAGATTCTTTTCAGGTAACATACGGTTACGCAGCTGAATGTTCTCACAGTTCCTCGTCTTTTCTTCTTTTCCAGAGGTAGATTCCTTGAAGAAAGGGCCGAGGGCCATTTCTTCGTCCGAATCGCTCCCGAAGTTAAGAACTTGGGACTTCCCTTTTGTTGGGATGGGATCAATCATATGGCAGTTACCGGCTGTTCCTTTATGCTCATCTGTCGTGCTTCTCTGCTTCCGACGGGCTTTGCGTTTTATTCGTTTGAAGTGTTGTCGGTGGGCAACGTATCCCTGCCACCACTTCTTGAAGGCATTGCACTCTTCGGTAGGGTGTGTGACCCTCCGATGATACAAGCAGTATTTCGGATGTACATCCGGTTCGTCGAGGCACGTACTCCCGGAAGTATTTTCTTTGAAAGGTGGCAGCTTCATTCCTACTGACAGAGCTTTGGCGAACTGCTTCTTTATCTTGATTCTGCTCTTGCTGGTGGCAAGGGCACTTAGATCCGGTTAGGGTACTTTATGGTTTCTCATTACCGGAGCTTTTTCAGCCTGACACTGACGCTTGTCCTTTTTGTATACGGACGCTTCACGTTCTCGATCGGCTTTGCTCTTTTGAAGAGCTTCGCTCAGCAGCCTATCGATCAGGTCGTCTGATGGTTCCAGGGATTTTGGCTTTGGTTCTGCCCCCAGTTTCTCTACGCCAGGAGTTTCTTTGCCATTTACCGACGAGTGAGAGATCATGTGGCAACTCGCCCCGTAATCCTTGGGTTCTTCTGACGAGCCGTCTCCTTCATCAATGTCACTGTCTCCATTCTCAAGAATATGCTTGAGGAACTCTTTCAATGTGACCGGGGTCCGCGCCTTTTGGTTGTATTCCTCCAGTGCGTCGATGTATTTTTGCAGATCCATACGATTGTCGTCAAGCTGCACGGGCTTCTTGGTCCTCTTCTTTTTCTTTGAAGGCTTCGAAAGCTCGGACTGGAGGTTTTGCCCATTGTTACCAACTTTCGGTGTCGGACGCGGTTTCAGCATCCCGTCAATAATCTCGGGCTCCAGCGGGCTTTTCCATTTGATGGCCGGACACGCTTAAAGATCCTTCAGCATTCTTTTAGTTTTATCCGAGAGGAAAAATTCCCACGGAGCTTCTTCTATAAATGAGCATGATGTCCCCGGCATATCCACCTTTTTAGGAGCGTGCTGCTGTGGCGGGTTTACCTTCTAGTTTTCGGACAACGCGAACTTGCTCTATTGGTACTGGTCTTCAACCCTGTTTTTGAAGACGTAGCAATCTTCGATTGGGTGGCCCATTATTCAATGGTAGGGACAGTAATTAGGATTGTTGACGTCACCCGGTTGCAGTGGGCGTCTCGGATCCGGTAGAGTGATGAGCCTGTTGCGTACCACCAGTTCGAATAGTCTCCTCGTTTTATCCCAGGGGAATGAGTAAGGACGTCTCAACTTTTCTTCGAGGGATCTTGGTTTGTTGTTTTGGTGAGCTACCGGTTTCGGGTCACTCGGTCGTTGTTGAGCATTGGCGACGAAGGTCGCTTTCCCTTTGCCTTTTTCATTCCGAAGACCTGTCTTTGAAAGGGACGGCCTATGACCCATCTGGTCCATTTGGGCCAGTTTGTCAATTAAAGCCTGGAAGGTAGTCAGCTTGAAGAACATCATAAACTGGGATATAGTTGCCTGGGGATCAAGGGTTCCCACGAACATGCCCACGACAGGCGCTTCTTCTATGCGTTGTTCGCATTTTTACCATAGATTACGCCATCGAATTGCGTAACCCAGGTCTCTCCTGGCTTTATTCTGGCATTGATTAATGCCGTGATCGGGGTACGCTCACTTGCACTCGTGAACCGCTGTGTGAATAATAATTCCATCTCCGTGAATGTTTTGATAGAATCGTTTGGGAGATCGGAATACCATTCAAATGCTGTCTCCGTCAACCTGCCGACGAATTGGCAAAGCAGAAGTTTGTCATCGCCCCTGGTATTACCGCACAAAGCCCTGAATTGAGCAACGTGCTGGTGTGGATTGTCCGTCCCCTTATACACATGGAACTTAGGGATCGTATATCCCGGCGGGTACTTAATTTGATCATACCAGCCTGGATAAGGTCGCCCAGTTCTGACGACTTGGCCAGCCGCTTCGCTTGACTGATGAGCTCGTATTTGTTGAGCTATGTAGTCGTCAAGGGCAGCTTTGGAGATCGTCTCCACACTGGCTGCTGATAAAACCGGAGGAGGGTTCGATATCTCTCCTCTGTCATCTTTAATGATTATCAGCGGATCTTCGGCTGGAGGTTCCGGATGAATCATTATCCCGACCATGTCTTAGAACAGGAGCGCCATCTGCCTCATATTAGTGGCTTGTTCCACGGCCTCTTTATCCTTTCTTTCTAGTACCCTCCACAGGAATTCCGTATCGGTCTCCTGATCTTGGCGCTGTTCGGACGATACTTCCGGGCTTTCCTTCTGCCTCGTGAGTGCGGCCATCTTTGTTAGCATCTCCTTGAGCTTTTGTTGTTGCTCCTGAGCTTTTGTCACAGACCGTATAAGTGGTCGATGACCCGCGGAAGTACGAATTTCCTCTTTGCTGGAAGCCATGTACACCGTGTGCACTACCATGCCCCCAGACTTAGGGCATTTGGATCCATCACGCTTAGAATTTGTCGCCGGTGGTGGTTGATTCTCTGGCCCTCTCTTTTTGTGGGAGGCCGAAGTTGAGGGAGCCGTTGCAGCGAGCACCCACGTAGATGATACCTTCCATGGTACGACGGAGGGATAGTCCTCATCTTACCAGGCCTTCGTCTTCTTCAGTCAGCGAGAGTATTCTTTGTCAATTACAGAGTCTTGGACTTTCTGCCAGACTCTGTGGATCTTAGCAGACAACCGCTGAGGAGGTTGTTCTGGATTCACCTGTGTCATGCTTTCAACAAGTGGCGGAGATTTCTTCAGTATGGCGGTCCTGTGCAGTTCAAAGCTGTTCCCAGTTGGAACAGCGACATCAACTTCCACCATTGGAGCTGAAAGAGTAAGTCCAGAGGGAGAGTTGCCCCCGGCTTTCCTCACTCGGTGCCAATGGCGACGTCGAGCATGCCTTGCAGATAGGACTGGTTCAGTTACGGGAGTGGCTTCGTCATGCCCCCTATTCTGACGAGAAGCTGATGTCGGTGTCAGCCTGTCAAAGACCGACGTCCGCTGAGAAGGAACAGTTAATCTGTTGAAGGCAGACTTTTGTAAGTGCACGGCGGCGCCCCGGCCGTCAATCCGACGGCCAAATGCGGAAGCGGTGATAAACTTTTCTTTTGCAAACTAGCAAACCGGCACCACCGCGCACTAAACACCCGGATCGGGCCATTAAACTGGTCCTAGCTAACTACAAGATGGGGAAGAGATATACCGAGTGATCCGAGTCCTCCGGTCTTCTCGTCGTCGTCCCGATCTCCTGCGGAAACTCCGGTCGTCGCCTCCTCGACGGAAGGGCACCACATCGCCTGCATCTTTTACGGGCTCCCACCTCAATACCGAGGCAACTCGGGCGCGAAGTTGGCTAGTCGACGCGTCCAAGATTTGCTGTAGAATGTAGTGTAGAGGCTATGTCTCATTTGGGGTTTTAGTTGCCATGGAGGATGGAGGAGGAGGTTAAGAAAATTGGTGCTTTCAATTTTCTAGCAAGAAGAATATGAGATGAAGAATAATGCCACCACAACAAAAATGAATCTCTCTCATCTCCTTCAAAATTGTGGCCGGCCCTCTTTTATTTGAAAATGGTGGAGAGAATGAAAAATAAACAACAAGAAGGGAGGTGATGGTAGTAAAAGGTGGAGGGTGACCACATTCAAAGCAATGATAACTATGTCACACTAAATCAAATCCACTTCTAATCAACTCCAATCACAATAAAGCAAGCCATCATGAAAAAGCAAAGATGCTTAACCTTTCATAATGCCACAAGTGCAAGAAACCCCCTCCACAAATGTTATTCGCAAACTTGCAAATAACCCCCTCCATCGGAAAAGTCCGGCCGGGAAGGAACAAAGGAAAACCGGCCAGAACGGAATGCAAACTGGCAACTCCAGAAAACTGGTCCCGTAATAAATTACAGGAAAATCCCGATACTGTGCATACACACCCGCATCTGTATTCCGACCGGATACAAATGCAATGAGACAAAATCTACACTGTACTATACTAGGATCCGGCTTAAACCAAAGCCGGCTAGTAATATCTGTCCGATCCTGATCCATGCAATACCGCACGTATCTGATCGAACCCTGCCATATACCCATACGGCTTCTAGTACTAACCGTCCGATCCTGATCCGTGCAATACCGCACGTATCTGATCGAACCCTGCCATATCTCCATACGGCCTCTACAGCGTTTCGCCCGAAAGCTTGAGTAACTGTAAGTGTGGTGGACTCTAAAGACTCGTCAATACTATGGCTGTGGATTTAACCACTAGCACGTCAGAGGTATAAGCCAATACGTGACGGGCCACCAGCTATTGACCAAAAGGGACGTCGATGAGCGAACTCATCCTGACACCCTACTGAGCCTGTCTGTGACAGTATCCGTACAGTCCAGTCCGTTCGTCTATGAGCATCGCATGGCGGGCCTAGGGGGTTGGTAAAAGTCAGACCCCCAAAAGCGGTACAAGTCGTGTCGGAGTGTAGCCCAGAACACCCTGAGATACTACTGGAATACCTACCAGTAAATCTCCTGCCTTGGCTAAGGACTTCGAGTAATGGCTCTCCTAGACACAGCGCGACCTCACCCCCAATACCGGGAGAGACGAACCCCTGAAGATCCGCTCACTGCCTCCATGTGGCTCGGGACTGTACCCAACTAAAACCTGTTTGCACGACTCCTTTGAGCCGTGGTAGGGTAGTAATCAAAGTACAGTGGGAACTCACACGAGACAAATGACGATCCTCAGGTCAATGAACTAACCTGTACACATGTCACCAGGGAACTGCTATCTGACGTCAGGTATAAGACCAACTAGCATGTTCCCGGCGAGTCCTGTCCGGTGTACTCATAACCCAATGAGCACCTGTATACATCTTAGGTGATCCAATCTGACACCAGTGGCTTGTGAGACCGGCCACCGCCCCTCGTCGGGGTCTCGACTGTATACACTAGTCTACTCTGGAGTATCGATGCCCTGTCTCGAAACTCTCACGACTAGGGACCTTTTAAGGATGTGCTTATAGACTACCAGCTCCCACGTATATGATCACCCTCATACTGCTGGCAGTCAAGCAAGAATCCTAGGGGCTCTATCAACGTGTAATAGCGACCTGTCAGGTCACCTAAAGCAGTACACGACGATAAAGGTAAACCAGATAGCATACTATCATCTCGAATAAGACTGTCCTACCGGGATAGGTCCTCCCTCAATCATTGCAATCACGTACCTGTGATCCAATAATTGACTTTGAGGGCACTATATCCAACAACTTTTTGGCAGGGGAAGCAATCTTGGTGACTTCGCCCGAAGCGGGAGTTGGAACAACCAATCTTGTGAATACCGATCCTTTAATAGGAGAAGCCCTTCTGACGACTTCGTCTGCTGGAGCTGGAATGGCTATCCGCTTCGGGATAACCCTTTCAGGTATCGCGAGCTTCTTTGCGGGCTCACTTGAGCTTAGGCTCATTCTGTCGAAGACTGAGGCGGCAGAATTGGACGACCCACTGAGAGGGGCCGCAGTGGTTGCAAGCCGATCGAAGACCGACTTCTTTGGAGCCTCTTGTGATGGCATTGAGACATTGAAGCTTATTGGCGGGAGCATGGTCCCAAAAAACAGTCCAGTGGTGGCCCGAGTCACTTGTTCCACCGGCATTGCAAAGATGGAGGCCGCTTTGGGCTCGTAAGTCACTCCTCCGGTCAGGGTGGAGCGAGAGTTGTTGCTGCAGCTGAAGGCCATCGATATCTCCTTTTTTGCATGGAGCAAGACACCAGATCTTAATACCTCGAATCCAAGGGCAACCATATTAAACCGCGATTCGTTAGCGAACACGACACATGAAGTGCGGAGTGGAAAGAGGAAAAGGTCTCACCGGGCATGCCAGAATCTGTTTACCGCCGAAAACCGGGGAGACGGAACCACGTAGGTTGTCTCGCCTGAATTTGGGGGGCAGATGCTATTTTGTTTTATCCGTCTACCTCTCCAAAGTTTCCAAGTTGATTTATAGCACCGTGTATCAAAGGTTTGGATGGATGCGACCGTTGTAGCAGACTTCGTCAGATTCCCCCTCATTTCTGAGGGTTTTTTGATTATAGGGACGCTCTTTCCTGCAGGCGTAAGCTCCTGCATTTAAGTACGTTACCACGTAGCGATAACCACTTTCTCCGGCTCCAGAAGTTCACTTCGTGTCGTGTGTGTTTGTTTTATTTTTGGTTGCCCATGAATTGTATACAGAGACTAATTTATGTTGTCGCTCGTAGAGCGTGGATTAGTCCAAATCCGCATATTCTTAGATCTGTGTTTGGTTTGATTTAAGGATCGTTAACCTTGTTTGAGATTAAGATCAACTTAAATGTTTATTAAGGATATGTTAGGCCTATATTGGACTAAGATCTACTTAACGGGGGTTTGGGATCATTTTTGATCCAACAAAAGAGCATTTGGGCTCTATCGTTTTAGTTTAGGAACGTTACGGTCCGTAGATCACCATTTTTGGGGCGAGGGTTTAGTTTAAGGACGTTACGGTCCACAGCTAGTTTAAGGACATTGCGGTCCAGGGAGTTGTTGGTTATCGGGACCCGCCACCTCTCTGATGACGTTGAAGAATTACAACGACATATATCAGAGGTGTGGGGAAATGTACCCTAGAACCAATGAATATTCGTCAGAAGCTCGGTAGTCTTGTTTGGGACTAAGACCACTCTGGAAAATAAAGAGCCTATGTGCTCGGTTGATTAGGAGCTTGGCCAAACTTGGGCTCATCCCAGTCATTTCATTTTTGAATAAAGTGTTAAACACTTGGTTGGGCTTAGTCCCCTTTCTGTGCCAACGATGCTGAGCATCCATATGGGTTCTGACGCCCACACTTTATCTTGCTTTTCCCTTTTTTTTGGAGTGTTAAACACTCTTTATGGCGCCCACGTGTGGAGCACGTGAGACGCTTGGTGCTAGGCGCCAGGCGTTGGACACTGGTTTATGAGTGCAGAGCACTTTATGCTAAATAGCGCCCACGTGAGGGGCACGTGAGGCGCTGAGCGCCAACCACCTAGTGCTAAGCACTCTTTATTGAGCAGCGCCCACGTGAAGGGCACGTGAGGCGCTTTGCGTTAAGCGCCAACCACTGAGTGCTAAGCACTCTTTATTGAGCAGCGCCCATATGAAGGGCACGTGAGGTGCTTGGCGCTAATTTTTCTTCGTGTATTATGTTCTGAAGAGTTCAATTCTCTGTTCTTCTCTGGATCTTCGATCCCCAAGAAAAAATTCATCCCCATGAGAATTAAATTCTCATTTGTGAAAGACATGTCTCATGGATCTCAGATCCAGGGAAAGAACTATGTTATTTTATGAGGGTTAAACCCTTAGATATGCAGATGAGATACTCTGATCTCTATTGCTTTTATTTACCTTGAAGAAAGTTCTTCTTCTTTCTTCTCTATTAAAGCTTTCTTCTTCTTTTTTTTGCCTGTTCTTGTTTTTGAACTTGAAGTTTATGGGGGGGGGGTTCCTCTCTACAAGACATGAAGTCGTAGGGCCTTTATATAGTGGAGGCAAGTTTGTTGATTTAGTTAAAGAAATCCCTCATCGAGAGATCCTTAATTGATTTGGGGATTTTATCCACCGTTGGATCTTTGATCCAAGGATTTCTGTTTTACAGAAAATATTTTTCTTGTTTTTAACAAGATTGGGGAAATATTTTCCCACACAGAGCTTATTCTGCAGCTTGGTGATTTTTAATCACCATTGGTTTTTTAATTCAACGGTACTCTGTTTTACAGAGAATAATCTTTATCGTTTAGAAAAATTTGAGGAATATTTCCTCAACAGAATTTAATTCTGTATTTTGATGATTTATTATCTCCGTTGGATTTTTGATCCAATGGCAGAGAACTTTAATTCTGGCGCGGGCGCCCTCGTGCAAGGCACGTGAGGCGCTGCCTCAGAGTTTTTTTTAACTTTTGGCACTGGCGCCCTCGTGCAAGGCACGTGAGGCGCTGCCTCAGAGTTTTTAACTTTTGGTGCTGGCGCCCTCGTGCAAGACACGTGAGGCGCTGCCTCGGAGTTTTTAACTGCCGGCGCCCTCGTGCAAGGCACGCGAGGCGCTACCTCTGAGTTTTTAAGTCTTGGCGCCGGCGCCCTCATGCAAGGCACGTGAGGCGATGCCTCTTTCAAATTTTGAACAGAGCTTTGCTCATTTATTGGGGGGAAACACCCACCTGGTTTAGGGTTGACTTTGACTTGATCAACCGGGGTGCAATTTTTGACCCCAACAGATGTGTTCTATACCAGCATGGAAAAGTTGTGGCTTTTGCATCAAGACAACTAAAGGTTTATGAGCACAACTATCCAACACATGTTCTGGAATTGGCAGCCGTTATCTTCGCACTCAATATTTGGTGCCACTATCTTTTGGGAGAACGAGTGGATATATACACTGACCACAAGAGTCTGAAGTATGTATTTACTCGGAAGGAGCTAAGCATGCGGGAGAGAAGATGGCTAGAACTCATGGCAGACTTAGACATGAACCAACAGTATCATCCAGGGAAGGTGAACGTAGTTCCTGATGCACTTAGTCGCCAGCCATTAGCAATGAACCTCACTGCTCAGTGGAGACTACAACAATAATTGCATGGATTGGAGATTGAAGTAGTTGTGACAGGTAACGTTTCATCTTTGATGAACTTACAAGTCTAGCCCACTCTTGTCAATCAGATCAAGACAGCTCAAGAAAATGATACCAAGCTACAAAATATCCGAGAACAAGTAGAAAGTAGACTTCGAACTGACTTCATCATCCACGAAGATGGATCCTTGTGATATGGAAGTCGTTTATGCGTGCCAGTTGGATCTATTCGAGAAGAGTTGATGAAAGAAGTTCATAGCTCTCCTTATTCGGTACACTCCGGTGGCACGAAAATATATAAGGATCTACGGCAGCACTACTGGTGGCATGGGATAAAGCGTGAAGTAGTAAGGAGCGTAGCCAAGTGTCTAGTATGTCAGCAAGCAAGGGCTGGACATCACAGAACTGCTGGTCTACTTCAGCCGTTACCAATCCCAGAATGGAAATGGCAACACATTACATGGACTTTGTGACTACTCTTCCTCGCAGCACAAAGTGTAACGATGCAATTTGGATTATTGTGAATCGACTCACCAAGTCGGCTCACTTTATTCCATTTAAAGTTGGCCAGTCAACCGAGACGTTAGCAAAGAAGTACATGGAGGTGAGCATAAATCTAAAGTAAGATTTAAACCTTCAAGCTGTACCCTATTTGATACCCATAAACTCATGCATGAGATCGTAAGATTACATGGAGTACTAGTTTGCATCATCTCCGATCGTGATACAAGATTCCGATCACAATTTTGGCATAGTCTTCAAGCTAGCCTGGGAACGAGTCTGAATTTTAGCACGGCGTATCATCCATAAACGGATGGACACTCCGAGCGAACAATTCAGATACTGAAAGATATGCTAAGAGCCTGTATGTTAGACTTCGGAGGTTCGTGGGAAGATCACCTACACCTTGTGGAGTTTTCATATAACAACAGCTATCAGGCAAGAATTAAGATGGCACCATTCGCAGCACTCTACGGACGGAAGTGTCGTTCCCTGCTGAGTTGGGATGACGTTGGAGATCATGAACTTCTTGGACCAGAGATGATCGTGGCAACTGTGGACGTAGTTCGCACGATCAGGGAAAAGATGCGAATAGCCCAAGACCGACAGATACATTGGGCAGATGCAAAGCGTTGACACTTGAAGTTTCAACCCGGAGAACATGTATTCTTGAAGATCTCTCCAAAAAGTGGAGTGATACATTTTGGCAAGAGGGGTAAGTTAAGTCCAAGATACATAGGACCGTTCGACATACTCGAACGAGTTCGAGAAGTGGCATACCGTTTAGCACTACCACCCTCATTGGAAGGAGTGCACAATGTGTTTCACATATCCCAACTACGACGATATGTGAGCGACCCCAGCTACATAATTGATCACTCAGAGCTCACGGTACAAATTGACTTAACCTACGAGCAACAACTAGTTAAGATCCTGGACCGAAAGGTGAAAACATTACGGAACAAAGAGGTAAACTTGGTCCGAGTGACGTGGAGAAAGGATTCGCCAGGAGAATCAACTTGGGAAAGAGAAGAGGATATGCGTACACGATACCCTTACCTTTTTAAAAATTAGTCCCTATATAATTGTAAATTTCGAGGACGAAATTTTTATAACGAGGGTAGAATGTAACAACTCTGAAATCACTGTACAGAATTTTCTTGTTATTGTATAGAAAAGAGTATTACAGCCTGTGTAAGAGTTAAACGTTATTTTTGATAAATAAAAGCAAAAAGCAACTTGAAGCTCACTGGTAAAGCCCCTGCACTGCTATGATATAGCCTGCATGTTCGATTCCCATCAGACACAATTAATTTTTTCAGATTTTTCTTTTTAATTTTTGGAAGCCCAAGAATTGCATGTGCAATACATGGAGAAATAAAAAGTTTCAGAAAAATCAAACAGGCACAATGAGGTGTACACACCCAAATACCTACGTGGCACGAATCTCGAGGCAAGAGCTCGAGATCCGACCGCCCATTCTCCCCGTTTGGCCGGCGCCGACGGTCAATCTTGCCCCAATTTGCTCCGTGCTTTGCACACACACCTCTTCGACTCCCCTTAACTCCCCTGCACTGTTTGATTTCACTGCAATCAAACAGAGACCCTTCAGTTCACCATTTAACATCTTTTTAATCCAAAATTTTAATTCCCAAACCCTAATTCTCCACTATAAATACCACCACATGCCCTAACTCCTCTCTATTCTGAAAATTTGTAGCAAAAATACCTCAAAAGTTCCTATGTGCAAGTGGAGTTAGCAACCAAGCTCCTTCCGTCGAAAATCGAAGCTGTTTCCGGAGCTCCCGCGATGCCACGAAGCCCCCTTCCTTCTTCCTTACCCCTTTCTCGATATTACCAAACCGTAAGTCTCACTCATCTTTTCTTCTTTTCATCTCAATTTATTTTCTAAAAAGATATCGGTAAAGTGGAGTTACTCCCGATACTTTTCTTTTTTATCATGAAACTCCCTTTTCCTTTATACCATAGTCAAACTAAGTTTACCACCATAATTGTAACTTTAATTACAAATGTTTAACTTCAAGTTTAACCAAAATTCTCATGTGAAACAAACATAAACGAATTTTTTCATTAAAATATCTTGAACTTTAGTATAAACTTCTTTTCGATAATTTTTTAAACAATACTTTTAGGAAAACTTCATGGGGTAACGACCTACCCACACGCACACTCTTGTTTTATAGCACGATATCTACACACACACACACACACATATATAGTTGGTTCAAAGAATAACTTTTACAATAAAATACCACATCTTTTCAAAACGGGTTTCTTTTAAAAGCTGCATTTTGTAATTCTTGGTAAATACGCCTTTACAACCCTCGTTAGGGGACCCGTTAATGGATGGTGCGGATTATCGTATATCTTTGGGATAGTAGAGCGAGATGCAGAACTTCTCACAGAATATTCGATCTCGAAAGGAAATAAAATGAAATGCGGATTTTCTGAATAAAACAAAATCTTTTTAAATTTTATAAAAATTATAAATCCGTATTTTCAATATATTATGAAACTATATTTTCTAAGATGAAAGATTAAACTTTTAATAAAATATCATCAAGTTACCAAAAAGGGGTAGTTTTCAATAAAATACCATAAACTTTTAAAAGCTAAGTTTTTATCATTAAAATACCCAATAATTAAAATACGTGCTCATGAAAACCCTAAAGGTTATAAATCACCCTCGAGGTTTATTTTTAAACTATATTAAAATATTTTTCATAAAACCCCCTCGAGATATGCAAAACAATATTTTTAGGACTCTAGTTTATTATAAGTTTAAGCGGGATCAATTCTCTTAAGCCCCAGGGGGCCGGAGAAAGTGAGTGCTTTCCTATTCAGGTTAGACAACTTAACGGGGTTATCGATGGCAATTGTCTTGGAAAAAGACATAAATCCTGTCGTTCATGTGCAACAGTTGCCGATTACTCCCGAACCTAAGAAAGTCAAAAGTTAAATCCATTCACAAGTGTCTGGGTTAATCTGAGTCCAAACTCAAACCAGAATCCAACAATCAAACATGAACTTGAATAATTTATCATGAACTTGAATACTCAAATTCAAACATCAAATTCAAACTTGTATACTTGACTCGACTTGACCGAACCATGGTTATAACATGACATGAACTTGACATGTCTGCTTGAACACATGATTACATCCTGAACATGAACATGTACATTTTATATTCATGGATTCAGCCAAGACCTATATTCTTAATCTATACAATACACGGGGAAAAAGGGGTAAATTGGTACGGAACATATATCGTGGCACAAGAGGTCACTTAAAAGACACCTGCATGAATTCACGTGCCGTTGTCCCTGTAGGGTTCCTAGACACGCTTGTGAAGGTTCATAAGGCATCAAACATGCCCGGATAAAAATTTAGACGTGCCGAACAACCCAAAGCCGGGATCTTTGCTAGATTATTAGGGTTTAGCATGCAAGATAACATCTTTTTATCTAAGTGTGAGGGATTACAACCTTTGTAGTCCGCTCCTTCGCTTCACAAGCTCCGAGTAGAAGTCCCTTCGCTGCGATCCATGATCTCCCGGATTCAAGAGAGGCTCCACGACTCGAACGATCCATTCTAGCTTGAAGTGTTCCGAATCTCCGATGATCTACGTCGAAGTTGCAATAACCCAAGCTTTCTCACTCTAAAGAGATGAACACCCTAATCTCATGGGCTAGATGAGATGAGGATGAGGGAGCAGTATTTATGCTTTCTTTTTAATTCACTTTCTCACAATTTATCATCACAAATGGAATTTCTAGTGAGCTCAAAATCAAGAGAGAAGAAGATGATCATGGAAATGATAATTCCTTTTGTGATGAATAGAAATAAAAGTATATGATTGATTTATCAACCATGGTCAAGGATGAGTGGCTAATAGTTTGTAGAGAATAATCTAGAGTTAGGGTTTGGTTGGGTTAGCAATGAGTCATCAACAAATATCTTAACCATGACAAAAGAAAAATCTTCTAGAAAGTGTAAGAAGCAACTAACCCTAATCAAACCCTAACCTCATTTAATCATCCTTAAACATGTTTAATAATAAATCATATCATGTCACAATAATATATATCACATATATATTATATATTTGCAACAAAAGAAAATAATACAATTAACATATATCACATATATATCAATGTATCATCCAGTGAGAAAATGAAATAATAAAGCAAGCCAATATTAGATAATGTAATACAATATATCATATATATATTATTATACATTAAATCATCGAATCAACACTTGATTCGACGATCCGGCTATATCGAATATTACCGACTAATATATCATGTACCGATTCATCGAATCAACACTTGATCCGATGACCCGGTTCATATCTAAATATCGCGAGAATATAATACGGTATCTCATATCGCATTATTCTCGGTCCTGCACATATCACATATGTGCCTCTACTCCGTTTCGCCTGAGCCAAGAAACCTCTGTGTAGGACTCTAAAGAATCGTCAATACGCCGGTAGCAGGTGATGATCATATCAAACACCCACAAGCTGCAAGCGGTCAGCTAAACGTAACAGCCACCCAGGTATTGAGCGATCAGAAGATCAACAAGCTAGCCTATGCGTTCTCTTGTGAATCCAATCAGTAACACTCCCGTACAGTCCGGTCTGTTCGTCTAATATGTTGCATATCAAGTCTAGGGGTGGTATACGTCAGACCCCAGTAACCGATAAGTCGTGTCGATGTGTGGCTCATAACGGGTCGAGAAACTACTAGTAACACTTACCAGTAAATCTCTATATCAGCCCTGGCCAGGGACTTCCAGTTATAGCCAATCGAACACAGCACAACATCAACTCCCTATATTGGGAGAGACGAATCCCCTCCTATCGCTCATTGCCTCCATGTGATTCGGGACTGTACCCAAAAGCCACCGTTTTGCACGTCCTCTTGGACGTGGTAAGGTGGAAATCAAAGCACAGTGGGAATCACACAAGACTCTATGACGATCTCGGGTCTTCAGACTACCCTGTACCAGTGTCACCGGAGAACTGCCATCTGACGTGTGGTATATCACCATCTGGGAGTTCTCGGCGAGTCCGTCCAGTGTACCCAGTCTCCACTGAGCACCCGTACACCATCTCTGATGTCAAACACCGATGGATATGGGATCATCCATCGCCCATCATATGGGTCAAGATGCGTATACGCTAGTCAACTCTGGTGTATCGATGCCCTGTCTCGATATACCCTCGACTAGGAACAGTTATATGATCTACTTATCGTCTATCATGGCCCCAGTAGTATGATCTCATCATAGTCCCAGTAGTCGAGTATAGATCCTAAGGGGCTTTATCAACATGTGAGAGTAAGACAGTAAACCATTACAAGTCAACATGTTAAGATAAAGTGAAACCAAATAGCATACTATCATGACGAGCAAGAAAGTCCTCTCTATATATATCCAAGCATCCATTATAATATACATCATATGTACAACAATGGCCTCTAGGGCATATACATAACTAACAATCTCCCACTTGCACTAAGGCCAGCTGCTGTAGTATCTCATACCTAGCATCCCGAATAATCTCTTAAACTGTATCTGGGGAATAGCCTTCGTGAATGGATCCGCAGTGTTGTTCTTCGTATCTACTCTCCTGACCTCGATCTCCCGGCGATCAACTATCTCCCTGATCAGGTGATACCTGTAGGGTTCCTAGGCACCCTAATGAGGTCTCACAAGGCATCGAACATGCCATTTTCAAAAAAATCTAGGTGCCGAGAGACCCGACTACGGATCGTTTGCTAGAAAACTAGGCGAAAAAGCTAACTAATTAACACTTAACTATGAGAATACAGATATACAACCTTTGTAGATCCGGTGCTCCACCTCCACGGCTCCGCAATGAAGTCTCCTCGCTGTCCATAACAAATCCCGGGCTCTAGCGTCGGCTTCATCGGAGAATGGACGGGCTAGGTCATCGACGACGTGCCGAAGATGATCTACGTCGAGGCATCGCTAAATCAAGCTCCACCTTCACCAAGCCATGAAAACTTGTGAAGGAAACACACTCTACTACTTGGCAAGAGGTAGAGGATGAAGAAATAGGAAGTGGGTAGACTTTAGATTTGGATTTCTCACTCATTTTCATCACTTGCCATTGATGGGGGCAAGCTTTCTTCACTTGAAGAAATGAAGAAGAAGATGATGAAAAGTTATGATAAGTTATTTTGTAAAAAGAAATAAAAATATACTTATCATCATCAACCATGGTCAAGTGTAGAGAATTAACTAAGGTTAGATTAATGGTTAGGGTTAAAGATAAAGACAAGAATGGTTACAAAGTCAAAGCTTCATGAAGCTTCAACTAAACTCCAAAATTAGCAACTATTCTTTTCTCATCTATTCAAAATAAATAAATAAATAAATAAGTAAGAAAAGAAAACCCTAATCATTAGTTTAACCATGGCTTAATTCATTACACTTAACTATAGTTAAACATGTATCATCAAACATGATACAATCAAGTGTACAAAAGTATATCACATATACAATGTGCACAAACCAAGTGAGAAAATCCGTTTAAAGTGAACCAATACTAGTTAGTGCAAAGTAATATATCAAATATATAATTATGCATTAAATCATTAAATCAACACTTGATTCAATGATCCGGTCATGTCGCACACAACCGACTAGTATACAATGTATCGGCTTATCGAATCAATCCTTGATTCGATAACTAGGTTATATCGCATACAACCATTCGATACAATCATCGCGAGAATAGAATACGGTATCATATACACGCATTATTCTCGGTCCCGCACATATCTCATATGCGCTCCTATTTCGTTTCGCTTGAGCCAGGAAACCTCTGTGTAGGACTCTAAAGACTCGTCAATACGCCGGCAGCAGATGATGATCATATCAAACACCCACAAGCCGCAAGCGGTCTGCTAAACGTAACGGCCACCCGGGTATTGAGCGATCTGAAGATCGACGAGCAAGCCCGCTCACACTCCAGTGAATCCAACCAGTAACACTACCGTACAGTCCGGTCTGATCGTCTGATATGTCGCATATCTTGCCTAGGGGTGGTAAACGTCAGACCCCAATAGCTCGATAAGTCGTGTCGATATGAGGTCTATAACAATTCGAGAAACTACTGGTAACACTTACCAGTAAATCTCAGCAACCCTGGCCAGGGATTTCCTGTTATAGCCAATCGAACACAGCGCAACATCAACCCCCTATACCGGGAGAGACGAATCCCCTCCTATCGCTCATTGCCTCCATGTGACTCGGGACTGTACCCAAAAACCACCGTTTTGCACGCCCTCTTGGATGTGGTAAGATGGAAATCAAAGCATAGTGGGAACCACACAAGACTCTATGACGATCTCGGGTCAACAGACTACTCTGTACCAGTGTCACCAGAGAACTACCATCTGACGTGAGGTATAATACCATCTGGGAGTTCTCGGCGAGTCCGTCCAGTGTACCCAGTCTCTACTGAGCACCCGTATATCTCCTCTGATGTCAAACACCAATGGATATGGGATCATCCATCGCCCATCTGTATGGGTCGAGAAGGTACACGCTAGTCTACTCTGGTATATCGATGCCCCGTCTCGATACACCCACGACTAGGGACTTTGAAGGATGTACTTATGGACTACCCTGTCCCCACTAGTATGATCCGCATCATAGTCCAGGTAGTCAAGTACACATCCTAAGGGCTTTACCAACATGTAACAGAGATACAAACAGTATACACGTTAAGGTAAAGATCAACCAGATAGCATACTATCATGTCGAGCAAGAAAGTCCTCCCTATATATGTCCCAGCATCCACTACAATATACATCCTATGTACAGTAATGGCCTCTAGGGCATACATATAACTAACAATCTCCCACTTGCACTAGGGCCATCTGATAGCAGTGGTTGTAGTATCTCATACTCAACCATCCCATAAAAGTCTCTCTCTGGGAACAGGCCTTTGTGAGTGGATCCGCTGTGTTGTCCTCTGAGTCTTCTCTCCAAACCTCGATCACCCTGGAGATCAACCATCTCCATGATCAGGTGATACTGCCTTAGAATATGTCTGGATCACTGATGGGATCTGCGTTCCTTGGCATAAGCCACAACTCCATTGTCACACAATGGGAGGAACATAGTTCATCTCATGAACCAATATACACCCAAACAGCCTCTTTGGTAGCATCTTAAGTAGCGATGTATCCTGCCTTTATCGTCTAGTATGTCACGGTATCTAGCTCGGAACTCTTCCAACATACCGTCCCTTTACTGAGGGTAAAGACAAAGCCTGCGACTGACATTCAGTCGTCTTTATCACCCTGGAACCCTTCCAGTGATTCTCCCCAGGACCAATTGATACCATCTCACTACAACTAGAGAGAATTCTAACATCCAATTAGATCTATCTCATAGATCCAAAACCCAGGATTTAGGAGGCATCACTTTGATCCTATATGGAGAATCATTGTGATAAGCGGAGATTAACCGAGCGTAGCATAGGAAACTCCTTTCTTATCAAGAGTATGTCATCCACGTACTCTACGAGGATCAACACCATACTCCCTACTACCTTTTTGTTTATACAAGGTTCATCTACCATTTTGATGATGTCAAACTCTTTGACTAATTCATCAAAACAGATGTTCCAACTCCGCGATGCCTGCTTTATCTTATAAAGCATCTTGCACACGTTTCCGCTGCTCCTACTGTCTACGAGGCCCTCTGGCTGTGTACTTATAGACACACTCTTCTAAATCATCATTTAGAAAAGAAGTCAAGACACCCAACCGCCAGATATCGTAGTCATGGTATGTAGCCGTGGCAAGTAGTATCTGGATGGACTTAAGCATAGATATTTGAAAAGGTTTCATCATTATCCACGCCTGGTCGATGACGAAAACCTTTAACAAGTCTAGCTTTGAAAGTCTCAACTTTTCCATGTACACCAAGTAATCTTCTCAAGATATACTTGCTCCTGATGGGGATTTAACCCTTCAGATATAGCAACTAAAGTCCATACTTTGTTGGTGTATAAGGATTCCATCTCAGATCGCTAAACATCCAGCCATTCTTACAGAGTCATACTCCTAATGGCCAGCTCGAAACTAGTTGGGTCATCATCTCATGATGCAATCCTCGCTCCCACCGTCATAGAGAAACCGAAGTATCTCTCAGGTGGGTGAGGAACCCTACTAGATCGGCGGAGAGGCTGAGGTTCGTTGGTATCTACTGAATCCTTTGGTTCTATCAAATCATCTGCTGTAGTTTGTATAGCTGGAACATTTCCAGTTCTACATAACAGACCTTGCCTCGAGCTTGTCCGGATTTTGCTTTTAGACATAGGCCGGACAACCCCAAATCTTAACTAGCTTAAGACATGGGCTCTTCCCATTCCATATCTCATATGGAGTGGTAGGCAACTGATTTGATTCGAACCTATTCAATAGGTATGCAGCTTCTCAAGTGCATAACTCCCAAAAAGGAAATAGGTAACTCAGTAGTACTCATCATAGAGCACACCTTATCATATAGGGTGTGATTGCTCCGCCCCGATATACCATCGTGCTATGGTGTATACAGAGGAGTAATGCTGAGAGAGAATCTCATTCTCCTTTAGAATAATCCAGGATTTTCGTGCTCAAGTATTCTCCTCTTTGATCTCATCAAAGGACATAATACTTATACCCGTATTGGTTCTCTACTTCTAACTTATATTCTGTGAATATCTCAAAAGGTTCTGACTTGTGTTTCAACAGGAACATATATCTGAATCTCGAAAGATCATCAGAGAATGTAATGAAGTATAAAGAACCAGTTCTGGCATGTGTAGACAGGAGACCTTACATACATCATCATGTATCAGTCCCAAGAGTTCATTAACTCTTTCTCTGTTTCCAGTAAACGGAGCTATGGTCATCTTATCTTTGTGACATGACTGGCGAGTTTCACAAGATGTAAATTCAAACTGATTTAAATATGCATCTATATCTAGCTCTAGCTAGTCGGGTCACATTGATCTGACCTAGTCTACAATGCCTCAAGAAGAATTCGTTCATTTCTGAACTCTTCCTCTTGTGTGTGATCCGTATACTAAGAACTGTAGTTTGATTTAGAACATCAATGCTTTTAGATAACGTGCCTGAACCGATCAACTTTTGATATAGGAAATGTTCAAAACATTATCCAACAATACAAAATTTTATCATTTCTTTACTAATAAAGAGACCGATATGATTTTGTATATCAGGTTCGGTATCTAATAACATTCGTTCAGAATCAATGTATTGGTAATACAGGGTGACAGTGACCAACAGACTTGGCTGCAACACTTGCCCCGTTTTCTGCCTCATGAAACTTATCACCCGTTCTCAGTCCTCTACCTTTCTGTAGCCCTATGTAACAGATTACATATGTGGGATCCTGATCCGGTATCATATACCCAGGACTTAAAGGATACTGAGAAACAGTTCTGTATAATGAACAAACCCGAAGATGATGCATCAGCATGCACTCTCTTCGTTTGGCCGGCACGGGAAATCTGGTATTCCCCAATTTCCTGCTCTGTCTTATAACAATTATAAGTTGGAGCGGGACCAACGTTCCCCAGCTCAGTATAACAAGCGGGTTCGGTCAATAATCCGTATTATTATCTTGATTAAGGCGTGATATGGTCGCTACCTGGAGAGAGAGAGAAGAAAACACTCAGCGTGCGCTCTTGCAAGAATAGATTGGTTATTATTTTATCTAATCAGGATGGCTCCCACTGCTTTTCATCAAATCTTCCTTCAAACCCTAAAAGGAAAGACTAGCCGGGATTAATTACACACTACAAGTTCGCCAATCTTTCAGCCAGGCCAGTGTCGGTACTTTGAGGGAGGTCCCCCGTGCTTTCGCACGAACCTAATTAATGTAAACCTCGTTTTCCCAGAGGCGTAACCCAGTTGACACCTATCTAGACACCTACTTGATCGGCTAATTGTAATGTATAAAACTCTCCCAGGAGTAACTCTTACTCGCAGCGGGTATCGGGATCCAACTATCTCATAGAAGGTATGCAATCTCATTGCAAATTTCAACACTTGAAATTCCCGATAACATTTTGCCCCTAGCTCGCTATGACCTTGACGCATGCCAAACAACCCATAGTCTGCTAGTCAAGTTCAACCCGTACATTTCTTGATTGAATTAAACCCACCCGCACGACCCTTGACGCATGCCAAACAACGCCGTACGAATACCCTAATCCAATCGCATCGTATGCTAGCAGATAAGCACTAGTTAGCTACCGTACACTACGCCTTGACGCATGCCAAACAACCGCAGCACGAATACTAACTAGTACTTATCTGAAATGACGGAGGGCTACGACAGGTTTTTCTGAAAATCTATTGCGTAATGAACTTGATATCGTTGTAGAATCAAATGATTTTAAAATGGAGTGCTTTTGAGGCTTTTCTAGTTTTGCTAAAGGAGTCACTCCCGGTGAAGGGATCGTCGGTCCTTTCCTCGTCGAATGAGGTGCGGGATATATCATATATATCGCTGTGCAAAGCAAAAACTCTTAAAAGTAATCAAAAGACAAACCGAGTGTGTAGCATCTGCCAGTTATTGCTAAAGGAGTCACTCCCGGTGAAGGGATCTCGGTCCTTTCCTCATCGAATAAGGTGCAGGATATATCATATATACCGCTATGCAAAGCCAGAACTGTAGCTACCTGTTTTATTTTGAAATTCGATTCTACAACATCTTAGGTTTCTTTTATTTCATTAATCACATTAATGAAGTCCCATTATTTAAATACCTAAACATCACAGATAAATACGACGTACACTTATGCCATCCGCATTCGCCTCGATGTCCCCTCGTGCACCGTTAGGTTAGGTAACTAACGGCAGAGCTGGGCAGGGCTAGCGCGGGTGTAAAACATAAGTAACATCTATATAATATATCATATATACTATATACAGTATCTATCAAAGAACATCACATGATCACATCACAGATATCGCAGCAGAAGAAACATATGAAATATTGGATATACTAGGACGTCCGTGTTTTCAATACGAGCCAGTATAAAACACGGATTCCACGGTCGTGATGAATAGCCAAACCCACACCCCTAGACCCCTACGAGAGCGGCAAGCAACCCGACCAATTCTGGAGTTAGGAGACCCGGACTCGACTCCTCGAGTTGGTCTCCCACTGGACTCCAGAACCCGGTTACTTGTGCCCTCCTCCTTGGGTCTATCCTAGTGCGGAAAAGTAAATAATATACAAAGGGTGACAACTTCCGCAACCTGGAAGTGCCCCAATAAAAGAATATTACATACAAGTTTTTACATGAATGAAAATGAAAAACACTCATCTCACATAAAAACCCCCGGCTATTCAAACACGACGATCCAATATAACATATCCAGCAACACATAACATCATATGTCATCAACGTAAGTAAATATGCGCATCCCAATTGTCGTTGACATATAGCAACGAAACCGGCGATATCACATATTACACTTACGGTCACAGAAAAGAAAGTGTAAAACTACAACAGTTGGAATCCGCAACCACCTCAGACATCGCATGCCTGACCAAATGAATTTCTTAGACATCGCATGCCTAACAATTATAAACCCCGCATTTTAGTCTCATTATCGAAAACACTTTTCAATATCAAGTCGGGTAATTCAACAAGATTCCCGACATAGTGATCGAATACTCGTCGCAAACTTTAGTAGACGGCTGCACCCCCGATACCGTCGACGAAGTGCACCAAGGCGGAACACCGCTACCGCGAGCACCCGAACGGATGCTTTCGGCGACGGGGTTCTCCTACAGTCACTTGGTCGGGGCTATGGAGTGAGGCTGTCTATTAAGTTTACCCGGCGAGTATCCGCGTACGCTACGTGATTGCGACGGACTTTTGATCACATCAAAATTCCGTGGCAACCGATCAAGTGAGACTAAACTGCTATGTTTATAACATTCATTCAGTTATCTCATAACTTTTTGTGAATTCCAATTATTGTATCCCATTCCGGATAAATAGAAAATGTCAAACTTTCCGATCGAACAATCGAACACCCAAGTTTTCCCGATACAGATCAACACATGAAACAAGTCTAAAAACATTCAGTTCGTGCCTCAGTACCAACGGTCCAGCCGTAGAAGGGTCAAGCCAACGCCTCACATGTGGCACGCCGTACTGCCCCAAACCCGAAGGTTCAAAGGGCAGTTCAAGATGGTCACATAATCGAATTAAGGTTTGTTGTCTTCTAGAGGGTCCATCGAGTTACTTGCACTACTTAGAACGTCGTTAAACTACGGAAAAATCCAACACTTGGAAATTTCCCGACAGGGGAAAAATTGGGTATTTATATCCGGTCGAACTTTTTTAACATATCCTAAAATTTATCTGGAAAGCCACACAGACAAAATTTGATACTCCGATCGAAACATCGAATCCCCAAAACAACCCCAGAAAATTCAACTCTTGAATAAAATTTAAAAAATACACAGAGAACTCAGCACTGAAAACAATGAATTACTGTGTAAAATAAAATGCCACATAAGACAAAACTGCCGCGGAACCGCCGCACGAGCCATGCTCGTGCCGCGGAACCGCGGCGCAATGGTGGAATTATGCATACGAATTTTACAGTAATCCTTATATTTTCCTGCTTATTTCTCTGCATATTTTTAATTTTGAAAAAACCCAGTTTTTGAAAATTGGACAGAGAGCATGTTTGTGATAGGGTTTCGGGTTCGTTCGGACTTCAAACTCCGTCTAGACTTCGCCTAAGGCTTTAGCTAGGCTCTGATACCACTGTAGGGTTCCTAGGCACCCTAATGAGGTCTCACAAGGCATCGAACATGCCATTTTCAAAAAAATCTAGGTGCCGAGAGACCCGACTACGGATCGTTTGCTAGAAAACTAGGCGAAAAAGCTAACTTGTTAACACTTAACTATGAGAATACGGATATACAACATTTGTAGATCCGGTGCTCCACCTCCACGGCTCCGCAATGAAGTCTCCTCGCTGTCCATAACAAATCCCGGGCTCTAGCGTCGGCTTCATCGGAGAATGGACGGGCTAGGTCATCGACGACGTGCCGAAGATGATCTACGTCGAGGCATTGCTAAATCAAGCTCCACCTTCACCAAGCCATGAAAACTTGTGAAGGAAACACACTCTACTACTTAGCAAGAGGTAGAGGATGAAGAAATAGGAAGTGGGTAGATTTTAGATTTGGATTTCTCACTCCTTTTCATCACTTGCCATTGATGGAGGCAAGCTTTCTTCACTTGAAGAAATGAAGAAGAAGATGATGAAAAGTTATGATAAGTTATTTTGTAAAAAGAAATAAAAATATACTTATCATCATCAACCATGGTCAAGTGTAGAGAATTAACTAAGGTTAGATTAATGGTTAGGGTTAAAGATGAAGACAAGAATGGTTACAAAGTCAAAGCTTCATGAAGCTTCAACTAAGCTCCAAAATTAGCAACCATTCTTTTCTCATCTATTCAAAATAAATAAATAAATAAATAAGTAAGAAAAGAAAACCCTAATCATTAGTTTAACCATGGCTTAATTCATTACACTTAACTATAGTTAAACATGTATCATCAAACATGATACAATCAAGTGTACAAAAGTATATCACATATACAATGTGCACAAACCAAGTGAGAAAATCCGTTTAAAGTGAACCAATACTAGTTAATGCAAAGTAATATATCAAATATATAATTATGCATTAAATCATTAAATCAACACTTGATTCAATGATCCGGTCATGTCGCATACAACCGACTAGTATACAATGTATCGGCTTATCGAATCAATCCTTGATTCGATAACTAGGTTATATCGCATACAACCATTCGATACAATCATCGCGAGAATAGAATACGGTATCACATACACGCATTATTCTCGGTCCCGCACATATCTCATATGCGCTCCTATTTCGTTTCGCTTGAGCCAGGAAACCTCTGTGTAGGACTCTGAAGACTCGTCAATATGCCGGCAGCAGATGATGATCATATCAAACACCCACAAACCGCAAGCGGTCTGCTAAACGTAACGGCCACCCGGGTATTGAGCGATCTGAAGATCGACGAGCAAGCCCGCTCACACTCCAGTGAATCCAACCAGTAACACTACCGTACAGTCCGGTCTGATCGTCTGATATGTCGCATATCTTGCCTAGGGGTGGTAAACGTCAGACCCCAATAGCTCGATAAGTCGTGTCGATATGAGGTCTATAACAATTCGAGAAACTACTGGTAACACTTACCAGTAAATCTCAGCAACCCTGGCCAGGGATTTCCTGTTATAGCCAATCGAACACAGCGCAACATCAACCCCCTATACCGGGAGAGACGAATCCCCTCCTATCGCTCATTGCCTCCATGTGACTCGGGACTGTACCCAAAAACCACCGTTTTGCACGCCCTCTTGGATGTGGTAAGATGGAAATCAAAGCACAGTGGGAACCACACAAGACACTATGACGATCTCGGGTCAACAGACTACTCTGTACCAGTGTCACCAGAGAACTGCCATCTGACGTGAGGTATAATACCATCTGGGAGTTCTCGGCGAGTCCGTCCAGTGTACCCAGTCTCTACTGAGCACCCGTATATCTCCTCTGATGTCAAACACCAATGGATATGGGATCATCCATCGCCCATCTGTATGGGTCGAGAAGGTACACGCTAGTCTACTCTGGTATATCGATGCCCCGTCTCGATACACCCACGACTAGGGACTTTGAAGGATGTACTTATGGACTACCCTGTCCCCACTAGTATGATCCGCATCATAGTCCAGGTAGTCAAGTACACATCCTAAGGGCTTTACCAATATGTAACAGAGAGACAAACAGTATACATGTTAAGGTAAAGATCAACCAGATAGCATACTATCATGTCGAGTAAGAAAGTCCTCCCTATATATGTCCCAGCATCCACTACAATATACATCCTATGTACAGTAATGGCCTCTAGGGCATACATATAACTAACAATACCGCCTCAGAATATGTCTAGACTTCTGATGGGATCTGGGTTCCTTGGCCAAAGCCACAGCTCCATTGTTATCGCAATACAGAGGTATTGGATGCTCAATGGATGGAACCACACCAAGTTCACTAATGAACTTCTTGATCCAGATAGCCTCTTTGGCAGCATCGTTGGCAGTGATGTATTCAGCCTCCATCGTCGAGTCGGCAACGGTATCCTGTTTAGAACTCTTCCAACATACCGCCCCTCCATTGAGGGTAAAGACAAATCCCGAGTGCGACTTAGAGTCGTCCTTATCACTTTGGAAGCTGAAATCGGTAAAGGACTCCACCTGGAGTTCTCCGTTACCATACACCAAGAACATATCCTTAGTCCTTCGTAAGTACTTGAGAATGTTCTTCACAGCTGTCCAGTGACTCTCTCCAGGATCTGCTTGATACCGACTCACTACACTTAGTGAGTATGCTACATCGGGTCTGGTACATAGCATCGCATACATGATAGAGCCTACTGCCGAAGCATAGGGTATCCCTTGCATGCGAACTCTCTCCAAATCAGTCTTGGGAGACATCTCTTTGGAGAGAGTGAGTCCAGAGATCGTGGGTTGGTTCCCACGCTTGGATTCTTCCATACTAAACCTCTTTAGTATGGTGTCAATGTACCTGCATTGGGACAATCCCAGTATCCGTTAAGATCTATCTCTATAAATCATGATTCCCAATATGCAGGAGGCATCACCTAGATCTTTCATTGAGAATCTCTGTGATAAGAAGAGCTTGACTGATTGCAGCATAGGAATATCATTTCCTATCAAGAGTATATCATCCACGTACAATACGAGGAAGACAACCTTACCCTCTGCTACCTTCTTATAGATACAAGGCTCATCTATATTTTTGATGAAGTCAAACTCTTTGACTACTACATCAAAACAGATGTTCCAACTCCGCGATGCTTGCTTTAACCCATAAATGGATTTAAGCAGCTTGCACACCTTTCCGCTGCTCCCACTATCTACGAAGCCCTCTGACTGAGTCATGTACACGCACTCTTCTAAATCACCGTTTAGAAAGGCGGTCTTAACATCCATTTGCCAGATTTCGTAGTCATGGTATGCAGCAATGGCAAGTAAGATCCGGATGGACTTAAGCATAGCCACTGGAGAAAAGGTTTCGTCATAATCCACAACCGGTCGTTGACGAAAACCCTTTGCTACAAGTCTAGCTTTGAAAGTCTCAACTTTTCCATCTACACCAAATTTCCTTTTAAAAATCCACTTGCTCCCAATGGGTTTTACCCCTTCAGGAGCATTTTCCAAAATCCATACTTTATTGGTGTACATGGATTCCATCTCAGATCGCATTGCATCCAGCCATTTCACAGAGTCACCACTCGTGATGGCCTGCTCGAAACTAGTTGGGTCATGATCATCCATGATGCAATCCTCGGTTCCACCATCAATGAGAAAACCGTAGTATCTCTCAGGTGGACGAGAAACCCTACTAGATCGGCGGAGAGGCTGGGGTTCGTCGGGTACTACTGAATCTTCTGGTTCCAACAAATCATCAGTTATAGTCTGTGGTGCTGGAACCTCTTCCAGCTCTACCTCTTCGCCACTAATTTCTTTTGCAAGAAATTCCTTTTCCAAAAAGGTGGCATATTGAGAAATAAACACTTTTTGTTCCTCACCGTGGTAGAAGATATATCCATAAGAATCTTTTGGATATCCTACAAACTTACATAAACCTGATCTTGCCTCGAGTTTGTCCGGATTTTGCTTTTTAACATAGGCCGGACAACCCCATATCTTAACTCGTTTAAGAGATGGTCTCTTCCCATTCCATATCTCATATAGAGTGGTAGGCACCGATTTAGTTGGAACTCTATTCAATAGATATGTGGCTGTCTCCAGCGCATAACCCCAAAAGGAGATAGGTAACTCAGCAGTGCTCATCATAGAGCGCACCATATCTAATAGGGTGCGATTCCTCCGCTCCGATACACCGTTGTGCTGTGGTGTATAAGGAGGAGTAAGCTGAGAGAGAATCCCATTCTCTTTTAGATAATCCCAAAACTCATTACTTAAGTATTCACCTCCTCGATCAGATCGAAGAATCTTAATTCTTTTGCCCGTTTGATTCTCTACTTCGTGCTTATATTCTCTGAATTTCTCAAAAGCTTCAGACTTGTGTTTCATCAGGAACACATGTCCGAATCTAGAGAGATCGTCAGTGAATGTAATGAAGTAGGAAGAACCGTTCCTGGTATGTGTAGACATGGGACCGCATACATCACTATGTATTAGTCCTAAGAGTTCAGTAACTCTTTCTCCGTGTCCACTAAACGGAGCTTTGGTCATTTTTCCTTTGAGACATGAATGGCAAGCATCATAAGATGATAATTCGAACGGATTCAAATAACCATCCTTATGTAACTTAGCCAGTCGTGTCGCATTGATATGACCAAGTCTACAATGCCACAAGTAGGATTCGTTCATATCTGAACTTTTCCTCTTGTGTGCGTTTTGTATATTCAGAACTGTATTCTGATTTAGAATGAATATGCCATTATGTAACGAGCCTGATGCAATCAACTTTTGATCTAGGAATATATTCATAACATTATCCTTTACTACAAAATTATATCCTTCTTTACTTAATAAAGAAACAGATATAATGTTGCACATCATGTTCGATATATAATAGCACTCATTTAGAATCAGTGTATTACGACTTGGCAATACAAGGTGATATTCGCCAACTACTTTGGCTGCACTACTTGCACCGTTCCCTACTTGAACGGAATGATCACCTTTTGCCAGTTCTTTACCTTTACGTAGCCCATGTAACAATTTACATATGTGGGATCCTAATCCGGTATCTAATACCCAGGACGTAGGATGAACTGAAAAACAGTTCTCAATAACTAACACACCCGAAGAAGATGCATTAATATGCATGTTCTTTTGGGCGGCTTGAGAATCCAGATATTCTTCTGTTTCCTGTTCAGTCTTATAACTCTTATAAGATAGAATGGGTCCAACGTTCCCTTGCTCAGTACAATAATCGGGTTCAGTCAATACATCCATATTATTATCTTGATTATGGCCTGACATGGTCGCTACCTGGAGAGAGAGAAGAAAACACTTTAGCGTATGCTCTTGCAAGATTAGATTGGTTATTATCTTATCTAATCAGGATGTCTCCCACTGTTTTTATCAAATCTACCTTCAAACCCTAAAAGGTAAGATTAGCCGGGATTAATTACACCCTACAATTTCGTCAATCTTTCAGCCAGATCAGTGTCGGTACTTTGAGGGAGGTTCCCCGTGCTTTCGCACGGACCTAATTATAGTAAACCTCGTTTTCCCAGAGGCGTAACCCCGTTAACATTTTTCTAGACACCTACGTGATCGGCTAATTGTCATGTGTAAAACTCTCCCAGGAGTAACTCTTACTCGCAGTGGGCACCGTGATCCAACTATCTCATAGGAGGTATGCAATCTCATTGCAAATTTCAACTTTTGAAATTCCCGATAATGCTTTTACCCCTTGTGTCTTATGACCTTAACTATGGTCAACAAATCATAAGCACTAGTCAAGTTCTACCCGTCATTTCTTGATTAATTTAGACCCAGCCACATAACCCTTAACTATGGTCAACAAAGTCATATGACTGTCCTAATTAATCACATCTTATGTTTATATAGGAAAACATCACTTAGCTACCGTACACTGCGCCTTAACTATGGTCAACAAACGCAGCACGAATACTAAGTACTCTATTTTCCTAGAATGATGGAGGGTTACGCAGGTTTTTCAGAAAACCCTGAGCGTAATGAACTTGATATCGTCGTAGAATCAAGTGTTTTTGAAAAGGAGTGTTTTTGAGGCTTTTTTTTAGTTTCGCTAAAGGGGTCACTCCCGGTGAAGGGATCGTCGGCCCTTTCCTCATCGAATAAGGTGCATGATATATCATATATACCGCTGTGCAAAGCAAAACACTAAAAGCATTCAAAAGATAAACCGCGTTTTGTAGCATCTGCCAGTTTCGCTAAAGAGGTCACTCCCGGTGAAGGGATCTCGGCTCTTTCACCATCGAATAAGGTGCAGGATATATCATATATATCACTGTGCAAAGCAAAACTGTAGCTACCCTTTTTATAAAGTTTTGATTCTGCAATATCTTTAGGTTTCTTTTCTTTTTATTAATCTCATTAATAAAAATCCCATCAGCTTATGCTTCCTAAGCATCACAGAAGAAACGAAAGCAGTAATATATATCAACATATATATATAGTATAAGCATTCGTCTCAGGCAGTAATATGATCTCATCACAGAACATTGCAGCAGAAGAACGTATATGAAATATTGGATATACTAGGACGTCCGTGTTTTCAATACGAGCCTGTATAAAACACGGATTCCACGGTCGCGACGAATAGCCAAACCCACATCCCAAGACCCCTACGAGAGCGGCAAGTAACACTGCCAATTCTAGGGTTAGGAGACCCGGTCTCGACTCCTCGAGATGGCCTCCCACTGGACCCTAGAACCCGGTTACTTGTGCTCCCCACCTTGGGTCTACCTAATGCGGAAAAGTAAATAATATACAAGGGTGACATCAACCTCAACCTGAAAGAAAAGAAACCTAAAAGATATTGTAGAATCAAATTTTTCAAAAAGGGTAGCTACAGTTTTTGCTTTGCATAGTGATATATATGATATATCCTGCACCTTATTCGATGAGGAAAGGGCCGAGATCCCTTCACCGCGAGTGACCTCTTTAGCAAAACTGGCAGATGCTACAACACTCGGTTTGTTTTTGATTGCTTTTGGAGTTTTGCTTTGCATAGTGATATATATGATATGTCCTGCACCTTATTCTATAAGGAAAGAGCCGAGATCCCTTCACTGGGAGTGACCTCTTTAGCAAAACTAATAAAAGCCTCAAAATCACTCCATTTCAAAATTCACTCGATTCTACAACGATATCAAGTTCGATACGCAATAGGTTTTCAGAAAAACCTGACGTAGCCCTCCGTCATTTCAGATAAGTCCTGCTTAGTATTCGTGCTGCGTTTGTTGACCTTGTCAAGGCGTAGTATGCGGTAACTGACCAGTATTTATCTGTTTATGCATATGATGCAGATTGGATTAGGGTAGTCGTACGGCCTTGTTGACCTTGTCAAGGGTCATGCGGGTGGGTTTAATTCAATCAAGAAATGACGGGTTGAACTTGACTTACGGTCTATAATTTGTTGACCTTGTCAAGGTCATAGATCGTTTGGGGCAAAATATTATCGGGAATTTCAAGTGTTGAAATTTGCAATGAGATTGCATACCTTCTATGAGATAGTTGGATCCCGATACCCTGCGAGTAATTGTTACTCCTGGGAGAGTTTTACACATGACAATTAGCCGATCAAGTAGGTGTCTAGAAAGGTGTCAACGGGGTTACGCCTCTGGGAAAACGAGGTTTACTTTAATTAGGTCTGTGCGAAAGCACGGGGAACCTCCCTCAAAGTACCGACACTGGCCTGGCTGAAAGATTGGCGAAGTTGTAGGGTGTAATTAATCCCGGCTAGTCTTTCCTTTTAGGGTTTGAAGGAAGATTTGATAAAAACAGTGGGAGCCATCCTGATTAGATAAAATAATAACCAATCTGATCCTGCAAGAGCATACGCTAAAGTGTTTTCTTCTCTCTCTCTCCAGGTAGCGACCATATCATGCCTTAATAAAGATAATAATATGGATGTATTGACCGAACTCGCATGTTATACTGTGCTGGGAAACGTTGGTTCCGTTCTTTCTTATAAAAGTTATAAGACTGAACAGGATATAGGGGAATACCAGGATTCCCATGCCACCCGAATGAAGAAAGTACATGTTGATGCATTTTCTTCGGGTGTGTTCGTTACAGAGAACTGTTTCTCCATTTGCTCTACGTCCTGGGTATTAGATACCGGGTCAGGATCCCATATATGTAATCAGTTACATGGGCTTAGGAAAGGTAGAGAACTTGGAGAAGGTGATAAAGACATAAGGGTTGGAAATTAGTGGCAAAGTGGTAGAGCTGGAAGAGGTTCCAGATACACAAACTGCAACTGAAGAATTAGTGGAACTAGAGGATTCAGTAGTTCCCAACGAACCTCAGCCTCTCCGCCGATCTAGTAGGGTTCCTCACCCACCTGAGAGATACTACGGTTTTCTCATGGATGGTGGGAGCTAGGATTGCATCATGGTTGATGATGACCCAACTAGCTTCAAACATGCCATCACGAGTGGGGACTCAGTGAAATGGCTGGATGCAATGCGGTTCGAGATGGAATCCATGTACACCAACAAAGTATGGACTTTGGAAGTTGCTCCTGAAGGGGTAAAACCCATTGGGAGCAAGTAGATCTTCAAGAAAAAACTTGGTGTAGATGGGAAAGTGGAGACTTTCAAAGCTAGACTTGTTGCAAAGGGTTTTCGTCAAAGACCAGGTGTGGACTATGACGAAACCTTTTCTACAGTGGCTATGCTTAAATCCATCCGGATCATGCTTACCATCGGTGCATATCATGACTACGAAATCTGGCAAATGGATGTTAAGACCGCCTTCTAAACGGTGATTTAGAAGAGTGCGTGCACTCAGCCAGAGGGCTTCGTAGATAGTGGGAGCAGCGGGAAGGTGTGCAAGCTGCTTAAATCCATTTATGGATTAAAGCAAGTATCGCGGAGTTGGAACATCTGCTTTGACGTCGTTACCAAAGAGTTTGATTTCATCAAAAACGTAGATGAACCTTGTATCTACAAGAAGGTGGCAGAGAGTAAGGTTGTCTTCCTCGTATTGTACGTGGACGACATACTCTTGATAGGAAATGACATTCCTATGCTGCAATCGGTCAAGCTCTTCTTATCACAAAGATTCTCAATGAAAGATCTAGGTGATGCCTCCTGCATACTGGGAATTATGATCTATAGAGATAGATCTAAAAGGATATTGGGATTGTCCCAATCCAGGTACATTGACATCATACTAAAGAGGTTTAGTATGGAATAATCCAAGCGTGGGAACTTACCCACAATCTCTGGACTCACTCTCTCCAAAGAGATGTCTTCCAAGACTGATTTGGAGAGAGCTCGCATGCAAGGGATACCCTATGCTTCGGCTGTAGGCTCTATCATGTACACGATGCTATGTACCAGACCCGATGTAGCGCACTCACTAAGTACAGTGAGTAGGTATCAAGCTGATCCTGGAGAGAGTCACTGGACAGCTGTGAAGAGCATTCTCAAGTACTTGCGAAGGACTAAAGAGATGCTCTTGGTGTAAGGTAACGGAGAACTCCAAGTGGAGTCCTTTACCGATTCGAGCTTCCAGAGTGATAAGGACGACTCTAAGTCGCACTAGGGATTTGTCTTTACCCTTTACGGAGGGGCGGTTAGCTGGAAGAGTTCTAAGCAGGAAACCGTGGCAGACTCGACGATGGAGGCTGAATACATCGCTGCCAACGATGCTGCCAAAGAGGCTGTCTGGATCAAGAAGTTCATTACTGAACTTGGAGTGGTTCCATCCATTGAGCATCCAATACCTTTGTATTGCGATAACAATGGAGCGGTGGCTTTGTCTAAGGAACCCAGGTCCCATCAGCGATCCAGGCATATTCTGAGGCGGTATCACCTGATCCGGGAGATAGTTGATCGCCGGGAGATCGAGGTCAGGAGCGTTGACACGAAGAACAACACTGCGGATCCACTCACGAAGGCCATTCCCCAGATACAGTTTGAGAGACTCTTCGGGATGCTAGGTATGCGATACTACAGCAGCTGGCCCTAGTGCAAGTGGGAGATTGTTAGTTATATGTATGCCCTAGAGGCCAGTATTGTACAGATGATGTATATTATATTGGATGCTTGGACATATAGAGAGAGGACTTTCTTGCTCGATATGATAGTATGTTATCTGGTTGCTCTTTATCTTAACATGTATACTTGTCTCTTGATACTGTCTTATAGTTACATGTTGATAAAACCCTTAGGATGTGTACTTGACTACCTGGACTATGATGAAGATCATACTAGTGGGGACAGAGTAGTCCATAAGTACATCCTTTAATGTTCCTAGTCGTAGGTGTATCAAGACAGGACATCGATATACCAGTGTAGACTAGCGTATACGCTTCTCGACCTATGAGATGGGCGATGGATGATCCCATATCCATTGGTGTTTGACATCAGAGATGGTATACGGGTGCTCAGTGGAGACTGGGTACACTGGACGGACTCGCTGAGAACTCCCAGATGGTATTATACCTCACGTCAGATGGCAGTTCTCTGGTGACACTTGTGCAGGTTAGTCTGTAGACCCGAGATCGTCATAGAGTCTTGTGTGATTCCCACTGTGCTTTGATTTCCACCTTACCACGTCCAAGAGGGCGTGCAAAAGGGTGGTTTTTGGGTACAGTCCCGAGTCACATGGAGGCGATGAGCGATAGGAGGGGTTTCGTCTCTCCCGGTATTAGGGGTTGATGTTGCGCTGTGCTCGATTGGCCATAACAGGGAAGTCCCTGGCCAGGGCTGATTTAGAGATTTACTGATAAGAGTTACCGGTAGTTTCTCGACCCGTTATGAGCCTCACATCGGCACGACTTATCGGTTATTGGGGTCTGACGATTACCACCCCTAGACTTGATATGCGACATATCAGACGAGGAGACCGGACTGTACGGGAAGTGTTACCGTTTGGCTTTTACAGGAGTTGGAGCGGGCTTGCTTGCTGATCTTCTGATCGCTCAATACCCAGGTAGCCGTTACGTCCAGCTAGTACCGCTGACGGCTTGTGGATGCTTGATGTGATCATCACCTACTGCCGGCGTATTGACGAGTCTTTAGAGTCCTACATAGAGGTTTTACTGGCTCAGGCAAAACGAAATAGGAGCGCATATGTATATGTGCGGGACTGAGAATGATGCGTGTATGTGATACCGTATTCTATTCTCATGACTTTTTGTATCGCAAGGTTATATGTGATATAGCCGGGTTATCGAATCATGTGTTGATTCGATAAGTGGATACATTGGATGTTAGTCGGTTATATGCGATATGACCGGATTATTAAGTCAAGTGTTGATTTAATAATTTAGTGTATAATTGTATATTAGATATACTAATTTACATTAACTAACATATGTTCACTTATGGATTTTTCTCACATGTGCACAACTTTAATATATATGTGATATATATTAAAATGTGTTTTCTTTTTGTATCATGGTTGATGATACACTTGACATGGGTGTGTAAGACATACACCATTCTATTTATCATGGTGGGTTATAATTATTTAAGGTAATTACAAAATTAGTGGAATTTTGGAAAGAGCATGAAGCTTGTAGAAGCTTGCTTTGCTTTGACAAAGTCCACTAGTTTTGTCTTTACTTTAGATTTTTGTTAACCTAACCATTTGGATTAGCCATGGTTATGTCTCTACATGAGTTAGTATATGATACTCACTCACTTGATCATTATCTTCATCTTTTCTTTTGTTCATCTTCTTCTTCTTTGAGCAAAAGAAAAGCTAGCTAGGGTTTTCAAGAGAGAGTGAAAACATTGTGAGAAAATAAATTCTAAAGTGAACCCACTTCCTATTTCTCCATGCTCTACTAGACTAGCGCTTTAGTTTAGGGTGTTTGCTTTACTAATTCTCTAGTTAGTGAAGTAGAAGCTTGAGTTGATATTCCCTCAACGTAGATCTTTTTCGGCCTCGAAGACTTCAAGCAAGGACGCTTCTTTCGCCTCGTGAAGTCATGCAAGAGCCCGGGAGAACCACGATCGCAGCGAAGGGACTTCAACAAGGAGCTAATGAAGTGAAGGACCGATCTACAAAGGTTTTATTTCGTATTCACTTAGTCGTAATTGTCCTTTACTAGCATGTGAAACCCTAATTTTCTAGCAACGATCTTGTTTAGGGTTATTCGGCACGGCTAAAATTTTAAACGGTCATGGTTGATGCATAGTAGAACCTTATTAGAGTGCCTAGTAACCCTACACGACGAACATCGAACGTATGTTAACCGATAGACGGGGACTAAGTGGTGCTTTGAGTTTCATATATGAGTATCGATGAGAATATGAAAGTTTCATATTATCATCGAGTATCATATATTGGTTTTAACTTGAAAAACGTGTCGTTGAAACAAATTATTGTTCTCCACCTTGCACTCTCTTAACAATAGTACATGCATTAAACAAAATGTAAGAGCTATCTATAACAACTCTAAACTTTCACCTGTTGGGTTCAATAGAAAGGTTTTTGATATAACAAGCACAACCTTCCTCAATTTTTCCCTTGAATCGATGTGAAATTAATAGTGTCCATATGACACAATGGATATATTTTCCACACAAAAGGAAAAAGGCAAAAATAGTAAAGCAATTGTAATTCTATCAAATATCCAGACTGAAAAAGAATAAATAGCAAACTAAAAATTAATCACTAATGAAAAACAAACAAAAGTGTATCATTACAACCAACAAATTAAAAAGTCCATAAAGAAAACAACAAAGATTTAATTTTCATCTATGACAATTAAATCGGTGCTCAAGTATTTGCCATCTAAATTAGAAACATTCCATTGCCTGATGACCATAATTTTAATCCAAAGGTATTCTTAATTTGTCAGTTGCAAGCCCATCTAAGATGATGTATTCGAGAACCCTAGCCCCAACCCTAATCGAACCCCAACCCCAGCCCCAGCCCCAACCGAACCCGAACCCGAACCCCAACCCCAACCCCAACCGAACCCTAACCCCAACCCCAACCGAACCCCAACCCCAACCCCAACCGAACCCTAACCCTAACCCTAACCTAAACATAACTGAACCCGATGCCTAACCCTAACCCTCACCCCTACCCGAACCTTGAACCTTAGCCCTAACATCATCAAAATTATGTTTAATTGGGGATTTACTAACCTGTAGCGGGCGGTGGAGGAGATGACGGAGACGCTCGGTGATCGAAGACGCAATCGGCGACGGTGACGACGAGGAAGTCTTGGGAACGAGGGCGGTGGCGACGAGGAGAAAATTAGAGACGCGGGAACGAGATCGAGACGCGCGTGCGAGAGATTCACAGAGAATTTTGGAAACGAGATCGAGATCGAGGCGTAAGGCTTTCCTGCCCCTTTTTTTTTATTAAATACCTATTTATATGCCCCTACGGACATCACCGTATGTCATTTGTTTGCGGCTCCGTAGGGCCAAACAACAAATTACGATTTAATATTTTTAAATTAAAACGTCGGGCACCGTAGGGACAACCATTGGGACCTACGGATTAGTCCGTAGGGGCAACAAAAATTTTCCCCTACGGATTCCTTTATCCGTAGGGCCAACCCCATATTGTAGTAGTGAATTATATCTATTGTCATTGTCTCTTGTGCATTTTACTTATATTGCTGAGATACGCTTAGCGTGTTTACTTCGGAGTAAATACGTAGCGGTCTCGTCACGTCCTCTGGCCGTACACCACGAAGCGGGGCGTGACATCGGTCCATTATTGCCTGTTTGAGGCGAATTTTTAGTTTAAGGACATCTCGGTCCGTTGTTAGTTTAGGGACTTCTCGGTCTGTTGTCGCCGTTTTTTAGGCAAATTTCTAGTTTAAGAACATCTCGGTCCATTGTTAGTTTAGGGACTTCTCGGTCTATTGTCGCCGTTTTTGAGGCAAAGTTTTAGTGTAAGGACATCTCATTCCGTTGTTAATTTAGGGACTTCTCGGTCCGTTGTCACCATTTTCGAAGCAAATTTATAGTTTAAGGACATCTCGTTCCGTTGTTAGTTTAGGGACTTCTCGGTCCGTTGTCGTAGTTTTTGAGGCGAAGTTTTAGTTTAAGGACATCTCGGTCCGTTGTTAGTTTAGGGACTTCTCAGTCCGTTGTCGTCGTTTTTGAAGCGAAGTTTTAGTTTAAGGACATCTCAGTCCGCCATTGCCATGTTTGAGGCGACGGGGTTTCTTTGCATACTACTCCCGGAGTTTTTGACTCAGGAAGATAGAGAGCAGACACAAGCGTCGCCATCTATCATTGACCCAAGCCGTGACTCGTTAGGCGTAGTATTTTTTGAGGAATCAGTCGTTTATTGGCTGGAAGGATCTTTCACCATGCATATCCATGGGTAGGTAGGCTCCACCTTGATAAACTTTGTCTATGATACGGGCCTTCATAGTTTGGCTCGAATTTCCCCCGTTTTGCACGATTGGGATCATTGGTCTTTTAACGACTAGCCCGAGTTCGCCATGGCGGAATGTTTTTGTCCTGATCAGTCTTTTGTATGACCATGTCATCCTTACCTTATAAGCCTCCAGGTTTTGCTGTGCTATAAGGCGAGTTTCGTCGAGGGCGTCGAGCTCCTCAAGCCGAAGATGAGCATTTTCTTCATCTGTCAGCTCATATCGAACCGCTACTCGTAGAGAAGGGAGTTCTATTTCCAGGGGAAGCACTGCTTCCGTGCCGAATACCAACTCGTATGGTGTTGTATTCGTAGCCGTTTTGAACGTTGTTCGGTATGCCCACAGAGCTTCATGCAGCCTTTCATGCCAGTCTCTTTTGTTTCTGGACACCGTTTTCTTTATAATCTTCATCAAGGTCTTGTTGAAAGCTTCAGCTAGACCGTTGGCACAAGGATTATAGACTGAAGAGTATCTCCAATCTATTTTATGTTGTTGTGTGAAACGGCTGTTTTATGGCTCATGTAGGTCGGCCCATTATCCGAGATAATTCGTCGCGGGGTGCCGAACCGGTAGATGCATGGGTTCTGAAGAAATGGAGGATATTCTCCATCTTCACCTCCCTTAGTGGTACTGCTTCTGCCCACTTAGAAAAGTAATCGGTCGTTACCAGTATGAACCGATGTCCTTTGGATGATGCTGGTTCAATGGGGCCGATTATATCGGTTCCCCACATTTCGAACGGCCAGCTAGCTACAGTTAGGTGTAGCGGGTTTGGATGCTGGTGGATGAAGTCCCCGTGAATTTGGCACGAGTGACACTTTTTCGCATATTTGAGGCAGTCCTGAATCATTGTGGGCCAATAATAACCCATTCTTTCGATCTTCAGCTTCATTTTGGCCCAGCTTGGTGAGAACCGCGGAGTAGTTCGTGAATTTCTTGAATTATTTTCTTTGCTTCCTCCGGCCCCAGGCATCTTAGCCATAAACAGTCGAACGATCTCTTATATAGAGTATCATTGACGAAGGCGAAAGACAAAGCTCGTTTTATGAGCTGATGTCTAGACAACGCATTTTTTGGCGTTCATTGTGATTTGAAGTAGCCTATGAAGACTTCCCTCCAATACTTGACCTTTTCTTCGTCCTTTATTTGAAGGGCCACTTGTTCGGTCGTTTCTTTCCTTCGAATGGCTCCGTTAAGTCTCCAGAAGATATTTTTGTTGGCGCGAGGATCCTGCGGCTTTGCATGATGATCTTTACGTCTTCGAGGTCTTCGTCAACCAGTTCCTTAGCCAATTTGGCCAACGCATCCGTCTTGCTATTTTCTGCACGCGGTATACTCTCCAGGATGTAGGAAGGGATTTGTGTCAGTAGTTGCTGCACGTTTTCGCCGTACTTTATCAGTTCTGGCCTGCATGTCTGATAGTCATCATTTACTTGGCTAACGATCAGCTGGGAGTCTCTATATATGAGAAGGTTTTTGATTCCCATGTCGACAGCGGTATCTAGACCTATTATCAAAGCTTCATACTCAGCTTTGTTATTAGTCCTCGGCTCCGTTAAGGAAAGGGCGTAACGCATTATCCCTCCTTGTGGAGTCATGAAGATAAGGCCCACTCCGGCTTTGATTATAGGGGTGTTTTGCTTTCGCCTCATGGAAGATGCTCCATCGAAGTAGAGTTCCCATCGGGAATCATTTTCTTCCTTCTCTCCTTCAATTGTTTCGAACGCATGTTCATCCGGCAACTCACAATTTAAGGAGGAGCCAGCTGGTATTGGATGCTCTGCGAGAAAGTCAGTAATGGCCTGGCCTTTTACTGCTTTAAGGGGGCGATAGTTATCGAGACTCAATCAAGAGGAGGGCCCATTTGGTAAGCGTTCCTGTCAGTATGGCCCTTGACATCAGATATTTGAAAGGATCCACCTTTGATATGAGATGGACCTCATGTGCCAAGGCGTAATGTCTGAGCTTTGTTATCACGAAGATCGGTGCCAGGCAATGCTTTTCGATGGGGGGTAGTTGTTTTCTGCCCCCAGGAGAACTCGACACAAATAGTACAAAGCTCACCCATTTCCCTGATCGTTCTCTTGTGCCCATAGCGCGCCTAGAGAACCCTCAAGGGCCGTTGTATATATGATAAGGGCTTTTCCCTTAACCGAAGCGGTCAATACCGGTGGATGTTCCATGTATTGCTTGATTTCGTCTAGTGCATTTTGGCACTTTTTATCCTAGACGAACGGGATCCCCTTCTTCATTAAATGACTATAAGGACAACACTTTCCGAAGAGCTTAGCTATGAACCGCCGAATATATACAAGCTTTCCTTGAAGAGATCGCAACTGTTTGAGGGTCCTTGGCGTGGGCATTTCCATAATCACCTTGATCTTTGAGGGATCGATTTCGATACCCCGGTGCCGTATGATGAATCCTAGGAATTTGCCTGAGGAGACTCCTATCGCGCATTTTAGAGGATTCATTTTCAGATTATACTTCCGAAGACATTGGAACAATATGTTTAGATGTTCCCGATGTTCCTCGTAAGACTTGCTTTTCACCACCAGGTCGTCGATGTAGCATTCGACAATTTCATGGATGAGGTCGTCGAAGATCTTCGTCATGGCCCTCTGGTAGGTAGTGCCGGCGTTCTTTAAACCGAAAAGCATCACCTTGTAGCAGAATTTGCCCAGCGGAGTCCGGAAGGCGGTATGTTTTTGGTCTGCAAGATACATTTTTATTTGATTGTATCGTGAAGATCCATCCATGAAGGAGAATACCTCATGGGTAGACATGTTATCGATCATCAACTCGGTAACAGGCACTGGGAAATCATCCTTCGAGCAAGTTTTGTTGAGGTCCCTAAAGTCCACGCAGATGCATACCATTCCAATTTGTTTCATCACCGGAACGATGTTAAGAATCCAGTCAGGATATTGAACTTCTTGGATGAAGCCGGAGTCGATTAGTTTCTTGACCTCAGCATTTATACCCATCTCAAGTTCGAGCCGCATTCTTCTTGGCACCTGTTTGACTGGATTTATTTCCGGCGATATGGTTAGTTTATGTACTGCTACCTTTGGATCTAGACACAGCATTTCAGAATAGTTCCATGCGAAGCGGTCTTTATACTGCATGAGCATGTCTTTTAACGTGACTACCTGTTTTTTAGATAGCAGCTCACTGACGAACATTGGCCTCGGATCATTTTCCGTCTCTAAGTCAATTTTCCTTAGGTTGTCCGTCGTAGTGTCTATCCCGTCTTCCAGCTCTTTTGGTGTTGGTGGAAACTCTGAGATCACCTCGTTCTCGTCTTCATTTGCGAAGCACTTGAAGGAGTCATCTATAGTCTCGTGCCCTCCCTCCTTTTTAGAGTGTTATCACATGGCAGGTACGAGTTCGCTTCCATTCTTGATTTTGAGCTCGTCCTATCCTCGCGGTATAGGTCCTCTTTGGTTCATGCTTCTATGGTGGGGTTACCCTCCTGCTGTCGGATAAAGCGAACTTGCCTTGTTGATACCAGTCTTCGACACAGTCTTTGAAAGTGAAGCAGTCTTCAAAGGGATGACCTATTGCTCGGTAATAGGAGCAATAATCCGGGTGATGGACCTCGTTTATTTGTTCGGGATGCTGAGACTCCGGGAGCGTCATCATTTGGTGCTTCATGACAAGGTTGAATATTTTCCTTGTCTTGTCTTGTCACGCCCCGCTTCCCAGTGTACGGCGAAGGGGACGCGACGAGGTCCGCTACGTACATACTCAGAAGTACATACGCTAAGCGTATCTAAGCAATATAAAATAAATACACAAGAGACAAGGGATAATAAAAACAACAACTTTTATTTATTAACATTCTTTTGTACAATGCATGAAAAGGAAATACAACTGAAATAAAAGATGCCTAAATAGTGGCATAACAGGAAATGAAAAGTACTGAAAAGAATAGTGTACAATGAAACTAAAGTGCAGGGTCTTCGGCAAACTGCTCCAAGTCTTCTACAGATGGCTCGATCTCTGCCGGGTCGAAATCACCTGACGACATTCAAAGAGGAAAGAAATAGGATGTCTTCAGCGAACAGGTCGCTCGGTAAGTCCCAAAGGTAAGAGGAAAGTATAATAGATAGAATAAGAAGATATCTTTTAAAGTTGTATATTATTATTATAATGCTGTGTTAAAGCTGTTGTTTGTAGCTTGATACAGAAGGATGCCAGTGTCTACGAGGGGGGTCTCTATATGCTAGAGACCAGGGCAAACGGAATGTACAAGAAACCGTTAAGCCACGGTACAACAGCAACGGAATATAGGTTAGGTGTCTTAATCTGACCACCTCGTGCCACTTTTAACACCTTCCGTACCAATCTACCCCTTAAACCCCGCGATGTCTTGTTTGTATTGTTATCTTATAATTTGTATTGGTGGTATGAGTGATTGACTGACTGACCGAAACCATGATATCAGGAAACGGTTGTAACCGTAGAGTCATGTAAATGGAATAACTTAGAATCATGTAAAAGGAATATATCTATGGTTCGGTTCAGTCAAGTTGTATAAATTGATAATTGAATTCATGGATTCATGTGTTCATATTGAATTGGAATATTGCAGATTGTAGATTGACTTGAATCATATTCAAGTCAGATTAATCAGACTCAAACCCGAGTCAGACAATCAGAACTGTGAATCGAAGTCTTATAATTACTAGGGTCCTTAGGGTAATTTATAAAACTTGAGGGGGTTTTATGTAAAAACACTTTTATATGCTTTTCAAAATACACCTCAAGTATTTATTACTCGTCTTTAGAGTTGTAATGAGGGTGGATTTTATATTGTGACATTTCTAGTGAAAATATCCTAGTTTTTATAAATAAAGGTATTTTATCTATAATATTGATTTATTTGAAGTTCATGGTATTTTAATGTAAAATTTATTCTTGTGATTTTTAGAAAAAGATGGAATACTTAAATCCAAATAAAATAGGTATTTTAAGGATAAATATATATATATTTATACAAAAGTAATTTTAATAAATATTTTATATTTCAAAAAATCTCATTTTCTTAAGATGCCGTATTTTAAACCTTTCGAGACCAAATGCTCCTTGCGGAGGTCTGAATCTCGCACTACTAAGCCCGAGGATGTGCGATAATCCGCACCATCCTGAACGGGTTCCCCAAAGATGGGTTGTAGCGGCGCTTTGCAAAGATTGTAAAATACTAATTCTTTAGAAAACGGTTTTATAAAGTAAAAGGTATTTATTTGTAAAATGTAAATTTTCCGTATTTTAGATTCTAGGGTTTCCTAAGTCAACTAGCCTATTTCTAAATGTTCTAAGCGACAAATTGTGAGATACCTCAAATCGCCTCTTCACCGCCAATTGTGGCCAGGTAAGTACAAGTGAAGAAAGAAGGGATCCGCTCACGAATCATCGTGAGACGGGCCTTTTAAAGTTACCTTTCTCACTTGCCTAGACTAGACACCACAAAGTCAGGTTTAGATAAACGATCGATATCCACAACTTATCGTATTTTCCTAATAAGAGGTATTTATTTAAAAGCGTATCAAAGCTAAAACTTTTAGAAATGGTTTTATTAAGAATATGGTATTTAAATGAAATTATTGTTTTATCGTATTCTAAGTTTTTGATGATACCGTTTAGGGTTGTATTTGCGTGTGTATGGAGGTTGGTCATTATCCCGTACTCTACTTTAAATGTATAGCAAATTTGATGGGGTTAAATGAAGGATTGAAACAATGTGGTATTTAAGTGAAAAATACGATAAATTGAAAAAGCTATCATTTCATGTGACGAAACTTGATCAAATTATTTGATTAGTGTTTAACAGTCAACATAAAGATGTTTAAGCATGAAAGTATTGGTGAGAAGTGAAATTTTATAGAAAACCGAACCGAAAATCGGATTTGTTCCGATTCCGTCGGGTTTTATAATTTCGTATTTTAGAGAATAAGAAAGAGGGATAGAATGGGACTTACGGGTTTCGATTAAGCAAAGGAGTGAGGGGGGACTAAAGGGGTTTCCGAGGTGTTGCTTCGTCGCCGGTTGTTCCTAAAAAACGTCGCCGGAATTTCGTCGGAACTTCGCCGCGAACTTGTTTTCAAAGTACACAACTCTTGAGAAGATTTTGAGAGAGTTAGCTTAGGGTTTTGGAATGAGAGGGTAGAGGGTATGGGGTGTATTTATAGGATAGGCTAGGGTAGGGTAGGTGAAGGGTTTTTGATAAGAAAATATTGTAAAATGTGTGAAAAAAATCATTAAAATGGATTAATTAGGGTATAACTCACTCTTTGAAACCGATCTCATAATTTAGAGTATGCAGGGAGTTTCAGAAGGCGAAGAGGCACAAAACCCCAGTTGGAGACTCGGCCGTCCGGCCGAGTCCGGCCGGCGGCGCCGACCCGAGTCGGGGTTCCAGGGGGTGGGGGGTCGTCAGATGTGGCTCCTGGTATTTTTAGTTTTTCGGGTGAAGTTCAAGTTTTGGAAGTTACGGTGTGTGGACTGTTGGGCTTCCTAAGAATTTAAAACAAAAACAATATAAAAATAATGTGGGGCAGAGGATTTGAACTCTGGTGGCTTGGTTCAGCAGTGCAAGGTGTTACCAATGAGCTACAAGCTCCTTCTTGTAATTATTGTGGGAAAATAAATACTTAAAGTGGTAACAACAACATTAAATACCCCAAGTATACTTCAAATTTGAATCAATTTTATGTATACAAAAATTGGAGTTGTTACAATCTACCCTCCTTACAAAAATTTCGTCCTCAAAATTTACAACTTTTATTTGAGGACTAGTTTACAAAGAGATGAGGGTATCTTGCACGCATTTCATCTTCCCTTTCCCAAGTGGATTCTCCTGGAGTATCTTTCCTCCACATTACCCGGACCAAGTTATCTTCCTTGTTCCGAAGCGTCTTTACTTTCCTGTCCATGATCTCCACAGGCTGTTGCTCACAAGATAAGTTGAGTTGTATAGTGAGCTCGGAATGATCAAGAACATGGCTGGGGTCACTCACATACTTTCTGAGTTGGGATATGTGGAACACGTTATGCTCTCCTTCCAATGAGGGTGGAAGTGCTAAGCGGTATGCCACTTCACCGACTCGTTCGAGTATGTCGAACGGTCCAATGTATCTCGGACTTAATTTACCCCGTCTTCCAAATCGGATCACTCTACGATTTGGAGATATCTTCAGGAATACGTGATCTCCTGGCTGGAACTCCAAGCGTCGTCTCTTTGCATCAGCCTAGTATTTCTGTCGATCTTGGGCTATGCGCATCATTTCCCTGATAGTGCGAACCACACCAACGGTCGCTACTATCATCTCTGGTCCAAGAAGTTCCCTATCTCCGATGTCGTCCCAACTTAATGGTGATCGACACTTCCCTCCATACAATGCTGCAAAAGGTGCCATTCCTATGCTTGCTTGGTAGCTGTTATTGTACGCGAACTCCACAAGATGCAGGTGATCTTCCCAGGATCCTTTGAAGTCTAGCATACACGCTCTGAGCATATCCTCCAAGATCTGAATAGTTCATTCCGACTGACCATCTGTTTGTGGATGATAAGCAGTGCTGAAGTTCAGACTTGTTCCCAAGCTTGCTTGCAGACTCTGCCAAAATTGCGATCGGAACCTAGTGTCACGATCGGAGACAATGCAGACCGGTACTCCATGAAGTCTCACAATTTCCTGTATGAGTTCATGGATATCAGAGATAGTATATTATGAAGAGTTTAAATCTTAAATAGATTATTGCCTCCATGTACTTCTTTGCTAGTGCCTCAGTTGATTGGCCAACCCGAAATGGGATGAGGTGAGCCGACTTTGTGAGTCGATCCACAATGACCCATATAGTATCGTTACCCTTTGTGCTGCGAGGGAGAGCAGTCACAAAATCCATCGTGATGTGTTGCCACTTCCATTCTGGGATCGGTAACGGTTGAAGTAGTCCAGCTGTCCTGTGATATTCGGCCTTTACTTGCAGACACACCAAGCATTTTGCGACGCTTCTGGCTACTTCACGTTTCATTCCATGCCACCAATAATTCTGACGTAGATCTTTGTACATTTTGGTACCTCCAGGATGTACTAAGTAAGGAGAACTGTGAGATTCTTTCATTAACTCTTCCCGAACAGGACCTTTTGGTACACACAATCTGTTGTCGTATCTCAAAGATCCGTCTTCATGGATGATGAAGTCTTTTTTGAGTCCATTCTCCATTTGTTCTCTGATCCTTTGCAACTTAGCATCACTTGCTTGAGCTGCTTTGATCTGATTGACAATGGTTGATTGAACTTGTAGATTCATCAAACTTGAAGCATTACCTGTCATGACTACTTCAACCTCCATCTGATGCAAGTCTTGCTGAAGCTTCCACTGAGCGGTGAGATTCATCGATAATGGTTGGCGATTAAGAGCATCAGGTACTACGTTCACCTTCCCTGGGTGATATTGCAAGTTGATGTCAAAGTCCGCTATATTCAACTCCTTTTGAGTAAACACATACTTCAGACTTTTATGATCTGTGTAGATGTTCACTCGTTCACCAAGTAGATAATGGCGCCAAATCTTGAGAACAAAAATGATGGCTGCCAACTCCAGATCATGCGTCGGATAATTGCGCTTATGAGTCTTCAGTTGTCTTGAAGCATAAGCCACAACCTTACCATGCTGATGTAGAACACATCCTAATCCCTTACCGGATGCATCACAATGCACTTCGAATCCTCCAGATTGATCCGGTATTACGAGAATAGGTGCAGATGTCAATCTTGACTTGAGTTCTACGAAAACTTGTTCGCATGCTTCTGACCATACAAATTCTTCATCTTTACGTGTGAGCTTGATCAAGGATGTTGCTATCTTTGAAAATCCTTCAATGAAACTTCTATAATATCCTGCTAAACCCAAGAAACTCCGAATATCTTTCACTAACTTTGGTGTAGGCCATTCGCTAACTGCTGAAACCTTTGCTGGATCCACAGAATTCCTTCTCCTGATACGATATGTCCAAGAAAACCAACTTGATTTAGCCAAAACTCGCACTTGCTGTACTTGGCATAGAGCTTATATTGTCGAAGAGTTTCCAGGACAATTCGTAAGTGCTCTGCATGCTCTTTCCGACTCTTAGAATACACCAGGATGTCGTCGATGAAGATGATAACAAATCTGTCTAAGTACTCCTGGAAAACCTGATTCATTAGGTTCATGAATATTGCTGGTGCATTGGTCACTCCAAATGGCATCACTAGAAATTCGTAATGTCCATAGCGAGTTCTAAAAGTTATTTTGTGAATATCAGCTTTCTTGACCTTCACTTGATGATAACCTGAACGAAGATCCAATTTAGATAAAACACAAGATCCACTTAGCTGATCGAATAAGTCATCGATGCGCGGGAGTGGATACTTGTTCTTTATAGTGACTTCGTTCAAGGCTCTATAATCGATGCATATTCTGTATGAACCTTCCTTCTTCTTCACAAGTAGTACAGGTGCTCCCCAACTTGAAGTGCTGGTACGAATCCATCCTTTCGCCAACAATTCGTCCAACTGGGTTCGGACTTCCTTCAAACCTTCTAGACTTAGTCTATAAGGTGCTTTGATCACCGGTTGTGCTCCAAGTACTAAATCAATACTGAATTCAAGAGCTCGATCGGGAGGCAAACCTGATATATCGTCAGGAAATACATCGTCGAACTCTCGAACTACCTCTGGTCTTATTTCTTCTTCCGCTTGAGCTGCTGCAACTACTGCTTCTCTTGGCTTCGCCTTGTAGGTACTTGGCTCCAGGGTACGGTCTCCTCTATTGAAATAGAAGACCGGATGGTCTGGAATCTCGAATACTACCCTCCTTTGACGACAGTCGATGGTAGCATAAAAAGTTCCAAGACAATCCATTCCTAGAACCACATCGAAGTTCGGTATGTCCAGTACTTTGAAGTCAGCATAAAACTCTCTGCTGCAGACGACGACTGGACACAAGCTGTATCCCATAGTTGCCTTTAGAACGCCATTTCCTGAACAGACATTCCAGCTGGATACAATCGGTGAGACTGGAATCGCATGGGTTCGGACGAACCGTTGCGACATAAAGCAGTGGGATGCTCCAGTATTAAACAGTGCAAATGCAGGTAGTGAGGCTATTAGGATTGTACCTAAGGTATATGGGATATGTTTTAGGTATAGGGAAAGTGTGTAGATAACCAAGACTAAGAGATAAGTTTGAAAAGGAAAGTTTACCAGTGATGACTTAGCCAGTGGCCTCAGCTTCTTCCACGGACATCGTGAAAGCCTGGCGCTTTGGTACATTCCTCCTGGCCTGAGGAGCATTCCTCGGAACGTTCCTTTGAGCTTGATAGAACTGACGAGGAGGTGGTACAGCTTGTGGTCCTCTGGATAGTGCAGGTAGTGCAAGTCTCGGAGCGGGTGCTTGGATGGCTGGGCGCTGTGGGTAATTGTTTGTTGGCCTGGGTGCAGCAACTGGGTTTTGCCTTTGGGGACAAGACCCAATATCATGAGTAGCTGAGCCGCAGACTAAGCAAAGACGATTGCTCGCCGGCAGTCTTTCATCATATGTCCAGCTCTCTTGCAGTAGGTACAAAAGGCTAGGCTGGGACGATGGTTCGGTACTCTGGGTCGCCTTGGCACAAAAGGTGGTCTGGACGAGGCTCCACCTGCCATCTGGTTGGCAGGGCGCTTAACTCCTGCAGACTGAGGTCTGCATCTTGCTTTTATCACTGCCTCATAACTGCGGGCAGCTTCCAGAGCATCCTCATGATTCAGAAATTTTCCTGTGGCTAGAGCAGCCTGAATATCCGTGTCCAGTCCTTGTTGAAAGCGACGGGCTCTGATCTCGTCCGTCGGTATCAAGTGTGCCGCGAATCTGTTTAAGGATTGTGTTAGTTGTGTAGTATGTGATATTAAAAATTGAACTGTTGTGACATATATTACCGGCTTAGCATGGTGAATTCAGCGTCGTACTCATCTACTGATTTGTCTCACATCGAACCCTGTTGTAGATGAATGAACTGCTGCTCCATGGCAAACCTGGCAGTCACAGGGAAGTATTTCACGTCGAACTTCTCGCGAAAAGTCTTCCATTCAATAGGCTGTACAAGACGGCTTTCTTCCGCCTTCCACCAGTTGCGAGCATTGTCCGTGAGCTGTAGTTTCGCCACACGGACCCAAGCTATGTCTGGCACTTATGCTGCTGCTAGATCATCTTCTATGCTTTGTGCCCATTCTTCAGCTTCAAGAGGGCTTCCTTTTCCGGAGAACTGCTTGGGATGTAAAGCCCTGAATTGCTTTACCCCCGGTGCGTCAGTCTCGGGACGGTTCAGGAGTTGTTGCTGTCCCTCAAGAAGGCTGCGGATCGCCTCAAGTAGCACAGTTTGCTCGGTGGGTGGCGCAGGAACAGCTGGTGTGAGAGGTAGTGTTGGAGTTGGAGGTGTGTTGTTGACGTTGGTGCTGGTGTTGTTCGGGGAATCTATAACCCTGAAGAAAAAATTTAGGTTAGGACATATTCAAGTACATGAAATGATAAGATTCAAGAAATATGAAATTGCAAAATTCAAGGAACATGAATTGTAAAGAATGTTTTAGTTGCTGTTTATTGTGTTATATTGCTTAGGTTGTTCACACAGAACAGAACTGCATGATAGGGATTCATACAGCTCTGACCTGCATGGGCCACCAACAAAACCTGTCACGCCCCGCTTCCCAGTGTATGGCGAAGGGGACGCGACGAGGTCCGCTACGTACATACTCAGAAGTACATACGCTAAGCGTATCTAAGCAATATAAAATAAATACACAAGAGACAAGGGATAATAAAAACAGCAACTTTTATTTATTAACATTCTTTTGTACAATGCATGAAAAGGAAATACAACTGAAATAAAAGATGCCTAAACAGTGGCATAACAGGAAATGAAAAGTACTGAAAAGAAAAGTGTACAATGAAACTAAAGTGCAGGGTCTTCGGAAAACTGCTCCAAGTCTTCCACAGATGGCTCGATCTCTGCCGGGTCGAAATCACCTGACGATATTCAAAGAGGAAAGAAATAGAATGTCGTCAGCGAACAGGTCGCTCGGTAAGTCCCAAAGGTAAGAGGAAAGTATAATAGACAGAATAAGAAGATATCTTTTAAAGTTGTATATTATTGTTGTAATGTTATGTTAACGCTGTTGTTTGTAGCTTGGTACAGAAGGATGCCAGTGTATACGAGAGGAGTCTCTATATGCTAGAGACCAGGGCAAACGGAATGTACAAGGAACCGTTAAGCCATGGTACAACAGTAATGGAATATAGGTTAGGTGTCTTAATCTGACCATCTCGTGCCACCTTTAACACCTTCCGTACCAATCTACCCCTTAAACCCCGCGATGTCTTGTTTGTATTGTTATCTTGTAATTTGTATTGGTGGTATGAGTGATTGACTGACTGACCGAAACCATGATATCAGGAAACGGTTGTAACCGTAGAGTCATGTAAATGGAATAACTGAGAATCATGTAAAAGGAATATATCCATGGTTCGGTTCAGTCAAGTTGTATAAATTGATAATTGAATTCATGGATTCATGTGTTCATATTGAATTAGAATATTGCAGATTGTAGATTGACTTGAATCATATTCAAGTCAGATTAATCAGACTCAAACCCGAGTCAGACAATTAGAACTGTGAATCGAAGTCTTATAATTGCTAGGGTCCTTAAGGTAATTTATAAAACTTGAGGGGTTTTTATGTAAAAACACTTTTATATACTTTTCAAAATACACCTCAAGTATTTATTACTCGTCTTTAGAGTTGTAATGAGGGTGGATTTTATATTGTGATATTTCTAGTGAAAATATCCTAGTTTTTATAAATAAAGGTATTTATCTATAATATTGATTTATTTGAAGTTCATGGTATTTTAATGTAAAATTTATTCTTGTGATTTTTAGAAAAAGGTGGAATACTTATATCCTAATAAAATAGGTATTTTAAGGATAAATATACATATATTTATACAAAAGTAATTTTAATAAATATTTTATATTTCAAAAAATCTCATTTGCTTAAGATGCCGTATTTTAAACCATTCGAGACCGAATGCTCCTTGCGGAGGTCTGAATCTCGCACTACTAAGCCCGAGGATGTGCGATAATCCGCACCATCCCGAACGGGTTCCCCAAAGATGGGTTATAGCGACGCTTTGCAAAGATTGTAAAATACTAATCCTTTAAAAAACGGTTTTATAAAGTAAAAGGTATTTATTTGTAAAATATAAATTTTCCGTATTTTAGATTCTAGGGTTTCCTAAGTCAACTAGCCTATTTCTAAATGGTCTAAACGACAAGTCGTTAGATGCCTCAAATCGCCTCTTCACCGCCAATTGTGGCCAGGTAAGTACAAATGAGGAAAGGAGGGATCCGCTCACGAATCACCGTGAGACGGGCCTTTTAAAGTTACATTTCTCACTTGCCTAGCCTAGACACCACAAAGTCAGGTTTAGATAAACGATCGATGTCCACAACTTATCGTGTTTCCCTAATAAGAGGTATTTATTTAAAAGCGTATCAAAGCTAAAACTTTTAGAAATGGTTTTATTAAGAATATGGTATTTAAATGAAATTATTGTTTTATCGTATTCTAAGTTTTTGATGATACCGTTTAGGGTTGTATTTGCGTGTGTGTAGAGGTAGGTCATTATCTCGTACTCTACTTTAAATGTATAGCAAGTTTGATGGGATTAAATGTAGAATTGAAACAATGTGGTATTTAAGTGAAAAATACGATAAATTGAAAAGGCTATCATTTCATATGACGAAACTTGATCAAATTGTTTGATTAGTATTTAATAGTCAACATAAAGATATTTAAGCAAGAATGTATTGGTGAGAAGTGAAATTTTATAGAAAACCGAATCGGAAATCGGATTTGTTCCGATTCCATCGGGTTTTGTAATTTCGTATTTTAGAGAATAAGAAAGAGGGATAGAATGGGACTTACGGGTTTCGATTAAGCAAAGGAGTGAGGGGGGACTAAAGGGGTTGCCGAGGTGTTGCTTCGTCGCCGGTTGTTCCTAAAAAACGTCGCCGGAATTTCGTCGGAACTTCGCCGCGAACTTGTTTTCAATGTACACAACTATTGAGAAGATTTTGAGAGAGTGGGCTTAGGGTTTTGGGATGAGAGGGTAGGAGGTGTATTTATAGGGTAGGCTAGGGTAGGTAGGTGAAGGGTTTTTGATAAGAAAATATTGTAAAATGTGTGAAAAAAATCATTAAAATGGATTAATTAGGGTATAACTCACTCTTTGAAACCGATATCATAATTTAGAGTATGCAGGGAGTTTCAGAAGGCAAAGAGGCACAAAACACCAGTTGGAGACTCGGCCGTCCGGCCGAGTCGGGGTTCCGGGGGGTGGGGGGTCGTCGGATGTGGCTCCTGATATTTTTAGTTTTTCATGTGAAGTTCAAGTTTTGGAAGTTACGGTGTGTGGACTGTTGGGCTTCCTAAGAATTTAAAACAAAAACAATATAAAAATAATGTGGGGCAGGGGATTTGAACTCTGGTGGCTTTGTTCAGCAATGCAAGGTGTTACCAATGAGCTACAAGCTCCTTCTTGTAATTATTGTGGGAAAATAAATACTTAAAGTAGTAACAGCAACATTAATTACCCCAAGTATACTTCAAATTTGAATCAATTTTATGTATACAAAAATTCGAGTTGTTACATGTCTTGAGGGAAAGAGTATTCCCGACCCATCTTCTTTATAAAGGACGGGTTCCAACCAAGTTTATCTTGATAGCGCGGCTTCTTAGATCTGCCTTATTGTTTGCAAAAGTTGTTTGCGCTCTTTGTGTTGTTTTTTCCTTTATTTCGGAATTTTTCCTTTTTGCAGGGATATACAGCGAGCTGGGATAAAGGGCATTATAGTCTTCTTTCTCCGCAGGTTGCTGATTGAAGTGCTGCGTCCTGTCTTTTTCATAGATAGCCATTTCGCGGCTGTGGTTGTCTCGACTCTTTTGATAAGCCTCCTCTATTAGCTTGTCTATTTGTTTTTCGAGTGACAGACTTAACGTTCTTAGAGCGGGATTTCGCAATATTTCAACGTCACAGCCATTTGTAAGAGCATTTTCCTTTTCTCTGCAGCTATTTATGACGCGGCAGCTGTGGAACTGCTCCCGTTTTCTGGACCGAATGTATCCGAGCCCGGTTGTCTCCATCTTCCCATTAGGCATCTTTCGTTGGGTCCCAGAGATATCCCAAATCATTTTGTAGAATTGGGCTTGCTGAACAGTTTGTTCGAGGGATACGTCTTAGCATCTTAACAGCCTTTTCAATGCCCCCTCGTAATATCTTGCCAGACGGATTGGTTGAAGCCTGTCGAGTGCAAAATTGGTACCGTACCAGACTTCTTTCTCTATTCTGGCCTCCGTAGATTGGTAAAAGAGGTTCACCCTTTTACCTCTTCGTCTGGGAGGCGCGTAGAAAGTCTGTAGTTCCTATACGCTGTATGTATCGTGCGCATCAAGTTCCTTGTAATGCCGAGGCGGAACCATTGTGATTTGTAGGCTTTGATCTGCTTCATCAAGGGTTTGCACTGGCAGGCGGATGGAGAACACTGCGTTGGCCTCATTCTCAGAGTCGATGCCAAAGACCAAAATGGGAGTAGAAGGTCCGAGCTTGTTTTCTTGGGGTTGCCCCGAGTAGATTATTTCTTCATCTTCCTCGGTATCACTCCTAAAGATTGGGATGGTAGTGACGGACTTCTGTTTATCCTCCGATTTTCGACATCTTTTCGTGTCTTCGAAGTCTGGTAGGAAGTACTTTGCGTCTTCATATTTCCGAACCTCGTTTACGAAGAACGGGTTTAGCTCTCCCGTGACGGTGTATTCCGAGCCGTCTTTGAAATACTCCATACACTGATGTTGTGTAGAAGGGATAGCATTTTACTCATGCACCTAGGGTCTGTCTAGCAAAGCGTTGCAGTAAGTCTTGGCTTCAATGACGTGAAATTTGATGTCAGTGACGAACAACCCGAAACGTAACGTCGGTATTACGGACCTAAGCGTCCGTGACGACTGTAAGTCGAACCCGGAGATAGTAATTTTGTCTCAGGCCAAGTGCTGAAAGTTCATGCAAATCTCCTTCAACACTTTCACGTTGAGAAAGTTGACGGAGGATCCGTTGTCGACAAGGATTTTCCCTATCTTAATATCGTGGCAGTACCCAGTAACGTATAATGGGTGAGTATGCTCGCATGTCCCGAGGAGGAGATCTTCATCACTGAATGTAATGTCAGCTATGTGAACCTCTGCCAGTTCGTCCTTCATCTTCTCTTCTGCGAGGAAAGCTTGGAATTGATCGGGCTCTTACCTCGATCAGAGAATCTTGTGCCTCTTTGGATAAGAGGAGAGCATCCAATATGCTTAGTTGTGAGGGCATTTTCCTTAGATGTGCCAGGACGTTGTAATCTACCTTGTTTTTCCCAGGCGGGTCCCTGGCCGCGAGCTCTTTGACAACTCCACCGTCAAGGGAAATTTTCTCTGGGATTTTTTCTTTCTATTTTGTCTTTTTTTCCCAAACCCTTGTTTGTAAGTCCGAGTTTCTTTTCAGGCAGCGTGTGGCTCCGCAGCTGAATATTCTTGCAGACCTTCTCTTCCTCTTCTTTTTCGGAGGTAGAGTCTTTGAAGAGAGGGCTATGGGGTATTTCGTCCTCAGAATCGCTCCTGAAAGTAGGAACTTAGGGATTTTTGTCACGACCCAAATTAGGAACGCGACCGACACTTAAATCACGCAACGTCTAAAGGCGTAACGTAATTCAAGTAAGCCGAAAACCCAGAAATCTAAACCATGAAAAGATGGAGTGATAAAACATTAGTTGAAAATATTTAAAAATCTCAAGTTAAAAATCTCAAAACTTAAATTTATTTTCTTAAAAATTTTGGCAGCGTCCCCTTTGTAAAAACTATCCCCCAAACGGGTACAAAACACAGAATATAAAAGGAATTCCCAAACGGGAGCAACTCACGCCTAAGGGCGGAACACAACCACAACAGGTATATATACAACGCCGCAGCGAAGAAATGAGCAAATAAGAAGTGAAAACGGCATAATAAGAGGTAAAAAAATATCGCAGCATGAAATAAAAGCCTGCTCACACGAGCACGACAACTAGAGACACAATTAATATACAAATATCGAGTCCCTCAGTCTCATCTCTAAGTCAAATACATATAAGTAGTAGATGGAGAGTATTAGATACAAAATAAGATATACAAGCAGAAGTATATGGATACCTGCACAAAAACCCACCAATAAAAGGTCTCACACCCGACAGTAGCGGTATCCACCGAAATGATGTAATAAAGAGCCTACCGCGACTATACTGAGGGTCAACCCTGCAAAACACTGTGGCACAACGGGGGTGATTTGCCAACTCGTGAGAAGTAAATAATATCGTACAGGTAATCACATGCATACACGATAAACAACAAATCCTACGTATGAAATCATAATGGCATATGTGCAATAATATGAGAAGCAGTAAAATCATAATCAAGGTATGACATCAGGGTACAACGACTATATGTATATAGTATATCATGAAAATCCTGAGTGTGGGATAAAACAGAGTCATCATCAATAAGTCATCATCATAGAAATCCAGTGTCCATCAACGGCACCCAAAATCTCAATATCTCAGGCGCCGTCACTCTGATCGGCCCTCATATCCGTCTCATCATCTAACTCCGAACGGTATCCTCCAGATATCCGCCAAGTTTCCATACAATCACCGGTAGGTAGTGCTCCCCCTACTAGGCTCATCGTCAACCTTACGATCTTACCTTATCGGGTCCACCATGTGCCCGCAGACGGCTCATCCAACTCCTCGAATCAGGCACGCTCATAACTCAGAACCGAGAAAACTCATGGTGGATGCGAAATATCATATCAAGGGAAAACCGCACTTTTAAATATTTCAAGTTTTCAAAATGTACCTTGCGGTTTCCCAAATCCACAAAACAGAAATCTAATGAAAACATCATATGAGATAAATCACTATAGCAATGTATGCATGATGCAAATCATGATCCGTACTAGTACCAGAATCATTATCAAACTGTCAACAAGGAATTCGATACAACATATATTTATCCATCGCAATTTCTATAGTGTGCGTGGCATGGCAATTACCAACGATGTGTGTGTGGCATATAAATCAGTGCTTGTGCAATAGGAACCGTTAGTAATGGTGCAGTGCCCTATTAATGATATGTCGATGTAAAACATGTAATAGGATGTACAAAAACGGTACTCATGCATAATCACAATATATATATATATATATATATATGTATATATATATATGTATATATATATATCACACAAGATTATATCACTAGAATCTAGCCTTCAGCTCTTAACGCCATACATGTGATCCCCCATAAATGTTAAATCTGCCCACCGGACGATCTCGAGCTAAGTGAATCCGATCATCTCCTTCCCCTTCCTGGCTGTGTCCGAAGTCCCCGCCTGTGATCCTAGCTTCACACAAAACCATAACGCATGAAATTGGTAAACTTACGATAACACACGGACACAAACGGCAACTAACGAATCGACTCCCGCAAACTACCAAGTGTTAACTTAGTGGGTTAAACGTGTGCAGCGATATCCTAGACCATATCTATGGTTGTCAAATGTACGAAACACTTAAACAAAAGTCGGATGAAACCATATCGCGCGTTACCGAAATGCTTGAATTCTAGCTAAATGGTCCCAGATTTTTATATATAATGAATTAGTGAAAGTTGCATATGCTATGAGCCTAATGTTACGACCCGAAATATTAGCTCGTGACCAGCACTTAAATCACGCAACGTCTAAAAGCGCAACATAAGTCAAGTAAGCTGAAACCCAGAAATCTAAACCTTTTTAAGAAAATAAAGAAGGTGAAGTTTTGAAATAAAGGTATAATGAGATCAAGTTTTCTTAAAATGCATAGAAAAGGGACATGAAAATGCAAGTGGAATTTACTAGTTTGAAAACATGTTTCATCTTTTTTAAAAATTTGGCAGCACCTCCTTTGTATATTTTGATCTAAAACCACATATACAAGATAATGATAAAGGCATCCCCTAGCGAGAGCTAGCTCTTCGCCAAACGGCGGATCACAATCACGCAAGACAATATAAATAAGTATACGACGCCCAACGGCGAAGATCAACACAAAAGATAAAGAAAAGCAAGACATAAAAACCACAAGTAGCGGAAAACCCCTCGCCCTAACTCTCGCAACCACAATCCCACTAAGTCTCATTACTTATACAATTTACTAATTTTGATTGATGGAGTTGATTAGATACAATATGAAGTAGAAAATACAAGAGTGGGTACGATACAAATGTCCTACCTACCAATGCAAAACATCTGAATGCAACTGTGTGCCAGCGAAACCGCTACTGATCCATGCGGTCTACCTGCAAGAACTGTGGCACAACAGGGGTGAGTTGCCAACCCGTGAATAGAAATATATCAACAAGTAGAAATCAAATAAACGACGACTCCTAGGTCAACTATATCATGAAGGTAATACTATGATATCTAGGGTGACCGGGTCGTATATGTGCCAACAATAACTCAAGTCTATAAGTATGCTAATATCATCCAATCAGATAATCAATATCTGTATGTATGTGGATCTCGTCCAACCATATGATCAATGTATGTATGCATGTGGATCTCGTCCACGTGTCAACCAATTACACAACAATATCATGCATGTAAATATCATAAAAACATATGCATGAAAATATGAGGATATAAATCAACGTGTGTCCCTCGCGACACATCAAAACCATGGAACTGGAGTGTCCAACCTCGACACTCGAAAACATCATGAAACCCGTGTCCAGTATCGACACGTAAATCCTCATATGTCTCAGGCGCCGCACACCCTGGTCGGCCCTCATATCCATCTCTCTACTCCGGTCGGTATCCTCCGGATAACCGTCGAGTCCAAATACAATCACCGGTAGGTAGTGCTCTCTTGCCAGGCTCATCGTCTACACCTCGAGCTTCTTGCCTCGGGGTACCTTACCAAGTCCACCATGTACCCGCAATCGGCTTCATCCGCCTCCTCGAATTGGGTTTCACATGTCGCTCTCAGAACCGAGAAAACACATGGTGGACGCACTGAAATATCATATCAAGAGAAACCGGGTTTTTAAAATAGTGCATGCTTTCTTTTGAAATCGCCACGGTTCTCAAATCCAGAAATCTCATGAAAACAACATATCTCAATTCGTAAAATCATAAAGCATGATGTATGCGACATATGATAGAAATGTAAGCATCTCCGTATATCATGCAACATGGGACAGCAATATGACATATTAAGGGAAAACCGCTCTTTTAAAATGATTCTAGTTTTTAAATATATCCCGCGGTTCCCAATTTCTCCAAGGTCAAATGCAACATCGCCTATGTATGTGCAATAAGTATGTATGTAGGCATGAATGCACAAAGATATATATATATATATATACACACAAGTATGTCATGCGAAGAGTCGTATCATGATGCAGAAATCCTACTGTGTAGTAACATGGTAATTATCGATGATGAAGTGTGTGGGCCGGAAAATCTGTGTAAGTGTAACATACACATCATCGATAATAGTGCAGGTGTACTAGCACAAGTATAAGTAATGCGATGCGAATAATATGAATGCAGCATAAGGTAAATCATATGTAAATGCTGACGGGTATATGTATCTAACATGACCGAGTCAGTGAATCTATCAATCAGCATCTAGCCTCACAACATCACATACGGTATAATCCATCGTACGACATCCTCTAGTCAAGGGTATGGATCAAACCTCAAGTCAAACTCATCACGTACGGAAAATCATCGTACGGCGGTATTAAGCTAATAGGGATCCTATCAACTTATAAGACAATGAGGGTACAGCCTAATATCACGTACGGCTTATCATTCATGATTCACAATATTATATATATATATATATATATATATATATATATATCCCAGGTCACATCCATAAGGATCTCATATCAGGAGACAGACAAGGTATCAACCATCTCAATCGACTCGCATCCGTATACCAAAATATCATCATATCCGTCTTATATTCTTTCATCGCATTTATACCTCACATCAAGTCAAGTTTACATAAACATTCCATCTCCACTAAAAGTATAAGTATCTAATCTAACATACACACTCGAACTATACAATCAAATTTTTAAAGAAGCGAATCGTAGGTTTGAAAATAGGGGTTCGGTGTTTTTAAGGAAAAGATATCATTTGAAATTCCGTAACGTCTCTCAAGGTATTTGTTTAAAAGATACATATAATTCTTTAGTTTAGAAAATATGTATGGTTCGGATGACACATCTACGTCGACTATCTAGTCCTATAGTATCCTAAACGGCAATATCGTCAAATATCATCCTCAAATACCGTCATCACATATTAGTCGTGTTATATCACTTCTAACTATCCTTAGTTTCTAATATGGTTTCACTAACTATCATTTAACTCTAACCCCAGTTTCCAAATCTAGGTTTCCTTAACCATATTCTATAAATCAGTTTCCATCAAAACTTTGCGGGGGTGTTATACGCCATCCACCCGACTTTCCCGGTAAATATAGATCTACTCACCTTGGTCTTCGCTTGCCGAAGCCAATGACGCCATGATCCGTCGCCTCGGAATCTACGCGAGGGTACCTACAATAACAACACATATCGCAACACTATTAAAATCAAGTTCTGAAATCCAAAATGGTACGCGCATTGCTCATATGTCAGAACCTATGGCCTACGCGTACAAAATCAACCAAACACCCCTTGTTGTTGATGTACGAACACCCATCAACCAATGTCAAATTCAAATATCAAAACTTAGCATTACAAAATATGGAAAACCATAGCCAAAATCACACTAAAATGCTCCCAGATTTTGACACAGGCCAAAAGTAGTTGCACAAACAAGTCTAGGGTGCTGTATATGATGCATGTGACCTACTGGATCAACCCCGACACCAATTTCCACCAAGTGGCCGGCCACATCACTAGAAAATCCGGCCTCCTATGCCCCTTAGGCTCTAATGGGGTTCATCTTGTCAAGGTAGTCTCCTAGTACCCTAATTTGGTCCGTGAAGTTGTTTGCTAAGCTCAGAAATTCCCCTGGTTGCTCCAGATTTCCCTGCACACCCTATATCCTCACAAAACCGACATGGATCAATTCTAAAGTTTGTATTTTAGTTACTACACTCAATTCCAGCTCTTGAATTCAATCCCTAAGGTTTGTAACAACCACTACACACCTCAAATCTACACAAACACCCAAACCCTTCACTAGAATTTTCCAACATCACAATTCCACACTAAAACGACTTCTAAACTAAAATAGAATAGAAAGAAGCTTAAAACTAACAAAATGGAAGAAGCTATACCTCATTTAGGCCACTCTAGACAGCCCTAGCTTCCTAAAGTTGTCAAAATCCCATTTTTCTTGGTCCAATGTGTAGAGAGTGAAGAGGAGATCAATTTTTGTGAAAGGGGATTAGGGTTTTAGCAAGATTTTTGGGGTGGGTCAAGAGGGTAGAAGATGGAGGGAGATGAGGAAGAAGAAGAAGAAGTAAATGGTGGAGGAACAATGAGGCAGCCCTCTCTCCCTCTCTCTCACTTTCTCACTCTCATTCTCTCTCCTAGCATGCTTATTCTTATCATTGTGTCCCCTCTCTCTCTCCAAGTCATCATTACACCTTTTTCCATTCTTTTCTCACCAATAACACATACACCCTAATAAAAATAACACAAATGAAATAACATATAACATGTCATGGTGCACTAATCATGAAAACTGTAGAAATACGGATTTGGCTTAATCGCGATTAGCAGTGCACTAATCGGGTTTTTATCGAAACTGCATATAATAAATTTTAAAAATGCAAAATCCTTTAGTTATATTATTAATTAAATAAATCATTTTAATTTCCAATTATTTCATAATTATCGGTATATATTTATACCCTTTTTCGAAAACCACAATTTCGCAAATCGGGCAGTTTTCGGAAAATATATTATTTTAATATTAAATTCCAAAAATAATATTTTATATTTTCTGAAATGTTACAATCTTCCCCCCTTAAAGAAATTCGGTCCCCGAATTTAAATTTAAACCCCCAAAATCGAAAACATTTCAATAATCAGCTCAAATCAACGGGGCTCCGAAATCACGGAAGATGCAGAAACACGCAGCGCTTCAAGTGCGCATGAAAATGAGTACATAACTCAAAATCGAACTCCGTCAAGCGTCACGCAAATTATAGGATTTGCACGCATATCCTCGGAGTTACAATAGAGATACAGATCTCAAAATCCACTACTGAAATCCAATATACACTAGTCAAATACTATAATACGTGTATAGTACGCATCTTTGGAAAACTTTCAAGAACTAAATAAAACTCATGAAAATCATCGCGTGAATGCATAACTCACGGCATAGGTGACGGATGCTCATTTTAAAATAATAATATATGTCCATATATGTTTTCCTAAATACACGTCCCGCCGTTTTCAAAATATCCCAAAATGTTTTCCTTTATAAACGTTCGTGTCGCTCACGGACATGTAGGAAATAGCGAGACTATAGCTCCTTTTGAAAACCCTGTTGGTAATCTTTTAACGCATGCAAAGTAATCAGGTACTGTCCTCAGATCATTCCTGTTTGGCTACTACACAATATAGTGCCCAACATGAAAACAAGGTGCTCAAACGCAAAATCAGCCTCAAAAGGCGTATCCAACAATCGCGTGTGTCTGGTGCACACGGAAATCAAATCCAAATACAAATACCACAATATGCACAAAAGCAAAACTCAGTGCAACGGGTGTGCACGAAAACATCTGTCCAGTGCAATGGGTGTGCACGACAACGATATCAAGTGTATCTAGAGTGCATCCGGTGCAACTAACATGCACGAATGAAAATCCTAATTGAGTGCATCCGGTGTGCACAAAACCACATCTCATATCATGCACCTAATATACGCAAAAATCCAACCAAAGCGCGTCGGTCCGTAAAAGCATATAGTGCAGTAGCATGCACGAAAACGAACGGCCAGTGCCAACGCGCACGAAAATAAAAACCTGGCAACATAAATACTCAAAGACATAAATCGGGTGCAATTAAGCCACGAAAATCACATGAATAACTCAAATGCATATAAGACCGACACCGAGTGTACCAAGACGTATAAATCAAAAACGTGTGCAACTATGAGCACAAATCCGTATTAGTTCACTATAAGCACATGTGAGCTATACCGAGTGCAAAAATCACATCATCCGTATGAAATCCACGAAATCATAAACACATGCTACGAAGACACAAAATCGACAACAAATGCAATAGGTATGCACAAATCGCAATTCAACACAACGGTGTATAAAATATATATCCAGTGCAATAACTATGCCCAAAAATGTAAATACCCAGCAGGCGCAGCCATGGTGCACGAAAACAACATCATGAAACTCAATCATCAAAACTCAAACCCAAGCGATATAAGCGTGATACTCAGATCACAAACGCAAATCGCAACAAATGACATCGAGGTACACCTCCTACAATGTCGAAGAATAAATCGGTGCGCCTAAAACCGGCAGAACAAGAATATCCGCTTGCCTCCTGCTCACGGTCTGGCGTCTTCTGTCTCTGGGTCTTCATTCCTCTGTGGTGTTTTCCCCAATCAGAGCAAAGCTCTGTTTGAATTTCAAAATTCAAAATTTGAAGCAACGCTTCAAATTCTTTGCACTGCGCGCAACGCGCCATGTGTCAAAAGCTGATACGCCAGCACAGCGCCCAAGGCAGCACGCCCAATCAGAGCAAGGCTCCATTTAAAACAAAATTAAAGGAAGCAACGCTTCAGTTGCGCAAGCGTTGCGCTGCGCGACACGTGTCAGCGCAAGCGCTGCGCGACACGTGTCAGCGCAAGCGCGGTTGCGCTGAGCGACACGTGTCAGCGCAGATGCGCAAGCGCGGTCGCGCTGCGCCGTGCGCTGCGCGACACGTGTCAGCGCAGTTGCGCCGCGCTCTGCGCTGCTGACACGTGTCATGCACTGGGGCATTTGCGCCAAACAGAATTAAATTCTAGCAAGATTTTTCTGTTCTTGTTAAAACAAGAAGATTGCCTTCTGTAAAACAGAAGCCCTTGGATCAAAGATCCAACGGTGGGGAAAATTCCCCAAATCACTCAGAGAAAGATCTCTTTAACAAATTTAACAAATTTATGGGCACTATATAAAGGCCCCTAGACCCCAAATCAAAATCATCAACATTGTGAGAGATTGAGAACTTCAAAACAGAGAGAACTCTGAAGAAATTTCAAGAAAAAGGTAAAAACCTTCATAAAATAGAAGAATTTTTTCTAATAGATCATTGATTTAAGAACAAGATCAATGATCTTCATATAATAATAAGTGCTTTGCACTCTTTTATGAACCACTGGTTCTCTGAAAACAAGAAAAAGAAGAAAAAACTTGTTTTCTTTGATCTAAATTGGATCAAGAAATCAAACAGTGCTTTGCACTTTTTTATGAACCACTGGTTCTGGAATCTTAAAGATTCCCAAGATTATTGAAATAGTGCCTTGCACTTGCAGAAACTGCACTGTTGCGCTCCTGGGTTGGCACAAGCCACCAGAGAGCGCCACGTGTCAACATCTGAATCACTTGCGCTATGCGCTCTGAAATTGGCGCAACCCACCAGAGCGCGCCACGTGTCAGCAGCGCAAGCGCAGCGCGCTGAAACGTGTCATCACTACAAGCGCTTACGCTCAGTGATTGGCGCAAAGCGCCTGACAAATGCAATGCATTTCTTTTACTAAAGGGCCAGGCCCAAATCAGAAAGGCCTAGTAGGCCAAATTAAATTGCAATGCAATAAAAAGGGCAGAGCCCAAACAAAATTGATGCTCTGCATCATTTATAAATGGGCAGAGCCCAAACAAAATAATAAATAATGCAATGCATTATTTTAAAAGGGGCAGAGCCCAAACAAAGGTCCAACAGAGACCAAAAGTAATGCAATGCATTACTTAAACATGGGCCAAGCCCTAGCACAGGCCTAGTAGGCCAAAAACAAATAAAAACGTTGGATATTCTCAACTGGACTTAGCCCAATCATGGCCGTAAGTCCTCAAATTAAATTGACTGAGCACTGCTGCTCTCTTAAATTAATTTACATCCGGTTCGAGGGTACATCTCCGAACTCCTCTGACTCCTATCGTTGTAATCCTTCAACGACGTCAGAGAGGTGACGGGTCCCGACAACCACACATCAACACGGACTGTGGGGTCCTTAAACTCATGGACTTAAGCGTCCTTAAATCAAAAGACGGATTGTGGGATCCTTAAACCTGCGGACGTATGCGTCCTTAAACTAAAACACGAATTGTGGGATCCTTAAACCCGCGGACTTATGCATCCTTAAACTAAAATACGGGCTGTGGGGTCCTTAAACCCACGGACTTAAGCGTCCTTAAACTACCTATGGACCACCATATCCCTAAACTGGAATATGGACCCCCATGTCCCTAAATTGGCAATGGACCCCCATGTCCCTAAACTGGAACATGGACCACTATGTCCCTAAACTGGAACAATAGAGCCTCCAAATGCTCTTTTGTTGGATCTAGACGATCCCGTTAAGTTGATCTTAGTTTGGAAATTAGACTAACGTATCCTCAACAAACGTTTAAGTTGATCTTAGCCTCAAATATGGCTAACGTATCTTTAAACCAAAACCCAAAACCCAAATCTAAGAAAATACGGATTTGGACTAATCCACGTCCTACGGGCGACGAAATAAATAGTCTCCGTATACAATCCACGGGCAAGCACAAATAAAACAAACACACACGACACGAAGTGAACTTCTGGAGCAGGAGAAAGTTGTTACCGCCAAGCGGTAGCGTAATTAACTGCAGGGGCTTGCGCCTGCAGGGAAGAGCGTCCCCACAATCAAAAAACCCTCAAGCGAGGGGGAATCTGACGAAGTCTGCTACATCGGCCGCATCCGCCCAAACCTCCGATATACGGTGCCATAAATCAACTTGGCATCTTCGGAGAGGTGGACGGATAAAACCAAATAGCATCTGTCCCGAATCTCAGGCCTAGACGCCCAGGTCTACGAGCCCCCATTCAGAGGGGAACACGAGCCAAGAGCTCAAACATCACCGTGTCATATTGGTCATCTGTGAGAACAGGATCCACTAATCGCGCAGCAAAATGTGGAGCAATTCCCTCAATAGGTACTTCCCATGGTTGCCGACGAGCATGAAGACGATTGCAAGCCATGACTCTTGGTCTGTTAAAAATGGTTCTTTCCTTGTGAAGAAAAAGAAGATCATTGATTCAGAATATAAAGAGAAGCATTTAAATTTAGACATAGAAAATGTTGTGTATGGTGGAACTATTTCTAAGGCCTCACAAAAAGGGCAGGGGAAAAGAAAGAGTTGACTCATGAAAATCAGAGCCAGAAGGTGAAGCGATTCCCTCAGCAGCGCCTCACGTGCATGACACGTGAGCGCCCGTGCTGATTCTTTTTAGGATTAAATCCTACAGCATCACCTCACGTGCATGACACGTGAAGCACCAGTGCTAGTTTTTTTTATAACATCTCATGTGAGGCACATACAAACAGTGGCGTAAAGAAAGAGGGGGGCCTTTGTCATTCATACTTCAAAGAAGTTTATACATTGATAAAAAAAATGATTACAATGAAAAAACGCTAAACTCTGGGCATGGATTCTCAAGCTCAAATGCAAGTTTGAGCAATGTATGTTCAGCCTCATCAACCATTTTCTTGTGCATCTTCTCTCGGATTCAAGCGTCAGGGTCACCGCTAATATCCTCCACCCTCTTATATACTGATACTATCGCTTTTTGTTGAAAAACGCGGTGCAAGATGGCGACGATCTCGTAAAACATTTCTTAACCTTGTTAAACAAACAAGAAATATTCTCTGTAAAACAAAATCCATTGAATTAAAAATCCAATGGTGACTAATAATCACCATTTTAATACAATAAAATTTTGTATATGGAAAATATTCCCCCAATCTTGTTAAAATAAAAAAACATATTCTTTAAGACAAAAACACTTGGATCAAAAATCCAACTGTGGGTGAAATTCCCCAAATCAATTTTAAGACCAATTAAATCAATTGAAATCTCTCAATGAGAGATTTTCTCAAAACAGATTAACAATCTGCCTCCACTATATAAAGGACTCAAGACTTCAAGTCTCACACACAAAGAGAGAGAAGAGACGCACACAGATTGAATGAACCCTCTATAAACTTCTGCAAAAATACAGTGAGCTCTCAAAAAGAACAGAGAATTCAATTCTCAAAGAAGAAGATCTTCCTTCTCAAAACTCTACGTAAAGAAAAGGGATCAAAATATCTCTATCACATCTAAAGGTTTAACCATTTTAAAAGAACTTAGTTCTTTCTCATGATCTGAAATCCACAAGTCAAGTCTCCCATAAGTTGAAAATTTAATTCTCATCGAGAAGATCTTGTTCTTGAGAATCAAATATTTAGGGAAGAACAGATTTAAAAAGAAAGACAATGGAGTCCATGATACTCCAGGAACTTAATTCCTTCAAATCAAGAACTTAGTTTTTTAAAAACTCAATCCGAAATTCTCAAAAATAGTGATTTTAGTGAGCGTTAATGGTTAAAATACCATTAACAGAGGGTTAATCTCTCCGAAGACATTAATAGAGATTAAATCTCCATATAAAAAAGACTAGCGCCTCACGTACTTCCCACGTGGACGCCCTTTTAACAGCGCATAGCGCCTCATGTGAAAAACACGCGGCGCCCAAAACAGGAGGCCAGCGCCTCACGTGAAACACACGTGGGCGCTGAATAAAGTGCTCAGCACTTCATATACAGCCGAAGACAGCTAAGTACTTAGCACTGATTGGGCGGCAGCCAGCGCCGCACGTGCTCCTCACGTGGGCGCCATATAAAAAGTGTTTAGCACCTCATATGTAGCCAAAATGACTAAAGTGTTCAACATTCATGACTGAATGCTTCACAGGACATATGTGAGCATCAAAGCCCAAATAAGTGCTTAGCACCTTTGAATAAAAGAAAGACTAAGTAGACCAAGCCCAAATTGACTAAGTCTCTGAAAGTTTTCTTGCAGCTGAGCCCAAATGCTCTTTTGCTGGATCTTAAACAAAAAAAGTGATCGTAAAATGTTGTTAAGTTGATCTTAGTCTCAAATAAGAATAACGTATCCTTAGTGAAGACAAACTGAGACCAAATGCACACTTATTGATTTAAGTTTGATCTTAATCTCAAATTAGATTAATGGTCCTTAAATCAAACAAAAATATTTCTGAACTATAGGAATATACAACCTAAGTTCAAAACCCCGTCAAGCAAATTCTTGACCCAATCCCAAATCTAAAATATACGGATTTGGACTGATCCACGCCCTACGGGCGACAACATAAACTAGTCTCCGTATACAATCTACGGGCAACCAAAACAAACAAAAATACACACGACACGAAGTGAACTGCCGGAGAAGGAGAAAGTGGTTATCGCAATGCGGTAACGTAATTAACTGCAGAGGCTTGCGCCTGTACGGAAGAGCAACCCCATAATCAAAAACCCCTTGTAAAGTGAGGGGGAATCTGATGAAGTCGGCAACAATAGCTGCATCCGTCCAAACCTCTGATATACGGTGCCATAAATCAACTTGGTATCTTCGGAAAGGTGGACGGATAAATCCAAATAGCATCTGCCCCCAAATTCAGGTAAGACGATCTATCCCGGTTCGTCACTGTTTTCGGCTGTAAACAACTCCATTCCCGGAACTGACATTCCAGCTTGAAATGAGTGGCTTCACGGGAATTGCATGCGTTCTCACGAATTATTGTGACATGAAGCAGTGTGAAGCTCCAGTGTTGAAAAGTGCGAGTGCAGGAAGGGTGGCTGTTCAGTTGATAAAACTGCACATTTGTATTACATTTTTCCTACCTTTTTCATATTAAAGAAGGACTTTATTATAATATATCATACATATGAGGGTTTATGTGTAAAAATACTATTTTCCATGTGTTGATATATTATAATTAGCATTTGGTAGGAAAATATATGCAAATAAATTCATTGACCAAATCCTAGTAGAACAAAGTCTACTAAATATTATTTGAGTTGTTGTGCAGAATATTTCCAAGTTGTGCAGAATTTTTCAAAGACTCGAATCAAGCAAATCAAGTTGTTGAAGAAGACTTTCCTAATTAAGAATCAAAAACTTTGAGACCAAGTCTGGCAGCAACCACGAGAAGATTTCCAAATTCTAAAGGTTCCAAGGATCGCCAAATGTCACTACGAGGCAGCCCCTAAAAATTGATCAACGGCCATGATGATAAGGCCGCGGATCCGCGGCATTAACCCCTTTATGCCGCAGATCCGCCGCAGGTAAAGTGAGTTGGGAGCTGAGGATTTTTAGGGAAGATCTTTGATGCTTAATTCATATTTTAGAAGCTTGTATTCTGGCTTTGGCACTATAAAAAGGCACCGAGAGCCTCTTGGAAAAATCATCAAGCCGACGAGATCACGAAGTCCAAGACGGCTCACGCATCCAGGCTGATCATCAACGGTTCATCTACCTCCTTAGAAGAGATCGAGAAGCAAACTAGGTTTTTGTAATCATTTTCTAAGGAATCAAAGTGTACTTGATCTTGTTGATTAATAAAGGTAGTTTATTGCATTTTATTTTCTTCATGATTTCTATCTCTTCTTATCCCAACATGCGCGAGTAATTCTCCGCTTGTTAGGGTTCGTAGGATTAGGGTAGGTTAATGGATGATGCAGATCCTTAAACTCTTTTTAAGTCCTATAAAGTTTATAAACTCTATCAAAAGAATAGTTAACATCCTAAGCGGGCGCGCTACCAATTCATTGATAGTCTCGATCGCGATTAGAGATTAGATTAACAATTGTTTTGGTAGAGGCTAAATATAAACGGAGTTCCATGTCGAGATAGCGGTTAAGAGTGGGAACCCTTTTCCCTCCAGAAACCCTAATCTACATGCATCATTGTCGTTCTAGTTTTAAATCTATTAAAGGATAAAAAGAGTAATCTTTAATTAATCATCCATAACTACTAAATCCTAATGAACCCTACAAGCCCCCTTTTAATATTAAATCTACATCCGTAGTTAATCTAGATCTATATTTTGCATCAGTGTTTAACGTAGATCTAGATTTTACAACCATTCTTCAACATTCTTTATTCTTCCTCCTCTCTTTTTCAACACGTCTAAAGTAAGAATAAAAGGTTCAACGTTTCCCAGAGGACGACCCGTACTCATCTCGGTCTAGCTACATGCAACACCGTTATTGATTGCGGTTAATTACTACATACACTTTTTCACACCAATCAAATGGCGCCGTTGCCGGGGATACGTGCGTAATTTTTTATTCTTATTATTTGTGTTGAATTCTTAGACGATTCATATCATTATTAAAACAAAACTGCAAATTGCATATTTAACGATTTGTGCGTGAATTTTTGCAAGGAGATCTGGAGTCACGGACTTGAGGAAACAGGAGATCTAGGGTTCACAATTCTCTGGTATCTTTCTCAACTCTTTCTCTCTCCTCTCAAATCCAATAAAACCTATTTTCTGCAGGATTCTTTGCAAAATAGCGCCGCTCAAAAATCTTTTTGCAAAAGTTTTGTGATTGGTTTTGTTTTGCATATTTTAATACGGACTTTAAGGGGCAAAGACCAAATCAAGATTAGGTGGGGATTTCATCACCCTTCCTAAGCCCCACAAATCATAAACCGAGCATCTAGATCAACCCTTCATTAATTTAAAAAATATCTAGACCAGACTCTAAGGACTGTCGCGCTCAATAAGGACAGAGGAAGGTCATGGGTAATCTATCGTTTATCCGCATTACTTTTGTAGTGCCTAGGCAAGTGTGTCTGGGGCGAGTGGTTACTTAATTAGGACCACTACTTTCGTAGTGGGGAGCCTCCCACTCACCTGGTACTTACCTGGCTATAAGGGTAGTAAAGAGGCGGTAGAGGATTTATCCTGCGGCTTGTCCTTTGGAAGTCTAGGAGCGGTCTAGAGACTGACCTAGGTAACCTTAGTTCTAGGGTTGCTTATGCATTTTAGGGAGATTTGTCTTGAGTCCCACTTTTTCAAAACAAGCCAATTTTAAATCACACACACACTGCCACTTGCACTAAACCCGCTTAGTGCATGCTCGGCTGGACACGGGATCCTAGTGCCCGTCTTGTCCGCGTTCCTGCTATCGACGCCGAAGTCGGTACTTCTTCATCTTCTTTTCCCCCACTACCACACACCACGACCGAGATGGACGGCACTCCATCAAAATATAATACCACGCTGCCACCGCCCATAGGTGCGCAGAATCCACCGCGCATCTCTCTCCAAGAGAGATGCTATCCTATCTGTGGTCCTCTTCCCACTTGTCTATCTCTTCCACCAGCTAACGGGGATAATTTCGAAATTAAACCCCACTACATCAATCTGATGCCCAAATTTCACGGGCTTGAGTCGGAAGACGCGTACGTTTTCATCACCAAATTCGAAAACGTATGCGCAATGATGGGTACTTCACAGTTGACTGTCGATGCTATGCGCTTGCGTCTTCTCCCATTCACACTGTGCGACTTGGCAGAAAAATGGCTTTATAATACTGTCGCACACTCTATCACTAATTGGGATGAATTCGTAATAGCATTTCTTAAGAAGTTTTACCCAAACCATAAGACCGCCCGTGTTAAGAGCGAGATCAACCAGTTCACCCAGCTTCCCAATGAACCATTTTGGAAGTGCTTTGAACATTTCAAGGATCTGATTGTCCAATGTCCTCATCATGGAATACAAAGATGGGATTTATGTCGAATAATATATTAGGGCATTAATCCAGCGACAAAGCAGATGCTTGAAACAATGTGTCAATGCAATTTCATGTCTAAAGACGACGGTGAAGCTTGGAAATATCTGGAAGACCTTGCTGAACACACTTTGCAGTGGGAAAGCATAAGACCACCTTCAACTAGGGGAGATATTCACCAGCTCGATGTTTCCATCGCAGTAAAAGCCGAAATGGCAGCGATGCAGAAGAAACTCGATGCTATTGAGAACAAACTTTCATCAGTCTCCCTAAATCAGGTCATGCTTCCCAAGACCGTCTGTGGTTGCTGTTCAGATCCTTCACACTTAACGGAAGAATGTCCTATGAATGCATCGGTTCAAACTAATGCTGCTTTTCAGCAGCAACCTAGAAACGATCCTTATTCTTCCACGTACAATCAAGGATGGAGGAATCATCCTAACTTTGCTTGGAACCAAAACCAATAAAGCAATTATCAAAGAGCTCCTCCACAGCAACCACAACCACAAAATCAGCTCCCCTTTCAGTCACAAAATTTCCAAAATCCGGCCAACACTTCTACACCACAAGCGGCCGGTACTGACAACTCTTCACTCGCACAAACTTTGGATATGTTCATGAAACATTCCATGCAATTGTCGGCTGAGATGAAGTCTTCTATTGATACCATACAGAAAGACTCCGCCTTCCACGGCGAGAGTATTAAATCAATACAAAACCAACTCGCACAGTTAAACGCCGCAATGAGTGCGAGAGAAAAAGGGAAACTCCCATCTCAACCCATACCTAATCCTGGCCACTCACAAAGTTATAATGTGAGTGCTGTTACCACGTTGAGATCGGAAAAAGTGCTGAATAACCGAGTGGGTGAGCAATGTGATGATAGTGACACCAATGATACCCCAGCTTCTTCTTCTTCCCCTAATTCGTCTAGTCTCCCACCTTCACCCGAGCCTATTCTCCGTTTTCCCCAAGGCTCGAACCCTTAGCCCATTTTCTCAAATCTACCTAAAACGATACACACTCCAATTTTGGGATCCACTCCATCCCCACAATCCTCTCCAATGTTGGACCAAACCCTTATTGATAAAGCACCTTATCCAAACAGGTTAAGGGGCAACAGACCAAGTCCACAAATGGAGAAGATTGTGGAAATTTTTAAGTAAGTTAACATAAACATTTCTCTCATAGATGCTATTCAACAAGTTCCGTCATATGCAAAAATCTTAAAGGACTTGTGCACTAGGAAGAGAAAAGTTCAAGTACCTAAAAAAGTTTTCCTTGCGAGTAATGTGAGCACTGCTTTTACACAACAACTACCCAAGAAACGAAAGGATCCCGGAAGTCCTACAATTTCTATTTCCATTGGGGGTAAAAATATCAATCGTGCTCTACTCGATCTAGGTGCTAGTGTTAACTTGCTTCCGTATTCTGTTTATGAGCAATTAGGGATCGGAGAGTTAAAACCTGCGCATTGCACTCTTCAGATGGCCGATCGATCTATCACCCAACCAAGGGGTGAGCTAGAGGATGTGTTAATCAAAGTCGGGGAATTCATATTCCCTGTGGACTTTATCGTTATAGATACACAACCTGTAGCAAACCCACGCAATCAAATCCCGGTGATACTCGGTCGACCCTTTTTGGCCACTTCCAACGCAGTAATCAATTGTAGAAACGGCTCTATGACCCTATCCTTTGGAAAGAAGTCAATTAAGCTTAACATTTACAAGTTGGGAAGTGAACCCTCCGAACCCTATGCTCATGTGTGTTCTGTCGAATTAATGGATGTCGACAGCAGCGAATTTGATCAGCCTCATGATACTGACTCTTTTCATATGTTGTTGTTTGACCCAACCATGTACTCTTCCACCGAGTTGTCCGAGTCAACATCTAACGCTGATGAGGAACTTTTTATAGAGTCTGACGATCACCCTATTTTTCCTGATGACATTATTTTTCGGGGTATCGATGAAAGCTTTGAGGAAATTTTCGTTGATGAACTCGCATTTTTAAAAGATACGGGTGTTGAGATGAATCAACTCCAAGATAAAGAAATTGAACCTCCACCCCTTCTTCTGGACAATCATGATAATGCGAGTAATCCATCATTACTATCACTGTGGCGTCTCTCCAAATTGAGACGCAATCCTTTTCCATTACACCTCTTATCACCTCCCCACTTCTTCACGTCGAAAGGTGACATGTTCTTCCACCAACCTTGGTGCTTTATCGATAAAATTTTTGAATGGTTGGTGTTGACCTTCGGTCTTTGCAAAGCTTGGTATTGACCAATAACCTTGACCCCCTCGTGTGATTTTAAAAGATTAAAATTGTTTAACTCAAGTTTGGGGGGTGGTATATTTTTGGCTCTTGAAAGAAAATGATTTTTACAAAATTGTGAGCCAAAAATAAGTTTGGGGGAGGATTTCACTTGCATATATTCTTGCCCCCATTAATAATTTCCTCCCAAGTCTACAGTTTTTTGAGCTTAACGGATGACATCAGTGAGGACACTGCTGTAAACAGGTTTGGGGGAGGTTTGTGCTTATTTACACATACTTTGCATTATACTATATATAAGCACAAAAAAAAATTGATAATAAAAGAATAGAAAGTGAAAAATTATATATGAAAGATAGGAATAGTTTAAGAAAACCAAGAAAATTAAAAGTTTTCTTAAACGAACTAGTAATAAGTAGTTATGAGCTGTTGTTCCAAGGGTTAGTAAGATGATGGAAGTCACTAATCTGAGGATAAAAATAAGTCTGAAAAATAATTTCTATTCTGTAAGCCAGACATTTAAATGTTGATACCCTACTATATGCACTTACACACGTCTTGAAACTCGGGATAGTAGAGGATACCTTGAAATGCTCTTGTCTAAAAGCCAAAGTATGAAGGAAATGAAAAAATGAAGAAAATATAAAAATGGTGAAAAGAAAAAAAAATGAATACTGGTTTTGTATCGCCAAGGCGGCAATAAAAAAAATATAGCGATGGTGCCTCTTCACCTAGTGCCCTAAGGCCAACTGGTCTGGGAGTCACTGTTAAGCCTTAGGTGGTGCAAGACGAGGAAAATATTATCACCTAATCAGCAAGCACATGAGTAATCGGTCGGTTAGTACCTCAAGAAGTATTAACGGTCGCATGAAAAGGTGTAAGCAAATCTAAATATTCATCAAATTAAAAAGTACTAAGGTAGATGGACAAGAGTATGATAGCTTGAATTGAATTCTCCGAGTGTAGAGATGTCACTTTCACACACGTAGGGGTATATGATCGATTTTTGGATGAAAAGTAGAAATGAAGAATAAAGACAATGTTTTATTGAGGGATAATGTGATTTCTAACATTTTTCATGACTATTAAGATAGGGCTCATGACAACCGAAAAGCTAGTGTAGTTGGAAACTCTTATTTTCAAAGTCTTTCTTTTATGATTCTTATCTTTATATGTAAATTTCACCATCTCTCTTTTGTTATAGGATTTTGTGGGTGTAATCCGCTGAAAACCCTCAGGAGACAACACTCCTCCTACTAGGGACACCTAGAGGTTTAACGGCTTATTGCACGTGCTCAGTGCAATCGTGTCTGCCTACGAAAGTGTGCTTAGTTTTCTCCTTTCTTTTTCTCCTCTTGAATAAACTAGTTTGCTCGGGACGATCAAAGATAAGTTTGGGGGTATTTGTTCAGTTGATAAAACTGCACATTTGTATTACATTTTTCCAACCATTTTCATATTAAAAAAGGACTTTATTATAATATATCATACATATGAGGGTTTATGTGTAAAAATACTATTTTCCATGTGTTGATATATTATAATTAGCATTTGGTAGGAAAATATATGCAAATAAATTCATTGACCAAATCCTAGTAGAACAAAGTCTACTAAATATTATTTGAGTTGTTGTGCAGAATATTTCCAAGTTGTGCAGAATTTTTCAAAGACTAGAATCAAGCAAATCAAGTTGTTGAAGAAGACTTGCCTAATTAAGAATCAAAAACTTGGAGACCAAGTCTGGCAGCAACCACGAGAAGATTTCCAAATTCTAAAGGTTCCAAGGATCGCCAAATGTCACTACGAGGCAGCCCCTAAAAATTTATCAACGGCCATGATGATAAGGCCGCGGATCCGCGGCATTAACCCCTTTATGCCGCGGATCCGCCGCAGGTAAAGGGAGTTGGGAGCTGAGGACTTTTATGGAAGATCTTTGCTGCTTAATTCATATTTTAGAAGCTTGTATTCTGGCTTTGGCACTACAAAAAGGCACCGAGAGGCTCTTGGAAAAGTCATCAAGCCGACGAGATCACGAAATCCAAGACGGCTCACGCATCCAGGCTGATCATCAACGGTTCATCTACCTCCTTAGAAGAGATCAAGAAGCAAACTAGGTTTTTGTAATCATTTTCTAAGGAATCAAAGTGTACTTGATCTTGTTGATTAATAAAGGTAGTTTATTGCATTTTATTTTCTTCATGATTTCTATCTCTTCTTATCCCAACATGCGCGAGTAATTCTCCGCTTGTTAGGGTTCGTAGGATTAAGGTAGGTTAATGGATGATGAAGATCCTTAAACTCTTTTTAAGTCCTATAAAGTTTATAAACTCTATCAAAAGAATAGTTAACATCCTAATCGGGCGCGCTACCAATTCATTGATAGTCTCGACCGCGATTAGAGATTAGATTAACAATTGTTTTGGTAAAGACTAGATATGAACGGAGTTCCATGTCGAGATAGGGGTTAAGAGTGGGAACCCTTTTCCCTCCAAAAACCCTAATCTACATGCATCATTGTTGTTCTAGTTTTAAATATATTAAAGGATAAAAAGAGTAATCTTTAATTAATCATCCATAACTACTAAATCCTAATGAACCCTACAAGCCCCCTTTTAATATTAAACCTACATCCGTAGTTAATCTAGATCTATATTTTGCATCAGTGTTTAACGTAGATCTAGATCCTACAACCATTCTTCAACATTCTTTATTCTTCCTCCTCTCTTTTTCAACACATCTAAAATAAGGATAAAAGGTTCAACGTTTCCCAGAGGACGACCCGTACTCATCTCGGTCTAGCTACATGCGACACCGTTATTGATTGCGGTTAATTACTACATACACTTTTTCACACCAATCAGTGGCTATTAGTATAGTCCTCAGTTGTGTGAGATCGTGTTTAGATATAGGAAAAGTATGACGATACACAAGGATTGAAAGATTGAAAGGATGTGGGATTTTACCAGTGATGATTTGTCCTGTGGGTTCGGCCTTCTCGACCGTCATTGTAAAAGCCCGTCGTCTTGGTACATCCCTCCTTACCGGAGGCACATTCCTTTTCCTTTAAGACACGTTCCTCCGTGCCTGATGGAATTGATGATGAGACTGTGCAAGTGGTCCACGTGGAGCTGGTGCAGGAAGAGCTAAGCGAGGTGCAGGTGCCTGAATGGCTGGCCTCTGCGGGGCTGTGATTGGGTGTTGTGTTAAAATGATATGGGCATGCTTCTATCGCGTGAGTAGATGTGCCACAAATCAAACACATGCCATTTGCACGCTTGCAGTCCTTCGTCAGGTGTCCAGTTCTCTTGCAGTAGAAACAGAAATCTGGACTGGAGCGGTTAAATGATCCTCCTGGCCTCTTGGGTGCAAAAGTCGTCCTAGAAGAGGCTCCTATTGTCATCTGTGTAGCAGGGTGTTTGATTCCGGCTTTTTGGGGCTTACCCTTCTTCTTGACCACAGCTTCGTAACGACGTGCTGCCTTCAGGGCGAGTTCATGAGTTGGGTAGTCGTCTGTGCCTAATGCCGCCTGAATCTCTGGGTCTATGTCATGTTGGAATCGTCTAGCCTAATTCCCATCGGTCGGGATCAAATTTGCCGCGAACCTGATAAGATGATGATGTCAGGATAAAGATGTGTTTTACGGAACAGAATTTGATACAAATTCTTTACCTGCTAAGAATAATGTATTCGGCATCATATCCATCCACTGATTTTACCCACATGGAGCCTTGTTGCGAGTGGATGAACTGTTGCTCCATCTCAAAACGGGTAGTCTCAGGGAAAAACTTCGCATCGAACAGATCGCAAAACTTCTTCCGCTCTACAGCTTGTGTGAGACGGCTTTCCTCAGCTTTCCACCAGACTCTTGCATTGTCTGTAAGCTGGAGCTTGGCAACACAAACCCAAGCTATATCTGGTATCTGTGTTGCGACAAGGTCGTCCTCTATACTCTGGGCCCATTCTTCAGCCTTACGAAGACTCTATTTCCCTGAAAAGCTCCTTGGATGCAATGCACGGAATTGCTTTACTCCAGGTGCTTCGGCTTCCGGGCGGTTCATGAGAATAGCAGTCTGCTACTGCAGGCCCTCAAGAAGACTTTTGATGGCTTCTAAAAGTACCGTATGTTCATTGATTGGAGCAGCAATGGTAGGGGGAGGTGGTAAAGTAGGTGGTGGTGTGTTGCCATTGACATTGGTGCTGGTGTTGTTGGGAGAATCTATCACCTTGATAGAAAAGGAAAGGTTTGGATAGATTCAAGAAATTTGAAATGCAAGGAATGTATAGTTGCTGATTTTTATAATTCTTATGATATATTGCTTAAGACTTCATGCAAACTGACCTGCATAGGCCGCCAAAAAAACCTGTCACGTCCCGCTTCCCACGGAAACGGTGACGTGCAAGCCCGCAACGTATTTACTACGTTAAGCGTAATTAAGCGATATAACTATGAACAAGAATGACAAGATAATAAAATGAAACAGCAATTTTATGTACATTCAACTTTACATACAACTGTCTGAAATAAAAGATACAATAAACAAAACAATGCCTAAACAATGGCATACAGAAAGTAAGTGCATGATAGAAAGAGCTTGTAATCTAGCTGTGCAGCAAGCTGGTCCAAGTCCTCTGGGCTCGGCTCTATCTCCTCAGAGTACGGTCCTCGTGATGAACATCCTAAAAAAAAACAGAAAGGAATATCGTCAGCGAACTAGCACTCGGTAAGTCCCAAAGGAGGAAAGAGAAGATAATATGTAATGCGAAATGAACAGGTAAAGTTGTATATGATCATTCACAGGTATAAAATAGTTATTCTATCATGGTTATTTGTAGTTTGATAAGGATGGTATTCATGTATACGAGAGGAGTCCATCTTACCCCATGGACAATGGTAACATGTAATATAAGGCCCCGTCATAACCAACGGGACTGTTAGTTATGTATATGCCCTAGAGGCCATTGTTGTACATATGATGTATATTATAATGGATGCTTGGATATATATAGAGAGGACTTTCTTGCTCGTCATGATAGTATGCTATTTGGTTTCACTTTATCTTAATATGTTGACTTATAATGGTTTACTGTCTTACTCTCACATGTTGATAAAGCCCTTAGGATCTGTACTCGACTACTGGGACTATGATGAGATCATACTAATGGGGCCATGATAGTCGATGAGTACATCTTATAACTGTTCCTAGTCGAGGGTATATCGAGACAGGGCGTCGATACACCAGAGTTGACTAGCGTATACGCATCTTGACCCATATGATGGGCGATGGATGATCCCATATCCATCGGTGTTTGACATCAGAGATGGTGTACGGGTGCTCAGTGGAGACTGGGTACACTGGACGGACTCGCCGAGAACTCCCAGATGGTGATATACCACACGTCAGATGGCAGTTCTCCGGTGATACTGGTACAGGGTAGTCTGAAGACCCGAGATCGTCATAGAGTCTTGTGTGATTCCCACTGTGCTTTGATTTCCACCTTACCACATCCAAGAGGGCGTGCAAAACGGTGGCCTTTGGGTACAGTCCCGAATCACATGGAGGCAATGAGCGATAGGAGGGGATTCGCCTCTCCCAGTATAGGGAGTTGATGTTGTGCTGTGTTCGATTGGCTATAACTGGAAGTCCCTGGCCAGGGCTGATATAGAGATTTACTGGTAAGTGTTACTAGTAGTTTCTCGACCCATTATGAGCCACACATCGACACGACTTATCGGTTACTGGGGTCTGACGTATACCACCCTTAGACTTGATATGCAACATATTAGACGAACAGACCGGACTGTACGGGAGTGTTACTGATTGGATTCACAGGAGAACGCACAGGCTAGCTTGTTGATCTTCTGATCGCTCAATACCTGGGTGGCTGTTACGTTTAGCTGACCGCTTGCAGCTTGTGGGTGTTTGTTATGATCATCACCTGCTACCGGCGTATTGACGATTCTTTAGAGTACTACACAGAGCTTTCTTGGCTCAGGCGAAACGGAGTAGAGGCGCATATGTGATATGTGCAGGACCGAGAATAATGCGATATGAGATACCGTATTATATTCTCGTGATATTTAGATATGAACCGGGTCATCGGATCAAGTGTTGATTCGATGAATCGGTACATGATATATTAGTCGGTAATATTCGATATAGCCAGATCGTCGGATCAAGTGTTGATTCGATGATTTAATGTATAATAATATATATATGATATATTGTATTACATTATCTAATATTGGCTTGCTTTATTATTTCGTTTTCTCACTGGATGATACATTGATATATATGCGATATATGTTAATTGTATTATTTTCTTTTGTTGCAAATATATAATATATATGTGATATATATTATTGTGACATGATATGATTTATTATTAAACATGTTTAAGGATGATTAAATGAGGTTAGGGTTTGATTAGGGTTAGTTGCTTCTTGCACTTTCTAGAAGCTTTTTCTTTTGTCATGGTTAAGATATTTGTTGATGACTCATTGCTAACCCAACCAAACCCTAACTCTAGATTATTCTCTACAAACTATTAGCCACTCATCCTTGACCATGGTTGATAAATCAATCATATACTTTTATTTCTATTCATCACAAAAGGAATTATCATTTCCATGATCATCTTCTTCTCTCTTGATTTTGAGCTCACTAGAAATTCCATTTGTGATGATAAATTGTGAGAAAGTGAATTAAAAAGAAAGCATAAATACTGCTCCCTCATCCTCATCTCATCTAGCCCATGAGATTAGGGTGTTCATCTCTTTAGAGTGAGAAAGCTTGGGTTATTGCATCTTCGACGTAGATCATCGGAGATTCGGAACACTTCAAGCTAGCATGGATCGTTCGAGTCGTGGAGCCTCTCTTGAGTCCGGGAGATCATGGATCGCGGCGAAGGGACTTCTACTCGGAGCTTGTGAAGCGAAGGAGCGGACTACAAAGGTTGTAATCCCTCACACTTAGATAAAAAGATGTTATCTTGCATGCTAAATCCTAATAATCTAGCAAAGATCCCGGCTTTGGGTTGTTCGGCACGTCTAAATTTTTATCCGGGCATATTTGATGCCTTATGAACCTTCACAAGCGTGCCTAGGAACCCTACAGTGGTATCAGAGCCTAGCTAGAGCATTAGGCGATGTGTTTACGAAGTTAAAACTCCGATCGAACCCGAACCGACGAAAATAACCCCCTCTCTGAAAATTTTTCAAAATCTGGGATTTTTCTGAATTAAAAATACCTAGAAAAAACAGCAGGGAATTCTAAGAATTACCATGAAACACGGGCCCACAACTCCACTAAACCGCGGCGGTTCCGCGGCGGAATTTTGGAATTAGGACACGTGGATTTCATGGTAATATCCGTAGGTGCTTGTTGATGCTTCTGGGTATTTTTAAAAGTGATTCAAGTGTTGTTTAATCTGGGGTTTATTTTGTAATCGTAGATTCGATCGGAAAATTTAAATTCGTTATTTTTCGGGATATTTAGAAACTGTTAAACTGTTTGAACGGATATCATTAACCCACTTTATCCCGGCACGGCAAACTTTCAAGTGTTGAATTTTTATCGGGTTTAAATCTTTCGGAGAAATTGTGCAAGTTAAGCGGTGGACCCTCTAGAAGACAACAAACCTTAACTCGATTATGTGACCGTCTTGAACTGTCTTTTGAACCTTCGGGTTTGGGGCAGTACGGCGTGCCACATGTGAGGCGTTGGCTTGACCCTTCTACGGCTGGATCACTGGTACTGTGACATATTCTGGGATTATTTAAACTTCGCTCAAGTGTTGAGCACTTTAGGAAATTTTGGGTATTTGATTATCTGTTCGAAAAGTTTAATACTGTCTATTTATCTGGAATGTGATACAATATGTGGAATTCATAGAGTTAGGTATGAAATGCGAAGTATGTGATATTTCGGATTTACGATGTCTAAAGTGATTATGGATTCCAAATGTTGTAGTTTTACACTTTCTTTTCTGTGACCGTAAGTGTAATATGTGATATCGTCGGTTTCGTTGCTATATGTCAACGACAATTGGGATGCGCATATTTACTTACGTTGATGATATGTGATATTATGTGTTGCTGTGATATGTTATATTGGATCGTCGCGTTCTGAATAGCCGGGGGTTTTATGTGAGATGAGGGTTTTTATTTTCATTCATGTAAAATTCATTTGTAATGTAATATTCTTTTATTTGGGGCACTTCCAGGTTGAGGTTGATGTCACCCTTGTATATTATTTACTTTTCCGCATTAGGTAGACCCAAGGTGGGGAGCACAAGTAACCGGGTTCTAGGGTCCAGTGGGAGGCCATCTCGAGGAGTCGAGACCGGGTCTCCTAACCCTAGAATTGGCAGTGTTACTTGCCGCTCTCGTAGGGGTCTTGGGATGTGGGTTTGGCTATTCGTCGCGACCGTGGAATCCGTGTTTTATACAGGCTCGTATTGAAAACACGGACGTCCTAGTATATCCAATATTTCATATATGTTCTTCTGCTGCAATGTTCTGTGATGAGATCATATTACTGCCTGAGACGAATGCTTATACTATATATATGTGCTGATATATATTACTGCTTTCGTTTCTTCTGTGATGCTTAGGAAGCATAAGCTGATGGGATTTTTATTAATGAGATTAATAAAAAGAAAAGAAACCTAAAGATGTTGCAGAATCAAAACTTTATAAAAAGGGTAGCTACAGTTTTGCTTTGCACAGTGATATATATGATATATCCTGCACCTTATTCGATGGGGAAAGAGCCGAGATCCCTTCACCGGGAGTGACCTCTTTACCGAAACTGGCAGATGCTACAAAAAGCGGTTTGTCTTTTGAATGCTTTTAGTGTTTTGCTTTGCACAGCGGTATATATGATATATCCTGCACCTTATTCGATGAGGAAAGGGCCGACGATCCCTTCACCGGGAGTGACCCCTTTAGCGAAACTAAGAAAAAGCCTAAAAAACACTCCTTTTCAAAAACACTTGATTCTACGACGATATCAAGTTCATTACGCTCAGGGTTTTCTGAAAAACCTGCATAACCCTCCGTCATTCTAGGAAAATAGAGTACTTAGTATTCGTGCTGCGTTTGTTGACCATAGTTAAGGCGCAGTGTACGGTAGCTAAGTGATGTTTTCCTATATAAACATAAGATGTGATTAATTAGGACAGTCATATGACTTTGTTGACCATAGTTAAGGGTCATGTGGCTGGGTCTAAATTAATCAAGAAATGACGGGTAGAACTTGACTAGTGCTTATGATTTGTTGATCATAGTTAAGGTCATAAGACACTAGGGGTAAAAGCATTATCAGGAATTTCAAAAGTTGAAATTTGCAATGAGATTGCATACCTCCTATGAGATAGTTGGATCGCGGTACCCACTGCGAGTAAGAGTTACTCCTGGGAGAGTTTTACACAGGACAATTAGCCGATCAAGTAGGTGTCTAGAAAAGTATTAACGGGGTTACGCCTCTGGGAAAACGATGTTTACTATAATTAGGTCCGTGCGAAAGCACGGGGAACCTCCCTCAAAGTACCGACACTGATCTGGCTGAAAGATTGACGAAATTGTAGGGTGTAATTAATCCCGGCTAATCTTACCTTTTAGGGTTTGAAGGTAGATTTGATAAAAACAGTGGGAGACATCCTGATTAGATAAGATAATAACCAATCTAATCTTGCAAGAGCATACGCTAAAGTGTTTTCTTCTCTCTCTCCAGGTAGCGACCATGTCAGGCCATAATCAAGATAATAATATGGATGTATTGACTGAACCCGATTATTGTACTGAGCAAGGGAACGTTGGACCCATTCTATCTTATAAGAGTTATAAGACTGAACAGGAAACAGAAGAATATCTGGATTCTCAAGCCGCCCAAAAGAACATGCATATTAATGCATCTTCTTCAGGTGTGTTAGTTATTGAGAACTGTTTTTCAGTTCATCCTACGTCCTGGGTATTAGATACCGGATTAGGATCCCACATATGTAAATTGTTACATGGGCTACGTAAAGGTAGAGAACTGGCAAAAGGTGATCATTCCGTTCAAGTAGGGAACGGTGCAAGTATTGCAGCCAAAGCAGTTGGCGAATATCACCTTGTATTGCCAAATCGTAATACACTGATTCTAAATGAGTGCTATTATATACCGAACATGATGTGCAACATTATATCCGTTTCTTTATTAAGTAAAGAAGGATATAATTTTGTAGTAAAGGATAATGTTATGAACATATTCCTAGATCAAAAGTTGATTGCATTAGGCTCATTACATAATGGCATATTCATTCTAAATCAGAATACAGTTCTGAATATACAAAACACACACAAGAGGAAAAGTTCAGATATGAACGAATCCTACTTGTGGCATTGTAGACTTGGTCATATCAATGTGACACGACTGGCTAAGTTACATAAGGATGGTTATTTGAATCTGTTCGAATTATCATCTTATGATACTTGCCATTCATGTCTCAAAAGAAAAATGACCAAAGGTCCGTTTAGTGGACACGAAGAAAGAGTTACTGAACTCTTAGGACTAATACATAGTGATGTATGCGGTCCCATGTCTACACATACCAGGAACGGTTCTTCCTACTTCATTACATTCACTGACGATCTCTCTAGATTCGGACATGTGTTCCTGATGAAACACAAGTCTGAAGCTTTTGAGAAATTCAGAGAATATAAGCACGAAGTAGAGAATCAAACGGGCAAAAGTATTAAGATTCTTCGATCTGATCGAGGAGGTGAATACTTAAGTAATGGGTTTTGGGATTATCTAAAAGAGAATGGGATTCTCTCTCAGCTTACTCCTCCTTATACACCACAGCACAACAGTGTATCGGAGCGGAGGAATCGCACCCTATTAGATATGGTGCGCTCTATGATGAGCACTGCTGAGTTACCTATCTCCTTTTGGGGTTATGCGCTGGAGACAGCCACATATCTATTGAATAGAGTTCCAACTAAATCGGTGCCTACCACTCCATATGAGATATGGAATGGGAAGAGACCATCTCTTAAACGAGTTAAGATATGGGGTTGTCCGGCCTATGTTAAAAAGCAAAATCCGGACAAACTCGAGGCAAGATCAGGTTTATGTAAGTTTGTAGGATATCCAAAAGATTCTTATGGATATATCTTCTACCACGGTGAGGAACAAAAAGTGTTTATTTCTCAATATGCCACCTTTTTGGAAAAGGAATTTCTTGCAAAAGAAATTAGTGGCGAAAAGGTAGAGCTGGAAGAGGTTCCAGCACCACAGACTATAACTGATGATTTGTTGGAACCAGAAGATTCAGTAGTACCCGACGAACCCCAGCCTCTCCGCCGATCTAGTAAGGTTTCTCGTCCACCTGAGAGATACTACGGTTTTCTCATTGATGGTGGAAGCGAGGATTGCATCATGGATGATGATGACCCAACTAGTTTCGAGCAGGCCATCACGAGTGGTGACTCTGTGAAATGGCTGGATGCAATGCGATCTGAGATGGAATCCATGTACACCAATAAAGTATGGATTTTGGAAAATGCTCCTGAAGGGGTAAAACCCATTGGGAGCAAGTGGATTTTTAAAAGGAAATTTGGTGTAGATGGAAAAGTTGAGACTTTCAAAGCTAGACTTGTAGCAAAGGGTTTTCGTCAACGACCGGGTGTGGATTATGACGAAACCTTTTCTCCAGTGGCTATGCTTAAGTCCATCCGGATCTTACTTGCCATTGCTGCATACCATGACTACGAAATCTGGAAAATGGATGTTAAGACCGCCTTTCTAAACGGTGATTTAGAAGAGTGCGTGTACATGACTCAGTCAGAGGGCTTCGTAGATAGTGGGAGCAGCGGAAAGGTGTGCAAGCTGCTTAAATCCATTTATGGGTTAAAGCAAGCATCGCGGAGTTGGAACATCTGTTTTGATGTAGTAGTCAAAGAGTTTGACTTCATCAAAAATATAAATGAGCCTTGTATCTATAAGAAGGTAGCAGAGGGTAAGGTTGTCTTCCTCGTATTGTACGTGGATGATATACTCTTGATAGGAAATGATATTCCTATGCTGCAATCAGTCAAGCTCTTCTTATCACAGAGATTCTCAATGAAAGATCTAGGTGATGCCTCCTGCATATTGGGAATCATGATTTATAGAGATAGATCTAAACGGATACTGGGATTGTCCCAATGCAGGTACATTGACACCATACTAAAGAGGTTTAGTATGGAAGAATCCAAGCGTGGGAACCAACCCACGATCTCTGGACTCACTCTCTCCAAAGAGATGTCTCCCAAGACTAATTTGGAGAGAGCTCGCATGCAAGAGATACCCTATGCTTCGGCAGTAGGCTCTATCATGTATGCGATGCTATGTACCAGACCCGATGTAGCATACTCACTAAGTGTAGTGAGTCGGTATCAAGCAGATCCTGGAGAGAATCACTGGACAGCTGTGAAGAACATTCTCAAGTACTTACGAAGGACTAAGGATATGTTCTTGGAGTATGGTAACGGAGAACTCCAGGTGGAGTCCTTTACCGATTTCAGCTTCCAAAGTGATAAGGACGACTCTAAGTCGCACTCGGGATTTGTCTTTACCCTCAATGGAGGGGCGGTATGTTGGAAGAGTTCTAAACAGGATACCGTTGCCGACTCGACGATGGAGGCTGAATACATCGCTGCCAACGATGCTGCCAAAGAGGCTATCTGGATCAAGAAGTTCATTAGTGAACTTGGTGTGGTTCCATCCATTGAGCATCCAATACCTCTGTATTGCGATAACAATGGAGCTGTGGCTTTGGCCAAGGAACCCAGATCCCATCAGAAGTCTAGACATATTCTGAGGCGGTATCACCTGATCAGGGAGATAGTTGATCGCCGGGAGATCGAGGTCAGGAGAGTAGATACGAAGAACAACACTACGGATCCATTCACGAAAGCTAATCTCCAGATACAGTTTGAGAGATTATTCGGGATGCTAGGTATGAGATACTACAGCAGCTGGTCTTAGTGCAAGTGGGAGATTGTTAGTTATGTATATGCCCTAGAGGCCATTGTTGTACATATGATGTATATTATAATGGATGCTTGGATATATATAGAGAGGACTTTCTTGCTCGTCATGATATTATGCTATTTGGTTTCACTTTATCTTAACATGTTGACTTGTAATGGTTTACTGTCTTACTCTCACATGTTGATAAAGCCCTTAGGATCTGTACTCGACTACTGGGCCTATGATGAGATCATACTAGTGGGGCCATGATAGTCGATGAGTAGATCATATAACTGTTCCCAGTCGAGGGTATATCGAGACAGGGCATCGATACACCAGAGTTGACTAGCGTATACGCATCTTGACCCATATGATGGGCGATGGATGATCCCATATCCATCGGTGTTTGACATCAGAGATGGTGTACGGGTGCTCAGTGGAGACTGGGTACACTGGACGGACTCGCCGAGAACTCCCAGATGGTGATATACCACACGTCAGATGGCAGTTCTCCGGTGACACTGGTACAGGGTAGTCTGAAGACCCGAGATCGTCATAGAGTCTTATGTGATTCCCACTGTGCTTTGATTTCCACCTTACCACGTCCAAGAGGACGTGCAAAACGGTGGCTTTTGGGTACAGTCCCGAATCACATGGAGGCAATGAGCGATAGGAGGGGATTCGTCTCTCCCAGTATAGGGAGTTGATGTTGTGCTGTGTTCGATTGGCTATAACTGGAAGTCCCTGGCCAGGGCTGATATAGAGATTTACTGGTAAGTGTTACTAGTAGTTTTTCGACCTGTTATGAGCCATACATCGACACGACTTATCGGTTACTGGGGTCTGACGTATACCACCCCTAGACTTGATATGCAACATATTAGACGAACAGACCGGACTGTACGGGAGTGTTACTGATTGGATTCATAAGAGAACGCACAGGCTAGCTTGTTGATCTTCTGATCGCTCAATACCTGGGTGGCTGTTACGTTTAGCTGACCGCTTGCAGCTTGTGGGTGTTTGATATGATCATCACCTGCTACCGGCGTATTGACGATTCTTTAGAGTCCTACACAGAGGTTTCTTGGCTCAGGCGAAACGGAGTAGAGGCACATATGTGATATGTGCAGGACCGAGAATAATGCGATATGAGATACCGTATTATATTCTCGCGATATTTAGATATGAACCGGGTCATCGGATCAAGTGTTGATTCGATGAATCGGTACATGATATATTAGTCGGTAATATTCGATATAGCCGGATCGTCGGATCAAGTGTTGATTCGATGATTTAATGTATAATAATATATATATGATATATTGTATTACATTATCTAATATTGGCTTGCTTTATTATTTCATTTTCTCACTGGATGATACATTGATATATATGCGATATATGTTAATTGTATTATTTTCTTTTGTTGCAAATATATAAAATATATGTGATATATATTATTGTGACATGATATGATTTATTATTAAACGTGTTTAAGGATGATTAAATGAGGTTAGGGTTTGATTAGGGTTAGTTGCTTCTTGCACTTTCTAGAAGCTTTTTCTTTTGTCATGGTTAAGATATTTGTTGATGACTCATTGCTAACCCAACCAAACCCTAACTCTAGATTATTCTCTACAAACTATTAGCCACTCATCCTTGACCATGGTTGATAAATCAATCATATACTTTTATTTCTATTCATCACAAAAGGAATTATCATTTCCATGATCATCTTCTTCTCTCTTGATTTTGAGCTCACTAGAAATTCCATTTGTGATGATAAATTATGAGAAAGTGAATTAAAAAGAAAGCATAAATACTGCTCCCTCATCCTCATCTCATCTAGCCCATGAGATTAGGGTGTTCATCTCTTTAGAGTGAGAAAGCTTGGGTTATTGCAACTTCGACGTAGATCATCGGAGATTCGGAACACTTCAAGCTAGCATGCATCGTTCGAGTCGTGGAGCCTCTCTTGAGTCCGGGAGATCATGGATCGCGGCGAAGGGACTTCTACTCGGAGCTTGTGAAGCGAAGGAGCGGACTACAAAGGTTGTAATCCCTCACACTTAGATAAAAAGATGTTATCTTGCATGCTAAACCCTAATAATCTAGCAAAGATCCCGGCTTTGGGTTGTTCGGCACGTCTAAATTTTTATCCGGGCATGTTTGATGCCTTATGAACCTTCACAAGCGTGCCTAGGAACCCTACAGTGGCATCAGAGCCTAGCTAGAGCATTAGGCGATGTGTTTACGAAGTTAAAACTCCGATCGAACCCGAACCGACGAAAATAACCCCCTCTCTGGAAATTTTTCAAAATCTGGGATTTTTCTGAATTAAAAATACCTAAAAAAAACAGCAGGGAATTCTAAGAATTACCATGAAACACGGTTCTACAACTCCACTAAACCGCGGCGGTTCCGCGGCGGAATTTTGGAATTAGGACACGTGGATTTCATGGTAATATCCGTAGGTGCTTGTTGATGCTTCTGGGTATTTTTAAAAGTGATTCAAGTGTTGTTTAATCTGGGGTTTATTTTGTAATCGTAGATTCGATCGGAATATTTAAATTCATTATTTTTCGGGATATTTAGAAACTGTTAAACTGTTTGAACGGATATCATTAACCCACTTTATCCCGGCACGGCAAACTTTCAAGCGTTGAATTTTTATCGGGTTTAAATCTTTCGGAGAAATTGTACAAGTTAAGCGGCGGACCCTCTAGAAGACAACAAACCTTAACTCGATTATGTGACCGTCTTGAACTGTCTTTTGAACCTTCGGGTTTGGGGCAGTACGGCGTGCCACATGTGAGGCGTTGGCTTGACCCTTCTACGGCTGGATCACTGGTACTGTGACATATTCTGGGATTATTTAAACTTCGCTCAAGTGTTGAGCACTTTAGGAAATTTTGGGTATTTGATTATCTGTTCGAAAAGTTTAATACTGTCTATTTATCTGGAATGTGATACAATATGTGGAATTCATAGAGTTAGGTATGAAATGCGAAGTATGTGATATTTCGGATTTACGATGTCTAAAGTGATTATGGATTCCAAATGTTGTAGTTTTACACTTTCTTTTCTATGACCGTAAGTGTAATATGTGATATCGCCGGTTTCGTTGCTATATGTCAACGACAATTGGAATGCGCATATTTACTTACGTTAATGATATGTGATATTATGTGTTGCTGTGATATGTTATATTGGATCGTCGCGTTCTGAATAGCCGGGGGTTTTATGTGAGATGAGGGTTTTTATTTTCATTCATGTAAAATTCATTTGTAATGTAATATTCTTTTATTTGGGGCACTTCCATTAATCATATTAATGAAGTCCCATCATTTAAGTCACCTAAACATCACAGATAAATACGAGTACACTTATGCCATCCGCATTCGCCTCGATGTCCCCTCTTGCACCGTTAGGTTAGGTAACTAACGGCAGAGCGGGGCAGGGCTAGTGCGGGTGTAAAACATAAGCAACGTGTATATAATATATCATATATACTATATACAATATTTATCACAACATATCAAATGATCACATCACAGATATCGCAGCAGAAGAAAACATATGAAACATTGGATATACTAGGACGTCCGTGTTTTATTTTGAGCCTCTATAAAACACGGATTCCACGGTCGCGATGAATAGCCAAACCCACACCCCTAGACCCCTACGAGAGCGGCAAGCAACCCTTCCAATTCTAGAGTTAGGAGACCCGGACTCGACTCCTCGAGTTGGTCTCCCACTGGACTCTAGAACCCGGTTACTTGTGCTCTCCTCCTTGGGTCTATCTTAGTGCGGAAAAGTAAATAATATACAAATGGTGACATCAACCTCATCCCGGAAGTGCCCCAATAAAAGAATATTACATACATTTAATTTTACATGAATGAAAATAAAAACCCTCATCTCACATAAAAATCCCCGGCTATTCAGAAACACGACGATCCAATATAACATATCCAGCAACACATAACATCACATGTCATCAACGTAAGTAAATGTGCGCATCCCAATTGTCGTTGACATATAGCAACGAAACCGGCGATATCACATATTACACTTACGGTCGCAGAAAAGAAAGGGTAAAACTACAACATTTGGAATCCACATTCTCTTTAGACATCGTAAATCTGAAATATCACATACTTCGCATTTTATGCCTAACTATATGAATTCCAGATATTGTATCACATTCCAGATAAATAGACATTATTAAACTTTCCGATCGAATAATCAAATACCCAAGATTTCCTAAATAGCTCAACACTTGAGCGGAGTTCAAAAATTCCAGAATACGTCACAGTAGCAACGTCCAGCCGTAGAAGGGTCAAGCCAACGCCTCACATGTGGCACGCCGTACAGCCCCAAACCCTAAGGTTCAAAAGGCAGTTCAAGACGGCCACATAATCGAGTTAAGGTTTGTTGTCTTCTAGAGGGTCCATCGCGTTACATGCACGTTTTTCCGAAAGATTTAAACTCAAGAAAAAATTCAACACTTGAAAGTTTTTCGTGCCGGGAAATAATGAGTTAATGATATCCGTTCGAAGATTTTAACAGTTTCTAAATATCCGGAAAACATAACGAAATTAAATTTTCCGATCGAATCAAAGAATACAAAATAATCCCCAGAACACTCAAGACTAGAGTCAGATTAAAAATACCCAGAAGAATACACTAGGAGATACGGTCATAACTGAGCAAAAAGAAAAGTCAAACCCGACTGTACGGCCGCGGATCCACGGCGCAAGCAAGCTATTGCCGCGGTTCCGCGGCGGTCCGTACGGTTTAGCCCCCCGTTTTTCACAATTATGCTTAAAATTTCCTGCTGATTTTTAAGGTATTTTTAATTCTGAAAATAACACAGTTTTAAAAAATGTACAGAGAGGGGGTTAAATCGTCGATTCGGAGTTCGTTCGGAGTTTTAACTTCGTATACACGTCGCCTAATGCTCTAGCTAGGCTCTGATACCACTGTAGGGTTACTAGCCACTCTAATAAGGTTCTACAATGCATCAACCATGCCCGTTTAAAATTTTAGCCGTGCTGAATAACCCTAAACAAGATCGTTGCTAGAAAATTAGGGTTTCACATGCTAGTAAAAGACAATTACGACTAAGTGAATACGAAATACAACCTTTGTAGATCGGTCCTTCACTTCATTAGCTCCTTGTTGAAGTCCCTTCGCTGCGATCGTGGTTCTCTCGGGCTCTTGCATGGCTTCACGAGGCGAAAGAAGCGTCCTTGCTTGAAGTCTTCGAGGCCGAAGAAGATCTACGTCGAGGGAATATCAACTCAAGCTTCTACTTCACTAACTAGAGAATTAGTGAAGCAAACACCCTAAACTAAAGCGCTAGTCTAGTAGAGGATGGAGAAATAGGAAGTGGGTTCACTTTAGAATTTATTTTCTCACAATGTTTTCACTCTCTCTTGAAAACCCTAGCTAGCTTTTCTTTTGCTCAAAGAAGAAGAAGATGAACAAAAGAAAAGATGAAGATAATGATCAAGTGAGTGAGTATCATATACTAACTCATGTAGAGACATAACCATGGCTAATCCAAATGGTTAGGTTAACAAAAATCTAAAGTAAAGACAAAGCTAGTGGACTTTGTCAAAGCAAAGCAAGCTTCTACAAGCTTCATGCTCTTTCCAAAATTCCACTAATTTTGTAATTACCTTAAATAATTATAACCCACCATGATAAATAGAATGGTGTATGTCTTACACACCCATGTCAAGTGTATCATCAACCATGATACAAAAAGAAAACACATTTTAATATATATCACATATATATTAAAGTTGTGCACATGTGAGAAAAATCCATAAGTGAACATATGTTAGTTAATGTAAATTAGTATATCTAATATACAATTATACACTAAATTATTAAATTAACACTTGACTTAATAATCCGGTCATATCGCATATAACCGACTAACATCCAATGTATCCACTTATCGAATCAACACATGATTCGATAACCCGGCTATATCACATATAACCTCGCGATACAAAAAGTCACGAGAATAGAATACGATATCACATACACGCATCATTCTCGGTCCCGCACATATACATATGCGCTCCTATTTCGTTTTGCCTGAGCCAGTAAAACCTCTATGTAGGACTCTAAAGACTCGTCAATACGCCGGCAGTAGGTGATGATCACATCAAGCACTCACAAGCCGTCAGCGGTACTAGCTGGACATAACGGCTATCCGGGTATTGAGCGATCAGAAGATCAACAAGCAAGCCCGCTCCAACTCCTGTAAAAGCCAAACGGTAACACTTCCCGTACAGTCCGGTCTCCTCGTCTGATATGTCGCATATCAAGTCTAGGGGTGGTAATCGTCAGACCCCAATAACCGATAAGTCGTGCCGATGTGAGGCTCATAACGGGTCGAGAAACTACCGGTAACTCTTACCAGTAAATCTCTAAATCAGCCCTGGCCAGGGACTTCCCTGTTATGGCCAATCGAGCACAGCGCAACATCAACCCCCAATACCGGGAGAGACGAAACCCCTCCTATCGCTCATCGCCTCCATATGACTCGGGACTGTACCCAAAAACCACCCGTTCCCCTCCGAACGGCGGCCTAGACTTTGCGTCTCGCCTGAGATTCGGGGCAGATGCTATATGGTTTTATCCGTCCACCTCTCCGAAGATGCCAAGTTGATTTATGGCGCCGTATATCGGAGGTTTAGACGGATGCGGCCGATGTAGTAGACTTCGTCAGATTCCCCCTCAGGGTGAGGGGTTTTTGATTGTGGGGACGCTCCTCCCTGCAGGCGCAAGCCCCTGCAGTTAATTACGCTACCGCATCGCGGCAACAACTTTCTCCTTCTCCAGAATTTCACTTCGTGTCGTGTGTGTTCGTTTTGTTTGTGGTTGCCCGTGGATTGTATACGGAGACTGAGTAATGCCGTCGCCCGTAGGACGTGGATTAGTCCAAATCCGTATTTACTTAGATTTGGGTTTGGTGTTTTTAGTTTAAGGATGCATTAGTCGCGTTGGGTCTAAGATCAACTTAAACGTTCGTCAAGGATACGTTAGTCCTGTTTTGGACTAAGATCAACTTGACTTGATGATCGATTTAATATTTGGCCGTCGGGACTCGTCACCTCTCTAACGTCGTTGAAGGATTACAACGACAGGTGTCAGAGGAATTCAGAGATGTACCCTTGAACCAAAGTTGATTTGGGGTTTTACCATTCATTTAAATGTCTAAGGATGCGTTAGCCGTATTTGGGGCTAAGATCAACTTAAACGGGACCGTTTAGATCTGGCAAAAGAGCATTTGGAAGGCTCTATCGTTCCAGTTTAGGGACGTAGTGGTCCATTTTCCAGTTTAGGGATGTGGTGGTTCGATATTAGTTTTAGAGACGTTTCGGTCCGATATTAGTTTAGGGACGTCTCGGGCCGATATTAGTTTAGGGACGTCTCGGTCCGATATTAGTTTAGGGACGTCTCGGTCCACGAGTTTAAGGACCCCGCAGTCCATATGGGTGTGTGGTCATTGGGACCCGTCACCTCTTTGACGTCGTTGAGGAATTACAACGATGGATGTCAAAGGAGTTCGGAGATGTACCCTCGAACCGGATGTAGATTGATTTAGGAGAGCCATTTTGCTCAGTCAATTTAATTTAAGGACTTATGGCCATGATTGGGCTAAGTCCAGTTGAAAATGTCCAACATTTATTTGCTTTTGCATTGCATTTCTTTTTATTTTTATTTGGGCTTTGCCCAAAAAAAAGATGCAGAGCATCAATTTGTTTTGGGCTCTGCCCTTTATAAATGATGTAAAGCATCAATTTCATTTGGGCTCTGCCCTTTTTATTGCTTTGCAATTTATTTTGGCCTACTAGGTCTTTTTGATTTGGGCCTGGCCCTTCAAGTAATGCATTGCATTTGTGCAAAGCACCAAGAATCTTTTAGATTCAAGAACAGAAGTGCAAAGCACTTTTTATCCCTTGATCTAAATTTGGATCAAAGAAAAACAAGTTTTTCCTTGTTTCAGAGAACCAAAGGTTCATAGCAAGTGCAAGGCACTATTTTTATTATTTTTATTTATTTATTTATTTGTTGAAGATCACTGATCTTGTTCTTAGATCAATGATCTATTCCTAAGAGAATTTTCTCTTGTTTTAAAGGTTTTTACCTTCTTTTTTGTGTTTTCAAGGAGTTCTCAAGAGTTCTCTTCTCTCTTCTTTTTTTTTTAAAACCAGATGTGTCTATTTGAAATGAGGTCTGGGGTCCTTTTTATAGTGCTAAAAAATTAGTTAAATTTGTTAAAAAAAAATCTTTTTCTGAGTGATTTGGGGAATTTTCCCCACCGTTGGATCAAAGATCCAAAGGCCCCTGTTTTACAGAAAAAATCTTCTTATTTTAACAAGAACAGAAAAAAAAAATTTCCTTAAATCTTCATTCTGTTTTTGCGCAACTCCCCAGCGCGTTTGCGCAACTGCGCAGACACGTGTCGCGCAACGGTGCTCTTGCGCAACGGTGTCTGCGCAACTGCGCGGACACGTGTCGCGCAACGGTGCGCTTGCGCAGTTGTGCTTGCGCGACTGCGTGGACACGTGGCGCGCTGCGGTGCTCTTGCGCAACGGTGTCTGCGCAACTGCGCGGACACGTGTCGCGCAGCTGTGCGCTTGCGCAGTTGTGCTTGCGCGACTGTGCGGACACGTGGCGCGCTGCGGTGCGCTTGCGCAACGGTGTCTGCGTGACTGCGCGGACACGTGTTGCGCAGCGGTGCGCTTGCGCAACTGAGCGTTGTTTTTGTTTTTTAAAGAGCCTTGCTCTGATTGGCCGTACTGCCTTGGGCGTTGTGCTGCCGTGTCAACTTCTGACACGTGGCGCGTTGCGCGCAGCGCACGGGACCTGAAGCGTTGCTTTAAAAATTTGAATTTTTGAAATTCAAACAGAGCCTTGCTCTGATTGGGGGAACAAATGCCCCCCACCGTTGCGCTTACGTGGCGCGCACGTGAGTGCAGCGGTGGCAAGATCCTGGCCGTGGGGTCAAGGGGGTCAGTTGAAAGGGCGCAGGCGCCTATAAATAGGACCCTTGGTCCTTAGTAAATCTTTACCATTTTCAAGAATTTGAATTTCAGAGCCTTGCTCTTGCTTAGGAACTTTCAGAGCCTTGCTCTTGTACTTTCCCAAGAACTTCAAAGTTCAGAACTTCGAATCACTCTAGGTAAAAAATTTAAATTAAATTAAATTAACAGAGCCTTGCTCTTATAGATCTTTGATCTAAAGAAAACCCCTTTGGGGTTTCATCAACAGAGCCTTGCTCTCAAAAACTTACAGATTTACAGAGATATTGTCAATGGGTTTCAACCCATGAACAGAGCTTTACTCTTGGATCAAATGAAATTTTTTTTAATTTAATTTTTTTTTAAAGTTTTCATGGATTTTACAAGATTCCAAAATTCTAATTTTTCTAAGTGTTAAGAAAATAAAATTGATGGATCTTTCCATTATTACCACAGAGCTATGCTCTTTTAAGGAATCTTGTTCCCCTGAGACCAGAGTTTGACAAATGTCACTCTGCGACAGAGCTTTGCTCTAAAAGAGGAGATTTTCTCCTTGTCTCTAGGGATTTCCCCTCAATGAGGATATTCTCTTAGGGTCTTTTTCATTAACTGACAGTCTCATCCAATGATGGGACTGTCTTATCAAATGATGCGCGTCATCTAGATTTTGTGGGTCCCCCTTTGGTCCCCTACCCACTGCATTGCAGCGTGATGTAAGATTTTAAAATATGAAGCATTGGAACACTAACGGTTATTAATTTTTTTTGCTTTTTCTGCAGGAAACATGTCTGAAGATTTGTCTTTCCCTTTCGTCCGCTCGGAAGGAGGGTTCCCCCATTCGCCAGTGGACCGGGTGGCGTTTGCTTTGATTAAAGACCATGATCCCGAGTGCAAGAAACTCCACCTGTGGGGAAGGTGGTACAACCAAATCATCCAAGGCCGTCGCAGCTTCAGCTCCGCTTCGCCCTCTGAGCCCATAGTTACGATCCCTTATGCGGACAAGCCTCCGGTGAAGTATGCCGTGGAGGTTAAAAATTGGAATTCCGACGACCTCCTCCAGCCTGCAATCGGTGCCATCCCAGTGCAGCCGCCGCCGGCGATAGACATCTTGGGGAGGCGAATCTGTCAGGGTGAAGCACGCCCTTGGGGATAGGCTTATAATATTGGACTGATCCCGCGACCGCTTGCCGGATATTTGCAATGGGCCCGCTACATCTTAGCGGTGAAAATGGCTCACCTGACGACGATTGGTTTATACTCGGCCGTCTACGTTTCGCTTTTCGAGTATCCCTCTCCTCCAACGTGGTGGATAAAGGCCTTTATTGAACAATGGAATATCCCCACCCACACCTTCTTGATAGCGGATAGGGAAGTCTCCATATCTTTGGAAGAATTTGCTGAGATTTCAGGTCTACCAATGAGGGGGGAGCACTACGAGGAGCTGCTTCCTCCTGATGAGTACGTCTTTGCCACCAAGCAGCTGGTATTTGACTTAACTCCGGAGAATGCCATCCAGCATCAGCATCCGGGCTTGGTGAAGGTGTTGGAGATTTATGAGGAACTCCATTTAGAATCGGGCGACCGGGGCGTCAGTTTCGCGGATTTTATTGCTCGCTTTATTCGTCCGGAGTTCCTATCAGAGCAGAGCGAGAAGTTCGCTCAGCTTGTTGACCCCTTTGATTTCGGCTTGGACCGCCGACCTACATCGGAAAATGACCAGCGGGATTTTTATCTCCCCGGTACTGCCAGCGTCCCTTTCTCAGAGATCGCCGTTCCTGGCATGGACGAGGAGACTTTTTTCATAGGGTTCTTGGGTTTATGGCTATGCAGCTTCGCGCTCCCCATGCATCCACGCCTCATGCGGCCCTCTGTATTTTACCCGGCGCATCGAATGGCGGCTGGTTTGCAGTTATCAGTAGGGATCTCCGGGCTGGCTTACCTTTACAATGGACTTAGTGTAGCGGCGGACGCTAGTGAGCCTGGGGTACAGCCTGCCAACTTCCCGATGCATTATTTCACTTCTTGGATGGAGATGCACGTGCAAGGGGTGTTTGGTGCCCATAAGACTCCTCCATTCTTTGAGAGATGCAGACTTCCGAGAGTCATGCGATTGATCGGGGCTTCAATTGTGGTTGCATCCCCGCGGGATTCTAGGGGACTGCTCCTACGTCCACATCTGGTCGGAGCGAAGATTTCTTTTGTGGATAAGGTCATCACTATAGGCTCAGAGACCACTAAGTCAGTGGTGCCACTACGTGATGAATTTAAGGGCGGGGCTTCTGTACTGAAGGCTCGGGAAATCCTCCACCTCTACTTCATTCGGCCGGGCTACCTAGTGTTTAGGCAGAATGAGACAGCTCTCTTTATGAGGTATAACCCGCATCGATTTGCCCGGCAATCGAGTTATAACCAAGGGATCCCGATGGAAGCTCTTCTGGAAACGCCCGTGGCCAACCAAGAGGGGATAAGGAATGCGATGCATCATTTCATCCGGCTTAATACAGGTTCCTATTTTTTTATCAGTGAACCTAGCTGTGCCCCTAAAATACTCCATCCATATGTAGCCTGGTACGCGCATGCTATGGGCCCAATCATCTTAACAGAGAAGCGCATGCTGGTTGACCGTAGGGGTGCGCCTCCTGGCGGTGATCGCAAGGCTCCCTTGCAGCCAAGGCTCCAGGTCACCCTCCCGATAAAAGGTGCCGGAGTTGACCGACCATGCGTGTTGAGCCCCCCGCGTGGATTGCCGCTGCCTACCATGGTGGATGCACCACTGGCGCCCCGTGCTCCCACAAAGACGGTTAATGTGGTATCGCCAGGGTCCGGCGTAGGAGTAGATGTCGGGACCCGCCGCCCTAAAGTAACTGCCAAGCGCAAATCTGCTCCGGGTGGATCTAAAGCTGGTGGGCAGAAGAAGAAGAAGTCCACCCTTTCCCTCGATGCGATCCTCAGCTTAAAGCCTGCGGCTCCTCCCACCGAAGCCATATGTGAATATAGCAGCAATGAGGGTTTCTTGGTAGACCCTGCGGACACCAATTTGGCTGCCGCCATTGCAGCTTCAGAGCGATCGGCGAGGCTCGAAGCGATGTTAAGCAAACTTGCTGAGTCCGGTAATCATTAGACGCTCTATTTGTTATTTTATTGCACTTTTTATTATTATGTTTAACTAATATTTGCTCCATTTTCAACAGGTGTCTCGACTGAAGAGGCTATTGCTGCCTCCCTGAAAACCTTCCAGGAGGAGGAGGAGAAGCGTGCCCTAGCAGGCGTTGGTATGTTTCACCCCTTTCTCTTTTATAAGGAAAGTTTGTCGTCTTTTTTCTGATGGTTAACCTAACCCTCTTTTGTTTCTTTGCAGGGGTTTTTTCAATTGATGCGGGGATCCTTCCCGAGCCCGTTGCTGAAGTCCCGGCTTCGTCGAAATTGCCGCAAGAGCCTCGGCTTGACAAAACGATGAGGGATGCCCTGAAAGATCTGGAGGCATCCCTATTCACGGACGAAGAAGCCTCGCTCAAAGAAGCCCTAGTAGCATCCGCCTCAACGGCCCGGGAGGAGCGAAAGCGGTTAAGACGCGAAGTGGAGGCCCGCAGAGCTGCTTTGGCCACGGGAGCGGGCCCTAGCACTATTCCTCGTGCCGACACTCCTTCTGAAGAGGCCCCTGCCTCCCTGTCTACTGCTCATAGGCGAGTGGCGCGCGCAGCCCGGAGTGCAAACGATAAATCCTCTTCAGGTAACATTTCTTTCCGAACCTCGTTGTAAGAATTATAAAGCCATTGGCTCATATGCATTCCATCTTGCAGGGCCAAGTCCGACTGAGGGGGAGGCGGAGACCGTCGAACCCCGGGGAGCGGAGGAAGCGGTACTTGCCGAGCCCGAGCCGACAGTGAGCAACGTCATCGGGGCCACGGGGCCTGAAACAGAGGTTGAGGGGTCCGCCGCCGAGAGGGTCATTGATGCCGCACCTGAAGTGGCGGCAGATGAGATGATTGTCTTTACCGAGCCGAAGGCAGTAGAGGGCGAGGCGCTTGAGGCTGGAGACGTCACGGTGCCGATGGATGAGCCAACCGCGACCGCAGGACCCGAGGGAGTATCGGGTGAGGCGGCCACGATTCCTGAGGAGGAGCCAACCGCTCTTTCCCAGGAATCTGGTAATACTCCAATCATAGCCCTCCCCGCGTATGGTTCCTTGCCGTCTCCAGGGCTCGCGAGCACAACAACGGTTCCCATCGAGTCGGGTGATGAGGCTACGGGCGGTGGTCTCATGTCAATGGAGGAGGGGATTGCTTCAGTTTCGGCTGGCAGCTCGTCGGGTAAATTTTGAGTCACCAGCGTTCCCCTCTTTTTTATATATCTTGCGATCTCTTCTAAAAAGCTTGTCTTTGCAGGTGCGGCCAGTGCCGACGCTCCATTGCTCGAGGGAGCACCGTCGACTACTGCTTTGGCGGTGGTCACCTCCCCGCCTTCCCTTGTACCATCACGGATGTTGGAAGGTATGAATTTACGACTCATGCATTAATCTTTCAAAAATGTAGCTTTTGTACTAACGTTATACCATTGTGCCCTTGCAGGAGTGCTCTTTGATCATTTATATCAAGTGTTGCTCCCACACTTCTCTTTCCCATCCGAACTCGCTTCTCCCTCTAGTGGTGCCGGTGAGTATACTTTCACTATAATGTCTTTATTTGCCCCCCTTTTCTAGCAATGGGATAATTTCTGACTTTTCCTTTTCTTTATTGCAGTGCCACACATCGAAGGAGGGGATGCAAGACCTGCCGCGCTACCGGCCCTTCCGGCTTTGCCGTCCGTTGCAGCTGGTATAGTAAATTTCTTTTTTGTTAACCCTTCAACATCTCTTGAACCATCGTTTGACCATGTTTTGTTTTGCAGCTATTGTTCCGGCTCCGGTCCCTTTTGAGTCTCGCGTCCTTTCACCGGCAGGCCCTTTCTTGAAACGTCCATCTTCAAAGGGTGCTGTGATGAGTTTGGGCATGCTGAGCGGGTACATCGAAGAGCTCAACATGGACGCTCTCCCTTCTGCCGTAGATTTCGCTGTGGAGATTAACCCGATGTTGGCGGCGCTCGTAAATTTTCATAACGAAGGCGTCGTCGAATCTTGGGTTAGTCACTGCAGGGGGATTGAGGCATGTCTATATCGGCTGGAGTCGACGCGCCCTTCTCCCGAAGTTTTAGCCCTGAGCACCCAACGAACAACTTGGCTCGAGCAAAGCACTTCTTACTTCCGCCATTTGGAGCAAGAAGCACCTTTAAAGCTAAGGGAATGCCAAAAGACCTCGAACGAAACGGCCCAACTGCGCGCTGAGGTTGAAGCAAATGCTGTCCAAGTGAAGACTATCTTTGAGGGTCTCTTGGAACGCATCTCCCATGGGCTAAACTTGAAGCGGAAGCTCGACGTAGCTGAGCGCAATACCCCAGGTCGGGAAGCTGCTTATCAGATCGTCAGGGAGCAGCTTGCGTCTGTCTTGCAGCAACGAGCCCAAGTGGAGGCAGAGCTGGCGGTGGTAGCCGATCAAGAGAAGGCGTGGAAGGAAGTATACGAGCAATTGCTAAATCTATGCAAGACGCTTCCTTCCCAGTAATTCTCCTTGTATCATTTGTATTTGTAAAATATATGTATATTTTTTTATTCTTTAGTACAATGTATCATGTACCCGATCAATACTTATGAATAAAAGATACACATTTTGTAATGTCCTGTGTCATTTCTTCGCCTTTTTCATTCTTTTCAGCATGATATCTTTAATGCACCTTATTGGCAGACAACTTTATTTTTCCCAGAGATAACGATGGCTTAGACTGCGGTTTTAGATCCGCTGCCTAAGACTTTTCAACTCTATGAGCCGTGAGGGTCTCATAGAGACTTTTCTCCCTGCGGATCGCGAGGATCTCGTAGGCGGATTTTCTCCTTAGGAATCGTGAGGATTCCTAAGTGTGGTTTTCTCTTACAAGTCGTAAGGATCCTGCAAGAGAATTTTTCCCTCTCACGAGTCGAGAGGATTCGTAAGCGGTTGTTTCCCTCCTCGTCGAAATTCGACTTCGGAGAATGAGACCCTTGAATAGTATGCAAGAGACCATTTTGGATTGACTTGCAGGGCCCCATTGCTCAAGAAGCAAGCTTTTCAATCCTTACTGCCTGAGACCTCATCGTGCAAATTAAGAAGTAAGTTCAATTTGTTGAAGAAATCCTTTTTCTGAAAGATTTGGCGGGATTTCCCCCACCGTCGGATCTTTGATCCAAGGGCTTCTGTTTTACAGAAGATAATCTTCTTGTTTTAACAATAACAGAAAAGATTTCTTCAGAACCTTAATTTTTGTTTAGCGCAAATGCTCCAGGGTATGACACGTGTCGCACAGTGCACAGTGCAGCGCAACTACGCTAGCGCATCTGCGCCGACACGTGTCATGCAGCGCACGGCGCATACGCCGCTGAAGCGTTGCTTCCTTTAGTTTTGCTTGAAATAGAGCTTTGCTTTGATTGGGTGCGCTGTTTTGGGCGTTGCGCTGATGCGTCTGCGTCAGACACGTGGCGTATTGCGCAGCGCAAATAATCTGAAGCGTCGCTTCATTAAATTAATTTTCAAGACAGAGTTTTGCTCTGATTGGGGGAAGACAAAGCGTTGCTTCATTTCCCGCCTCGGAATTTGAACAGAAGTTCGCTCCGATTAGGGTAAACTGCCGTGACAACTCTTGGAAGTCGAAGAGGCACTTGATGCCTATAAATAAGACCTTTCGTCCCCCCCAGATATTTATCATCTTTCAGATTTCTATTTTCGAAGACCTCAGAGCTTTGTTCTTGCCTTCAAGAACTCCGGTGCCTTGCTCCTCCTTTTTTTTTCAAAGTTTTTAGGAAAACTTTAGGTAAAATCGATTCTTAGATTAATCTTAACCAGCAGAGCTTTCATCCAGGGGACTTTATCCTTGAACATAGTTTCGCTCTCTAGGAATTTAGTCCTCTATGTATATTATTGCTTTTCTATTGCTGATCTTCCTGTAATATTTCCTCCAGGCATAATGGTGGCGGTGCATCTATACAGTTTGCACGAGTTTATTACCTACGACGATATCCGCGCTCAGGGTCGTCAACAAAACCAGGAGTTTATAGACGCTGAATGTGCAGAAGTCATGGGTCGTCTGAACGCAAGCGGTGGTTGGCTGTTGCCTCGTCGTTCGGCCCTTTTGAAAGTCGTGTTGGGAGCCATATGGAGAGCACTTCCAGGTCTTCATGAGGCCTTACCGCTCAACGCGCTGGATGATGCCGAAGACAAGGTGCATTCAGTGTACCTGACAGGGCTGATTTCAAAGAAATGACGGAACAGCCTTATTGACATCCTACACCAAGTCTTCCAGCAGACGACGATAGTTGCTGCTTATCAAAGGCCAGGAGGGCTCGCCGATGATCTCGATACAGAGGAGCGAGAAAGACTGCGCATAAGAATAATTAGAAAGGCCAGAAGAACTCTGGATGGCCTTACTTTTGATTTCCTCAATCCGTGCCCCGGATCTGAGGTTATACCGTTGTAATAATTTGAATAATGTTTCTTATTCTTGTAAAAGAAAATTTTTTTAGCAGTATAAATGGAAACCCTTCCCTTTTCTATTTCAGCTTGTCTTATTTCTCGTCCTGAGTCTTCTGCCCATGCATAAATGAATGCGTCACACACGCCAGATCAAATGTAGACCGGATATTCTTTCTGTCATCTTCTTTTTTTTTATTGTCAGCAGGCTGTCTTAATAACCATGGTTGATGGATGTCTAAAACGAGTATTCCGACTTCCTTAGAAAATAGCGATGGCTTAGGCCGCAGGTTCTGGTCTGCTGCCTAAGATTTTTCAACTCTATGAGCCGTGAGGGTCTCATAGAGGCTTTTCTCCCTACGGATCGAGAGGATCTCATAGGCGGATTTTCTCCTTAGGAATCGTGAGGATTCCTAAGTGTGGTTTTCTCTTATAAGTCGTAAGGATCCTATAAGAGAATTTTCCCTCTTACGAGTCGAGAGGATTCGTAAGCGGTTGTTTCCCTCCTCGTCGAAATTCGACTTCGGAGAGTGAGACCCGTGAATAGTATGCAAGAGACCAGTTTGGATTGACTTGCAGGGCCCCATTGCTCAAAAAGCAAGCTTTTCAATCCTTGCTGTCTGAGACTTCTTCTTACAAATTGAGACGAATCGGGGATTTGCTTGCGGAGAGGGTGGTGGCTCTACGAGTTGACATGAGTTAAGAAGCTCTCGTCACGGAGTGTTTGTATCCGTGAGTCGAGGAGTTTGCTAGGGATTATTTGTTTCCCAAGCGCCAAGGATTATTTGTTTCCTTAGGGTTTGAAACGAGTCGAGGGTTCCCATAGAGGCTCTGGTGGCTCTGCGAGTCGACGCGAATCAGAAGGCTCTCGTCAAGGAGTGTTTGTATCCGTGAGTCGAGGAGTTTGCTAGGGATTATTTGTTTCCCAAGCGCCAAGGATTATTTGTTTCCTTGGGGTTTGAAACGAGTCGAGGATTTCCACAGAGGCGCTGGTGGCTCTGCGGATCGACGCGGATCAGGAGGCTCTCATCAAGGAGTGTTTGTATCCGTGAGTCGAGGAGTTTGCTAGGGATTATTTGTTTCCCAAGCGCCAATGATTATTTGTTTCCTTGGGGTTTGAAACGAGTCGAGGATTTCCACAAAGGCGCTGGTGGCTCTGCGAATCGACGCGGATCAGGAGGCTCTCGTCAAGGAGTGTTTGTATCCGTGAGTTGAGGAGTTTGCTAGGGATTATTTGTTTCCCAAGCGCCAAGGATTATTTGTTTCCTTGGGGTTTGAAACGAGTCGAGGATTTCCACAGAGGCGCTGGTGGCTCTGCGGATCGACACGGATCAGGAGGCTCTCGTCAAGGAGTGTTTGTATCCGTGAGTCGAGGAATTTGTTGGGAGGGTATGGTTCCCTCTTTGTTTATGCCCTTGGATTGTATACAGGGATCGATGTGATCTTAACTGTAGGGCAAAAAGTTTCATTCTTTCATTTTTTTATTCTTTCCGCGATGCTCTATCATTTCAGCTTTTATATCGCGAAGGTCGCGATTGCCCAATCATTTCGGTTATTTTTTCGCGGTGCCCAATCATTTCGGCTGTTTATTTTATTTTTACTCGCTGCTTTTTATTGCGACTTGCCCAATCATTTCGGCTATTTCGCATGCATACATTTTACTTGCTGCTTTTTATTGCAAGTTGCCCTATCATTTCGGCTATTTCGTATGCATGTGCGGCTTACTGGCTTTTCGCCGTAAACCTGAACTTGGACACTGATTTTGGCATCAGCACCGCTACAACTGGGATATTGCCAGGAGCGAATCATCATTTGCTTCTGTTGTTGTCGAACAAAGGAGGCTTAGCGACCAGGGTTAAGGTCCTGTCGACTAAGGCTTTTGACTTCATGAGCCGTAAGGGTCTCACAGAGGTATTTCTCCCTACAAGTCGTGAGGATCTTATAGGTGTATCTTCTCCTTAGGAATCGTGAGGATTCCTAAGTGTTTGTTCCTCTGTAAGTCGTAAGGATCCTACAGGAGGGTTTTCTCCTTGTAGGTCGAGAGGATTTACAAGGGTTATGCGAACATATCCCCAGTCACGGATGGACCTTGGTTAGGGAAATGTTTATTCGCGCCCGTGGATTGTATACAAGGATCAGTATTGAGCCACTTGTAGGGCAATATCGGAAGTTGTGGGGGTCGCTTAAGCACAGGTTTAGGTTTCTGTAATTTAAGACTTTCAACTCTTATGAGCCGTGAGGGTCCCATAAGAGAGTTCTCCTTACGAGTCGTGAGGATCTCGCAAGTGTATTTTCTCCTTAGGGATTGTGAGGATCCCTAAGTGTGTTGCTCCCTTATGAGTCGTAAGGATCTCACGCGGGTGGTTTCTCCTTACAAGGTCGAGAGGACCCTATAAGTGTTTCTTAACGAGGTTGCACCCTTTCGGGTTTCCACAAACACTCGCCGGTAGTCCTGCTGTTTTTACTCACGGAGCCCTCTCGGGTTTTCATCCGTGCCCGTTTTGCTTATGGACATACCGTTTTTTTTAAATTCTTTTTTATTATTATTATTTTTTTTACGAGGTCGCGCCCTTTCGGGTTTTCACGAACACTCGCCGGTAGCCCTGCTGTTTTTTACTCATGGAGCCCTTTCGGGTTTTCATCCGTGCCCTTTTGCTTATGGACATACCGTTTTTTTATTTTATTTTTATATGTTTTTTTTTTCGTCAGCCTAAAAGATGCTGCGGTAGTAGTTTAAAGACGTTTCGGTCTGCTATTAGTTTAAGGACATTTCGGTCCGCTATTAGTTTAAGGATATCTCGGTCCGACATTAAGAGGTTGGCTACTGCTTATCAAACTTGAGCTTAGGAAGATAGCGAGCGGACATGGTCGTCGTCATCTATCATTGACCCAGGCTGTGGCTCATTAAGCGTAGTATTTCTTCAGGAAGCGACCGTTTATCGGCCTGAAAGGCCTTTCACCGTGCATGTCCATGAGTAGATAGGCCCCACCCTGGTAAACTTTGTCTATGATGTACGGGCCTTCATAATTTGGCTCGAATTTTCCCCGTTTGGCGCGATTGGGGATCATAGGCCTTTTGACCACTAGCACGAGTTCGCCTTGGTGGAATGTCCTCGGTCGGGTCAATCTTTCGTATGAACGCGTCATCTTTGCTTTATAAGCTTCCAGATTTTGTTGCGCTATGAGCCTAGTTTCATCAAGGGCGTCAAGCTCCTCAAGCCGAAGGTGAGCATTTTCTTCGTCCGTTAGCTCGTGGTGAACTGCCACTCGTAGAGAGGGTAACTCTATCTCGAGAGGGAGTACTGCTTCCGTACGGAACACCAACGCGTATGGCGTTGTGTTTGTGGCTGTCTTGAACGTGGTTCGATACGCCCAAAGAGCTTCTTGTAGTCTCTCATGCCAGTCTTTCTTATTTCGGGACACTGTTTTCTTTATAATTTTCGTCAAGGTCTTGTTGAAGGCCTCGGCGAGACCGTTAGCTCGTGGATTATAGACTGAGGAATATCTCCAGTCTATGTTATGCTGCTGTGCGAAGCGGCTGATTTTATGACTTCGGTAGGCTGGCCCGTTATCGGAGATGATCCGCCTCGGAGTTCCAAACCGATATATGACGTGCGTTTTGAAGAAATGGAGGATATTCTCCGTCTTCACTTCTCTCAATGGTACTGCTTCTGCCCACTTAGAGAAGTAGTCAGTCGTCGCTAGGATGAAACGATGTCCTTTAGACGATGCTGGTTCGATGGGGCCGACTATATCAGTCCCCCACATTTCGAATGGCCAGCTAGCTACCGTTGGATGCAACGGATTTGGGTGCTGGTGGATGAAGTCCCCATGAATCTGGCATGAGTGACATTGCTTCGCATATTCGATGCAGTCTTGAATCATCGTGGGCCAGTAATAGCCCATCCGTTTGATCTTCAACTTCATCTTTGGACCTGCTTGGTAAGAACCGCAGATTCCGTCATGAACCTCCTGAACGACTCTTTCCGATTCGTCCGGTCCTAAGCATCTCAGCCACAGAGAATCGAATGACCTCTTGTATAGAGTATCATTGACGAAGGCGAAAGATAGAGCTCGTTTTATGAGTTGATGTCTTGCGGACGCATCTTCGGGCATTTGGTGGGACTTGAAGTAGTCTATAAAGACTTCCTTCCAATCCTCAACCTTCTCATGATCTTTTATTTGCAAGGTCGCTTGTTCAGTCACTCCCTTCTCTTCGGGTGATTCCGAAGGTATTTCTGCGGGGGCGAGCACCCGACGACTTTGTACCATGATTCTAATGTCATCGAGGTTCTCGTCAGCCATTTCTTTAGCAAGTTTGGCCAACGCGTCCGCTTTGCTGTTATCCGCGCGTGGTATGCTCTCCAAAGTATAGGAGGGAATTTGGGTTAGCAGTTGTTGCACCTTTTCACCGTATTTTACCAATTCCGGTTTGCATGTTTGGTAATCGCCGTTTACTTGACTAACGACCAGTTGCGAATCTCCGTATATGAGGAGGTTTTCAATTCCCATGTCAATGGCGATCTCGAGGCCTGCTATCAGAGCTTCGTATTCGGCTTCGTTGTTTGTCCTCGGTTCCGTCAGGGAGAACGCGTAGCGCATTATCCCTCCTTGTGGAGTTATAAAGATGAGTCCTACCCCCGATTTGATTATAGGGGTACTTTGTTTGCGCTTCTTCACGGAAGATGCTCCGTCAAAATAAAGCTCCCATAGGGTATTATCACCATCGATCGCATCAAACGCATGTTCGTCTGGAAGATCGCAGTTTAAAGGAGAGTCGGCCGGTATCGGGTGCTCAGCAAGGAAGTCGGCGATGGCCTGGCCTTTTACTGCTTTGAATGGTCGATATGCTATCGAGAACTCCATTAAGAGCAGGGCCCATTTAGCGAGTCGTCCCGTCAATATGGCCTTTGACATTAGATATTTGAGAGGGTCCACCTTTGAAATGAGATGGACTTCATGCACTAATGCGTAATGTCTAAGCTTTGTTATTGCGAAGATCAACGCCAGGCAGTGTTTTTCAATGGGGGAGTAATTGCTTTCTGCCCCCAGCAGCACTCGACTTAAGTAGTAAAGTGCTCTTTCTTTCCCCTGGTCATTCTCTTGTGCCCATAATGCTCCCAAAGAACCTTCAAGGGCGGCCGTGTAAAGAATGAGAGGCTTTCCCTTCACTGGAGCAGCCAACACTGGAGGGTTTTGCAAATACTGCTTGATCTCATCCAGTGCGCCTTAGCATTTGTGATCCCAAACGAATGGGGTTCCCTTCTTCATCAGGTGACTGTAAGGACGGCACTTTCCTGAAAGATTGGCTATAAATTGCCGTATGTATGCGAGCTTCCCTTGGAGAGACCGCAACTGTTTGAGAGTCCTCGGCGGAGGCATTCCCATGATTGCCTTGATCTTGGACGGATCTATCTCGATACCTCGGTGTCGAACGATGAATCCCAGGAATTTGCCCGAGGAAACCCCGAATGCACACTTCAGAGGGTTCATCTTCAAGTTGTATTGTCGAAGACGTTGAAATACGGTCTTCAGATGCTCGAGATGTTCCTCATATGATTTGCTTTTAACAACGAGGTCGTCGATATAGCATTCAACGATTTCGTGTATAAGGTCATCGAAAATCTTCGTCATGGCCCTTTGGTAGGTTGCACCGGCGTTCTTTAAACCGAAGGGCATCACCTTGTAACAGAATATTCCCAAAGGAGTCCGGAAAGCCGTATGTTTCTGGTCTTCAGGGTGCATTTTTATTTGATTATATCCTGATGAGCCATCCATGAATGAGAAAATCTCATGCGTGGACGTATTGTCTATCATCAGTTCGGTGACTGGTACTGGGAAATCATCCTTCGGGCAGGCTTTGTTGAGATCCCGAAAGTCCACGCATATGCGCACCGTTCCATTTTTCTTCATCACTGGGACAATATTAGCAATCCATTCAGGGTATTGAACCTCCTGGATAAAGCCGAAGTCTATCAGCTTTTTGACTTCAGCGTTGATGCTCATCTCGAGCTCAAGCCGCATTCTTCTCGGCGCTTGTTTGACTGGCTTGACACTCGGGGATATTGCCAGTCTATGTACAGCAACTTCTGGATCAAGTCCCAGCATCTCGGAATAGTTCCATGCGAAGCAATCTTTATGCTGTACAAGGACGTCCTTTAACGCAGCCACCTTTTCTTCAGACAGCAGCTCGCTGACGAATGTCGGTCGCGGATTGTTTATCGTCCCCAACTCAATTTTCTTGAGGTTATCTGCAGTGGTATGTATTCCGTCCTCCAGTTCTTTCGGAGCTGGGGGAAATTCTGAGATCACCTCATCATTGCTGTTTTCGAGGCACCAGGGAAGGCTGTCCATGTTCTCGGATTCTTCTTGTAGTATTGTTATCATGTGACAGGTACGAATTCGCTTCCAATCCCAATGTGGAACTGGTTTTTCTTTCGTGGCCTTAGGCTTGTGCTTTTGTGGTGGTGCTACCCTCCAGTTGTTGGACAGAGCGAATTTACCAAGTTGATATTGATCTTCGACCCAATTCTTGAAGGTGAAGCAATCTTCAAGAGGATGACCTACTACTCGATGGTAAGAGCAATAGTTCGGGTGTGAGGCTTCGCCTGCTTGTTCAGGGTGTTTAGACTCCGGCAATGTAAGCATCTGATGTTTCAGGGCGAGATCAAGTATTTTCTTCGTTTTTTCCCGAGGAAACGAGTATGCTCGACCCATTTTCTTCATGAGGGATAGGTCAATAACGCTCGATTCCCGTTTGCGTGGCTTCTTAGCCCTGCTTTGCTGCTGTTGAGCGCCTTTTTGGCCTTTCGGCTTATTTCTGCTTTTGCGTCGAGCCTTCTTTATATCAGGTTGACAAGGAGCGACATTTTCATCCTTTACAGCCTGTTGGAGAAGGCGTTGCATCTTGGCTTTCTCGTAGATGGCCGTCTCACGGTTGTGATCATCTCGGACTTTTTGACCAGCTTTCTTTATAAGTCTGTCCATTTGTTCTTCGAACGACGGACCGGGTTCTTTTGCATCTGGAACTTTCACTGGCTTAGGATTAGCGTCCTCCCATTGAGCATCCGCTTCTTCATCAAGGTCATATACGACGTAGCAGCCGGGTAGTAACTCTCGTTTCTTTGAACGGATGTATCCAAGCCCTCTTGTTTCCATTCTCCCGTTAGGCAGTTTGCGTTGGATCCCGGGAATGTTCCAGACCCTGTCATAGAATTTGGCCTCTCTAACGATCTGTTTGAAGGATATCCCCTGGCGTTTCAGCAGCTTCTTCAAACCTTCTGTATAATATCTGGGAAGACGGATAGGCTGAAGCCTGTCGAGCGTGGGATCTGCGCCATGCCAGACTTCTTTTTCCACCTTGTTTTCTTCAGAACGGTAAAATAGGATTGCCTTCTCGTTTTCTCGCCTGGGAGGGATATAGAATGTCCGCAGCTTTTCTACACTGTAGATATTAAGTGCATCCAGTTCTTTATGATGTTTAGGCGGCACCATGGCGACTTGCAGACTTTGTTCTTCGTCAGCGGAAGCTTGTATTGAAGGTCGAGCAGAGAATACGACATGGACCTCATCCTCCGAATCACTACCAAAGACCAATGTAGGAGTGGACGGTCCTGGCTTGTTATGTTGGGGCGGACCCGAATAAACGATCTCCTCTTCCTCCTCGGTATCACTGCCGAAGACAGGGATGGTGGCGTTAGTTTTATTTTTCGGCTTGTGACACTTCTCCGTGTCTTCGAAATCCGACAAGAAGTATTTGGCATCTTCGTATTTTCGGACCTCGTTCACAGAGAACGGGTTCAGTTCTCCCATCACGGTATACTCGAAACCATCCTTAAAATACTTCATACAATGATGTTGTGTAGAAGGGATGATGTTGTACTCGTGTAACCATGGTCGGCCGAGCAAAGCGTTATAGCATGTCTTGGCGTCTATGACGTGGAACTTAATGTCCGTGACGAGTAGCCCGAAGCGTAGCGTCAGTATCACAGATCCAAGAGTCTTTGACGATTGGGAGTCGAACCCGGAGATGGTGATCTTGTCCCGAGCAAGGTGTTGGACGCTCATGCAGATTTCCTTCAACACCCGCACGTTGAGTAGGTTAACAGACGACCCGTTATCGATCAGGATTTTGCCTATCCTTATATCATGGCAGTATCCCGAGACATAGAGAGGGCGATTGTGTTCGCACGTCCCAAGTAGAAGGTCTTCATCACCAAAAGTAACATCAGCCGTGTGCACTTCCTCTAATTCATCCTTCATCTTTTCCTCGGCCAAGCATGCTTGGAATTGTTCCGGATCTTGGAGCGCCTTAATCAACGAATCTCTCACCTCTTTTGATAGCAAAAGGGCGTCAAGAATGCTGAGCTGTGAGGGCAGCTTCCTCAGATGCGCCAAAACGTTGTAATCCACCTTATTCTTCTTTGGTGGGTCTTTGGCAGCTAGCTCTTCCACCACTTGGTCATCTAAGATGATATCTTCAGAGACCTTTTCTTTCCCTTTATCTTTTCTGTTCAAGGGTCCGAGGTTCTTTTCAGGCAGCGTCCGATTCCGCAGCCGGATATTCTCGCAGACCTTCGGTTCTTCTTCTTTTCCCGGAGCGGACTCTTTAAAGAGAGGGGCAAGTTCTAGCTCTTCATCAGAATCACTCCCGAATGTAGGCACTTGTGATCCACCGGTGTTAACCATGCGACAATCGCCAGCAGTTCTTTTAAGCCCTTCGGTCGTATTTCTCTGCTCCCGACGAGTTTTACGTTTTTCTCGCTTAAAGCATTGTCGATGAGCAACGTATCCTCGCCACCATCTATCGAAAGCTTTGCACTCTTGAGTAGGGTGCGAAATCCTCTGATGATATAAGCAATACGAGGGGTGCGTTTCCACTTCACCGGCGATGTTTCCTTCAGAGGATGGTAGCTTCATGCCCATTGATATGGCTTTAGCGAACTTTTTCCTCATCCTGAGTTGGCTTTTGTCGGTAGCGGAGGTGTTTTGCTCCAGCGGGATCGTCTCAGCTCCTTTATCAAGTCGCTGGCGCTTGGCCCTTTCAAATATAGCCGCCTCGTGCTCCCGATCAGCTTTACTTTTCAACCGAGCTTCATTAAGGAGTGCGTCAATTACTTCATCTGATGGCCCCAGAACTTTTGGTTCAGGATCTGTCCCCAGCTTTTCGGTGCAAGGAATCTCCTCATCATTCGTGATCGAATGGGAAATCATATGACAGCTCACCACATATTCCTCGGATTCATCTGATGAACTTTCTCCCTCATCCTCTTCTTGAAAGATATGGCTGAGGAACTCTTGGAATGTAATGGGGGTTCGTGCCCTCTGATTGTATTCCTCCAGCGCGTCAATTGCTTTTGTAAGTCCGTACGTTTGCCGCCAGGCTTCACGGGCTTCGTAGATTTCTTCTTTTTCTTTTTCGAAGATTTTGACGACTGGTTGCGAGTGCTTGAGCCACCACCATCGGTCTTTGGAGTTGGACGCGATTTCAACATCCCTTCAATGACCTGCGGTTCCAACAGGTTCTTCCACTCGATCGCTGGACATGTCTGAAGATCGTTTAGCATCCTCTTTGTCTTGGCTGATAATACAACCTCCCAAGGAGCTTCTTCAATGACGGAGCATGTTTCCCCCGGCGTATTCGTCCCCTTAGAGGTGTGGGGCTGCGGGGGATTCACCTTCCATTTGTCAGATAACGCGAACTTGCCCTGTCGGTACTGGTTTTCAAGCCAATTTTTGAAAACGTAACAGTCTTCGATCGGATGTCCTAGCACTCGATGATAAGGGCAGTAATTAGGCTCGTTGACGTCACTTGGTTGCAACGGTCGTTTTGGATCCGGCAGATTTATGAGTCTGTTGCGCAATGCCAGCTCAAATAACCTCCTCGTTTTATCGCGGGGGAAGGAATAAGGACGTCCCATCCTATCTTCAAGGGGTACGTACGGGCGCGTATTGTTTGGACGAGCAACCGGCTTCGAGTTGTTCGGTTGTTGTTGAGCATTAGCGACAACGATCGCTTTTCCCTTTCCTTTGTCATTTCGGGAGTCCGGCTTTGGGAGAGGGGGTTTATGGCCCATCTGGTCCATCTGCGCTAGTTTGTCAATCAAAGCCTGGAAGGTAGTCGGCTTGAAGAACATCATAAACTGTGAGATGGTTGCTTGTGGATCAAGGGTTCCAACAAACATTCCCACCGCAGGGGCTTCTTCTATGCGCTGCTCACACTTCGACCATAGATTACGCCACCGTATAGCGTACTGAACCCATGTCTCGCCGGGTTTTACCCTAGCGTTAATCAGTGCCGTCATCGGGGTACGTTCACTGGCACTTGCAAAGCGTTGGGTAAACAGCAGCTCCATTTCCGCGAAGGTTTTAATAGAATCATTAGGGAGTTCAGAGTACCACTCGAACGCCATATCTGATAGACTTCCAACGAACTGGCGGAGCAAAAGCTTGTCATCGCCGCCGGTGTTACCGCAAAGCGCCCTGAACTGGGCAACATGCTGATGGGGATTGCCGGTCCCCTTGTAGACATGGAACTTGGGAATTGTGTAACCCGGTGGGTACTTGATTTGGTCATACCAGCCTGGATATGGCCGCCCCGTTTTTACGACGTGGTCGGCTGCTTCGGCCGCATGATGAACCCTTATTTGCTGGGCTATGTATTCGTCCAGATCAGTTTTAGAGATTGTATCCTCTTTAGCCGTTGATAGAATGGGCTGAGGATTCGATGTCTCTCCCCTATCGTCTCCAAGGACGATCGGAGGTTCTTCATTCGGGGGATCTTGTTGTATCATCATCCCTATTATGTCCTGGAAGAGGAGGCCCATACGCTGTATGTTGGCCGCTTGTTCAGCAGCCTCTTTGTCCTTCTTTTCCAATATTCGGCAAAGGAACTCGGCGTCGGTCTCTTCGTCTCGGCGCTCATCTAAGGACGCTTCACGGTTTTCTTTTGGCTCTGTAAGCACGGCCATAGCATTCATCATCTCCTGGAGCTTTTGTTGCTGCTCCTGAGTCTTGGTCACTGATCGGGTGAGCGGTCGGTGACCCGTAGAAGTGCGGCTTTTCTCCTTTCCAGAAGCCATATAAACCGTATGAACTGTTATGCCCCCTGACTTGGGGCGTTTAGGTTCACCGCTTTTAGACTTTGCCATTGTCACGGGAGCTTTCTCTGGCCTCCTTCTTTTGTGGGCCGTTGAGGTGGGCATCCTAGCAATTGTTGCCCCCTGTTGTTTAATGGGGCGGTTTTTGTCTTTTTCCACCTTTGCCTTTTTCTGGCGATGAAAGTGGTCCGGGTCAATCACGGAGTCTTGAACTCTACGCCAAACCTTGTATATTTTTGAGGAAAGCCATTGAGGGGGATGTTCTTGCTTCGTTTCTGGAGCTCTCTCTGCAGGTGGAGGAGATCTCTTCAATGTAGCGGTTGGAGAGTTCTTCCGTACCCTTCTCAGCAGCTCAAAGCTGTTCCCAGTTGGAACAGCAGCGTTGACTTCCACCACTGGAGCCGGTGGAGTTAGCCCTGAGGGAGAGTTGCCCCCTGCCTTCCTCACTCGTTGCCAATGGCGACGTTGAGCACGATGAGCCGTTGGGACTGGCTCAGAGATAGAGATAGCTTCTTTCTGCCCCCTGTCTAAATGAAGCACCACCGGTGTTAACCTTTTAAAAACTGAGGTTGTTCCTTGCGGGGTAATATCCAATCTGTCAAAGACAGATTTTCTTGTAGGGGCAGGAACGGGAATGTCAGTCTTGAAAAGACTGACTCTTTGACAGGGGAAGCCTCCTTGATGACTTCTGGAGCAGCAGTCATTGCCTTCCTTGGGATAGCCAGTTTAGAGTCTTGATTTAGCCTGGTGAAAACAGAGGCTGTCGGTTCGGTAGTGAGCGACCCGTTGACAGGGGCCGTCGTAGCAGTGAGCCGGTCGAAGACCGACTTTTTGTTCACTTCCAGTGCAGGTATTGGTGTAGGGAAGCTTGTAGGTGGGATCATGGTCCCGAAGAATAGACCAGTGGTGGCTTGGGTCACCTGGTCTACCGGCAGAGTGAGGAAGGAAGCCGCTTGGGGCCCATATGCTACACCTCCGGGGGAGGTGGAGCGTCCACTGCAGTGGCATTTCGAGCAATTGGTGCAGTTAGAGGCCATTGAATCTTGAGTTCTACGCCAGGAAAAAGACCAAATCTTAGTAACTTGAAATCCGAAGGCAACCATTTAACAAACCGCGATTGGTTCGTGAGGACGACACACGAAGTGTGAAGTGGAAAGAGGAAAAGGTCCCACCGGGCGTGCCAGAATCTGTTCCCCTCCGAACGGCGGCCTAGACTTTGCGTCTCGCCTGAGATTCGGGGCAGATGCTATATGGTTTTATCCGTCCACCTCTCCGAAGATGCCAAGTTGATTTATGGCGCCGTATATCGGAGGTTTAGACGGATGCGGCCGATGTAGCAGACTTCGTCAGATTCCCCCTCAGGGTGAGGGGTTTTTGATTGTGGGGACGCTCTTCCCTGCAGGCGCAAGCCCCTGCAGTTAATTACGCTACCGCATCGCGGCAACAACTTTCTCCTTCTCCAGAATTTCACTTCGTGTCGTGTGTGTTCGTTTTGTTTATGGTTGCCCGTAGATTGTATACGGAGACTGAGTAATGCCGTCGCCCGTAGGACGTGGATTAGTCCAAATCCGTATTTACTTAGATTTGGGTTTGGTGTTTTTAGTTTAAGGATGCATTAGTCGCGTTGCGTCTAAGATCAACTTAAACGTTCGTCAAGGATACGTTAGTCCTGTTTTGGACTCAGATCAACTTGACTTGATGATCGATTCAATATTTGGCCGTCGGGACTCGTCACCTCTCTAATTTTAAAATGTCGTTGAAGGATTACAACGACAGGTGTCAGAGGAATTCAAAGATGTACCCTTGAACCAAAGTTGATTTGGGGTTTTACCATTCATTTAAATGTCTAAGGATGCGTTAGCCGTATTTGGGGCTAAGATCAACTTAAACGGGACCGTTTAGATCCGGCAAAAGAGCATTTGGAAGGCTCTATCGTTCCAGTTTAGGGACGTAGTGGTCCATTTTCCAGTTTAGGGACGTGGTGGTCCGATATTAGTTTTAGGGACGTTTCGGTCCGATATTAGTTTAGGGACGTCTCGGTCCGATATTAGTTTAGGGACGTCTCGGTCCGATATTAGTTTAGGGACGTCTCGGTCCACGAGTTTAAGGACCCCGCAGTCCATATGGGTGTATGGTCGTTGGGACCCGTCACCTCTTTGACGTCGTTGAGGAATTACAACGATGGATGTCAAAGGAGTTCGGAGATGTACCCTCGAACCGGATGTAGATTGATTTAGGAGAGCCATTTTGCTCAGTCAATTTAATTTAAGGATTTATGGCCATGATTGGGCTAAGTCCAGTTGAAAATGTCCAACATTTATTTGCTTTTGCATTGCATTTCTTTTTATTTTTATTTGGGCTTTGCCCAAAAAAAAGATGCAGAGCATCAATTTGTTTTGGGCTCTGCCCTTTATAAATGATGCAAAGCATCAATTTCATTTGGGCTCTGCCCTTTTTATTGCTTTGCAATTTATTTTGGCCTGCTAGGTCTTTTTGATTTGGGCCTGGCCCTTCAAGTAATGCATTGCATTTGTGCAAAGCACCAAGAATCTTTTAGATTCAAGAACAGAAGTGCAAAGCACTTTTTATCCCTTGATCTAAATTTGGATCAAAGAAAAACAAGTTTTTCCTTGTTTCAGAGAACCAAAGGTTCATAGCAAGTGCAAGGCACTATTTTTATTATTTTTATTTATTTATTTATTTGTTGAAGATCACTGATCTTGTTCTTAGATCAATGATCTATTTCTAAGAGAATTTTCTCTTGTTTTAAAGGTTTTTACCTTCTTTTTTGTGTTCTCAAGGAGTTCTCAAGAGTTCTCTTCTCTCTTCTTTTTTTTTTAAAACCAGATGTGTCTATTTGAAATGAGGTCTGGGGTCCTTTTTATAGTGCTAAAAAATTAGTTAAATTTGTTAAAAAAAAATCTTTTTCTGAGTGATTTGGGGAATTTTCCCCACCGTTGGATCTTTGATCCAAAGGCCCCTGTTTTACAGAAGAAATCTTCTTGTTTTAACAAGAACAGAAAAAAAAAATTCCTTAAATCTTCATTCTGTTTTTGCGCAACTCCCCAGCGCGTGACACGTGTCGCACAGTGAAGCGCTTGCGCAACTGCGCAGACACGTGTCGAGCAGTGAAGCGCTTGCGCGACTGCACGGACATGTGGCGCGCAGCGGTGCGCTTGCGCAGTCGTGCTTGCGCGACTGCACGGACACGTGGCGCGCAGCGGTGCGCTTGCGCAGTCGTGCTTGCGCGACTGCGCGGACACGTGGCGCGCTGCGGTGCACTTGCGCAACAGTGTTTGCGCTGCTGCGCAGACACGTGTCGCGCAGCGGTGCGCTTGCGCAACTGAGCGTTGTTTTTGTTTTTTAAAGAGCCTTGCTCTGATTGGCCGCACTGCCTTGGGCGTTGTGCTGCCGTGTTAACTTCTGACACGTGGCGCGTTGCGCGCAGCGCACGGGACCTGAAGCGTTGCTTCAAAAATTTGAATTTTTGAAATTCAAACAGAGCCTTGCTCTGATTGGGGGAACACCACCCTTTTGCACGCCCTCTTGGACGTGGTAAGGTGGAAATCAAAGCACAGTGGGAATCACACACGACTCTATGACGATCTCGGCTCTACAGACTAACCTGCACAAGTGTCACCAGAGAACTGCCATCTGACGTGAGGTATAATACCATCTGGGAGTTCTCGGCGAGTCCGTCCAGTATACCCAGTCTCCACTGAGCATCCGTATACCATCTCTGATGTCAAACACCAATGGATATGGGATCATCCATCGCCCATCTCATGGGTCGAGAAGCGTATACGCTAGTCTACACAGGTATATCGATGCCCTGTCTCGATACACCTACGACTAGGAACATTAAAGGATGTACTTATGGACTACTCTGTCCCCACTAGTATGATCTTCATCATAGTCCAGGTAGTCAAGTACACATCCTAAGGGCTTTATCAACATGTAACTATAAGACAGTATCAAGAGACAAGTATACATGTTAAGATAAAGAGCAACCAGATAGCATACTATCATATCGAGCAAGAAAGTCCTCTCTTTATATGTCCAAGCATCCAATATAATATACATCATCTGTACAATACTGGCCTTTAGGGCATACATACAACTAACACGTCGTGACATAGAACTATTCGAAGGTTGTTAAATATCGGACGGTATAGCTCGGTACTAACAACCGTCGTGTAGTCTATATGACGAGAAGATTAAATCGTATCATAACCGATAGATTTGTCCCGTGTGGACAAGTTAGGAATGTATAAAGCAAACACCTTCATTCACTTGTGTTTTCATCCGTTTCGAGATATTTCGTCGGTACTTTTCTGCTGGTTCTCCGTGTACAAAGATAGATTAGATGTTCATTTCAACATTGTTTCACAGCTTTGAAATGATTATCTATTCTATTACAGTGTATTGGGAGAACAGCGAGGAGGTGCTGCCGAAATTTACTCGAAACGGTTGAAAGCACAAGCGAATGGGTGCCCGCTCTATACATTCTTAATGGGATAGAAGCCTTACCCCCGACAGCCGAAACACACACATACAACACGAATACACAACAAACGCATCATTAGAGAGTAATTCAAGATGTTCAAGTTAAAACCAATATATGATACTGGATGATAATATGAAACTTTCATATTCTCATCGATACCCATATATGAAACTCAAAGCGCCACTTAGTCCCCGACTATCGGTTAACATACGTTCGATGTTCGTCGTGATATAGAACTATATGAAGGTTGTTAAATATCGGACGGTATAGCTCGGTACTAACAACCGTCCTGTAGTCTATGTGACAAGAAGATTCAATCGTATGATAACCGATAGATTTGTCCCGTGTGGACTAGTTAGGAATATATAAAGTAAACACCTTCATTCACTTGTGTTTTCATCTGTTTCGAGATATTTCGTCGGTACTTTTCCGCTGGTTCTCCATGTACAAAGATAGATTAAATGTTCATTTCAACGTTGTTTCACAGCTTTGAAATGATTATCTATTCTATTACAGTGTAATCGGAGAACAGCGGGGAGGTGCTGCCGAAATTTACTCGAAACGGTTGAAAGCACAAGCGAATGGGTGTCCGCTCTATACATTCTTAATGGGATAGAAGCCTTACCCCGATAGCCGAAACACACACATACAACACGAATACACAACAAACGCATCATTAGAGAGTGATTCAAGATGTTCAAGTTAAAACCAATATATGATACTCGATGATAATATGAAACTTTCATATTCTCATCGATACCCATATATGAAACTCAAAGCGCCACTTAGTCCCCGTCTATCGGTTAACATACGTTCGATGTTCGTCGTGATATAGAACTATACGAAGGTTGTTACATATCGGACGGTATAGCTCGGTACTAACAACCGTCCTGTAGTCTATGTGACGAGAAGATTCAATCGTATGATAACCGATAGATTTGTCCCGTGTGGACTAGTTAGGAATATATAAAGCAAACACCTTCATTCACTTGTGTTTTCATCTGTTTCGAGATATTTCGTCGGTACTTTTCCGCTGGTTCTCCGTGTACAAAGATAGATTAAATGTTCATTTCAACGTTGTTTCACAGCTTTGAAATGATTATCTATTCTATTACAGTGTACTCGGAGAACAACGGGGAGGTGCTGCCGAAATTTACTCGAAACGGTTGAAAGCACAAGCGAATGGGTGTCCGCTCTATACATTCTTAATGGGATAGAAGCCTTACCCCCGACAGCCGAAACACACACATACAACATGAATACACAACAAACACATCATTAGAGAGTGATTCAACATGTTTAAGTTAAAACCAATATATGATACTCGATGATAATATGAAACTTTCATATTCTCATCGATACCTATATATGAAACTCAAAGCGCCACTTAGTCTCCGTCTATCGGTTAACATACGTTCGATGTTCGTCGTGACATAGAACTATGCGAAGGTTGTTAAATATCGGACGGTATAGCTCGGTACTAACAACTGTCATGTAGTCTATGTGACGAGAAGATTCAATCGTATGATAACCGATAGATTTTTCCCGAGTGGACAAGTTAGGAATGTATAAAGCAAACATCTTCATTCACTTGTGTTTTCATCTGTTTCGAGATTTTTCATCGGTACTTTTCCGCTGGTTCTCCGTGTACAAAGATAGATTAGATGTTCATTGCAACGTTGTTTCACAGCTTTGAAATGATTATCTATTCTATTACAGTATACTCGGAGAACAGCGGGGAGGTGCTGCCGAAATTTACTCGAAACGGTTGAAAGCACAAGCGGATGGGTGTCCGCTCTATACATTCTTAATGGGATAGAAGCCTTACCCCGACAGCCGAAACACACACATACAACACGAATACACAACAAACGCACACACAGCATATACACACTAACAACCCTACACTTAACCGAAATCATAAATTGAAACACACATATATAGAATACAACTCATACATGAGTATCCTCAAATCTAACTTTGATTATCGATAATTTATTCTTTTCAACGACAAACGCACACACAAAGCATATACACGGATTTTCTCCTTTATCAGTAACCATCCTGTTCTTAGATTTCTCAATATAGTCATCATAACCTATAATTTATATGTTATACAGTCTAACATGGCCCATGAGTACGTCAGAGTTAAGGACTGGATGTATATGGATTGGCAACAACGTATGCAACCTAAGTTTGTTGCAGGAGTTACTGCTTTTATTGAATTTGCACGCGCACATAATAAGATCATGATAGAGAAGATTCTCTGCCCGTGCGATAGATGTGGTAATAAGTACTGGCAGAAGATAGAATTGGCAGAGCTTCATATCGTAAAAAATAGTTTTACTAGACTTTATACAACTTAGCTATTTCACGGGGAAGGAGAAGAACACAATAATGCGGCAGAAGAAGGAGAAGACGATAATGTGGCTGAAGAAGAAGGAGAAAACGGTAATACGGCAGAAGAAGAAGACGGAAATTTATTTCTATCAGAAGAAATAGAGGATATGGTAGAGGCTGCCCTAGGTGAATCTATTCGTACCGAAGATAACATTCCTTCCGGTCAAGGACCGCGTGTGAATAAATATAAAAATTTCATGAATGATGCTAGAATTTTTTTTATGAGAATGCGAAGTATTCCACCCTCTCATGGTTTGTCCAACTTTTCCAGATTAAGTGCCTAAATGGATGGAACAACAAGTCATTCACAATACTTCTTTTGTTCTCAAAAGATTCTATGCCCCCGGGAAATAACGTTCCCGACAGCTGGTATGAAGCCCAGAAGATGATATCTGATTTGGGTCTGAAGTGTGAGAAGATTCAAGTATGTCCTAAAAATTGCGTGTTGTATCGGAAAGAGAATTCAGATTTGAAAGAGTGTCCAACATCCAGAGAGGCCAGGTATAAGCCGAAAGATTCTGATAAGAAGTCTGATATACCTGTCAAGATAGCACGATAATTTCCCATAACACAGAGGCTGTGGAGGCTATTCAGGTGCAAGAAAACAGCCGAGGCAATGATTTGGCATCACCGTGCTTCTCCAAGTGAAGATGAAAAAATGAGTCATCCAAGAGATTCACCAACATGGAAGGATTTCGATAGGAGGCACGCAATATTCAGTAGCGATCATCGCAAAGTCAGGCTCGGAATGGCTAGTGATGGCTTCTGCCCATTCAACCATATGGTTGGAAGCCACAGCACATGGCCTATTGTAATGATAATTTATAATATGTCGTCTTGGTTGGCTATGGACCAATCATACTTTATGATGCCTCTTCTTATCGAAGGACCAAACTCATCGGGAAACAATATCGACGTCTATCTCCGACCTCTGATCGAGGAGTTAAAATCTTTGTTCATTGATGGTGTAGAGACTTACAATGCAAACACAAATACAACCTTCATACTGCGTGCGGCTTTAATGTGGACAATTAATGACTTTCCTGCGTATGGAATGCTATCAGGTTGGTCCGTACATGGTCACAAAGCATGTCCTCATTGCCATCAACATAAAATATCGAAATTCTTGAATTTTAGCAGGAAGGTTTGTTATTGCGGCTATCGACATTTCCTGCCTTTAGACCACCCCTACAGATTAGATGTTGTTCACTTTGATGGTCATCAGGAGCTTCTTGGACCTCCAGCCCGATTGTCCGGAGAGGATGTGACTGCTCAGTGGGATGGTTACAATAATGTGACCTTCGGGATGGATCCGACAAAACAGGTCAAACCACCATTCTGGAACAAGTTGAGCATTTTTTTCGAGCTTCCGTACTGGTCAACAAACTTAGTGCGTCATTGTCTGGACGTCATGCATATAGAGAAGGGAGTATCCGAGCACATACTCAACTTGCTTCTTTGTAAAGACGGGAAATCGAAAGACAACCTCAATGCTCGGATGGATCTACAGGACTGGGAAATTAGAAGTGAATTGCATCCTAAACCGGTAGCGGGTAAATCAGAAAAGTTTGTACTTTCCAATGCCGCTTATCAAATGTCACAACCGGAGAAGAAAAGATTCCTGCAGGTGTTGCATGATTTGAAAGTTCCCACCGGTTTCTCAGGATCATTCAGTAAGAAGATAAAAATTATGAAAGGCAAGATCGATGGGCTGAAAAGTCATGATCACCATGTTATTATGGATCACCTTCTCCCATTAGCCCTCAGGACTTCCCTCCCCGAATCTTTTGGTCTAGTAATCAATGACCTATGTTGTTTTTTCAGAGAGTTATGTGCTAAAACACTGGATGTTGTGACGCTGGAGAAACAAGAAAATTCTATTGCGTTGATACTTTGCAAGTTTAAGCGTATTATCCCACCGTCATTCTTCGATATCATAATACACCCGACGGTTCATCTTGCAACTGAGGCTAAGTTAGCCGGACCGGTACAATATCGGTGGATGTATCCCGTCGAGAGGTACGCGGAATTTTTCGTTTCGCGCAATTTTTAAAATTATTATTTTCATGTATTCCCGTATTTATTTATTCAACATATTTTCTTTAGTTACGTCTACACTCTTAAAAAGTATATACGCAATAAAAATCGACTAGAGTATTCTATCATGCAAGGTTATCTTCTAGATGAAACAACCACATTTTTTCCCGCTATCTGGACGAGAACATTGAGACGAGACCTAACCGGTCTCGAAGAATTCAAGACGGGCCATATGGTAAAGCCGATTATAAGAGGGTAGACACTTTGTTTATCAACAAGGTATACCGGTTTATCTTGCTCAACAGCGCATGTCTTGAAAAAATTAAAAAGTAAGTTTTTTTGGATTAATTGTTATATTTGTGTTTGTGTGTGTATGAAATGATATAATATTAATGTCATAATTTATTGTCGAGAACAGAATTCATTTTAACGAGGTACGTGAGGGGCATCCTGATTAGAACGATGAACGATTGGAAAAATATCATCAGGATAATTTTTGCGATTGAGTTGCAGATCATGTAAGTTATTCGAATAACATGTTATTGCTATCAGTTTTAATCTAAACTTATATCGTTATGTATTTGTCGTAAATTTTTTTTTGTTAGATCCACGATTCGAACTTGTCTGCATCATTAGAGAGTGATTCAAGATATTTAGCTCAGTTTCCTAACATAGGGTTTGCATATTATAAATGATTCGGTGTCCTTGGATACAAATTCAAAGTTAAGGACATAGAAACATCTAGAACCACTCAGAATAGTGGGATTGCGACGGTAGGATCGGATGGTGTGATTTATTATGGATACTTAAATTGTATACTCGACATTGAATATCCCGGATGATCAGAAACCTTTTATATATTTCAGTGTACTTGGTACGATACGCGAACCGCTACGGATAAGTGGAGAAGCAATCTCGGGACTTGGAAAGATGAATATGGATTGACCAGTGTGAACACACTTCGATTTTACGGTCAGGAAGATCCGTTTATCTTTCTGAACCAAGCGTTCCAAGTATACTACTCACGGTGTTTGAAGTATCCAGGATGGAGTGCCGTATGCCATTGGAAACCCAGGGATCTTTACGATGTCCCAGAATTCGAGGACATCGATGAGGATGAAGAAGAGAGAAGACTTACAGTGCTCTGACCGTCTGTTTTGAAAGACGGGTTGTCTTCGGCTGATCATGAAGTTACGTGGGTTAGAAATGATATGGATGATGAAATCCAAGTAGATATGTCTAATGCGTCCACAAAACGAAAAAGGTTATCAGTAATGTTATATTATTACTTCACATTTTACGATCTATACATATATAGCCTGCATATGTACTGATTGTCTAATGCGTCCACGAACCGTTTTATCTAGATTTGATGACGACGACGGGAGCAGCGAGGGGCGGCAGGAGCTCCAGCCGCGGCACCGGCAGAGGCAGAGCGGCTCTGCCGCCCGGAGAGCTGCGTAGGGAGTTTCAGAGGGCCGGTCTTGCACTCCGATCGGAGACCCCTTCGGATGCCTCCTTCCGTGTGGACTTTGCCGCATCTCCAGGTATATTGCACGCATATTCATTTTGAATGTAATATCATAGATATACATGCATATTCATATCAAAATTACTTACATAGTCAATGTTTGATTGTCTAGTTGGTGGTGGTGCGTCCACATCAGGGACAGAGGCCACTCCCGCACCTCCAGGTATGTTGCACGCATATTCATTTTGAATGTAATATTATAGATATACATGCATATTCATGTTAAAATTACTTACATAGTCAATGTTTGATTGTCTAGCTGTTGGTGCGCCACGTCAGGGACAGAGCCCACTCCCACAACTCCGGGTATATTTATATATCATATAGCGCATGTATATTGATTTAGAATGCTATAATATAAATATACATACATTCTTTTTGCTCTTACGTACTTACATCAGGGGCAGAGCCCACCACCGCACCTGCGGGTATGTTTATATATCCTATAGTGTATACATGTTGATTTAGAATGTTATATTGTTGATATACGCATTCTTTTTGCAATTACTTATATAGCTGATACTTGATTGTCTAATTATAGGTGGTGTGTCCTCGTCTGGTGCGGGAGCCACTCCCGTCACTTCCATACCCTCTGCTCAGTCTGCAGGTTTGTATGAATAAATATAAAATATTTATTCATTTTACATATCCTTTAAGAATAAACATGAACTTCATGTAATTTTATCGATATTTATTTTCTAGTTGGAGATGCGTCTACGTCCGGATCACCGGCTGTTCCTCACCGGAGGAACTATCGTCCCGCTCGTGCTGCTGCCCGGGCCCAGGCTTGTGTTTTAGTCGCCGGAGATATATATCACACTTCAATTTTCGTTAAACCTTGATTTCTTAATACCACTTTGTCTTAATATTGATTGTCTTGATATTTCATGTAGACGCAGGGCCTTCCCATCCCGAGAGGGGGACTGGAGGCCCGAATCAGTCTCACAGGCTGAGGCCCGACAGAGCTAGAGGGGAGGCAGCATTCCCCCTCTTTCTTACCCCTGATTATCGTTATACCGGCGATTATGCCGAGAGGTTCGGCCGGTATATGGGGGATGAGAGCCGCCTCGTGAAGAATTATCCACTTCACGTTGAGTGGGGCGATCAGTACCGGCGCTCATTCGCCCTCTTCTGGTATCAGGCTCGGGTATTAATATATATTTTCATTTGATTTATCCAATACATTTATTATTAACACTTGCAATTTAATAATATTGGTTTTTTGTATTTTCAGTTGGATTACGATTTTCAGCCTGTACCCAACCCTGATCACCCTGGGAGAGTGCTCGATCTTCACGCTCTGTACCATGGCCTGATGAAGAACATGCAATCGAAGGTCCGATAAAATAGGAATGAGCTGAAGATCGACTGCTATTCCCTGTGCATGGCGACCCTCGAGACAGAGAGAGCGGCCCTCCTACATACTCCGGCCTTTGAGAGAGTCGACGTAGGTACATGGCCTCTATTATGCTAATATTTCGACTCTCAGTGCAAGCAGGTATGTATTTTAAATGTAATTCATTGTTTAGTATATAATTTATTTTTTTGTGTTTCTTAATTAGAAAACTAAATCTGAATGTGTTGTGCAGAAACAGGCGGATCAAAATAAAGAGAATAGGAAGTCGGCGAAGAGGGGTCGCCCCACTTATATAGGTGGCTCGAGGAATACTACTCGTGCCATGGAGTTATCGGTAAATTACAATAGACCGGCCTTTGTGATATAATGCAATATTAAGAGTTTTTCTATAATATATGTAATTTTTTGGTGAATTGCAGAGAGCTCAGACCGTGGCGCTGGGTGGTACACCGAGCGTGCTGTCCGCGTATCTTGCCGTCTACGGTACCTCGACAGATCCCGCCACGGGCGAGCTTCGATACCCCGACACCGCTACCCAGGAGTATTGCGTAAGTGTTAATATTTATTCAACCCCTATTTGAAATTTTTGTTTTGAAAGGTTCAAATTTAAATGATATACTTATATTTACTGGTTAATGTGGGTATAGGAGAGGGTGGTTAAGAGGCGGAGGCATCGGGGATCGATTTTACCGGATAGAACGAGCCGATGCTGCTGACCCTGGTCCTAGACGCCGCACACGGAGGGCACCACGGAGATTGGGAGAGAGGCCGGGGACTGGGTCCCAGTAGGGCACATATGAGGTTGGACTCCACTTCGGCGGTTACTTCCTCCATCACCCGTGAGCGACGTCTAGAGCAAGAACTGGACGCCCTGAAGGCCACCGTCCAGGAGTTGAAGGAGATGATGGTATGTATACTACTTAATAGTAAAATATTATGTCATATTATAGATAGCAACATATCCAATATTAGTACGTAGCCTGAGCTTATTTGGTTGTAAACTTAGCTTTGAATAATCATACATATATAGAACTGTCTAATTAAAATAAACTAAGGTTTTCCAAACTAGATATCCAAACGAGGCCTAAGTCCCTAAGTACACATAGATTGGGGTTTTGCAATAACTTGGTAATGATACGAATTCAACCAATACACAGTTCTTACTCGTTTATTAAACACAAAACTGAATAGACACGACAGGGTACTTCGGCTGAGCCTCCACATGCATCTCTTTCGGCTGTGGCTCCGCAAGCTACTACCTCGGCTGCGGTAGCGCAGACCACTCCTACAGCTCCACAACCCGCTCAGACTCCCGCAGCTGTGGCTCCGCAAGCCACTACCTCGGCTGCGGTTGCGCAGACCACTCCTACACTCCACAGCCCGCTCAGACTCCCGCACACTCCGCATTGCTCGAGATATTGACTCAGGGTATATCCGAGGAGAAGGCGCGCCAGATTACGACGTTTATCAGAGGTGGAGCTGGACCGAGCTAGGGTGGCTTTTTGATTCTTATATTTTAAATATGTATTTACTTATATGATACATATTGTATATATTTTGGACGATATTGATATTGGTGGTGTTTGCGTGTTCATATTGATTTAGATTGATATCGTATTCTGCTTGTTGATTTCTTTTATATATTATGCGTGAGATGTTGATTATGATTACCGCGGTATATATTCTGCGTGTTGATTACTTTTATATATGATGTATATATTATTGTGCACAGGGCGAGGAAAAAACAGGCAGCCCTTTTTAAAAAAAACTGACAATATGTACCTACGGATTAATCCGTAGGGCCAAACTTTGCACCTACAGATTAATCCGTAGGGGCATAAACAATTATCCGTAGGGGCAAAATATCAGGATACCCGATATTTTTCCCCTATGATCTCAGTAAGAGGGTTTATACTTGTCCCTACAGATTTGATCGTAGGGGCTTAAACATGCCCCTACACAGGTTTCCGTAGGGACAAAATATCAGGATACCTGATATTTTGCCCCTACACATCTGGACCTACACATGTATCCGTAGGGGCAGGCATTTGGCCCTACGGATAACTCCGTAGGGACAACTATTTTATTTTATAAACCGATAAATTAAATAAATTTTTTGTCCCTACGGATATGTCCGTAGGGACATATGGACCTATGCATTAAGCCGTAGGGGAAAGTATTTAACCGTAGGGGCATGTTTAAGGCTAAGACTTGCACCTGCAGTGTTTGCACCTACGGCGTAATTTCTTGCCCCTACGGATATATTCGTAGGGGCAGTGGTTTGCTCCTACGGATTTGACCATAGGGGCAAACCCTATTTGTAGTAGTGATTGAACAACAACTTTATTTATTAACATTCTTTTTACAATACAACTGAAAAGTAAATATATGGAATGAAAGTAATGCCTAAACAGTGGCATAATAGAAATATAAAGGAAATGTAATGTACAAGTGAACTAGAGCTCCGGATCTTCAGTAAACTGGTCCAAGTCCTCGCTGCTGGGATCGATCTCCAGTGAGTTCGAATCACCTGACGATATTCCAAAGAAGAAGAAAGAGAATGTCGTCAGCGAACAAGTCGCTCGGTGAGTCTCGTAGATAGACAAGAATGGAATAGACAGAAATAGAGAGTATATTGTTATAATGTTATATTTAGTGTTGACACTGTTGTTTGTAGCTTGGTACAGAAGAATGCCTGTGTATACAAGAGGAGTCCCACTATTCCAGAGACTAAGGTATACGGAGCACAAGGAACCGTTCAGCCATGGTACAACGGCAATGGATATTCAGGTTAGGTGTGTTATGGTTACAGTCCCGTGCCACTTTTAACACATTCCGTACCAATCTACCCCTTATAAACCCCATGATATCTTGATTGTGTTGATTGTATTGTATTGTCTAGTAAATTATATAGATGGATGACTTGCCGAAACCATGATATCAGTAATAGAATGGATATAATGGAAGAACGTGTAAATGGAATATATCCATGGTTCGGTTCAGCCAATACAGATTGAATATATGGTTTCATATTAAATCATGTTGTATTGTAGTTTGTACTTGAATCATATTCAAGTCAGATTGATTAGATTAAGACTCTGTCTGAGTCAGACACTTTTAAAAGAACTTGAAATCCTGATTGTTTTGGTGTTATCGGTAACTATTGCACATGGACGGCATGATTTGTGTCTTTTTCCAAGACAATTACCGTGTTGATAACACCGTTTGTTAAGTTGTCTACCTTAAATAGGCAAGCACCCATATTTCCGGCTCCCTGAGGCTCAAGAGACTGGTCCCGTTTAAACATATGTTTACTAGGGTCCTTATTGTAATTTAGTATAACTTGAGCGGTTTTTATGTAAAATAGTTTTGTTATACTTTCAAAATATACCTCAAGTATTTAACTATCGTCTTTAGAGTTTTTCTTAGATGTTTTTTTTATTCAATGTGAAATTTCTAGTGAATATGACCTAGTTTTTAAAGTACAAGGTGTTTATTTGAAATATTGGAATTGTATGGTATTTTCTTATAAATGAGATGTTTTTCTTGAATTTTGGAAATGTGGAATATTATAAATATTAAAAATAGATATTTTGATATTAATTACATATATATTTATTTATTAAAAATATAAGTTTTATTTATAACAGAAATCACATTTTCTAAAGAAAAATGTATTAAAAATCTTTCGAGATCGTATGCTCCGTGAGGAGGTCTGCATCTCGCTCTACTATGCCCGAGTATGTGCGATAATCCGTAGCATACCGAACGGGGTCCCCAATAGTGGGTTGTAGAGGCGCAATTGCAAAGATTTGTTAAATACACTTCTTATAGAAAAATGTTTTATAAGTTGAAAGTAGTTATATGTAAAGTCGTATTTTCCTGAATCTATGTTCCTAAATTCCATCGTGCTATGTTAGATATGTGTATTGTGAGGAGGTAGGTCATTACCTCGTGAGTTTTCTAAAAAAAACACAATTAAAGGATATAAACATGTCGATATGATATATAAAGGTATTTTAATGTAAAATTGAAATAAAAATTGCTATGGTTATCATTTTGATGTCAACATATTCTATTGTCTTTGCTAATGATTACTAAATAATATATCAAAAGTTGTAGGTTTGTTATTAAGAAAAAGTTGTATTTTTAAAAGAAAAGAGAATCGGAAGCCGGATAACTCCGCTTCCGACATATTTTAAGAATGAAGAGTTTGGGAATAGCAAAAGAGAGAGAGAGAAGGGGGACTTACTGGCTTAGGGTCAAGAGGAGAGAGAGGGGGTCCTAAAGAAAGCTTCGGGGCGTCGTTTCGTCGCCGGAATTTCCTCGGAAGTTCTTCGGAGCTTCGCCCTTCACTAACTCCATTTGTACACTAAAAGACTTGGTATTTTGGTATAATTTTTGCAAGAAAATTCTGAGTGAGAGGGGTGTAAGATGGGGTGGGTATTTATAGGGAAATCTAGGGTTTAGGGGGAATGAATAATGCATTAAAATTTGAATTTGAAGGGTTTACTATTCGCTGTAAATGTGCAGAGTAAATAAGTAATACAGGAGTTAAGGGGGGAGTCTAAGGGTCTAGGGTTTCTAAAAAATTTTGGGTTTGGTCTTACCGGCAGCGCCGGCCCTATCACTATTCTCGCCGGTCCGATCTTGGATTTGAGGGCTCGGATTCTCGCCACGTGTCCCTGACGCTTCAACTAGCCTATTTATCATGTTTGATTATTCTGTAACTAACCTCATTACGCGTGTTGCACGTGTAGACTCTTGGGCTTCTAAAAGGTTAAAAGAAAAATAACTAGATAATGTGGCTGGGGGGATTCGAACACAGGGGCTACGTCACAGCAGTGCAAGACTTTATCAATGAGCTACAAGTGTTTTCTTCCTGTTCTAAATCAAAACAAATACTTATAGCATTCACTGGAATTATAAAGACCCCAATTGTACATTAGCTTTTAAAAAATTTATGTATACAGAATTTGGAGTTGTTGCAATCGAGATGTCCCTAAACTAGAATCTCGTCTCAAATATGGCAATATAGGACCGAGATGTCTCTAAACTAGAACTTCGCCTCAAATATGGTGACATTCGACCGAAAAGTCCCTAAACTACGATTTCGCCTCAAACATGACGATATAGGACCGAAGCGTCCTTAAACTAGCGCATCGCCCCAAATACGGCTATACGCTCCCTTGAAATCTATATTGCAATCGAAGTCTCAATAGCGAGGGTTGCAACTCAAGTCCCACTGGCAACATAGCTACTCCAGCGATGAAGCCATCCCCAAGTCCCACCGGTAAATAGATGGGTCACCTGCGGTGAAACTACTTTCGAGAGTTCCATCGTTCGAAAAAAATGGGGTATGTCCACAAGAGAAATAAACACGGATGGAAACCCGAAAGGGCGCCATGAGTAAAAACAGCATGGCTACCGGCGAGCTTGTGAAAACCCGAAATGTTGCAATCTCGTTAAAAAACGGTATGTCCACAAGCAAAATGGACACAGATAAAAACCCGAAAGGGCGCCGTGAGTAAAAACAGCAGGACTGTCGGCGAATTTGTGAAAACCCGGAAATGGCCCAAACTCATAAAATAAAAAATTCATATGCACTTGCAAAGTCCTCTCGACCTTGTGAGGAGAAAATATCTACATGAGATCCTTACGAATCACAAAGGAGAAAAATACTTAGGAATCCTCATGATTCCTAAGGAGAAATTACACTTGTGAGATCCTCACGACTCGTAAGGAGAATTCCCCATATGAGATCCTTACGGCTCATAAGATTCAAGAGCCTTAAGCTACAGGGATCCGAACCTGTTCTTAAGCCGTTATATCCCCCAAGTTGCTCTACAGACGGTCAAATATTGACCCTTGTATACAATCCACGAGCACGAATAAATATTCCCCACCAAGTTCCTCCAATGGAGAGAAATGTCCCCATGTGGTGAACGGCACTTGTAAGTCGTCTTGACTTACAAGGAGAAAATACTCTTATAAGATCCTTACGACTTATAAGAGAACACACACTTAGGAATTCCCAAGATTCCTAAGGAGAAAATACACCTACGAGATCCTCATAACCCGTAGGGAGAAATAAAATTATGAGACCCTTACAGCTCATAAAGTCAAAATGTCTTAGTCGACAGGATCCTAACCCCGTTTACTAAGCCATCTTTGTTCAAATCGACAAAGGCAAATGATGATTCGCTCCTGGCAACATTCCATTAGTAGCAATGCTAGTTCCTAAACATGTGTCAAACTCCAAGTCCTTTCAAGGCAAATAATGATTCGCTCATGGCAATATTTCAGTCATAGCGATGCTGATGCCAAGGATGGTATCAGATTCCAAGCTCGCAATAAAAACAGCAACGAGTAGCAAAAAAATACATATGAAATAGCCGAAATGATAGGGAAACTCACAATAAAAATCAGCGAGCAAAAAATATGCATATAAAAACAGCCTAAATATTTGGGCAACTCGCAATAAAAAGCAGCGAGTAAAAAATATATAAAATAGCCGAAATGATTGGGCACCGCGGATAAAAAGCCGAAATGATTGAGCAATCGCGACTTTCGCGATATGAAAAGCTGAAAAGATAGAGCATCGCGAAAATAAAATATATATATATATATATAATTTCCTCTGCCCTGCAAGTATATCCATATTGGCTCTTGTATACGATCCATGGGCACAGATGAAAGAAAGGGAACCATATTTTCTCACCAGGCACCGTCAAACGAAGATCCAGATCTCGAAGGTTCATATATATTTTAGAGATCAACTCGACGTTCTTTCTCGGTGCAGACGCAACGTCAACAAACAAAAGTGGAGTGATGGAAAAAAAAATCCTAGCTCTAGCTCGACGTGCTCCTCATTTCAGCAGGATGCAGATGCAATAATCAAATAAATATGAAGTGAAGGCAAAATCCTAGCTTCAGATCTTAATGGCAATATCTAAAGCCTAGAGATCACCCCGACGTTCTCCTCATACCGGCAGGGTGCAGACACGGCTTCAACAAAGACCCTCAACAAAGACCCAAGGGTCAAATAGAAATGAAGTCATGGCAAAATCCTAGCTCCAAGTCTTGACGATTCATATACAACCTAGAGACTATCCCGGCATTCCTTCTCACTCCAGCAGGATGTAGACGCAGCGTCAACAAAAGACCGAAGGGTTGAAATTAAAATGGTGCAATGGCATATTCCGAGCTCCGGGCTTCAACTGCGATACATACAACATAGGGGTCCTACAGATGTCTACCCTATTTCAGTAAAGAAACGGCAAACAAAAATGAAGCGACGACATATTCCCAGCTTCGGGTCTTGACGGCAACTCATATAAAGCCTAAAAGACTATCGGAGATCATCCCAAACCAGTGCGGAGTGGTTATGACTTATCGGGTCTCCAAACTGAGCCTAACCTCAAGTAAAAAATGTCAAGGAAAATTCCTAATGTTTTCTCTTCCGACGGTAATATAGCCTAAGGAGATTACTTGAAGACGTCTTGTTCCGCCCCCGAAGGGATCAGAGACACGGCAGTCACGGGGTTACTCGAATAACAGCTTAAATACTGCATATTGAGGAATACATCAGCCAACGCAACGGTACCACGGACTAAAACCCTAGTACCACAAACCTAACGGACCTCCATCGTAAAGAATGGGGGTTATCTACATACAACATTAGGACAAGTTTGCCTATAAATCCAAAGGAAGCAAACCAAATAAACTCCGAAATGAGTACATAAACTAGAAACTCCAAAACGAGTGAATAAACTACAGACTCCAAAACAAGTGCATAAACTAGAGACTCTGAAATGAGTAAATAAATTAGAGACTCCGAAATGAGTAAGTAAACTAATGGGCGCTAAATTAAAATATCGGACTCAGAGGAGCGCATGCAAAAAGGGTAGAATTCTTTATTCATAAATCAAAATGGTTTACATTTATGTAAAAAAAAGTGGGAAATAGAATTCTCGCCATTAAGAAGGCGGGGCTTTCAATAAACGAGCAACCCGCTCACTCTCTTCCCGCAGTGCCTCCTCGCACGCCACTATGGCATCCTGCATCGCTTCAACTTGAGCCCGTTGTTGTAAGCACGATGAAAGCTTTTCAGCGATTTCCTATTTAGTCACTTCACAATCTCATATGCTCCGCTTGGTAAAATCGAGGTTTTGCCTCAGCGTCATTCCTCTAGACAAGTATTGCTGAAGACTTTCAAAGATAACCTGCAGTTGCGCGGCATTCGCTTCGACTTAGGTGCGCAATTGGCTGGATTCGCCAGAAGCTTTCTCATGCTCTTTTCGCTTTAGAGCCAACTTTTGCTCAAAATATTTAATGGAAGCGGCACTTTGTTCGATCTATGCGATCAGTTGAGCCTTCGAAGTTAACGCTTCATGTGCAAGCCATTTACGCTCAATCTTATGGAGACAAGCTTCAATCCACTAATAATAGTCAACCCAAATGCCGACGAAGTCTTCATTGTGGAAATTCACAAGCGTTGCCAGTGTTGGGTTGATTTCCTTAGCAAAATCCGCAGCAGAGGTGAGGGCTTCAACGTTAACATCTTTGATGAACTCACTTAGCATCCGCCTGCTATTCGCCGCATCCCTGAAAGATTGGCGCTTAGCAAAGTGCCCTATGGACATGGAAATGCGAGACTCAAAAGGAGCCAAAGTCGGTACAACTGCTGCAGAATAAAGCACACATAATGAAGGGTTAGAGTTCAGCATAAAGAAAAACAATAAAGAAGAATAATGATGAACGAGATCTACCATACCAGCGGTCGAAAGTTGCAAGTCGGGAAGCACAGGAGGCTCGACTAGTCCTTCGTTCTCCCCTTCGAGCCGTAATACTGCGGTTAACAGGAGGAAAGCTCAGCAATAGAAAGTTTACTCACAGAAAAATGAAATAGAAGGTGAGGAATACACTGACCAACGTTTGAAGGAGGAGCGAATTTCGATTAGAAGGCGAAGTGCGAGCTTAACATCTGGTATAAGCAGTCAAAAAGCACTCTTGCAGGATTGTAACAATATATGGTAAATTGATCCAAGAAAGAGAAAGTCTGCACTGAAAAAAAGAAACGATAGATCTTTACCTTCCGTCATTAAACTCGAGAGAACTCGGGGGGATACAAAAGAGAGGGGTGGAACTGTGATAGTCGTGGCAATGGCTGGCAGTAATTCTTCAGTCAGGACAGCATCGGGGTTTACCACGCCTGTACTCAGAATAAAGAAGATATCATTAGAGATGCCTAGCAGGATTAAAAAAACTCAAAAGTAACAACTCGAGGGATACCTGACGGGGAAGAAACCAAGACAGTGTCTGAAGCGTCACCAGCTGTGACGGCTTCCTCGGTTTCCACTGGGAAGGTGGATTCAGCATCCACACCCTCATCACCTGAATCGATAAGGGCCATCGTAATGCTTGCGTCACCCACCAATATCAAGGATCCACAGGGAGAAGGAGTGGCAATTGAAACAATCCTAGAGTCCAAAGGAAGGTTTGCCACTTCAGGCTCTTTGACCGTCGGCACTTCACCTGCCACGTCACCACCTGAACTTGGCCATGTTTTTTTATAAAAAAAATGTGTGTTATGATTCAAGAAAAAGGTTGTTACTAGGTTCTAACAAGGAACCGTTCGTTGTTCTACCTTGAAGTAACCGCTCAGCCTCTTCCCGAGCCGCACACGCAACCTGTCTATGAGCGGTGGACAGGGCAGAAGGAGCGTCTGCCATAAGAACGCCAGAAGGTCGAGCATCACTCGAACCCACACCCGCGACCAAGGTAGCCTGATGCTCCCTTGCTGCATGCCTTTTACGTTTCATCTCAGCCTGGGCTGTATGAACCGATCTCCTCAAAACCTCCGACATGGCACATCATCGTCCAATTCAGGCTCGGCCTCCGGATCTGCTGCAACATCCATCATCGACTGCTTTAGAGAAATATTTCATGATGCCCCTGTGGTGGCCCCAATCATAGCCCGTGGCCTTAAAGGTTCCTCCGCACTACCGCCTAAGGACGGTATGGTGTTTGGAGCAGCAGGAGTGGCAGTGGTTCCTATAATAAATGAGGGAGAGAGTCAGGGTATGGATGAAATGAATTATATATGTATATGTGTCGCGAATCATACAGAGGCCCATGGAAGCGTGGAGTCTCTCCTCCTCCTCAAATGTCTTGAGAAATGCCAAGATTACCTCTTCAGTGAAGATTCCTGTTAAAAGAAGAGCGTCAATAAAGCATAATAAAAAATGTGTATACAGAAAAATGTAAATGAAATATACCGGATGCCGTGAGAGAAGCTAATGCTACTTGCTTACGAGCCAGTCTTTCAGAAGCTTCGATGGCAGCCTGAAGATCAGTAGCAGCAGAAGCTTCGAACAAATCATCATTAGTGCCATACTCAGACAAACCTTCGCTATAAGGAGCATGAGGTTTCTGACCGAATACGATGTCAACAGAGAATAAGGATTTCTTCTTCTTCGGCGAACTGGCACCAATGACTGATGATAAGAGTTTTCGCTTAACATGCTTCTTCGGACGGCGGGTCCCGATCTCTGAACCAATGCCCGATTTCGAAGACACCACGGTTACCGCAGTCGCGGGAAAATCTGGTCGAAGCTTATCTGGAAAAGATCACGGGACTACAGAAATTGTGATCTTTCTCAAAAAAGGGAGCACAGCCACCCATCACTTCAGTGGGACCACTGGATTACTGGCTGGGACAGCATCCTTGTGATTAAGCAGTAGTCGCCTCTCCTCCCTGATGACAGCGCCCGTCACATGTTGGTACCAAGCAACATAAGCATTCGAGGCCCTTGGAATATAACTCGGCTCACTGACGAGAAAGTAGGACCCCGTATTTAGACGCATGAAATGATGCGTCGCATTGCGAAAACCCTCCTCAGTAGTAATTGGATCAATAATGAACGCCTCAAGGGGAATGCCTTGGTTGTAACCCGACTCCTGGGCAAAACGGTGTGGGTTATATCTCATAAACAAGACCGAGGCGTTTTGTCTAAATACAAGGAAACCCGGCCTGATAGAGTACAAATGGACAATCTCCCTGGCCCTCAACACAGAAGCTCCATGCTTGAAAACATCGTGCAGTGGTTGGATCACTTTGGAAGATTCTTTGTTGATGGTCAGGACTTTATCGACAAAGGTCATGCTGTCCCCAACCATGCGCGGGCGAAAAAGCAATCGCCGAGCCTCCTGCTGTGTTGGGTCTGGAGCAGAAGTATCGACCAAGTGCATGACCCGAGGAAAATTGTATCCTTCGTAAAATATGGGTTGTTTATTCACACCAAAAGCACCCAGCACATGCATCTCGATCCAAGAGGTGAAGTAGTGCAATGGGAGATTTACGGGATGCATCCCCGGCTGAGTGGTGTCAGCTGCTAGACTTAGGCTATGATATAAATGAGCCAGTCCCGCAACTCTAATAGCCATACGCGTCCTTACGACGATGCGATGAGCTGGATAAAAGACAGATGGTCTCATATAGCGGTGGTGCATCGGAAGCGCAAACCAATTCAGCCATAAGCTGATAAACCCTATGAAGAACGTCTCCTCATCAATGTCCGGAGCGGCAATCTCTGCGAAGGGGACGACTGGAGTATCAGGAATAAAGAATTTCTTTAAATCTGCCTCCGCAGTCAGCAGTTTGTCCAAACCAAATCCGAATGGGTCATTGAGTTTGGAAAACTTCGCAGCTTGCTTAGACAGAGCCTTTCTGAAGAAGGAAGCGGTCGATGAAATCCTTAAAGCTAACTCCGTACCCACCAGACTCCAGGAATAGGCTCTCGTATATGTTCAACACCTTGATCAAGCTTGGAAACTGGTGTTGAACGGTATTCTCCGGGGTAAGACCCATTACCACTGATTTGGTAAAAAAGATGTACTCGTCAGGGGGAAGTATCTCCTTATAATGTTCCCCTCTGACGGGTAATCCAGAGATCTCCGTGAATTCCTCCAACAAGATTGAGACCTCCCGATCCGATAAGAGAAATGTATGGGTCGGGATGTTCCCTTGTTCTAGAAAATATTTGACCCACCACACATGGGGAGTGTGGTGGTGAAAGAGAGATGCATAGATCGCGGGATATAGCCCGGTCTTCAGTAGCAGCGACTTCTTGGCCGACAGGATATATCGGGCCCACTCCAAATAGCCAGCCGAATGACGGGGAGTCATTCTTATCATGTAAACTTTTCCCCAAAGACGTGATTCTCCTTGGCATATGCGACGCCCTAGAATGTCTAGGACCATTGGCGACTGCACTGGTATTGATGTCATGAAAGGTTGGAGACGACCTTCCGAGGTACAGTTGACCTATTTTACTGCGTAAGCGATCTGCGGAGGGTCGGCGTAATGGATTGACGATATCGGTTCTGACGGCGTTGTGCAAGTAAAGCTGCACCGACCCTGGATAATTTGACTGTATCATGACCCCCACAGATGAAGAGACTTTTTCCCTGGATCATAATCCCGAATGAGCGCAAAGAATTTCCGATCTGTAGGCCCATCGGCGAAAGTACTCTCCGAGCGAACGTAGGGGAAGGAGGAATCGGAAGCCATAGCACCTGAAAAGTAAAACCTCTAAAGGGTTAGTTATCGACGCAATGAAATCAACTACAATTAAAGGCCTTAGCGTTTTCTGTACGTCCAAATTTGTACTACATTAAAGTCACCACAGTCCAAGAAAAAAGGGACAATGGGCCCCATAAAATCAAGGTAACTCCCCATCAATGATGAGAAAGGTACTCATTGTAAGAATCCAAAAGGATTCTCATTTAATGAGAAATCTCATTGAATTATGGAGTTAAACTCCCTTGAAAAATGTATTCTACAACATATTTCAAATATGCAAAAAAGAACCCTAAAAAGAAAATAAGAAAAGGAATAAAAATTCCCAAAATTCCTCTGATAATGGGATAAAATCCCAGAAATCCGCTCAGGAAATGAAATTAAATTTCAAATAACCTTCAGAGATCAAAGTCAGTAATAGGGTAAAACCCGAAGATCTTCGAGATCCATTGTCTACCTAAACAAAGTTTTTAGATATATAAGAGATCGTTCCAAGAGAAGAGAAAAGCTCTAATGGGTTAAAAAACCAAGACAAAAAAGAGTCTCTTTTAAGAGAAAAACGGTCATAATTCTTACCAATTTTCTTAAACAGAGTTTAAACTCTAAGAGTTTCTTTGGACAGAGATCTAAGTTCTAAAAAGAGAATTAATTTCTCAAGAAAGAAGAAGAAAGATGATGAAACGATAGTCATCTCAAGGGCCAAATGCCATATTTATAAGACATGAAAGGACAGTTCAACTCCTCAGGAGATCAAACGGTAGAAAATGTGACACCGTTGCACCTACGCGTAAGCCACGTGAGAGCAACGGTGGGGGGCATTTGTTTCCCCAATATTTAACCTAATAAAATAGCAAAGCTCTGTTTGAATTAAATGAGGCAGCGCCTCACGTGCTTTCCACGAGGGTACCAACGCCAAGATTAAATCCTTTAGTGGCGCCGCACGTGCTCCTCACGCGGGTGCCAATATGCAAAGCACCAAAGAATCTATTAAATAAGAGTTAAACTCTTAAATGGTGCCTCATGCTCCTTACGCGGGCGCCAATGTGCAAAGCACAGGAATACCCATCTTCAGAATTAAAGTCTTAAATGGCGCTCACGTGTACAACACGTGAGCGCCGGCGCCCAAGTAGAATTAAATTCTACTCTCTGTTAAACAGAGCCGTCGGATCAAAGATCCAATGTGGATGATAAATTATCAAAATACATAATTAAATTCAGTTGGGAGAAAACATTGCCCAAATCTTTCTAAAATAAGGAAGATACTCTCGATTGGATCAAAGGTCTAATGGTAGAATAAAATTCTATTTTTGGAATATATATTCTCTCAATCTTTCTAAATAAGAAAAATTGCTCTCTGTAAAACAGGAAACCCTTGGATTAAAAATCCAATGGTGAATAAAAAATCACCATCTTACAGAATAAACTTTGTATAAGGAAAATATTTCCAAAATCTCGTTAAAAACCAAAATTCATATTCTGTAAAAAAAGAAGTTCTTGGATCAAAAATCCAATGGTGGGTAAAATTCCACAGATTGATTTTGAGACCAATTAAATAAATTGGAATCTCTCAATGAGATATTTTCTCAAAACTAATCAACAATTTGCCTTATTATATAAAGGACCTGAGACTTCAAGTCTCACGGGGCTATACAAGGACGCACAAAGAGGGAGAGACATACAGAGACCACAGAAACCTTCAAAAACAACAGAGAATTCAATTCTCGAGAAAGAAGAAGACTTTCCTCCTCCTAAAAATCCTAGGTAAAAAAAGAAGAAGAGATCAAAAACATCTCTTTTACCTAACATATCTAAGGCTTTAACCCTTCTCAAAGAACTTAGTTCTTTCTTTGGATCTGAGATCCACAAGACAAGTCTCACACAAGTTTTGAATTTAGTTCTCGTCGGAAAGATTTTATTCTTGAGAATAAAAGATTCAGGGAAGAACAAGGTTGGACATGAAGAACATGGAGTCCATAATACTCTAGGAACTTAGTTCTTTTAAATCGAGAACTTAGTTCTTTAAAAACTCAACCTAAAATCCTTAAATATAGTGATTTTAGCAAGCGTTGATGGTCAAAGCACCATTGATAGAGGTTTAACCTCTCTGAAAATATTAACAAAGATTTAATCTCTAAAATTGATAAAAGGAAAAATACTAGCGCCTCACGTGCTTCTCACATGGACGCCCCTTTTAACAGCGCCCAGCGCCTCACGAGAAAGACACACGGGCGCCTAAAACAGAAGTCCAGCACTGCACATGCTCATCACGTGGGCGCTGAACAAAAGTGCATTGCACTCCGCAAACATCCAAAAGGGCTGAGTGCTCAGCGCTCATTGGGCGGCGCTCATGACTGAGTGCTTCGCATGTCATATATGTGAGCGTTAGAGATCAAATAAGTGCTTAGCACTTCGGCATGAAAGGAAAGGGGCTGAACAAACAGATCCCAAATAAGTGCCTAGCACTTTTAAAATAAAATAAAAGACTAGGCAAACCAAGCCCCCAAGGTCTTCGAAGTCTTTCATGCAGCCGAGCCTAAATACTCTGTTATTGGATCTGAAATAAAAATGATCCTCAAAATCTTGCTAAGTTGATCTTAGTCTCAAATTGGACTAGCGTATCCTTAGTCAAAACAAATTGAGCCCCAAATACTTATATATATTTAAGTTGATCTTAATCTCAAACTAGATTAACGGTCTTTAAATAAAACCAAGCCCAAATCTAAAAATATACGGATTTGGGATAATTCACGTCCTACGGGTGACCCCATAAATTAGTCTCCGTATACAATCCACGGGCAACCAAAACCAAAACAAAACATACACACGACACGAAGTGAACTGTCGGAGCAGGAGAAAGTGGTTATTGCAATGTGGTAACGTAATTAACTGCAAGGGCTTGCACCTGCAGGAAAGAGCGTCCCCACAATCAAAACCACTCATAAAACGAGGGGGAATCTGACAAATTCCGCTACAACGGCTGTATCCGTCCAAACCTCTGATATATGGTGCCATAAATCAACTTGGTATCTTCGGAGAGGTGGACGAATAAATCCAAATAGCAACTGCCCCCAAATTTAGGTAAGACGATCCATCCCAGTTCGTCTCTATTTTCGGTGGTAAAAAATAGGCAACAACGTGGATTAGGGCGCTTATGTTGGGTATTTGCGATTGTGCGCTAAATCCATACTTTCCGGCCGTTGTCCTTCCGTTCTTGTCTCTTAACCCTTGCCTCCGGCAAACCAATCGCAATTGGTCATAATTAGAAATCACCCCTATCATGGTAGGATAGGGTATCTAACGGAGCGCAGTGCGATTCGTTTGGTCGGAGTTCAAACTACAATCTATCAGTTTTAAAGGAGATTACCAAAACATTTCTCAAAGTTAAACTACTCATCGTCTACCCTTAGCAAGTGATTTAACTACTCATTCATACTCACAAAAATAAAGACAGCAAAAGAGAGAGAGAAGCGACAATAGAACCATAGTAAGTTTAATGAAAGAGTTAGAATTATATTAAGAACCGATTTGCAATAGCGAGTGGCCAAATGAATCTTTGTTGTTATATTCAATCAAATGAATCCAATAAGCTCAATCTAAACTTGCAAGCTCAATAAAGAGATTGCAAAATGAGAGAGAAGCAAAGTATTCAATATCTAAGTTCTAAAATATCACAAACATGCAACTTGAATCTTGAAATGAGACTTGTATTGAAATTCCAAAAAGAGATACAAACCATTGAGTTCAAGAACCTAAAACTTAAGCTTGTAGGTTCAATTAGAAGTTATAAGGTCAAGAGAAAGGGCAAGAACTCAAAACTACGAAATGAAAATTACAACATAATATCTAACAAAGTGGTCTAAAAACTTGGACCCTTGGCTTGAAAACTTATTTGCTATTTATACCTAAGCCAAGTGCAAAAATAGAATACACAATTGTGCTAACAAGACAAGGTGGGACCCTCAGAAGAAAAACGAGCAAGTTTGGAGGGGGTAGGGCCGCAATTTGCGGCCATTCTGGTTTAATTGGCGGCCAGAGAGAGAGAGAGAGGTGGGGTCCATATTTCTTTGGTGATCTTCATTCTTCAATATTATCTCACTGTATTTGCAACTTCTTTTAATTATCAACTGGGTGATATATGGAGAATTTTGGAGGGAAAATATTAATCACATGAAAACTTTTTAAAATAATCATCACTTGTGCGCACTTGTTAGTCCACTTGTTTGCCAACTTATACCACATGTTGGAGTGTTCACACCAAGGCATAGCTGCACACTAGGTTCATGCATCAAAAATTCTCTCATTACATTTGCATCATGCTGGACCATTAAGCTAAAAATGTTGTGCACTTTGCTTTGTTGCAAAATCCTTTGTATCTTGATCGGTTTTCTATTCTGGTTTCCATATTAGCTCACAAATGTTGTATCTGTGACTTTTGAGTGTGTTTTGAGAGTTCCTATCACGAATACCAGTATCCTGTACTTATTGAGAAGACACGGATTAATAGCACCGATATTTACGAAATTGATAACGAATGAGCGGTATTAAAATACAGTTTTTCGTGATGAACAAATATCCCCAAACTTATCTATTGCTCGTCCCAAGCAAAATAAAATCATATTCTCACTTTCGCAGGAAATGCGATTGCACTGAGCCCATGCAACAAACCGTTAAATCTCTAAGTGTCCCTAATCGGAGAAGTGTTGTCTCCTGAGGGTTTTCGGCGGATTACACCCACAAAATCCCGTCAAGCTTGTTTCGCGAAATAACCGTCGATTCTAACCCTAAAATTTAGTATCAAAGCTAGAAATTCTATTATCCTAAATTAGAAATATCAAACCCTTATTTTTCGCACCTCACTTCGTTTAACTTAAGATCCTATACGTCTTTACGGGTGGTGCAAATAGTGTCGTTACGTTTCAAAAGGTTCGATTAGAGTCGTTTATATCATAAAATACAGACCTGATAAAACTTAAAAGGATCGGACGAGTTTGTAAAGTGTTAAGTTTTCTCAAATTTAGTTTTCCAGCTAGGTTTCAAATTCAGAATTTCTATCGTTTTTAACAGAAAACTAGGTTTTATATTTCACTTCACTTTTTACTTTTTTCGTTCATACACACTTTCGTGAACGTGCAATAGTCTTTATCATAGGATAAAACCTTCATGTCTCCATTAAAAATATTTTTATAAAAAACCGTCTTTAGCCAAAATTATTATGATACAAAGAACCGTGCAGAATTTTAACTCGGAAAGAACATTTGCTTGACTTTGTTTTAAAGTGGAATTTCTAGGTTTCTTAGCGAGCTTTGTGCCAATGCATCCAAACCAGTTGATTTTAGAACTTTAGGTGTAAAGACACCCTAGCGGACTTAATTGTCTAAATTACCTAGACCCTAAAACAAAAGACTTATTTTAGCGTGACAATCATAACAATTCAATACGAACGGAGATATAACCAGTTGTTCAATTCTTTTAAAGATAAAAGACGTGTTTGTGTAGAAAACGTGTGTAATTACTCCAATCAAGTTTGAGATGGGTTATTTTTCAGACTCGGTTCCTAGCAAACCATCAATACGATCCTTTCATATCCACTTTGCTTTATAAACTATTCTTGATATTACTTATTTCAAAACAAACCTGTTTGATTTTGAAGTTTATCAATTTTTCAATGTTTTTACAGATATATCAGACTTGTCATCTAATTTTCAAAACCCACGACACGTGTAGTGTGATGTAAAAGACGTATAATACCTAAGGTTAAACTTAAAGGAGGTCTGTCTTTCATATTTTCAATCTCTAAAAATAAGATTTAATTATTTCTATCTTATGAACTAAACCATCGGTATTTTGAATCTAAGCTTTCCCACTAGCTAACTTGACGACAAAAGTTTTATGTTTTACAATTTTTTTGATTTTTATGAGTTTTTCAAATATGTATGCAAATGCAGAATATACAAATGAATATAAGAAATAGAGATGCTTACCGAGCACACCCCCAAACTTAAATTGGACAGCGTCCTTGCAGTAATGCTATACAAATCAAAATTTGTGGAGGTAACAAAATTATGCCGGAGATCATTTTTTCCATTTTTTACAAGGGAATTTCAACAGACAAGAAATTTCCCAAAGAAGAAAGCAAATATTTATAAGACGAGAATAACTATTTACAAAAAATATGTATATACATACCCCCAAATTTATTTGAAACAGTGTTTCCACTATTTAAGACTGGATAACCGATGTTTGGAGGTAAACGGAATAACATTACTCGTTATAAACTGGCTCCTGCAGTAAAAGGAGCTCCTCCGATGGTTCTGCGGTAAATAACGGTTTCAATCTGTGTCCGTTTACTTTGAAAACCGAATCGTCCTTCAGATTTTCCAAATCCACCACACTGTGCAGGTATACACACTGCACAAGAAAGGGTCCCGTCCAGCGAGATCTGAGCTTACCGGGATAGAAATGGAGTCTGGTGTCGTAAAGAAGTATTTGTTGTCCATGCATGAAAGTTTTGCGCATAAGGTGTTTATCATGAAACATCTTCGTTTGGTTCTTTACAACAACCGCGTTTTCATAAGTTTCATCCCGAAGCTCATTCAATTCGTTAATTTGCATCTTCCAAAAGCTGTCCGCATGGTCAAGATTGAAATTCAGCTCTTTGATCGCCTAAAATACGCGATGCTCGACCTCAACAGGGAGGTGGCAAGACTTTTCGTATACAAGCCGATATGAAGACATGCCAAGATCAGTCTTATAAGCAGTTCGGAATGCCCAACGGGCATCAGTTAATTTCAAAGACCAATCTTTACGGTTCTTGGAAATCGTTTTCTCCAATATTTTCTTAATTTGCCGATTAGAAATCTCGGCTTATCCGCTAGTTTGGGGATGATAGGGCGTCGATAGCTTGTGATTAATCGCGTATTTCTGCATCAAGGCCTCAGAAGAACTATTGCAGAAATGTGTCCCATTGTCACAAATGATAGAGCGAGGATGCCCGAACCGGGAGAAAATGTTTTCTTTCAGGAATCTGACGGCAACCGTGTTGTTCGTCCGGCTCGGTACTGTCTCGACCCATTTGGAGACATAATTAACAACTAAAAGCATGTATAAGTTCCTGAAAGAGTAGAGAAATGGGCCCATGAAATCAGTCCCCCAAACATCAAACATCTCGACAACTAAAATTGGTTGGAGCAACATTTCATTCCTCCTGGAGATCCGGCCTAAATGTTGGCACCGGGAGAAAGTTTTGCAATAATCATATGCATCTCTGAAAAGTTTTTGCCGATAAAAGCCACACCGCAAGACCTTCTCAGCTGTCTTTTGGGGGTCAAATTGCCCGCCACACGTTTGATCGTGGAAAAATGACAACACACTCCTGAACTCATTATTAGGGACACACCGACGAATTATTTGGTCTGGACAATACTTGAACAAGTAGGGTTCATCCTAGTAAAAGTGTTTTACTTGGGATAAAAATCTAAGTTTGTCCTGATTCGACCATCCGCTTGGTACGAGTCTCGTTGCTAAATAGTTCGCAATATCTGCAAACCAAGGTTCGCAAGATAAATTCAAGAGTTGTTCATCAGGAAAAACATCATTTATTGGGAGAGAAAGTGTTGGCGAAGAAGGAAGTCGTGAAAGATGATCGGTCACTACGTTTTAACATCCGATTTTGTCCTTAATGACAATGTCAAATTCTTGAAATAAGAGGATCAAACGTATCAGCCGAGATTTGGCATTCTTTTCGTGAAAAAATAACTAAAAAAAGAATAATCAGTGTAGACGACGACTAGGAAGCCAATGAGACGGGGCATGAATTTCTCCAAAACGAACAACACCGCCAAGAACTCTTTCTCGATTGTAGTGTAGTTCATTTGCGTGTCATTCAGGGTCCGGCTCATGTAGTAGATCACATGTGGCATCTTATTGATGTGCTGTCCTAAGAACGCGCTGATAGTACAGTTTGATGTATCGTACATAAACTCAAAAGGATGCGTCTAGTCGGAAGAAGAGAGAACAGGAGCTGTAGTGAAAGAGTTTCAGAATGATTCAAAAGCAGTCAAACAATCCGAGTTGAATTTGAACGTTATATCTTTGGCTAGAGGAAGGGTTAAGGGTCGAGAAATTTTGCTAAAGTTTTTGATGAACCGTCTATAGAAACCGGCATGGCCAAGGAAAGATCTGATATCTCTGACTCATTTTAGAGGAAGGGGGTTGGAAATGACATCAATCTTTGTTTTGTCAACCTCGATACCGCTTTATGAAATGATATGTCCTGAGACAATACCTTCCCGCACCATGAAGTGGCACTTCACCCAGTTTAAGGTGAGATTTTTATCCTTACATTGGGTAAGGACGGCGTCAAGATGTTGTAAACACTCGTCAAAAAAAATCTCCAAAGATGGAGAAATCTTCCATGAATATCTCTAGAAAGTTCTCGACCATGTCAGAGAATATTCCTATCATACCGCTGAAATATAGCGGGAGAATTGCATAGCCCGACGATATGCGAACATGCCTAAAGGACAAGTGAAAGTGGTTTTGTCCTGATCTTTTGCGGCGATGGGAATTTGGTTGTAACCTGAGTAACCTTCCAGAAAACAGTAGAACTCATATCCAGTTAATCTTTCAAGCATTTGGTCAATGAATGGAAGAGGGAAGTGATCCTTCCGCGTTGCAGCGTTGAGTTTTCGATAATCAATGCATACTCACCGTCCGGTTTGGGTGCGAGCGGGGATTAACTCGTTTGCCTCGTTTGCGATGACCGTAATGCCCGACTTCTTAGGGACAACGTGTAACGCACTGACCCATTGACTGTTGGAGATAGGATAAATGATACCGCTATCCGGACATTTGAAGATTTCCTTCTTCACAGCCTCTTTCATGACTGGATTTAATTGTCTCTGTGGATCCCTAGCTGGTTTGGTATCATTCATCATGTGAATGTGATGTTCAATGATCAGGGGATTAATCCCCTTGATGTCCGCCCTCGTCTAGCCAAAAGCTTGCCGATTTGATCGCAAGACCGAAAAAGGGCTTTTTTTACTCTAAAGCTAAAGAAACCGAAATGATTACCGGGAGAGTCTTATTGTCACCTAAGTAAGCATACTTGAGGTGAGATAGCAGAGGCTTGAGTTCGAGCGTCGGAGGAGAAACAACTGAAGGTAATATTGCAGAACGTGTCTCGAACTCAAAGGATTCCAAGAGCGGCTCAAAGTGAGTTAATGCAACAGAGTCAGATGGTTCAACTAACTCATCCGAAAATTCAAAAGATTCCAACTCGAATGGTGATATATCAAGATCATTCAAAAAAATAAAGCACTCGTATTCTTTGTCGTAGTCGGCAGTAGCAGTTTCGAAGAGGAACGCACTAGTGGCGTCAAGAACACCATGATCAAACAGAAATTCTTCAAATTCATAATCCTCAGAGGTGATCTCCTGAATGGAAAAAATATCTAGTATATGAGCATTTGGTTCGGATGGCTGATTTCCCAACTTGAAAATGTTAAATTCAATTTTCATGTTACCGAAAGAGAGGTTAATAGAACCATTTCGACAATTGATCACTGCATTTGAGGTTGCAAGGAATGGGCGGCTGAGAATCACCGGAATTTGATTCTGGGGATTTGCTACAGGCTGTGTATCTAAAACAATGAAATCCACGGGAAATATGAAGTCCCCAACCTTAATCAACACATCCTTTAGCTAACCCTTAGAATGGGTGATAGATCGATCAGCTATTTAAAGAGTACAATGTATAGGTTTCAGTTCTCCTACACCGAGTTGCTCATAAACTGAATAAGAAAAAAGGTTAACACTGGTACCGAGATCCAAAAGAGTGTGATTAATATTCTTATCCCCAATATTAATTGAAATCGTAGGACAGTTAGGTTCCTTACGCTTTTGTGGTAAATCTTGGGTAAGAACATCACTCACTTTACTAACCAAGAAAACTTTCTTCGATACCTAAGTTTTCTTCTTCTTAGTGTATAAGTCTTTCAAGATTTTCGCATAAGAGGGGACTTGCTAGATTGCATCTAAGGGGGGAATGTTTATGTTAACCTGTTTGAACAGCTCCACAACCTTCTCCATTTGTGGACTTTGTTTATTGGACCTCAACCGGTTTGGAAAGGGAGCTTTGTTTAAATTGGTTGAGTCCAATACTTGTGGAGGAGATTATGAAATTGGAACGGACCTAAAATTGGAGTTTGAGTGGAGTAAGAGGTGGGTCCGTTCGAAGCGGAAGTTTTTGAAGAAGAGCTATGTGAAAAATGGAGAATGAGCTCAGAAGAAGAAGGAGGAGGAGAAGAAGTAGACGGAGTGTCATCATCATCATCATTTCATGCGCCGATATTATTGTTCAGCATTCTTCCTGAACTCAACGTAGTCACGGCACTTACATTATGGTTTTATTGTTCGAGAGCAACATGGGTATTATGTGGGTGACCAAGATTGGTTAATAGTTGAGATAGAAGTTTTCCTCTTTCACACGCTCAATACCGCATTCAGCTGTGCAATTTGGGTCTTGATGTTTTTGATGCTCTATCCATGAGAAGTTGTGTGTTGCACAAGTGATTGAATTGAAGATTGGATGTTCACGATGGATTGAGTTGATTGCTTCATAAAAGCATCAAGACTCCGTTCTAGTGAGAAAACCTTATCGTTATTGGACGAAACAAAGTTATTGTTTTGAGGAAATGAATTGTTGTAAGGTGCAAAGTTGTTAGTCGGATTCTGAAAAGGTTGGGGTTGGAAAGATTGTTGAAATTGTTGTTGAACTTGTTATTGTTGTGGAGGGGCCCTCTGAAAGTTGTTCTGGCCTTGGAACGGGTTTTGATTCTGGTTCCAGGCAAAGTTAGGGTGGTTACTCCAACCGGGGTTATACGTAGAAGAGTATGAATCGTTTCTTTGTCTTTACTGAAATGCAGTACTAACCTGATTCTGTCCTTGAAATGGTGGATTGTAAGGACACTCTTCGGTCAAATGAGATGGATCCAAACAATAAGCACAAAGGGTGCAATGGGAAGCCATAGGGCTAGGAGAAGTAGATGAAAATTTGCTCTTAATTGCATCAATTTTTCATGTGATTCTAGCCATTTTGGCTTTCATTGTAATTGAGATATCAAGCTGGTGAACTCCTTCCCTAGATTGACCAGAAGAAGAAGTCGAAGAGGTTGAAGCATTCGGTCTAGTGCTCCCCTATTGTAGCGTCTGTTCTGCAAGATCATCGAAAAATTTCCAAGCCTCCTTTTCGGATTTGGATAGGAAGTGGCCTTGAAAAATGGTTTCCATCAACTGTCTAGTTGCTGGATTCAGGCCCTCGTACAAAGTTTGTCAAAGTTTCCATTTCTCAATACCGTGATGAGGATACCGAACAAGGAAGTCCTTGTACCGATCAAAACACTTCCAAAAAGGTTCGGTTAGAAGCTGGGCGAATTGATTTATCACGTTTCGGATTCTTGTTGTTTTGTGGTTTGGGTAGAATTTCTTCAAAAATGCTTTCACAAATTCATCCCAACTAGTTATCGAATGTGATGCGGTGCTATACAACCACTTTTCAGCAAGATCATAAAGAATGAAAGGTATAACGCGTAGCCGTATAGTATCGTCAGACAGTTGGGTTGTCTTCATCATCGCGCACATATTTTAGAATTTGTTTATGAAGATATAGACATTTTCGGATTCAAGCCCGTAAAACTTGGGCACCATGTTGATGAAGTGGGGCTTAATTTCAAAATTGTCCACATTGGATGATGGAAGAGAAAGACAAGTGGGAAGAGCAGCGTGTGTTAGATAGAAACAATCTTAAAGCGTGATTCGCTGTGGCGCTGCAACAAGTGGTGGTGGGTTATTCGCACCAAGCGAAGGTGGAATGATCTTCGTAGTAGGTAAAGTGATATTAGGAGGAAATTCTGACATCTCAGGAGAAGAGTTTGGTGAAGGTGAAGAAGAATGAACAGAATCACGATCATCATCGGAGTTGACCGGCAAAGGTAAAGATGAAAGAGGCGTGGAAAGAGTTTCGACTTCGGACTCGGTCGTGTAGTTGGTAGAGACTAGAGAAATACGGACTAAAAGGTCACTAGGGTCCCTAGTCCAAACGGACATACACTAAACGAATTTAGTGTAATCAAAGCGTAGAAGGTGAGGGTAAGAAAACGTCAATGGAGAAAAGTATTGGTTGAGGTGGCAAAAAATTGGTGAAGGTGGCAAAATAGTGAATTTTTGTTTTGTTTTGAAATAATGTGAAAATGAAGGGCTCAAACAAACAAATACAATCACAAATGCACAGTCACAAATGCAAAATCAATACCTACCACTAGGGTCCTCTGAAGTCCAATTAGACCTGCTTCTAATTGTTCCAAAGCAGCAAGCTGTGAGATAACTCTCAAATCGTCTCTTCACCGCCAATTGTGGCGAGGTAAGCACAAGTGAGGTAAGGAGGGTTCCACTCATGAATCACCGTGAGACGAGCCGTTTACAGTTACCTTCTCACTTGTCTAACCTAGGCACCACAAAAGTCAAGTTTAGATAAACGACAGAATGCCCACAACCTTCCTCTATCCTATTGAGCACGACAAGTTCTTAGTTGGCTGAATCTAGATATTTTTTAATTAAGGTCAAGGTGATGCTTAAGCAATCAGTGATTTCCAGAAGCTTAAGAAGGGTGATGAAATCCCCACCCAATCTGAATTAGTATTATAGCCCCTTAAAGTCCATATTAACAATGCAATACGCAATTCAAATCAAAGGTTTGTTCACAATCATCAAACAATCATTTTTTTAACTTAATTTAAGCGTGGCGCTGTAACAAATACGGTTAGTTTTCCTTTGGCTATTGACGACAATTTGCAAAGAATCCTGCAAAGATATGGAATATTGGACCGTCGGATTTGAGAAAAAAGGTGTTAGAAAAAATACGTACCGAGATGTTTCGGGTTAAGAAACCCCCATTGAAGTAGTCTCCGAGTGCTTGAATGGTTCGCTTGCGTGGGTTAAACTACCCCGATATTTGGCACTGAAGTTTTCTATCGCCTTGATCTTGAAAACGCACCTTGCTCCGCACGATCGCTATTCGCTAATCCATCAAAATCTGCAAATGTCGGAAAATACAGATTTTTTAGTTAGAAAGTGATATAGATAGCCAAAGTTCTGCACACACAAAATTATGAAATTTAGCGTATGAGAATAGGGTACAAATAGAACTAGAGACCACCACAAGAAAAATGGAGGCAAACCAAACAAGTCTGGCCGCAATTTGCAGCCAGAATGAATATATCGGCGGTCGACTTTAGGAATTGAGGCTCCAATTTTCTATTGTGCTCTCAGTGCTCTATAAGTATCCTAATTTTATATGCTAAATTGTTCTGTGAATTTCCAAGTGATAGCAGATCAAAATTCCAGAGTACAAAAAGTTAAAAACGTTAAATTTTTGTTTTTGAAAATTTACATGTTTTAGTTCGTGTAGCAAGAAAGTTAGTTTGTTTTATTCACAAAATATTCACAAATTAACCCGAGACTATAAGTATAAAAGCGTTACCGTCTCTGCGGTAATGGCGCCATTTATTGGTAAGGATTTGTCGTGTTGTTTTTAAGTTCTAAAGTATCGCACTCAAAATGGTGTCGCGTATAGCAAGCCGAGATGAGTACGGATTGTCCGCAGGGAGATGGTAGGTTTTTAAGCTTGTTTTAATGAGTTAAGTTCGAAAGGTTCGATTTGGTTGTTATACTAAGTGTCGCAAACTATATGTTCGAAAGAAGAGACTTGTTAGGGGTAGGTTTAGGATAGTTTGAGCTAGGATAGTGTTTGCAATTTTCTTATGAACCTAACTTGATGTTTGATGCTAAGTTAATCGGCAAAAACGTGGATTAGGATGCTTAAGTGTGGTATTTGCGATTGTGCGCTAAATCCGTACTTTTCGGCCCTTGTCCTTCCGTTCTTGTCTCTTAACTCTTGCCTCCAGCAAACCAATCGCAACCGGTCACAATTGGGAATCACCGCTATCGTGGTAGGATAGGGTGCCTAACAGAGTGGGTGCGATTCATTTGGTCGGAATTCAAACTACAAGCTATCAGTTTTAAAGGAGATTAGCAAAACATTTCTCATAGTTAAACTACCCCTCTTTTGCCCTTAACAAGTGATTTAACTACACATTCATATTCATAAAAATAAAGAAAGCAAGAGAGAGAGAGAGAGAGAAGAGACAATAAAAACCATAGTAAGTTTAATGAAAGGGTTAGAATTATACTAAGAACCGATTTGCAATAGCGAGTGGCCAAATGAATCCTTGTTGTTATGTTCAATCAAATGAATCCAATAAACTCAATCTAAACTTGCAAGCTCAATAAAGAGGTTGCAAGATGAGAGAGAAGTAAAGGATTCAATATCTAAGTTCTAAAATATCACAAACATGCAACTTGAAGTTTGAAATGAGACTTGTATTGAAATTCCAAAAAGAGATACAAACTATTGAGTTCAAAAACCTAAAACTTAAGCTTGTAGGTTCAATTAGAAATTATAAGGTCAAGAGAAAGGGAAAGAACTCAAGACTACCAAATGAAAATTACAACATAACATCTAACAAAATGGTCTAAAAACTTGGACCCTTGGCATGAAAACTCATTATGCTATTTATAGCCAAGCCAAGTACAAAAATAGATTATACAATTGTGCTGACAAGACAAACTGGGACCCTCAGAAGAAAAATGAGCAAGTTTGGAGGGGGTAGGGCCGCAATTTGCGGCCAGAGAGAAAGGGGGTGGGGTCCGTCTTGCTTTGGTGATCTTCATTCTTCAATATTATCTCACTGTATTTGCAACTTCTTTTAATTATCAACTGAGCGGTATCTGGAGAATTTTGGAGGCAAAATATCAATCACATCAAAGCTTTTTAAAACAATCGTCACTTGTGCTCACTTGTTAGTCCACTTGTATGCCACTTATACCGCTTGTTGGAGTGTTCACACCATGGCATGGCTGCACACTAGGTTTATGCATCTAAAACTCTCTCGTTACACTTGAATCATGTTGGACCATTTGGCTAAAAATGTTGTGCACTTTGCTTTGTTGCAAAATCCTTTGTATCTTGATCGGTTTTCTGTTCCTGTTTCCGTATCGGCTCACAAATGTTGTATCCGTACTTTTTGAGTGTGTTTCTAGTGTTCCTATCATGAATTCCTGTATCCTATACTTATTGAGCAAACACGTGTTAATAGCACCGATATTTACAAAATTGATAACAAATGAGCGGTATTAAAATGCAGTTTTTTTATGATGAACACTGCCGCCGCTTCATGCTTGGGAGCGGATACCCATTTTTGGGGTATCTGCCCTTGTGGGTACCCGCTTGGGGATACGTTTTGAGGGTATCATACTTGTGGACTACTCGCTTTGGGGTATTGATTGATGTGTGAAAGAGTGTGTGTAGTAACTGCAATCAATAACGGTGTCATGTGTAGCTAGCCGAGATGAGTACGGGTCGTCCGCAGGGATGCGTGGAATTTCTAATCTTGCTTTAGACGAGATGAATAAAGAATAGAAGAATAATAGGGAGAATAGTTGTAGATCCTAGATCTATGTTAAACACGGATGTAGAATATATAAGAAGAGCGCTTATAGGGTTTGTTAGGATTTAGTAGTCATGGATGACTAATAAAGATGACTCATTTTATCTTTTGATAAATTTAAAACTAGACTAATAGTGATGAATGAGAATTAGGGTTCTTGGAAGAAACTAGGGTTTCCCCACTATTGAGCTTTGTCCCTTCATTGATCTATATTCATGTCTAGCCCTTAACAAAACAATTGTTAATCCGATCTCAAATCGCGATCAAGACTAGTAATAAATTGGTAGCGCGCCCGATTAGAATATTAATAATTCTTTTGCTAAAGTTTATAAACTTCATAAGACTTAAAATAAGTTATAATATTTTCTCATCCATTGCTTTACCCTAATCCTACGAACCCTATCAAGCGGTGAATTACTCAAGCATGATGGAGATAGAAGAAGAAGAACGGATAGAGATCATAATGTAAATACAGAAAATAAATGCTAAATAATTAAATTAATGGTCTACCTTTATTAATCAACTTCACAATTACAAAACCTTCGAGTTTAGATTACAAAAGGAAGAAGAAGTTGCTCTCGATCTTTGCCTTGTAGGAAGTAGATGTTCCGTCAAATCTCACGTCACCTTATCACATCGCATTATAGAGCTGTCGTGGATCACTTGTTCTTTGACGGTGATTTGCTTCGTGAAAAATGTGATGATTTCTAGCTTTAACTCTCGGTCCTATTTATAGTCACAGAAGATACAAACCCTAGATTCCAAGTATTAGGGTTTGTTGAGAAGATCCTACCCACAAAATCCCACACACTAACTCCTTAGAACGGCGGCGGATCCGCCGCAATATTCATGTTTTGGCCGAGGAACCACGGTGGGATAGGGGAGTTAGGGCTTCAATTTTCTAGGGTTTATACATGTTGACACGTGGAGATCTTCTAGATTTCTAGAATTTGAAAATATTTCCTGAGTGTCTGCCAGTATTGATTCTTCAATTTTATTTAACTTCATCGGCGGATTTTTTATTCCCGACATCTCGATCTCCCGATCTCCTGACCATAGCTAAATCTTGCACAATATCTCCATGAATAATGTTAATAATATTTGTTATAGAGATATTATTCTAACCATTTGTATGATATTATATCTTTTAAAGAATCTTGATTAGAATATTTGATATGATATGCATAATATAAATATTATATAAATATTATATGCATATATTTTCCTTCATAATATTAATTATAATATATAAATATATGGTAAATAGTATTTTGCAGATAAAACCAAATATGTTCTATATTTATAATAAACACCTTTAAATATTTAAAAAAAGTAAGGAAAATGTTATATTAAATGTGCGATATTTTCGACTGAACGGGTATCCGCCCGAGGGACTACGCGATTTGGGGTATCCGCGACCATATGCCTGAGCAAAATCCGAAGCGGTTTATTTTTGTGACTATTTAGTTTCTTCGGGAATTTTCTTCAGGTGTCAATTTTTTGACGTCAACATATAGATATCACAAGCAACTGCATGCATATCGTAGGTATTGCAGACAAAGGTCCTTTGAATAACTGAAGCGATTTTTGACGGGATTCTTTAAGTCAGAGGTTTTTTTACAATGGGAAAACTTGCCTGGTTTTTTTTTTTTTTTTTACAATTCACCCTATGTGCATCACACGTGACATAATAAATTGATGCATCATTGTTTCTTAGGTGGTAGCAAAATTATAGAATTGTTTTTTCACAGGCTTTTTACATTACTCTTTTGGCATTAAAATAGTAGAGGTTATACTAGTAACAAATAAAATAATAAACATAGAATATATTAGATTTTATAATTAGAAAATCCAATTACCTTTTAATGTCTTATCATTCAATCACGTGCATCATACGATCCATAAGCTAGTTAAGAATAAAGAGATTTGTTACGTATTATTTAAATACCCTATGCTCTATTTATTTAAATGAATGGTCCTAGTATTAATATCATAAATAAGGATAATAAAAAGATTATATTAAAAATCATTGAAGATAATAATCTTCAACCAGAGTTAAAGTCTAAGTTAATTGAAGTTTTTCTGAAAGAAGAAAATGAGAAATCTCCTAACATAGAAAATATTTATAGCCCCTCTGAGGTTTTTAAAAGACAACAGTAGAGAGAAGATATGCCCGTCACCATGCAATATTTGAAGCAAGAGGTTAATAATCTCAAAATTGAAATAAAAAAATTAAAAGTAAAAAATGGTGATATTTTGCAATGACATTTAAAAATTGAAAGTAATAATTTTGATAGGGGGAATCCTCCTATATATCGCAAGCTCTTGATAAAAAGGAAGCTAATCAATTTCTTAACTCCATAAATATGATTTTAAATAAAAAAATGGTATATAAGGATTACTTTGATCATTAGTAATGATTTAGTTATCCCAAATTTGATTGCTCTAGTTGATAGCAGAACAGACCTTAATTGTATAAAAGAAGGGATAATCTCTATAAAATATATTGTGAAAGAACTACTCAAATTTTTAGTACAACAAATAATAGTGCTTTAACAATGCCTTATAAGGTGACTAATGTTAATATTTGTAATGAAGATATCTGCCTTCCCTCTCTTTTTATAATAGTAAAAACGTTAAATTTTGAAATCTTTAACTTAAAAAGAAAAGTAGATTAAATGATTCTAAAATTCACTAAAAGTAAAGATAATTTAGATGTAATATTAGGACAATCAATAAAACACTGTAAGAAAGAAGGTGTTGGTTTTAACAATTATTCTAAGTTAGGCCTTAAAACTAAACCGTTTAGCTGTAAATACTATTATGAATATGGAAACAAATATGCTAATTCTACGTGTAACTATTGTTGCACTGTATATATCTCAATATTGTACAATTAAAAATAATTCTTCTTACAAATATTATTTTTCTCCAAAGACAGACCTATATGAACCAAAGATGATATGGATTCCGAAGATCACATTTTCTTCTTCCTGTATTGCAGGACTTCCAAAGACGTGGCAGTCGTTGGATTCTTGATAGCGGATGCTCGAGACATATGATTGGAAACATTTAAAGCTTCAAAACGCTATCAAGAGAAGAAAGTGGCACTGTCACTTTTGGAGATAATAACAAGAGCAAAATCATTGATAAAGGTGATATTTCCTTTAATAATGCATCTAATGCTACAACAATGAAAGACGTATTATATGTAAAAAAAACTAAAACATAACTTATTTAGTATCGGCCAGTTCTGTGATAAATGATAAAACGTAATTTTTGAAAAAGATTTTTGCAAAATCCTATATGATAATAAAGTAGTTTTAACTGGTAAAAGATACAATAATATATATATTATTTACACCCAAGATTTTAAAAATCCAGATATTAAGTGTCTAATAGTAAACAATGAAATATATGCGTTACTTTGGCATAGAAGATTAGGTCATTCCTTAATGAATGTTTTATCCAAAATCTCAAGGAATAACGTGGTCAAAGGCATCCCTAAAATGAAATTTATAAAAAATAGATTGTTTGATACTTGCCAAAGAGGTAAACAAACCAAGACATATTTTAAACATAAAAATAGTATGTCTACTAATACTCTTTTGCAATTGCTTCATATGGATCTTTTTGTTCCTGTTTGCAATGCAAGTTTAGATGGTAAATATTATGCTTATGTTATTACAGACGATTTTTCTAGATTTACTTAGGTATTTTTCTTTAAAACCAATGATGAAAATTTTAATATTTTCAAAATATTTTCTAAACAAATTGAAAACGAAATGAATTTAAATATATTTAAAATAAGAAGTGACCATGGTGGAGAGTTTGAAAATCAAATACTCGAATAATATTGTAATAAAAAAGGTTTCAAACATGAATTCTCATGTGCCAGAACTCCACAACAAAATTGAGTTGTTAAAGGAACAATCGTTCCTTATAAGAAATAGCACGTACCATGCTAAATGAAAATAATTTACCTAGATACTTCTAGGCTGAAGCTATTAACACTTCATGCTGCATAATTAATAGAGTAATAATTAGAAACTTAAATAAAACTCCATATGAACCATTTTATGGTAATACACCAAACATTAAATATTTTAAAGTTTTTGGTTATAAATGTTACATATTAAATACCTTAGATAATTTTGGAAAGTTCGATTCTAAATGTGATGAATGAATATTTGTTGGTTACTCTATGACTAGCAAAACTTATCGCGTTTATAATAAATGAACTTTAACCACTCAAGAAAGTAAGCACGCTCAATTTGATGAAATTAACTCGTTAAATCCCATAGATGATGATTACTCTATCTTGTCAAAAAGTTTAGATAATTTATTAATAGACAATGATGTTGAAACCAATCAAATGGAACAATAAGAGCAAGTTATTGATACCGCTCTTCCAAAATATTGATAATAAAACAAAGATCGCCCTAAGAACTTAATAATATGAGATTAGATAAAGGGGTAGTTACTGGGTCATTAACATGTAACTTATGTATCAATTCAGCCTTTATCTCGGTAATAGAACCAAAGAATTTTAAAGAAGTTGAAAATAATGAGCATTGGATAGAAGAAATGCAAGATGAGTTAAACCAGTTTGAAAGAATAATCAAGTTGAAAGAATTGATTATGACGTAACTTACGCACCCGTTGCTGGACTCAAGACTATTAAGATATTATTAGCTTTCACTTGTTTCAAGAACTTTAAAGTCTTTCGAATAGACGTCAAAATTGCATTCTTGAATGGTAGAATAGAAGAAGAAGTATATATAGTACAATCATCAGGTTTTGAAGATCACAAACATGTTGAATATGTATTTAAACTAGATAAAGCTTTGTACTGTCTCAAACAAGCCCCGAGATCAAACAAGCCTCGAGAGCTTGGTATGAGAGATTAAGTACATTCTAAATAAACATAGGATATACAAAAGGCATAGTTGATAAGACCTTATTTACAAAAACCTATGGAAATAATTTTATAGTAGTTCAAATTTATGTTGATGATATCATATTTGGTTATACTAACGAGCTGCTCTGCCAAGAGTTCTCAAAATCTATGCAGGATGAGTTTGAGATAAGTATGATGGGAGAATTGAATTTCTTCCTCGGACTTCATATCAAACAAAATCAAGAAAGACTATTCATCACTCAAGCCAAGTACACTAGAGAACTTATCAAGAAGTTCGGCTTAGAAGATGCAAAGACTTGTGAAACTACGATACCACCGACAACCAAACTAACCAAGGATGAAACTGGAAAGGCGGTAGATATACAACTCTACCGAGATATGATTGGTAGTTTGTTATATTTAACTGCAAATGTACCTGATATCATGCATAGCGCGTGTCTGTGTGCTAGATTCCATGTATATCTTAGAGAATTACATTTAGTAGCCGTTAAGAGAATATTTAAATATCTCGAAGGCACTATTAATCTAGGATTTTGGTATCATAAGAATAATTTGTTCCACTTAACAAGTTATTTGGATGTTGATTATGCTGGAAGTCAAACCGACAGTAAAAGTACTATCGGCACAGTCATTTCTCATAAAATTGTCTTGTCTTTTAGAATTCAAGAAACAAACATCAGTAGTATTGTCTACTGTTGAAGCAAATTATATTGCCGCTGGTGCATATTGTGCCCAGAGTGTTTGGATCAAATATACTTTAGAAGACTATAAGGAAATAGTCTCTAAAATTCTAATACCTTGTGACAACACTAGCACTGTACAAATGACCAAGAACGCGGACCAACATTCTAAAACCAAACATATTGATGTTCGATATCATTCCCTACGAGATCACTATCATAAAGGCGATATAATTCTTGAATATATACCAATTGAATCATAGTTGGCTGATATATTCATTAAACTTTTAGATAGGACATGTTTTGCTTAAATAAGGGGTGAACTCAATATGCTTGAATTAGAAACCTAAACACTAAAATCCTTCATTAACCAAATTTTAGGAAATTAAATTAAACCTTTAGTCTCATAAGCTCTTAGAAGTCTCAAGAGACGTCCATGCAGATATCCCTATAGATGTATGATGCTCAAACTACACAGCAGTTTGGTAAACTACCGTATCAGTTTTTGAATTTTGAAATTTCAAAAACTCTTGAACGTTTTATAAACTAATCAATCGGTTTTAAAACTTCTCCTTTCAGTTTTCCCCTTCTTCGATAAATGAACGTGAATCCATCCTTTTCAATTCACTTGTTCATTATCCAATATCACACAAAACCGATATAATGTCTAAAAGAACAATTAGTAGTAGGAACACTCCTATTATCGAGAAAGGGTCCCCTTCCTGCAAGAAACCTGGTATTCAGATTAAGGAAGAGCCTCTTTCTCTAATTCGAATAACACCGAATTCATCTCGGATTTTGTTGTTTACTATTCATCCACTAAGGAACCTACGGAAGACTTTTCAGAAGAGCCTTTCGAATAACACTCATTTCATGCATCTCAGGCGGAAGAAATCCCCATGGAAATTCCTTTGGCGATCAATCCACTAGATCAATGACCGCCACCAAACGTTCCTAATAATAATCGGTATCATTTTGACCCAACTGGACATGGAACCGGCGCTAATGATCCTTTCTTTGTTGATCAGCCGCCTATTCAGCGATTCATAAATCATTGCTCGGTATGAAGTGAATGATGTTCATACCCGGATATTTGATCTGGTCAAAGGGGTTTTCGTCAAGGAAAGGGAGACGAAGACGAAGGAGTACTTGAAGCATCTCTCGAGCCTCTGGGAATCCGTCGTAGGCTGTTTTTAGTTTCTTTATATGTTTATGTGTTTGTTTAATTAGTATCGCTATGTATGCTTATGTATGGCGTTTCTTTGTAATCTTGTTAGCCCGACGATGACGCGTAATTATTCATTTTTATTATGTAGACCTTGGTAATTGGTTGTATTTGCTTGCAACTATGATAGTTGTATGTGCTTATGTCATTTATGAACTTTATTCTTAATAGTATCTATTTTCATCTTATTATCTCATATTTATTAAGTGTTTAACATGTTCATTTCATTATTCTCCCTAATCTTTTATTATTCTTTCTCCATACTAACACTTTTTGATATTTTCAAAAAGGGGGAGAAATATATTCAACAATTCAAGGGGAGACCATTCCATATCTCTTTAAAATAATGCATATTTTTAAATCTTATTATTTAAAGTTTTGTAAAATATCAAAAAGAGGGAGATTGTTGACGTATAAGTCTCATTCTCTTTAGTTTTAATTATTTTTAAAAAACCGTATTTCAAAAATATTATATGTTACTAACCATACCAGATAAGTTAAAAGTGCTATAACAATAGAAATACTCAAATAAGAGAATAATCAACACTTCAATTGGCATCACAATAGTGACATCGAACGACTCTGAAGTCCAAATTCCAAGTTCAATGGAAATATCGAAGAAGTCGCACAACGGAGCATTTAAGACTTTTATTTTCTTGAGTCTAAAGTCGATCTCATTGGTTGGAATCTCTTTTCAAGTTCTAAATTTTTATACTAGATCTCTTTACTTAAGGAGACATCTAAACTTTTTATTAGAGTTTCAAAAATAAACCAAATCCTTTTTAAAATTATTTTAAACATCTATGTATACATCAGATATCAGACGTCCACTAGGACGACCCTATAGACGTCCTCCCATAGCAGTTGTGACCTTTTTTCAAAAATCTGTTTTTGCTTTGAAATTCAAATTTCTAACGAGTATAAAGTGCAAATAACGGTTCTAACTTTTCGGAGCAGTTATCTTAACTGGCCCAACTTTACATTTTTAGATTTCTATATAAACGACCCTTTTTTGAATGATTTATTTTTTGTCGATTTCACGATTTCAAGTTTTCTCATTCTTTAATCCATTCGTGAAAACTCTGTCATTCTCTCGTTCTAAAGTTTTTACTAATTTTTTCGAGAGAAAAGATCATTCGGTGCTTTAGATTTTTTTAGTTATTAAAATCGAAAGATCTTTGATTTGTCGAAGAAGTTTATGTTTTAATTTTTCTTAATCTTTTTAAGAAAACTTCTTCGGATTGGTTTTAAACTTTCTTTAATCTTCAAAACACAATTCATTATCTCTTTTGAATCGAAACTTGATTTATCCTATGAGATCAATAGGATTGTGTAGTTGGTTCTATAAAGATTTGTATAAAATGTTATTTATACGACCTAGTGAAGAAAGATCTAAGATTTTCATATTGTTAGAGTTTTGGACTTGAGCTTTGGGAAAAAGTCTAGGTGTTTACCACTTGTAAGTGTAAAAGGTTTCCAACTTGACTAGAATCATGAATACAAATGACATAACTTGCAATTGACATGACTACATGATACGTGACATGAACTCAATCTTGAAAACTTGATACCATACATCGCATTTTGTATTCATGGGTTCGAGCAAGACTGGTAACTTTAATTATAAACTTATATACACGGGGTGTTAAGATAGTTTAAGTATAAATCCAACAGAATCTTGTGAGTCTCATTGCTACAAATCATGTTGTTGTGGTACTTTGCTGAAACGGTAAAAATCATATTGCTGTGGTACCGGACTGAAACGATACAAATCATAAATTCACAAATGAGGGCCTGTGTTTCCAAGCCCCTGGATGATAGCTTGTTGGATTTGGAATACTTCAATAACAATTGAAGTCCCGCCATTTTGGGCCCGTGATTCCTTGCCCCTAAGCGATAGCCTTGGTTCGAGAATACTCTTGAGATTGGTTGATATTCACACTTAAATTGACGCTGAAATAGATTACCTTATAGAGATTAGGACATTGACATTCACTTCATATTCACTATACATACATTACACGGCCATGCTATACTTGGTCGCTATGCTCATGTTATATTATCATATTTACATAGTTTCCATTAAGATTATCATGTTATACTTGTTCATATTTTATTTCCATTCATATTATATCATATATCATCTTGTATATTCATTTATATACATTCATATCCTATCATTCTTAGGGACTTACCGAACGCAAGTTTGCAGACGGACATTCCACCTATTTTTGTTTCTTTGGAATGTTCGTCAGAGAATCTAGAGATTGGGGAGGTGAAATCGACTCCAGAGATGAACGACGAGTTCACAGTACAAGCCAATATTTAGTTTTCTTTGTAGCTTTCCTTTTTAAGTAAGACACATGTTTAGGCTTTTATATTTTTGTTTCTCATTCAGACCTTTGTAATCAATTCGAAACCAATAAAGTTTGAATGTAAATAAAATTGTTGTTGGAAATTTTAGTTTCATAATTATTTGTGACGTCCTATTTCCTAAAAGATGGAAGCGGGTACGTGACGAGACCCGCGACGTATTTATTTCGAGAAGGTTATTTTTCGGAATAAATACGCTAAGCGTAATTGAGCAATATAAAATGATAAAAAATTAATATGAGATTTAAACTTCAAAAACTTTATTTACATTCAAACTTGATATATTTACAATACATGAGTTCTACTAAAAGGGAAATACAATAACAAAAATGCCTAAACAGGTGTCATACATCAACTGAAAGAAAATATGAGTTAAGCTAAGCTTGAGTAGCGATCTAGTCGCATTCCTCTACAGTCTCTTTTATCTCCTCAATCTATAGACCATCTGATGAACATCCAAATGAAGAAAGAGATGGGTGGATGCCCGTCAGTGAACTTTCGCTCGGTAAGTCTCCAAGGAAAGGTGCGAAGTATAAAAGTATAATGGCAAGTTGGAAATGGATATCATGAAGCAATGGACTAGGAGATATGGTGTGTGAACATGTCATTTAATATAAGCATGGCAATTTTATGTAACATGCAATTCTATATGTCATGATAAGGTAATATGAGCATAGTATAGTATGGCCATGAAGTATAGGAATAGTGAACATGAAGTACATGTAAGTGTCCTAAAAGGTCTCTATAAAAGTAAACTAATCTAATGAAAGTTCAAGGGTGAATGTCAACCAATCTCAAGAGTATTTTCGAACCCAGCAGGCTGTAATCCAGGGATAAAGAACTACGGGCCTGAATCAAGTGTTAATAACAGGATTTCAACCTTGTATTGAAGTATTCCAAACTCAACAGGCTATAATACCGGAGCAAGGAAACACGGGCCCTCATGATAGATTGCTTGTGTTAGTACACATATATTCATAATCTAGGGGGACTCTTGAGATTCCATTGGATTCACACTTAAACTACCCCAACACCCTATGTATTCTAGATTATTGTTAAAGTTATCAGCCTTGCTCGAATCTATGAATACATCAAGTTGCAAGATTGAGTTCATGTCAATATCAAGTATTCGTGTCAAGTGTTCATGTATTCATGTCGAGTTGTATTCATGGTTTGAGTTAAGTCAGTTCAAAAGTAGACATTGGGTTCAGGTATTCATGTTAAGTTCAAGTGTCAAGTTCAGGTTCATGTTTAATTCTTAGTTCGAGTTCGAGATTCTGAGTCATGTTCTAGTTTATATTCGGGTTATAGTCATTTCATATTACTATATTTAAATCTTTTGAACAGTCTTAATCTTGTAAATTCTTAAGTTCGGGAATAATCGGACAACTGCTTTGATAACTCTGTTTATTTGTAGTGTTATCTAACCTGAATAGGCAAGCACTCACTTTCTCCAGCTCCCTAAGGCTCAAGAGAAATGATACCGCTTAAACCTATATTAATATAGAGTCCTTAAAGATTTATTTTTGTTGTTTACATTGTATTTACAGTGTTTGTATTTCTCGAGGGGGTTGTATGAAAATGTTTTAATATCGTTTAAAAAATAAATCTCGAGAGTGATTTATAATATTAAGAGTTTTTCTAAAAATGTATTTTAGTTTTAGTAGTATTTTAGTGATGAAATCTAACTTTTTAAAAGTTTATGGTATTTTTATGAAAACTATACTTTTAAGAACTTGGTATTTTAATTAAAACTTTAATATTTCATCTAAAAAATAATTTTCTCAATTAGTTTTCATTGAAAATATGGATTCAAACTTTTATATAATTTTTCAAAGTTTAATTTGTTTAAGAAAATAAATCATATTCTTTAAAATCATATTTTTATTCCTTTCGAGACCAAATACTCTGTAAGGAGTTCTGTATTCCACTCTACTATCTCAAGAACGTGTGATAACCAATACCATCTGTAAATGAGTTCCCCTAAACGGGATGTAGAGGCGTAATTGCAAAATGTGTAAAAATATCGATAAAAACATTTTTTGTAAAAGCAATGGTGTTTTATTATAAATCGTATTCTTTAAATTAAATATACATCTAAAATATCGTGCTATGAAATCATAGTGTATGTGATGGGGTAGGTCGTGACCCCGTGAATTTCCTATAGGTATATATTCTAGACATCGATAAAATGGTACTTTTAAAGTTCATGGTATTTATTCGTTATTTGTAATCTACATATTTTTAACATAATAAATATCATATAAAATTGTGAGACATGGATAGAGTTGTAAATTCATATTTTCTAGATATTATGACATGAAAATTTATGATGAACATGTTGAATTATAATGAATATATTTTTAAATTAAACTTATTTATAATACAGTATTCTTTCGCGTCGATATAAGAGGAGAAGCAAAAAGAGAAAAAGGGAAGAATTAGCGTAGTTACAAGTGATGCAGAGTGCCGACATGGAAAAGTAGAAGAGAGTATAGAAGTGGGAAGAGAAGAGAGGATAAGATGACTTACCATTTCCGTGTGTACTCGTACAAGTGAGAAAAGAAGAGAAGAAGTCTCGCTTGAGGAACCGAGACCTACGGTGCATGGAGAATTGAGTTTGGGTCCGACTACGCATACAAGAACGAACTCTAGGTAGATAATGTGTGGAGGAACGAATTTGAGCGACGGATTTGGCTTGGACTTGTGCACTTAACTTCCTTGGCTAGTGTCACGCCCCGCTTCCCAGAATATGCTAAGGTGGGCACGTGACATAGCCAACCATGCTACCTGTGGATAGGAAATATCCTTCCACAGTCACATTACGGGTGTAGAGATATCAAGAACAGTAATAAACTATCTAGCACATGTCCATAAGCCGAAATAAAATGAGTCAAGATTAAAAACAATGCGGAAGCAAAAGATCCAATACAAGAATAACTGGAATGTATGTCCCATAATGCGGGCTCACATCAGAAATAACAATACTGGAAGAGTAAAAGAACTAACTACTAAAGAGTCCTCACTGCTCAGCCTGCTGGCTGAAGTACTCATGCTCGGACTGCAGCAAAGGTACGGAATTTGGGCCATGCAAAACCCAGACGTCAGCGCGTCATAACATCAAGCAATAATATATAAACAGGGTAGCAAGACATGCAAGTATAATCGTAAATGATAAAGCAGGTGTAACAGCAATAAATATCAGGGTAGTGAAAGGTAGTGTACAGTGAGTAATCTAAACTGATCTATTGGGTTAACTACTCTCAAGTCTTTGAAATCAATTTGATGAATCATCGATGTAACTCAATAGTATCCCGTGCGTGCCCGGGATCACGGTGAAGATTCTCGGGCTGAAATCGAGACATGCCGCTAGGCACTAAAGGAAACGGGTAAAGATGAATGATTTCCATGGCATCATCCCAAGGCTGGCCTAGCCTCTAAAAGGTAATGGATAACGATGGATGATGTCAGCAGCATCATCCCAAAGCTGGCCCAGCCTCTAAAACTGATCGGTAAAGGTAGCACACTGTCGAGTTACAAGTCAGGTTTCATCATTGATTTCCCCATACCCCCAAGTTATATGTTTTCAAGTCATGTATTAAATAATCTAGAGTTAATGCCAACACAGGATCAGGCAGGTACAGGTTTGTCTAGATAGACAACAGGAACGGTCCGTAAGGACAACAGGTCAGGTTTGTTGGCATTAGACATAAGATCAGGTAACAGGTAATACCATGGTACATCAGGTCAAGCCAGGTAATGTATAAAGGTGTCATGCCATATCAAGAGGTGCACGGTAACATGTCAGGTCAGGTAGTAGGTGTAACAAGTCACGTCAGGGTGTACACGATATCATGTGGGTGCTCATAATCAAACTAGCATACGCAGGGGTATACAAAACAAGAATGAGTACTAATAGAACAACAAACTGGCACATGTAATATGATATGCAATTAGGTACAGATTAAACTATAAGGATGTAGATGCACGGTTATCAGTTTGAGTTTAAGGGACGGTTTCAACATTTCATGAATGCATTATAGTAAATATGGAGGTTAAAATCATGTTAATATGTACTAAATAATCTAGAGATGCAATTGAATATAAATTAGGCTAGCTGTAAGTAAACGGTCGTCCGATAGGGTATAAACTATAAAAGGGTTACTGTGGGCTATGCAAATAATTGTTATAAGGTTTAATTATGAATGTGGGTACTATGTATAATAGAACTAAATGCAACCTGGTATGTTTCGAGCTATGAATCTAAAATGATATAATGGGACGTCGAAATGTCAAAAATGGAAATCATGGTATTAAATGGAAACTACAGGTTTAACGTGCACTCAAATAGGTATATAGTAATTTAAATAGCATATATAGTAATTTAAATAGCATGTACCAAGTTTCACTTGCCTCGACGGATCGCGAAGCGGTACGGAACGTCACGCGTCGGCGGGAAAAGTCGCGACGCGCGCACGGTACACGGAATGAGTCCAAACAACGAACAGTGAGATCACCCGGGTCAGAGGTCCTCGCTGGGTCGTCGGGATCGTCGACGTCGTGGCCAACTCCAGCGATCTTGATAGGACAGCGAACACAAGAAACAAGATCTTAAGAAAAAGAAAAAGAAGGCAAGAAAAAGAGAATAGAGGAGGAATATGTGTACGATGGCTTACTGGTTTGCAGAGAGGTGTGCTAGCAGTGGCGGCGAGATCGACGGCGGTGAAGGGCGCCGGTGAAGGGTTTTAGAAGATCTAGGGTTTGGTTAGGGTTTGGGCTCGGGTTAGAAGTTGTTGGGGTTTTGTGTGCAGGGTTTTGGTTGCTGGAGGGAGAGCGGAGGAGAGGGAGGAGATAGCAAAGGCGATGGTGGATGGTCGGCGGCGATGGAAGGCAGCGTTGGGTTCTTGGGTTCTCTCTTGGGTGTGTGTGCAGGGGAGAGCGGCTCGGGAAGAAGAAGAGAAGGAGACTAAGATGGAGAGGAGGAGGAGAGGAGACGGTGGTGTGGAGTAGGAATAGGGTTAGGGTTTGAGGAGGCGACGAGGAGTTGGATGGGTTTCGTGGCGAGGGCTGCAGCGTTTATAAAAACATAAGAAGAAGGAGAAGATAGAAGGGAGGTGACGAGATGCGGGGAGCGGTGACCAGAATCGAGAAGAGCACAGTAATCGCGAAAGGTGAAAGAGAAAGCACGAGAGGAGAGAGAAAGGGAAGAGAGAGAGAGCTGCGGCGGAGGAGAGAGAAAGAGAAAGGGAAAGGAAAGAGAAGGAAATCAGTGTGGCCCAGCGAAAAGGAGGGGATCTCTGATTGGTGAGGAGATAAAAGAGAGAAGAGAGATAAAGGAGAGATGGGGCCCAGTGAAAGAAAATGAAGATTTCTGATTGGTTGTAGGGAAAATAAAGGGAGAGATGCAAATCTTCGCAGTTAAAGAAAATGTAAAAGATTTAAAATTTGTTTTAGAAAATCTTATGCACTGAAGAAAAGATTTAGAAGTAAAATTTAAAATTCAAACAATTGAATTTTAGCGGGATATAAAATAATCCAGAAAAGCGTCCGGGTCGGGTCCAAAATTTTAAATTTGAAATATGAAAATTATAGCAAGTTCCAAAAATCAAAATGAAGGATTTTGTAACAGAAATGCATACCCCCAAGAACGGACGCACGTACGTGCCCGTTGCTATCCAAACACGTCCGTTTCACTGAACGGGACGAGAACACGATGCAAGGACGCTACCACGGGGTATCAAGCAGGCCATGTCATGTATTTTTAAATTATTTTAAGGGACTTAAATTGTTATATGCAAAATATGTAATGTTAGGGTATTATGAAACAACAAGCTCAAGCAAGCGGGTCAAATATAAAGTAAACTACCATTCGCATCTACACTGTAAATGAAATAAACACCACAAACAACACATACGGCTACAGAAAAATGGGATAACTGAACTCGGTTGTTACATTATACCCAACTACAAAAAGAATTTCATCCTCGAAATTCCAAGAACACAAAAAAATAAACAACCAACACTACAAGAAAAGATGGGGAAACTTCTGCCGGATTTCATCTTCTCATTCCCAAGTTGACTCTCCATGTGAGCGATTACCCCAAGAAACAAGTACAAGGGGGATAACCTTGTTCTTAAGAACCTTTTCCCTTCGATCCACAATCGCAACCGGTCGCTCCTCAAAAGTCAAGTCTTCTCGTACAGTCAGCTCCGAATGATCCAACACATGTGTTTCATCTCGAACATACTTACGGAGTTGAGATACGTGAAACACATCATGCACATTCGCCAAGGATTGCGGTAACGCCAATCGATACGCTACCTCACCAACACGCTCCAAAATCTCAAAGGGTCCGACGAACCGAGGACTGAGTTTTCCTCGACTTCCGAAACGAATCACCCCTCTAGTCGGTGATATCTTCAAAAATACCAAATCACCCAAGGCGAACTCTAGAGGTCTTCTCGACGTATCTGCCCAACTCTTCTGTCTGTCTTGTGCTGCTTTCATATGATTCCGGATAGCGTTAACTTTCTCAACTGTCTGCACAACCAAATCTGGTCCCAACAATCTTCGTTCACCGACATCGTCCCAACAAACACGTCAATGGCACTTGCGACCATACAAAGCTTCGAATGGAGACATTTGAATTGTTGCCTGAAAACTGTTATTGTAAGAAAACTCTACTAAATGTAGATGATCCTCCCATGAACCCTTGAAGTCCAACATGCAAGCTCTCAACATATCTTCAAGAGTTTGGATCGTTCTCTCCGACTGGCCATCTGTTTGAGGATGATAAGCTATGCTAAAGTTCAATCGAGTCCCCAAATTTTCCCGTAAGCTCTTCCAAAAGTGTGATAAGAACCGAGTGTCACGGTCAGACACGATGCTCACCGGTACTCCATGCAATCTTACAATCTCCTGCATGTACCGTTCTGCCAAAGTTTCTGTTGATTGACCAACTCGAAATGGTATGAATTGAGCTGTCTTGGTCAATCGATCAACAATCACCCAAACTGCATTGTTGCATTTTGGACTCCGCGGTAAAGCTGTCACGAAATCCATGGTTATATGTTCCCACTTCCATTGAGGAATCGAAAGTGGTTGCAGTAAACCAGCAACTCTTTGATGTTCAGCCTTAACTTGCTGACACACCAAGCACTTCGCTACAAAGCGGGCAATCTCCCGTTTCATGCCTTCTCACCAGAAATGTTGTCGTAGATCTCGGTACATCTTCGTGCCTCCTGGGTGTACGGAATATGCTGAACTATGTGCCTCCTTCATAAGTTCTTCACGAATATCTCCCTTTGGCACACACAAACGGCTACGAAAATGCAACGAACCATCTTCATAGATCAGTAAATCTGTTCGAAGCCCAGCTTCAACCTGTTCTCGAAACATTTGCAATCTAGGGTCCTGTGATTGCGCTGCTTTAATATCCTTGACCAACGACGAATGTACCTGCAGCTGCATCAATTGTCCCGAAGAATGCGGTAGTACAACCTCCAAATCAAATCTTCAAAAATCTTCAACGAGTTCCTTCTGCATAGTCAACATCCGAATGGCCAGTAATCGACTGAGCGCATCCGGCACGACATTAACTTTCTCCGGATGGTACTTAAGATCAAGATCGTGGTCAGCCATCAGCTCCAACCATCTACGTTGCCTCATATTAAGCTCCTTCTGCGTGAACACATACTTCAAGCTTTTATGATCCGTGAAAACCTCGACTCTTTCCCCCAAAAGGGTAGTGTCTCCAAATCTTCAAGGCGAAGATCACATTTGCAAGCTCCAAGCCATAAGTTAGGTAATTCTTCTCCTGGGTCTTCAACGGTCTCGATGCGCACGCTATAACCTTCCCATGCTGCATCAAAACACATCCTAATCCTTTCCCAGATGTGTCGCTATGGATTACCAATCCTCCGGAACTGTCTGGCACGGTCAGAATAGGAGCGGTTATCAATCTCTGCTTCAATGCCTCAAAAACTGACACACAATTATCCGTCCACACAAATGGTACCTCCTTGCGCGTAAGCTTGGTCTACGGCTCCGCCATACGAGCAAATTTCTCCACAAACCGTCTGTAATACCCGGTGAGTCCAATGAAGCTTCTTATCTCAGCAATGTCTTCGGAATTAGCCAATCTCGAACTGCTGCAATCTTCTCGAGATTAACAGAGATTCCATCTCCGGACACGACATGCCTAACTTTACTTCATCATGCCAAAACTCGCTCATCCTCCTCATGCCATATTTCTTCTTGACTAGAAGAACTGGAGCTTCCCAAGGCGAGTCATTGCTGCAAATACAACCCTTCTCAAGTAATTCAGTAACCTGCTTCCTAACTTCTTCCAACTCCACTGGTGTCATTGGATAATACGCTTTAGAAACTGACGATGCACCAGGAATAAGATCAATTGCGAACTCTACGTCTCGCTTCGGCGGTAATCCAGATATGTCTTCGAACACGTCCATGAAATCTCGAACGACAGCAAGCGCTTCATCTTTATCAACCTTCATCGACGAAAGATCATTAATTGCTGCCCTAGCCCTAACCTCGACTGGCCCAACAGAACTGCTTCCTTCAGACAACCTCTGGGTGTCCGAGAATCTGGAAATTCGCTTTCTTTGCTCTACCCTCAATGTGAGCGTAGAAAGTGCCGAAAATCCATTCCCAAGACGGCTTCATAATTGCCGATAACAATCACCCCGAAATCTGTAAATAGCTCCCGTCCGCCAACAACAACAGAACAATCCTTATACCCTCTATTAGTTATAATTTTCCCATTCCCAGTGTGTATGTCCCAATAACTAAACAGGTCATGCGGATAATCGAGTATGTACTAATAAACTTGGATGACATAAATCAATGGGATGCACTAGAATTGAATAACGCTAATGCGAGAAAACCATGATCAAGTAAGGTACCTGAAACGGCTTCCTCTGAAGCTTTAGCCTCTTCAACCGTCAGGGTAAAAGCTTGAGCCTGATTAGCTCCCTGAGTTAATTGCTCTTGCTCCAGAAACTGCTTCGGCTCCTGAAACTGTCTCTGCGGTGGCTTCTGAGTATCTTCCTTCAACCGCAGCTTCGACGGACAGGTATCAATGGTGTGATCTGCTGATCCACAAATAAGAAAAAGTCCAAGCCTATTACGACAATCTCTTCGATAATGACCCGGCCGTTGGCAATAATCACACAACACCCTTCCCTTTTTCTTGGGCAAAACCGGCCTCCGAACATTCTCTTTCTTACGAAGCTTCGACGGACAAGCATTGATAGTATGATCCGCCGATCCACAGACCAAACAGAGTCCACGCTTTCTCCGACACTCCCTTTGCACATGCCCAGGCAAACAACAAAAGTCACAGATCGCGCTCCTTCTCCGACCAGCAATGATTGTTTTCTTCATTGGTGCCACGCCGCGTCGGTTTACCGAAATACTTCTTCGTACGGGCGTTTGATTTGGTGCAAACGCCGGCTTCAGCTCGGTCTGCTGCTTGTGGTCCTCAAGTAAGTCACGAATTACTCCAAGCAGAGTGGCGTCATCCATACACCTCTGGTACGATTGTAGATTCCTGGCTTCCATGATACTGCAACCAAGACACCAAAGAGGATTAGTATGATACAAATTCAAAATGTAGATCAAGGATATGAATCAAGGCTAGAACTCCAAGTTACTTAAACAGAGTACCGCATTGTAACCATGCCGCGGTATCATAGCTACAATTACATAACTCCACCCAAGTCGCCTAAGTTCTAGAGATAAACAAGGAATCAGGTTTCGAGTCGATATGCAAAGGAGGTCTGCATATCGTAAAAGTATAATCGGGAGGAGGTTAAGATTCAAGAACGGTAAAACGGCAAGGTGGCAGGACATGTTTCCTAATCATGAGTATTCTGATTCATGTATTGGGTCCAATACCCAACTACAAAAGAATCAACCCGATTAACCTATGGCTCTGATACCAAAAGAACCATGTCACGCCCCGCTTCCCAGAATACACTAAGGTGGGCACGTGACATAGCCAACCATGCTACCTGTGGATAGGAAATATCCTTCCACAGTCACATTACGGCTGTAGAGATATCAAGAACAGTAATAAACTATCTAGCACATGTCCATAAGCCAAAATAAAATGAGTCAAGATTAAAAACAATGCGGAAGCAAAAGATCCAATACAAGAATAACTGGAATGTATGTCCTATAATGCGGGCTCACATCAGAAATAACAATACTGAAAGAGTAAAAGAACTAACTACTAAAGAGTCCTCACTGCTCAGCCTGCTGGCTGAAGTACTCCTGCTCGGATTGCAGCAAAGGTACGGAATCTGGGCCATGCAAAACCCAGACGTCAGCGTGTCATAACATCAAGCAATAATATATAAACAGGGTAGCAAGACATGCAAGTATAATCGTAAATGATAAAGCAGGTGTAGCAGCAATAAATATCAGGGTAGTGAAAGGTAGTGTGCAGTGAGTAATCTAAACTGATCTATTGGGTTAACTACTCTCAAGTCTTTGAAATCAATTTGATGAATCATCGATGTAACTCAATAGTATCCCGTGCGTGCCCGGGATCACGGTGAAGATTCTCGGGCTGAAACCGAGACATGCCGCTAGGCACTAAAGGAAACGGGTAAAGATGAATGATGTCCATGGCATCATCCCAAGGCTGGCCTAGCCTCTAAAAGGTAATGGATAACGATGGATGATGTCAGCAGCATCATCCCAAGGCTGGCCCGGCCTTTAAAACTGATCGGTAAAGGTAGCACATGTCGAGTTACAAGTCAGGTTTCATCATTGATTTCCCCATACCCCCAAGTTATATGTTTTCAAGTCATGTATTAAATAATCTAGAGTTAATGCCAACACAGGATCAGGAAGGTACAGATTTGTCTAGATAGACAACAGGAACGGTCCGTAAGGACAACAGGTCAGGTTTGTTGTCATTAGACACAAGATCAGGTAACATGTAATACCATGGTACATCAGGTCAAGCCAGGTAATATATAAAGGTGTCATTTCATGTCAAGAGGTGCACGGTACCATGTCAGGTCAGCTAGTAGGTGTAACAAGTCATGTCAGGTTGTACACGATATCATGTGGGTGCTCATAATCAAACTAGCTTACGCATGGGTATACAAAACAAGCATGAGTACTAATAGAACAACAAACTGGCACATGTAATATGATATGCAATTAGGTACAGATTAAACTATAAGGATGTAGATGCACGGTTATCAGTTTGAGTTTAAGGGATGGTTTTAACATTTCATGAATGCAGTATAGTAAATATGGAGGTTAAAATCATGTTAATATGTACTAAATAATCTAGAGATGCAATTGAATATAAATTAGGCTAGCTGTAAGTAAACGGTCGTCCGATAGGGTATAAACTATAAAAGGATTACTGTGGGCTATGCAAATAATTGTTATAAGGTTTAATTATGAATATGGGTATTATGTATAATAGAACTAAATGCAACCTGGTTTGTTTCGAGCTATGAATCTAAAATGACATAATGGGACGTCGAAATGTTAAAAATGGAAATCATGGTATTAAATGGAAACTATAGGTTTAACGTGCACTCAAATAGGTATATATTAATTTAAATAGCATATATAGTAATTTAAATAGCATGTAGCAAGTTTCACTTGTCTCGACGGATCGCGAAGCGGTACGGAACGTCACGCGTCGGCGGGAAAAGTCGCGACGCGCGCACGGTACACGGAATGAGTCTAAACAACGAACAGTGGGATCACCCGGGTTAGAGGTCCTCGCTGGGTCGTCGGGATCGTCGACGTCGTGGTCAACTCCGACGATCTTGACAGGACAGCGAACACAAGAAACAAGATCTTAAGAAAAAGAAAAAGAAGGCAAGAAAAAGAGAATAGAGGAGGAATGTGTGTACGATGGCTTACTGGTTTGCAGAGAGGTGTGCTAGCTGTGGCGGCGAGATCGACGGCGGTGAGGGACGCCGGTGAAGGGTTTTAGAAGAGCTAGGGTTTGGGCTCGGGTTAGAAGTTGTTGGCCTTTTGTGTGCAGGTTTTGGTTGCTTGAGGGAGAGCAGAGGAGAAGGAGGAGATGGCAAAGGCGATGGTGGATGGTCGGCGGCGATGGAAGGCAGCGTTGGGTTCTTGGGTTCTCTCTCGGGTGTGTGTGCAGGGGGGAGCGGCTCGGGAATAAGAAGAGAAGGAGACTAAGATGGAGAGGAGGAGGAGAGGAGACGGTGGTGTGGAGCAGGAATAAGGTTAGGGTTTGAGTAGGCGACGAGGAGTTGGATGGGTTTCGTGGCGAGGGCTGCAGCGTTTATAAAAATAGAAGAAGAAGGAGAAGATAGAAGGGAGGTGACGAGATGCGGGGAGCGGTGACCAGAATCGAGAAGAGCACAGTAATCGCGAGAGGTGAGAGAGAGAGTGTGAGAGGAGAAAGAAAGAGAAGAGAGAGAGATAGCTGGGGCGAAGGAGAGAGAAAGGGAAAGGAGAGAAGGAAATCAGCGGGGACAGCGAAAAGGAGGGGATCTCTGATTGATGAGGAGATAAAAGAGAGAAGAGAGATAAAGGAGAGATGGGGCCCAGTGAAAGAAAATGAAGATTTCTGATTGGTTGTAGGGAAAATAAAGGGAGAGAGGAAAATCTTCGCAGTTAAAGAAAATGTAAAAGATTTAAAATTTGTTTGAGAAAATCTTATGCACTGAAGAAAAGATTTAGAAGTAAAATTTAAAATTCAAACAATTGAATTCTAGCGGGATGTAAAATAATCAAGAAAAGCGTCCGGGTCGGGTCCAAAATTTTAAATTTGAAATTTGAAAATTATAGCAAGTTCCAAAAATCAAAATGAAGGATTTTGGAACAGAAATGCATACCCCCAAGAACGGACGTACGTACGTGCGCGTAGCTATCCAAACACGTCCGTTTCACTGAACGGGACGAGAACACGATGCAAGGACGCTACCACGGGGTATCAAACAGGCCATGTCATGTATTTTAAAATTATTTTAAGGGACTTAAATTGTTATATGCAAAATATGTAATTTTAGGGTATTATGAAACAACAAGTTCAAGCAAGCGGGTCGAATATAAAGTAAACTACCACTCGCATCCACACAGTAAATGAAATAAACACCACAAACAACACATACGGCTACAGAAAAATGGTATAACTGAACTCGGTTGTTACAGCTAGAGTGAGGCTTGAGAGATAGGATTTTTAGAGTGGTATTTTCAGAATAAATTAAGAGAAGAATTAAGGTGAAAGTCTAGGTATTTATAGGGGAAAATATAGGTGTAGAGAGAATTAAAAAGATAATTAAACATGTATTAAAAATGAGGGTAAATGGGTAGATGAAAGGTCTGGGGTTCTATGTTTAATTGCAGAAAAATCAAATAGGAAAAAGGTATAGAGGGGAGGTCAAAGGGACGCATGGGCAAGAATGGAGGATTTTGAGGAAATTCCAATCGCCGGTGGTGGGGATCTAGCTACCTAGAAGAGCCACATGCCTCAAAACTCGAGCCCGGTGTATAAATTGCAATTAAATCCATATTTATCCAGTTTGATTTCTCTAAAACTTTTCAATTCTCCGTGTATTGCAAGTTCAACTCTTGGACTTCTGAAAAGTTAAAAAAATATTAAAAATAATTGGAACTGATGGGATTCGAACTTGCAGGCTATAGGACAGCAGTGTAGAGACTTAACCAGTAAGCTATAAGGGATGTACAACACCCCAGGACAGCAGGCTATAGGACAGCAGTCGATGTACAACACCCCACGACTTGCGGGGAGGCGGAATAATGAAAAACGATCTTGTTTTAGGCGTAAACATCGACTAACCGAGAATCTTTGCTAAACTATAACTAACAAGAATCATAGAAGTCAACAACTACTATGAAAAGTGATTATACCTGATGAACCGTGTCCTTCGACTTTTCGTTCTCCACATCCTCTCCGGCTTTCTCTATGTAGTAGATGATCCACCCGAGAGCTTTACTACAAGTTTCACCTCTAACTTGAGGTAACTAGGTTTCTTAAAGTGCTAATCTAAGTAACCTAGGTGATATAGAGAAGGGTTATGGATTAAGTAATCTAATCCTTGATCTCAACACATGAGAGGGGAGGATTAGGGTTTGAAGAGAGAGAGAGCTTGAGGAGAGAGAAAGTGAGCAAGAGAATGGAATGAGATAATGATCTCTCATGATATATATGAAGCATTATCATTATCAAGATAAATGAAATAAAGGATTTAACAACCATGCTTCATAAATATAAATGAGTGATTCATCTCCATGAGTCATTAAGCATTTATGATGCTTTAATGACAAGGATGAATCACACAAATGAGTCACTAATCCCATTTAATACTTATGCCACCTAAACCCCCAAGTCACCAACCTTCTAGAAGCTTCTCGCGAAATTACGAGAACGCCCCTCCTATCCGTGAAAACACGGAAAAACTTTAGACTGTATAAATCCAATAACCGGATACTAGAAACTGGCTTAAACCAAAGCCGGCTAGTAAAAACTATCCGGATGTCGTACGTGTGTAAACACACGTATGCGTACGAACCCTTGTCGTAAAACCATACGACCTCTATATCGTTTCTCCTGGAGTAGGGAAACTCTCTGTGTGGGACTCTAAAGACTCGACTACTACGCTGGCAGTGGGTTTAACCACAGACCGCAAGTGGCACTAGCTGTACATAACGGTCCCCAGGTAGATGTCGATAAGAAGGCCGATGAGGAAACCCATCCGAACTCCGACTGAGTCTGATGTGACAATCTCCGTACAGTCCGGTCTGTTCATCTAAGACTATCGCATATCGGGCCTAGGGGGCGGCAAGCGTCAGTCCCCTAATAGCGGTATAAGTCGTGTTGGAGTGATGCCCATTACACCTTAAGAAACTACTCGAACCTACCAGCAAATCTCGCTTTCCCTGGCCAGGGACTTTGCGTAATGGCTCTCTGACACAGCGCGATATCAACTCCCAATACTGGGAGAGACAAATCCTGTCTAACCACCATTGCCTCCAAGTGCTCGGGACTGCACCCAACTGCTACCTGTTTGAACGACTCTTTTGAGCCATAGTAGGGTAGCAATCTAAGAACTGTGGGACACACTCGATGCGAAGTAGCAGTGTCAAGTCTGCGGACTATGCTGTACTCATGTCACCTGGGAACTGTTAACTGACGATGGGTATAATACCAACTAACAGTTCCCCGTGAGTCCTGTCCGGTGTACCCGTAACCTAACGAGCACCTGCATACTATATCCAGTACGACGTACTGATGGCTGTGGGACAGACCATCTCCCCAACTGGGATGAGAAGTGTACACACTAGTCTACTCCGGAGTATCGATGCTCTGTCTCGATAATCCTACGACTAGGGACCTGAATAAGGATGTGCTTGTAGACTACCCAGCCCCCACTAGTGTGACTGCCATCACAATGCAGGTAGTCAAGCAAGATCCTAAAAGCTCTATCAATACGTATACTCACATATTAAGATAGAAAAACCAAGTAACATACTACCATGTTTAGCAAGACTGTTATATACATGTGAATATCCTAAGCTTCCATTAAGTAATATACAAACTAGTATGATACAATAATGGCCCCTAGGGCATATACACTAACAATCTTCCACTTGCACTAGGGCCATGTACTGACATATTGAAGACCGATGATCTCGAGTATCCTCTCGAACTGAATCTGAGGTAGGGCCTTCGTGAATGGATCAGCAATGTTCTCTTCAGTAGCAACTCTCCAGACCTCGATCTCCTGACGATCAATGATCTCTCTGATCAGGTGATACCGCCTTAAGATGTGTCTGGACTTCTGATGGGACCTTGGTTCCTTCGCTAAAGCTATAGCTCCGTTGTTGTCGCAATACAGAGGTATTGGATCAACAATAGTAGGAACCACCTGAAGTTCTGTTAGGAACTTCTTCATCCAGACCGCTTCTTTTGCGGCATCGCAAGCAGCTATATACTCCGCTTCCATCGTCGAGTCAGCAACGGTGTCCTGCTTGGAGCTCTTCCAGCACACCTCCCCTCCATTGAGGGTAAAGACATAACCTGACATGGACTTGGAATCATACTTATCACTCTGGAAGCCGGAATCAGCAAAGGCTTGCATCCTGAGGTCTTTTCCGCCGTAAACCAAGAACATCTCCTTAGTCCTCCTCAGATACTTGAGAATGTTCTTTACTGCTATCCAGTGCTTCTCCCCTGGGTCTAACTGATACCGGCTTACCACGCTCAGTGCGTAAGCTACATCTGGTCTGGTGCACAACATCGCATACATTATAGAGCCTACCGCAGAAGCGTAGGGTATAATAAACATGCATTCCCTTTCCAAATCAGTCTTGGAAGACATCTCTTTGGATAGAGTGATTCCATGACAAGCCGGTAGATTACCGCGCTTAGAATCTTCCATACTGAATCTTTTCAGTACAGTGTCAATATACTTGGACTGCGAAAGTCCCAACATCCTCTTGGATCTATCACGATAGATCCGGATCCCCAGAATGTAAGCGGCATCACCCAGGTCTTTTATGGAGAACCTGTGTGACAAGAATCCTTTGACAGATTGTAGCATAGGAATGTCATTTCCTATCAATAGAATGTCATCCATGTACAAGACGAGGAATACGACAGTTCTTGCTACAACTTTACTATATATACATGGCTCATCTGGATTTTTGATAAAGTCATACTCTTTGACCGTTTCATCAAAACAGATGTTCCAACTCCGCGATGCCTGCTTTAATCCATAAATGGATTTAAGCAACTTGCATACTTTCCTGCTGCTCCCACTCTGATTGAAACCCTCTGGCTGATCCATATAGACGCACTCTTCTAAATTTCCATTCAAAAAGGCCGCCTTTACGTCCATCTGCCAGATTTCATAATCATGGAAGGAAGCAATAGCAAGAAGGACCCGAATGGATTTGAGTATAGCCACTGGAGAAAAAGTTTCGTCATAGTCCAAACCAGGTCTTTGATGAAAACCCTTTGCAACTAGTCTAGCCTTATAGGTTTCTACCAGTCCATCTACACCAATCTTTTTCTTGAAGATCCATTTGCATCCTATAGGTTTTACCCCATCTGGAGCAAAGTCCAAATTTCATACTTTGTTGGTGTATATGGACTCCATTTCGGTCCGCATTGCATCTAGCCATCGTACCGAGTCGCCGCTCTGGATGGCCTGCTGGAAGCTAGTAGGTTCATCATCATCTATGATGCAATCCTCTCTATCCCCATCTATGAGAAAACCGTAGTATTTCTCAGGCGGATGAGACGGCCTACACTCCTGCGGAGGGGTGCGGGAATGTCCTGTTCTTCTTGAATTACTGGTTCTACCAAACTTTCAGTAGTAGTTTGTGGTTTTGGAATTTCTTCCAGTTCTATTTCGCTCCCACTTATTTCCTTTTTCTAAAAACTGTTGTTCTAGAAAATGGGCATTACAAGAAACAAAAACCTTTTGTTCCTCTGCGTAATAGAAATAATATCCCTTGGAGTTCTTTGTATATCCCACAAACTTACACTTTACTGATCGTGCCTCGAGCTTGTCCACATGCTGCTTTTTAACAAAAGCTGGACATCCCCATATCTTCATATGCTGAAGATGGGGTTTCTTCCCACTCCACATCTGATATGGGGTGGTAGGCACAGTCTTGGTAGGAGCCCTGTTCAGAAGATATGCCACTGAATCTAGCGCATAACCCCAGAAAGATCGCGGTAACTCAGCATTACTCATCATGGAACGTACCATATCCAATAGGGTTCGATTCCTTCTCTCCGATACACCGTTATGCTGTGGAGTGTATGGAGGAATAAGCTGAGAGAGAATTCCTTTCTCTTTTAGGTAACCTAGGAACTCGGCACTCAAGTATTCACTACCTCGATCAGATCTTAGTGTCTTGATACTTTTGCCGGTTTGGTTTTCTACTTCATTCTTATACTCTTGGAATTTCTCAAAAGCCTCGGATTTATGTTTCATCAGATAAATGAATCCGTACCTTGAGTAGTCATCCGTAAAAGTAATGAAATAGGAAAAACCACCTCTTGCATGTGTAGACATTGGACCACATACATCGCTGTGTATGAGTCCTAAGAGCTCGCTCGCTCTTACTCCATGTCCAGTAAATGGAGTCTTTATCATCTTTCCTTTGAGACAAGATTGGCAAGTGGCATAAGTTTGATATTCGAACGAGTCCAAGTATTCTTCTCTATGTAACTTAGTCAACCTTCTCTCATTGATGTGACCCAGTCTACAATGCCATAAGAAAGCTTTATTTAAATCTGGAGACTTTCTTTTTAGTGTGTTCTGGACATTGAAAATTTGGAGTTGGTTTAAGACATATATACCGTTATCCAGTGTACCGGACCCATTCAAACTATGATTAAGGTGGATGTTAACAACATTACTTACAAACGTGAAATCATAACCTTTATTTGATAACAAGGAAACAGATATGATATTACACGTTAAGCTGGGTACACAAAAACAGTTATGTAAAACCAAAATGTGTCCACTCGTCAATCCCAGGTGATAATCCCCTACGGACACAGCTCCCACGCTAGCTCCGTTAGTAACCATCAGGGTCATATCACCATCCTTCAGCACTCTACGGTTTCTCAGTGCCTGCAATGAATTGCATATATGAGATCCTGATCCGGTATCTAATACCCAGGAAGTAGAGTTGATTGACATACAATTCTCAATTACAAACACACCTGAAGTCGAAGCCACAGCTTGCTTCGGTTCCTGGTTCTTGGCGTTCCACGCCTTGCAATCCTTCTTCCAGTGCCCTTTCCTGTGACAATGGAAGCACTCATCCTGGGCCACTACTGGAACCGCAAAATTTTTCTTTCCCTTCCCTCCCACCTTACTTACACCTCCTCTAGGTTTGGTGGCGGCCTTCTTTTTCCTTCCTTTGGCCCTAGCCTTGGACCCGGAAGATGAAGCACTGCTAACAAACATAGCGGGTGTTTCTCTTGCCTTCTGCAAGGTGCCCACTGCACTCTTCAACATGTTAAGGAGTTCCGGAAGTTCAACTTCTTTTCTTTGAATGTTGAAGTTCAAAATAAACTGGGCGTAGGTGGAAGGAAGGGACTGGAGAATAAGGTCTGTATAGAGCTCATTATCCAAAGTCGTCCCAAGGTCTGCGAGCTCTTCTATATAGCCAATCATCTTTAGGACATGTTCTCCTACCGATGATCCGACGGCCAACCTCGCTCGAAACAAGTTCATAGAGGTCTCGTATCTTGCTATACGAGATTGCTCTCCATAAAGTTTTTTTGTATGGAGAAATATGGCATCAAGATCCATATCTTCGTGCCTCCTCTGATGTTCATTGTTCATCGAGGCATGCACGATGCACTTGGCCTTCGCGCAATCATACTCCCAGGTTTTGCGGATTTCCTTATCCGCATTACTAGATTTGGGACCTGGGACAGCAGGTGCCTTAGCGGTGAGGACGTACCCCAATTTGTCATAGGTCAAAACCATTTTGACATTCCGCAGCCAATCTTTATAGTTTGGCCCTGTCAGTATATTTTTCTCTAAAAGTAACTTAAGTCCATTCATTTTCAGGGTCGCTGCAATTAGGAGAGAGAGAAGAAAACTCTTTAGCATGATGCTCTTGCAAGTTTAGAGTGGTTTTTAATTTATCTAAACTGGATGGCTCCCACTGTTTCTCGAATCCTTCCTCAAACCATAAAAGAAGAATTAGCCAGGACTATTCTCACTGTACAATACTTGCTTAACCGTTCAGCCAGGCTGATGTCGGTACTTCGAGGGAGGTTTTCCAACGCTTTCGCGAAGTTCCTTAATTAAATAACCTCTTTTCTCTGGGGGCGTAACCCCGCTGACACCTTTCTTGACACCTACTTGGTCTATAGCATTGATCGTTAAGCGACGAATCTCCTGATGAGTAGCATATACTCACAGTAGGATCGGGATCCAAATATCATCGTATGATAATGTTGAAGGAATCCTACCAACATTCATCAAACTCCAAATGGTATGCATCTCTTTGCAAATTTCAGTTTCTTTAGAAATTCCCGATATATGTTTTTGCCCCATGCTCTTATGACCTTGGCTTTGGTCAAAATGTTATAAGTCACATGTCAAGTTCTACCCGTCATTATCTTGTCAATTTGAACCCATCCGTACATACCCCTGACTTTGGTCAAATGATAATACGACTGTCCCAAACTAACTCATTTATCTATGCAACAAATGAAAACCCAGCAGCTACCAAACACTATGCCTTGACTTTGGCCAAAATGCATGGCTTGAATACTACTGAATACCCAAATGAAATTACGGAGGGCTACGAATGGTTTTGGCGAAACCGTGAACGTAGTGAACTTGATATGACCGGAGGAACCTGATAGCTTTTAAAAGGAGTGGTTAAAGCTCCGCAATTTAAAAATATCATCTGTTTTAAAATAACCGAGTGGTTTCTTTTAAATTGTTCCAACGATTCATCTTTTGGTTTATTTTCTTTGCATTTTAGATAATGCGTCCCATCATTAACCTATCATTGCAGAAAAGAACGAAAATACAACGTCCTCTTATGCCATCCGCATTCGCCACTGGGTCCCGTCATCACCCGTTAGGTTACTTAACTAACGGCAGAGCGGGGGCTGGGCTAGCGCGGATGTAAAACATAAGTGACGTCTAAATAACTATCATATATAGATATTGTACATTCGTCAGACGCAATAATAGGCATTCCTGATCTCATATGAACTTTATTAGATTTGCAAGCAATCCGTGTTTGTTTTAGTGCCTGCAACAAAAGACGGATTACACAGTTGTGATGAATAGCCATTACCCTACCCTAGACCCCTACGGGTACGGCAAACTACCCGCCAAATACCCGAAGTGAAGCGGTCTCCCTCAACAACGTGAGTAGGCCACTAAACACTTCAAAGTACCCGGTAGTTTGTGCACCCCATCTTGGGTCTATCCTAGGAGCAAAAACAGTAAAATGAAATAATACAACGGTGGCTACAACAGCAACCTGGATGTGCCCCGCAAAATAATATTACAACATATTACAATTACATTGAATGAATGAATATAACAACCCATCTCAAACCCCGGCTAATCATCACAACAGTCCAATACAGTTCACAACCACAAACAGTAAAAACCATTACAGAAATGTGCAACCCCCTGCCAACCGACATACTAGCAGTTAGGGGAGGTTTACGAACACATTATACAAACACAGATATAATCAAATTAGCAAACATCGCAAGATTTCGATCGTGCAAACACTTTAGATTCTACTCCAAAACTTCTCTGTGCACCTGAGACTTGAGCAGAAAAATAAACATCCCAGAAAATACAAAAATATCACAGAAGAGTTACTGGAGCAAACTGGGTTGAATCGGCCCCAACTCGGCCGCGGATCCGCGGCCGATCGGTGGGATCGGCCGCGGTTCCGCAGCTGTATGGCTGATTCAGGAACCCATTTTTCTCCAGTGATCTTATATATCTCTGCTTGTTATTCTGCAGCTCCCTGAAAAATTTTTAGAGCCTGTTTTAAAATCGACAGAAACATGGTGATATCGATGTCTTTTTCAGTTCGTTTTGCGTTCGGAATTCATGCGACTTTGCTAATGAGTTAATTATTGTTTAGCGAGGCTCTGATACCACTGTAAGTCGATGTACAACACCCCACGACTTGCAGGGAGGCGGAATAATGAAAAACGATCTTGTTTTAGGCGTAAATATCGACTAACCGAGAATCTTTGCTAAACTATAACTAACAAGAATCATAGAAGTTAACAACTACTATGAAAAGTGATTATACCTGATGAACCGTGTCCTTCGACTTTTCGTTCTCTACGTCTTCTCCGGCCTTCTTTATGTAGTAGATGATCCACCCGAGAGCTTTACTACAAGCTTCACCTCTAACTTGAGGTAACTAGGTTTCTTAAAATGCTAATCTAAGTAACCTAGGTGATATAGAGAAGGGTTATGGATTAAGTAGTCTAATCTAATCCTTGGTCTCAATACATGAGAGGGGAGGATTAGGGTTTGAAGAGAGAGAGCTTGAGGAGAGAGAAAGTGAGCAAGAGAATGGAATGAGATAATGATCTCTCATGATATATATGAAGCATTATCATTATCAAGATAAATGAAATCAAGGATTTAACAACCATGCTTCATAAATATAAATGAGTGATTCATCTCCATGAGTCATTAAGCATTTATGATGTTTTAATGACAAGGATGAATCACACAAATGAGTCACTAATCCCATTTAATACTTATGCCACCTAAACCCCCAAGTCACCAACCTTCTAGAAGCTTCTCGCGAAATTACGAGAACGCCCCTCCTATCCGTGAAAACATGGAAAAACTTTAGACTGTATAAATCTAATAATCGGATACTAGAAACTGGCTTAAACCAAAGCCGGCTAGTAAAAACTGTCCGGATGTCGTACGTGCGTAAACACACGTATGCGTCCGAACCCTTGTCGTAAAACCATACGACCTCTATATCGTTTCGCCTGGAGTAGGGAAACTCTCTGTGTGGGACTCTAAAGACTCGACTATTACGCTGGCAGTGGGTTTAACCACAGACCGCAAGAGGCACTAGCTGTACGTAACGGTCCCCAGGTAGATGTCGATAAGAAGGCCGATGAGGAAACTCATCCGAACTCCTACTGAGTCTGATGTGACAATCTCCGTATAGTCCGGTCTGTTCGTCTAAGACTATCACATATTGGGCCTAGGGGGCGGCAAGCGTCAGTCCCCTAATAGTGGTATAAGTCGTGTCGGAGTGAAGCCCATTACACCCTGAGAAACTAGTGGAACCTACCGGCAAATCTCGCTTGCCCTGGCCAGGGACTTTGCGTAATGGCTCTCTGACATAGCGCGATATCCACTCCCAATACCGGGAGAGACGAATCCTGTCTAATCGCCACTGCCTCCAAGTGCTCGAGACTGCACCCAACTGCTACTTGTTTGCACGACTCCTTTGAGCCGTGGTAGGGTAGCAATCTAAGAACAGTGGGACACACTCGATGCGAAGTAGCAGTGTCAAGTCTGCGGACTATGCTGTACTCATGTCACCTGGGAACTGTTAACTGACGATGGGTATAATACCAACTAACAGTTCCCCGTGAGTCCTGTCCGGTGTACCCGTAACCGAACGAGCACCTGCATACTATCTCCAGTACGATGTACTGACGGCTGTGGGACAGACCATCTCCCCAACTGGGATGAGAAGCGTACACACTAGTCTACTCCGGAGTATCGATGCTCTGTCTCGATAATCCTACGACTAGGGACCTGAATAAGGATGTGCTTGTAGACTATCCGGCCCCCACTAGTGTGACTGCCATCACAACGCTGGTAGTCAAGCAAGATCCTAAGAGCTCTATCAATACGTATACTCACATATTAAGATAGAAAAACCAAGTAGCATACTACCATGTTTAGCAAGACTGTTATATACATGTGAATATCCCAAGCTTCCATTAAGTAATATACAAACTTGTATGATACAATAATGGCCCCCAGGGCATATACACTAACAGTTTCTTGTACATAAGTTATCAATAATAACTAATAACTCGAAACCAGAACAGAAATACACTTTTTTATTAACATTGGATCAATAAAAGTGTATAGGAATTTTAGGGTTGTTACATATTCCTGTATCATTTTATATTGCTTTGTTTCGAGAAAAGACCTTGGAATAAATACGCCGTGAGTTTGTCACGTGCCGTTACCGCTCTTTTGGGAAGTGGGACGTGACACCGGCCTCGAAAGGGAGGAGACCGAATATCGTAGTTGCAAGGGCGTCTGAGCCCAAACGCAAGTCTGTTTTCAAACGGCTCTCTGTCGCCCCAGCTAGGGGCAAGACCTAAACTCAAAATAGACGGCAAGACATCCCGGGCAAGCTCAAGTGACACCCTTGACGACCTCACGCTCAAATGTCTACTCCAGTCTCTGTCGATCAGCCTATGGCAGCTACTAGGAAAGCAGATGCCAGCCGGGCCCTCAAAACTGAGAAGCCAACGCAAAAATGGCTCGGATACAGAGCCAATAAAAGGGGTAGGGCTCTTGCGCAACTGGATTTCGTAAGGTTCCAGAAGGATGGTTTCCTCATGACACAAGCCGGGTCGTGTAACAACTCTAATTTCAATGTACAGAAAATTGTTTAAAAGTTAATGCACGATTGGGGTATTTGCAATCCTGTGTACACTATAAGTATTTGTTTTACTTTTGATAAGCAAGAAAGTACTTGTAGCACATTGGTAAAGCCTTGCACTGCTGTGACGTAGCCTCTGTGATCGAATCCTCCCACCCACATTATCTTTTAATTAAATTTTCTTTTAATCTTTTAGAATCCCAAGAGTTTGCACGTGCACTACACGTAGAATGATAAGTCACAGATTAAATAAACATGTGCATGAGGGTATGTGAAGCGTGAGGGAAACCTGGCACAAATCCAAGGCCATTCCACCAGTTTTGGGCCGGCGACGCAAGCCTAGGGGACCGGTACCGCCGGGCCGCTCGTTGGGAAAGGTTTCCATCTTTACACCCGAGCACCCCTTCAACTACCCTACTTCTCTCACATTGTTTATTTTCTTTGCATTCATCCATAGCACAATAAAATACCATCCCATTTTTAATGTAAATTTCAATGTAATTTATAGCCCTCTAAACCCTAATTTTCCCTATAAATACCATACTCCACTCCATTCATCCTCACTCAGAAATTCCCTGCCAAAACTCTCAAGAATTCTCAAGTCCTCTTAGTATGCAATTGAAGTTAGCGAAGGGTGAAGTTCCGGCGACGTTCCAAGGAGATTCCGGCGACGAAACGACGTCCCGAAACCTTTCTTAGTTTCCCCTCTCCCTTCTCTTGTTCAATAGCCATTAAGTCCCATCTCCCCCTCTCTTCTACTATCTTAAAAACATTCATTTCTAAAACCCGACGGAAGCGGAGTTAATCCGACTTCTGATTCGGTTTTTCTTTAAAACTCTAATTTTCTTAATCAACAAAATATCATACTCTCACATAATGTTTAAAAAACATTAAAAAAACTTTAAAACAAGTTTCATCTTAAAATATTTTTTATGCAATTTTTATTGTATTTTTACGGTAAAATACCACATACTTCATTTCCGACATAAAATAGCATAAAACTTGTATTACCTTTAGATAAGTCACGAGGTAATGACCTATCTCATCAAAACACACATTTTTGACATAGCACGATGAAATTTTGGGAATATATTTATGGGATAACACGACATTACAAATAAATACCATCAACTTGCAAAACCATTTCTTTAAAAAGTGTATTAATCAATTCCTTGCAATTACGTCTCGACAACTCATTTGGGGAACCCGTTCGGGATGGTGTGGGTTATCACACGTCCTCGGGCCTAGTAGAGCGAGATGCAGACCTCCGAAAGGAGCATTCGATCTCGATGGAATTTTTAACGCATTTTTCTTTAGAAAATGAGATTTCTATAAGAATAAATAAAATTTATTTTTATTAAATATATAACTATTATCAAAATATCTATTTTAATTATATTATATAAATATTTCAAGTTTTCCAAATCAAAGGAATCACGATTAAATGAAAATACCATCCAAATACAAAACGATACCGATATTTCAATAAAATACCATATACTATGAAAACTAGGTTCCACTCACTAGAAATTGCACTTTTATAAAATATACATCTATGAAAAACCGAAAGACGATAACTAAATTCTTGAGGTGCATTTTGAAAATTATATCAAACCATTTTTACATAAAACCCCCTCAAGTTATACTAATTTACAATAAGGCCCCTAGTAAACATAGGTTTAAGCGGGACCAGTTCTCTTGAGCCTCAGGGAGCCGGAGAATATGGGTGCTTGCCTATCTAAGGTAGACAATCTAACAAACGGTGTTATCAACACGGTAATTGTCTTGGAAAAAGACACAAATCCTGCCGTCCATGTGCAGCAGTTACCGATAACATCAAAACTAATTTAGGATTTCAAGTTCTTTTCAAAGTGTCTAACTCAGACTGAGTCTCAATCTAATCAATCTGACTTGAATGTGATTCAAGTATAAACTACAATTCAACATGAATTCGTCTATTCGATCGATATCAATCTATATTGACTGAACGAAACATGGATATACTTCGTCTACATGACTCTCCATTTATATCCATTCCGTTTACTGATATCATGGTTTCGGCAAGTCATCTATCTATATAAGACATCACGGGGTTTATAAGGGGTAGATTGGTACGGAAGGTGTTAGAAGTGGCACGAGACTGTAACCATAATACACCTAACCTGAATATCCGTTGCCGTTGTACCGTAGCTGAACGGTTCCTTATGCTCCGTATACCTTAGTCTCCGGAATAGTGGGACTCCTCTTGTATACACTGGCATTTTCTGTACCAAGCTACAAAAAACAGCGTTAACAATATAATAAAACATTATAAGTTATATTCTTTTTCTGTATATTCTATCTCTACTCACCTTTGGGTCTTACCGAGCGATTTTCGCTGACGACATTCCTTTTCTTCTTTCTTTGGAATGTTGTCAACATTGGAGACCAAGCCCAGCACTGAGGATTTGGAGCAGTTTGCTTTTGACCGGGAGCTTTAGACACTTGTACATACATTTTCATTTCAGTTATGCCATTGTTTAGGCATTGCTTTCTATTCATGTATTTACATTTTAGTTGTACCTGTAAAAAAATGTTTAATAAATAAAGTTGTTGTCTCTTATGTACTTTACTTTATACTGCTTAGATACGCTTAGAGTGTTTACTTCTGAGTAAATACATAGCGGACCACGCCGCGTCCCCTTACCGTACATCGGGAAGCGGGGCGTGACAGGTTTTCTTGGTGGCCCCTGCAGGTCAGTTCTGCATGGACATGCGGGTTAATTCTGCATGAAGACCTAAGCAATGTAACACAAGAATCAGTAACTAAAAACATTCTTTACATATTCCTTGAATCTATCCTAACCCAAATTTTTCTTTCAAGGTTATGGATTTCCCAAACAACACTAGCACCAATTTCAACAACACTCCACCACCCTTACCGCTTACACCTACCGTCGCTGCTCCGATCAATGAGCAGACGGTACTGCTTGAGGCGATCCGCAGCCACCTGGAGGGACAACAACAGCAAACTGCTATTTTGATGAACTGTCCAGAGGCGGAAGCCCCGGAGGTAAAGCAATTCCGGGCTTTGACAAGCAATTCTCGGGAAAAGTGAGCCCTCTAGAAGCTAAGGAGTGGGCTCAAAGTATTGAGGATGATCTGGCAGCGGCACAAGTGCCAAAAATCGCTTGGGTTTGAATTGCAAAGCTGCAGCTCACTGAAAATGCATGGGTCTGGTGGAAGGCGGAAGAAAGCCGTCTTGAACAATCGATCGAATGAGGACTTTTCGCGATATTTTTGACCCTAAATACTTCCCAGAAACTGCCCAATTCGACATGGAGCAGAAATTTATTCATCTACAACAAGGTTCGATATGGACCAAGTCAGTAGATGAGTATGACACTGAGTTTACCATGCTCAGTAGGTAAGATATGTCTCAGTATTCGATTTTCTAATATCACATATTAAACATCTAACACAAGACTTTAACAGGTTTGCGGCACATTTGATACCAACTGCAGAGATCAGATCCAGACGGTTTCCGCAAGGGTTAGAATCGGAAATCCAAGCTGCCTTAACTACAGGGGATTTCCCAACACATGAATTGGCCCTGAAAGCTGCACTCCGTTATAAGGCGGTGGTGAAAATGAGGGGCAGACCCCACTCTGCCGGGATGAAGCACCCTTCTGTTAGTTATATGTATGCCCTAGAGGCTATTACTATACATAGGATGTATATTGTAGTGGATGCTGGGACATATATAGGGAGGACTTTCTTGCTCGACATGATAGTATGCTATCTGGTTGATCTTTACCTTAACGTGTACACTGATTGTCTCCCTGTTACATGTTGGTAAAGCCCTTAGGATCTGTACTTGACTACCGGGACTATGATGCGGATCATACTAGTGGGGACATGGTAGTCCATAAGTACATCCTTCAAAGTCCCTAGTCGTGGGTGTATCGAGACGGGGCATCGATATACCAGAGTAGACTAGCGTATACCTTCTCGACCCATACAGATGGGCGATGGATGATCCCATATCCATTGGTGTTTGACATCAGAGATGATATACGGGTGCTCAGTAGAGACTGGGTACACTGGACGGACTCGCCGAGAACTCCCAGATGGTATTATACCTCACGTCAGATGGCAGTTCTCTGGTGACACTGGTACAGAGTAGTCTGTTGACCCGAGATCGTCATAGAGACTTGTGTGGTTCCCACTGTGCTTTGATTTCCATCTTACCACGTCCAAGAGGGCGTGCAAAACGGTGGTTTTTGGGTACAGTCCCGAGCCACATGGAGGCAATGAGCGATAGGAGGGGATTCGTCTCTCCCGGTTGATGTTGCGCTGTGTTCGATTGGCTATAACAGGAAATCCCTGGCCAGGGTTGCTGAGATTTACTGGTAAGTGTTACCAGTAGTTTCTCGAATTGTTATAGACCTCATATCGACACGACTTATCGAGCTATTGGGGTCTGACGTTTACCACCCCTAGGCGAGATATGCGACATATCAGACGATCAGACCGGACTGTACGGAAGTGTTACTGGTTGGATTCACAGGAGTGTGAGCAGGCTTGCTCGTCGATCTTCTGATCGCTCAATACCCGGGTGGCCGTTACGTTTAGCAGACCGCTTGCGGCTTGTGGGTGTTTGATATGATCATCATCTGCTGCCGGCGTATTGACGGGTCTTTAGAGTCCTACACAGAGGTTTCCTGGCTCAAGCGAAACGAAATAGGAGCGCATATGAGATATGTGCGGGACCGAGAATGATACCAGTATGTGATACTGTATACGATTCTCGCGATTTGTGACATTGATCGGTTATATGCGATATAGCCGGTTTATCGGATCAAGTGTTGATTCGATAAGTTGTTACTGTTGAAACTAGTCGGTTATATGCGATATGACCGGATCGTTAAATCAAGTGTTGATTTAATGATTTAATGTATAATTATATATTTGATATATCACTTTACATTAACTAGTATCGGTTCACTTAAGATAGATTTTCTCACTCGGATGTGCGCATTGTATATGCGATATATTTTTGTGCACTTAATTGTATCATGTTTGATGATGCATGTTAACTTGGTTAAGTGTAAAGCTTAAACCATGGTTAAGTTAATGATTAGGGTTTTCCTTATCTTATTTATTTATTTATTTATTTTTAGAAAGGATTAAAGAAAAGAATGGTGGCTTTCTTTGTTTCTAGTTGAAACTTCATGAAGGTTTGACCAAAGCTACCATTCTTGTCTTCTTCTCCTAACCCTAACCATTCAACTAACCTTGGTTAATTCTCTACACTTGACTATAGTTAATGTTATGATAAGTATTGATTTACTTTTGATTTTATATCAACTTATCATAACACTTTCTTCTTCTTCTTCATCTTCTTCAAAGAAGAAACCTTGACTTCATCAATGGTGGATTGATGAAAAGTGTGAGAAATCCAATTCTAAAGTGAACCCACTTCCTATTTCTTCATCCTCTACCTCTTGCCAAGTAGTAGAGTGTGTTTTCTTCACAAGTTTCATCACTTTGTGAAGTTGGATCTTGATCTAGCGATGCCTCGACGTAGATCATCTTCGGCACGAAGCCGACGACCTTGCCCGCTCTTTCTCCGATGAAGCCGACGCTAGAGCCCGGATTTTGATTTGGACAGCGGAGATGACTTCATCACGGAGCCGTGGAGGTGGAGGACCGGATCTACAAAGGTTGTATTTCCGTATTCTTATAATTAAGTGTTAACTAGTTTACCGTTTCGCCTAAACATCTAGCTCTGATACCACTGTAGGGTTCCTAGGCACACACTAGAGGTCTCACAAGGCATCGAACATGCCAATTTCAAATTTTAACGGTGCCGAGAAACCCTAATACGGATCGTTGGCTCAGGTGGGTGAGGAATTGCATCATGAGATGATGACCCAACTAGTTTCGAGCAGGCCATCGAGAGTGAAGACTCTGTAAGAATGGCTGGATGCTTAGTGATCTGAGATGGAATCCTTATACACCAACAAAGTATGGACTTTGGTTGCTATATCTGAAGGGTTAAATCCCCATCAGGAGCAAGTATATCTTGAGAAGATTACTTGGTGTAGATGGAAAGGTTGGGACTTTCAAAGCTAGACTTGTTAAAGGTTTTCGTCATCGACCAGGAGTGGATAATGATGAAACCTTTTCCAGTACCTATGCTTAAGTCCATCCAGATACTACTTGCCACTGCTACATACCATGACTACGATATCTGGTGGTTGGGTGTCATGACTACTTTTCTAAATGATGATTTGGAAGAAAGCGTCTATAAGTACACAGCCAGAGGGCCTCGTAGACAGTGGGAGCAGCGGAAACGTAGGCAAGATGCTTTATAGGATAAAGCAGGCATCGCGGAGTTGGAACATCTGTTTTGATGAATTAGTCAAAGAGTTTGACATCATCAAAATGGTAGATGAACCTTGTATAAACAAAAAGGTAGTAGGGAGTATGGTGACGATCCTCGTAGAGTACGTGGATGACATACTCTTGATGGGGAAGGAGTTTCCTATGCTACGCTCGGTCAATCTTCGCTTATCACCATAATTCTCCATATAGGATCAAAGTGATACCTCCTAAATCCTGGATTTTGGATCTATGAGATAGATCTAAATAGATGTTAGGATACTCACTAGTTGTAGTGACATGGTATCAGTTGATCCTGGGGAAAATCACTGGAAGTGTTTCAGGGTGATAAAGACGACTGAATGTCAGTCACAGGCATTGTCTATACCCTCAGTAAAGGGACGGTATGTTGGAAGAGTTCCAAGCTAGATACCGTGACATACTAGACGATAAAGGCTGGATACATCGCTACTTAAGATGCTACCAAAGAGGATGTTTGGGTGTATATTGGTTCATGAGATGAACTACGTTCCAACCATTGTGAGACAATGGAGTTGTGGCTTATGCCAAGGATTGTCCGTCCCATCAGTGATCCAGACATATTCTAAGGCAGTGTCACCTGATCATGGAGATGGTTGATCTCCAGGGAGATCGAGGTTAGGAGAGTAGACTCAGAGGACAACACAGCGGATCCACTCACAAAGGCCTGTTCCCAGAGAGAGATTTTTATGGGATGGTTGAGTATGAGATACTACAACCACTGCTACAGATGGCCCTAGTGCAAGTGGGAGATTGTTAGTTATATGTATGCCCTAGAGGCCATTACTATACATAGGATGTATATTGTAGTGGATGCGGGGACATATATAGGGAGGACTTTCTTGCTCGACATGATAGTATGCTATCTGGTTGATCTTTACCTTAACGTGTACACTGATTGTCTCCCTGTTACATGTTGGTAAAGCCCTTAGGATCTGTACTTGACTACCGGGACTATGATGCGGATCATACTAGTGGGGACATGGTAGTCCATAAGTACATCCTTCAAAGTCCCTAGTCGTGGGTGTATCGAGACGGGGCATCGATATACCAGAGTAGACTAGCGTATACCTTCTCGACCCATACAGATGGGCGATGGATGATCCCATATCCATTGGTGTTTGACATCAGAGATGATATACGGGTGCTCAGTAGAGACTGGGTACACTGGACGGACTCGCCGACAACTCCCAGATGGTATTATACCTCACGTCAGATGGCAGTTCTCTGGTGACACTGGTACAGAGTAGTCTGTTGACCCGAGATCGTCATAGAGTCTTGTGTGGTTCCCATTGTGCTTTGATTTCCATCTTACCACGTCCAAGAGGGCGTGCAAAACGGTGGTTTTTGGATACAGTCCCGAGTCACATGGAGGCAATGAGCGATAGGAGGGGATTCGTCTCTCCCGGTATAGGGGGTTGATGTTGCGCTGTGTTCGATTGGCTATAACAGGAAATCCCTGACCAGGGTTGCTGAGATTTACTGGTAAGTGTTACCAGTAGTTTCTTGAATTGTTATAGACCTCATATCGACACGACTTATCGAGCTATTGGGGTCTGACGTTTACCACCCCTAGGCGAGATATGCGACATATCAGACGATCAGACCGGACTGTACGGAAGTGTTACTGGTTGGATTCACAGGAGTGTGAGCGGGCTTGCTCGTCGATCTTCTGATCGCTCAATACCCGGGTGGCCGTTACGTTTAGCAGACCGCTTGCGGCTTGTGGGTGTTTGATATGATCATCATCTGCTGCCGGCGTATTGACGAGTCTTTAGAGTCCTACACAGAGGTTTCCTGGCTCAAGCGAAACAAAATAGGAGCGCATATGAGATATGTGCGGGACCGAGAATGATACCAGTATGTGATACTGTATACGATTCTCGCGATTTGTGACATTGATCGGTTATATGCGATATAGCCGGGTTATCGGATCAAGTGTTGATTCGATAAGTTGTTACTGTTAAAACTAGTCGGTTATATGCGATATGACCGGATCGTTAAATCAAGTGTTGATTTAATGATTTAATGTATAATTATATATTTGATATATCACTTTACATTAACTAGTATCGGTTCACTTAAGATAGATTTTCTCACTCGGATGTGCGCATTGTATATGCGATATATTTTTGTGCACTTAATTGTATCATGTTTGATGGTGCATGTTAACTTAGTTAAGTGTAAAGATTAAACCATGGTTAAGTTAATGATTAGGGTTTTCCTTATCTTATTTATTTATTTATTTATTTTTAGAAAGGATTAAAGAAAAGAATGGTGGCTTTCTTTGTTTCTAGTTGAAACTTCATTAAGGTTTGACCAAAGCTACCATTCTTGTCTTCTTCTCCTAACCCTAACCATTCAACTAACCTTGGTTAATTCTCTACACTTGACTATAGTTAATGTTATGATAAGTATTGATTTACTTTTGATTTTATATCAACTTATCATAACACTTTCTTCTTCTTCTTCATCTTCTTCAAAGAAGAAACCTTGACTTCATCAATGGTGGATTGATGAAAAGTGTGAGAAATCCAATTCTAAAGTGAACCCACTTCCTATTTCTTCATCCTCTACCTCTTGCCAAGTAGTAGAGTATGTTTTCTTCACAAGTTTCATCACTTTGTGAAGTTGGAGCTTGATCTAGCGATGCCTCGACGTAGATCATCTTCGGTACGAAGCCGACGACCTTGCCCGCTCTTTCTCCGATGAAGCCGACGCTAGAGCCCGGATTTTGATTTGGACAGCGGAGATGACTTCATCACGGAGCCGTGGAGGTGGAGGACCGGATCTACAAAGGTTGTATTTCCGTATTCTTATAGTTAAGTGTTAACTAGTTAACCGTTTCGCCTAAATATCTAGCCAACGATCCGTATTAGGGTTTCTCGGCACCGTTAAAATTTGAAATTGGCATGTTCGATGCCTTGTGAGACCTCTAGTGCGTGCCTAGGAACCCTACACCTGCCAACCAGATGGCAGGAGGAGCCTCTTCAAGGCCACTATTTGTGCCCAGGAGACCGGGAGTATCAAATAACCGGCTCAACCCAGCCTTTTGCACTTACTGCAGAAGAGATGGACATTTACTGAAAGACTGCCGGCGTGCAAATCGCCTTTGCTTAGTCTGCGGCTCAGTTACTCATGACATTGGGTCTTGTCCTCGTAGACATAACCCAAATGCTGCAACTAGACCAGCAATTACTTATCAGCGGCGTCCAGCCATCCAGGCACATGCTCCAAGACTAGATCTCCCTGCTCCACCTCCTCATGGACCGACTGCACCTCCTCCTCGTCAGTTCGATCAAGCACAATGGAATGTACCTTAAGGACAGAGGAACGGACAGAGAAATACTCCTCTAGCAAGGAGGAATGCGCTGAGGCGACAGGTTTTCACAATGACCGTGAATGAAGCTGAAGCCACCGGCCAAGTCATCACCGGTAACACTTTCTTTCAAACTTTCTTTCATTCTATATACATATCCATACATTTTTCCTTATACCTAAAACCTATCCCATATAACTTAGGTACTATCTTAGTAGCCTCACTCCTTGCACTAGCACTCTTCGATACTGGAGCATCTCATTGCTTTATGTCGCAACGGTTCGTCCGAACTCATGTGATTCCAGTCAAACCCCTCGTATCTAGCTGGAATGTGAGTTCAGGGAACGACGTTCTAATGGAAGTTTTGGGATACGACCTGTGTCCAGTGGTCGTCTGCAATAGAGAATTCAATGCTGACTTCAAGGTGTTGTACATACCGAACTTCGATGTCGTTTTGGGTATGGATTGGCTCGAACTTTTTATGCTACCATTGACTGTCGTCAAAGGAGGGTAGTATTTGAGATACCAGAGCATCCGGTCTTCTATTTCAAAAGTGGAGATCGTACCCTGGAGTCAAGTACATACAAGAAGAAACCAAAGAAGGCAGTGATTGCAGCATTTCAAGCGGAAAAAGGATCAAAGCCAGAAATAGTTCGAGAGTTTGACGATGTGTTTCCTGAAGACATATCAGGTTTGCCTCCCGATCGAGCTCTTGAATTCAGCATTGATTTAATAACTGGAGCTCAACCGGTGATCAAAGTACCGTATCGGTTAAGTCTGGAAGGTTTTAAGGAAGTCCGAACTCGGTTGGACGAATTATTGGCGAAAGGATAGATTCGTCCCAACACTTCAAGTTGGGGAGCGCCAGTTCTGCTTGTAAAGAAGAAGGAAGGTTCATATCGAATGTGCATTGATTATAGAGCTCTGAACGATGTAACTATAAAGAAAAAGTATCCACTCTCTCGCATTGACGATCTGTTCGATCGGCTAAGTGGATCTTGCGTCTTCTCCAAATTAGATCTTCGTTCGGGTTATCATCAGATGAAGGTTGTATGGATTCCTTAGCACCATACTTATGGTTTGGCTTGCATCAAACATGCTATAACAAAAATTTAGGGGTGCTAAGCAAAACCGGGCATGAATCGAACTAGAAAAATTGGGGTAACAATAACTAGTATCACATACTAATAGTAGTCTAACACTGAGAGGAGAGTAATACAATCTTTGTAGACCTCCTCTTTGTGACTCCTTGGATCAACTTGGTGTTTGGACCGGTCCGCTTGAGTTCTTCAAAGTCTACGACGATCCACCACGGAGTCCCTTTGCACAAGCTCCTAGCTTCACTTGAACTAAACAGAAGTGGAGTAAACAACCTACACTAGTGGGCTAGACTAATAAAGATTGATGATGTGTGTTTGGATCTCACTTAAAAACCTTTCTTTTTTATGTTCTTCACTCACTTGAATAAAGCTAGAGAGCTTGAATGAGGAAGAAGAAGGAGGAGATGGCTTAGCTTAACTCATGTGAGAATAATCAACATAATCAAGAGAGAGAGAGAGAGAGGGTTACCTCAACCCAAACCATGGTTACAAAATATCTTGATATTTTGATACTTGAGTTTAAGCAAAACAATAGGCAACAAAAACATGAGAAATGAAACCATGGTTTTGACTTTAGTCAACACAAAAGAAGAGTGTAGAAAATCAACCATGATTTTATTCCTATTTTGTTTTTCTCAATAATCAAAATATATAAATATATTACCATGTGAGTCCTGCATTGCCATCACCAATGTATTATCAACCATGACACATGTATGCATGTATGTGTGCATCCATATCAATATATACATACACTCATGCATGCATCATAAAGAAATAGGTTTTAATAAATGAGCTAATGGACTTAATATTAAATCAACACTTGATTTAATAACCCGGTCATATCACATACGACCCGTCCAATAGTAAACGCCCGATTAAAATACGGTATCAAATACACGCATTTAATCGAGCTCCTGCGCATATCCCATATGCACCCCCACATCATTTCACCTGAGCTAGGAAACCCCTCTGTGGGAATCTAAGACTCGTCAATACGCTAGCAGTAGGTAGTGATCATATCACATACCCACAAACCGTCAGCGGCACTAGCTGTATGTAACGGCTCGCGGGTATTGAGCAATCAGAAGAAAAACAAGCGAACCTGTCAAAACTCCCGTCGAGCCAACGGGCAATACTTACCGTACAGTCCGGTCTCTTCGTCAAGAATGCTGCATATCGAGTCTAGGAATGGTATCGTCGACCCCAATAACTCAATAAGTCATTCCGGTATATGGCCTATAACAGATCGAGAAACTACTGATAACACTTATCAGTGAATCTCATCAGCCCTTGCCAGAGACTTCCAGTTATAGCCAATAGAGTATAGCGCAACATCAACCCCCAATATCTGGAGAGACGAAACCCCTCCTATCGCTCATTGCCTCCATGTGCCTCGGGACTGTACCTAAAATCCACCTGTTTGCACGACTCAGTAGAGCCATGGTAGGTTGGAGATCAAAGTACAGTGGGAGGACACACAAGACTCTATGACGATCTCGGGTCTACAGACTAACCTGTACCAGTGTCACCTGAGAACTGCTATCCGAAGATAGATATAATACTACATAGGAGTTCTCGTCGAGTCCGTTCAGTGTACCCAGTCAACACTGAGCACCCGTATACAATCTTTGGTGTCACCACACCAATGGATATGGGATCATCCATCGCCCATCATATGAGTCAAGAAACGTATACACTAATCTACTCTGGAATATCGATGCCCCGTCTTGATACACCCACGACTAGGAACATTTCAAGGATATTCTTATAAACTACACGTGTCCCACTAGTATGATCTGCATCATAATCCCAGTAGTCAAGCAAATATCCTAAGGGTTTTATCAACATGTACCAAATGAGTAATATGCATGATCAAGTGAACATGTCAAGATAAAGAACAACCAGATAGCATACTATCATGTCGAGCAAGAATTTCCTCTGAATATATATATACACATACCGATACATCCACTATCAAATAATAGCCTCTAGGGCATACATATATCCAACAATCTCCTACTTGCACTAAGGCCAATTATTGGTGTTTCCTGATTTAAAATCAGGAAAAACTTATGGAGGAGTCATCACGTGCTAGCACGTGACCAGCGGTCACGTGTTGACACGTGACATTTAAAAGCAGCGGCAAAAGGCAGATTCGCTCCCTGTTTAAATCAGAGAAAAGGCTCCAGAAAAGGTCACGTGCTCACACGTGAGCAGGGGTCACGTGTTGGCACATGACGGCTGAGCAGCGGCCAGAGAACAGAGCGCAAAAGGAGAAGAAAGGCCCGTTCCAGGGGTCACGTGGCCACACGTGACCGGCTTTCAAAGCGTCTTTATTTAACAGAATTAAATTCCGAAAGCATTCAAATCTTTCCAAAAGAGAATGATTATTTGGAACCGTTGGATTAAAGATCTAAAGGTGACTAAATGTCACCTATTTATGGAAAAATCTTGAACTTGGAAAGATTTTCCCTTAGATCTAACCGAAATAACAAAGAAATATCTTGGGATTTAAAATCCAAAGGTGAATAAAATTCACCTAATAATCCAAAGGTCCAGATGAATGGTAAATATAAATCAAATCTCTCAATAAACAAATCAGATCTTTCAATTGAAAATTCACTAAAACTGATTGATTTTCTTCCTTCTCCTATAAATAGGAGCCAATACAGAGGGAGATAAAAAGAGAGGACAGAGACAGAGACGCGGAGAGAGAAAGAAAAAAGAGAGCCTTGAGATTTTGGGAAGAATTTGATCCTCTGCAAAAGAAATCTTAGGTAAGAAGGGAGAGGCTCAAAAAGGAGAATTTAATTCTCAAAGAGTTTAACTCTTATACAAAAAGAAGAACTTAGTTCTTTCTATAGCAGAGAATCTGCAAAGTGCACATCTCCCCATGAATTGAGAATTAAATTCTCATTGGGTCGAGATCCTGCCATGCAGATCCAAAGCATAGAAGGGGAATGGAAGTTTGAGAATTTAATTCTCACAGAATTATAGGAATTTAATTCCTTTGGGATGAAATTAGGGTTTAACCCTATGATTATGGGAATTTAATTCCTTCAAAATGGACAGAACCAGGGTTTAACCATAATTAAGAACTTAATCTTATTAAAACAGCAGGAATTTAATTCCCTTACAAAAAAAGAAAGAAAGAAGAAGAAATTAGGGTTTTACCCTATGCTAGAATTCAATTATTTACATACATGAGGGATTTAATTCCTACAGAGAAGAAATTAGGGTTTAACCCTATCTAAGAATATAATTCTTCAAAAGAAAAGTGGGAATTTAATTCCTTTAAAGTTATTGCTAGGGTTTAACCCTATGAAGGATTTGACTCTTAAAACAAAGATAAAGAGATCTTCAAACATGCAAAGAACCAAAGTCACGTGTTACCACGTGACCCCTGTAAAGATCCATAGAGAAGAACTTTGAGGCAACGCCTCACGTGCTCCACGTGACCCCCAAAGCGCGCAAAGAAAAAGCAAAATAAACAGAGACTCTGGGGCGCCCTCACGTGTCACCACGTGACCCCCTAATGGGTATTCTAATAAACCAGAGCATGAACCCCCATCACGTGCCCGCACGTGATGGCTTTCAGAACTAAAAGTGTTAAGCACTTATCTGTAGAACAAAATAAAGAGAAGAAGGGCGCTCTCACGTGTTACCACGTGACCCCTCTTGCCTTAGTGTTTAACACTAAATTGAAACTCTGTATCCAGTGTTTAACACTGATTCTCCTTAGTGTTTAACACTAATTTGGAAAACTCTATCTGAAGTGTTTAACACTGATTTGCTTAGTGTTTAACACTAATTTGAAAACTCTGTTCCCAGTGTTTAACACTGATTTTCTTAGTGTTTAACACTAATTTGGAAAACTCTATCTGAAGTGTTTAACACCGATTTGCTTAGTGTTTAACACTAATTTGAAAACTCTATTCCCAGTGTTTAACACTGATTTTTTTAATGTTTAACACTAATTTGAAAACTCTGTTCACAGTGTTTAACACTGATTTGTCTTAATGTCTAACACTAATTTGAAAACTCTGTTCCCAGTGTTCAACACTGATTATCTTTTAGTGTTTAACACTAACTTGTTGATCTCACTCCCGGTGTTCAACACTGTTGGTCTCTGGTGTTCAACATCAGCTTCAGCCCAATTGGTTAAGTTTCTAGAGGCAAAGCCTCTCCTTCAATGGACCAACAGAGGGCCCATACCCTAAACATGATTGGACTTAGCTCAAGCTGGCCATAAGTCCTCAATTCAGACTTAACTGAGCCAATGGGCTTATAATATAATTAATTGGTCTTGGTTCCAAATCGGGCCAAAGACTATTTAATCTACTTTGGTTCAAGGGTACATCTCTTCACTCCTTTGATACTTGGCGTTGTAATTTCTCAACGTCTTCAAAGAGGTGGCGGGTCCTGATGACCATATATTGATACGGACTGTGGGGTCCTTAAACTCATGGACTATGAGGTCCTTAACCTTGACCGTGATGTCTTAAAACTAACATTGAACTGTGGAGTCCTTAAATCCACGGACTACGACGTCCTTAACCTTGACCGCCACGTCTTAAAACTAACAATGGACCGCAATGTCCTTAAACTACCCATGGACCGCAATGTCCTTAAACTACCTATCGACCGCAATGTCACTAAACTAAACAACAGGGCTCCCTTAATTGCTTTCTTGTTGGATCTAAACGATCCCGTTAAGTTGATCTTAGTCTAAAAACTAGACTGACGTATCCTTAACTAACGTTTAAGTCGATCTTAGTCTCAAACGAGGCTAATGTATCCTTAAACCCAAACCCCCAAACCCAAATCTAAGATAATACGGATTTGGACTAGTCCACGCCCTACGGGCGACGACATAACTCAGTGTTCGTATACAATCCACGTGCAACCAAACACAAAACAAACACACACGACACGAAGTAACCATATGGAGAAGGAGAAAGTTGTTACCGCAATGCGGTAGCGTAATTAACTGCAAGGGCTTGCGCCTGCAGGGAAGAGCGTCCCCACAATCAAAAACCCCTCAAGCGAGGGGGGATCTGACAAAGTCTGCTACATCGGACGCATCCGTTTAAACCTTCGATATATGGCGCCATAAATCAACTTGGTATCTTCGGAGAGGTAGACGGATAGCACCAATTAGCATCTGTCCCGAATCTCAGGCAAGACGTCATGTCGCACCGTCTTTCGGAGGGGAACAGATTCTGGCACTCCCGGTGGGACCTTTTCCTCTTTCCACTCCACATTTCGTGTGTCGTGTTCGCGAACCAAACACGGCTCACTAATGGTTGCCCTTGGGCTTTAAGGTACTAAGATTTGGCGTTTTGCTTATTGCAGAAAGCAAAGAATCAATGGCTTCCGCTTGTGCGAAATGCTCCAACTGCAACTGCAACCGGCGCTCCGCCTCGCCAGGAGGTATAGCCTACGGGCCCCAAGCTGCTTCGCTGTTCACAATGCCCGTGGAACAGGTCACTCAAGCCACCACCGGGTTGTTTTTCGGGACCATGCTCCCGCCAACGAGCTTCACCGCCCCTGTGCTGACACCGGAAGCTCCCAAGAAGTCGGTCTTTGATCGGCTTACACCTACCGCGGCCCCTCTCAACGGGTCGCCCAACACCAGCGCCTCGGTCTTCTCCAGACTGGGCCAGAACTCTTGTAGGCCCGCAACGGGGCCTGCAATCCCAGAGAAGACCGATCCTAAGAAAATAACCAATCCTGCTCCTGAGGTTGTTAAGGCGGCTTCTCCTGTCCAAAAGTCGGTCTTTACAAGATTGACTGTTCTAGCTCCCGCTCCTGCTACCCAAAGGACATCGGTCTTTAACAGGCTGACGCCAGCAGCACCCCCCACCTACACAGGAGGCAAGACGAGGCTATCGCCCTCACTAAGCCGATTCCTTCAGCACGACACGCTCGACGTCGCTACTGGCGCCGAGTGAGGAAGGCCGGAGGCAACTCTCCTTCTGGGCTAACTCCTCCAGTCCCGACGACAGAAGTTAATGCTGCTGTTCCAACTAAGAACAGCTTTGAGATGCTGAATAAGGTGCGTAGGAATTCTCCTACCGCGGCGCTAAAGAGGTCTCCCCCTCCGCTGAAAAAGGCCGCGGAAATAAAGCCAGAATAGCCCCAATCTCCTCAACGGCTGTCTTCCAAAATCTATAAAGTCTGGCGGCAGACCCGAGACTCGGTGATCGATCCAAATTTCTCCCGCCAGCACAAAAAGCTGAAAATTCAACAGGAAGTCAGTCATCACGCTAAGCCATGAAATGCTGTCTGGGTGCCCACCTCAACGGTCCCCTTAACTTCCACTGCTCATAAAAAGAGGAGGCCGGAGAAGATCCCAGGGCCTGCGACGATAGCTAAAGGCGCTGAGCCCAGACACCCTAAGTCTGGGGCATGATGGTCCATACTGTATACATGGCGTCGGGGAAGGAAGATAGCCGTGCGTCTACAGGGCATAGACCGCTTACGCGGTCGGTGACCAAAGCTCAGGAGCAACAGCAGAAGCTCCAAGAAATGATGACCGCGATGGCCGCACTTACTGGGCCGAAAGAAAGCCCCGAAGTATTATCTGATCAACGCCAGGAGGAAGAAACTGACGCTGAGTTCCTTCGTAGGATACTGGAGAAGAAGGATAAAGAGGCTGCTGAACAAGCAGCTAATATACAACGAATGGCCCTCATGTTCCAGGACATGGTGGGTATGATGATTCAACAAGAGCCCCCTACTGAAGATCCTCCAATCGTTCTCGAAGACGACAGGGGAGAGACGTCAAATCCTCCACCCGCTATGTCAACAGCCAAGGAGGAGACAATCTCCAAGGCTGACCTGGATGAATACATAGCCCAACAGATACGCGTTCACCAAGCGACTGAGGCAGCTGGTCAAGTTGTCAGGACAGGAAGACCATATCCAAGCTGGTATGACCAGATCAAATACCCGCCGGGCTACACAATACCAAAATTCCATGTCTATAAGGGGACAGGAAATCCCCATCAGCATGTGGCTCAGTTCAGGACGCTTTGTGGCAACACTGGTGGAGACGATAAGCTCTTGCTTCGCCAATTCGTCGGTAGCTTATCAGAAACAGCGTTCGAGTGGTATTCTGAGCTCCCGAATGATTCCGTCAAGACGTTCGCCGAAATGGAACTGCTATTCACTCAGCGATTTGCATGCGCCAGCGAACGCACTCCGATAACAGCATTAATTAATGCCAGGGTGAAACCAGGCGAAACGTGGGTCCAGTATGCTATACGCTGGCGAAATTTGTGGTCGAAATGCGAACAACGCATTGAGGAAGCGCCCGCGGTGGGCATGTTCATGGGAAACTTAGACCCTTATTCGACTATCTCCCAGTTCATGATGTTCTTTAAGCCAACCACGTTCCAGGCTTTAATCGACAAGTTGGCCCAGATGGGTCATAGACCATCTCCCCCGAAGCCGGAGCCTCGGAGTGACAAGGGTAAAGGGAAGGCAACCTTCGTCGCGAATGCTCAGCAGCAACCCAGTGCCCCAAAGCTGGCGGACCAACTGGAAGAAAGACGCCGGTATTATAATGAGAAGATGAAGCGCCCCTACTCGTTCCCACGAGATAAGACAAAACGGTTATTCGAGCTGGTCGTACGCAACAGGCTTATCAAATTGCCAAACCCAAGGCGACCGCCACAACCCACTGAGGTGAATAATCCTAATTATTGCCCTTACCATCAAACGGTAAGCCATCTGATTGAGGATTGCTTCGTCTTCAAAGGATGGATTGAGGATCAATACCTCCAGGGAAAGTTTGCGCTGTCCAAAAAGTGGAAGGTGAACCCGCCACAGCCGCATACTCCTAAGAAGACAGACGCATCATGGGCAACTTGTTCCTTTATTGAAGAAGCTCTATGGGAGGTCGTGCTATCAGCTAAAACCAAAAGGATGCTGAGTGATCTTCATGCGTGCCCAGCAGTCGAATGGAAGAACCCGCTTGAACCTCAAATCATCAAAAGGATGCTGAAGCCACGTCCAACTACAAAGAGCGGTGGTGATGGCCCAAATACTCATACCCAACCGTTAAAATCTTTGAAGAAAAAGAAGAAGAAGTCCAAGAAGCCCGTGAAGCCTGGAGACAAGCGCACGGACTTGCAGAAACAGATTGACGCGCTGGAGGAGTACAATCAAAAGGCGCGGACTCCCGTCACACTGCAAGAGTTCCTCAACCATGTCTTTCAGGAGGAAGATGATGGAGAAAGCTCGTCGGATGAATCCGAGGGTTATGTGGCGAGTTGTCATGTGATCTCCCACTCGTTTACATACAATGACAAAACTCTTGGCACTAAGAAACTGGGGGCAGAGCCTGAGCCGGAGCTTGTGCGGCCAACAGAAGAAATGATTGACGCCTTTCTAGACGAGATTCGTTTGAAAAGTAAAGCCGACCAAGAGCGTGAGATGGCCGCGTCAGAAGGAGACAACCGCAAGCGACTAAACGAAAGAGTCAAAGCACTCCCGCCAGATCAAAAGACATCTCATGCGGGTAAAAACATATTCAAGACGAGGAAAAGGTTTGCCAAGGCCATATCGATGGGAATGAAGCTACCACCCTCGGAAGAAAACACGCTCAATGGGGCGGAGAGGCGCTCTAATTATTGCTCATATCATCGGAGGATTTCGCACCCCACTGAGGAGTGCGACGCTTTTAAGATGCGGTGGCAAGGATATGTTGCTCACCGGCAACATTTTAAGCGCATGAAACGCAAGACTCGTCGGGAACAAAAAAGTACGACCAAAGGGCGCAAAAGGACTGCCGGCAACTGTTACATGGTTAACGCCGGAGGATCACAAGTTCTCACCTTTGGGAGCGACTCTGATGAAGAAATGGCTCTGGGCCCTCTCTTTAAAGAATCCGTTTTAGGGAAAGAGGAAGAACCAGAGGCCTGCGAAAACATTCAGCTGCGCAATCGCACGGTCCCGAAAAAGAATCTCGGACCCGCAAATAGAAAAGATAAGGGAAAGGGGAAGGTCACTGAGGATATCACCTTAGATGATCAAGTCATGAAAGAGTTGACTGCCAAAGACCCTCCTAGGAAGGGTAAGGTGGACTATAACATCCTAGCACACCTAAGGAAACTACCTTCACAGCTCAGCATTTTCGACGCCATCCTGTTATCAAAGGAAGCGAGAGATTCATTAATCAAGGCGTTACAAGAGCCCGAACAATTCCAAGCCTTCCTCGCCGAAGAAAGGATGAAGGATGAACTGGAAGAAGTGCACACGGCCGGCATCATTTTCGGTGACGAAGACCTTCTCCTCGGGACGCGCGACCACAACCGTCCCCTATACGTCTCCGGATATTGCTACGATATCAAAATAGGCAAAATCCTGGTTGATAATGGATCCTCCGTCAATCTCCTTAATGTTCGGGTGTTGAAGGAGATCTGCATGAGCGTTCAGCACCTCGCTCGTGACAAAATTACCATCTCCGGTTTCGATTCCCAGTCATCACGGACTCTCGGATCCGTGATATTAACATTACGCTTCGGACTACTTGTTACAGACATCAAGTTTCACGTTATTGACGCCAAGACCTGCTACAACGCCTTACTCGGTCGTCCTTGGTTACACGAGTACAACATCATCCCTTCTATACAGCATCAGTGTATGAAGTACTTTAAGGATGGTTTTGAGTATACCGTAACAGGTGAGCTGAACCCATTCTCCATGAACGAAGTCCGCAAATACGAAGATGCAAAGTACTTTTTGCCAGATTTCGAGGATACAGAGAGATGTCGCAAACCGGAGAACAAAGCCGCCGCCACCATTCCTGTTTTCGGGAGTGATACCGAAGAAGAGGAGGAGATAGTTTACGCTGGGCCGTCTCGACGCAACACCCCGGGACCGTCCGCCCGCATATTGATCTTCGGAAGCGACTCAGAAGATGAGGTTAATGCCGTGTTCTCCAGTCGGCCGTCAATACAAGCATTCCCTGGCGATAATCAAAGTTTGCAAATCACCATGGTGCCGCGGGAACACTACAAAGACCTTGACACACTTGGAGCTTACAATGTGCAGGACCTGCAGGCGTTTTACGTCCCTCCCAGGCGAAAGGGTGAAAAGGCGATCCTGTTCTATCGATCCTCGGAAACAAGAGTGGAGAAAGAGATCTGGCATGGCGCGGATTCTACACTTGACAAGCTTCAACCCATCCGTTTGCCCAGATACTACACAAACGGACTAAAAAGGCTATTGAAGCGCCAGGGGATACCCTTAAAACAGACTATTCGACAAGTTCGATTCTATAACAGGATTTGTGATGTCCTTTTGACCCAGCGCAAATTGCCCAACGGGAGAATAGAAACGCTCGGGCTTGGATATGTGAGATCCGGGAAACGGGAGCGAGTCCACAGTAGCTACGCCATATATAACTTCGATGAGGAAGGGGACGCCCTGTCGGGAAATGCCAACCCCTCATCAAAACTAGATCCCGCAATCAAAATGCCGAATCCGTCATTTGAAGAACGAATGGACAAGTTTATCAGGAAGGCGGGTCAAAAAGCTCGAGACGACCATAGTCGCGAAATGGCCATCTACGAGAAAGCCAGGACGCAACGTCTGTTTCAACAGGCTGCAAAAGACGAAGATCCTCCTCTATGTCGATCCATTGCGCAAAAAGCCCAACGCAGAGGTAGAAATAAGTCAAGAGGCGGAAAAAGGAGCCGACAGCAACGATGCAGGATTAAAGAGTCATGTGATCGGTTATTGCGCGGTCCGGACTTGTCCCTCATGAAGAAGATGAGTCGAGCGTATTCCTTCCCTCAAGAAAAGACGAAGAAGATACTCGATCTCGCTATGAAGCACCGAATGATCACACTTCCGGAGTCTAAACACCCTGAGCAAGCTAACGAGGTCACTCATCCGGGCTATTGCTCTTATCACCGAGCTATAGGACACCCTATCGAAGACTGCTTCACCTTTAAAAACTGGGTGGAAGACCAGTACCAGCAATGCAGGTTTGCTTTATCCAGCAGCTGGAGGGTGACACCGCCACGAAAGCACGACCCCAAAGCCACAAGAGCAGAACCAGATCCACAACGGTCTTGGAAGCGAGCTCATACCTGTCATATGATAACGATATCAAAAGAAAAGCCCGAGAATATGAATGACTTTCCCTGGTGCTTCGAAAACAATGACGATGAGGTAGTCTCAGAATTTCCACTAGCGCCGAAAGAGCTGGAAGATGGCATACATACTACTGCAGATAACCTCAGGAAAATTGAGTTGGGAACGACGAACGACCCACGACCGACGTTCGTCAGCGAGTTGCTATCTAAAGAAAGGGTGGCCGAGTTAAAAGACGTGCTTGTGCAGCATAGAGATTGCTTCGCATGGAATTATTCTGAAATGCCAGGACTAGATCCAGAAATTGTTGTGCATAAATTGGCAATATCCCCGGACGTCAAGTCAGTCAAACAAGCGCCGAGAAGAATGCGGCTCGAGCTTGAGATGAGCATCAATGCCGAAGTCAAGAAGCTGATCGACTCTGGCTTCATCCAAGAAGTTCAATACCCTGACTGGATCGCCAACATCGTCCCGGTAATGAAGAAAAATGGGACAGTACGCATATGTGTGGACTTCCGAGATCTCAATAAAGCCTGTCCGAAGGACGATTTCCCAGTGCCGGTCACTGAGCTGATGATAGATAATACGTCCACTCATGAAGTTTTCTCTTTCATGGACGGTTCATCAGGATACAATCAGATAAAGATGCATCCCGAAGACCAGAAACACACCGCTTTCCGGACTCCTTTGGGTATATTTGGCTACAAAGTTATGCCTTTTGGTTTAAAGAACGCCGGCGCCACCTATCAGAGGGCCATGACAAAGATCTTCGATGGTCTTATACACAAGATCGTCGAATATTATATCGACGACCTCGTAGTGAAAAGCAAGTCATATGAGGAACACCTCGAGCATCTGAAGACTGTATTTCAACGCCTTCGGCAATACAATTTGAAGATGAATCCCCTCAAATCCGCATTCAGAGTTTCCTCGGGTAAATTCCTGGGATTCATCATCCGACACCGAGGTATCAAAATAGATCCATCCAAGATCAAGGCGATCATGGAAATACCTCCGCCGAGAACTCTCAAACAGTTGCGGTCTCTCCAAGGGAAGCACGCGTACATCCGGCGGTTTATCGCCAACCTGTCAGGCAAGTGTCGTCCTTACAGCCACCTGATGAAGAAGGGAACTCCATTCGTCTGGAATCAAAAATGCCAGAGCGCGCTGGATGAGATCAAGCAATACCTGCAGAACCCGCCGGTGTTAGCTGCTCCGGTTAAGGAAAAGCCCCTTATTCTTTATACAACAGCCCTCGAAGGTTCCTTGGGCGCATTATGGGCACAAGAGAACGACCAAGGGAAGGAGAGAGCGCTCTACTATCTGAGTTGAGTCCTACTAGGGGCAGAAAGCAACTACTCCCCTATTGAAAAACATTGCCTGGCGTTAATCTTCGCGATAACAAAGCTCAGGCACTATGCGTTGGCGCATGAGGTCCGTCTCATTTCGAAAGTGGACCCTCTTAAAATATTTAATGTCAAAGGCTATATTAACGGGACGACTCGCTAAATGGGCCCTGCTCTTGATGGAGTTTTCGATAACTTATCAACTTCTCAAGGCAGTGAAAGGCCAGGCCATCGCCGACTTCCTCGCTGAGCATCCGGTACTGGCCGACTCTCCTTTGAATTGCGAACTGCCAGACGAACACGCGTTTGATGCGATCGATGGCGGTAATATCTGATGGGAGCTGTATTTCGATGGAGCATCTTCCGTGAAGAAGCGCAAACAAAGCACCCCTATAATCAAATCAGGGGTCGGTCTTATCTTCGTAACTCCACAGGGAGGGATAATGCGCTTCGCTTTCTCCTTAACAGAGCCGAGGACGAACAATGAAGCCGAGTACGAAGCTTTGATAGCAGGCCTCGAGATCGCCATCGACATGGGAATTGAAAACCTCATCATATACGGAGATTCCCAACTGGTCGTTAGTCAAGTAAACGGCGACTACCAGACATGCAAGCCAGAGCTGGTGAAGTACGGCGAGAAAGTGCAGCAACTGTTGACCCAAATCCCCTCCTACACCTTGGAAAGCATACCGCGTGCCGAAAATAGCAAAGCGGATGCATTAGCCAAGCTAGCTAAAGAACTAGCTGATGAGAACCTCGATGATGTAAGAATCGTGGTATAAAGCCGTCGGGTTCTTGCTCCGGCAAAAATATCTCCGGAATCGTCCGAGGAAAAGGAAGCGACCGAGCAGAAGGCCATGCGAATAAAAGACCAAGAAACGGCCGAAGATTGGAGAGAAGTCTTCATAGATTACTTCAAATGCCGTCGAACGCCCGAAGATGCGTCCTCAAGACATCAGCTTATGAAACGAGCTCTGTCTTTCGCCCTCGTCAACGATACTCTGTATAAAAGGTCGTTCGATTCTTTGTGGTTGAGATGCCTGGCACCTGTCGAAGCGAAAAGGGTCGTTCAGGAAGTTCATGACGGACTCTGCGGTTCTCACCAAGCGGGCCCAAAGATGAAGTTGAAGATCAAACGAATGGGTTATTATTGGCCCATAATGATCCAGGACTGCCTCGAGTATGCGAAGCAATGCCACTCATGCCAAATTCATGGGGACTTCATCCACCAGCATCCAAATCCGCTTCATCCAACGGTGGCTAGCTGGCCATTCGAAATGTGGGGAACTGACATAATCGGCCCCATCGAACCAGCATCATCCAGGGGACATCGTTTTATCCGGGCGACGACTGATTACTTCTCTATATAGGCAGAAGCAGTACCGTTAAGGGAAGTGAAGACGGAAAATATTCTCCATTTCTTCAAGACGCATGTCATTTATCGGTTTGGAACTCCACGACGGATTATTTCTGATAACGGGCCAGCCTACAGAAGTCACAAGATCAGCCACTTTGCACAACAGCATAATATAGACTGGAGGTATTCCTCGGTTTATAATCCGCGAGCTAACGGTCTAGCCGAGGCCTTCAACAAGACCTTGAAGAAGATCATGAAGAAAACGGTGTCCCGAAATAAGAAGGACTGGCACGAGAGACTGCAGGAGGCTCTCTGGGCATACCGAACTACGTTCAAAACGACCACGAACACAACGCCATACGCGTTGGTGTTTGGTACAGAAGCAGTACTCCCCCTCGAGATAGAGTTACCCTCTCTACGAGTGGCAATCCACTACGAGCTAACAGATGAAGAAAATGCTTACCTTTGGCTTGAGGAGCTTGATGCCCTTGATGAAACCCGGCTCATAGCGCAACAAAACCTGGAGGCTTACAAAGCAAAGATGACGCGCTCATACGAAAAATTGACCAGGCCGAGGATGTTCCGCCAAGGCGAACTCGTGCTAATTGTCAAAAGACCTATGATCCCCAATCGCGCCAAGCGGGGAAAATTCGAGCCAAACTTTGAAGGCTCGTACATCATAAACAAGGTCTACCAGGGTGGAGCGTATCTACTCATGGATATGCATGGTGAAAGGCCTTTCAGGCCAGTGAACGGTCGCTTCCTGAAGAAATACTACGCTTAACGGGTCAAGGTCTAGGTCAATGATAGATGACGACGACTATGTCCGCTCGCTATCTTCCTAAGCCCGAACTCTAGGTAGTAACCAGCATCCTTAATGGCGGACCGAAACGTCCTTAAACTAATGGCGGAACGAAATGTCCTTAAACTAACAACGGACCGAAACGTCCTTAAACTAACAATGGACCACTATGTCCTAAAGCTAGCCGTTGACCGAGACGTCGATAAACTACGGTGGATTACAATACCTCAAAGCCAATATAAAAAAATAATAATAATAAAATAAAAACGGTATGTCCATAAGCAAAATGGGCACGGATGAAAACCCGAAAGGGCTCCATGAGTAAGAATAGCAGGGCTACCGGCGAGTGTTTGTGAAAACCCGAAACGGCGCGACCTCGTTAATGGACACTTGCAGGGTCCTCACGACCTTGTAAGGAGAAACCACCTGAGTGAGATCCTTACGACTCACAAGGGAGCAACACACTTAGGAGTCCTCACGATTCCTAGGGAGAAATTACACTTGCGAGATCCTCACGACTCGTAAGGAGAACTCTCTTATGGGACCCTCACGGCTCATAAGGTTTGAAAGTCTTAAGTTACAGAGACCTAAACTTGTTCTTAAGCAAACCCCCCACAACCTTCGATATTGCCCTATAAGTGGCTCAATACTGGCCCTTGTATACAATCCACAGGCGCGAATAAACATTTCCCCAGCAAAGTCCCACCCGTGACTAGGGATATGTCCATATGGTGAGCAACCCTTGTAAGTCCTCTCGACTTATGAGGAGAAGACCCTTTTGTAAGATCCTTACGACTTGCAAGAGGACATGCACTTAGGAATCCTCACGATTCCCAAGGAGAAAACACACCTACAAGATCCTCACGACTTGTAGGGAGAAATACCTTTGTGAGACCCTTACGGCACATGAAGTCAAAAGCCTTAGTCGACAGGCCTCTTAACCCTGTTTACTAAGCCACCTTTATTCAACATCGACAGAGGCAAATGATGATTCGCTCCTGGCAACATCCCAGTTGTAGCGGTGCTGATGCCAAAATCGGTGTCTAAAATCCAAGCTTGCAGCGAAAAGGGCAGCGAGCCACACATGTATACGAAATAGCCGAAATGATGGGGCAACTTGCAATAAAAAGCAGCAAGTAAAAATGTATGCATGAGAAATAGCCGAAATGATTGGGCAACTCGCAATAAAAAAGCAGCGAGTAAAAATAAAATAAATAGCCGAAATGATTGGGCAACTCGCAATAAAAAAGCAGCGAGTAAAAATAAAGTAAATAGCCGAAATGATTGGGCACCGCGAAAAATAGCCGAAATGATGGGGCAATCGCGACCTTCGCGATATAAAAGCTGAAATGATAGAGCATCGCGGAAAAAGAAATAAAATAAAAATGAAATCCACGCCCTACAGGTGATATTACATCAATCCCTGTATACAATCCAGGGGCGCAAACAAAGAAGGAATCGCACTCCTCCTCTCCCAGGTTTCATCAGAAGAAGAAGCCAAATCTCGATGAGTCACAGATAGCCTAGAGACTATCTTGACATTCGTCTCATTGCAGCAGACACAATATCAAGCAAAGCGGAACAGCGGCAATTCCTAGTTCCATGACTCGACGGCGTACAGATGACCGAGAGTCGAATCCCAACTCCGCGAAATGCGGATACAATCAATAAAATTCCTGGTCGCATGGAACGCGGATAACGTCACTCTTTGACCCCGTGGAAAACGTCCAGAGCGGAGCCTGGTCCCCGCAGAGCACGGCAGTGAACCCGTGTGAAGCATCCAGAGCGGAGCCTAGTTCTCGCCGAACACGGCAGTGAACCCGTGTGAAGCATCTAGTGCAAAATTCCTGGTCACGTGGAACGCGGATAATGTCACTCTTTGACCCTGTGGAAAACGTCCAGAGCGGATCCTGGTCGTCACAGAGCACGGCAGTGAACCTGTGTGAAGCATCCAGTGCGGAGCCTAGTCCTCGCCAAGCACGGCAGTGAACCCATGTGAAGCATCTAGTGAAAATTCCTGGTTACGTGAAACGCGGATAACGTCATTCTTTGACCCCGTGAAAAACGTCCAGGGCGGATCCTGGTCCTCGTAGAGCACGGCAGTGAACCCGTGTGAAGCATCCAGAGCGGAGCCTAGTCCTCGCCAAGCACGGCAGTGAACCCGTGTGAAGCATCTAGTGCAAAATTCCTGGTTACGTGAAACGCGGATAACGTCACTCTTTGACCCCGTGAAAAACGTCCAGAGCGGATCCTGGTCCTCGCAGAGCACGGCAGTGAACCCGTGCGAAGCATCCAGAGTGGAGCCTAGTCCTCGCCGAGCACGGCAGTGAACCCGTGTGAAGCATCTAGTGCAAAATTCCTGGTTACGTGGAACGCGGATAACGTCACTCTTTAACCCCATGGAAAACGTCCAAAGCGGATCCTGGTCCTCGCAGAGCACGGCAGTGAACCCGTGTGAAGCATCCAGAGCGGAGCCTAGTCCTCGCCGAGCACGGCAGTGAACCCGTGTGAAACATCTAGTGCAAAATTCCTGGTCACGTGGAACGTGGATAATGTCACTCTTTGACCCCGTGGAAAACGTCCAGAGCGGATCCTGGTCCTCGCAGAGCACGTGTCATGCCCCGCTTCCCAAAATACGGAATACGAGGGGTAGACAAGGCCAACCATGCTCCTACGGTCAAAGAAATGCCCTGTCGTACTGACACTTCGGCTTCTAGTTTTTCATGGTAAACAGTAAATGATGCGCAGGTAATGAGAAATGCAGTAACTGAATGAAACGATGTAAAGAACTGACCTGAGGGGGAAACAAACGAATATAACTCTGGATAGCAATTCGAGGAGTCTGTGATACACGTCTAGTTCTGGTCCAGGCTAAATCTTCTCCTCACACTGAGCATGCATACTCAGGTCGTCAGAGCAATACAATAGCAATATAATATATAAAATCATGTGACAATTCTAACAGTGATAATAGATATATATAACAGTAGATCAATGGCAGTATGGTTATTAACATGCAGTAATCAATGCAGTGGAACAGTAAAAGCAGTAGAACGATATGCCACGTATGTCAACACCGTAAGTAAGATATATCAATGCCAGTATCCCTATCAGTCTCTAAGTCTCACTGTACAGGCCACTAAGCCTATCGTCAGTCTAAGTGTGAGAGTCAACCACTCGTGAGTGTCCTCGACCCAAGGGTAGAACCCAAAGGCAAGGGACCACGGGCCCAACATGTATATCACGGTAATAATCATGTACCCTGTAAATCTCCATATATCTCCCTAAATATATAAACCGGCATGGGACTCTCGAGATTCTGTTGAACTCATACTCAAACTACCCCACACCTCGTGGTCTACATCAAACGCTAACCATAATCCTAAATACCAATCGGTCTGTGACAAGTCTGCGGGAGAACTGGAGGCAGGACCTCCATCAAGCACGTCCCGACTAATACCTAAGATAAATGGCAGTGTCTGGTGCCTTATCTGTGACACCCGTGCACGAGCTTTCATAAGTGTCCCATACCACTTATAGTCACACGTACACACGTCCCACAGACGTCGACAATGCAATAGAATAATAAGGTTCACTGATTGTGTACAAGTACGTATCACTTCCACTTAATCACTTATACACGAACACTAACGTACTTGCCACAATCATCACTAATACCTAACACTGGGTAATGCACGTTATCACTGGGTTATCGATGCAATGACATGTGTATGATATGATGCGTGAACAGTATATAAAGCATGTTTAGGATGTCATGAATTAGTAATCTACCGCTTGAATAATGTATCATAAATCCTACGGTTACAGTTTAGCGAAATGATAAACATGTAATAATTAGTATGTTCAGTTATCTATCCATCGAATTTAGTTTCACGCCAATCGGGTTTCAGGATCATTAGTTATGGCCATTTCATTTTAAGCGTTCACGGCTGGAAATCTGGTTTCAGAATCAGAAATCCGTTTCACAACGCATTTTAATCCCAGTTGGGATCAGATTTTAGCGATGCTACAGTTGTATGAATTATAGGGTTTTCAGTAAGGTTTTCAACGCAACAGACGGATCTTCAATCACATCGTACGTCAGGAGTTATACACTGTTTAACATTAATATGTCATCTCAGAATCTGTTCTGGACTGTTATACGTCCACATTTATTAAATTGCAGATTAAATAACAAAATATAACGAAACAGGATGAAACCACTTGTGTTGTCTATCTAACACATTCACCTATAATATATAGTGGAGTTCCGCAACCTACGAGTTAAGGAAACAGAGTGGTGTTCATTACGGGACAGTAAACAACATCTGGAGTCGCTCTGGACTGCAGTTCAGCGTCGCACTCCGATCCAAATATTGTCACATTTTAAGTACAAAAAGTCTGGAAACTAGTATAGGGTTAACGTTCGTTGAGTTGGCTTCGATTTGAGCCCTCGAACGCATCATTCCAATGTGTATATAATTTATGGCGATTTTAACGGTTTTCAGGTACAATAAAATTCCAGTTTTACAAGTAAACTTGGGGGTAGTCGTTTTAATCGTTAGTGGTCATAATTTCCAGCAAAATTTGTACAAGGTGTTCATCACTACACGGGCCAAGACAGACAATCTAGTTCCGTCAAATTAGACAAGTAATTTCATTGGGATCACACATCAAACAGTTGCATCGTATAATTTATCGAGGATATTTAGTAGAGAATTTATAAAATTATAGTTCGTAACTAATACAAATTAGCATGTAGCAAGTATAAAACTTGCCTGGACACGTCTCGGGGATGTACGGTGACGGTGACGTCACGAACGCGCGACACGCGCGCGCACGGCAACTTGACTTGGCTCGAACTCGAGTCTCGGCAGCGGCGGCTTGGTTACTGGGGTCTTGACGGCGAGGGTGGTGGTCGTTGGTGTGGGGTTGCTCGCTGTGGTGGCCGGTAGAGAGAGTGTTAGAGAGAGAGAGAGTACTGAGAAGAGAGAGAGAGAACTGAGAGAGAGAGGGAGAAGAACAGAGAGGGAGAGATAACAGGAGAGAGAAAGAGAGTGCCGAGGGAAGGTAAGAGAGAGAGAGAGAGAAAGTGAGAGAGGGGAGACAGAGAGGTTGAGGGAGAGAGAGAAAGCATTAGAGAGAGAGAAAGAGAAACACAGAGAGTGAGGGAGAGATAGAGCTGAGAAAGAGAGAGATGAGATAAAGAGAGAGAGATATCAGTGAGTGAGGAGGTCGGGTAAGGGAGGCCGTCGGCGACGTGGGGGGGTCGTGTTGATGCTCTGTCCAGCGGCGGGGGATGACGGCGTTGATGGAGGCAACGGGTTGGGTGCGCAGGAGGAGGAAGTCGAGGGAGAGAGGGAGTGGGGAGCTCGGGTTTGATGGTGGTCGAAAGTGGAGGTGAGGGAAAGATGAAGAGAGGTCGTGGTCGTCGCCGTCAGGGCGTGCGACGTCGGTTGCTTGGTGATAGGGAAAATGGGTGTGCAGTGGGTATGGGTGAGGGAGTACGAGGGAGGAGAAGTGATGAGAGTTGGAGGGATGAGTAGGTGATTGCGAGGGTAACGGCGCACGGGCGTGGCCGACAAGAGCGTGGGCGTGGGCGGAGGAGGCGGCGTGGGTTACGGCGAAGGAATGGGTCGCGAGCGGGAAGAATATAGCCGTTGGAGATGAAGGAGGGATGGGTAGTGGGCCGAGTCGGGTAGGCAGCGCGGGCGGGAGTGAAGCGGGCCGGGGAAAATATAAGGGAATTTGAGAAGGGAAGAGGGCTGGGCCGGAAAGTTGGGCCAGAGAATTTTAAATGAAAATTCATTGGAGAATATAGGAAAAGGGCCAGGGAAAATGTTGGGCTGGGGCTTGGGGTTGGATAAAAGAAAATGGGTTTAGAATAAATTTATAAATAGAATTGTAAATAAAATAAATAGAATTATAAATAAAATAAATAGAATTATAAAGTAACAAAATACAGATTTTGGTATAAAAGGGGCTGGGTATTATATCATACCACCCTTACAAAAATTTCGTCCTCGAAATTTAAAAGAAACAACCAGCTATAAAATAATAAGCGAAGAGTTATCATATCGAACACTAATACATATTGATTTACTTAAAACGGGTAGAAAAAATTTTGAAGGTACATATATATATATATATATATATATATATATGTGTAAGAACCACATACAAAAAATAGGTCTAATAAGTATAATGCAGGAACACTATAAGAGCAACTACAAGTATACGAGAATATAGGTAACAATAACGAACAATAATGATCAAGGCGTGTTCGATAAAAGTCGAAACCCAAATATGTGCACATCTAAGCCTATCAAAAGCAAGCAGAAATAATAAGTATAAGGCTCAACCATTTATAATATTAATCATAGGCACAAAACCCGAAAATAATGTAACGACCATAAAGTAATGAAAATTAGTCGGTAGGTTAAAACATTTTAGGATAATGTATCGATAAAAATAGGTTTAAAATAATTTAGAAAACTTGTATATTGAAATTAAGAAACATGGACCAAAAGTATGCGCGGTGTAAAGTTGCGCTACTGAAAACTGAGGGTAATAGTAGTGTGCTTACCATATATAAAACTAATTAGTCAATAACACGCACTCTTCGATAAATACAAAATACTGAAAACCAAATTTCGAATAATAAAGTCCCTAAATATATATAGGGTAATAGGAAAACACACAAAATGTACAGGGCTAGCTAGGGCAAGGATTACAAGGAAGTGTGGATCATTCAAAGGTCGGTGTGTGGCGGCTTTAGACTGAAGATCAAGGAGATTGGGATCGGGTTCGTACAAGGAGTATGGGTGAGCAACAAAGGACTACAAGGGACAGGTATGGGGAGGATAACGGTCGGTACATCATATGAATCAAGAATTTGAAGGGTCAGTGAACTCGAAAATTTCACAAAAATTTCTCCTCCCAGAATGAATCTCAAACGAGGCACAGACGAAGAATGAATGGTGGCCCATTCCAAGGATCAGGGTGCGGTACCCTTTTAATCGAAACGAGGGTGAAAACAATACAATGAGTAGGGGTGGACAGTCAGGGATCTCAGCAGGAAAATAAATGGATATGAGTAATAATCAAGCATCAGGTGAACCAATAATCAAAAGGTTTACGAACTCAGAAAATTTATTTCATTCAAGGCAATTTGAAACAAGGCACCCTCGAAAAGTAACAGACGGCCCTAAACTATACACAGATTTATGTGGCCAGAGAAAACAACATCAAAAAAATTCCGTCAGCCACGATTGTGGAGATTCAGCAGGTTGCGGTAGGCTCGCGCACTCAGGTAGGGACGTCCGTTTCCATGTCGCCTCGGAGGGACCGCCATTGGGAATCCTTCCACAGTAGGGTCTTGATCTTCTGGTCCTTCTTCCTCGGCTGGAGCTTCTACATCGAGGTCTGATTCCATGTGATTCTCTTCTTCTGGATTCTCTTCCATGGGATTTTCCTCCACTGGATTTTCTTCTATCGGGTCTTCCTCGGGATCTTCCTCCATCGGGTTCTCTTCAGGGTCTCCTCCCTCTTCATCGGAATCGTCTATCATGTTAAACTCTGGGGCGACTGCTCCTTCGTCTTCGGAATCGCTGTTCCCGAAAATGGCCTGGGGATCGTTGATCTCATCATCAGAACTCATCAGCGTGCGGTCTAAGGAAACGCAAGACTGTGCATCCTCATCTAGATGCGGCGCTGCTCCAGGGTGGGCCATGGCCTGAAAACAAAGAATCATGATTAGAAAATGGAACACATCAAGAAAATAATTAAGTGTACGAAGTATAGAAAGATATGCGGTGGCAGAAACTGAAAGATCAGGATTCAAGTTTTATTGCAATTCAATTAAAAGTTCAACGGATACAAGATTTCAAACGGAAAGAAATATTTATAAAAGGATGACAACATTATTACTGAAAGTAGAAAAACATGAAAATTCTTCTTTGATCACTAGACCGCTGCATCCTCGTCACGCGAATTGAATCCTGTGTTGGGTCCGCTTTATCCTCGAAGTGCGAACTACGCAATAATCGTCACTCGGCAGAAGTGGAGAATGTGGACGAATCTCCTCCCTGTAGCTCTTTCCTTTTTGGGTAACCGTTGATAAGATGTCCGCTGGATCCGCAAATCAAACATTTCCCTTGGGCACGGCGACAATCCATCTGAAGATGTCCTGGCCTCTTACAGTACCCACAACATGGGGTCTTCTGCCGCTTCTGTCTCGGGGAAACAAATTGGCGCTTCATCTTCTTCTCTTTTCCTCGTCTAACGGGGATCCCTTTATGATTGGAGACTCCCGCTGATGTCTGATTCACCTGCCTTCTCAGTCCTTCAGCTAACAAGTCGTTTGTTCGCTCCTGGGCTTCCTTTAAACCTTGCAGTACACTCAGGATTTCAACAGTGTGATTCTGAGGAGCGGAGATAGAGGAAGAGTCGTTGGAGGACATGATCCTAAAACAGTAATTTTGAGAACGATATAAGGCACAAGCTATAAGAATATAATATGGATTGGACAAAGGTTCAAGAATATCAGATGTGATGAAATCCATTACAAGCGGAAAAATCAACTGTATGACTCCAAGTCACTTAAACAGAGTATGGTAGTGTAATCGTGATGCAGTTCACAATTACAACCACGAAACTTTGCCAAGTTACCCGAAACCCTAGCGGATGGATAACAGACTACACAATATGAATAAGGATCAAGAATAACAAGTTTACAATCTAGACCAAGGGATGTCTTAGATTGTCCAGCAATACACGGAAAACTGCAATCCCAATCGAAGCGAAACCTGGGCTCTGATACCAACTAAACCATGTCACACCCCGCTTCCCAAAATACGGAATACGAGGGGTAGACAAGGCCAACCATGCTCCTACGGTCAAGGAAATGCCCTGTCATAGTCACACTTCGGCTTATAGTTTTTCATGGTAAACAGTAAATGATGCGCAGGTAATGAGAAATGCAGTAACTGAATGAAACAATGTAAAGATCTGACCTGAGGGGGAAACAAACGAATATAACTCTGGATAGCAAGTCGAGGTGTCTGTGATACACGTCTAGTTCTGGTCCAGGCTAAATCTTCTCCTCACACTGAGCATGCATACTCAGGTCGTCAGAGCGACACAATAGCAATATAATATATAAAATCATGTGACAATTCTAACAGTGATAATAGATATATATAACAGTAGATCAATGGCAGTATGGTTATTAACATGCAATAATCAATGCAGCGGAACAGTAAAAGCAGTAGAACGATATGCCACGTATGTCATCACCGTAAGTAAGATATATCAATGCCAGTATCCCTATCAGTCTCTAAGTCTCACTGTACAGGTCACTAAGCCTGTCGTCAGTCTAAGTGTGAGAGTCAACCACTCATGAGTGTCCTCCACCCAAGGGTAGAACCCAAGGGCAAGGGACCACGGGCCCAACATGTATATCACGGTAATAATCATGTACCCTGTAAATCTCCATATATCTCCCTAAATATATAAGCCAGCATGGGACTCCCGAGATTCTGTTGAACTCACACTCAAACTACCCCACACCCCGTGGTCTACATCAAACGCTAACCATAATCCTAAATACCAATCGGTCTGTGACAAGTCTGCGCGAGAACTGGAGGCAGGACCTCCATCAAGCACGTCCCGACTAATACCTAAGATAAATAGCAGTGTCTGGTGCCTTATCTGTGACACCCGTGCATGAGCTTCCATAAGTGTCCCATACCACTTATAGTCACACGTACACGCGTCCCACAGACGTCGACAATGCAATAGAATAATAAGGTTCACTGATTGTGTACAAGTACGTATCACTTCCACTTAATCACTTATACACGAACACTAACGTACTTGCCACAATCATCACTAATACCTAACACTGGGTAATGCACGTTATCACTGGGTTATCGATGCAATGACATGTGTATGATATGATGCGTGAACAGTATATAAAGCATGTTTAGGATGTCATGAATTAGTAATCTACCACTTGAATAATGTATCATAAATCCTACGGTTACAGTTTAGCAAAACGATAAACAGGTAATAATTAGTATGTTCAGTTATCTATCCATCAAATTTAGTTTCACGCCAATCGGGTTTCAGGATCATTAGTTATGGCCATTTCATTTTAAGCGTTCACGGCTGGAAATCTGGTTTCAGAATCAGAAATCCGTTTCGCAACGCATTTTAATCCCAGTTGGGATTAGATTTTAGCGATGCTACAGTTGTATGAATTATAGGGTTTTCAGTAAGGTTTTCAACGCAACAGACGGATCATCAATCACATCTGTACGTCAGGAGTTATACACTGTTTAACATTAATATGTCATCTCAGAATCTGTTCTGGACTGTTATACGTCCACATCTATTAAATTGCAGATTAAATAACAAACTATAACGAAACAGGATGAAACCACTTGTGTTGTCTAGCTAACACATTCACCTATAATAGACAGCGGAGTTCCACAACCTACAATTTAAGGAAACAGAGTGGTGTTCATTACGGGACAGTAAACAACATCTGGAGTCGCTCTGGACTGCAGTTCAGAGTCGCACTCCGATCCAAATATTGTCACAGTTTAAGTACAGAAAGTCTGGAAACTAGTATAGGGTTAACGTTCGTCGAGTTGGCTTCGATTTGAGCCCTCGAACGCATCATTCCAATATGTATATAATTTATGGCGATTTTAACGGTTTTCAGGTACAATAAAATTCCAGTTTTACAAGTAAACTTGGGGGTAGTCGTTTTAATCGTTAGTGGTCATAATTTCCAGCAAAATTTGTACAAGGTGTTCATCACTACACGGGCCAAGACAGACAATCTAGTTCCGTCAAATTAGACAAGTAATTTCATTGGGATCACACATCAAACAGTTGCATCGTATAATTTATCGAGGATATTTAGTAGAGAATTTATAAAATTATAGTTCGTAACTAATACAAATTAGCATGTAGCAAGTATAAAACTTGCCTGGACACGTCTCGGGGATGTACGGTGACGGTGACGTCACGAACGCGCGACACATGCGTGCACGGCAACTTGACTTGGCTCGAATTCGAGTCTCGGCAGCGGCGGCTTGGTTACTGGGGTCTTGACGGCGAGGGTGGTGGTCGTTGGTGTGGGGTTGCTCGCTGTGATGGCCGGTAGAGAGAGTGTTAGAGAGAGAGAGAGAGTACTGAGAAGAGAGAGAGAGAACTGAGAGAGAGAGGGAGAAGAACAGAGAGGGAGAGATAACAGGAGAGAGAAAGAGAGTGCCGAGGGAAGGTGAGAGAGAGAGCAGAGGAAAGAGAGAGAGAAAGATAGTGAGAGAGGGGAGATAAAGAGGTTGAGGGAGAGAGAGAAAGAGAAACACAGAGAGTGAGGGAGAGATAGAGCTGAGAAAGAGAAAGATGAGATCAAGAGAGAGAGAGATATCAGTGAGTGAGGAGGTCGGGTGAGGGAGGCCGTCAGCGACGTGGGGGAGGTCGTGTTGATGCTCCGGCGTGTCCAGCGGCGGGGGATGACGGCGTTGATGGAGGCAACGGGTTGGGTGCGCAGGAGGAGGAAGTCGAGGGAGAGAGCGAGTGGGGAGCTCAGGTTTGATGGTGGTCGAAAGTAGAGGTGAGGGAGAGATGAAGAGAGGTCGTGGTCGTCGCCGTCAGGGCGTGCGACGTCGGTTGCTTGGTGATAGGGAAAATGGGTGTGCAGTGGGTTTGGGTGAGGGAGTAGGAGGGAGGAGAAGTGATGAGAGTTGGAGGGATGAGGAGGTGAGTGTGAGGGTAACGGCGCACGGGCGTGGCCGACAAGAGCGTGGGCGGGACGGAGGAGGCGGCGTGGGTTACGGCGAAGGAATGGGTCGCGAGCGGGAAGAATATAGCCGTTGGAGAAGAAGGAGGGATGGGTAGTGGGCCGGGTCGGGTAGGCAGCGCGGGCTGGAGTGAAGCGGGCCGGGGAAAATGTAAGGGAATTTGAGAAGGGAAGAGGGCTGGGCCGGAAAGTTGGGCCAGAGAATTTTAAATGAAAATTCATTGGAGAATATAGGAAAAGGGCCGGGGAAAATGTTGGGCTGGGGCTTGGGGTTGGATAAAAGAAAATGGGTTTAGAATAAATTTATAAATAGAATTGTAAATAAAATAAATAGAATTATAAATAAAATAAATAGAATTATAAAGTAACAAAATACAGATTTTGTTATAAAAGGGGCTGGGTATTACAGCACGGCAGTGAACCCGTGTGAAGCACCCAGAGCGGAGCCTAGTCCTCGCCGAATACGGCAGCAAACCCGTATGAAGCATCTAGTGCAAAATTCTTGGTCACGTGGAACGCGGATAATGTCACTCTTTGACCCCACGGAAAACGCCCAGAGCGGAGCCTGGTCCTCGCAGAGCACGGCAGTGAACCCGTGTGAAGCATCCAGAGCAAACATCGGACTGTGGAGTCCTTAAAATTCACTGACTATAATGTCCTTAAGCTCGACCGTAATGAAACTAACGATCAACCAGCCTGATTCTGTACTGATTCTATCTTGGTTTAAGGGTACATCTATTCACTCCTTTGATACCTGGCGTTGTAATTCCTCAACGTCTTCAAAGAGGTGACGGGTCCCTGCAACCAAACATCGGACTGTGGAGTCCTCAAATCCACGGACTATGAGGTCCTTAACCTTGACCGCGATGTCTTAAACTAACATTGGACTGTGGAGTCCTTAAATCCATGGACTATGAGGTCCTTAACCTTGACCATGACGTCTTAAAACTAACATCGGACTGTGGAGTCCTTAAATCCACGGACTATGAGGTCCTTAACCTTGACCGTGACGTCTTAAAACTAACATCGGACTGTGGAGTCCTTAAATCCACGGACTATGAGGTCCTTAACCTTGACCGCGATGTCTTTAAACTAACATTGGACTGTGGAGTCCTTAAATCCACGGACTATGAGGTCCTTAACCTTGACTGTGACGTCTTAAAACTAACATTGGACTGTGGAGTCCTTAAACCCACGGACTATGAGGTCCTTAACCTTGACCGCGATGTCTTTAAACAACGACACCCTGGAAACCATCCCAAACCAACCCCTAACCCTGTGAAATACGGATAAGGGTGACCGCATCCAGCACTTGCGGGTCCTCATGACCTGCAAGGAAGAAAACTCTCTTGTGAGATCCTTACGACTCCCAAGGGAAAACCCGCTTAAGAATCCTCACGATCCTTAAGAAGAACTTACGCCTACGGGATCCTCTCGACCTGTAGGGAGAAAAACTCTTTATGAGACCCTCACGGCTCATAATGATCAAAAGTCTTAGGAGGCAGATCTTAACCCTGAATCCTAAGCCATCGCTGCCCTGCAAGTAGGCCAAGATAAATTGTCCGCAGAACAAATTCAATAGAAAGGGGACACACCATTGAGAAGAAAATATGTCTTTATTCATAAACCAAAATGAGTACAGAGTACAATTCATGAAAAAAAAGGAATATACTCTCATCGAGGAGTATGTACAAAAAAGAAGAAAAAAAATACAAGTTTTCAAGCCGGCGGGGGATTTAGTAATTTTGCTAGCTCATCCTGCTTTTGCTGGGTCACGGCTTCATTATTCAGAATCTCCAGAAGACGAGCCTCCGCCTGAGCCTGCTGGGCCTGATACGAAGCAAGCCGGCCTTCAAGCTCTTTTTCAGTGGCCTTGTGAGCCTCGACCCTTTCACGAGTGAACACGGCAGCTTTATCAAGAGCCACCACCTTTTTGATAGACTCTTAAAGCACCCGCCAGAGCACATACGCTTTGTTGGCTTTGGCTGTAAGGCTGGTCTGAAGCTCGCTCAATGCCTTGGAGGCCAACTCCCTCTCCGAGAATTTACGGCCGAGCCTCTTCTCGCACGACGTCATGTTTGCCGCGCACCGTACTATCAGCACCCGTAACTCCGCCTTTGCAGCCACGGCCTCCTAGGAAAGACGGGAACATTCAAGTGCATGCAAGCAAGCCTCCACCTGCCGACAAAACTCCACCCAGACTCGCACCACCCCTTCGCTATGGTAGGTGGCAAGAAAAGGAAGAGAACCGTTAGCCTCAGCAGCAAATGCTTCAGCTGTGGTCGCGCTGCCAGCACGGAGCTCCTCAATCAAAGATGATAAGGAAAGAAGGCTTAATTGGGCCAAGCGTTCTGAAGCCCGCAGAGCATAGGGGCCGGGCAGCATAACGATACGCGATTCCAACGCTATGGAGGCTGGCAGGGCTGTTCAGATTTGAAAGACGTCAATAAAACTCTTAAGCAAACGAACAAATGGGACTATAATGAAATATCACTTACCTACGGTCATGCATGTAGGAGCTGAAGGTTCCCCTGGCCCTTCAACAACTTCGACCTCGTCGTCAGCTTCCAAAACTGTAAAAGACATCAACGTCATTTCGCAAAATGGCAACGATGCTATAATAAAAAATAGAGAACAACGCTAACCTTGCCCAGAGGAAAGGACAATGCGCTGAGGGGAGATCGCCTGCGGAGCTGCCATCTCCAATAAACGCTGAAATGATTGCCGAGGCGACAAATCAGCAATAGAGGCCGCCAGCCCGCGCAATTCTGAGGAAGACAAAAGAGTTCAGACCACGGAAAGATTACTAATTTAAAATGCAGAAGGTTACCTTCAACACTCCTCCCGTTCTGAGTCGGGGGGATGGCGGCTTCGACGGCCTCTGCCGTGACCTCGGGCTCCAACAAAGGGAGGGTAGTCCCGACTACCTCCATCTCAGCCTCTGGGCCGCCTTCGGGGAGAGTCGTTGGGGCAGTGACCACCAAAGGAGCCTCCCCCGAAGGAGCAAGCGCTCCGTGATCGATAACTGCTACTGGAGGATCTATTGTAAGAAGAGCAGCCTCATTAACCCCCTCCACATCGAGCAATGCTTCATCAGGAATGTCGACAGGCTTTAGCTTCAATAAGCCTGTAGGGACCTCCCCCATCGTCGAAGATTCTGCACAATTCACACAAGAATAAGGATACATACATGCTGGCGTAAACAATCTGAAATGCTACAAAGAAGTATAAAGGCATACCAATGCGTAACGAAGCCTTCAATATGGCTTCTTCAAGCCGCTGCTCCTTCTCAAGGAGGCGTGCTCGCCGGGGTTCGAGGGTGGACTCGTGGTCGCCGGTCCATAAAGAAAGCGCGTCCGCCGCATCCTCTGAAGCAGCCTGCTTCAAGGCCTTTCCCCCCCATTCCTCCAAAGGGCCGATAAACCGCCGCCGAATCCACGAGGGGTCTTCGTAAAAGATCACAACAGGATAGGGCTTCTTCGGAACCCTGGCGTTCTGAGACGCGTCTTTGGAACGCCTTATAACCTCAACCAATTGTGCAGCTTCCTCGGCGGCTGAAATGGGAAAAAGTAGTTCAGCATTTGATTCCGGTAAGGCCAACGGCTCATCTTCAAGGATGGGCTCGGACTCCGTTAAAGAGTCGAGCAAATTAGTAGCCACCTTCCTTCGACGCTTGGACCCAAGACCAGTCGCCGAGGACAATCGCTTCTTTCCCTTCAAAGCCTTAGTGCGGCGTTGGCCCACGTCGCCCTCAACGCCCTCACCCCGGGCCACAACTGGAGATGGCACTGCCAGCATCGATGCTACAGAGGGTGGTGCTGCCTCGGGTGGTGGTACTATTACCGGAGCCCATCTACCCCGTGACCGAGTACCCAGGGGCATACCAACTATTGGAGTAAGATCTACTCCCGACTCTCCAGGAATAAGCGCAGTGCCGGTATCCCTCAGGGGAAAGCGGACCGGGGCACGTGGTCACAGCATGGCTCCCGAGGCCGGAACCTGAATAGGGGCGCCGTGGCCAAGAAGCACCCTTCTCTCCTCAATAATAACTGGGTTCACCCGATGGAGATACCGGCCTGTGAACGACCCCACGCATCGGGGAACGTAATCACCATCGGGGATCATGAACTGAGAACCGGTGTTCAGCCTCACAAAGTGGTGGGCGGCATCTCGGACGGCCTCGAGCGAAGGAACCGGCGCGATTATGAAAGCTTCAAACGGGAAGCCCTGATCATAGCCAAACTGCCGGGCAAAGCGATGCAGATTGTATCGCATGAAGAGAGCCGCACTGTCCTGACGGAACACCAGGTAACCTGGTCTAATTGCATATAAGCGCGCGGCCTCCCGGGGCTTCAAAGTGGGCGCGTCATCTTTCGACCGGTCCCAAAGCGGCTGGGCCGAACCCGCGGAAGAAGATAAGACCCGATCATTAAATATCAATCCGCCGGCAGTAGCATAATGGGAAATCAACACCCGAATAGCCCCGAATTGAGTTGGGTCAGCGGCAGAAGCATCCACCAATCACATAAGCCGAGGGAAAGTGTAGGCGTCGTAGAATGCGGGCCTCTGATGCATAACGAAAGCCCCCAACACATGCATTTCGATCCAAGACGTGAAGTAATGAAGCGAAAAGTTTACTACGTCCACGACAGGAGTAGAAGTATTAGCTGCGGTGCCCAACCCGTGATAAAGATGTGTCAACGCCGGGATACCGACGGCCAACCGCGTCCCCTCAGCGATACAATGAGCCGGGTAGATAACCGAAGCCCTCATAAAGCGACGATGCATAGGAATGACAAACCAACTGAGCCAGACACTGACAAACCCCACGAAGAATGTCTCCTCATCCATGCCGGGAGCTGCAATAGATTCGAAAGACATCGGCGACATAATGGGGATGTAGTACTGTGGTAGATCCGATTCAGTGGTCGGCAGCTTCTTCGGACCAAACCCAAAGGGGTTCTTGATGTTCGCGAACTTCGGAGCTGTCTTCGAAAAGACGTCCTCGCGAAGGAAGCAAGCAATGAAGCTCTTAAAAGTAACACCCTGCTCCTCAGATTCGGTGAACAATCGATCGAAGATACCTAGCGCCTTGATCAAACTGGGACGCTTGTGGCGGACGGCATTCTCAGCAGACAGGCCGTCAACCGGAGCAGGCTCGGGCTCAAAGATGTACTCGTCAAAAGGCAGCAACTCCTCATACAGACTACTCCTGATTGGCAACCCCGAGATGTCATAGAATTCTGCTAGAGAGATCGAGACCTCGCGGTCCCTTAAAAGGAAAGTGTTGGTGGGGAGGTTCCACTGGTTCAAGAACGCCTTAACCCACCAGACATGCGGGGATTGGTAGTGAAAGAGCGACGCGTATATCGCCTGGTAAAGCCCTACCTTCTGTAGCCGCGCACGATGGGAGGACAGGATGTAACGAGCCCAGAGAAGGTACTCCGTAGGATGTCGAGGGGTGAGCCCTATCTTGTAGATTTGTCCCCATGGTTGGGCCTCACCCTGGCAAATACGCCGCCCTAAGATATCTATAGCCGGGATCGGATGGTTCGGAATACCGGTCGTCGAAGGCTCGAGCCGTCCCGTTGGAGTCCAGTTTGGCATCTCCACAGCAAATACCGTCTTCGGAGGGTCCATCGGCAAGAACGGGAAAGTAGGTTCCGTCGGTATTGCGCAGAGGAAACTCCGGCGACCCCGAATAATATGACTATACCAAGTTCCCCATAGAAGCAAGTTGGTGCAGTTCGGGTCATGAGCCCGGATCATCGCCATCGCTTCCTCGTCAGATGGTGATTGAGGAAAAGCAGCCCCCGAGCGAGTGAAGGGAAAGCACGGAACGGAAGCCATTGCACCTGAAATCGAATAAAAGAAAACTGTCAAAAGCAAAGCAGCAATATATATGCATTCATGAACATGAAGACAGTTGAAGAAAACGATGGCAGACTCTTTTTATGGGACCATTGGCTACAAAACACATGGACCCCACAGAATCAGGATGACGGCTCGTTAATAATGAGACCAAGCAGTTGTAATAAGACAAAGGGGATATCCTCATTAAATAAGAAGTGGGTTTCAAGTGGCCCTGCACATCCCCTAGAAGACAAATCTACCTTGGACTTTACAACGAATCAAACAGGATCAAGGGAATTAAATTCCTACAGAAGACATCATTGCAAGCTTCTGCTTCATTAATTACAAAAGGACAACCTAGGGCAAAGAGACCCTAAGAAGCCTCCATGCGAAGAAACTGAGTTCTTCATAGGAATTAAATTCTTTATTGAGAAGAGGGAATTAAATTCCCAAAAACATTTTTGGGATGGAATTAAATTCCATGGATTTGAACCGCCATCATCATCTCCCTAAAGATCATACAAGCCCTAAAAGATCTACTGTTGAAGATTAAACGGTTTCATATTTTGATTGAAAAGCTTAAAGAAAGAATGGGTCCCTGTTAAAAAGGGTAAAAACCCTTGCTTTAGATTTAAAATCCAGAGGAATGTGAAAGTTCATCGTTCATTCAAGAGCATTACCTGAAGAAAAGAGTCTTTTTGAACAGAGTTAAACTCTGAAAATGTTTCAAGGCAGAGAACTAAGCTCTGGAAGAAGAGAATTAAATTCTCAGAAAAAGTTTGCAAGGAGGAAGATAAGCAAAAGTGGAGGCGCTTCTGCAATGACCCCTATATTTATAGGATGTGATGGAGACGCTTCATTTCCCCAAATCCCTAGAGGAATCCAACGGTCACAAAAAGTGAAAGCGTTGCACCCACGTGCCGACACGTGAGAACAACGCTGTGGGGGCATTTGTTTCCTGATTTAAAATCAGGAAAAACTTATGGAGGAGTCATCACGTGCTAGCACGTGACCAGTGGTCACGTGTTGACACGTGACATTTAAAAGCAGTGGCAAAAGGCAGATTCGCTCCATGTTTAAATCAGAGAAAAGGCTCCAGAAAAGGTCACGTGTTGGCACGTGACGGCTGAGCAGCGGCCAGAGAACAGAGTGCAAAAGGAGAAGAAAGGCCCGTTCCAGGGGTCACGTGCTTACATGTGACCAGGGGTCACGTGCCTACACGTGACCAGAGGTCACGTGGCCACACGTGACCAGCTTTCAAAGCCTCTTTATTTAACAGAATTAAATTCCGAAAGCATTCAAATTTTTCCAAAAGAGAATGATTATTTGGAGCCGTTGGATTAAAGATCTAAAGGTGACTAAATGTCACCTATTTATGGAAAAATCTTGAACTTGGAAAGATTTCCCCTTAGATCTAACCGAAATAACAAAGAAATATCTTGGGATTTAAAATCCAAAGGTGTATAAAATTCACCTAATAATCCAAAGGTCCAGATGAATGGTAAATATAAATCAAATCTCTCAATAAACAAATCATATCTTTCAATTGAAAATTCACTAAAACTGATTGATTTTCTTCCTTCTCCTATAAATAGGAGCCAATACAGAGGGAGATAAAAAGAGAGGATAGAGACAGAGACGCGGAGAGAGAAAGAAAAAAGAGAGCCTTGAGATTTTGGGAAGAATTTGATCCTCTGCAAAAGAAATCTTAGGTAAGAAGGGAGAGGCTCAAAAAGGAGAATTTAATTCTCAAAGAGTTTAACTCTTATACAAAAAGAAGAACTTAGTTCTTTCTATAGCAGAGGATCTGCAAAGTGCACATCTCCCCATGAATTGAGAATTTAATTCTCATTGGGTCGAGATCCTGCCATGCAGATCCAAAGCATAGAAGGGGAATGGAAGTTTGAGAATTTAATTCTCAAAGAATTATAGGAATTTAATTCCTTTGGGATGAAATTAGGGTTTAACCCTATGATTATGGGAATTTAATTCCTTCAAAATGGACAGAACCAGGGTTTAACCCTAATTAAGAACTTAATCTTATTAAAACAGCAGGAATTTAATTCCCTTACAAAAAAAGAAAGAAAGAAGAAGAAATTAGGGTTTTACCCTATGCCAGAATTCAATTCTTTACATACATGAGGGATTTAATTCCTATAGAGAAGAAATTAGGGTTTAACCCTATCTAAGAATATAATTCTTCAAAAGAAAAGTGGGAATTTAATTCCTTTAAAGTTATTGCTAGGGTTTAACCCTATGAAGGATTTGACTCTTAAAAAAAAGATAAAGAGATCTTCAAACATGCAAAGAACCAGAGTCACGTGCTACCACGTGACCCCTGTAAAGATCCATAGAGAAGAACTTTGAGGCAACGCCTCACGTGCTCCATGTGACCTCCAAAGCGCGCAAAGAAAAAGCAAAATAAACAGAGACTCTGGGGCGCCCTCACGTGTCACCACGTGACCCCCTAATGGGTATTCTAATAAACCAGAGCATGAACCTCCATCACGTGCCCGCACGTGATGGCTTTCAGAACTAAAAGTGTTAAGCACTTATCTGTAGAACAAAATAAAGAGAAGAAGGGCACTCTCACGTGTTACCACGTGACCCTTCTTGCCTTAGTGTTTAACACTAAATTGAAACTCTGTATCCAGTGTTTAACACTGATTCTCCTTAGTGTTTAACACTAATTTGGAAAACTCTATCTGAAGTGTTTAACACTGATTTGCTTAGTGTTTAACACTAATTTGAAAACTCTGTTCCCAGTGTTTAACACTGATTTTCTTAGTGTTTAACACTAATTTGGAAAACTCTATCTGAAGTGTTTAACATTGATTTGCTTAGTGTTTAACACTAATTTGAAAACTCTATTCCCAGTGTTTAACACTGATTTTCTTAGTGTTTAACACTAATTTGAAAACTCTGTTCCCAGTGTTTAACACTGATTTGTCTTAGTGTCTAACACTAATTTGAAAACCCTGTTCCCAGTGTTCAACACTGATTATCTTTTAGTGTTTAACACTAACTTGTTGATCTCACTCCCGGTGTTCAACACTGTTGGTCTCTGGTGTTCAACATCAGCTTCAGCCCAATTGGTTAAGTTTCTAGAGGCAAAGCCTCTCCTTCAATGGACCAACAGAGGGCCCATACCCTAAACATGATTGGACTTAGCTCAAGCTGGCCATAAGTCCTCAATTCAGACTTAATTGAGCCAATGGGCTTATAATATAATTAATTGGTCTTGGTTCCAAATCGGGCCAAAGACTATTTAATCTACCTTGGTTCAAGGGTACATCTCTTCACTCCTTTGATACTTGGCGTTGTAATTCCTCAACGTCTTCAAAGAGGTGGCGGGTCCTGATGACCATACACTGATACGGACTGTAGGGTCCTTAAACTCATAGACTATGAGGTCCTTAACCTTGACCGTGATGTCTTAAAACTAACATTGGACCGTGGAGTCCTTAAATCCATGGACTACGACGTCCTTAACCTTGACCGCAACGTCTTAAAACTAACAATGGACCGCAATGTCCTTAAACTACCTATGGACCGCAATGTCCTTAAACTACCTATCGACCGTAATGTCACTAAACGAAACAACATGGCTCCCTTAATTGCTCTCTTGTTGGATCTAAATGATCCCGTTAAGTTGATCTTAGTCTAAAAACTAGACCGACGTATCCTTAACTAACGTTTAAGTCAATCTTAGTCTCAAACGAGGCTAATGTATTCTTAAACCCAAACCCCCAAACCCAAATCTAAGATAATACGGATTTGGACTAGTCCACGCCCTACGGGCAACGACATAACTCAGTCTCCGTATACAATCCACGGGCAACCAAACACAAAACAAATACACACGACACGAAGTAACCACATGGAGAAGGAGAAAGTTGTTACCGTAATGCGGTAGCGTAATTAACTGCAGGGGCTTGCGCCTGCAGGGAAGAGCGTCCCCACAATCAAAAACCCCTCAAGCGAGGGGGAATCTGACGAAGTCTGCTACATCGGACGCATCCGTTTAAACCTTCGATATATGGCGCCATAAATCAACTTGGCATCTTCGGAGAGGTAGACGGATAGCACCAATTAGCATCTGCCCCGAATCTCAGGCAAGACGTCATGTCGCGCCGTCTTTCGGAGGGGAACAATTGGCATATCTCATACCCAACATATCAAAAAGTCGCTCATGTTGCGGCTGAGGGAGGGCCTTGGTGAGTGGATCCGCGGTGTTATTCTTTGTATCTACACTCCGAATCTCGATCTCGCGGCAATCAACTATCTCCCGGATCGGATGATATCGCCTTAGGATGTGTCTGGATCGCTGATGGGACCTGGGCTCTTTGGCCAATGCCATAGACTCATTATTATCATAATACAATGGTATTGGATCAATAATAGTTGGAACTACTCCTAGCTCCGAGATGAACTTCCTCATCCAGACGGCTTCCTTGGCAGCATCATTTGCAGCAATATACTCAGCTTCCATCGTGGAGTCTGCAGCGGTATCCTGTTTGGAACTCTTCCAACATACCACCCCTCCATTGAGGAGAAATATAAACCCCGAGATAGATTTGCTTTCATCCTTATCACTCTAGAAGCTCTAATCGGTAAAGGCCTCCATTTGGAGATCCCCGTTACCATACACCAAGAACATTTCTTGAGTCCTTCGCAAGTGCTTAAGAATGTTCTTCACAGCTGTCCAGTGATTCTCCCCTGGGTTGCATTGATACCTGCTTACTACGCCCAAAGCATAAGCTACATCAGGGCGTGTGCATAATATCGCATACATTATAGATCCTACGGCTGAAGCGCAGGGTATAATGCTCATGCAAGCTCTTTCTTCATCAGTCTTTGGGCAAAAGTCCTTGGAGAGAGTGACTCAATGACAAGCGGGTAAGGCACCTGTCACGCCCCGCTTCCCAAAATACGGGATACAAGGAGTTGACAGGGCCAGCCATGCTCCTACGGTCAAGGAAATGTCCTGCCATAGTCACACTTCGGCTTCTAGTTTTTCATGGTAAACAGTAAATGATGCGCAGGTAATGAGAAATGAAGTAACTGAATGAAACAATGTAAAGAACTGACCTGAGGGGAAACAAACGAATATAACTCTGGATAGCAAGTCGAGGTGTCTGTGATAGACGTCTAGTCCTGGTCCAGGCTAAATCTTCTCCTCACACTGAGCATGCATACTCAGGTCGTCAGAGCTACACAATAGTAATATAATATATATATTCATGTGACAATTCTAACAATGATAATAGATATATATGACAGTAAATCAATGACGGTATAAGTATGAAAATACAATAATCAATGCAGCGGAACAGTAAAAGCGGTAGAATGATATGCCACGTATGTCAACGCAGTAAGTATGTATATCGATGCTATCACCCCTATCAGTCTCTAAGTCTCACTGTATAGGTCACTAAACCTATCGTCAGTCCAAGTGTGAGAGTCAACCACTCGCGAGTGTCCTCCATCCAAGGGTAGAACCCAAGGGCAAAGGACCACAGGCCCAACATGTATATCACGGTAATAATCATGTACCCTATAAATCTCCATATATATCCCTAAATATATAAGCCGGCATGGGACTCCCAAGATTCTGTTGAACTCACACTTAAACTACCCCACACCCCGTGGTCTACATCAAACGCTAACCATAACCCTAAATACCAATCGGTCTGTGACAAGTCTGCACGAGAACTGGAGACAGGACCTCCATCAAGTACGTCCCGACTAATACCTAGGATAAATGGCAGTGCCTGGTGCCTTATCTGTGACACCCGTGCAAGAGCTTCCATAAGTGTCCCATACCACTTATAGTCACACGTACACGCGTTCCACAGACGTCGACAATGCAATAGAATCATAAGATTCACTGATTGTGTACAAGTACGTATCACTTTCACTTATTCACTGATACACGAACACTAACGTACTTACCATAATCATCATTAAAATCTAACACTGGGTAAATGCACATTATCACAATGTTATCAATGCAGTGGCATGTGTATGATATGATGCGTAAACAGTATATAAAGCATGTTTAGGATGTCATGAATTAGTAATCTACCACTGGAATAATGTATCATAAATCATACGGTTACAATTTAGTGAAACGATGAACGGGGAATAAATAGTATGTTTAGTTATCTATCCAGCAAATTTGATTTCATGCCAATCGGATTCCAGGATCATTAATTATAGCCATTTCATTTTAAGCGTTCACGGCTGGAAATCCGGTTTCAGAATCGGAAGTCCGTTTCGCAACGCATTTTAATCCCAGTTGGGATCAGATTTTAGCGACACTACAGTTGAATGAAATTTAGGGTTTTCAGTAAGGTTTTCAATGCAACAGACGGATCTTCAATCGCATCTGCACGTCAGGAGTTATATAGTGTCCAACACTAATACATTAATTTTGATTCTGTTGGGACTGTTATACGTCCACATCTTTTAAATTACAGGTTAAATAGCAAATTTTGACGAAACAGGGTGAAACCTCTTGCATTATCTATATAACAGATTCATCTTTCATAAGCAGTGGAGTTCCGCAACCTACGAGTTCAGGAAACAGTGTGGTACCCATTACGGAACAGCACACCGTAAACTGAGTCGCTCTGGACTGCAGTCCAGAGTCGCTCTCCGATCCAAATATTGTCACAGTTTAAGAAAAGAAATATTTAGAAACTTGCATAGGGTTATAGTTCGTCGAGTCGGCTTCGATTTAAGCCCTCGAACGTATCTTTCCAGTGTGTATACAATTTATGGCGATTTTAACGGTTTTCAGGTACAAGAAAATTCCAGTTTTACGAGTAAACTTGGGGGTAGTCGTTTTAGTCGTTAATGGTCATATTATCCAACAAAATTCACACACTAGTTTCACAGTCATACGGGCCAGCTTATACAATCGAGTTCTGTCAAATTAAATGATAATTTCCTATGAGAACTTATATCGAACAGTTACGTCGTAATATTTAACAGAAAGTAGAACATGGGATATACATGATTATAATATGTAATTATCATAAAGTAGCATGTAGCAAGTAGAGAACTTGCCTGGACACGTCTCGGGGATGTACGGTGACTGTAACGTCATGAACGCGCGACGACCGGCGATGGCAGCGTCTTGGAATGATCTTGGGTCGGGTAGGATGCAGTCGAGGCTCGTGGAAGTTGGGGCTCGTGCTGTTGGTAGTTTGCGTGTGCGACGGAGAGGGGCTGTAGAGTTAAGGAGAGAGAGAGAGAGAGAGAGGTTTCAGAGAGAAAGAGAGAGTTCAGTGAGAGAGAGAGAGAGAGAGAGAGAAACCAGTGAGAGAGAGAGATCGTGGGAGAAAGAGAGGGAGTGCAGAGGGAAAGTGAGAGAGAGAGCAGAGGAAAGAGGGAGAGATGGAGAGAGAGAGAAGTCGGGTGAGGGGGAATGAAGGGGGAAGGAGGTGTGCGGTTGGGTGCGGCCGTGTAGAGTGATGGCGACAGAGGAGGGAAAGTGATGATGGAAGTGTGCTCGGGGAAGGAGGAGCTCGTCGGTAAGGCTAGTAGAGGCTCGTCGGCGATGGGTCGTCGACGGTGAGGGGCAGTGGAGAGCTAGGGAGGGTAGTGCTGGCGGATCGGTAGGGCTTGGTTGCCGACGAGGGCGATGGTGGTGGTCGAAGGTGGAGGTGAGGGAGAGAGGAAGAGAGGTCGTGGTCGTCGCCGTCAGGGCGTGCGACGTTGGGTGCTCGGGGATAGAGAATTGGGTGTGCAGTGGGTTTGTGTGAGGGAGTAGGAGGAGGAGAGAAAGAGATTGAGGAGGCGAGGGTGCGCGTCGAGTGGTTTGTTGAAATCAAAATTTGCACCCCGGTTGACCAAGTCAAAGTCAAGGTCAACCCCAAGCCAGATGGACCCAAGCCCAAGCAAGTGGGCCAATACCCAGGTCGAGCCCGAATACGAAGCGTCCGGCCTTCCGCCATCCCAACAACAAAAATCATGTAACAAATAATTTTTATGTAATTTTTGTGCATGAATGTATGCAAAAGGGGCATAAAGCCAAATTTTTGTAAGCCCATGGCGTATGTGCAAAATGAAAAGGCACATGAGCCATGGGATAGGCAAAATGCCATTTTGCAAAGCCCAAGGGGCTATATGTAAATATGTAAGCCTATATAAGGCAACATGATGAAAATATCTAATATACTTTTCATTCTCAAAAAAAACCAAGGGTTTGTATCTCTTTCCCTTCTCTGAAGGTCTCAAACCGTCTTCTTTCTTTTGAATTAAATCAAGAGTTTTACTCTTCCTTTTCAAAAACAAAATAGTTTTTCACCACGAAACCCACAAAGGGGAACTTGGATCTGCCATCAGTTCTCAAAAAGGAGAGATTTTGAGATCTCACATCTCTTGATCTTCAAGATCCAGCTAACAGAGGAGGAAGAAGAAGAACCCCTCCCATTAACCCAAAAAAAAAACACTCAGGAGTCCAACTCCTTTCTAATTTCTCTTCCGGGAGTTTCTGGGGTTAAAACCCCTCTTTTCCTCGCCAGCGCGCTAGCGCTCGAGCGCAAAGCACCTACGTACCGACACATGGCGCGTTTGCGCTCCAGCGCACTGCGCGCGAGCGCAAAGCGCCCACGTGCCGACACGTGGCGCGCGCGCTTGCGCTCCGGCGCAGTGCGCCCGAGCGCAAAGCGCCCACGTGCCGACACGTGGCGCGCTTGCGCTCAACCACGTGCCGACACGTGGCGCGCTTGCGCTCGAGCGCACTGCGCCCGAGTGCAAAGCGCCCACATGGCGCGCGCGCTTGCGCTCCTACGCACTGCGCCCGAGCGCAAAGCGCCCACGTGCCGACACGTGGCGCGCTTGCGCTCATGCGCACTGCGCCCGAGCGTAAAGCACCCACGTGCCGACACGTGGCGTGCTTGCGCCCTAGCGCCCGGCGCTCATGCGCAAAGCGCCCACGTGCCGACACGTGGCGCGCTTGCGCCTGAGCGCACAGCGCTCAAGGCGCTGGCCCCACGCATCCTTTGGATGTCTTTTCCCCCCTTTTTGTTTATATATACATGTATATATATACATATGTGTACATATGTACACATACACATACTCCGCAACATTCTCCCCCCGTAAAAACTCTGCGTGGCTCCCGATATATCCAAAACCCCCCTTTCAAAACACAACACGCGTACACCGCACATTGAGTTCGCATGACCAGTTTAACCCGTTAATCAGAGGTTCCCTCGCCCCAAAGGCGAGGGGTAATTAACGGCAGCTTAGTCCGCGGCTGCCGGAGATTCGGATCCCCACAATCATTAAACTCCGGCCTACCCTAGGCAGGGAGAATCTGTAGTACGCCTGACAAGCGCGCGCGTATTCCCATCTCAATGGGGTGACGAAAAACACCCTACAGATTCTGGCACGCCCGGTGGGACCAATCTCTCCTCCCATATTTCGGGTTAAACGTTCATGCGAACTCAATCAATATACATACCTATATTTATACTAAAATAATGCTCTTTCATATAGGTTTTCAAGCAATCACTCTCCAACAATGTCTCCAAGGACGATCTCAGCTCTCAGCATGACTCCCGTCTCCTACACGATGAAGATAGACTCCAGGACGGTCCTTCCGGCCAGTCTCGGGCGACAATGGGAGGAGGAGCCGCTACCATTCGGCTCTATTGTGTTCATACCAGTTGACGCCATCCCAGCTCCTCAAGCCCAGGTGGTAGACAAACCGGTCTCGAAAGGCAGGAGACCAAATGTGGTGATCTCAAGGGCGCCCCAACCCAAACGCAAATCGGTGTCTGGACGGCTTTCCATGGCCCCAACTGGGGGCAAAGCCATCGGAACAAAAGAAGTTGCCAGACGTCGTGGGCAAGCCCAGGCGATACCTTCGACGGACACGCGGGCAGATGACTTCTCAAGCATCCCCATCACTCGGCCTATGGCGGCTTCTCGAAAAGCAGAAGCCTGCCAAGCGCTTAAGGCAGAGAAGCTGAGGCAGAAGCGGCTCAGATATAGAGCCAACAAAAGGGCTAGGGCTCTGGCCATGTTAAAATTTATGAATTTCCAAAGCCCGGACCGCTCCGCGAAACCAGCTGCCAGTGATGAAAGAATGGCTGAATGTGTTATCCACACTGTCTACATGGCCGGACATGAAGAAACGAGCCCTCCTTTTCTTCACAGCCATGGTGATGATACGATTGACGCCACCCCGCATCGGCTCGATCTAAATGATGAAGAGCCCGCTCAGGCCGATAAGCCAGAGGAGCCCGTGGTTCCTACGGAATGGAGCTCAGGCAATAAAGATTACCCAGTTGTCATAGCCGGAACTACAGAACAAGCGTTATTCCAATGGCTTCAAAGGCAATTTCAGGACAGGGATGAGAAGATGGCCGAGGTCTATTCCAAAGTCGACGAGCTGGCAAACATCATGGCAGATCTCGCGACCCAAATCGCCCGATTGCAATTACAGAAGAATCAAATTTTGGCTCATGAGCCAGGGATTGGTACCCGGGAGCAGCCAACTGATATCCCTTTCAACCTAAAAGCGGAGCGCATTCGCGAAAAACGGCCGCAATCAGCCTCCAGTCCCTCCGATACATACGCCGGGGGGGAATCGCCTCTGAAAGAGAAGCTGGAAAAGGTCTATTCCTTCAAGAGGGAAAAGGTCCACAAGATATTCAGGGACGCCCTAAGAAACGGTCTACAACTGCCAGAATCAAAGAGACCGCAAGAAGAGAATATGACCGACGACCCAAAATATTGCCCCTATCACAGGGTGATAGGTCATTCCATTGAGGACTGCTTCGTCTTCAAAGATTGGGTCGAAAGGCAATACAAGACGGGAGAGATAGAACTGTCTAAAGGCGTGTTAGCAAACAGTCAAGCTACGACCGCCGATTTCATGCAAATGGAGACCGAAGCCTTTCAGGAACCTAACCCTCCCAGACATGTGCAGGGCGAACCAAAGATTGATCGGCCTCAGGGACCGGCGTCAGTGAGGGCACCTACTCTGATGGAGAGAAGGAAGAAGGTGTACTCCTTTAGGAGGGATGAGGTCCGCGATATATTCGAGGAAGCCCTGAACAATGGCCTGCAACTGCCTATCCCGAAGAGGCCACATGAAATGAATATGACTGGCAATCCCATATACTGCCCATACCATAGAGTGCTGAGCCATACCGTTGAAGACTGCTGTGTTTTCAAAGATTGGGCAGAGGACCAATATAAGCTTGGAAAAACCTCACAATCCTCGGATGTATCGGCAAGCCACAGAGCTAGGTCATCAACACAGCTCCGCCAAGATCAATGTTCAAGGAGCTGGGATAAGCAAAGAGGACCACCACGTCGTTAAACTGGGAAACAATCGACCACCACGTCATTAAATTGGGAACAGTCGACCTCTAAGTCGTTAAACTGGGAATGTAAAAAAAAATGTAAATAAAAAAAAAGTATAAATAAAAGAAAGATAAAAGCCGAAATGATGGGGCAACTCGCAATAAAAATCAGCGAGTAAAATAAAGATGAAAATAAAGCCGAAATGATTGGGCAACCGCGAATAAAAGCCGAAATGATTGGGCAACCGCGAATAAAAGCCGAAAGGATAGGGCAATCGCGACCTTCGCGATAAGAAAAGCTGAAATGATAGAGCGATCGCGGTAAAACAAAAAACAAAAACAAAAACAAAAAAAGCAAGGGCAGATGATGAGTTGCTCCTGGCATTATTCCAGTGCAGCAATGCAGACGCCAACAAAAATCCAGTTTCCCAAAATTCTTCCGGCCCTACGGTGGGTCCCCAAGTTGACCATCGTATACAATCCACGGGCTCAAATAATTCTCATCATACCCATGCCCTACTGTAATCACCAGTTACGCGGCTGGTCTCCGCTTTGGGAATGATGCTCCATTGATAAAATCCACTCATGTGTCCTCACGATACATGAGGAGAACAAACCTTTGTGGGATCCTTACGGCTCACGAAGGAAAAACACACTTGGGAGTCCTCACGACTCCTAAGGAGAACATACACCTGCGGGATCCTTACGACTCGTAGGGAGAAAATGCTTTTATGGGACCCTCACGGCCCATAAAATTGAAAAGTCTTAGGTGACAGGGATCTAAACCTGTCTCCTAAGCCATCGCTCCCCAACCCCCAAGTGGCGAATGATGAGTCGCTCCTGGTACCATATTCCAGTGCAGCGATGTAGACGCCAACCAAATTCCAAATCCCATACCCCAACGGCGAATGATGAGTCGCTCCTGGTACCACATTCCAGTGCAGCGATGCAGACACCAACAAAGTCCTGAAATTTTTCCGGCCCTACGGTTTGGATCATACATCCTGCAAAACCGTATACAATCCACGGGTGTAAAACAATCCCGATCTCTCCAAAAAAAAAGAAAGAAAAAAAAGGAAAAAAAGAAAGGAAAAAAAAAACGGTATGTCCACAAGCAAAATGGACACGGATGAAAACCCGAAAGGGCTCCGTGAGTAAAAACAGCAGGACTGCCGGCGAGTTTGTGAAAACCCGAAAGGGCGCAAACTCGTATAAAAAAAATGAAATGAAATGCACTCGCAAAGTCCTCTCGACTTTGTGAGGAGAAAATTCCCGCGTGAGATCCCTACGACTCACAAAGGAGCAACACACTTAGGAGTCCTCACGACTCCTAAGGAGAAAATACACCTACGGGAGCCTTACGACCCGTAGGGAGAAAATGCTTTGTGAGACCCTTACGGCTCACAAAATGGAAAAGCCTTAGGTGACAGGGATCTAAACCTGTCTCCTAAGCAACCAAATCCAAATCCTCTCGGGGCACATGATGAGTTGCTCCTGGCATTATTCCAGTGCAGCAATGCAGATGCCAAACAAAAAACCAAATCCAAATCCTCCCGGGGCACATGATGAGTTGCTCCTGGCATTATTCCAGTGCAGCAATGCAGATGCCGACAGAAAACCAATTCGCAAATCCTCTCATCGCAGACGATGATTCGCTCCTGGTACCATATTCCAGTATAGCGATGCTGATGTCAACTCAAGTCAAACAAATCAAACCAACCAATTCCAACATCGACCTTTGCGTCAAACAGCGACACTCCGTGCCGGGGGCACGTCTACCAAATCGCTCCGGATCAGAGCGTCGACCGTCTATGTCGCAAAAAGAGCAGTGCAGGCTCCCGCAAATTGGGAACCCAAATCGCTTCGTAACAGAGCGTCGACCGTCTATGTCGCAAAAAGGGCAGTGCGGGCTCCCGCAAATTGGGAACCCAAATCGCTTCGTAACAGAGCGTCGACCGTCTATGTCGCAAAAAGGGCTGTGAAGGCTCCCGCAAATTGGGAACCCAAATCACTCCGGATCAGAGCGTCGACCGTCTATGTCGCAAAAAGGGCAGTGCAGGCTCCCGCAAATTGGGAACCCAAATCGCTTCGTAACAGAGCGTCGACCGTCTATGTCGCAAAAAGGGCAGTGCAGGCTCCCGCAAATTGGGAACCCAAATCGCTTCGTAACAGAGCGTCGACCGTCTATGTCGCAAAAAGGGCAGTGTAGGCTCCCGCAAATTGGGAACCCAAATCGCTTCGTAACAGAGCGTCGACCGTCTATGTCGCAAAAAGGGCAGTGCAGGCTCCCGCAAATTGGGAACCCAAATCGCTTCGTAACAGAGCGTCGACCGTCTATGTCGCAAAAAGGGCAGTGCAGGCTCCCGCAAATTGGGAACCCAAATCGCTTCGTAACAGAGCGTCGACCGTCTATGTCGCAAAAAGGGCAGTGCAGGCTCCCGCAAATTGGGAACCCAAATCGCTTCGTAACAGAGCGTCGACCGTCTATGTCGCAAAAAGGGCAGTGCAGGCTCCCGCAAATTGGGAACCCAAATCGCTTCGTAACAGTGCGTCGACCGTCTATGTCGCAAAAAGGGCAGTGCAGGCTCCCGCAAATTGGGAACCCAAATCGCTTCGTAACAAAGCGTCGACCGTCTATGTCGCAAAAAGGGCAGTGCAGGCTCCCGCAAATTGGGAACCCAAATCGCTTCGTAACAGAGCGTCGACCGTCTATGTCGCAAAAAAGGCAGTGCAGGCTCCCGCAAATTGGGAACCTAAATCGCTCCGGATCAGAGCGTCGACCGTCCAGGTCGTAAAAAGGGCAGTGCAGGCTTCCTACAAAGCAGGAACCAGATCACTCCGGGCCAGGGAAACGTCTACCACGGACACTCCGTCTCGGAGACGCGTCAAGCGTCGACCGTCCACGTCGTAAAAAGGGCAGTGCATCCCAAAGAGTGGGAAACAAGGCAAGTCGCCTCCACGTGAAAGATAATCCATCAATTTGATGCACACGACTCACATATGTGGTGTGCATTTATTGATGGGGGGCACTTTGTTGAAATCAAAATTTGCACCCCGGTTGACCAAGTCAAAGTCAAGGTCAACCCCAAGCCAGATGGGCCCAAGCCCAAGCAAGTGGGCCAATGCCCAGGTCGAGCCCGAATACGAAGCGTCCGGCCTTCCGCCATGCCAACAACAAAAAACATGTAACAAATAATTTTTATGTAATTTTTGTGAATGAATGTATGCAAAAGGGGAATAAAGCCAAATTTTTGTAAGCCGATGGCATATGTGCAAAATGAAAAGGCACATGAGCCATGGGATAGGCAAAATGCCATTTTGCAAAGCCCAAGGGGCTATATGTAAATATGTAAGCCTATATAAGGCAACATGATGAAAATATCTAATATACTTTTCATTCTCAAAAAAAACCTAGGGTTTGTATCTCTTTCCCTTCTCTGAAGGTCTCAAACCTTCTTCTTTCTTTTGAATTAAATCAAGAGTTTTACTCTTCCTTTTCAAAAACAAAATAGTTTTTCACCACGAAACCCACAAAGGGGAACTTGGATCTGCCATCAGCTCTCAAAAAGGAGAGATTTTGAGATCTCACATCTCTTGATCTTCAAGATCCAGCTAACAGAGGAGGAAGAAGAAGAACCCCTCCCATTAACCCAAAAAAAAAACACTCAGGAGTCCAACTCCTTTCTAATTTCTCTTCCGGGAGTTTCTGGGGTTAAAACCCCTCTTTTCCTTGCCAGCAGCGCTAGCGCTCGAGCGCAAAGCACCTACGTGCCGACACATGGCGTGTTTGCACTCCAGCGCACTGCGCGCGAGCGCAAAGCGCCCACGTGCCGACACGTGGCGCGCGCGCTTGCGCTCCGGCGCAGTGCGCCCGAGCGCAAAGCGCCCACGTGCCGACACGTGGCGCGCTTGCGCTCAAGCGCACTGCGCCGAGCGCAAAGCGCCCCACGTGGCGCGCGCGCTTGCGCTCCTGCGCACTGCGCCCGAGCGCAAAGAGCCCACGTGCCGACACGTGGCGCGCTTGCGCTCAAGCGCACTGCGCACGAGCGCAAAGCGCCCACGTGCCGACACGTGGCGCGCTTGCGCCCTAGCGCCCGGCGCTCATTGCACAAAGCGCCCACGTGCCGACACGTGGCGCGCTTGCGCCTGAGCGCACAGCGCTCAAGGCGCTGGCCCCACGTATCCTTTGGATGTCTTTTCCCCCCTTTTTGTTTATATATACATGTATATATATACATATGTGTACATATGTACACATACACATACTCTGCAACATTCTCCCCCGTAAAAACTCTGCGTGGCTCCCGATATATCCAAAACCCCCCCTTTCAAAACACAACACGCGTACACCGCACATTGAGTTCGCATGACCAGTTTAACCCGTTAATCAGAGGTTCTCTCGCCCCAAAGGCGAGGGGTAATTAACGGCAGCTTAGTCCGCGGCTGCCGGAGATTCGGAAGCCCCACAATCATTAAACCCCGGCCTACCCTAGGCAGGGGGAATCTGTAGTACGCCTGACAAGCGCGCACGTATTCCATCTCAATGAGGTGACGAAAAACACCCTACATGGTTGTGAGGGGGCACGTCGTGGGGGTAACGGTGAGCGAGCGTTGGCGGAGGAGTCGGCGGAGATTGCGGATCGCGAGCGACAGGGGCGGGAGAAACGGAAAGGAGCCGTTGGAGGAAGGAGGCACTGTTGGTGCAGGTGAGGGCGAAGCGGGCCAGGAGTAAGGTGGGCCAGGAATTAAAAATGGGGTTAAATAAAGGAAGGTGGGCTGAAAATTGGGCTCGGGTTGGAAATTAAAGAATTGTGAGGAAAAGAGAGTGAGCGCCGGGCTTTAATAATAAAAAAAAGGAATTTCCATTTTATTTTCGTGTGGGCTGGGTTGAATGAGGATGCTGGGCCGGGGCTTAAGGATTTTAATCAATGAGGAAAAAAATGGGGGATTGGGATTAGGGTTTAGAAGGAATAAAATTTAAATAAATTAAATAAAATTCAAGAATAACAAATATACAGATATTGGTATAAAAAGGGGCTGGGTATTACATCATACCACCCTTACAAAAATTTCGTCCTCGAAATTTAAAAGAAACAACAAGCTATAAAATAATAAGTGAAGAGTTATCATATCGAACACTAATACATGCTGATTTACTTAAAATGGGTAGACAAAATTTTGAAGGTACATATATATATATGTAAGAACCACATACAAGGATAGGTCTAATAAGTATAATGCAGGAACACTATAAGGGCAACTACAAGTATACGAGAATATAGGTAACAATAACGAACAATAATAATCAAGGCGTGTTCGATAAAAGTCGAAACCCAAATATATGCACATCTAAGCCTATCAAAGCAAGCAGAAATAATAAGTATAAGGCTCAACCATTTATAATAGTAATCATAGGCACAATACTCGAGAATAAAGTATCGACAATAAAGTAGTGAAAGATATGTCGGTAGGTTAAAACATTTTAGGATGATGTATCGATTATATAATGTAGAAAGCTCACATAGTGAAAAAAAGGGACATGGAACGAAAATATGCGCGATATAAGGTTGCGCTACCGAAAATAATGGAAAAGCTAGTAATGAAGTACTTGAAATGCGTAAAACGGGGATAGTCAATAAAACGCACTCTTCGATAAATACAAAATAATGAAAACCAAATTCCGAATAATAATGTCCCTAAATATAGTTAGGGTAATAGAGAAAACATAATTATATATAGGACAACTAGGGTAGGGGTTACAATGAAGTGTGGCTCATACCCAAAGGTCGGAGTGTGATGGATTTTGGTTGAAGGTCAAAGAGATTGGGGTCTGGTCAGCACAGGAAATAAGGGCGAGCAGCAAAGGACTACAAGAGAAAAAATATGGGAAGGATAACGGTCGGATACATCATATGAATCAAAATTTGAAGAGTTAGCGAACTTCGGAGATTTCACAAAAAAATGTTCTTCTCTCGGAGGATCTCAAACGAGGCACAGACGGAGGATGAAGGGTGGACCTCTAAAAGATCAGGTATGGTACTAGTTAATCTTAGTGAGGGTTAAGACAAAGTAAGAAGTAGAGGTGGACAGATCTCAGTAGAGGAAATTATTTGTAATAATTTGTACATAAGAAATAATCAAGTAGCAAGTGAACTAAGAAGATCGAAGGATTAGCAAACTCAGCAGTTTATTTCATTCCAGAAAATTTTAAACAAAGCATTCTCCAAGATGAAAGGTGGCCCTAAACTATACACAGTTTTATTTGGCCAGATAAAACAACATCTGAAAGAAATCCCGTCAGTCGCGGTTGTGGAGATTCAGCAGGTTGCGGTAGGCTCGCGCACTCAGGTAGGGGCGTCCATTTCCATAGCGCATCGCGGGAATCGCCATTGGGGGTTCTTCTACCGTAGGGTCTTGTCCTTCTGGTCCTTCTTCTTCGGCTGGGGCTTCTTCATCAAGATCTGATTCCATGGGATTCTCTTCTTCTGGATTCTCCTCCATGGGGTTTTCCTCCACTGGATTTTCTTCTATCGGTTCTTCCTCGGGGTCTTCCTCTATCGGGTTCTCTTCAGGGTCTCCTCCCTCTTCATCGGAATCGTCTATCATGTTAAACTCTGGGGCGAATGCTCCTTCGTCTTCAGAATCGTTGTTCTCGAAAATGGCCTGGGGATCGTTGATCTCATCATCAGAACTCATCAGGGTGTGGTCTAAGGAAACGCATGACTGTGCATCCTCATCTAGATGCGGCGCTGCTCCAGGGTGGGCCAAGGCCTGAAAAGAAAGAGTCATGATTAGACAGTGGAGTACATTAAGAAAATAGCTCAGGATACGAAGTATAGAGAGATATATGGTGGCAGAACTGAAAAATCAGAATAAAAGTGCCGTGATAATGAATAGTATAAAAAGGAGAAGGACAAGAGAATGATACATACATTACGATTCAAAGTTTTATTGCATTCAACTAAAATTTCGACCGGATACAAGATTTCAAACGGAAAGAAATATTTATAAGAGGAAGATAACATTATTACTGAAAGTAGAAAACATGAGAATTCTTCTTTGACTACTAAAACGTTGCATTCTCGTCACGTGAGTTGAATCCTGTGCTGGGTCCGCCTTATCCTCGAAGTTCGAACTACTGCAATAACCATCACTCAAAAGAAGTGGGGAGTGTGGACGAATCTCCTCCCTGTAGCTCTTTCCTTCTTGGGCAACCGTTGATGAGATGTTCGCTGGATCCACAAATCAGACATTTCCCTTTAGCGCGGCGACAATCCCTCTGAAGATGTCCTGGCCTCCTGCAGTATCCACAACATGGGGTCTTCTGCTGCTTCTGTCGCGGGGAAATAAATTGGCGCTTCATCTTCTTCTCTTTTTCCTCGTCTAACGGGGATCCCTTTATGATTGGAGACTCCCGCTGGTGCCTGACTCACCTGCCTTCTCTGTCCTTCAGCTAATAAGTCATTTGTTCACTCCTGGGCTTCCTTTAAACCTTGCAGTACACTCAGAATCTCAACGGTCTGAATCTGGGGAGTGAAGATAGATGAAGAGTCGTTGGAAGACATGATCCTGAAACAATAATTTTGAGGATGATATAAGGCACAAGCTATAAGAATCAAGATATAATATGGATTTGACAAAGATTCAAGAATATCAGATGTAAAGAAATTCACTGCAGTTGGAAAATCAACTGTAATGACTCTAAGTCACTTAAACAGAGTATGGTAGTGTAACAGTGATGTAGTTCACAATTACAACCACGAAATTTTGCCAAGCCAACTGAAGCCCTAGCGAATGGATAGCAGAACACTCAATGTGAATATTGATCAAGGATATCAAGTTTACAATCTAGACTGAGGGATGTCATAGATTGTCAAGCTCTACACGGAAAACTGCAATCCCAATCGAAGCAAACCTGGGCTCTGATACCAACTAAACCATGTCACGCCCTGCTTCCCAAAATACGGGATACGAGGAGTTGACAAGGCCAGCCATGCTCCTAGGGTCAAGGAAATGTCCTGCCGTAGTCACACTTCGGCTTCTAGTTTTTCATGGTAAACAGTAAATGATGCACATGTAATGAGAAATGCAATAACTGAATGAAACAATGTAAAGTACTTGGCCTGAGGGGAAACAAACGAATATAACTCTGGATAGCAAGTCGAGGTGTCTGTGATATGCGTCTAGTCCTGGTCCAGGCTAAATCTTCTCCTCACACTGAGCATGCATACTCAGGTCGTCAGAGCGACACAATAGCAATATAATATATATATTCATGTGACAATTCTAATAATGATAATAGATATATATGACAGTAAATCAATGATGGTATAGGTATGAACATGCAATAATCAATGCAGCGGAACAGTAAAAGCAGTAGAATGATATGCCACGTATGTCAACGCAGTAAGTATGTATATCGATGCTATCACCCCTATCAGTGTCTAAGTCTCACTGTACAGGTCACTAAACCTATCGTCAGTCCAAGTGTGAGAGTCAACCACTCGCGAGTGTCCTCCATCCAAGGGTAGAACCCAAGAGCAAGGGACCACGGGCCCAACATGTATATCACGGTAATAATCATGTACCCTATAAATCTCCATATATCTCCCTAAATATATAAGCCGGCATGGGACCTGAGATTCTGTTGAACTCACACTTAAACTACCCCACACCCCGTGGTCTACATCAAACGCTAACATAACCCTAAATACCAATCGGTCTGTGACAAGTCTGCACGAGAACTGGAGACAGGAGCTCCATCAAGCACGTCCCGACTAATACCTAGGATAAATGGCAGTGCCTGGTGCCTTATCTGTGACACCCGTGCAAGAGCTTCCATAAGTGTCCCATACCACTTATAGTCACACGTACACGCGTTCCCACAGACATCGACAATGCAATAGAATCATAAAGTTCACTGATTGTGTACAAGTACGTATCACTTTCACTTATTCAGTGATACACGAACACTAACGTACTTGCCACAATCATCACTAAATCTAACACTGGTAAATCCACGTTATCACTATGTTATCAATGCAGTGACATGTGTATGATATGATGCGTAAACAGTATATAAAGCATGTTTAGGATGTCATGAATTAGTAATCTACCACTGGAATAATGTATCATAAATCATATGGTTACAATTTAGTGAAACGATGAACGGAGAATAAATAGTATGTTCAGTTATATATCCAGCAAATTTTATTTCTTTCCAATCGGATTCTAGGATCATTAATTATAGCCATTTCATTTTAAGCGTTCATGGCTGGAAATCCGGTTTCAGAATCGGAAGTCCGTTTCGTAACACATTTTAATCCCAGTTCGGATCAGATTTTAGCGATGCTACAGTTGAATGAAATCTAGGGTTTTCAGTAAGGTTTTCAACGCAATAGACAGATCTTCAATCGCATCTGCACGTCAGGAGTTATACACTGTCCAACACTAATACGTTAATTTTGATTCTGTTGGGACTGTTATACGTCCACATCTTTTAAATTACAGGTTAAATAGCAAATGTTGACGAAATAGGGTGAAACCACTTGCATTATCTAGATAAAAGATTCATCTTTCATAAGAAGCGGAGTTCCGCAACCTACGAGTTCAGGAAACAGTGTGGTACCCATTACGGAACAGCACACCGTAAACTGAGTCGCTCTGGACTGCAGTCCAGAGTCGCTCTCTGATCCAAATATTGTCACAGTTTAAGAACAGAAATATTTAGAAACTTGCATAGGTTATATTTCGTCGAGTCGGCTTCGATTTAAGCCCTCTAACGTATCTTTCCAGTGTGTATATAATTTATGACGATTTTAACGGTTTTCAGGTACAAGAAAATTCTAGTTTTACGAGTAAACTTGGGGGTAGTCGTTTTAGTCGTTAATGGTCATATTATCCAACAAAATTCACACACTAGTTTCACAGCCATACGGACCAGCTTATACAATTGAGTCCCGTCAAATTAAATGATAATTTCCTATGAGAACTTATATCGAACAGTTACATCGTAATATTTAACAGAAAGTAGAACATGGGATATACATGATTATAATATGTAATTATCATAAAGTAGCATGTAGCAAGTAGAGAACTTGCCTGGACACGTCTCAGGGATGTACGGTGACTGTAATGTCACGCACGCGCGACGACCGGCGACGGCAGCTTCTTGGAATGAGCTTGGGTCGGGTAGATGCAGTCGAGGCTCGTAGAAGTTAGGGCTCGTGCTGTTGGTAGTTTGCGTGTGCGACAGAGAGGGGCTGTAGAGTTAAGGAGAGAGAGAGAGTGTGTGGTTTCAGAGAGAAAGAGAGAGTTCAGTGAGAGAGAGAGCACAGTGAGAGAGAGAGAGAGAGAAACCAGTGAGAGAGAGAGAGAGATCGCAGGAGAAAGAGAGGGAGTGCAGAGGGAAAGTGAGAGAAAGAGCAGAGGAAAGAGGAGAGATGGAGAGAGAGAGAAGTCGGGTGAGGGGGAGTGAAGGGGGAAGGAGGTGCGCGGTTTGGGTGCGGCCGCGTGGAGTGATGGCGACAGAGGAGGGAAAGTGATGATGGAAGTGTGCTCGGGGAAGGAGGAGCTCGTCGGTAAGGCTAGTAGAGGCTCGTCGGCGATGGGTCGTCGACGGTGAGGGGCAGTGGAGAGCTAGGGAGGGTAGTGCTGGCGGATCGGTGGGGCTTGGTTGCCGACGAGGGCGATGGTGGTGGTCGAAGGTGGAGGTGAGGGAGAGAGGAAGAGAGGTCGTGGTCGTCGCCGTCAGGGCGTGCGACGTTGGGTGCTCGGGGATAGAGAATTGGGTGTGCAGTGGGTTTGTGTGAGGGAGTAGGAGGAGGAGAGAAAGAGATTGAGGAGGCGAGGGTGCGCGTCGAGTGGTCGTAAGGGGGCGCGTACGTGGGGTAACGGTGAGCGAGCGTGGGCGGAAGAGTCGGCGGAGATTGCGGATCGCAAGCGACAGGGGCGTGAGAAAAGGAAAGGAGCCGTTGGAGGAAGGAGGCACTGTTGGTGCGGGTGAGGGCGAAGCGGGCCGGAGTGAGCTGGGCCAGGAATTAAAAATGGGGTTAAATAAAGGAAGGTGGGCTGAAAAATTGGGCTCGGGTTGGAAATTAAAAGAATTGTGAGGAAAAGAGAGTGAGGGCCGGGATTTAATAATAAAAAAAAAAGAATTTCCATTTTATTTTCGTGTGGGCTGGGTTGAATGAGGATGCTGGGCCGGGGCTTAAGGATTTTAATCAATGGGAAAAAAAATGGGGGATTGGGATTAGGGTTTAGAAGGAATAAAATTTAAATAAATTAAATAAAATTCAAGAATAACAAATATACAGATATTGGT